>CM038147.1:66327755-67552895 GCA_021437245.1 Aegilops speltoides | reverse complement strand
AAGTGGATTTAAAGAGGGATGCCTTCAGGGCATCCCCAAGCTTTGACTTTTTGGTGTCCTTGGATTGTCTTGGGGGTGCCATGGGCATACCCAAGCTTAGGCTCTTGCCACTCCTTGTTCCATAATCCATCAAAAGAATTCACCCAAAACATGAAAACTTCACAACACAAAACTCAACAGAAATCTCGTGAGCTCCGTTAGAGAAAGATAACAAAGAACTACTTAAGGTACTGTAATGAACTCATTCTTTGATTAAATTGGTGTTAAACCTACTGTATTCCAACTTATCTATGGATTATAAACTAATTTACTAGCCATAGATTCATCAAAATAAGCAAACAACACCCGTAAAACAGAATCTGTCAAAAACAGAACAATCTGTAGCCATATGTAACTAAAGCAAACTTCTGGAACTCTAAAAATTCTACCAAAATAGGAAGTCCTGGAAAATTTGTTTATTGAACAGCAGCAAAAAGAATAAATGCAAAATAACGTTCCTGTGATTTAACAAAATTATATTTGTGCGCGCAAAGTTTCTGTTTTTCAGCAGAATCGAGTCAACTATCATCGTAGGTTATCCTATATGTTCTACTTGGCACAAACACTAATTAAAAGATAAAACCACATCCAAACAGAGGCTAGATGGATTATTTATTCCTAAACAGAAGCAAAAACAAAAAACACAAATAAAATTGGGTTGCCTCCCAACAAGGGCTATCGTTTAACGCCCCTAGCTAGGCATAAAAGCAAGGATAGATCTAGGTATTGCCATCTTTGGTAGGCAACCCATAAGTGGCTCTCATGATAGATTCATATGGTAATTTTATTTTCTTTCTAGGGAAGTGTTCCATGCCCTTCTTTAAGGGAAATTGGAATCGAATATTCCCTTCCTTCATATCAATAATTGCACCAATCGTTCTAAGGAAAGGTCTACCAAGAATAATAGGACATGAAGGATTGCAATGTATATCAAGAACGATAAAATCTACGGGCACATAATTCCTATTTGCAACAATAAGCACATCATCAATTCTTCCCATAGGCTTTTTAATAGTGGTATCTGCAAGATGCAAGTTTAGAGAGCAATCATCAAAATCACGGAAATCTAGCAAATCACATAAAGATTTGGGAATAGTCGAGACACTAGCACCCAAATCACACAAAGCATGAAACTCATAATCTTTAATTTTAATTTTAATAGTAGGTTCCCACTCATCATAGAGTTTTCTAGGGATAGAAACTTTCAACTCAAGTTTTTCTTCATAAGATTGCATCAAGGCATCAACAATGTGTTCGGTAAAGGCCTTATTTTGACTATAAGCATGAGGAGACTCTAGCACGGATTGCAACAAGGATATACAACCAATCAAAGAGCAATTTTCATAATAAAATTCCTTGAGATCCAAAATAGTGGGTTTAGCAACATCTTGGTTTTTATTTCTTTCAATCCCACTTTCATCAAATTCATCATCAAGATCTAGAAACTCCGAATTCTTAGAACGCCTTCTAGGTAAAGGAAGATCATATTCAGTTTCATCAAGATTCATATTGCAAAGCAAAGATTTAATGGGGGACACATCAATAAATTTTAGATCTTCATCTTGATTTTCATAGGAATTTGGTTTAGCTGCAATCTTATAGACTAAGGTAGCTTGCATATCTGAAATTTCAGCTGTCATCTTTTCAAGACGAGCAATTTGGGCTCTTATACCATCAAATTCTTTAGACATATCATCGAGTTCTTTATTCATATAACTCGCAAAACTTTTTTGTTCCTTAAGCTCATTTCTAAAGAAATTATTATGCTCAAATTGCAAAACCATAAACGTTCTGACATTGTTTTCGATCTCCTCTAGCCTTTTAAGATGAAGATCACCAAATCTAGCTAGAGCCATCGCGTAAAGCAAGCAAACTAACACACGAGCAAACAAAAAGGCAACGGGAAAAAGGCAAACGGGCAAGAGAGGAGGAGATTGGGAAAGAGAGGGAGAATAAAACGGCAAGGGTGAAGTGGGGGAGAGGAAAACGAGAGGCAAATGGCAAATAATGTAATGTGGGAGATAGGGATTGTGATGGGTACTTGGTATTGTTGACTTGCTTGCGTGAGCCTCCATGGCAACGGCGCCAGAAATTCTTCTTGCTACCTCTTGAGCACTGTGTTGGATTTCCCCGAAGAGGAGAGGATGATGCAGCAAAGTAGCGTAAGTATTTCCCTCAGTTTTTGAGAACCAAGGTATCAATCCAGTAGGAGACCACGCAAAAGTCCCTCGTACCTGCACAAAACAATAGCTACTCGCAACCAACACGATTAGGGGTTGTCAATTCCTTCACGGTCACTTAGGAGAGTGAGAACTGATAGAGATGATAAATAATATTTTTGGTATTTTTTGATAGATAAATGCAAAGTGAAAAGTAAGGCAAAGTAAAAACAAAGCAAGTAATAAAGCGATAGAGATTGATATGATGAGAATAGACCCGGGGGCCATAGGTTTCACTAGTGACTTCTCTCAAGAGCATAAGTATTCTATGGTGGGTGACCAAATTACCGTTGAGCAATTGACAGAACTGAGCATAGTTATGAGTATATCTAGGTAATGATCATGTATATAGGCATCACGTCCGAGACAAGTAGATCGAAACGATTCTGCATCCACTACTATTACTCCACTCATCGACTGCTATCCAGCATGCATCTAGAGTATTAAGTTAAAAACAGAGTAACGCCTTAAGCAAGATGACATGATGTAGAGGGATAAATTCATGCAATATTATTAAAAAAACCATCTTGCTATCCTCGATGGCAACAATACAATGTGTGCATTGCTGCCCCAGCTATCACTGGGAAAGGACACCGCAAGATTGAATCCAAAGCTAAGCACTTCTCCCATTGCAAGAACTACCAATCTAGTTGGCCAAACCAAAAGGATAATTCGAAGAGACTTGCAAAGATAACTCAATCATACATAAAAGAATTCAGAGAAGATTCAAATATTTTCCATAGATAAGTTGGATCATAAACCCACAATTCATCGGTCTCAACAAACACACCACAAAAAGAAGATTACATCGAATAGATCTCCACGAGAGAGGGGGAGAACATTGTATTGAGATCCAAAAAGAGAGAAGAAGCCATCTAGCTACTAGCTATGGACCCGAAGGTCTGAAGTAAACTACTCACACTTCATCGGAGGGGCTATGGTGTTGATGTAGAAGCCCTCCATGGTGGATGCCCCCTCCGGCGGAGCTCCGGAACAGGCCCCAAGATGGGATCTCGTGGATACAAAAGGTTGTAGCGGTGGAATTAGGTTTTTGGCTCCTGTTCTGATCGTTTGGGGATACGTAGGTATATATAGGAGGAAGGAGTATGTCGATGGAGCAACAGGGAGCCCACGAGGTAGGGGGCGCACCCTCCACCCTCGTGACCGCCTCTAGCACTTCTTGGAGTAGGGTCCAAGTCTCCTGGATCACGTTCGGTGAGAAAATCACGTTCCCAATGGTTTCATTCCGTTTGGACTCCGTTTGATATTCAGTTTCTTCGAAACACTGAAATAGGCAAAAAAAAACAGCAATTCTGGGCTGGGCCTCCGGTTAATAGGTTAGTCCCAAAAACAACAATTCTGGGCTGGGCGGCGGTGATTCTGGGCTGGGCTCGCTACTTCTTTGAATATTATCTTGGGGTGCCTCGGTCATCCCCAAGCTTAGCCTTTTTCTTATCCTTACTCCTTCATCCATCGTAAGATAACCCAAAACTTGAAAACTTCAATCATTCAAAACTCAAACAAAACCTTCGTGAGATCCGTTAGTATAAGAAACGAAACCACTACTATAAGTACTGTAGAAAACCTATTATTATTTTGTTTTTGCATTATATATACTGTGTTTCAACTTTTCTATGACAAAAACTCATCAAAGAAAACCATAGAATCATCAAAACAAGCACACAACGCAAAGAAAACAGAATCTGTCAAAAACAGAACAGTCTGTAGCAATCTGAAAATTTCGAATACTTCTGTAACTCCAAAAATTATGAAACAAATTGGTGGACGTGAGGAATTTTTCTATTAATCCTCTTCAAAAATAATCAACTTAAAATCACCCTTCTGTAAAAAACGACAACGAATCTCGTTAACGCAAAAGTTACTGTTTTTCAGCAAGGTCAAATAAACTTTCACCCAAGTCCTCCCAAAGGCATTGCTTGGCACATACACTAACTAAAACACAAAAAACACAATCATAACTGTAGCATAATTGTGCTAACACTCAAGAGAAGAAACCAAAAAGCTAAAATAAATTTTATTCATTGGGTCGCCTCCCAACAAGCGCTATCGTTTTACGCCCCTAGCTAGGCATTGATAATTTTGATGATGTTCTCATGAAAGACAAGAACTGAAGCACCAAGAGAGCATCATATAGCACGTGACAAACACATCTAAGTCTAACATACTTCCTATGCATAGGCATTTTATAAGCAAACAAATTATCAAGGCAAGCAAAAACTAGCATATGCAAGGAAGAAGAAAGAAACATTAGCAATCTCAACATGAAGAGAGGTAATTTAGTAACATGAAAATCTCTACAACCATATTTTCCTCTCTCATAATAATTACATGTATGATCATAAGAAAATTCAACAATATAGATATCACATAGCATATTCTCAGCACGATCCACATGCATGCGAAGTTGACACTCTTCCAAAATAAAGGGATTAACATTAACTAAAGTCATGACCTCTCCAAACCCACTTTTATCAAACATTTCATAAGATTGAACATTCTCCAAAGTAGTGGGATCTAAACTTGACACTCTTCCAAACCCACTTTCAATATTATTGCAAACACTATTATCAATCTCATATTCATCACGGGGCTTAAATAAATTTTCAAGATCATAAGAAGAAGCACCCCAATCATGATCATTGCAAATAGTAGTGGACATTGCAAAATTAGCATCCCCCAAGCTTGGGGTTTTGCATATTATTATCACAATTTACATTACTAGAATTTATAGTAAAATCATTGCAATCATGCTTTTCATTCAAAGAGCTATCATGAATTAGTTCATAAATTTCTTCATCACAATTTTCAGATTCATGAATCTCAAACAAAACTTCATAAAGATAATCTAGTGTACTCAAATCACTAGCAATTTGTTCATGGTAATTGGATCTCTTAAAAAGATTAGCAAGTGGATGAGGATCCATATCAAGAGATATTTAGCAAGCAAAGATGCAAGCAAATAGGACACATGGTCACACAGGCAAACAAGAGATCTGACAAGAAAAAGGCGAACTAAAAAGAGGGCGAATAAAACGGAAACTTTTTGTGAAGTGGGGGAAATAAAAACGAGGCAAATGGAAAATATTGTAAATTGCAAGGAGATGTGATTTGTGATTAGGAACCTGGTTGATGTTGAAGATGCTCCCCAGCAACGGCGCCAGAAATTCCTTTTGATGTCCGCTAGAACTACATCGGTATTTCCCCAAAGAGGAAGGGATGATGCAATATAGCGACGGTAGGTTTTTTCCATAGTGATGAGACCAAGGTTATGGAACCAGTAGAAGAACCTCCTCACACCACGCAAACAGCACATGCAAATAAATAACAAATACTCGCAACCCGATGTGTTAAAGGGGTTGTCAATCCCTTTCGGGTACGGCGCCTCAACTAGGCAAATAACATGAGGTAAAAAGTGGTAGATAGGATAAATGGATCATGGAACAAATAAATTGCAGAAAGGTATTTTTGTATTTTTGGTTTAATAGATCTGAAAATAAATGCAAGAGAAAATTGATCTCAAAGGCAAATATGATGAAAAGAGACCCGGGGGCCGTAGGTTTCACTAGTGGCTTCTCTTGAGAAAAAATAGCAAATGGTGGGAAAACAATTACTGTTGGGCAATTGATAGAACTTTGAATAATCATGATGATATCCAGGCAATAATCATTATATCAGCATCACGTCCAAGATTAGTAGACCAACTCCTACCTCCATCTACTACTATTACTCCACACATCTACCGCTATCCAACATGCATCTAGTGTATTAATTCATGAGAAAACGGAGTAATGCAATAAGAACGATGACATGATGTAGACGAGATCCGTTTATCTATTGCGGCAGATATAGATCTCATCTTTTTATCCTTAGTAGCAACGATACATACGTGTCGGTTCCCCTTCTATCACTGGGATCAAGCACCGTAAGATCGAACCCACTACAAAGCACTCTTCCCATGCAAGATAAATAGATCAAGCTGGCCAAACAAAACCCAAATATCGGAGAAGAAATACGAGGCTATAAGCAATCATGCATGCAAGAGATCAAAGAAGACTCAAATAACTTTCATGGATAAAAACATAGATCTGATCATAAACTCAAAGTATATCGGATCCCAACAAACACACCGCCAAAAGACTTACATCATATGGATCTCCAAGAGACCATTGTATTGATAATCAAGAGAGAGAGAGAGAGAGAGAGAGAGAGAGGAAGCCATCTAGCTACTAACTACGGACCCGTAGGTCTACAAAGAACTATTCACGCATCATAGGAGAGGCAACAATGGAAGTGGTGAATCCCTCCATGACGGTATCTAGATTGGATCTGGTGGCTCTGGACTCTGCGGCGTCTGGATCAATATTTCGGCGACTCCCCTAGGATTTCTGGAATATTGTGGTATTTATAGAGCAAAGAGGCGGTTCAGGGGGCACCCGGTGTGGGCACAACCCACCAGGGCGCGCCTGGGCCTCCTGGCGCGCCCTGGTGGGTGCCGCCCTCCTCGAGGCACCCCCAGGTGCCGCCTTGGCCCATTGGAGGACTTCTGGCCCAAAAAAATCCTCAAAAAGTTACGCTGCATTTGGACTCCGTTTGGTATTGATTTCCTGCGATATAAAAAAATGCAGAAAACAACAACTTGCACTGAGCACTATGTCAATAGGTTAGTACCAAAAAATGATACAAAATGACTATAAAATGATTGTGAAACATCCAAGAATGATACTATAACAGCATGGAACAATCAAAAATTATAAATACGTTGGAGACGTATCATAAGCCCCTATCTTTCTCTGTGTCCGATTGAAACTTTGTACCCATAAGTATCACGTGAGTGTTAGCAATTGTGAAAGACTAAATGATAGTTGAGTATGTGGACTTGCTGAAAACGTCTTATATTGACTCTTTCTGATGTTATGATAAATTGCAATTGCTTCAATGACTGAGATCATAGTTTGTTAGTTTTCAATGAAGTTTCTAATTCATACTTTACATTGTGACTAGATTGTTACTTTAGCACAAGAAATCATATGACAATATATGTTGTTGTTCAAAAGATGATCATGATGCCCTCATATCCGTATTTTATTTTATCGACACCTCTATCTCTAAACATGTGGACATATTTTTCGATATCGGCTTTCGCTTGAGGACAAGCAAGGTCTAAGCTTGGGGGAGTTGATACGTCCATTTTGCATCATGCTATTATATCAATATTTATTGCATTATGGGCTATTACTACACATTATATCACAATACTTATGCCTTTTCTCTCTTATTTTATAAGGTTTACATGAAGAGGGAGAATGCCGGCAGCTAGAATTTTGGACTGGAAAAGGAGCAAATATTAGAGACCTATTCTGCACAACTCCAAAAGTCCTGAAACTTCATGGAGATCAATTTTGGAATATATTAAAAATATTGGGAAAAGAAAGCACCAGAGGGGGGCCACCAGTCAGCCACGAGGGTGGAGGGCGTGCCCCCTGCCTCGTGGGGCCCCTGGAAGGCCCCCGACTCCCATCTTCTGCTATATGGTGTCTTTTGCCCTGGAAAAAATTAGAGAGAAGCTTTTGGGACGAAGCGCCACCGTCTCGAGGAGGAACTTGGGCAGGACCAATCTAGGGCTCCAGCGAAGCTGTTCTGCCGGGGAAACATCCCTCCGAGAGGGGGAAATCATCGCCATCATCATCACCATCGATCCGCTCATCAAGAGGGGTCAATCTCCATCAACATCTTAACCAGCACCATCTCCTCTCAAAACCTAGTTCATCTCTTGTATCCGGTCTTGCCTCAAAACCTCAGATTGGTACCTGTGGGTTGCTAGTAGTGTTGATTACTCCTTGTAGTTGATGCTAGTTGGTTTATTTAGTGGGAGATCATATGTTCAGATCCTTAATGCTATTCAATACTCCTCTGATTATGAACATGAATATGATTTGTGAGTAGTTACGTTTGTTCCTGAGGGCATGGGAGAAGTATTATTATAAGTAATCATGTGAATTTGGTATTCGTTCGATATTTTGATGAGATGTATGTTGTCTCTCCTCTAGTGGTGTTATGTGAACGTCGACTACATGACACTTCACCATGATTTGGGCCAAGGGGAAGGCATTGGGAAGTAATAAGTAGATGATGGGTCGCTAGAGTGACAGAAGCTTAAACCCTAGTTTAATGCACTATTTCGTAAGGGTCTGATTTGGACCATATGTTAAATGCTATGGTTAGACTTTATCTTAATAATTTTCTCGTAGTTGTGGATGCTTGCAGGTGGTTAATCATAAGTGGGAGGCTTGTTCAAGTAAGAACAACACCCAAGCACCGATCCACCCGCATATCAAATTATCAAAGCAGCGAACGGGAATCAAACCAACATGATGAAAGTGACTAGATGAAATTCCCGTGTGCCCTCAAGAACACTTTTCTTAGATACTGTTCTAGCCTGTCATTTGCTATAAAAAGGATTCGGCTACTTGCTGCACTTTATTTACTATTACCGTTACCGACAATTTAAGTTCTTGCAGAAATTACCTTGCTGAAAATCACTTGTCATTTCCTTCTGCTCCTCGTTGGGTTCGACACTCTTACTTATTGAAAGGACTATGATTGATCCCCTATACTTGCGGGTCATCAGGAACACATGCCCCTTATTGATAAGATCTGCATACATGGACTTGATAGTAAACACCCTGTTGGTATTTAGTATCCATCTGAAAATGTCGGGCATATGAGATAGATTGACCAACATCAATCTACGGACTAAATGAAGCCACTCCATCCATTTATCACCAATCAAGGCCCTCCTAAATTGGATGTTGAGAGGTGCTGAACAAAGGACCAGTTGAACTATGTCATCTTTCTTGCGCACTATATTATACAGTGATGGGTACTGAACCGTGAGCTGATTGTCGCCTAGCAAGGTATTTTTCCAAAAGACCATGGATTGTCCGTCGCCAACTTCAAATGAACCTCTCATAAATAAAGAAGAATAATCAAGCCCTTCCAAAACAGAGAGTTAATTGGTTTGGCTTCTGCTAGATAAGGCCGTGGAATATAGATATTTATCGTGAACTAGCTCTTGCCAGACACCTTCCTCATTTTGTAACTCAAATAGCCATTTGCTAAGCAAGCACCTATTTTTAATTTCCAAGTTTTCGATATCCAACCCACCTTGGTCCTTAGGCCTACACTAGACATCTCATTTAGCTAGTCGATACTTCCATTTGTTCTCATCACATTGCCAGAAGAACCTAGATCGATAGAAATCAAGTCTCTTAACTCTCTTTAATACCCCTTTGGGTATTTCAAAAAAATACGACATAAACACGGGAAACTTGTGAGAACTGCATTGATAAGATTTAATTGTGCCACATATGACATGAGTTTACCCTTCCAACTACTCAACTTTTTTCTGAACCGATCTTCAATAATTTTTCATTCTTTGTTAGTGAACTTACGATGATGAATGTGTATACCAATATAAGTAAATAGGAGTGTGCCAACCTCATAGCCGAATTACTGTCTATATTGGTTTTCATTTTCTTTGGATCTACCAAAGCAAAAAAGGCCCACTCTTATGAAAGTTCATCTTGAGGCTAGAAAGTAGCTCAAAAAGACAAAGTATCTGTTTCATATTTCGGCAATTCCAAATCTCCTAAAGAATGACACAAATCCGACGCAAATTTTCCCTTTCAAATTATGGTGTATACCACACAACCAATTCTCAAACAAATTTGATATACTTGTTGGTGGTGATATATTGAAAGTAATGTGAATTGTGCTCTGAATTAATGTAGCATCAGGAACAAATAACTAATAGTTTCATCTTTATCACAAAAACAACATTTTGTGTTACCCTGTAAATTATGTTTTGCAAGATTATCATCGGTAAGAACTACCCCTCTCTACAAGAACCACACAAAGTCTTCTATTTTAGAAGGGACCTTTTTTGGTATATGCTTTATGTGAAAATAGGCCTAGAATTCATAAGATCCGCATAGATACACTTCACATTGAACCATGAAGACACCATTGGTGCTCACCTACACCAGAACATATTTAGCGTCTGGGTAGCATGATCGGCACTAACCTACTAACTAAATGGATCCACCTAGTCCATTTGTCACTAAGTTAAGCTCTACAGAATTGAATATTCAATGGGCTAGCCCCAAAACAGAGGCCACCGAGGAGTCCTTCCTTAACAAAATATTGTACTGGGTAGGATATTGAAGAGCTAATGGGGAGTCACCCAACCAGGTATCTTAGCAGAAACTCATTGATTGGCCATCACCAATCATAAACGAACCTCTCATAAAAAATGATGACTTGACCTCCATCAAGTCCATCCAAAACGACGATTTAGTAGAGTTCACATCAACTTGGGATATCATTTTAGAGTACAGGTATTTGTTATGCAATAACTCTTCTCAAACACCCTCCTCCTTAAGAAACTTCTACACCCATTTGCCAGGTAAGCACTTGTTCTCCCGTACAAGGTTTTAAATGCACAACCCACCTTGATCCTTAGGCCTGCACAAAATATCCATTTAGCAAGTTTGTACTTTTGCTTCTGCTCCTCGCATCGCCAGAAGAACCTAAAACGGTAAAAGTCAAGCTTTTTTAACACTCATTTAGGTATTTCAAGGAAAGAGGGCATGATAATCGGTAGGCTACTAAGAACAACATTGGTGAGAGTAAGTCGTCCTCTATATAATAGAAGCTTACTTTTGCAACTGCTAAGACTTTCTCATGACCATCGTTATTCCTCATGAGTTGTGTCATTCAAGACCACCACCTCGCCGCGGGAGAGAAACATTCATAACATCACCATGTCCTTGGGTGGCAGCGAGGGGAGAGAGGGAGTAGGAGAACAGCCGCGTCGGTAGGGTTTCGTACGTATCGAACCACCGGTGAACTGAGCGAAACACGTAAAAAAGATCAACACTAAATCTTGGGTACTTCTAAGGGTGTCTATAGTGGTTAATCAGACAGCCGAATTTGAAGGTTGCCTCGTTAATCTAGAGATGACAAGAGAAACATGAGTACAATGGGCTATCTCCTAGTACCTCTAATGACTAGATGTTCCTAAAGGATGTGTTGTCGTAGGTACTTGACAAAGATCTAAGCTTGGTAAAAAAAAATAAAGGCCAACCGAAAACGGCGGTAATGATCAGTTTGCTAAGTGTAATACATGCATTGAAGAATAGAGTCAAAATTCAAATATTGGCGGGTCGATACTAAGTGTTAGTCAGTCCGAAAAAATAAACACGCACGGCAATTAGAATTTTGATTGGCATACCCAAGAGTGATCTCCCTTGCTTACTGGTGCAATCAGAATTTGAAACGGTGCCCAGTACCATCAGGTTGTTTCCCGAGTGCAGTTCATCGGGCACTAGTAGGTAAACATTTCACTCGGCAAACAACTCTTTATCAAGTGCATTTTTTTGGCACTCGTCATAAAAATTCTTTGCCGCGTTTTTTTTTTTTTTTGCATTACCGAGTGTCTTTTTTTTTTTGCATTACCGAGTGTCATTATTTTGCACTCGCAAACGCTTATTTTCTCTCCTTTTCTTCTTCTTTCTCTTTGGCAAGTGCCTTTTTCACTAGGCAGACACTTCTTTTTTCCGTTTCCTTTTCTTTTGTGCATTATTTTTTCTCTCTATGTTTTGTTCTTTCTACATCATTTATTTATTTTCTTCCAACCTCCCTATCTCCTTTGTAGGCATTAAGTGAACTTTTAGACATAAGACATTTAGTGAATATAATTAAATTTTAAACTTGGCAAAATTGGGTTAATAAATCTTATTTGTGTTCTTGAGTCCATGTTTAGGCCTTATCCAAGAAAATGAAAGGAATTTCAAACATGAGGATGCCAAGAATCAACCAGGAACATGGAGTATATTATTTTTTAATTTCAAAAAATAAAACAAAGTCCAAAAAGCATGAAATTTGATATGGTTCTCTCGCATGACACCTAAAGGCTATGTAAAAAATTGAGAAGATTTTGCAAAAGTTGTGACATACACTGCTAAAAAACCGAACCACCTTGAAGTAAGAGACATGGTTTCAAGAGGGAATGAGTCTGGTTCAAGGCGATATGACCGATAATTCATCGGTTGGCCTTAGAAAATACACTCCAGATACATCATTACATGATCCATGTCAAAATTTGGCATCTTTCGTGGTCCTTTTTTTTATATTTATAAGACACTAAATGTATGTCTAGATTGTTAGTGAATATAATAATAATTTTAACATCAAATGCAAGAAAAGATTGGTAAAATTGGGTTGATAAATCATATTTGTGTTCTTGAGTCCATATTTAGGCCTTATCCAAGAAAACAAAAGGAATTTCAAACATGAGGATCTCAAGACTGACCCAGAAAATGGAGTTTATGATTTTGTTTTCATTTCAAATAATGCAAACGAAGTCCGAAAAGCATGAGACTTAGACATGATGCCCTCGCATGAGACCGACAGGTTGTGAAAATTGAGAGCTCGGTTCAGATCGATAACTAAAGCCTTCTTTACAACTTAAAGTACCTCTGCAGCTCGCCCAGAAAACAAAAGACCCGTCAATAACCATTTGGAAATGCGGAGATAGAGAACTATGTCACAATCAATAAGTAAGATGATGAGGGTGAGGAATTTTCCATCACAATTCATTACCTATCAAAGTTAGTAGGTGCAAGGGGTGCGTTTTCTACCCATACATTCAGGTTCGTATTTGTCATATTAGCCTGGTGCGCAACATCATTGGCCTCGCGAAACGTAGGCTCATAAGGCCAGTCGCTTAAAATCTTGAACAAGTCAGCATGCATGAGTGTTTGGCGCTAACAGATATATTTTGTACGTGGTTTTTTAAACATCCAACTCCTTTGTATGCACGGATGCCAGAAAAGCAGCCTAAACAATGTGAAAACCATCATAACAGTCATGATTTAATCCCTAGCGTCCTGGCCTAATCGTCAGCATTGTACTACCCTAAAAAACTGATGAACTTAATAAAGGTTCGCTGTACTAGAACGTTAACTAATGTCAGCTGATAATGCCGTCGAGTTAATAGGTTTTGCTTATTGGTGGGAGTTATAATGAAGTTATATACTATAATAAAGAGGCATTTGCTTGTTTTAAAATCGACAATTAAAGCCTTTTTTTACAGCTTAAAGTACCTCACCAATCAAAGTTACTAGGTGCTAGGGTGGAAGGTATGCTCTTAGAGCATGGTTAATAGTATAGCCAGCTGCTGGCTATATGGTCATGCCATGTCATCTATACCCAAGCTTATAGCCAGCAAGTACAATACTTGCATGCAAATATGTACTACTTTTTTGATATATGGTCCACTTTTCTCTCTCACAAAATGACTAGGAGCACGTGCAATAGCCGGTTGTTAATCAGTAGCCCGCTTCCCTTCTCTCTCCTCCTTTCTCTCCTTCAACTCATCCAAAATATAATATTTAAAGGCTTACAGCCCGCCTACGTCATCCTATTGTACTTGCTCTTAAGACCATCTCCAACACAGGGGCGATTAAATCCTGAGCAAGTCAGCACGCATAAGCGTCTGGCGCTAACAGCTATATTTTGTATGCATTTTTAAAACGTTCAACTCCTTCGTATGGGTCAATATGACGCGAAAACGGGCAAAACGACCAGGATTTAATGCCAAGCGCCCTTGCCTAAGCGTCCGCATTGTAGGTGCCCTAAGAACACTGAAGACCTTAATAAAGATCCAATTGTACTAGAATTCCAATTACTAGTATCGGCTGAGAATGCCATCAAGTTAATAGGTCTTGGTTATTGGTGAGGGTTGTCGGTCATATAGAATCAAACCTAATAAATGGCTGAGGTACGTACCATGCTGTTTTCTTTTTATGACTTGTACGTATATAAGAGTACCATGGCTTGTTGGGGGGACGTACACTAAGGCAGGTGCTGTGTCTCCAATTGAGACGAGGAGTTGAGGCACGAGCTGGTCCTCACTCGAGGTCGAGAGTCGAGAGAGGGATGGCATGGTTCGCCTCACTGGCCCTTCTTGGCTCCCTCCACGTAGTAGCCGCCTTGGCATTCCCCCTCCTCTCGCACCTCGCCGTCTGCCTGCGCCGGCCCAAGGACCTCCGACGCCGCTACGGCGCGTGGGCCGTCGTCACCGGGCCAACATCCGGCATGGGGCGGTCCACGGCCATGGAGCTCGCGCGCAGGGGGATGAACCTCGTCCTCGTCGGCCGCAACCCGGCCAAGCTCCGGGAAGTCTCCGCGGCGATATCCAAGGCCGCTCCGGCCGTCCAGACCAAGACCGTCGTGTTCGACCTGTCGCTCGTCTCCACCGCTCAGCGTGAGAAATTAACACGCAGCACACAAGCATGCATGCATCCATCCATTTAATAAGCTCCTCAAATGGATATCCGGCAGGGGATGAGGCGCTGCGGCGGCTACGGCGGACCGTGGAGGAGCTGGACGTGGGCGTGCTGGTGAACAACGCCGGGGTGCTGGAGCCCCCCGCGGCGTTCCTGCACGACGCCGGCGTGGAGGCGTGGGTGGACATGATACGGGTGAACCTGCTGGCGCTGACCGAGGTGACGGCGGCGGTGATTCCGGGCATGGTGGAGCGCGGGAGGGGAGCTGTGGTGAACTTCGGCTCGATGTCATCGGAGGCCCTCCCCTCCTTGCCACTCTACACCATGTACGCCGCCACTAAACGGTACGGCGTGCCAACTGCCAAGTACAGCAGAACTAGCTAAGCATATGCACGTACGTACTCCATGGCAAAAGAGCACTCATGAAGCGACTTTGTTTCACTCGTTCCTACCATGCAGCTACGTTGCTCGGTTCTCCAAGTGCCTTCACGTCGAGTATAGAAGCAAAGGAATCGATGTGCAATGCCAGGTACAGTAAATTCACCTCCCATGCATAATCAATCTATATGCACTGCCACGGTCCCACACTGCCACTAAAAACAATGCTATATGTAGGCACCGTTCTTCGTGACCGGCGCGATGGCGTCCGGCTTCTCGGAAGCGAAGCTATTCGCGCCGTTGACGCCGACGCCCGACGACTACGCGCGCGCAGCGGTGCGCTGGATCGGCCACGGCGCGCTCTGCGTGCCCAACTTGCGGCACCAGATCGCGTGGTTCATAGCCTACGTCGTGCCCGACTGGTTGCTCGAGGAGCTCCTCCTGCGTGAGCACCTGTGGCAGAGGAAGGAGCTACGCAGGATGAGGCCGTTGCCGCGTGCCCCAGCCGGGACTCGAGACCTAGTAAGCTACACATGCACAAGCGGCTGCCTCAGTTGAGTGCTGAATGGCTCAACTCTAACGCCCTTCTCAATAATCTACGTAGTTGGGGGAAGTCACCAGCGTGCATTCTTGCAAGTTCAGTTAATTAATTTGTCGTTCTCATGGTTGGCAAAAGATTTATCGGATCAAGATATGCACCGTACCTCAGCTCAGTAGATCTCTTAGCAAAATGACTATTCAACTCAACAATAATTTGATCAAGCGCCACATTAAATATTTCAAGATGGAAAATGATCATAGTAAGCTACTAACTGGCTGCCACGACCCTTCTGATCTATAACTGGCATTTCATCTTCCATAATTGGCACAACATTGTAATGTACAAGATAAAATCATGATTCAGTCTGATAGTTTGATCGTCACGGATGCTCTGAAGTTGAATGAAGGGTACACACTGGTGGTTGCACCAATTCTAGACGATTGTCGTAATCTACTACAAGATTTCGGGAAGGTCACTATTGAACATTGTTTTAGAGAGACAAACATGGTTGCCCATGATTTAGCTAACTATGGGAGGGGTAATCCACAGACGGTGTGGTCATGTACACCTCCTAGTTTTATCCTCAATGCTTTAGCAAATGATGTAAGTTTGATTTGAGATAATAAAGCAGCCATGAAGGCTTTCCCGTCAAAAAAGAAGAAGACAAAAGCCCTTTGCGTCCTCAAAAATATCACCCCAACCACTGTTTTCTTTTTTCCTCAATTGTTTTCGATGTGGTATCATTAAGGCCCACATCACACACAATGTTCTAATCCTTTCAATGTAAGCATTACGATAGATCATTAGTCCTTTCTCGAATTCTGGTATGCACTAAAAGACGAATACATATTTTTCAGTTTTTCCCAACAAACTCGAATTTGTGGTCTTTTGTGTTGCATTGGTGGCATCATCCCACGGATTTGAGCTGATGAAAAAAAAAGTACTAAAGAGAAAAGATTGAATTGGATATTAAGACACTAAAAAACAACAATACAAAAATAAACATTTAGTATTAGGAACAAAGAGCAATAGGGAAAACCAAGGAAGTTGACCATGGAACTCCAGTGCCTGGCAAGCGGCGATGTGTTGGCATGGTCAAGCTGCATGCCGAAGAGGAACACAACGGTGTGCTTGTCCTGTAACTACGGAGGGGTGCGATCAAGTGAAAGTGGGAAAGGCCAAACGGGCTCTTCCATCCCAATATCATAAGGCCGGGACTCGCAGTATCGGGGCTAGCAGAATCGAATAGCATGGACTCTATTTTGTTCAATAAATTACTATATAAGTACCCCCTCTGTAAACAAATATAAGAGCATTTATATCACTAAAATAGGTATCTAAACGCTCTTATATTAGTTTACGGAGGGAGTACCTTATACAACATGAGCAAAACCTGGCTACACCCTCGGCTGCCCTTGGTGCTCAGGACAAAACATATATGGTAGTCACTGCATCGAGATGTTGAAGATTCACACCCGCGACCCACCGTAGGAGAGCCCAACTGCCCAAGTATGTTTTTTTCCTTGTTTTTCACTGCTAGTTTCACCCTACATGTGTGTATACCTACTGTCATTCCATTTCCCTAAAAAAAAACTACTGTCATTCCATAAAAAGAAGGTAATCCTAAGGAGTTAGTACAAAATAATAGTACTATTCTTTTTTGCAGGTTACAAAATAACAGTACTCATACAGCGTCTAAAACTAATAAACATTACTCATGCACCAACAAACTGTTTGAAGAACTTAAATTCTATTTGAATTCAGTTAATCTTTTTATGTTTTCCTGGTGCAAAACACAATGTGTGACACAGAGCTGAGAATTCACTGCTGGTTGGAAACGCATTCTGAAAATAAAACGAGGCTGTAAACTCCCATTACCATAGCCGGTTGCATAGTTAATCTTCGCGCTCCATAACCGTCCGCCAACGTGAAAATTAATCCATGTGCACGTACGTTACGTGGGAAGAACGTTTCCAATCTCCGCCGGAACGTCTCTCCTCCCTACAAATAGTACTTCGCACGCCTCTCGTCTCGTCGGCTCGTCGCCACACACACGAGTGCACACTCGCTCGGTCACATCTCTACATACATCCAGCAATCCCAGCACAGGTGCAACCCAACCACACATGGCGCCTGCCTGCCACCCCGCGACGGCGACGCTGGCCGCCGCCGCCGTCGTGGCGCTCCTCCTGCTCGCCGGCGGCCGTGGCGCCGAGGCGGGGGCGGACACGAGCGACTGCCGCGTCGCGCAGATCGCGTTCGGCGAATGTACCGACTACATCACCAGCTTCGAGGACGGCCCGTTCACGGTCTTCCCCCGGCCCCGCTGCTGCAAGGGGCTCCGCACCATCAGCGACTTGGCAACCACCAGCACCAGGGAACAGCGGCGGGAGCTCTGCGAGTGCGTGCGCTCGGTCATGGTCGCCGCCGGCAACTTGAACCCCCGCCATGTGGGTGAACTGGTGCTTGGGTACTGCCCTTCCTTGGACAAGCATCCCACTTATGATTAACCCCTCTCGCAAGCATCCGCAACTAAGAAAGAAGAACTAAGGTAAACCTAACCATAGCATGAAACATATGGATCCAAATCAGCCCCTTACGAAGCAACGCATAAACTAGGGTTTAAGCTTCTGTCACTCTAGCAACCCATCATCTACTTATTACTTCTCAATGCCTTCCCCTAGGCCCAAATAATGATGAAGTGTCATGTAGTCGATGTTCACATAACACCACTAGAGGAAGGACAACATACATCTCATCAAAATATCGAACGAATACCAAATTCACATGACTACTTATAGCAAGACTTCTCCCATGTCCCCGGGAACAAACGTAACTACTCATAAATCATTTTCATGTTTAATTATAATCAGAGGGGTATTAATATGCATAAAGGATCTGAACATATGATCTTTCACCAAATAAACCAACTAGCATCAACTACAAGGAGTAATCAACACTACTAGCAACCCACAGGTACCAATTTGATGTTTTGGGACAAAGATCGGATACAAGAGACGAACTAGGGTTTGAGATGAGATGGTGCTGGTGAAGATGTTGATGGAGATTGACCCCTACCCGACGAGAGGATCGATGGTGACGACGATGGTGATGATTTCCCCCTCCCGGAGGGATGTTCCCTGGCAGAACAGCTCCGTCGGAGCCCTAGATTGGTTTCGCCAGATTCCGCCTCGAGACGGCGGTGCTTCGTCCCGAAAGCCTCCTTCTGGTTCTTTCCAGGGCGAAAGACTTCATATAGCAAAAGATGGGCACCGGAGACCTGCCAGGGGGCCCACGAGGCAGGGGCCGCGCCCCCACCCTCGTGGACAGGGCGTGGCCCCCTCTGGTTCTTTCTTCGCCCAATATTTTTAATATATTTCAAAACTGACTTTCGTGGAGTTTCAGGACTTTTAAAGTTGTGCAAAATAGGTCTCTAATATTTGCTCCTTTTCCAGCCCAGAATTCCAGCTGCCGGTATTCTCCCTCTTCATGTAAACCTTGTAAAATAAGAGAGAAAAGGCATAAGTATTGTGACATAATGTGTAGTAACAGCACATAATGCAATAAATATCGATATAAAAGCATGATGCAAAATGAACGTATCAGTGATAGATGGTATAAGAGGAAGAGCGGGGCAGGATATGGTGCCACCATACATGAAATCTTAGAGTACTCAAGTAGCTTTACTTTATGTAATTTTATTCATGAATTTAGGAGCTCGAATGTCGAAGCTCACAATCTAGCGAATCATGCACTAATCTTTGGGATAGATCGCCATGTCTGGTTGGGCCATCCCGTGAACTTCATTTTGCCCTGTAAACATTGTGACGGATCAATAAAGCTTTGCTGATTGTCTAAAAAAAAGTAAACCTACCGTTGTTCCGAAAAAAATCATCCTAAGGATTTGGTACAAAAAAATTACTCTTTTTTTGTGTGCAGGTTACAAAATAACAGTACTCATACATCATGCAAAAATAATAAACATTACTCATGCACCAACAAACTGTTTGAAGAACTTCAATTCTATTTGAATTCAGTTAATCATTTTATATTTTCCCTGGGGCAAAACACAATGTGTGACACAGAGCTGAGAATTCACTGCTGATGGGAAACGCATTCTGCAAAAAAAAAAAAAAAAAAAAGGAGAACTGTCGAGGCTGTAAACTCCCATTACTAGAGCCGGCTACCTAGTTATCTTGGCGCCCCATAACCGCCTGCCAACGTGAAAATTAATCCATGGGTATGTACGCTACGTGGAGAAGAACGTTTCCCATCTCCGGTGGAGCGTCTCTCCTCCCCCCAGCACTGCCTCCCTACAAATACTTCGCGCGCCTCTCGTCTCGTCGCCACACACACACGAATCCACACTCGCTCGCTCACATCTCTACATCCATCCAGCGATCCCTGCACAGGTGCAACCCAACCACGCATGGCGCCTGCCTGCCACCTCGCGACGGCGACGCTGGCCGCCGCCGCCGTCGTGGCGCTCCTCCTGCTCGCTGGCGGCCGGGGCGCCGAGGCGGGGGCGGACACGAGCGACTGCCGCGTCGCGCAGATCGCGTTCGGCGAATGTACCGACTACATCACCAGCTTCGAGGACGGCCCGTTCACGGTCTTCCCCCGGCCCCGCTGCTGCAAGGGGCTCCGCACCATCAGCGACTTGGCAACCACCAGCACCAGGGAACAGCGGCGGGAGCTCTGCGAGTGCGTGCGCTCGGTCATGGTCGCCGCCGGCAACCTGAACCCCCGCCACGTCGAGATGCTCCACTACGGTACCGGGTGCGCCTTCGGGGCCGACTTCCTCCCACCGCCCTCCTCCAACTACAGCTGCTCACTGTACGTGTTCGTCTTTTTTTTTTTTGCATGGATGCATGTGTTCGTCTGTACTTGTACATATAGTCACTATAGTTATATATATGTGGTATACGTGTTCGTATGTACGTAGTACATATAGTCGTACAAATATTTGGTACTCACCTTTTTCTATAATGAGGAGTAAAATTTTGAGAAGCTCTCAGGAAAAAAAGAACTCGGCTCAACGGTGCTCTTTTTGAAAGTTTCTTTCACAACCTTTTTTTTTTCCTGAAAGCTCCTAAAATATCATTTCACCATGATTTTTTGCATGCACCTAGTGCCTTCGAGCATTTTTATGACAAAAAACTCGGAATTCTTTTTATTGTTTGCAATTTTATTTGAACACATTGTTCATGCCTAGGTGCGAATGCACTGGGCGCCAAATACATGCTTCCGCCAACTCTGTTCTTACTGAAATAATTTCTTTGCAGGATCCGGTGAACTGACGAACAAATCATTTCACGGCCTAAACGATGGAAAGCGAATACGAGAAGACATGAAAAGCTTGCGGGCCTCTAACTACTTTCATTTCCCTTTCTTTTGCCATGAGCTGGGAAGAAGAATGATAAGTGTTTTCAGTTATACTTTAATAAAATAAATTAATCGTTGCAAGCTCTGTAAAGTCATGCCACTGTTTAATCTAGTGGTTGATGCCAACTTGACTTCACTTTTGGTTTGGTGGAATAGAGTATCTACTATATCACTTAAATTTTACCGCCATATAAATAATAATTCAGATATCCCTACAAAAAAACAGATTTTACCAAAATGTGTGTTAAATGTGTGCTTCTTTTTGGTAAATGAAAAAAATATAGCAACTAAACTCCTCTTTCTTCTGGTGTTTACCTTCTTGTTGCTAAGTTTTCTTTAGTAATTAGTTGTAGACTATAAACTGTGTTTTTGTCTAGATACATGCACTTAGCCTAGATTTGGCCTGGTTGCGCGCAGGCGGCATGGCAGAGCTACAAAGGACAGGGTGGGCCCCGGCCCATCTTAGAATTTTGTTCCAGCCTAGTGCATGGTTTTCTTTTTCAGGTTCTACCACATCTGATAAATTCTTTATTTTTATCTTTTATCTTTTTTTCCCTCTTTACTAAATATATAAACATTTTTAATGCAGGCATAAAAATTAAACAACCAAAGTTCATGAGTTATGGACAACTCCATCAATTTTAAAAATATTAATGGATTAAAAAAAATGAAAAGTAAATAATCAAGGAAAGCCGTAGAAAGAAAACAAATAGAAAATAAAAAGGAAACAACAAAAAAACAAGGAAACTATGCTAAGAAAAAACAGAAAATAAATAAACAAAATTGGTGAAAATTGTGTGCCACCCATCCGGAGCACTACACAGACTCAAAAAAATAAGGGAAATGATTCCCTTCAACCAACTGATGTTGTGCGAGCGTCCGCCGTCTCTTTGATCATTGGATGGCCTCTTAAAGAACGATCAAAGCTGAACTCTACGTACCCATGTTCTGCAATTGGTCCATTGTTTCAGAAAAGGGTTGTGCAACTAGCCCCTTATTGCAAACCAACCAGGAGCTAGATCCAGCAGCGCCTGGGACCAGAGAGGGCAAATTTTTTCTACAACACGTACCATGTTGGAAAAAGAATCCCGCAATACAGCCTATGTTGCAAAAAAAAAATTAACCGAACAACATAGCCTCTATTGAAAATGTTTTCACAACAAGACTTTGTTGCAAATTAGAAGAAGAAGACGGTGGATCATTTCAAAAAATTAACCGGCCAACGCGTAGCAGTCCCAGGAAATAATACCTAGAGCAGTACACAAAAGAGCTTAATACACTCGTGGTCACTGTATTTGAGGCAGAAGCACGATACGGTCACTGAAACTTTAAAATACGCTCATTACGGTCACTGACTCGCCGTATAGCAACGTATTGCAATCCATTGACTGGTCAAACAATCTGTGTGGCATAATATTGCACACGCGAGGTACCGCTGGACTAGCTGAATCGACTTAGCAAGTTTGTAGGCGCTCCATTTTATAAAGTAAAATCCACGCAATGCACACAAGCAATTCTCAGAAGTAAAACATGCACATGTTCCAGATGGTGGTATATTTAGAAAATTATTTTCGTCTTATCAAATTATGTAACTGTGCCAAAACAATGAAATCTTTTTCATGCAAAATTCAACAAGTGTTTGCATCTTTTTTTAGAAAAGTACATGCATTTTTAAAGCTGTTTGCATATTTTTTATAAAACTTAATGTAATTCTATATTTAAAATTCATCAAATATTAATTAAAAGTACAAGATTTTTTCTGTAAATAGACGGGCATTCCTGTAAGGGTAACAATACTTCACATTACATGAGTATTTCTGAATATGCATGCACAATTTTTAAAATCATACGAACATTTTAAAATTAAAGAAACACCATAGACTACATAAATATTTTTAAAATATATTATTAGTTGGCGTGAATATTTTCTGCTTGTGGATTCTTTTATGTGGCACATGCTTGCGTGCATGTGTCGTGTGTGCCATTTCAAAAGAATAAAAGAAGTTTCTACATTTGAACATAATAGCCCATGGACTCAATTGGCCGGCGTGCCTTGGGTTTTTGCGCGAGGACCAGGTTTCGTACCTCCACCCATGCAAAATTATTTTATTAGGTTTTTTTATTTCTTCGGCCCATTGACATGTGGACCCCCAAAACAGAGAGAAATGCACGATGACGACGCTGCGCTGGAACATATCTGGTGCATCGGAGCTTCTTGTCCTACCGGCGCACCACTCGCTTAGCACATTTTCAAATGTTCGAAAAAATCTGAAAAAAATATAGCACATTCATATAACATTAATGTACGTTGTCACCAAAAATCAAATCAAAATTTGGAACGTAGCTCAAGATATGAAAATGACAAAATTCGACATTGAATAATGCATAACATTTGTCATTTTTATATCTCGAGCAATGTTTTTAATTTTTGTACATGCTCGTAAATATAAACGTGCGCGTGTAAATAGAAACACGCAGAAGGTACTTGTCCACTGGCTACAGGATGCGTGTTTTGTGTGCGAGGTTTTTGGGTTCGAATCCACCCGCCCTCGACGCACTTTTTTATTCGTATTTATTTCTTTCACCCACCGGCGGACATGGCCCACTGTAATATTGACCGGTCAGCAGAGTACCACCTGGATCATTTGACTGGTCAAAGGAGTGCAATAGGATGCTATACAGATAGTCAGTGACCGTATAATCATCGCTTCACGTATATAATAATCGCAATGAGCGTATTTTCAAGTCCATGACCGTATCATGTTTTAACTTCAAATACAGTGACCTGCAAGCACTGCAGGTGCAGGGGCTCCATCGCCGGGGAGCAGAGCGCGACCGCCGGGGCTCGGAGCTCTATCCCATGGCCGCGCACGAGATCCCGCGCCTCCTAGGTCGCCGTCTCTGCGCCGGCGCTCGCGGCTCTGTCTCGCGCATCCCTGCCGAGCTCCTCGCGCTCTTCTGCCTGTGCTCGGAGGTCCGTCCGGCGCATCCTCGCACCTCGCCGCGCTTCCGCCGAGCCGCAGGAATGGCATCTCCGACCGGGAGGGCTAGAGTGCAGGAAACCTTTTTGCCTATCCTTTCGCACGGCGAGCTTCTAGCGCGGGTGAGCATCGTCGTCGTCCATGGCGGGCTGGGGCACGGCTCGGCACGGCAAAAAAAAAACCATGACAAATAAAAGTATGACAGGCTGACAGCCCACTTGTCAGCCACTGTAAATTTGCAGATTGGCCTCCTGAGCCACGAGAGCTCCTATGTGACGCTCTCTGCGTCAAGCAGTCGAGCGATCGCATAGGGGATCGACAGACTGGGCAGGCCCATCTCTCTCGCAAACAGTAGCTCACGCTGGAATAAAAAAAGATGTGTTGCCAGGGATCGAACACTACACCTGGGGCACCTAAGCATACGACTCGAACCAGTTGAGCTAGGTAACTTTGTTGATCACAGAAGAGTGCAAAATCTTAAGAAAACTTAAACGCCAATCCAAACATCTTTAAAAAATTCGAACACAATTTTTTTTTCAAAACCAAAACGCGAATGTTTTATCAACCACGAACATTTTTTTCCACAAATTTTGAGAAAACTCAAACATTTTTCAACACACAAATGAATTTTGGAGATGCGGACATATTTTTTAGAATGGAAAACATTTTTTAAACCACCCAAAAAATTGAACAGGAACAATTTTTCAAATTTCAAAAAAATTAATTGGAAAAATGAACAACTTTTCCACGTGAAGAATTTCTGAATTACAGAACAAAATTTAAAAAAGTTTGTTTTTTTGGAAACAGAACATTTTTCCGAAACTTCCAACAAAACATGTAAATATGAATATTTTTTGAAATTTTTGAACAAATATTGAAACAGGAACACTTTTTCAAACTCCCAAACAAATTTATGGAATTTATGAACTATTTTCAAATTGTGAACAAAATTTGAAAACATGAACATTTTATAAATTTGTGAACAAATTTGGAAAGCTGGAACACTTTTTTAAATTCCTAAACATTTTGCGAATGCAATTTTTTTTAACTATGAACATTTATTGAAACACACGAACAAAAATTGAAAATGAACATTTTTCTTAAATTTGCGAACAAATTTTGCAAAGTTAAGAAATTTTGAAAAAGAACATCAAGAAAAGAAACAGAAATTAAAAAAAGAAAGTGAAATTTGAAATATGTGAACATTCTTTAAAACTCCTGAACAAAATTTGAAATATGTGAACAAATTTTTGAAATGGGAACATTTTACGAAACTCATGAACAAAAATTTCAAGCACGAACATTTTTTGAAAAATGTGAACGAAATTTGAAATAGGAACATTTATTGAAACTCACGAACAAAAATTGAAAAAACGAAAGTTTTTCTTAATTTGCGAACAAATTTTGCAAACTTGTGAAATTGTGAAAACAACATAAAAAAAGAAACAGAAACTAAAAAAGGAAAAGAGAAACAAAATTTGAAGATGAGAACATTTTTTGAAGTTTGAACAATTTATTGAAAGCATGAACATTTTTTCAAGTCAGGAACAAAAATTGAAAATGAGAACATTTTGTGAAGTTTTGAACATTTTTTTTGAAAGACGAACAAAATTTGAAAATGAGAACATTTTGTGTAGTTTTGAACAATTTTCTGAAAGCATGACCAAAATTTGAAAAATGAGAACATTTTGTTAAGTTTTGAACAATTGTGAGCAACACAAAAAAATTTGAAAAAAATGAAAATAACTTTGAAAACAGAAAAACAAAAACGAAAAAATAAAAAAGAAACATAAAACAGAATAAAAAGAAACATAAAAAAGAAAAAAAGAAAAAAAGAAAACAGAAAAATAAAAAATTAATTAAAATGAAAATGAAAAAGAAAAAGAAACAGTAAAAGAAAAGAAACAAAAAGAGGTAAAGGGGAAATAGAAAAACCGGTTCAGGAACTTTCTAGAAGGTTCCCAAAACCAGAAAAACCGGCTGGGAACCACTAGAAGATTCCCAAAACCGGATTCGCTTTTAACGTTGAACGGGCCGGCCCATCCTGACGCGCTCGTCGATCTGCCTGTGCGTCCGGTCGACTACTTGCCGCAAAGAGCGGCAAATAGGAAATTCCCTGAGCCACGGTTAAACTTGTAGGAGATATGACAGTCACTCCATCAAGTTTGTCGAAGGTTCACATACGCGGCCCGCCGTTGGCCAGCAAGGTGGAAGATGTTTTTTTCCCCTTGTTTTCACGCTAGAGGCTTTTGTTCAAACTATTTTCATAGCTCCTTCGGCTAGGGTTTCTTCTTCAAACAAGTTCCAGGGTTCCTTCGACTAGGGTTTCCTTCTTCCTCAGTTTGATTTTCTTTTCTTTTTCCATTTCCATTTTATTTTTTTATTTTTTTTCCTTTTCCAATTTTTATTTTCCTGTATTAATTTATTTTTATCTAATATGTTGTTGTATATCCTTTTCTTTTTTTACTTTTTCCATTAAAATAATACATGAACTTTTTTAATGGTATATGATGAACACTATAAATTTTATTCTTTGCTATCTATTTCATTTTTGCAGTATTTATAAATACTTTTTAAACAGACAAACAGTTTATTCAAGTATAAATAAAAATTTCAAGCTTCGTGACTTTATTTAAAAGAATCAGGAGTATTTTAATATATTTTTCTCGTATTTTCTGAAATTCACGGACATTTCTTAAATTACCAATTTTTTAAAAATAATCTTGATTTTTTTTGAAAATATGCCAAAATTGGTAAAATAAGTAAATATTTTATAAAAAAATAGATAAACATCAGAATTGATGACCATTTCGAAATTCTCTAACTTTTGTTACGAATTTTGTGGATATTTCATTAATATTCGTGCACTATTATTTTTTTTGTACATTTTAAAATTCCTTAATGTTTTTTAATCCGACAGTAATATAGTTTTAATATATAGAAAAAATGTAGAAAGATTTTTTTTGGAGGAAAACCGATTGTAAATCCTATAGAGAAAAATAGCAGTGAAGTACGATCGCTCGGGTTACAGAAAGAATGTCAAACAGAAGGCTTCTGCTAGTTTCACCGTACATGTGTGAGTAGACAAGTAAACCTACTGTAAGGTGGCACCGTCAGCTCCGGTCGTGAACCACCTTCTATTTGCAGACGATGGCCTGCTGCTTTTCATTTCTAGTAACGAGGGGGCTACAGCGGTATCAAACCTATTGGAGACCTATTGTAATGCATCCGGACATAGAGTTAACCAAGACAAGTCTTCAATCTTTTTCATGTGCCCCTGGTAGTGGAGGCGGCGACGAGAATTCCTTCCTCCTCGTGTTTTTTCTTTGAGAACGCTTGGCTCCGCAATCCTCAATTTCTCCCTTCTACCCTCCCCGCCTGGTCGAGCACGGGGGCCGGTCGGTGCGCTGTGGGCTGCCTGGCGGCTCGCAAAAAAAGGTTTCGGGCTGCGGCCAAGGTTTGGAAAAGGCTCCACAAATTCATTCCCGCTTTTGATAATAACTGCAAATTTGTGATTGACTTGCTTGACTTCTAGGAGGAGTACCGTCCCCTGTCCTTTGACGAAACAGAGCTCAGGAAGGATGCGCGTGCGGCTCTGGCGGTCTCGATCATGCGTCAGAGCGCGTACTGGAAGCAGCGCGGGAAATGCCGTGATGTCTGTGAAGGGGACGAGAACACCGGCTTCTTCCACGTGAGCGCCTCCCACCGCCGCCGCACCAACACGATCCGTGTCCTCGACGTCGACGGCGCCGTGGTGATGGACCATGCGGGGAAGGCGGTGGCCCTGCTCACTTTCTACTCCGAGCTGTTGGGCAGGGCTTGCCCCTCCGTGTGGCGCTTCGACCTTGAGGCTTTCTACCGTGACGCGCCGAGGGTGGATGCGGCAGCCCTGGTCGCGTCGTTCTCATCCAGCGAGGTCAAGGAGGCGGCGAACCTCCTCGACCGGACTAGCGCGCCCGGACCGGACGGCCTTGGCCCCGCGTTCTACCAGGCCGCATGGAGTGCGGTCGAGGGCGACTTGCAGTGGCTGTTCGACGCGGTCCATGATGGCACCACGGACCTGGACGCCATCAACCGCACGTACATTGCCCTGCTGCCCAAAGGTGGGGGCGTGCCGACGTCGGGCGCTTTCCGCCCAGTATCCCTTCAGAATGGGGACGTACAAATCCTCTGTCGTGGCCTCAGCTCGAGGTTGCAAAAGCAGATTGGGGGCATCATCGACGTTGACCAGTCTGGGTTCTTGGCGGGGAGGAGCATCTCTGAGAACTTCGTGTATGCCACCGAGTTGATCCAGTGCTGCCACAAACGGGGGGCGCCGGCCCTCGTGTTCAAGCTGGATTTTGCCAAGGTTTTCGACTCGGTCGACTGGGGGGCGCTGCGCCGGATCCTCATGGCGCGCGGCTTTCCCGACCGGTGGTGCGCCTGGATGGACCTGATCTTCGATTCCTTGCATCTCTGAACGGTGTGCCCGGGAAGTGGTTCATGGTGCGCCGGGGGCTGTGGCAAGGCGACCCGTGCTCGCCCTACCTCTTCCTCATCGTCGCCGACGTGCTGCAGCAGATGATCAGGCAAGATGGGGGGTTGTTCCACCCCCTCGTACACGGCGAGCCCCCTGGTGCTGCAATACGCCGATGATACGCTTGTCATCCTCCGCGCGGACACCGGTGCCGCTGCTCACCTACGCCGTATCCTCGACGACTTTGCGGCGGCGACGGGGCTGGATATCAACTTCGCTAAAAGTACTCTGGTCCCCATGCACGTTCCCGAGGATGTGTTGGTGGAGACCGTTGGCGCCCTTGGCTGGGTCGTTCAAGGGTTCCCGCAAGCCTACCTAGGGCTACCGCTATCGTGGGAAAAGCTCTGCTTCGCTGACTTCCTACCAATGATCGCGAAGGTTGACAAGTACCTGGCTGGATGGAGGGCTCGTCTCCTCTCCCCGGCCGGGCGTCTGGTCCTGATCAACGTTGTTCTCGACGCCCTCCCCACATACGCCATGGCGGCGATGATGCTCCCGCTGGCGGTGATCAAGGAGCTCGACTCGCTCCGGAGGGCCTTCCTCTGGAATGCGGCCGAACGCGCCTCTGGAGCGCAATGCCTGGTGGCTTGGGAGCGCGTTTGTAGGACCAAGGCGGAGGGTGGTCTGGGCGTCCGAGACCTAGCCACGCAGAATCGATGTCTTCTGCTTAAGATGCTGCACCGGCTCCACACAGCTTCCTCGTCCTCGAGATGGGCCCTGTGGGTGTGGGCGGAGCTCGACGGCCGCTCCCTTCTCTCGCTAACGGCCAGCAAGAGCGCGGGGGAGCACGGCAAGGCGCTGGCGCGGCTGCTCCCGCTGTACCGCGGGATCACCAGGGTGACGGTGCGCGATGGGAGGCGGACGTCTTTCTGGCTCGACTCCTGGCTCCCGTGTGGGCCTCTCGCGGTGACCCTCCCGGTGCTGCACTCACACACGACGGCGTAGGAGGCCACGGTGTGGCAGGTGCGTGTGCGCGGACTGGACAGTGTGTTGGTGCCCAGGCTTACCACTGCCGGCGCCGCGGAGCGGGCTACCCTTCTGGCCATGATCGACGACAATGCTCCTAGCCCCGGCGACGACGAGCATAGACCGATGTTGTGCTCGGGCGCGCGTGGGAGCCTCGTAACGGCGGCCGTCTACGCCCTGGAGAGATTCGGCGGCGTGCAGGCGTCGTTCGCGGCGTTCCTCTGGGGGTGCGCCATTCCCTCCCGCATTCGCTTCTTCGGGTGGCTCCTAGTCCAACGACGGGTCAACACAAGAGACGTCTTGCTGCGGAACACCATCGTCACGACGGAGGGGGCTGCTTGTCCTGACTGTTCGTGCGGTCTGGAGACGGCGGATCACATGGTGTTTGAGTGCCCTTTCGCCCAATCCTTTTTGCGGGCTGTGGGGGTGGACGTGGTCGACAAAGGCTATCAGGTGGGCGCGCTCCAGGCTCTCGACGTTCGGGGGGTGGTCGGAGATACTGCCTGCGCTACATTCACTCTCCTGTGCTGCTGGCAGCTATGGAAGCACAGGAACGCCGTGGTCTTCCGTGGGGCGGTGCCCTCCCTCGCCCGTCTTCTTGGATGTTGTAGGGAGGACTCGGCCCTGTGGCGAGGACGCCTGAAAGTAGATGAACGAGCGTGCATCTACAGATGGTTGCAGGTGTTCTCGCATCCTGGGAGGTAGCCAGTGCTATGATGTGGATTGCGTAATCCTTCCCCCCTCTCTCTCTGTGTAAAACTTGTTGTCTCCCCTCCGGGGGTGTGAATCAATAGAAAAGAAAATTCAGGTGGATGGCTTTGCCCTCCCCCGGTGACCTTAAAAAAAACCTTTTCAGCAAAGGATGCCCGCAACAGTTGAGAGACAGTACCAAGAACGTTCTCAGTGTCCAGAACGAGACACTAAGTGATCGTTACTTGGGAATGCCGACGGATGTTGGGCAGTCCAAGATGGGCACCTTTAGATATCTCAGAGAGCGTGTATGGAAAAAAGTGAAGGGGTGGACGGAGAAGCTTCTGTCATCAACTCATAAAAGTTGTCGCACAGGCGCTACCAGTGTTTTTCATGGCATGCTTCAGATTACCTAGAGGCCTCTGTGAGAATATTACATTGATCATTCGCCAGTTATGGTGGGATAGCAAGGCAGGGACGCATAAACCCATCTAGGTTGCGTGGATGTCATGATTAGACCTAAACACCTTGGGAGACTCAGCTTCTGTTACATGGAAATTTTCAACCTTGCATTACTTGCCAGGCAGGCTTGGAGAATCTTGAGTGAGCCCACTTCCCTCAACGCATGTGTACTGAAAGCATGGTACTTCCCTGACACATCTTTGCTTAATGCAGAGCTAGGAAGGAGGCCCTCGCAAATTTTGTGCGCTGTTCTCGACGAAGGGGATATGTTGAGGCATGGAATCATACAAATAATTAGTAATGGGAACACGACAGAACTTTGGAGACACAAGTGGCTTCCACGGCCGGGTATGATGAGACCAATATCATCACTACTTATGAATCCACCACAATATGTGTTTGAGCTCATTAAAGTAGCAACCGCGTCCTGGAATGAGCAGTTGCTGCGCCAAGTATTCTTACCAATTGATGTTGAGAGGGATTTTCACAGTTAAGTCAGCTTACAGGATGATATTTCATACGAAAGTTACAAGGGAGAATTGAATAGATGAGAATGAGGGTTCGTCGGGTGCGGAACAGGAAGTGAACGAGTGGACGAAGCTTTGGAAGATTGTTGTCCCATCCAAGGTGAAAGCATTCCTGTTGCGTCTTGCTACATGCTCCATACCAACGGCTACCTTAGCTGCATGCAAGTTGTGCGAGGCTAGAGACTCCTGGAGACACGCGTTAATAAACTGCTCGATGGCCCGAAGTGTTTGGGCATTACCTGATGAGGACCTCGTGGAAAAAAATGTGCTAGCATGATAGCAACAATGCAAAGGACTGGATTTTCAAGATGAATATCATGCTATCACACGAGCACCTTGTGCGCATGGTGATCACGCTCTGGGTGATATGGGGAGCGAGAAGAAAGGCAATGTAGAGGATATTTTTCGAAGCCCAATGTCAACTCACTCGTTTATCCAGTCCTACTGGAATGATCTCCAAGTTTTGAAGAAGCCAAACATTCAACAGATACATACCAGACCGGCCAAAACAAGCTAGTGGATCCAGCCGCCGGAGAACATGGCAAAGTCGAACGTTGAAGCTGCTGTGGCGAGGCGACTAGGCGTTGGATCAGTGGCCGCAATTTGCAGAAACAGAGAGGGTCTATACCTTGGTTCTTCAGCTATTGTATTCAGAGGTATAACCGACCCTACAACCTTGGAAGCACTAGCAGTGAGAGAGTCTTTGGCACTAGCATAGGACTTGAATCGACAATCCATCCATGTGGCTTCAGATTGTTTGGTGGTGATTGATGACACACAAGTATAGGGGATCTATCGTAGTCCTTTTGGTAAGTAAGAGTGTCGAACCCAACGAGGAGCAGAAGGAAATGACAAGCGGTTTTCAGTAAGGCATTCTCTACAAGCACTGAAATTATCGGTAACAGATAGTTTTGTGATAAGGTAATTTGTAACGGGTAACAAGTAACAAAAGTAAACAAGGTGCAGCAAGGTGGCCCAATCCTTTTTGTAGCAAAGGAAAAGCCTGGACAAACTCTTATATAAAGGAAAGCGCTCCCGAGGACACATGGGAATTATCGTCAAGCTAGCTTTCATCATGCTCATATGATTCGCGTTTGTTACTTTGATAATTTGATATGTGGGTGGACCGGTGCTTGGGTACTGCCCTTCCTTGGACAAGCATCCCACTTATGATTAACCCCTCTCGCAAGCATCTGCAACTAAGAAAGAAGAATTAAGGTAAACCTAACCATAGCATGAAACATATGGATCCAAATCAGCCCCTTACGAAGCAACGCATAAACTAGGATTTAAGCTTCTGTCACTCTAGCAACCCAGCATCTACTTATTACTTCCCAATGCCTTCCCCTAGGCCCAAATAATGGTGAAGTGTCATGTAGTCGACATTCACATAACACCACTAGAGGAAAGGCACCATACATCTCATCAAAATATCAAACGAATACCAAATTCACATGACTACTTATAGCAAAACTTCTCCCATGTCCTCAGGAATGAACGTAAGTACTCACAAATCATATTCATGTTCATAATCAGAGGGGTATTAATATGCATAAAGGATCTTAACATATGATGTTCCACCAAATAAACCAACTAGCATCAACTACAAGGAGTAATCAACAATACTAGCAACCCACAGGTACCATTCTGAGGTTTTGAGACAAAGATTGGATACAAGAGATGAACTAGGGTTTGAGATGAGATGGTGCTGGTGAAGATGTTGATGGAGATTGACCCCCTCCCGATGAGAGGATCGATGGTGATGATTTCCCCCTCCCGGAGGGATGTTTCCCCGGCAGAACACCTCTGCCGGAGCCCTAGATTGGTTTCGCCAGGTTCCGCCTCGAGACGGCGGCGCTTCATCCCGAAAGCTTCCTTCTCATTTTTTCCAAGGCAAAAGACTTCATATAGCAAAGCATGGGCACCGGAGGCCTGCCAGGGGGCCCACGAGGCAGGGGGCGCGCCTAGGGGGTAGGGCGCGCCCCCACCCTCATGGACAGGGTGTGGCCCCCTCTAGTGCTTTCTTCGCCAAATATTTTTCATATATTCCAAAACTGACTTTTGTGAAGTTTCAGGAATTTTGGAGTTGTGCAGAATAGGTCTCTAATATTTGCTCCTTTTCCAGCCCAGAATTCCAACTGCCGGTATTCTCCCTATTCATGTAAACCTTGTAAAATAAGAGAGAAAAGGCATAAGTTTTGTGACATAATGTGTAGTAACAACCCATAATGCAATAAATATCGATATAAAAGCATGATGCAAAATGGATGTATCAACTCCCCCAAGCTTAGACCTCGCTTGTCCTCAAGCGAAATCCGAAAACGAAAAAATATGTCCACATGTTTAGAGATAGAGGTGTCGATAAAATAAAATACGGACATGAGGGCATCATGATCATTCTTATAACAGCAACACACACACACACACACACACACACACACACACACACACACACACACACACACACACACACATATATATATATATATATATATATATATATATATATATATATAGGGTGGGTCTATGATGATAACACCCCTTAAGACCTTATTCTGCACACCCGAACCTTATTCTACTAACACCCTCACCCACCCGACCGACGCGAAAATAAAAAAAGCAGGTCAACCCCCGGCCACCTCCACTCTCCCCACATCTCCTCGTACCCACCCACCTTCTTCGTCTCCACTCCCCACCCCACACCATCGCACCAACCTCCCTCCCCTTCCTCCACCACCGCACCACCTCCATCCCTTCCCCCACCCCACCAACCGGCGCCGGCCACCCTCCCCTGCCGGTTCCCCTTCCTCCGGCGCGCCACACCCACTCACCTTCTCCCCGCCCCCCGGCGGCTGCACTACGACGGATCTGGCTGGATCCAGATCCGCCGCCCCCTAGCCACCTTCCTCTGGCACCAGGCCTGGCCGCAACCTCTTCCCAGGTCCCTGGTGGCCGCCCGCCCCTCCGCCGTCGCACGGGTCCTGGCCGCCCATCCCACCCACACACGAACACACACACAAGCCGCGGTTGCACCACCTCCCGTGCCTGTCCGGCGACGCGCGCATCCTAAAACAAAGGCCAGGCGCCCCCTCACCCCGGTGGTCGGTGGATCCGGACCACTGCTGCCGCCATCCTAGGATCCAGCTCCTCTAGCTGCATTCCGTGGGTCCCCTATTCCCCCGGTGAGCTCTTTTGCTTCCCTTCCCCTCCCCTCCGGCGAGCTCTGCCGCCCCATCCTCTCCGACGAGCTCTCCTGTCTCCCTGCACCTCTAGCGAGATCGCCGTGGCCGGATCCGCCCTTCTGACCTCTGGATCCGCTGCGGCCCTGCCTTGCCTCACCGCCCCACGATGACAGAACTGAGCGCCACCGACCCCTGCTCCAGCCCGTCGGGAGCCATGTGGTCTGCTCCGTCAAGCCGTCGGTGGATCCAATCTCGAAAGCTCAGCTGGTTCACCGCGCGCTGCCCCTGGTCTTCCGTCGTGACCGCCGGGATCCCTAGCCCCTCTACCACCGCATCCAGCTCGCCACCGCCAGATCCGCCTACCCGGCGACACCACCGTCTCATTGCAGTCCCCCCTCTCTCTGTAAACCCCCCTCTTCCAGATACCTACTATGGCGAGCACCGTAGGCAACAGCGGCCTGCAGTTCGTTGGCGGCGAGTGTGTGGCTCGCACTGCAGTTCGGTCGTCGTTTTTTTGGATTCACTTTTGATTGTTTTGCGACAAAGGGATGCAGTTCTTTTGGTAGCTGGCCGGTGAGCATGCAGGTCCCCCACACCGGATCCTTCCCCCTGGACTATGGCGTACCAGCAGGCACGATAAAAAGATGCCATGGCCAGTGACACCATCACTAGACTCCGTCTAGGTAAGACAAAAAAAATGCCCAGATCAAATCGTTCGCTATTGTTCTCCGCTGACGATGAGCAGTGCATGTTCCTCTTCATTGCAGGTCGCTTGGATCCTCGGTGCAGCTCGGCCCACGGCAGCGAGAAGTTTGTCCCACGGGAAAGTGCAATACTGGGTGGAATCCTCCCCGTTCATCTGTTTTTCGACTGTGCAGTGCGCCGGCAATGCCCCCTCCAAGTTGCAGTTCGTTTTGTTTGGTGTTGACGCTATCCACAACATAATGCCAGGGGTCGTTGCAGTTAGTTCCCCTATGCGTACAGTTCTTTGTTTTTTCATTTTTAGGAAAAGTTTTGCCACGCCGGCGGTTCACTGCTCAGGGGCTTTGTTTGTAAAAAAATGTTGGAAGACGGATGCACTTCATTGTGATTGCAGCCAGTGTGTTGTTCGTTTGTATTTTAGAGGTTCATTTTTGGCCAACATGCAGTTCGTTGGTATTTTAGATGTTGTTTTGTATTTGTTCCAGTTTTGTTGTTTTTGCAGAAGAAAGAACAAAAACAGAAATTCAAAATGCAGCTTCGTATGCAGTAAAGAAAATCCAAACTTGGCGGGATGTAGTCCATATTGAAAAAAGATTAATTGGGATGCAGTTTAGTGTAAACATCTTCGGTACTTCACTTTGTAAAACAAGGAAAAAAGAAAAACATGCAAGAAGTTCACTTCTTTTTATATGTAGTTAACAAGTTTTTGTCCCGCGGTTCACTTTCAAGAGTGATGTTGTTTGATTTGCGCCCAACGTGAAAGTGCGAAAATGTTAGCGAAACAAAAAAAGTAGTAATGTGGTTCACTTGTCCTTGTCTTTGCGGTCCACTCTTGTTCATAAAAGAAGATGAAAAAAAATCACAAAAACTTGTGTGAGAAAGTTTACGCCCGACAAAAGAAATTATGCAGCTCGCTTGCCCGTCCGATGCAGTGCGGTTTTTATTCTGAAGCAGTGCGGTCGGCCTATGATGTTGTTCATCCCGTAAGTGCAAAAAAATTGTTACGAAAGCGAAAAAAAGTAATGCGGTTCACTTCTTGATAGTGTTGTGGTTTATTTACACCCGATGTGAAGTGCACTCTACTTTCTCGTTCTTGAAAAAAATGACGTTTGAATAAAAGAAACCATGCAGTTCTCTTACCCGTGTGATGCAGTGCGGTTTTTCATCCGCTGCAGTGCGGTTTTCAGTCGGATGAAGTACCCACGTCGATTTGGGTGTCGAGAAAAACAGAGTGTCCGCATTTCGGTAAATTCGAAATTCCTCTTAAATCGTAAAGAATTAGAGAGAGTGTTCTACATGAAAGAGTTGCGTATCGTCGATATCTTTCCAACGGTGTATCGTTTGAACCATTCCGACCAGCGGTTTACAAAAATTTCGCCAAAAACGGCCGCTGCCACTCATCGTCCGCCGCAAAATTTTCAAAATTCACTTAAAACCGTAAGTAATTTAAAAAATATTTCAACATATGAAAGTTGCGCCTCATTCGTAGCTTTCCAACGGCGTATCAAACGCCTCGTTTCGACAAATGGTTAAAAAACTGGAGCGAAAACAGTACCGAAAATTTGAAATTTTTTGAAAAACAGAATTCCGCGATTTAGTAAATTTGAAACTTCTATTAAATCATAAGGAATTGGAGAAAAATTTATATATGAAAAAGATGCGCCTCGACGATATGTATCCAACGGCGTATCACTTGCTTCATTCCAACAAGCGGTTTAGAAGAAATCGCGAAAAGACGCTCGCTGCCACTCGTCATGGGCCGCACCATTTTCAAAACTGCTCTTAAACCGTGTGCAATCTCGAAAAGTGTTCAACATGTCAAAGTTGCGCCTAATCCATAGCTTTTGAACGGTATATTACACGCCTCATTCCGATTAACGGTTAAAAAATTAGAGAGAAAACAGTACCAAAAATAACGCGTGCAGTTTTTTCCGACGAGAAGTTCACTCGTGGGAGTACTGCAGCACACTTGGTTCAAAGAATGACGTGCACTTGTGTTCAGCGTGCAATGCGGAAGGGGTGTGCAGAATAGTTATTCTGCTAATATTAGCAGAATAGACCGTATATATATATATATATATATATATATATATATATATATATATAGGACAAATTTTTCCTACTACCGGGTGTAGTTACTCCCACTTTTGTTTCATACATTCTAGGTAGTATCTATCACATCGAAAAATATGTACGCGTAGTATGTAGTATATATGAATGTTTAGATGGTATACATACTACTTTTTTGGTAGTATGTATCATATTTTGTGCATACTCCATTTTGTGTACAAATATGTACGTATTTCACAAATACAATAAAACTATGGGCTCACTTGCAATTTTTTCATATAATTCACTTTAGAGTATCTTAGTTATAATATATAAAGATACTAAAAATAATAAAATAGAGTATATACTACCACATGATAGTATATGAGAAATGGGTGTAACTACACCCGGTAGTAGGATGCATTTTCCCTATATATATATATATATATATATATATATATATATATATATATATATATATATATATATATATATATATATATATATAAAATTGTCACGTCAGATGTCCTATTGAAAGGACTTAGTCGTGGAGCCATCGCAACTAGAAAGCTTGAAGGGGTTAATCAGGACAAGAGACACGAGAGGGTTTATACTAGTTCGGCCCCTTACGATGAAGGTAAAAGCCTACGTCTAGTTGTGATTGGAATTATGTATGTCTTGATAACCAGGAAGCAGAATCGCTTGACCTAGCTCTTGAGAAGTTGTTTCGTACCCTGAACCGCCGCCAGGTCATCCCTTTATATACTGAGGTTGACTGAGGGAGTCCTGGACTAGGGGGTGTCCGGACAGCCGGACTATCATTATCCGCCGGACTCCAAGACTACGAAGATAGAAGATTGAAGACTCGGCTCGTGTCCGGATGGGACTTTCCTTGGCGTGGAAGGCAAGCTTGCAATCTGGATATGTAGATCTCCTACCATTGTAACCGACTCTGTGTAACCCTAGCCTCCTCCGGTGTCTATATAAAGCTGGAGGGCTTTAGTCCGTAGGACAACATACATTACAACAATCATACCATAGGCTAGCTTCTAGGGTTTAGCCTCCTTGATCTCGTGGTAGATCCACTCTTGTACTACCCATATCATCAATATTAATCAAGAAGGGCGAGGGTTTTACCTCCATCGAGAGGGCCGAACACAGGTAAAACATCATGTCCCTCGTCTCTGTTACCATCCGCCTAGGCGCACGATTCGGGACCCCCTACCGAGATCCGCCGGTTTTGACACCGACATTGGTGCTTTCATTGAGAGTTCCTCGTGTCGTCACCGATAGGCTTGATGGCATCTTCGACCAACGACGCTGTCGGTGAGACTTTTCTCCCGGGCAGATCTTCAGATTCGGCGGCCGCTGCGGGCAATTCACTTGGCCATCTGGAGCAGATCGAAGCTACGCCCCTGGCCGTCGGTCGATTTGGAAGCTTGAACTTCACGGCCGATGTCGCGGAGCGTGATCTTGACGGACTCGAGCCCGGTCGGCGCGCCGCCTTTGTGACGATGGGCATGATCTAGCTCTGCTGCCGAACAGTGCCTTGGTGGCCGCACACGGATCCGCTTCAGCCATTAGCTCGGAGCCGATCGCCCAGATCAAGGACCGGTGGATAGACGCCGCCCTGGGGGCTTCAACATCCACGGCGATGGAGCCGAACACTGATCTTGTCCCCTGCGAAACTCGTGATTCCGAGGCGCCGGACTCCTCGTCGGACTCCGAACCTCCCGCGCCCCTACCAATCGATCCAGATTGGGCGCCGGTTATGGAATTCACCGCCGCGGACATCTTTCAATACTCGCCTTTTGGCAATATCCTGAATTCACTAAAGCACCTCTTGTTATCGGGAGAGTCTGGCGGACTATGGCAGGATGGCTGAAATACAGACGACGAAGAAATTGAGCCCACCCACCACCCACTTTGTAACCACCGCCGATGATCTAACCGACATGCTAGACTACGACTCCGGCGACATCAACGCTATGGACGGCGATGCCGAGAGGCGAACAAAACCAGCGCCACAGGCACTCGAAGACCACCTCGTCGTCGACATATATATGGTGGACACCCAAAAAGGCGGGATGGCGAAGAAGCAGCGGAGGCAGACTCTCTAAAGAAACAGCCCAAACGCCGGCGTCGGTGGCGCCGCTCTAAATCCGCCACGGAAGAATGGAGATTCCGCACAGAGATAATAATACTCGAGAGCGCCGAAGACAATCCCCTCCGGCAAGACTCGGCGTAGGAGGATGCGAAGCAATCCCTCATGAGAGGCGGCGACGAAGAGGTTGAGGATCATAACTATATGCCTCCCTCCGAAGGCGAAGCAAGCCTCAGCGATGATGAATTCGTCGTACACGAGATCCCGTCGAACAAGAGCGCTTCAAGCGCGGGCTTATCGCCACATCAAACAGCCTAAAAAAGCAGAGCAGCTCCAAGCTGATCAGGACCTGCTGGCCGATCGATGGACCGAGATCCTCACGGCCGAAGAGTATAAACTCGAACGCCCCTCCAAAAGTTACCCAAGACGCAAGCTGCTCCCCCGATTAGAGGAGGAAGCATACATACCTCCATCACCAGCGCACGATATGGCTGACCGACCACCCCCTGGTCGTGACAGAGAGGCATCCAGGCCCCCAGCCAATACCGTACCCCGGCATCGCTCCAAAAGTACGAAGCCAAGAGGGAACGCGCCGGACTTGCGAGACATATTGGAGGACAAAGCAAGGCAATCCAGATCCATCTACGGATCACGTGGGCGCCCTACGACCCACGACGAACACCGTCACGCCGGATACAATAACCGGCGGGCGAACACAGCAGACAGCGCTCTCGAGCTGCGTCGCGACATTGTTCAATCTGAGGCGCCGCGACACCCTCTATGCTTCATCGACGAAGTAATGGATCATCGATCCCGAAGGGTTTAAAGCCGTAAACGCCGAATCTTACGATGGCACAGCAGACCCGTGGTTTGGATCGAAGACTATCTTCTCCACATCCATATGGCCCGCGGCGGCAATCTCCATGCCATCAAGTATCTCCCACTCAAACTTAAAGGACCAGCTCGGCATTGGCTAAACAGCTTGCCCGCAGAGTCGATTGGGTCTTTGGGAAGACACGGAAGCCGCATTCCTCGACAACTTCCAGGGCACGTATGTGCGACCACCAGACGCCGATGACCTAAGCCACATCATTCAGCAGCCAGACGAATCGGCCAGACAATTATGGACACGGTTCTTGACAAAGAAAAACCAAATCGTCGACTGTCCGGATGCAGAGGCCCTTGCAGCCTTCAAACATAACATCCGGGACGAATGGCTAGCCCGGCACCTAGGGCAGGAAAATCCGAAATCCATGGCAGCCCTCACATCGTTAATGACCCGCTTTTGCGCGGGAGAGGACAGCTGGCTAGCCTGTAGCAACAACCTCCGCAAAAATTCTGGCAGTCCGGATACCAAGGACAACAACGGCAGGTCACGTCGAAACAAAAACAAGCACCGCATTAACGGCGACGATAAGGAGGATACGGCAGTCAATGCCGGATTCCGAGGCTCTAAACCCGGTCAGCGGAAGAAGCCAAAAGAACCACTCCGGGTCCGTCCAATCTGGACCGAATACTCGACCGCTTATGCCAGATACATGGCACCTCTGAAAAGCCAGCTAACCACACCAATAGAGATTGCTGGGTGTTCAAGCAGGCCGGCAAGTTAATTGCCGAAAACAATGACAATGTGACACCCAAAATTTTGACCTTGTTTTATTAATTAAAATTTTTGCCAGGAAATTAAAACTTTTGTTTTCTGGGCTCCCTTTTGATTTTTGAAACTTTTTCTCCCTTGCTATTATGGAGTTTTCCCCCATAGAGACAACTTTTCAGATATGTTATTGGACTTGTTTAACCTCTCAAGAAAAACTTTTCTTTTATTAGTAAGACTAATTACATAATTATTTTGCTTGATCTTTGTTTTCTTGAAAAAATGGTTTTCAAGGTTATATGGCCCTATTTGAACTACAACCAGTTGATATATTTATCTAAAAATCCCACAAAAATTTGGAGAGGTCATGTGATGTTTTTAAATCACTTTTAATCAAAAATATCTTTTAATCTTGAATTATTTTGAGTGCTACACATGTTTTCTTCTCGGTCCAGAGAGCAACTTTGCACTGCAACCCTTTTAAATAATTCTTTCTAGCCTCCACCAAAATTATGGGATGTCGGTAGGAGCATATCATTCCCTTTGTGCAAAAACCAGTTATGTTCTTTGAAAATTTTGAGTGAATCATCCTCATTTCCATTCGGTCCAACTTGAGGTTTTGTACTACAACTATATTTTAACTTGCTCATTTTGCTGTGATTATCCCTCCTACTTGTAGCCATCCCTACTAAACCCTTAAGTCCAGGAGAGTGGACCCATAGGATGATTCTAAGTGCTTGCAACATTGCCATTTGCTTTACATCTGAATGGAAGTTTTGCAAAACTTGCACTAGCAAGTTTCTCCTTTCTGCAAACTAACTTCACCACTCCCTCTTGCATCCAAAGAGACCCCACTATGGAAGTTTTGGCCACTCCAAGAATTGCCTAGATGCCTTTGGCATTTTGACAAACACCCTATGTGCATGTCACGAATTGGCATGATCTCAAGTCTACACTATGAACTTGCACCTCACGATCAAACAAGCATGTCCACTAGACTCCCGTTACTCTTAACCTAGATCTGCTAAATGCCAGCCTCACCCAAGCTCAGTAGCATGCTCGGCATTTAAATCGAGCACGTCCGTGCACGCCCAGAGCGCGAAAGCGAGCGCGTTGCTTGGCACGCTTGCGCCGAGCCGACACGCTGCCCCCACGGCTTTGTCCGCTCTGCAGCACCACGCAGCGCTCCGTGCTCACCGCAACACGCCAAGCCGCCCTCGCCACTCCCGGCAGGCCAGCGCTTAGCCGCCATCGTCGCCCGACAGCCCCTGCTCATGTCGGCGCCGTCCAAAACCTTCCCGCTTCGCCCACAGCCCCCAGCACAGCCCGAGCTCATCCGCAGCTTTGTCGCAAGCCCTCGTCGCCGCCACGTTGCCCTCTACAGACAGAGAGGCGGTTCGCGCCGTTCTTATCTCCGCCGCCACGGAACCGACCTCGGCGAGCTATAAAGGAAGCCGGAGCTCATACAAGCCTTGAGCAGCCTCATACCACCCCAACGACACCCCCACAGCCCGCAATCGTCCGGAACGCCGTCTTCCTCATCTCCGCAACCACGGCCGCCGCCCCTGCCTCGTTCACTCCGGCGCCTCGAGCCTCCCTCTCCGTTCTCTTCACCAAGAGCTACCTCATCCTCCGTGAACCATTTCCCTAATCAATTTTGTTAGGAGCCATCGCCGCCACAAAATCACTCCGTCACAAAGCCACCTCTCCGCCGCGGAGCTCGCGCGGCAACTCCCTCCACCCCGGTGACCTGCGACCACCGGAAGGACCGCCTAGGAGTGGCGGATCCATCCCTGCACTCGACGCCTTGAGGACGCCGCTTCGCCGGCGACGATCGCCGGACTCCCGCCTCGGCTCGGGACGAGAGGAAGAGGAGGAGGCGACTAGTCAAACGACTAGTGGGCCCCCTGGACCTTGTCGGTGACTTCCCCGCTCCACGCTGGATAAGTGATAGCGTAAATGCGCATCGTTTCCCGCTCGGCGTAATCCCCTCTCAAGCGTTTTCTTTTTTGTTTTATTTAAAACCAGTTGACGAACTTTGTTGGTTATATCTTTTTAAAAATAACTCCAAATGAATTAATTTTTTTCCCACCTCTCTCAAATTTCATCTAGTTTATTTTAAGATTTATTTGAAAAATTCTCCAAACAACTTTTGGTGCTGTTTTATTTTGTGTGTTAATTCTTTATATTGCTAAAATAGGGATTTTGAAGAGAGGGAAAACATTCAAATGTTTGAAGTGCACCTGCCTTTCCACACGTTGAAGGCAAGCATTCGAACCCGGCATAATTTTTTTGGTGTGTTTGTTGACACGTTTATAACACCACCTTCTTTGAAGGACTCGTTATTTCATGTGATATGATCATTTGCATGGATGCATATTGGCGATTTCCATGCTGTTGGAAATGAGTATACTTGTGATGGTAATCATCCTCATGTATCTTGCATACATGCGGAGAGAAGTCCGGAAAAGCATCTGCCTTGGGTAGGTGTGAGCTTGTCGCCGGTCTCCGTCAGACGGGTATGTCGGTATGACATGATAAGATATGATGAGGGTTGATTGCATTGGTTGGAATATATTTGTTATACATGTCATGCAGAAAACTATAAACCTCTGAGTCGACCGTAGATCGAGTCTTGTTCGATAACCCCCACACTTGTTTCGTGCTACCACTTGTCCTCGCCACGGGTAAGTGCAGTTCGATAAATTGTCAACCCCTTTCTAGCACACACCGCATGAGAGGGACGGGATGAGGTACCATGGCCTGGATTAAAGCGGTCATCCGGTGCAGGGGCATGGGTGTTTCGGTTGGGACCGAGAGGAGGCCACCCCTTAGTCTTGTGATATAAATTTGATCCCATGCTACTCGAGGTTGTAGCCTCCCACTTAGAGTTTGCTTGACAAGTGTAGTGGGTGATTCGGACACGAGTGAGTTAAGCTGGTGTGTGCAAGTCGGTGTGTTTTCATTTAAAAGACCGTGGCGGAATTAGTCCCGATGGACTAAAGGAATCCGTTGCTCGTGGGTAAAGAGTACATCCTCTGCAGAGATTTAAAAACCTATTCGAATAGCCGTGTCCATGGTTAAGGATTTGATGCAGGGACGGGTCAAGTGTCGGTCTTAGTGTCGGTCTTGGAGGTGGCTGTTAACCGAAGCTGGAACAACATGGTGTGACTTGTGACTCATGATGATTATGATTATTGTTATCGTTGACTAACCCGTGATATTATTATTATTGAGTATCTCTGGGATGGTTCTACCTCCGGGATATTCGCTATGATTGTTATTTTTAAAGCCCTTTATGTGGTGTCGCTCAGACGCCCGACTGTGGCATTTCTTTTACAGCCCTTTATGCGGTGTCGCCCAGACGCCCGACTGTGGCATTTCTCGTTATTTACTTCATAAATTTTAATACTACTATTTCATTGCACATTCATAACTAACTTGCTTGCACGCATCATAGTTACATTTACCTTTGTGACTGACGTCATGAGCATCAAATATTTTCCATCACACCATTGATATGTTATACCTGTGTTCATAATGTTTGCGAGTACATTCAAAGTACTCACTTGGCTTGTCCACAGCTATTGTCTTGGCCAGATTTTTGTGCACGGAGAAGAAGCGATCGACGACAGCCGGGAACCTAAGCAATGGAGATAGCAGCCTCGCGAAGATAGGAGTTAACCTGGTCACTGTTCACGTGGGAAATGGAGTCCCATAGACACTGAGGATCCACAAACCGCTTCCGCCATCAACCACTAGAAACCATTTGTTGTACTCACAGGCCAGAATGGTCTTGTACTACATATTTTGTATTTTGCTTGGAATTTCTGTATCAAGTTGGAGCCTCATCATTAACAGTAATCACAGGGCTGATGAGCACGACGGTCTTATCTGGAAATTGATTTCCCGGAAAAACCGGTCGTGACAGACTTGGTATCAGAGCCCAGGCTGACCATTGGCTAATCCTATCATAGCCAGGTCAATAAACTCAGGCAAACCAACCCACCAGGCCATAACCAAAACCCAGCCAAGCTTCTCGTGCAAGATAGCCACACAGTGACCCCGACATTTTAGGCAGTCGGTGCCCAACCTACCAACCTAGCTTGTCGATCACGCGCCAGTAACCAGCACCCAGGATGTCTCCCCCACAAGCGTGCGAGGGAAGACTCCGTCCCCTTTTTCTATAAAAGGGCACGCTAACCCCAAAGACTGAGACGGCGCCTTCCCCAACCTAGCCACAATGCCTGGCCCCATAGTGCACAATGAAACCACAGCAACCAACCTTGGAGGTTTTGTGACCATCCTCGCAAACCTTACCCGTCGTGCCTATGCATTAGAAGAGCCACCAGAGTATGTTGTGTACCAAGGACCCATGAGCGGTGAAGACCGTCAATTCTGGGCCACAGTGCACATCTACGGTAGGGGTCTAGCGCCCGAACGCCCCTACAGGTTCACCGGAAGAACAACTTCCTTTGAGCCACAAGCCATTCAACTAGCTGCTCGAGAGGCTATAGTTCATCTCAGGCACTTATCGCCCAGAGTTAACTGTCGCCCGTTCCACTACTACCCCAGACGCGAAGGATATGGTAGACCACCCCAAGTAGCCAACGGAGATCACGAGACGGATCCCGCATTGTTGCACCTAGTGCGCTATGTAAGTGCACTAGAGGCACTGTTCGACCAGATCACCATTGATCGATCGCAGCTCGAGGAGAGCTGGTTAAATCGAGCCCCGACTAGAAGAGAAGACGAGCCCGACGCCGACAACCCAGTCGTGCTGTTTGGACAGCCGATCGAGACCCTGAGGTCAGCTCCAGCCATCAACCGAGATGCCTTGATGACCCCAGAAGTGCTTCGTCACCTTTTGGGAACACACTCCAACGGGGTTGTGGCCAACAATCCCCGTGATGGTCATCATCGCTACCCGACCTGTCGTTCCTCCGCCATCTCCGACTAATCCCGGCGGTGAGGCGCGGAGAAGACTCGACATCCACCAGGCGCGCCCGTTTAGACATAAACGAAGTAGACTAAGCCGTGCGAATGGTACCGAGTCTTAGTGTATCCTTACTTTGTAGTCATGCAACTGTGTATATTAACGCAGCCTGTTGACGTGCCCCTATTTTAATAGAATGGCCTTGCGCATTTTGTCAGGACGCAATTGCATAATTTCCGCACAGACTACCAAGACCAACCTTGGCGGCAACCACGAATAACCGTCTCTTTATGAGATATGTGTATCTCGGCACGGACCCGACTCTTGAGGTAATCTGGCAGATTTATTACCTTTCACCACGGTAAATGAACCAGCCGGATGCTATATAAGAAGGCCACCTTGTGACCTTACCCAGCAACCCTCACCTCGTGCACCACTCTCACAACCATCTCTTGTCATGCGAGCCATAGCATTCATCGAGAACCCCGGATGCAACCCCGGTGGCTTTGTCAAAATATTGTGGGACTTTACCCTTGATACCATGGGTTCTACCCAGCCACCCCGATCTGAGCTGTTCAAAACAAGGATCACCCCATCCACCTCGAATCTTTGGGCAGCAAGACACATTCCTCCCATAGACCCCAACCAAGATCCAGAAGTTTCCTTCATGGGAAATCTATGCCAACCCCTGGCGGCCATAGAAGATGCTGCGAAAGAAGCAATTGCTCGCCTTCGATCCGCAGTACCCTATGCCCGCGAACGCGGATATTATTATTTTCCGAGTCGTGCAACCCCCGGAGGAGTGACATCTTTTCCCGGTGGGCGTATTGAGAAGGACCCAGTACTAGCCAACCTTATCCAGTATATCATCGCTCTAGAGCATTTGAACCAGCGGGTGATGGATTATCTCCGGAACTTCGCTGATTTAAATCCTCAGATTGCAATCGGCAGATCACTGAAGCCCGACCCGGAGAGACGATACATCGATTGGTCAATCCATTGCCTCCGATAGACGCGAGTGTATCCCTCTACCGAGACATTTTATCGGGACCACACCCGATTACCGTTTTCATTTTAGAGCGTCACTCTGTATTTGTTTTTGCAGCATTTGTATTTGCATTGTAACTTATCGTGGTACCTCGATTTGTGCGGTGAGTCGCGTATTGAGTTTCGCTAATATGAGTAATTTCGCCGTGAATAACTTGTGTAACGCGAACAATCCTAGTGTGAGTTTTCTCCTTACCAAATTACTGCATCGTGTAATTTCTCACGACATGAATTATTTTATTTCACACAGCTGCGACCACTACGACACTCGACCATAATCATCCGGCGCCTACCTTTGTTTGCAAAACTTTACAACAGTGTTACATCCGCTAACCACCCCTTACAACAGTTAGCACCGGCACCCACCTACTCCTCGTGTTTACCGCCACCACGGAGAGCCAACACCCGGCAGCAGCATCACGGCGATCATCAAGGATCATCGCGACAGAGCACGGAGAGCCCGGCACCGCTGCCAGCCCTCCGCTGGCGGGATCACGTGCAGTCGGCACCACCTCCGCCATTAGAGCCTCGTCTCGAGCTCCGGCCAGCGAAACAGAGGAGAAGAAGAGGAAGGAGGGCGAGGCGGTATGAGGAAGAAGAGGAGAACGCCGCGGTCATTTTATAGCTCGAGCTTGGTGTACGGTGGGACGAGGTCCACCAGCGCCGCTTCGTCGCCGATCGCCGGTGTTGGTCGAATCATGGCGATGCCGACAAGCAAGCTGCCCGCGAGGTGAGTGCACACTGCACCGGCAGCAAGCACGCCGCGCACTACGCAAGATCGGCCTAGATACCCTACGCGCTAGGCGTCGCGGTGGAGAAAGCGGGAAAGCGGGAGAGAGGAAGAAGAGAGAGCTAGAGGAAGAAGGAGGCAGCGGTGGGCCCGGTCCGCATGTCGACCGGAGAAACTGTTGTGCTCGAGATGCGACCAGCGTATTGTTAAATTTAGAATTTATTCTAAATTCACGGCGTCAGCGTGGAAATTGCCCGTTTTCATAGCATGGATTTTTTTTTTCCACGCAGCGGCCTTGACTACACTACTGTAGTTACTCACCACTTATTGTCCTCTCTTGTAGCCTCTTTTTACCTTTGTGTAAAATGATCTTTTGACCAAGTAAAAGTATTTTTCTGTTTTGCAACTCTTAGCAAATCTCGAGGACGAGATTTTTTTTAAGGGGGTAGTGTTGTGACACCCAAAATTTTGACCTTGTTTTATTAATTAAAATTTTTGCCAGGAAATTAAAACTTTTGTTTTCTGGGCTCCCTTTTGATTTTTGAAACTTTTTCTCCCTTGCTATTATGGAGTTTTCCCCCATAGAGACAACTTTTCAGATATGTTATTGGACTTGTTTAACCTCTCAAGAAAAACTTTTCTTTTATTAGTAAGACTAATTACATAATTATTTTGCTTGATCTTTGTTTTCTTGAAAAAATGGTTTTCAAGGTTATATGGCCCTATTTGAACTACAACCAGTTGATATATTTATCTAAAATCCCACAAAAATTTGGAGAGGTCATGTGATGTTTTTAAATCACTTTTAATCAAAAATATCTTTTAATCTTGAATTATTTTGAGTGCTACACATGTTTTCTTCTCTGGTCCAGAGAGCAACTTTGCAATCTGCAACCCTTTTAAATAATTCTTTCTAGCCTCCACCAAAATTATGGGATGTCGGTAGGAGCATATCATTCCCTTTGTGCAAAAACCAGTTATGTTCTTTGAAAATTTTGAGTGAATCATCCTCATTTCCATTCGGTCCAACTTGAGGTTTTGTACTACAACTATATTTTAACTTGCTCATTTTGCTGTGATTATCCCTCCTACTTGTAGCCATCCCTACTAAACCCTTAAGTCCGGAGAGTGGACCCATAGGATGATTCTAAGTGCTTGCAACATTGCCATTTGCTTTACATCCTGAATGGAAGTTTTGCAAAACTTGCACTAGCAAGTTTCTCCTTTCGCAAACTAACTTCACCACTCCCTCTTGCATCCAAAGAGACCCCACTATGGAAGTTTTGGCCACTCCAAGAATTGCCTAGATGCCTTTGGCATTTGACAAACACCCTATGTGCATGTCCCGAATTGGCATGATCTCAAGTCTACACTATGAACTTGCACCTCGATCAAACAAGCATGTCCACTAGACTCCCGTTACTCTTAACCTAGATCGCTAAATGCCAGCCTCACCCAAGCTCACGTAGCATGCTCGGCATTTCGTCGAGCACGTCCCCTGCACGCCAGAGCCGAAAGCGAGCGTGCGCTTGCACGCACATGCGCCGAGCCGACACGCTGGCCCCCACGGCTTTGTCCCGCTCTCTGCAGCACCACGCGACGCGCTCCGTGCTCACCGCAACACGTAAGCCGCCCTCGCCACTCCCGGCAGAATAGCGCTAGCCGCCATCGTCGCCCGACAGCCCCTGCTCATGTCGGCGCCGTCAAAACCTTCCCGCTTCGCCACGGCCCCGCACAGCCCGAGCTCATCCGCAGCTTTGTCCGCAAGCCCTCGTCGCCGCCACGTTGCCCTACAGCACAGAGAGGCGGTTCGCCGCCGTTCTTATCTCCGCCGCCACGGAACCGACCTCGACGAGCTATAAAAGGAAGCCCGGAGCTCATACAAGCCTTCAGGCAGCCTCATACCACCCCAACGACACCCCCCACAGCCCGCAATCGTCCGGGAAACGCCGTCTTCCTCATCTCCGGCAACCACGGCCGCCGCCACTGCCTCGTTCACTCCGGCGCCTCCAGAGCCTCCCCCTCTCCGTTCTCTTCACCAAGAGCTACCTCATCCTCCCGTGAACCATTTCCCCTAATCAATTTTGTTCGGGAGCCATCGCCGCCACAAAATCACTCCGTCACCGAAGCCACCTCTCCGCCGCGGAGCTCGCCGCCGGCAACTCCCTCCACCCCCGGTGACCTGCGACCACGGAAGGACCGCCTAGGAGTGGCGGATCCATCCTGCACTCGAGCGCTCGCGAGGCCGCTTCGCCGGCGACGATCGCCGGACTCCCGCCTCGGCTCGGGGCAGAGGAAGAGGAGGAGGCGACTAGTCAAACCGACTAGTGGGCCCCCTGGACCTTGTCGGTGACTTCCCGCGCTCCACGCTGGATAAGTGATAGCGTAAATGCGAAATCGTTTCCCGCTCGGCGTAATCCCTCTCAAAGCGTTTTCTTTTTTGTTTTATTTAAAACCAGTTGACGAACTTTGACTGGTTATATCTTTTTAAAATAACTCCAAATGAATTAATTCTTTTCCCACCTCTCTCAAATTTCATCTAGTTTATTTTAAGATTTATTTGAAAAATTCTCCAAACAACTTTTGGTGCTGTTTTATTTTGTGTGTTAATTCTTTATATTGCTAAAATAGGGATTTTGAAGAGAGGAAAACATTCAAATGTTTGAAGTGCACCCTGCCTTTCCACACGTTGAAGGCAAGCATTCGAACCCGGCATAATTTTTTTGGTGTGTTTGTTGACACGTTTATAACACCACCTTCTTTGAAGGACTCGTTATTTCATGTGATATGATCATTTGCATGGATGCATATTGGCGATTTCCATCTGTTGGAAATGAGTATACTTGTGATGGTAATCATCCTCATGTATCTTGCATACATGCGGAGAGAAGTCCGGGAAAAGCATCTGCCTTGGGTAGGTGTGAGCTTGTCGCCGGTCTCCGTCGGACGGGTATGTCCGGTATGACATGATAAGATATGATGAGGGTTGATTGCATTGGTTGGAATATATTTGTTATACATGTCATGCGGAAAACTATAAACCTCTGAGTCGACCGTAGATCGAGTCTTGTTCGATAACCCCACACTTGTTTCGTGCTACCACTTGTCCTCGCCACGGGTAAAGTGCAGTTCGATAAATTGTCAACCCTTTCTAGCACACACCGTCTGAGGGACCGGGATGAGGTACCATGGCCTGGATTAAAGCCAGTCATCCGGTGCAGGGGCATGGGTGTTTCGGTTGGGACCGAGAGGAGGCCACCCTTAGTCTTGCGATATAAATTTGATCCCATGCTACTCGAGGTTGTAGCCTCCCACTTAGAGTTTGCTTGACAAGTGTAGTGGGTGATTCGGACACGAGTGAGTTAAGCTGGTGTGTGCAAGTCAGGTGTGTTTTCATTTAAAAGACCGTAAGCGGAATTAGTCCCGATGGACTAAAGGAATCCGTTGCTCGTGGGTAAAGAGTACATCCTCTGCAGAGATTTAAAAACCTATTCGAATAGCCGTGTCCATGGTTAAGGATTTCAGTCTGGGACGGGTCAAGTGTCGGTCTTAGTGTCGGTCTTCGGAGGTGAAACTGTTAACCAGAACTGGAACAACATGGACTGTGACTTGTGACTCATGATGATTATGATTATTGTTATCGTTGACTAACCCGTGATATTATTATTATTGAGTATCTCTGGGATGGTTCTACCTCCGGGATATTCGCTATGATTGTTATTTTTAAAGCCCTTTATGTGGTGTCGCTCGGGCCTTGATTGTGGCATTTCTTTTACAGCCCTTTATGCGGTGTCGCCCAGACGCCCGACTGTGGCATTTCTCGTTATTTACTTCATAAATTTTAATACTACTATTTCATTGCACATTCATAACTAACTTGCTTGCACGCATCATAGTTACATTTACCTTTGTGGTAGCGTCATGAGCATCAAATATTTTCCATCACACCATTGATATGTTATACTGTGTTCATAATGTTTGCGAGTACATTCAAAGTACTCATCGGCTTGTCCTGGCTATTGTCTTGGCCAGATTTTTGTGCACGGAGAAGAAGCGATGCGACGACAGCCGGGAACCTAAGCAATGGAGATAGCAGCCTCGCGAAGATAGGAGTTAACCTGGTCACTGTTCTGTGGGAAATGGAGTCCCATAGACACCGAGGATCCACAAACCGCTTCGCCATCAACCACTAGAAACCATTTGTTGTACTCACAGGCAGAATGGTCTTGTACTACATATTTTGTATTTTGCTTGGAATTTACGTATCAAGTTGGAGCCTCATCAGCTAACAGTAATCCTGGGGCTGATGAGCACGACGGTCTTATCTGGAAATTGATTTCCCGGAAAAACCGGTCGTGACAGACAAGGGGCTAAACAGCGACGACGAGGAAGAGGCCCGACCGCCGAACAACAGAGATGAAGGTTTTCCCCACAAATGCAGACGATGAATATGATATCGCGACCCACATACCCAAGAGGGAGAGGAAAGCGCGCACTAAGGGGCGTCTATGCGATGGAGCAGTCGCCCCAAAGTTCAATCCATGGTCCTCTTGTCCGATCACTTTCGATCGAAGAGACCATCCAACCAGCATACGCCATGGCAGATTCGCCACATTGGTTTTAGACCCAATCGTTGATGGATTTCAGCTCACGAGAGTCCGATGGGCGGCGGCGTGCTGAACCTGCTTTATCGGGATCACGGTCGTAAAATGGGCATAGACCCATCAAGGATTAAGCCTACAAAGACAACCTTTAAAGGTGTCATACCAGGAGTGGAGGCCAATGCGAGTTCGATCCTGCTGAAGTGGTCTTGGATCCCGGATAATTTCGGGCGAAGAGTTAATCTTGACATAGTCCCGTTTAGCGGCTATCACGCTCTGCTCGGACGAACCTCGTTTGCAAAATTCAATGCGGTGCTGCATTATGCATACCTAAAGCTCAAGATGCGAGGCCCTCGTGGAGTCATCACGGTCAATGGGAATACAGGCGCTCCCTCGAGCGGAGGAACATACAATGCTCGCGGCGAAGTCTGAGCAGCCTTCTAAGGCAATTCTCAAGTCCGGCGGTTAAAAGGCGGATCTGACAAAGCGTGCGGAGCAATGCCAACCAAGACCACTGGCGCGATCGAGCATCGCAGCGTAGCAATGCGGCCCCAACCCTCGCCGCGCATGATCGCCAAGAATAACACTTCGCGTACATCATTACGCTTTGGAGATACCATGGGCGCAGGGGAGGGGCACGATATATGCAGACCAGTGCGGTTCGACCACACGGGGGCTCACAAGTGTGCCCCCTTTTTTTATTTTATTTTTCTTCTTCTTTTATGAACACAGGACTCTGTTAACCAGAAGCCCTGTCCGGCGCCGAACCTGCCGAACTCATGATGCAACAGTCAGGGACTGAAGAAGGCCGCGACGAACACTCAGGTGGTCTCAATTACGAGCATTAAATTCGATTATATACACCAAGTTTGCAGCTCATCCCTGGAGGGGGACATGTTTATTTAGTCCAAATCCCTTGCTTACCGCACTATTTGTATCAGTCCGCTCTACTAGCAGACCCTCTTTCATAAATAATGCAGCACCTTGTTGATCACAATTGCATTACCTTATATATATATGCTCATTATATGACATCTTGCGCCCGTATATTTTGGTACGGCCTAATACACCGGGGGCTTATGATCCCCATCCTATGGTGTGACAAGTCCGAACACTTTCACAAGTGCGGCACCCCGAACTTATAGCATTATATGAATCGGCTCCAAATCATGTCTTGGGTCAATAGTTGGGTTTGCCCGGCTCCCACGTTTTGGTTCCTTACGTTCTGTTCCGTCGGCTAAGGTGGCACTGGGAGAACCACTGCGATTGCGCCCGGTTGAGCAGGCGGCGCCTCGATGGAAAGCTAAAACTGGCGGCATGATAAGGCGAGGCTGGTCGCTGTTCGAGAGGTTTTTCGGGTCATAAAGACTCACGCCGCTTCGAGCGAAGTTCCGGACAATGTCCGATGAAGGCGTGGATAGCGCTCGGGATTCGGTCTTCCGAATACCAGGGGCTTCGCCGAAATTTAAAATTATAGAATTCTATGGCTAAGTGAGAGTGTTCAAGCATTATAAGTCCGGTTGCCTTGTTCGTTGTGTTCAGCGCCTCCCTCGATGGACCCAACAATGGGAACAAAGTGCTCAAGTTTATCCGAACACCCCACACTTTCGTGGCTTGGGGGCTGAAGCCAACGACTTGCCATCTCTCAGATTTTATAAACGGCCGCACAGAAGGTAATATTTTAAATTAAACAAGCGTTGCTTAACGCGCACATGAGCAAAGTTTCAGCGCACAGGATAATACATAGCAAATTCACTCAAAAATTACATTTCGGGGGCACTCATCCGCAATATTGCGGGCTCCCTTCAGGACAGTTTTATAATACATCTCGGGTGTGCGATACTCCTTGCCCGTGGCGGTGGGTCCGTGAGAAGCTTATCCGCATCAACCTGCCCCATTGCACCTTTGTGCGGGCAAGAGCCCGCGAGCGCCTTCAATCTGGCGGAGCGCTTGAGCGACATCCACCGAGGGCATGCATCCACCAGCCGCGACGAGGCCAAAGTAGCTCCAGGCATGGCCTGTCCGAACCACAACCGGACTATAAGGCCCTTCATGGCCTCTTGACTACCTTGTGGAGTTCGACCATTTGCTTCATTTGGTCGCTTAGAAACACCGGGTGTCCGCCTTAGCATCTTGAGACCGAAGACTTTTTCCGTCGAGCTCCCTCCTCGCCAAATGCGGCGGCATCGGACGCCTCTGGCGGCAGATCTGCAAATGCCTGGAGAGCTCAAATGCGGGTAAGTGTCGGGTAATTTACATTAACATGCTTGCCTGCATGAAAAATGCCTTACCGCCGCTATTTTCTTTATATCTTCAACCTCTGAAGGGCCTTATGGGCCTCGGCCTTGGCGGACTTGGCACTTTCGAGGCGAGGCAAGCTCGGACTCTCGAGTCTTGGAGTCACGCTCCAAACTCTCATGCTTTTCCATGAGAGCCTGGAGCTCTTGCCGAACTTCCGCCACCCGTGCCTCTTGCTTTTCTCGCTCAACCCGCTCTGCGGCCGCATTGCGTTCGGCCGCGGACACAGCATCCTTCAGGGCTGCCACCTCGTTAGTGGCCCCTGCAATAAACATATTATCCTTGTTAATTTTATTGCAACCAAAATCCTTTTCTGTAAGGTACATATTCAAAGTGGTGTTTCTCACCTTCTTTGTCCTTGAGCTGCTTCTTCGCATGGCCGAGCTCTCGCTCGGACCGCTCGAATCTGCTTGACACATCGACCTCCGCCGTTAATGCGGCGAGAGGCAGCAGCGCAGCCTGCAAACCCATATTGACATATTTTTAGCAACCTGCGCATATCTTGTTAGATCCTCGGTCGGCTTTTCTTTCCGAACACCAAACCGAGCATCGGGGCTCTTGTCTATGCGGTATTACATTACATGATTTTAACTTCTTACCTCAAAGCTTTGTTAAAAGGCTGCTGCAGCTTCGGTCAGCCCGCTTTTGGTGAGCTGAACCTTTTGAATCACCGCACTCATGATAGTGCGGTGTTCTTCCTCGATAGAGCGCCTTTAAGCGCCTCCAACAAGTTATCCGGCGCCTCGGTTGGGCGGAGGCCGCGGCGTCCTGATCTTTCCCTTCTTTCGAAGGGCGCTTGCGGACTCTGGAACCACTGCGGGTTCGATGTAGAGTCCGGCACAAAGTCTGGGAGGCTACCTGACGGCGCCTCCGGAGCCTCCTCCTGATGGGTCCCTCTCTGGGATCCCACCTCGGTGTCCTCGTCGGTGCGTGGGGTAGAGGCAGTCGGGATGGAATTCACATCCGACGAGGCCAACGACCCGCTCGATGAGTCGGGGAGATTGTCATCGGCCGAACTACGGGCAGAATGCGGCGTTAGAAGGATACTACGTGACATAAAAGATATGGCATGTAAATGATCCGAATACTTACGATCTTGCCGGACGCCTGGCCCTTGGAGGCCACTCATCCTCGCCAACGCTGGTGTTGGCGAAACTGTCCGGGGGGATAGTTCTCCCCCTCTTGGACCCTTCGGCCTCCCCGATCGGGGAAGCCTTCCTCTTCTTCTCTCCCTCCTCCGGGAGAGAATACTCCTCCTCCTTGTCTTCGGGGGAGGAGTCCGCGTTGTCAGACGCCTGATTGCGGGAACTCTTTCGAGTCCCCGCGGCCACCTTCTTGGCCTTCTTCTCCGGCACCACGTGCGGTGCCGGAACCAGCAGCCCTGTTTAGCGGGCATCCACTGGGTCTTCTGGCATGGGAGCCGGGCTGATAAGCAGCTTGGCCTTCTCCATCCATTCCTGTCAAAGGAAGAGGTAGAATGAAACCCCACTAAGAGTCAATTTAATTATCACAAGTGTCCCGTGATGGGGTTGAATCACTTACCTCGTCAGTTGGATACTGCGAGCTGAATCCGCGATCTTCCGTCGCGGATGCGGGGGCTTCGGCGCCCTTGAACAGCACCCTCCAGGTGCCTTTGTATATTGTACCGAAGAGCCCGCTTAGCGCCTGGTGCTGTTCCGGATTGAACTCCCACAAATTGAATGCCCGTTCTTGGCATGGGAGGATCCGCCGGATGAGCATGACTTGGACCACGTCGACGAGCTGAGCCCATTGCTCACCATCTTACGGATGCAGGCTCGAGTCCCGTCACCTCCACGGATTGCCCCACTTGCAAGCCCTTCTCTTTCGGGAGGTGAGCTGCGTGGGGATGCGGACCTAAACTTCGGGGCCGCCGCCCATGTGGGCTTTGCGCGGCTCGGTGATGTAGAACCACCCGATTGCCACCCCTTGACGGAGTCCACAAAGGCCCGCCGAGCCAAGGGCGTTGGGCAATTTGCCCAACATGGCACCTCCGCATTCCGCTTGCGTGCCCTTCACAACCTTGACTTGACATTGAAGGTCTTGAGCCACAGGCGAAGTGGGGCGGATGCGGAGGAAGGCCTCGCACACGACGATAAATGCCGAGATGTTGAGGATGAAGTTGGCGCGGATCGTGGAAATCCAGGCCGTAGTAAAACATGAGTCCCGAGCGAATGGATGGGCGGAAAGCCCAGTCCAGCGGAGGAAGTGGGGAGGAAGGCGACCCTCTCATGAGGCCGGGGGTAGGGATGAGCTGCCCCTCGTCGGGCACCGATCGCGATATCGCTGGAAAGATATCCGCGCTGCGCAGCTTGGTGATGTCCTCCTCCTTAGCGGTGGAGGCTAACCATTTACCTCCGCTCCGGACATATTCGGAGAAGGTCGGCGAGATCATAAGCTTAGGCGTTGGAGCTTGAGTCGCGGAGATGGATAAGCAAAGGAGGAAGAAGGCGTGGGTGAGAAGGTGAATCCTTATCCCTTATATATAGGCGGACGAAAACTATCGTCCCCACCGGCTGGTAAAACTCGCTTATCTCCCAAGCGCCACCATCAATGGCGCGGTTGGGTTACCACGTCCGTATTGATGAGGATCCGGAATAAGGGGAACACGATCTCTGCTTCGACAAGGCGTGCCAAGAAACCGCCGCTAAGCGTCTTTGAGGTGGTATAGTAAAAGCGATTCAAACAAAGGCTTGGTTGCGGTGTGATGTCACGCCGCATAATCGTCGCAGATTGAGCTAGTGTATATTTTATTCTCTCTACGGTGGAATGTGGAAATTATTTTTGCGAGCGGACACTATCCTGGTGTTCATGATCTTCTCTGGATGATTCAAGGAGGAACCCGCCTTGCAATGCCGAACATTATCTTGCGCGGACTTATCGTCATTGAAGACTGGTTCGAGAGACTCTTGAGGAGTCTGGACTAGGGGTGTCCGGACAGCGGACTATCATTATCCGCGGACTCCAAGACTACGAAGATAGAAGATTGAAGACTCGGCTCGTGTCCGGATGGGACTTTCCTTGGCGTGGAAGGCAAGCTTGGCAATCTGGATATGTAGATCTCCTACCATTGTAACCGACTCTGTGTAACCCTAGCCTCCTCCGGTGTCTATATTACCGGAGGGCTTTAGTCCGTAGGACAACATACATTACAACAATCATACCATAGGCTAGCTTCTAGGGTTTAGCCTCCTTGATCTCGTGGTAGATCCACTCTTGTACTACCCATATCATCAATATTAATCAAGCGGGGCGTGGGTTTTACCTCCATCGAGAGGGCCCGAACCTGGGTAAAAACATCGTGTCCCTCGTCTCCTGTTACCATCCGCCTAGACGCACAGTTCGGGACCCCCTACCCGAGATCCGCCGGTTTTGACACCGACATTGACGCCCAGCGGCTCTATAGAGTCCCGGCCGGCTTATAAATTGTATCCGGCTGGGTCTCTTAATCTTTCTTGCCTTACAGTACAGGTTACATAATCAAGGCGGTTTAACACTATCGGCCTTAGGTCATCTCTGGGCCGTTGGGCCTTTACTAAGCCGCCGTCTTCAAGCTTGAGCTTCTGTCTTCAAGAATGCTTGTAAGGATAACCCGGCTCCTTTTGGCGGGTCATACTAGTAGTTATATCCCCAACATTAGGCCCCAGGCTGATTTGAACTAGTTCATGTCAGTCTTTAATACTTAAGAAAAAGTCCTCCACCTCTTATTTAAGTAGATTCATGTAACCCGCCATGACATCATCCTTCAAATTTGTGGTAACCCGCCATGACGTCACCTGTCATAAATGCACGCTTTGTCCAACACATCTCAACGGATCTTTGTCTTAATGACCATCCAAAAATCGAGGCGCTTTTGTAGTTGGATAACTATGTTTTCTGGCCTCCTCGTTTTTTGCGCCCATTTCACAGTTTTTCCTTATAAATAGACCCGACTAGGTCTCCTCTCACTCTCCGTTCCCCATCTTCTTCCTCTCGCCCCTACTGTCGCTCGAGCTCCGCCGCCGCCGCAGCGCACCTTTGTCTCCGTCGACTTTGGCCGCTGCATCAACCTGAATCCGTCCAGAGAACGGCGGCGCCCCTCTGCAACAGATCTATCGTTGTAAGCTTTCCCCTTTCTGCATCTTAGATCCATGCTAGGGTTAGCGGGTTCCTCTGTACAGTTCGTAGTTCATCTTAGTTCTTCATGTTTCTTCTGCCGCAGCTTCTTTTGATCCAACAGTAGCATAGATCTCATGCGGAAGCTGTTCCGCATCCATTTTAGGCACTAGCAGATCCTTTTTCTTTGTGAAGAATCCTCATTAGAACGCATGAACTCCTCTGTACCATGTTTCTAGGTCTAGAAATATTTCTTTTCTGAACCTTTGTTTGATCTAAAATAATTACTGCAAACTGTGAAACTTGTTTGTCCTACACTTAAGGAAAAATCCATATGTTGTTAAACTTGCTAGTCATGGCAGCTCTGACTGCTGGCTTAAGAAAATGATAATCTGAATCTTCCCCTGTTAGTTGAAATAACACTAATGGCTTTAAAATACTTATGGCAGGTTACGTAAGCCGGATAGAAATATCATTATACCATTAGGCCCCTTCATAAGTCGCCATAGTTCATTCCAGCAATATTTTTCCTCCCCGGCTTAAATTTGAACAGACCTTATTTACCTTGCATTTACGCTTTCAAACATAATGGCGCCCAAGGCACCTACCACTTGCAATTGGGTGAAATTCATTGTCACTGATAGCACCTTAGATGACTTCGTCAAAACCGGCTATTTGCCCAAGAAAGAAGTCATGCCTTACCGTGCTCCTCACCCGGACGAAGAAATCCCTCAACCCAAAGACGGAGAGGTGGTCGTCTTCACCGATCATATGAACCGGGGTTTCACGCCTCCTGGTTCAAAAAATTTCAGAGACGTGCTGAAGTTTTTTGACCTTCACCCACAAGACATCGGACCCAATTCCGTGTCTAACATCTGTAACTTCCAAGTGTTCAGTGAAGTTTATCTTGGTGAAGAACCAAACTTGCTACTTTTTAGAGAGCTGTTCTATTTGAACCGCCAGACAGAGTGTGCCAGCGGTTAGAGCTTGGAACTTGGTGGGATTTCAATTCAGCGCCGCAGGGATGCACTTTTCCCCTATGCCAACCCACCAAGCCATCCAAAAGATTGGAACATGACGTGGTTCTACTGCAAGGGCACCTCCCCGGCTGACGAGAATCCTCTGCCCGGCTTTCGTGCCCTCCGGCTTGACACCAATCATCACTTGCTAGACAAGATTACCTCCGCAGTACGCAGATCCCTCTCTCCTTCCATAGCCAAGATCAAAGCTCTGTTGGGGAACGGGTTGACGGGCATTGACCTGGTTCGAGTCTGGCTTGCCTGGAGGGTTATCCCTTTAAGCCGCCACACCGTCTTAATGTGCGAATATACTGGCGCCGAGAATGACCCCCTGCGCCATAGCTCTGTCAACTTACCGGCTCATGTTGTTGATGACATGACCAAGTCTCTTCTCAATGAGACTCTGGCGGATTGTGGCAGAGTGGGTCTCGCCCCGTTCTGCAAAGACAACCCGGCCCCAAAGGTAGAAATCACTCTTATAAAAAATGTTTACCTTACTTTCTGAATGCTTCACCCATATTCACAACATACTCAATCCTTGCAGGCGGGTGATAAATTTTGGAAAATTATGTATGATCATGAAGCAGCTAAGAAAGCCAGGAAAGAAAAAAGAGCCACCAGGAAAGAAGCTGCCCAAAGGAAGGGCAAGAAAGATAATGCTTCCGACTTGCTTCGGCTGTCCGACTCTTCTGAGTCAGAGGTAGCCCTTGACTCCCTTAGCTTATTCTTTAATCATCTTATTGACACTAATCATCAGCAGGAGGACACTGGGACGAGCCGGAGCAAGGCTGACGAGGTAACTATTCTTTCCTCCGACTCCGAGCCTTTGCCAAGACAGAAAATCCGCAGAGTGACCCGGAAAGTAAGGTTTTCTCATCCTCTAGCTCATCACGATCCTCAATTTCTTTTGATGCGGCAAATTCATGAGAGCCGGAGGCAGACCCGGACCAGCAAAGACACAGAGCTCTCCTCAGGCTTACCAAATATTCTGAAGAAACGCTGAAACGAGGTTACCTCTATTTTAACTAAGTTTTACCCCTTAGCGGGTCTCTTTCGTCAACCACTCAATTCCTATGACTCGATTTTCAGGATACCTCCTCTCCTTCCGGCGAGTCATTGCAGTCCAATCTGCCGACTTTCAAGACTGTTCCAGGGTATAACAAGCCATTTGCTTTTGCAATTATTGTCATCTTCTTACTTCTGTATTAATCTTTTGATTTGAATGCAGTGGTCAAGCTAAACCCAGCAAGAGGGTTAGGAAGAATAAGCCGGCTGATGAGAGAGTCACCACTGATGAGCCGGCTCTTGAAACTACCGTGCCGGAGCTAAGCACTCATGAGCCGCCACCTGAACCAGCACATGATGTGCCACCTCCTACTGACCTGCCTACCTACCAAGGTGCTTCCGGGTCAGAAAATTCTCAACCTCCAAGCCCAACCCGGACGGCTGATCCTTCCAATAGAGATGTTGAAATTACGGGAACTAGCCATGTTGACCCGGGAAGGCCAACCGTACTGGCCAAATGCTCCGCCAAGGAAGAACTTCTGGACGAGCGCCGAATCAAGATGGACGTCACCAATTACACTCATATGAGTATTGGAGATATCTTCTCTGGTTATATGAGGCAAGTGCACAACAACCGGACCCTCAAAATTGACATGGTGAAGCAAATGCATCATAAATTCGAGGTATAACTCATTTTATCTTGTTCCTTATCCTTCAGTATACTAGTCCCAAGTCTGCTGCTTAAGATACTTATGCTGTAGACTTAGAAATAAATTTGTCAACATAAAAAAGAATAAACTTCCGGCTTACCATGTAGTCCCCAAGGGGCGGCTTGACCAATATGGTTGAGCCGGCTCTTTATAGAGAGTCTTTTAAACAACAATATGCATTAGTCCCCAAGTGCCAAGTGTTATTGTTTACAAAATGCTTGGGACTTACTTTATATGAATCATCATATAATTAATCGTCATAGAAAAGAAAAAACTATGCAAGACATTAGCCCCCAAGTGCCAAGTACATTGCTAGCAAAGTGCTTGGGACTTAAAAGATAGCATAAACAACTTACTTGATTGTATATTTGTACAGGCTACCACGAGTCAACTTGAATCGGAGGTGACCAATTTGAAGAGCCGCCTTGAATTCCAAGAATCAGAACTTGAGAAGGCCAACAGTAAGTTCGAGTTTAGTGTTTCTGAACAGGAGAAACTTAAGAAAGAGTTTTAAACTGAAAAGAAAGCCTACGCGGATGAGAAGACCGCATTGATAAGCCGAGCTGAAAAAGCAAAAACGGCTCTTGCAGAAGTCACTGGAGAATTATCCGGGTTAAAGCACCATATCGCACAAATGGTAGCTGCCATCTTCGGTAAGTCGCATTGCCATTGTGTTCATATTGTAAGCCGTGCAATACAGTGTGCCGGAATTTAACCTTTCTGAGTATGCTTTGTGTAGGCCCCAGAAGCGCAAATTTAAACCACAACATGCTGACGAAGTTAAAGGCTGTATATACCTTGGTGGAACAATTGTACACCGGGTCACAACGTTCCCTTGCTTCGGTGGCCTTATCCAATGAAGTGCCAACCCTCCTATCACGGGTCTTGATTAAGCTGTCAGTTCTGCCGCAACAGATCAATGAATTGAGAAGGTCATCTGCAAGAGCCGGAGCGGTAAATGCTCTAAGCCGGGCTAAGGCCTGGCTACCTGAACTAGACCCGGAAGATATCGCCATTAGTTATCCAAGTCTCAAGGAAGATGGCACGTCATTTGAAGAGGTGGATTTCCTTGCCTGTGTCAAAGAGGTATGCCCTGTGGTGACTCTGATAGCCTCTGAAGTGGATTATACCAAGTACCAGGTGGGTTATGATGAACAAAATCGAAGGATTCCAACACCTGAATATGACGTGACCAGTCTGATTCCCCCAATTCGTAAGCATACCTTTGCTCCTGAAGTTGACCCGGCCGGTCTTGTTGATGATGAAGCAGAATTTGAAGCCTTAAAGAACATTGACTGGTCATCATCAACCTTCCAGGAAAAGGAGCAAAGCGAAGGCGCGGACAGGGCTAACCCGGACGCTTCCGGCCAATCTTGAGGGTGAAGCTGTCATGGTGACTCAGCACCTGGTGTTTTTTTAAAACAATGCCAACTATTTGGACTTAATAAGTCCTGTAATAGGGTAGAGATAACTCTGTTGTGACCATGCCATCGTGCATGGTTTTGATGCGTAACATTTTTAAGCCACCTTGTTATATTCATGCAAACAGTTTGATCATTGTTGAAAAACTGTCCTTCAAATAAGCTGCTAAGCCGGTCAAAAATGTGATAAACGTAGATTAGCTGGTTGATGAAAACACAACTATAATAAAGTTTTCCACTGGCTGCACCGGTTCATATGACCCGGCTAATAATGATGAAGATCAGATATTTGGATACCCGGAAAGTACATCTATGTTTAAGAGTCGACGACTCATCAGTCGATATTGAACCGAGCTGCAAACATTATATTTATAGTTGTAAGCCTCAGGAAAAAAAATCTTTAAGCCAAATAACGGGGTTTCCAAAGAGAACTTAAACCAAAAAGAGAAGTAATAATGGCAAGGCCACTGGTTCGAATACGATCAGTGAACCGTCCCAGAGGGGTTTAAGCTAGGATTCAAATATGATCATGTAGCCCCCAATGGCTTTGGCATTGCGCCGATCAAGAGGGTACCGACAGCTGTGTTCTCTTTGGTTCGAATACGACCTATGTTTGAACAGGAAGCCCCCTAATGACCTTGAGAGTTTTTTAACGACTCTGATTCGAATGCGATCAAAGTCGGTTCCCAAAAGGGGTAAAGCTATGATTTGAATACGATCAAGAAGCCCCCAAGTGAGCTCGGCAGTGCGCCAATCAAAAGGGTATCGACAACTATGTTCTCTTTGGTTCGAATACGACCTATGTTTGAACAGGAAGCCCCCTAGTGACCTTTATTTTGAACAGCTAGATTCGAATAGAATCGTAAGCCGGATCATAACAGGCTTAGCCGGATCAAATATGACCCTCCCCCGAACGATCATGTGATAAAAAGATGATAATAATAAATGACAAATTTACCTTGTGAAAAGGGAAAAAGGACAAAGGTCCTACTTTATTATTTATCATAATATATACATCGGAAAAGTATGTACATCAGTGGAGCCTATGGCTCAAGTGTAGTAGGGCTGGAGATGAGCAATATTCCACGGCCTCCGGGTCTCCTCCTCCGACTTACGTGAGTCTTTGTGCTCTCGAATGTCAATAAGGTAATATGACCCGTTGTGCAAGCTCTTGCTGACCACAAATGGCCCTTCCCAAGGTCGGGATAACTTGTGAGCATCAGTTTGATCCTGGATGAGTCGGAGCACTAAATCACCTTCCTGAAAAGATCTGGTCTTAACTCGGCGGCTGTGGTAACGACGCAAGTCCTGTTGATAAATCGCCGAGCGAGCTGCTGCCAAGTCCCGATGTTCATCTAACAGATCAAGAGCATCCTGGCGTGCTTGTTCATTGTCTTCCTCCACATAAGCCACCACACGAGGTGAATCATGACGGATATCACTAGGGAGAACCGCCTCAGCTCCATAGACCATGAAGAAAGGCGTATAGCTCGTAGATCTGTTAGGAGTAGTGTTGATGCTCCATAACACTGAAGGTAACTCCTCAATCCAACAACCCGGCGTCCGTTGCAACGGGACAAAGAGTCGGGGCTTAATGACTTTCAGAATCTCTTGATTGGCTCTCTCGGCTTGACCATTGGACTGAGGGTGAGCCACTGATGAAACATCAAGCCGGATATGTTCACGTTGACAGAACTCCTCCATGGCGCCTTTAGACATATTAGTGCCATTGTCAGTTATAATTTTGTGTGGAAAACCAAAGCGAAATATCACCTTCTTCATGAATTGAACCGTCGTGGCTGCATCACACTTACTGACCGGCTCTGCCTCGACCCACTTTGTGAACTTATCAACCGCCACCAAGAGGTGAGTCTTTTTATCTTTGGATCGCTTGAAAGGCCCAACCATGTCAAGCCCCCAGACTGCAAACGGCCGAATAATTGGAATCATCCTCAACTCTTGAGCTGACACATGAGCCCGTCTTGAGAACTTCTGACAACCATCACATTTACTGACTAGATCCTCTGCGTCTGCATGAGCCGTCAGCCAATAAAACCCATGATGAAAAGCCTTAGCCACAAGAGATTTTGACCCAGCATGATGACTGCAATCTCCTTCATGAATCTCACGGAGAATCTCTTGGCCTTCTTCAGGAGAGATGCAGCGCTGGAAAGCCCCTGTAACACTGCAATGATGTAACTCGCCATTGATAATCGTCATGGACTTAGACCGCCGGGTTATCTGCCTGGCCAAGGTTTCATCCTCAGGCAACTCGCCCCGTGTCATAAGCCAGATATGGCACCGTCCAATCTGGAATGACATGAAGAGCCGCCACCAACTGTGCCTCAGGGTCTGGGACAGCCAAATCTTCCTCTGTAGGTAGCTTGACAGAAGGGTTATACAAAACATCCAAGAAAGTATTAGGCGGCACCGGCTTACGCTGAGATCCCAGCCAGCTTAAGGCGTCAGCCGCCTCATTCTTTCTAAGATCAATGTGTTCCACCTGATAACCCTTGAAGTGCCCCGCAATTGCATCAACCTCTCGGCGATAAGCCACCATGAGAGGGTCATTTGAGTCTCACTTGCCTGACACTTGCTGAGCCACTAAATCTGAGTCGCCGAAGCACCTTACCCGGCTTAAATTCATCTCTTTAGCCATCCGGAGACCATGGAGCAAGGCTTCATACTCAGCTACATTGTTAGTACAAGGAAACATCAACCGAAGTACATAACAAAACTTATCACCTCGAGGGGAAGCCAGAATAACTCCAGCCCCCGAGCCTTCCAATTGCCTAGACCCATCAAAATGAATTGTCCAATAGGTATTGTTCGGCTTTTCCTCAGGCATCTGCAATTCTATCCAGTCGTTGATGAAATCCACCAATGCTTGAGATTTAATAGATGTGCGCGGCACATATTTTAAACCATGAGGCCCAAGCTCAATGGCCCATTTGGCGACTCGCCCTGTGGCCTCTCTGTTCTGAATAATATCCCCCAAGGGAGCAGAACTAACCAAAGTGATGGGATGGCCCAAGAAGTATTGCTTAAGCTTCCGGCTGGTCATAAACACCCCATAGACAAGCTTCTGCCAGTGCGGATATCGCTGCTTGGACTCAATCAATACCTCACTGATGTAGTAAACCGGCCGCTGAACCGGGTACTCCTTGCCAGCCTCCTTGCATTCCACCACAATAGCCACACTGACAGCACGTGTGTTAGCAGCCACATATAGGAGCAAGGGCTCCTTATAAATGGGGGCAGCAAGAACCGGCAGCTCAGCCAACTGCCTCTTCAGATCTTCGAAGGCAGCATTGGCAGCGTCATTCCAAGTAAAGCTATCCGCCTTCTTCATCATCTGATACAGTGGCATAGCCTTCTCCCCTAACCGTCTTATGAACCGGCTTAAGGCGGCGATACGACCTGCCAAATGCTAGACATCATTAATACATGTCGGCTTGGCCAGGGAGGTGATGGCTTTGATCTTCTCCGGGTTAGCTTCGATGCCTCTGGTAGAAACCAGAAAACCCAAAAGCTTGCATGTAGGCACACCAAAAACACACTTGACTGGGTTAAGCATCATCTTGTAGACTCGGAGATTATCAAACGTTTCCTTGAGATCATCGCTCAAGGTCTCTTTCTCTCTGGACTTAACCACTATGTCATCCACATAGGCATGAACATTGCGTCCAATCTGATCATGGAGACAATTCTGTACGCATCGCTGGTAAGTCGCCTGGGCACTCTTGAGCCCGAAAGGCATTGAAACATAGCAGAAGGCTCCAAATGGAGTGATGAACACCATCTTCTCCTGGTCCTTAACAGCCATCTTGATTTGATGATAACCAGAGTAAGCATCCAAAAAGCTCAAACGCTCACAACCCGCCGTAGCATCGATGATTTGATCAATACGAGGGAGAGCAAAAGGATCAGCAGGGCAAGCTTTGTTTAAGTCCATGTAATCCACAAACATACGCTAGGTGTCGTTTTTCTTAAGAACAAGCACCGGGTTAGCCGGCCACTCCGGATGAAACACCTCAATGATAAACCCAGCCGCCAAGAGCCGGGCCACTTCCTCACCAATAGCTTTCCTTCTCTCCTCATTAAACCGCCAAAGAAATTGCTTGACCGGCTTAAACTTTGGATCAATATTAAGAGTGTGCTCAGCGAGTTCTCTCGGTACACCCGGCATGTCAGATGGCTTCCATGCAAAAAATGTCTTGATTCTCACCGATGAACTCGATGAGCGCGCCTTCCTATTTGGGATCCAAATTAGCACTGATACTGAACTGCTTGGATGAGTCGCCTGATGTCTACTACACAACCTTCTTCTTGTAGACGTTGTTGGGCCTGCAAGTGCACAGGTTTGTAGGACAGTAGCAAATTTCCCTCAAGTGGATGACCTAAGGTTTATCAATCCACAGGAGGCGTAGGATGAAGATGGTCTCTCTCAAACAACCCTGCAACCAAATAACAATGAGTCTCTTGTGTCCCAACCACACCCAATACAATGGCAAATTGTATAGGTGCACTAGTTCGGCGAAGAGATGGTGATACAAGTGCAATATGGATGGTATATAAAGGTCTTTGTAATCTGAAATAATAAAAACAGCAAGGTAACTAATGATAAAAATGAGCGTAAACGGTGTTGCAATGGTAAGAAACAAGGCCTAGGGTTCATACTTTCACTAGTGCAAGTTCTCTCAACAATAATAACATAGATAGATCATATAACAAGCCCTCAACATGCAACAAAGAGTCACTCCAAAGCCACTAACAGCGGAGACCAAACGTAGAGATTATGGTAGGGTACGATACCACCTCAAAGTTATTCTTTCGGATCAATCTATAAAAGAGTTCGTACTAGAATAACACCTTAAGACACAAATCAACCAAAACCCTAATGTCACCTAGATAATCCATTGCCACCTCAAGTATCCGTGGGCATGATTATACGATATGCATCACACAATCTCAGATTCATCCAACCAACACAAAGTACTTCAAAGAGTGCCCCAAAGTTTCTACCGGAGAGTCAAGAACATGTGCCAACCCCTATGCATAGGTTCATGGGCGGAACCATAAGTTGGTCACCAAAACATACATCAAGTGGCACATGATATCCCATTGTCACCCACAGATAAGCACGGCAGGACATACATCAAGTGTTCTCATAAAAGACTCAATCCGATAAGATAACTTCAAAGGGGAAACTCAATTCATCACAAGAGAGTAGGGGGAGAAACATCTCATAAGATCCAACTACAATAGCAAAGCTCGCGATACATCAAGATCGTGACATAGAGAGAACATGAGAGAGAGAGATCAAACATGTCCTACTGGTACATACCCTCAGCCCCGAGGGTGAACTACTCCTCCTCGTCATGGATAGCGCGGGATGATGAAGATGGCCACGGTGATGGATTCCCCCTCCGCGAGGTCTTGAACAGGCTCCCTAGAGGTTTTGGTGGCTCTGAGGCTTTGCGGCGGAATTCCCGAACTATCTTGATTTTTGATGGTTTTAGGGTGCGAGAGTTATATAAGCGAAAGAAGTCGGTCGGGGGTGCTTGAGGGTCCATGAGACAGGGGGCGCATACAGCAGGGGCGCCCCTATCTCTGGGCTCCTCGAGTATCTTCGACTTTATCTCAAGCCTCGGGATGATATTCTTCCAAAAAATCACGATGCCGAAGGTTTCATTCCGTTTGGACTCCGTTTGATATTCCTTTTCTTCGAAATACTGAAACAGGCAATAAAACATCAACATGGGCTGGGCCTCCGGTTAATAAGTTAGTCCCAAAAGTAATATAAAAGTGTATAATAAAGCCCATAATCATTCAAAACACATAGTAATATAGCATGAATGCTTCATAAATTATAGATACGTTGGAGACGTATCAGCATCCCCAAGCTTAGTTCCTACTCGTCCTCGAGTAGGTAAATGATAAAAGAAAGAATTTATGAAGTGTGAATGCTAGAAGGTGCACAAGTTTGATCAATGATAATTTCAATCACCTTTTCTAGCATGATAATATGTCATAACAGTAGTTCATCTCATAATTTTTTTCATAATCAAGTAACAAGCTATTCACATGTTAAAGCATAGACCATAAACTTTCTTGAAAACTAGCAAACTTCATTCTTAGTCATCAAACAATTGCAATTCATCCTATTTTCAGGAATGGTCTATGTCAGAGCTTTGATTTAGCAAACTTCACATACTCAACCATCATATAGTCTTCTACAAATGCTAACACTCACGCAATACTTGTGGTTATGAAGTTTTAATCGGACACAGAGAAAGACTGGGGCTTATAATGTTGCCTCCAAACGTATTCACCTTTGGGTGATGTCAACAATAGTAGTTCATGCTAACTTACATCCAATTGGATATATATATATATATATATATATATATATATATATATATATATATATATCGGGATCACCCTAACTCAAAGTGCTTGCCAAAGGATAAAATGAAAAAGGGAAAGGTGAAGATCACCTTGACTCTTGCATAAAGTAAAAAACATAAAGTAAAAGATAGGCCCTTCGCAGAGGGAAGCATAGGGTGTCATGCGCTTTTAGGGTTGGATACACAAAATCTTAATGCGAAAGAACGTCACTTTATATTGCCCCTTGTATATGGACCTTTATTATGTAGTCCGTCACTTTTATTGCTTCCATAACAAGTTCGTACAAAGCTTATTTTCTCCGCACTAATAAGTCATGCATATTTAGAGAGCCATTTTTATTGCTTGCACCGATGACAACTTACTTGAAGGATCTTACTCAATCCATGGATAGGTATGGTGGACTCTCATGGCAAAAACTGGGTTTAAGGATATTTGGAAGCACAAGTAGTATCTCTACTTAGTGCAAGGAATTTTGGCTAGCATGAGGGGGAAAGGCAAGCTCAACATGTTTGAATGATCCATGACAATATACTTTAACTGAGATGTCGGAAAACATAAACCATTACGTTGTCTTCCTTGTCCAACATCAACTCTTTAGCATGTCATACTTAATGAGTGCTCCCAATTATAAAAGATGTCTAGGATAGTGCATTTATATGTGAAATCTCTCTTCCTTCAATATTCTTTCATGAATTGTTCAAATGACCAATACAATGCTTGCTAACCTTCAATAAATTTACAACCTCTACTTCTTAGATGTGAAGTCAATACTCCCCATGGGATAAGCAAATGAGACATATATAATTTCAGATTTATGACAATCAACTCATTCAACCATTTACTCATAGGATATAAGTGAAGAACACGAGTAAATGACAAACTACTCCAAAAAGATATAAGTGAAGATCAATGAGTAGCTAAATAATTATGTAACTATATGAAGACTCTCTCTCATTAAAGAATTTCAGATCTTGGTATTGTATTCAAACAGCAAGCAAAACAAAATAAAATGATATTGCAATGATAGCACAACTCATGTGAAGAAGCAAATGTTGGAAATATGCCCTAGAGGCAATAATAAAAGTATTATTATATTTCAATGTTCATGATAATTGTCTTTTGTTCATGCTATAACTGTGTTATCCGGAAATCGTAATACACGTGTGAACACTTAGACCACAATATGTCCCTAGTGAGCCTCTAGTTGACTAGCTCGTTGTGATCAATAGATAGTCATGGTTTCCTAACTATGGACATTGGATGTCGTTGATAACGGGATCACATCATTAGGAGAATGATGTGATGGACAAGACAATCATAAGCATAGCATAAAAGATCGTATAGTTCGTTTGCTAGAAGCTTTGCCAATGTCAAGTATCTATTCCTTCGACCATGAGATCGTGTAACTCCGGTTACCGTAGGAGTGCCTTGGGTGTATCAAATGTCACAACGAATCGGGTGACTATAAAGGTGCATTACGGTATCTCGAAAGTATCTGTTGGGTTGACACTAATCGAGGCTGGGATTTGTCACTCCGTATGACGGAGAGGTATCTCTGGGCCCACTCGGTAATGCATCATCATAATGAGCTCAAAGTGACCAAGGTGTTGTACGGGATCATGCATTCTGATGCAGTAAAGTGACTTGCGTAACGAGGCTGAGCGAGGTATTGGGATACCGACGATCGAGTCTCGGGCAAAGTAACGTACCGATTGACAAAGGAATTGCATACGAGGGTTTGATAGAATCCTCGACATCGTGGTTCAACCGATGAAATCATCGAGGAGCATGTAGGAGCCAACATGGGTATCCAGATCCGCTGTTGGTTATTGCCCGAAAGTCGTCTCGGTCATGTCTGCGTGTCTCCCGAACCCGTAGGGTCTACACATAAGGTTCGGTGGCGCTAGGGTTAGTAGGAAGACTAGTATGTGAATACGAATGTTGTTGAGTCCGGATGAGATCCCGGACGTCACGAGGAGTTCGGAAGGGTCGGAGGTAAAGAATAATATATAGGAAGTGGTGTTTGACCATCGGGAAAGTTTGGGGTTTCGGTAAAATCAGGGACCACGGAAGGGTCTCGAGGTCCACCGGTGGGGCCACCCATCCGGAGGGCCCCATGGGCCAAGGGAAGGAACCAGCCCACAAGGGGCTGGTGCACCCCTAGGCCCACCCGCGCCTAGGGTTGAAACCCTAGGGGTGGGGCGCCCACCGGCTTGGGGGCACTCCACCCCTTGGCCGCCGCCCCCCCGGAGATTGGATCTCGAGGGCCGCCACAGGGGCCTATATAAGGGGGGAGGGGCTGCTGTACACAACTCCCAGGCGCAGCCCTCCCTCCCAACACATCTCCTCCTCCGTAAGAGCTCGTGAAGCCACAGCCGAGATCTTGCTTCTCCACCATCACCACGCCGTCGTCTTGCCGGTGGAGCTGTCTTCCTCAACCTCTCCTTCCCCTTGCTGGATCAAGAAGGAGGAGGCGTCGCTCGTCCCGTCGTGTGTTGAGCAGCGGAGGTGCTGTCCGTTCAGCACTTGGCATCGGCGATCTGAATCACGTTCGAGTACGACTCCATCATCACCTTGCAAGCTTCCGCACGTGATCTACAAGTGGTATGTAGATGCAATCTCTCTTCCATTACTCGTTGCTTAGATGAACTCATAGATGGATCTTGGTGAAACCGTAGGAAAAATTTTAATTTTCTGCAACGTTCCCCAACAGTGGCATCATGAGCTAGGTCTATGCGTAGTTCTCTATTGCACGAGTAGAACACAAATTTGTTGTGGGCGTTGATCTTGTCATCTTACTTGCCCCTACTAGTCTTTTCTTGCTCAGCGGTATTGTGGGATGAAGCGGCCGGACCAACCTTACGTGCGCTTCGTGAGACCGGTTCCACCGGTGACATGCACTAGTTGCATAAGGTGGTGGCGGGTGTCTGTCTCTCCTACTTTAGTTGGGCGGAATCGATGAACAGGGCCCTTATGAAGGGTAAATAGAAGTTGACAAAAATCACGTTGTGGTGATTAGTAGGTAAGAAAGCGTTCTTGCTAGAACCCAATCGCAGCCACGTAAAGATGCAACAACAACTAGAGGGCGTCTAACTTGTTTTTGCAGCGATTGATCATGTGATGTGATATGGCCGAAGTTGTGATGAATGTTGAATTGTGATGTATGAGATCATGTTCTTGTAATAGGATTCACGACTTGCATGTCGATGAGTATGACAACGGCAGGAGCCATAGGAGTTGTCTTTATTTTTTGTATGACCTGCGTGTCATTGAAGAGCGCCATGTAAACTGCTTTACTTCATTACTAAACGCGTTAGTCATAGAAGTAGAAGTAGTCGTTGGCGTGACAACTTCATGAAGACACGATGATGGAGATCATGATGATGGAGATCATGGTGTCAAGCGGTGACAAGATGATCATGGAGCCCGAAGATGGAGATCAATGGAGCTTGATGATATTGGCCATATCATGTCACAACTATATAATTGCATGTGATGTTTATTATGCTTTTACATCTTGTTTACTTAGGACGACGGTAGTAAATAAGATGATCCTTATAAAATTTCAAGAAGTGTTCTCCCTAAGCGTGCACCGTTGCTACAGTTCGTCGTTTCTAAGCACCACGTGATGATGGGTGTGATGGATCCTTACGTTCACATACAACGGGTGTAAGACAGTTTTACACAGCGAAAACACTTAGGGTTAACTTGCGAGCCTAGCATGTGCGGACATGGCCTCGGAACACGGAGACCGAAAGGTCGAACACGAGTCGTATGGAAGATACGATCAACATGAAGATGTTCACCGGCGATGACTAGTCCGTCTCACGTGATGATCGGACACGGGCTAGTCGACTCGGATCGTGTAACACTTAGATGACTAGAGGATGTCTAATCTAAGTGGGAGTTCATAATTTTGATTAAGAACTTTATTATCATGAACTTAGTCTAAAACCTTTGCAAATATGTCTTGTAGATCAATGGCCAGCGCTAATGTCAACATGAACTTCAACGCGTTCCTAGAAAACCAAGCTGAAAGATGATGGCAGCAACTATCGGATTGGGTCCGAACACGAGATCATCCTCATAGCCGCCAAGAAAGCAAGTATGTCCTAGAAGCACCGTTAGGTGACCCACCTGTTCTCCCAGACTGCAAAGACGATTTGAGCGTCTGGCGGACTCGTTCGATGATTACTCCCTCGTTCGATGCGGCATGCTCTACAGCTTAGAACCGGGGCTCCAAAAGCGTTTTGAGCATCACGGAGCATATGAGATGTTGAAGAGCTGAAACTAGTTTTCCAAGCTCATGCCGGGTCGAGAGATATGATGTCTCGACAAGTTCTCAGTTGTAAGATGGAGAAAACAGTTACATCGGTGAGCACATCACGAAGATGTGCAGGTTGCACAACCGTATGACCCAGTGAACATTAACCTCCCGGATGAGGCGGTCATTGTGAGAATCCTCAATCGCTCCCACCAAGCTACAAGAGCTTTGTGATGAACTACAACATGCGAGGGGATGGTAAAGACCATTCTGAAGTGTTCTCGATCTGAAGTCAGCAGAGGCTGAAATCAAGAAAGAACATCAAGTGTTGATGGTCAATAAGACCACTAAGTTCAAGAAGGGCAAGGGAAGAAGAACTTCAAGAAGGGCGGCAAGGATGTTGCCGCGCCCGATAAGCCGATTGCGGGAAGAAGTCAAAGAATGGACCCAAGCACGAGGTGAGTGTTTTTATTGCAAGGGAAAGAACCTTTGGAAGCGGAACTGCCCCAAATACTTAGCGGATAAGAAGGCGGCAACACCAAAGGTATATTTGATATACATGTAATTGATGTGTACCTTACCGATTACTCGTAGTAACTCCTGGGTATTTGATACGGTGCCGTTGCTCATATTTGTAACTCACAGCAGGAGCTGCGGAATAAGCGGAGGCTGGCGAAGGGCGAGGTGACGATCTTGCGTCGGGAATGGTTCAGAGTCGATGTGATCGCCGTCGACACGCTGCCTCTACATTTACCTCTGGGATTAGTTTTGAACCTTAATAATTGTTATTTAGTGCCAAGTTTGAGCATGAACATTGTATCGGATCTCGTTTGATCTGAGATGGCTACTCATTTAAGTCTGAGAATAATGGTTGTTCGATTTATATGAGAGATATGTTTTATGGTCATGCTCCGATGGTCAATGGTTTATTCTTAATGAATCTCGGCGTAATATTACACATGTTCATAGTGTGGATGCCAAAAGATGTAAAGTTGATAACGATAGTCCCACATACTTGTGCATTGCCGCCTTGGTCACATTGGTGTCAAGCGCATGAAGAAGCTCCATCTGATGGACTTTTAGAGTCTCTTGATTATGAATCGTTTGACACATGCGAACCATGCCTCTTAGGCAAAATGACCAAGACTCCGTTCTCCGGAACAATGGGCGAGCAACCAACTTGTTGGAAATCATACATACCGATGTGTGCGGTCCAATGGCGTTGAGGCTCATGGAGGATATCGTTATGTTCTCACACTCACCGATGACTTGAGTAGATATGGGTATGTCTACTTGATGAAACACAAGTCTGAGACCTTTGAAAAGTTCAAGGAATTTCAGAGTGAGGTAGAGAATCAACGTGACCGAAAGATAAAATTCTTCGATCGGATCGTGGAGGAGAATACTTAAGTCACGAGTTTGGCACACACTTAAGGAAATGTGGAATTGTTTCACAACTCACGCCGCTGGAACACCTCGGTAAAGCGGTGTATCCGAGCGTCGTGTCGCACATTATTGGATATGGTGCGGTCTATGATGTCTCTTACCGATTTACCGCTATCATTTTGGGGATCGCTCTAGAGACAGCTACATTCACTTTAAATAGGGCACCGTCTAAATCCGTTGAGGCGACACCGTATGAATTATGGTTTGGGAAGAAACCTAAGCTGTCGTTTCGAAAGTTTGGGGATGCGATGCTTATGTCAAGAAACTTCAACTGAAAAGCTCGAACCCAAGTCGGAAAAATGTGTATTCATAGGATACCCTAAGGAAGCTGTTGGGTATACCTTCTACTTAAGATCCGAAGGCAAAGTCTTTGTTGCCAGAACGGATGCTTTACGGAGAAAGAGTTTCTCTCGAAAGAAGTAAGTGGGAGGAAAGTAGAACTTCGATGAAGTACTACCTCTCGAGCGGGAAAGTGGTGCAGCGCAGAAACCGTTCTGTGATGCCCACACCAAGCGAAGAGGAAAAGCGTTGATGATGATCAAGGTACTTGGATCAAGTTACTCTTGAACCCGAAGGTCCACGAGGACACGTTCCGCACTGAGTGTGGTGCGGCAACCTGTCATGGAAATCATGTTGCTAGACAACAATGAACCTTGAACTATGAAGAAGCAATGGCGGGCCCAGATTCCAACAAATGGCTTGAGGCCATGAAATCCGAGATAGAATCCATGTATGAAAACAAAGTATGGACTTTGACAGACTTGCCCGATGATCGGCGAGCAATAGAAAATAAATGGATTTTTAAGAAGAAGGCGGACGCGGATGGTAATGTTACCATCTATAAAGCTCGACTTGTCGCTAAGGGTTATCGACAAGTTCAAGGGATTGACTCTGACGAGACATTCTCTCCGTGGCGAAGCTTAAGTCCGTCCGAATCATGTTGGCAATTGCCGCATACTATGATTATGAGATATGGCGGATGGGCGTCAAAGCGGCATTTCTTAATGGACATCTTAAGGAAGAGCTGTATATGATGCAGCGGAAGGTTTTGTCGATCCTCGAAGCGCTAACAAAGTATGCAAGCTCCAGCGATCCATTTATGGACTGGTGCAAGCATCTCGGAGTTGGAACATTCGCTTTGATGAGATGATCAAAGCGTTTGGGTTCTGTGAGACTTATGGAGAAGCCTGCGTTTACAAGAAAGTGAGTGGGAGCTCTGTAGCATTTCTCCTATTATATGTAGATGACATACTCTCGATGGGAAATGATACAAAACTTCGGACAGCATTAAGGCCTACTTGAACAAGTGTTTTTCAATGAAGGACCTTGGAGAAGCTGCTTATATATTAGGCATCAAGATCTATAGGGATAGATCGAGGCGCCTCATAGGTCTTTCACAAAGCACATACCTTGATAAGATTTTGAAGAGGTTCAAAATGGATCAGTCCAAGAAGGGTTCTTGCCTATGTTACAAGGTGTGAAATTGAGCTCAGCTCGATCACCGACCAACAAAAGATAAAGAAGAGATGAGTGTCATCCCTATGCTTCAGCCATAGGATCTATTATGTATGCCATCTGTGTACGGACCGATGTAAACCTGGCCGTAAGTTTGGTTGCAAGATACCAAAGTAATCCCGCAAGGAACACTTTGGACAGCGGTCAAGAATATCTGAAGCACGAAAGGACAAAGGACATGTTTCTCGTTTATGGAGGAGGCGAAGAGCTCGTCGTAAAGGGTTACATCGGCGCTAAGCCGACTCAGATCTGGATGACTCTAAGTCACAAACCGGATCGTGTATATGTTGAATGGTGGAGCGATGGCTGGTGCGGTTTTGCAAGCGAGCGTCGTGGCGGGATCTCGTGTGAAGCGGAGTACATGGCAGCCTCGGAGGCAGCGCATGAAGCGATTTGGGTGAAGGAGTTCATCACCGACCTAGGAGTCATACCCAATGCGTCGGGGCGATCAAACTCTTTTGTGACAACACTGGAGCTATTGCCCTTGCCAAGGAGCCAGGTTTCACAAGAAGACCGAGCACATCAAGCGTCGTTTCAACTCCATCCGTGAAAATGTTCAAGATGGAGACATAGAGATTTGCAAAGTGCACACGGATCTGAATGTCGCAGATCCGTTGACTAAACCTCTCTCGCGTGCAAAACATGATCAACACCAGAACTCTATGGGTGTTCGATTCATCACAATGTAACTAGATTAGTGACTCTAGTGCAAGTGGGAGACTGTTGGAAATATGCCCTAGAGGCAATAATAAAAGTATTATTATATTTCAATGTTCATGATAATTGTCTTTTGTTCATGCTATAAGCTGTGTTATCCGGAAATCGTAATACACGTGTGAACACTTAGACCACAATATGTCCCTAGTGAGCCTCTAGTTGACTAGCTCGTTGTGATCAATAGATAGTCATGGTTTTCGACTATGGACATTGGATGTCGTTGATAACGGGATCACATCATTAGGAGAATGATGTGATGGACAAGACAATCATAAGCATAGCATAAAAGATCGTATAGTTCGTTTGCTAGAAGCTTTGCCAATGTCAAGTATCTATTCCTTCGACCATGAGATCGTGTAACTCCGGTTACCGTAGGAGTGCCTTGGGTGTATCAAGCGTCTGGCGAATCGGGTGACTATAAAGGTGCATTACGGTATCTCCGAAAGTATCATTGGGTTGACACTAATCGAGGCTGGGATTTGTCACTCCGTATGACGGAGAGGTATCTCTGGGCCCACTCGGTAATGCATCATCATAATGAGCTCAAAGTGACCAAGGTGTTGTACGGGATCATGCATTCTGATGCGAGTAAAGTGACTTGCGTAACGAGGACTGAGCGAGGTATTGGGATACCGACGATCGAGTCTCGGGCAAATAACGTACCGATTGACAAAGGAATTGCATACGAGGGTTTGATAGAATCCTCGACATCGTGGTTCAACCGATGAAATCATCGAGGAGCATGTAGGAGCCAACATGGGTATCCAGATCTCGCTGTTGGTTATTGCCGAGAGTCGTCTCGGTCATGTCTGCGTGTCTCCCGAACCCGTAGGGTCTACACATAAGGTTCGGTGGCGCTAGGGTTAGTAGGAAGACTAGTATGTGAATACGAATGTTGTTGAGTCCGGATGAGATCCCGGACGTCACGAGGAGTTCGGAAGGGTCGGAGGTAAAGAATAATATATAGGAAGTGGTGTTTCGCCATCGGGAAAGTTTGGGGTTTCGGTAAAATCTGGGACCACGGAAGGGTCCGAGGTCCACCGGTGGGGCCACCATCCGGAGGGCCCCATGGGCCAAGGGAAGGAACCAGCCCACAAGGGGCTGGTGCGCCCCTAGGCCCACCCCGCGCCTAGGGTTGAAACCCTAGGGGTGGGCGCCCACCGGCTTGGGGGCACTCCACCCCCTGGCCGCCCCCCGGAGATTGGATCTCCGGGGCAGCCCACAGGGGCCTATATAAAGGGGGGAGGGGCTGCTGTACACAACTCCCAAGGCGCAGCCCTCCCTCCCAACACATCTCCTCCTCCGTAAGAGCTCGTGAAGCCACAGCCGAGATCTTGCTTCTCCACCATCACCACGCCGTCGTCTTTGCCGGTGGAGCTGTCTTCCTCAACCTCTCCTTCCCCTTGCTGGATCAAGAAGGAGGAGGCGTCGCTCGTCCCGCACGTGTGTTGAGCGCGGAGGTGCTGTCCGTTCAGCACTTGGCATCGGTGATCTGAATCACGTTCGAGTACGACTCCATCATCACCTTGCAAGCTTCATACGTGATCTACAAGTGGTATGTAGATGCAATCTCTCTTCCATTACTCGTTGCTTAGATGAACTCATAGATGGATCTTGGTGAAACCGTAGGAAAAATTTTAATTTTCTGCAACGTTCCCCAACAGCAAAAACTTAGGCTCAACCGATACTAACCGATGATTGTTGAAGAAGAAAGGTGGGATGCCTAACGGGGCATCCCCAAGCTTAGATGCTTGAGACTTCTTGACATATTATCTTCGGGTGCCTTGGGCATCCCCAAGCTTGAACTTTCATGTCTCCTTAATTCCTCTCATATCATGATTTTTCTTCTTTTTATCAAAAGCTTCATTCACAACAAACTCAACAAGAACTCGTGAGATAGGTTAGTATAAACCAATGCAAAACCTTATCATTTTATACTGTAACAAATCACTAAAATTATTATCCAACATTGAATACTAAATTCATCTGCATATTTAACATTCCTATCCTCAAATAGAATCATTAAACAAGCAAACATATGCAAACAACGCAAACATAACAGCAATCTGTCAAAACAGTATAGTCTGTAAAGAATGCAAGATTCATCATACTTCCCTAACTCCAAAAATTATGAAATAAAATTCCCACTGTAGTAAATTTACTAGATCTCATTATGCAAAAGGTTTCATCATTATATCATGCTCTTACCTTTCTGGGGAATTTTTGCAACAGCGGTAAAATTTCTGTTTTCAAACAGCAACATGTATACTAGCAAAATAAGCATGGCAAAGGCTATCCTTAACCTTTTTATTGAAACTAAAGATGCAAAACATTATTATAAATAACAGCAAGAAAATACTAACAAAATAAAATTACGCTCCAAGCAAAACACATAACATGTGGTGAATAAAAATATAGCTCCAAGTAAAGTTACCGATGAACGAAGACGAAAGAGGGGATGCCTTCCGGGGCATCCCCAAGCTTAGGCTCTTGGTTGTCCTTGAATATTACCTTGGGGTTCCTTGGTCATCCACAAGCTTAGGCTCTTACCACTCCTTATTCCATAGTCCATCGAGTCTTTACCCAAAACTTGAAAACTCCACAACACAAAACTCAACAGAAAACTCGTAAGCTCCATTAGTATAAGAAAATAAAACCACCACTTAGGTACTGTAATGAACTCATTCTAAATTCATATTGGTGTAATATCTACTGTACTTAAACTTATCTATGGTTCATACCCTCCGATACTACTCATAGATTCATCAAAATAAGCAAACAACACATAGAAAACAGAATCTGTCAAAAACAGAACAGTCTGTAGTAATCTGTATCAAACGTATACTTCTGGAACTCCAAACATTCTACCAAATTAGGAAGACCTGCGCAATTTGTGTACCAATCGAGAACAAAAAGAATCAGATCAGAAGCACGTTTCTGTGAATTAACAAAACTAATTTACTGGGTGCAAAATTTTCTGATTTTCAGCAGGATCAACACAACTATCACCGTAAGCTATCCTAAAGGTCTTACTTGGCACTTTATTGAAACAAAAGCTATAAAACATGATTACTACAGTGGCATAATCATGCGGACACACAAAAACAGTAAGTGTAGATATTGGGTTGTCTCCCAACAAGCTCTTTTCTTTAATGCCTTTCTAGCTAGGCATGATGATGACAATGATGCTCATATAAAAGATAAGAATTGAAACATAACGGGAGCATCATGAAGCATATGACTAGCACATTTAAGTCTAACCCTCTTCCTATGCATTGGGATTTTGTGATCAAACAATTTATGGGAACAATAATCAACTAGCATAGGAAGGTAAAACAAGCATAACTTCAAGATTTTAAACACGTAGAGAGGAAACTTGATATTATTGCAATTCCTAAAAGCATATATTTCTCCCTCATAATAATTTTTAGTAGCATCATGATTGAATTCAACAATATAACCAGCACCTAAAGAATTCTTTCATGATCTACAAGCATAGAAAATTTACTACTCTCCACATAAGCAAATTCTTCTCATGAATAGTAGTGGGAGCAAACTCAACAAAATAATTATCATGTGAGGCAAAATCCAATTGAAAAATAAAATCATGATGACAAGTTTCATGGTTATCATTATTCCTAATAGCATACAAGTCATCGCAATAATCATCACAGATAGCAACTTTGTTCTCATAATAAATTGGAACCTCTTCCGAAATAGTGGAATCATCACTAAATAAAGTTGACACTCTTCCAAATCCACTTTCATGTTCATCACACACATATTTCATGCCAAGCATTCTATGTAATTCTTCTTCTAGCACTGGAGCACAATTTTCCTTTTCATCATACTCACGGAAGATATTAAAAAGACGAAGCGTATGAGACAAACTTAACTCCATTTTTGTAGCTTTTCGTTTATAAACTGAACTAGTGATAAAACAAGAAACAAAAAGATTCGATTGCAAGATCTAAAGATATACCTTCAAGCACTCACCTCCCCGGCAACAGCGCCAGAAAAGAGCTTGATGTCTACTACACAACCTTCTTCTTGTAGACGTTGTTGGGCCTTCAAGTGCACATATTTGTAGGACAGTAGCAAATTTCCCTCAAGTGGATCACCTAAGGTTTATCAATCCATAGGAGGCGTAGGATGAAGATGGTCTCTCTCAAACAACCCTGCAACCAAATAATAAAAAGTCTCTTGTGTCCCCAACACACCCAATACAATGGCAAATTGTATAGGTGCACTAGTTCGGCGAAGAGATGGTGATACAAGTGCAATATGGATGGTAGATAAAGGTTTTTGTAATCTGAAATAATAAAAACATCAAGGTAACTAATGATAAAAATGAGCGTAAACGGTGTTGCAATGGTAGGAAACTAGGCCTAGGGTTCATACTTTCACTAGTGCAAGTTCTCTCAACAATAATAACATAGATAGATCATATAACAAGCCCTCAACATGCAACAAAGAGTCACTCCAAAGCCACTAATAGCGGAGAACAAATGTAGAGATTATGGTAGGGTACGAAACCACCTCAAAGTTATTCTTTCGGATCAATCTATAAAAGAAAGAGTTCATACTAGAATAACACCTTAAGACACAAATCAACCAAAACCCTAATGTCACCTAGATACTCCATTGTCACCTCAAGTATCCGTGGGCATGATTATACGATAAGCATCACACAATCTCATATTCATCCAACCAACACAAAGTACTTCAAAGAGTGCCCCAAAGTTTCTATCGGATAGTCAAGAAATTGTGCCAACCCCTATGCATAGGTTCATGGGCGGAACCCGCAAGTTGGTCACCAAAACATACATCAAGTGGCACAAGATATCCCATTGTCACCACAGATAAGCACGGCAGGACATACATCAAGTGTTCTCATAAAAGACTCAATCCGATAAGATAACTTCAAAGGGGAAACTCAATTCATCACAAGAGAGTAGGGGGGAGAAACATCTCATAAGATCCAACTACAATAGCAAAGCTCGCGATACATCAAGATCGTGACATAGAGAGAACATGAGAGAGAGAGATCAAACATGTCCTACTGGTACATACCCTCAGCCCCGAGGGTGAACTACTCCCTCCTCGTCATGGATAGCGCCGGGATGATGAAGATGGCCACCAGTGATGGATTCCCCCTCCGGCAGGGTACCGGAACGGGCTCCCGAGAGGCTTTTGGTGGCTACAGAGGCTTGCGGCGGCGGAACTCCCAGACTATCTTGATTTTTGATGGTTTTAGGGTACGTAGGGTTATATACGCGAAAGAAGTCGGTCGGGGCGTCACCTTCTTCACATTCCAGAGCGACCTTACGGCTCCCGTGCACCGTAATGGTTCCCTTATAACCCGGCATCTTGAGTTGTAAGTACACATAACACGGCCGTGCCATGAACTTGGCATAAGCCGGCCACCCAAACAGAGCATGATATGGGCTCTTGATCTGAACTACTTCAAATGTTAATTTCTCGGCTCTGGAATCATATTCATCCCCAAATGCTACCTCCAACTCTATCTTGCCAACCGGATATGCCGACTTACCAGGTACAACTCCATGGAAAATAGTATTGGACCTTTTAAGGCTCTTATCAGTCAACCCCATGCGATGGAAGGTCTCATAATAAAGGATATTGATGCTGCTGCCTCCGTCCATCAGCACCTTGGTGAACTTGTATCCACCCACTTGAGGGGCCTCGACCAGGGCTAAGTGACCCAGATTGTCAACCCGGGGAGGGTGATCCTCTCTACTCCATACGATAGGCTGTTCAGACCATCTCAAGTAGCGAGGAATTGCCGGCTCAACCACATTCACGGCCCTCTTATGAAGTTTCTGGTCCCGTTTACATAAGCTAGTGGTAAACACATGATATTGCCCACTGTTCAGCTGCTTTGGATTACTCTGGTATCCACCTTGCTGCTGCTGCTGACTGCCCTGGCCAGCCTGTTGGTTATATCCACCCTGGTTTCCCTGGGAATTCTGAAAATTAGGATTTGACCCGCCGCCCGGGCCATGAAAGCCGCCACCACCTGAGTCACCCGGGCCATTGTTACCGTCAAACATGTTGGAATTCTTGAACGCCTTCATACTTGTGCAGTCCTTCCACAAATGTGTAGCCGGCTTCTCCTTAGAACCGTGTCTGGGACAAGGTTCATTCAATAACTGCTCAAGTGTGGGTCTTGACCCGCTGGATTGAGGAGGTGGCCTTCCCTTGGTCCACTGGTTATGACCCTGCGTATTGGTGTTAGCCACAAAATCCAAACTACCGTCAGCCTTACGTTTGTTACCTCCTTGACTTGCCGGGTTGTGCTGAGAGCCCTTGCCGTTGCCGTTCCTCTTTTCCTTCCCTGTCTTCTCATCATCAGACTCGGGAACCTTGGTACTATTAGAATCGGCATACTTGACCAGAGCCGCCATCAGCGTGCCCATATCATTGCACTCATGTTTGAGCCGCCCCAGCTTTTGCTTCAAAGGTAAGAAATGGCAATTCTTCTCCAACAATAAGACTGCAGAGGCATCCATCTTATCAGATGAATGTATTATGGCCTTAACCCGGCATACCCAATGGGTTGTAGACTCACCCTCTTCCTGCTTACAATTCGTCAGATCCACGATCGACATGGGCTGCTTGCACGTGTCTTTGAAGTTCTGGATGAACCGGGCCTTTAACTCCGCCCATGAACTGATTGAATTAGGTGGCAGGCCTTTCAACCAGGTGCGGGCAGTTCCATCCAACATCATGGTGAAGTACTTGGCCATTGCTGCATCAGAAACCTCCAACAGCTCCATAGCCATCTCGTAGCTCTCAATCCATGCCCCGGGCTGTAAGTCGGCTGTGTAATTCGGCACCTTTCTTGGCCCTTTAAAATCCTTGGGCAATCGCTGTTACGTAGAGCCGGTACTAGACACGGGACTCCTCCAGTCCGGGTGGCTATACCTGCCTCAACAGAAGTCGTCGGGTAAACCGGATATGGCTGGTAAGCCGTTAACTGAGCCGCTTGTTCAGCCGCCCGTTCAGCCTCTTGCCGTAGGCTCTCTTGTTCTACCAAGTTAACGGCCTCATGACGTGGCGGTTTACCGCCACCTGGCTGGTCACGGCATCTAACATTGCTTGATACGGCCGCTGAATCCATGTGCCTGCTGTAACTCGGGCTTCGGCTTGGACATGGGGTCGAGTGGATCCTGTCCCGGCTGTATGAGTACGCCTCCTGCTGTACTAAAGCCGTGTGAAGAAGTTCCCTGACCTGGCGGGTTTCAACCACAGTTGGAGAGTCGCCATCAATTGGGAGAGCCGCCAATCGAGTCGCTGCTGCTATCATGTTTTCCAATGGGTTGGAGTAATGACCCGGAGGGGTTGGTACGTACTGGGGTGGCGCCATGTTTACACGGGGAGGTCCCATCACTGGAGACTGAAACGGTGCTCCATCCCCAGGTGTCGCAACATGGTCCGGCCCTGTGCGCGGAGGGAGCCATGGCGGGTTGCCTGTCTGCAGGATGAGCCACGGTGGGTTACTGGGCCCCGCTCCTGGCGTGTTAAAAAGGTTCCGAGGGTCATAAACCGGGGGAAGTCGAGACTGGGTCTTCTAATGCCTTCTCCTCATGACCTCATTAGCCGCATTCTAGTCTTGCGTAAGCCGGAAAGCGTGCGCCTGAATTTGTTGAGCCTGAGCGTCTAGAGCCGCCCGCTCTGCGTTTATCCTAACATCCTCTGCCGCCAGGTCCGCCTTAGCTTGCACCATATCCAACTTTAACTTTGCCACCTCTGCATCATGACTGGCTTGATCCGTCGGGCTAACTACGGCGGTTAACAGGGTGGTCAATTTGTCGGTGAGATCCATTAACACCTGGGCCGGTGAGCGCACAGGACCTCCTGCCCTGGCCGCCGCTGACCCGGAGTCTTGGATAGTTTGGGTTCCAGCCATGAAGATCCCGACTCTACTCGGCGGCTCAAGAGAATCTGGAATACTGCCACCATCGGAACAGCCGCCAAGCCCGCCATCCTGCAGTTGGTATAATGAATCTGTCTCACCTGTGGACAACTCACCGTCGGAGTAGATGGTCGCCTCACCATCAAAGGCAGATCCTTCAGAGAGCCCGCCGTGGATGCATCCCATGAAGGCACGCTTCACAGCCGGAAGAGCCCGGGCGGGTCTCGCACGCTGAGCCATCTCGACAAGGTCGGTGCAGATGTCCGGCTCAGGGCCCGGCTCGACGATCTTGCCGATGAAGACGTGGATTCTGCCGAAGGGGACCCGGTACCCGTACTCGATTGAGCCGGCCTCGGGGCCCCAGCCTGCGTCGTCGATGTAGAGCTTGCCCCGACGACTATTGGTCATCCGGCCCACATCGTATCCCTTGAATCCTTCGAAGCTGCCCTTCAAGAACTCAAATCCACCATGCGCTGGCCCCATAGTGGGCACCAACTGTCGTGGAATTGTCACGTCAGATGTCCTAGTGAAAGGACTTAGTCATGGAGCCATCGCAACTAGGAAGCTTGAAGGGGTTAATCAGGACAAGAGACACGAGAGGGTTTATACTAGTTCAGCCCCTTACGATGAAGGTAAAAGCCTATGTCTAGTTGTGATTGGAATTATGTATGTCTCGATAACCAGGAAGCAGAATCGCTTGACCTAGCTCTTGAGAAGTTGTTTTGTACCCTGTACCGCAGCCGGGTCGTCCCTTTATATAGTGAGGTTGACGCCCAGCGGCTCTATAGAGTCCCGGCCGGCTTATAAATTGTATCCGTCTTGGTCTCTTAATCTTTCTTGCCTTACAGTACAGGTTACATAATCAAGGCGGTTTAACACTACGGGCCTTAGATCATCTCTGGGCCATTGGGCCTTTACTAAGCCACCGTCTTCAAGCTTGAGCTTCTGTCTTCAAGAATGCTTGTAAGGATAACCCGGCTCCTTTTGGCGGGTCATACTAGTAGTTATATCCCCAACATATATATATATATATATATATATATATATATATATATTGTCATATGATTTCTTATGCTAAAGTAACAATCTATTCACAATGTCAGGTATGAATTAGAAACTTCATTGAAAACTAACAAACTATGATCTCGGTCATTGAAGCAATTGCAATTTATCATAACATCAGAAAGATTCAATATAAGAGCTTTTCAGCAAGTCCACATACTCAACTATCATTTAGTCTTTCACAATTGCTAACACTCACACAATAGTTATGGGTATGGAGTTTTAATCGGACACAGAGAAGATAGGGGCTTATAGTTTTGCCTCCCAACCTTTTATCTCAAGGGTAATGTCAACAATAATAATTTATGATAACTTACATCCAATTGGATATATATATATATATATTATATCAAGATCTTTCCAACACAATGTGCTTGCCAAAGGATAAAGTGTAAAAAGGAAAGGTGAAGATCACCATGACTCTTGTATAAGACATGAGACAAAAATAAAAGACGGGCCCTTTGCAGAGGGAAGCATAGGTTGTCATGTGCTTTTGTGGTTGGATGCACAAAATCTTAATGCGCAAGAACGTCACTTTATATTGCCACTTGTGATAGGGACCTTTATTATGCAGTCTGTCGCTTTTATTTCTTCCATATCACAAGATCGTATAAAGCTTATTTTCTCTGCACTAATAGATCATATATATTTAGAGAGCAATTTTTATTGCTTGCAACAATGACAACTTATTTGAAGGATCTTACTCAATCCATAGGTAGGTATTGTGGACACTCGTGGCAAAACTGGGTTTAAGGATATTTCGAAGCACAAGTAGTATCTCTACTTGGTGCAAAGAATTTGGCTAGCATGAGGGGAAAGGCAAGCTCAACATGTTGGATGATCCATGACAATATACTTTATTTCGGATATAAGAAAACATAACCCATTACATTGTCTTCCTTTTCCAACATCAACCTTTTAGCATGTCATATTTTAATGAGTGCTCACAATCATAAAAGATGTCCATGATAGTATATTTATATGTGAGAACCTCTCTTTCTTTATTACTTCCTATTAATTGCAAAGATGACCAAAACTATGTTTGTCAACTCTCAACAACTTTTATTCATCATACTCTTTATATGTGAAGTCATTACTCTCCATAAGATCAATATGATCTGTCTATTTCTTTTTACTCTTTCTCTTCTCTTTAATTTTTATTCCCTCAAGATCATAGCAAGATAATCAAGCCCTTGACTCAAAACTAATCTTTATTATATATAGCTCACGGACTCGATTACATAGAAGGATCATAAAGCAAAACTCAAAACTATATGATACTAAAACTTTATTCTACTAGATCAAGATATTACCAAAAGGACCGAACTAAGAAAAACAGTAAAGATAGAAGTGTGATGGTGATATGATACCGGGGCACCTCCCCCAAGCTTGGCAGTTGCCAAGGGGAGTGCCCATACCCATGTATTTATGTCTCTTTCTTCGGAGGTGGTGATGAAGGGATTGTTGATGACGTAGGCTTGTCATCCAACATCGAGCGTAGGAGGTGCTCCAACTTACGAATAATGCCCTTGAGTTCGGTGATATGCTCTTGCAATAGAATATTTTCATGAGTTAGATACTTGTTATGCACCCGAACTATTTCAATCATCTTGAAAGCTTCAATTTCAGTAGGGGTAAGAAGATTGTAATGAGGTTGAAGGATGTCTTCTTCTTCTGCTGCCGGAGCTTGATCCTCCGTGGCCTTCTTGATTCTATCATCCTTGTTGATCTCCCCGGGTTCTTCTCTCTTCAGCTCTATCTTCATTAGCCAAGCACCGTCGCCCTCATTGTTGGAGGAGGGGGACGACATGATGCCTGGCCTTGACAACTCTGGCAAAAAAATAGCTCAAAACAAAAGCAGGAGATATTTGCGTGATACGAGGGTCAAAACCTTCGGGAGATTATATAATGAATTTTTACCGACCAAAAGAAGTATCGTGCAAGAAAACGGAGTCCGGAGAACACACGAGGTGCCCACGAGGCAGGGGCGCACCCAGGGGGTAGGGCGCGCCCTCCACCCTCGTGGATGCCTTGTGTCCCTTTCAGACTACTTCTTATTTTCATATTTTCTTAAATATTCTAAAACAGAGAAAAATCGCCATTAGAACAGTTTTGGATTCGTTACTTACCGTACCACATACCTATTCCTTTTTGGAGTCTGAAACATTCTGGAAAGTGTCCCTTATGTATTCCTCCAGGGTTATGGTTTCAATAACATTGGTTTCAACATTTATGGGATTACCTGAGATAATGTTTGATTCTTTGACCGTTCACCACCTTCAGATTTGTGCCTTCGAAGTTTTTGATTTTTATGGCACCGGAACGATAGACCTCCTCGATAACGTAAGGACCCTCCCATTTAGAGAGGAGTTTTCCTGCAAAAAATCTTAAACGAGAGTTGTATCAAAACATAATCACCTACATTAAACTCACGCTTTTGTATCCTTTTGTCATGCCATCTTTTAACTTTTTCTTTAAACAGTTTGGCATTCTCATAGGCCTGGATTCTCCATTCATCAAGTGAGCTAATGTCAAATAGTCTCTTCTCACCGGCAAGTTTGAAATCATAACTGAGCTCTTTAATGGCCCAATATGCCTTATGTTCTAGTTCGAGAGGTAAATGACATGCTTTTCCATAAGCCATTTTATACGGAGACATACCCATAGGATTTTTATATGCAATTCTATAAGCCCATAATGCATCAACAAGTTTCTTGGACCAATTCTTTCTAGATCTATTAACAGTCTTTCGCAAAATTCATTTGATCTCTCTATTACTCAGTTCTACTTGACCACTAGACTGTGGGTGGTATGGAGATGCAATTCTATGATTAACGTCATACTTAGCAAGCATCTTACGAAAAGCACCATGAATAAAATCTGAACCACCATCAGTCATTAAGTATCTAGGGACTCCAAACCTCGAAAAAATAACTTCTTTAAGCATCTTAATAGAGGTGTTATGATCAGCACTACTAGTTGGAATAGCTTCTAGCCACTTAGTAACGTAATCAACAACAGCTAAAATATGTGTATACCCATTAGAGGAAGGAAAAGGTCCCATATAATCAAAGCCCCAACCTTCAAATGGTTCAATAACAAGTGAATAGTTCATAGGCATTTCTTGACGTCTACAAATATTACCAATTCTTTGACATTCATCACAAGACGAGACAAACTTCCGGGCGTCTTTGAAGAGAGTAGGCCAATAAAAAGCGGATTGCAATACCTTATGTGCAGTTCTATCTCCAGCGTGGTGGCCTCCATAAGCCTCGGAGTGACACTTGCGTAGGATCTGATCATGTTCATGCTCAGGTACACAACGTCTAATAATACCATCTACTCCTTCTTTATAAAGGTGTGGGTCCTCCCAGAAGTAATGTCTTAAATCATAGAAAAACTTTTTATCTTGCTGGTATGTGAAACTAGGTGGTATAAATTTAGCAACAATGTAATTAGCATAATCAGCATACCATGGAGCAGTACAAGAAGCATTTATGACAGCTAATTGTTCATCAGGAAAGTTATCATCAATAGGTAGTGGGTCATCAAGAACATTTTCTAACCTAGACAAGTTGTCCGCAACGGGGTTCTCAGCTCCCTTTCTATCAATAATATGCAAATCAAATTCTTGTAGCAAGAGAACCCATCTAATAAGTCTAGGTTTAGCATCTTTCTTTTCCATAAGATATTTAATAGCAGCATGATCAGTGTGACAGTTACTTTAGAATCAACTATGTAAGGTCTGAACTTATCACAAGCAAATACAACTGCTAAAAATTCTTTTACAGTAGTAGCATAATTTCTTTGGGCACTGTCTAGAGTTTTACTAGTAGCAGCGCAGGTTCTAGGTATATCAGTAGTGCGGGAGGCGGCGCTACTAATAAGGCGCTACAACTAACCCGTAGCAGCAGCGCGTGCGCACCCGCGCTACTGATATACAAGTGTACCAGCAGCGTTCTTACATGGAGCTCGCTACTGCTAATAGCTATAGCGCGCTTCTCCTGTGCGCACTACTGCTACTATCGCGCTACTGCTAGCTTTTCTCCACTCGCTACTGCTAATTTTAGTAGTTTTTTTGCATATTTGTTTTGTATTTGAACAGGCTTTATATAAGAATCTTTAGCACATACAAATGTCATCATGATACACATACAAATGCCTGCGAGACCACAAATGTAATCATAGCATATATATACAAATAGTCTCATCATAATCATCGTCCAACACAAAGTGGTATCTTGTCATCATCTCGAAAATAGCGATACATGCAAGTCTCGAATACTTGCAACTACAACGTCATCCATCTAAACAAAGGTATACGCGAGAAGAGCTATCACTATGAGTGAGAGTGGAACTATGCAGTACATGAGGTGGCGGTTACGAGTCCTCTCTCGTGCTAGCGTGAACCTCAAGTAACTAGCTTCTCCTTCTTGTCTGCTTTTGAAGCCTTTATGGCTGGCGCCCGAGAACCTAGTCACTTGCGCCTGACACTCAGGCCACTCATTGTACACCCCGGAACCTTCCCTTTGTACATGACATAGCACAGCCATCTCGCCATCAAGAAATTAGGTACCTGTTAGAGATGCATCTTCATGAAGAGGATGTACAATCATATGCAACAAAATATACTAGAGCAACACAAAAAAGAAAGGGTTAGCAACTAGATGCAACATATAGTACGCAAACTAATTAACTAGAGGTAGGCAGATCATCGTACGCAAACTAACAAAGTAGCGTTACACAAGTTCGGCAGGGACCGTGGACATCACAAAGTTTCATCGCTACAAAAAGTATACAAGTTCAACCGACACATATCATCATCATCGGCATCATAAATTACTAGAAGTTCCATCCTTCCATATCATCGAGGATGGACCCTAGCTTCTTGAATGGCGTGAGGTCTAGAAGTTCGGACGTCAGCTCGCGATATAGGGCCGTGGTGGAACATCCCCTTCTCATCGACGACTTCTTTCATGATGATCGTCGCAATGTCCCTTTGGATGCAAAAGAAGTTATCTCTAAGTTTATAATCCGCTTCTCCATGGGATTCTAGCCACTTGTGGATATGATCATCATTTCTGCTTGTCATGCGAAGCTTTTGGTGATCCATGTTGAGCTGAATCATGAGATGGACGATGTAGAATCCATCCTTCTTGCTTGGTTTTGGGACATGGATGCAGGAGAAGTTAGTTTTATGCGCGAAACCCGTCTTCTTGTTCCTTTGTTTCCTGATCTGCATGTGGCCACCTCTAATGCTGAAGCCTTGGAGAGCGTCATCTACAATATTCATTATGTGGGTGTAGTCCTTTTTCTCATAGTCTCTGGAAGGGTCAAAATACACAGCATGGGAGACTTGCGGGTAAAAAACGATAAGGACGGCGCGCCCGTTGCTGCAGGGAAAAGATACCTCAAATTATTCTCCATATGAGCGAGAAGGAATGATTGAAATGTACGAAAGGGTTGTCCGGAACTGACTTACTTTGGATGATAAGGCACGAGGACAATTTCCCGGTCCTTATTCTGTACCATGAAGTTTTGGAGGTAGTCCCTAGCAGTTTCATGCTCAAAGTCGCCGAGACTCAAGAATGACTCGTGCATGTAGTACGGATCCGCCACACAGATTTGCGAGACTTCTTCACTCTTCATGATGGAGCTCACATATAGCGCAAAAGGTGGACGATTGTAAAATCGAGCCGCCTTGTCAGAAACATCTCAAAGATATGGTCAAACCGCAGGAAGAACACCTCCGCGGGCCGTGTGTCGACGTAGCACTTCCCCTCAGGCACACGAGCCACGTATGTCGGATATCCTGGATCCTTTAAGGCTAGTAGGCTTTTCTCAGTCGACAGCACATGGTCGTGCAGTCTCCTGAGATCCCCTGATAGTGCCTCCAGCGGTTTCGGCGGTAGCATCGGCTCACCCGTGAGGTGGAACATGGCTGCACCTTTCATGGGTACATGCTCTTCAGAATCCATCATCTGGCTGCTATGTGCTCTGGCTTGTTTGGAGGCAGTTATCTTCCCCGATCTCTTCCTCTCCTTTTTCTTGGGCACACCTTCCAGACCCTTCCTTAACCCATGCCCCAGGGTTCCCAGGCTAAGCACTGTACGACCCCCGGCTAGTTGAGCCTGTGTTGAGGCGGCATCTTTAGGCGTGTCCTATGAGGAATTCATGAAGAGAGACTTTTTGAAATCCTTCCAACGACCTTCCTGCCCGGGCATATCATCCATATCCTCATTAGCATGCGGATAGCCCGATTCGTCATATGGTTGACTCATCATATCTATGTCACAGTCATACGCGTTTGTATTGAGGAAACCCATAGGGTCGACCTCTGTCTCATCATCCATTCTCTGTTCTACAGGATCGATTACATCAGCCAGTACTATTGCACCCCCTTCATCCCATCGTCCGCCGCTCTCACCTGGCACTACGGAGCTGGTAATTGCGTAGGCGGGGTGGTGGTCTCCGCACATGCTTGTTGATGTGTGGTTATTGGTGTGCTCTCGGCCGGCTCCAGACGAATAAGATTCTTCGGCCATAGCAGCACCCAACGCTTGCAGCTTCCAATCCGCGGCGGGGTCTCATCGTCCTCTCCCACATCTTTGTCTTGGAGGAGGCAAAGCCTCGTGCCCGATTTCACTTGGACAAGCTAACCTGAAGTGCCCAGTGGGATCGGCTGGTTGTGGAATGTGGGTTTCAAGGGTTCAATATCATCCCCTTTCCCACGTCCACCTTCTGGCCTTTGATCAAGTAGAGTATGGTGCACGGGGTTTCTTCGCCCTACAAACACATATGTCTGTGGCATAAAACATCCGAAAGGCAACGAAAATGGAATATTCTCTCTTTCTCTCTCTCTCTCTCTCTCTCTCTATATATATATATATATATATATATATATATATATATAGGTGGGTCTATTATGATAACACCCTTAAGAGTCTTATTCTGCACACCAAAAGGCTTATTCTGCTAACACCTCGCAATGTAATAAGGTCAACCCCAGCCCACCCACCCACAAACCGCATCTCTTCCTCCCCCACCCCCACGACCCCCTCCGCCTCCACCACCATTCTCCCCCCGCCAGCCAGCCCCCCGACTCCACCACCATCCATGGCCGGCGCGCCCCACCCCCTCCAACCGCCGGCCGGACCTCCTCTCCCACCTTCTTCCTGCCAGATCGGGCCGCCCCGACCTCCCTCGCCACTGGATCGGGCCGTCCCCGGCCTCCCTCGCCGCCGGATCGGGCTGCCCCTTGCCACCATCAGCCGCGCGCGCCGCCGTCCACACGGACCTCCCCGCCGCCGCCGCTCCATTCACCACCACCCGAGGTGTCCCGGCTACCTCCAACCACGGCCGGATCCATCCTTCCCACCCCCAGATCTGCCGCGGCCCTGCCTCACCGACCTCAGCCAGTCCCGCGTCGGCGCTCTCGGATCCACACCTTCCTGCCCCTGTCTCTGCCGGATCCACCCGCCCCACCACCTTCCACCATGGCAACGCCGCCGGGGCCAGTGTCTTCCTCTCCCTCTCCGGCAGGGCGGCCCCATCGAGCAACTCCCCCCTCCATGAGGTACTGCACTGCATCAACCTCCCCTTGTATCTTCTTCCAGAGCTCCCTTGTATCCCAATTGCAATTCACTTTTTGATTCAGAAAAAGGGGTGTTAATTCTCTAGGGAACTATAAGTTCATATTTTCTTAGAAAAATTTTCTTCCTTTTTGAGAGGTTCGCTCATATGTCTACTGCGGCTCACTCTGTCTGCTGAGGTTCTTGCTATTTTTCGCAGGAAGAAAAGAAGTACCACTACATGCAGTACATCACTGCAACCGTCGCAGTGCGGGTCTCCTCCCCCGGAGTGAACTGCTCGCGCCAACGCCGCCGCCCCTCACTTCCCCTGATCGACTTTGCATCTTCCCATGACTGCTGTTCGGCTCAGCGCCGCCGTGCAGTACGCTCGTCGCGGTTGTGTGGTTTGCTGGCGATTCTGGACCAGAGATGCCATGTACATTCGAGGTTTAGATGGCCCTGGAGTGTAGCTCGGATGTGCTGCATGCATGGTTCAGATGGCCTTGGTTGTGCTTTTATTTTTTCCGTTGTCCCTTGTTTTGTTGTTTTGATTTGAGGAATTTTGATGTGTTTTGCATCGCAATGAGCAGCAGTAATTGCAGTACAGGGCATAGTACAAAGGAATTCACTTTGTAAAAAAGTTGTCTGAGAGGAGATCACTTTTTATTATTTTGGAGGAAATTTTTCTTTGCAAATTTGTATGGATATTGATGCAGTTTATTAAGAAAACCTTGGCGGTGCACTTACTTAAAAACAAAAAAGCAATGAAGCTCATGGTTGCTCGATGCAAATACACACATGCGTCTCCGTTCGGTTAAACTATATTTTGCAAGAGAAAGCGAACACAAGAAAAAATTGATGCAGCTCACTAACACTAACCATGTAGCTCACTAATATTGACCATGTAGTCTAGATGAATTTACAAAGAAATTAAGAAAGACAAAACAATTATGTAGCGTTAAACAAACACAAGAAAAAATTGATGCAGCTCACTAACACTAACCATGTAGCTCACTAATATTGACCATGTAGTCTAGATGAATTTACAAAGAAATTAAGAAAGACAAAATAATTATGTAGCTCACTCTGACATAAGGTTGTGGTTCACTTGCCCTTGTCACCGCGGTCCACTCGTTCATAAAAAATGTTGAAAAACACTCACAAAAACTCGTGTGAGAAAGTTAACTCCCGACAAAAGAAACCAGCAAGTTCACTTGACTGTTTGATGCAGTGCAGTTTTGCGATGCAAGCGGTGCGTTCATCATGTCGATGCACGATTACACGCGATGATTTGGGTGCCGCAAAAAACAGTGTCCGCGTTTTGGTATTTTTAAAACTACTCTTAAACCGTAAGTAATTAGAGGGAGCATTCTACATGAAAAAGTTGTGTCTCGATGATATGTTTCCAATGGCATATAATTTGAATCATTGCGATCAGCGGTTTGTAAAAATTTCGCAGAAACGGCCGCTGCCACTCGTCGTCAATCGCACGATTTTCAAAATTAAATTAAAACCGTAAGGAATCTCAAACATATTTCAACATATGAAAGTTGCGCCTTGTCCGTAGCTTTCCAACGGCGTATCATATGTCTCGTTTCGACAAACGGTTAGAAAACTGGAGCAAAAACAGTACCGAAAATTTCAAAAAAATTGAAAAACAGAGTTCCGCAATTTAGTAAATTTGAAACTGCTCTTAAACCGTAATGAATTAGAGAAAGAATTATATATGAAAAAGATGCGCCTCGACGATATCTATCCAACGACGTATCATTTGCTTCGTTCCGACAAGCGGTTTAGAAAAAAACGGTCGCTGCCATTCGTCATCCGCCGCACTATTTTCAAAACTGCTCTTAAACCGTGTGGAATCTCGAAAAGTGTTCAACATGTCAAAGTTGCGCCTAATCCATAGCATTTCAATAATATATTACATGCCTCATTACGATAAACGGTTAAAAAATTAGAGCGAAAACAGTACCGAAAAAACACCGCGTGCAGTTTTTTCCGACGAGAAGTTCACTAGTCTCTATTGCAGTGCTCGTCGTCAAAATGATGCGATCGCTTACATTGGCGTCTGATGCGAAGTGGTGTGCAGAATAGTTATTCTGCTAATATTAGCAGAATAGACCGTCTGAATATATATATATATATATATATATATATATATATATGTTGGTGCGACATATAATTACGTGTGGCGTCAAGCTCAGCCAAAGATGAAGGCCCACCTAAGCGCGCGAGAGGCGAGGGCGGGCTGCTATGAGCGGGAGCGGCTGCGAGAGGAGGCCGGTTGCGTGAGCAAGTGATGGTGTGGTGTTGTTGTTGTTCATGGAGTTGCTCCGCGGCTGGGCATTGGGAAATCATGTACCGTCTTATGCGGATTTTCCTTCGTCTAGTTGATGATAGCTGGAACCAAGTTAGTAGCGAAATCATTTCTGCGGCGATTCTGCTGCATTGACTGCTTCTGTAGCAACTCATTTTTCTCCTCGGCTGTTTTTTCCGCGTCCTCAGCTGCTTTTTTCTCGACCGCAAGCTTCACCTTCGCGTTGATGTCCGCCTGACTAAACTTGTTTTTCTGCTTCTTGGCCTTCGGGCCCTCGTTGTGAAACACCTTCCACATGGCGCCGTCTCCAGCGTCGTGCACACGACCATATTGCGGCCGCTGGCCCAAAGGGAGTCCCTTAAGTTTGTTCAAGGCCCGGTTGAGAGGGGTGTCCCACTTGGGCCTCATCGGAGAAGTAGGGCTTTCGGCTGCAAGCTGGTGTTGCTTCTCCAGTAGTCTAATCAATTTCCTCGTGATCTGGTCCGTGTAAAAACCTTTTTCCTTGTCCCACTTGTGGCGGGCCACGATGAAGTCACGCTCAAGGGTTGGTGAACTTCGCGAAGGAGTGCAGGAGACCGGGGCTTCACGTTCGCGTCCTCCTTATCCCATATGGGCCTTTTACCGAGGTAGCCACGGCTTCCGGCGATGCTTCCGTGTTCCTTTCTTTGAAGGCTCTTGAATTTCGCAGCCTTAGCCTTGGCTGCCTCGGTAGCGCAAGTGTCCTTGAACTTTTGAACTCCTCTTCCGTAAGTGCGGATTTTCCTCGAGAATCTTGGGCAGGGGTTCCTCAGCCTCAATAGCTCGTTTACCCTCCCTTTCCGAGTCCAAATCATTGTTGAACATGCCCATGGCGTGATTATTAATCTTTTTCATCTTGGATCATCCATGGTTGTTCTATGTTATCATCCCGTCGAGAACTTGAATCTCTTGTGCAACCGTTAGGAGCAACTACGTCAAATGTTCTTTACTCCTTAAGTCATAAATGCGTTGATGCTCGCGCATTCCCATAGGATGCATCCTACTTGGTTCCCATATCACTTGCAAGGTTCTTCCGACTCTAATGGCTCAAACTTGCTAGGTGTCATCTTTGTGATCACTAGTCGTCCAATCCCTAGTTTGTTAGGTTTTTGTATCCTCTGCTTCTTATGCTTCTTCTTTTCGGTAGCGGCATCGGCGCCGGTACCTTCCCCGTCGGTACCTTCCCGCCAGTCTCGGCGCCGTCGGTGTCGATGTCGGCGTCAGTACCATCATCGAGGCCGACCTGCAAACCTTGCTTAGCAGTCAAATAGTCGAGGTACTCTTGTTCACCCTCATAATCCATCTTGTCTGCATCTTGGTCAGAAGGCCCAGTTTCTTCGTTGTTCGACATGTTTCCTATGATTAAGTCTCCTCGTTTATTTCTAAAAGTATGAAAAAATGAGAAATGACATAAAAAAGAAATCTATGTGCCAGCACTCGATATGCCTACTATCTAGCACAAATCATGCCAAAATTCACGGAAAATTTCGGCATGACCTTTGCTAAAAAATGGACATATCGAGCGCCTGAAATTCACCGGAATGGAAATGAATCAACACTCCGGCGTAACATAGGCCACTCGGATCATTTACCAAAATTGAACCAAAACATCACATGTCCAAATGACATGTCCAAATTCGAAACATGACATGTCCAAAACATGACATGTCCACATATTGCATGTCCAGTTCAAATTTGCATATAAATTCAGCCTACCTAAATTTGCTTTAACAAGGGATGTTGATTTGGACAATTGCTTAAATGCTGCCTTTTCTTTTAACTACAATTGCTTAACCCTAAATTTCTGTCCTATTTTAAAACCTAGCTAAATTCATAACTAAATAGATAACCTAATTAACCTACTGCCTAACTAAAACCTAAGTAAATTAACCGAAGAACCCTAGCTAGAAGAGAGAGAGGGGGTTTACAAAGGGTGCAGGGGCGAGGAGGCAGGCCTGACGACGGCCGAGGTTGGGAGGGGAGGAATCAGAGGAGGGAGGCGTGGCGCGTCGGGGTCGGGGACGAGCGCCGGGTCGAGGCAAGGGCTGGTCGAGGCGGCGCTGGGTCGAGGGCGAGCCGGGGTTGAGGCGGCGAGGCGCGGCGGTGCGATGGGGGAAGAGAGAGTGGGGACTTGGGGGGAAAAAGGTGGGATGAAGCAGGGAGAGTGAGGATTTTGGGTTAAGTGGACGTAGCAGTAGCATAGACCAAACGCGCTACTACTACCTTGACTAGCTGTAGCGGTTTTATATGGAAACCGCTACTGCTACCTTGACTAGCTGTAGCTCTTTTTCAGTAAACCGCTACTACTATAACCAGTTTTACTTTTTCTTTTCCTTTATTTTCTCTCACTTTTTTTCTGAGAGCAGTGAACGAAGGGAAGGCAATATATATTGCATAATTTGACGGTTAAATATGTATACAAAATAGGAACATATACATTACATCATTGGACCCATGCATAATAATGGCTAAGTGTGTATACAAAACAGGAATATATATATATATATATATATATATATATATATATATATATATATATATATATATAATTACATCATTTGACCGATAACATACGGTTCCTCACCGTTGACGTTTTCGTTTTTGAGTCAGCTTCTTTCCCTTTTTGTTCGTCAAAGAATAATTGAGCCCCTCATTGTGACTTTGCCTTTTCCATGGAGTACGATTTTTCTTAGGTAATGTAGTATTGATTCTTCTTTTGACGTATACTTCATCATCATCGTCATCTTCCCTCATTGGGTTGCCGTACTGATCATAGTCTTCCTCGTTGGCGACTCCATCCATTCCAATGATGTTCCTTTTGCCTCTCCTCACGACAACACGGCTGGGATTGCGCGGGTCGGTTATGAAGAAGCATTGTGTCACGTGCTTAGCGTGTACCCATGGCTCTTTTTTGCAATAGCGTTCACGGTAGCGCTCTTGGCGTTGGGTATAGTCATGGTAGTGAAAATCCGGTTTTCTCTTTCGACATTCTTAGCCCATCTGACACGGAACATCGTCGTGTTGTGTAGTCCAGAGTAGTCAAGCTCCCAGATCTCCTCGACCCTTCCATAAAATCATTCAGTTGCGTTGTTTTCGCTGCCGGTCATGCATTCCATCATCACCCCTGAGTTCTGATCATCACTGTCCATATCTTTGGCCTCCATGTAGAACGTGTATCCCTTGATATCATATGCGTGATAGGTTACGAGGTTGGGCGAGGGGCCATGTGCTAAGGCGTATATGCATGAGCAATCCGTCCTTAGAGCCCTCCTCTGGGGGCTTAGCAATAATATGCTCTTTGAACCAATGCAGGAAAGTGGAGTTGTGCTCTCTAGTAACTTCGGCGTCCGTCCCGCATACCCCCCAGTCACGATACTTCTTTGCGATAATTTCTTTGTGCAGTGCCACGAAAGAATCTACCTCGTCTACGTGTTGTAGCACTACCAAGTTTGCTCTGTCAAAGTCACTGCATCGATCTGAGTATGCCACGTGCAGTTCCCCGCGACCGTTGCAGTGACCTTCTCCTTCGAGCCTAACATCGTGCTTGTTAACGGGCAAACCAACACTAACACCAGGCAGCTGGTCTGCGCCATATAGAAAATTCTCGCAGAAAGAGATGCACTCTTGTGTCACATAGCCCTAGATGATGCTTACATCCGGACGGGACATGTTACGAATGAATCCTTTGATGATCCCATTCATCCTCTCAAACGACATCATGTTGTGCAGGAATGACGGCCCTAGGTCTATTATGTCATCCACAATATGGACACATAGATGCACCATCATGTCAAAGAACGTGGGCGGGAAGTACATCTCAAGCTCATTCAGTATCACAATGATCTCTTCTTGTAGACTTCGGAGCTGCTTCACACTGATCGAATTTCGAGAGATGACGTCGAAAAAGTTGTAGAGACCAATAAGCGTGTCACGGACGTGCTTGTCCTTTATCCCTCTAAGGGCAATGACACGTCTCCAACGTATCTATAATTTTTGATTGCTCCATGCTACTTTATCTACTGTTTAGGACTATATTGGGCTTTATTTTCCACTTTTATATTATTTTCGGGACTAACCTATTAACTGGAGGCTCAGCCCAGAATTGTTTTTTTTTGCCTATTTCAGTATTTCGAAGAAACAGAATATCAAACGGAGTCCAAACGGAATGAAACCTTCCGGGACCGTGATTTTCTCATCGAGATAAGATCCGGGAGACTTGGTGTCGGGGTTGGATCGACATATGCCAACGGGTGGCTTATCATGGTGGGGGCGAGTAGGACGTCGCGGTGCACAGAAGCAGGATGGCGAACATGCACGCCGGCGAATCTTACCCAGCTTCGGGGCTCTCCGAGGAGATAATACCCCTACTGCTGCTCTGCGGGGTCTCCGCATAATCACTATGGGGTGATAGTACAATGGTGCTCCTCGAGCTGTGTGGAGGCAGGAAGGAGCAAGGCTAGCTCTTTCCCTTCTTGCTATATGTCTAAACCTATCCAGGGCCGAACCCTTTGCATGGGTGCCCCGGGGGGTTTATATAGGCCTACCCCCCGGGGGTACAATGGTAATCTGACTGGGCATGGCCCCCAGTCGTCAGTCTCTCTTGCAGCCGTCTTCCCCACCGACTTCTGGGGCCCGCCGACTGGCGGGAATCCATGAACAGCGAGCAACATGCAGCACTCGATGGCGCAGCTTGGTCATGGGGTCGTGGGAACAGTGCCGCCGCCTGTCAGGTGATCACTGCCGCCACTCCCCGTCCAATCTGGTTTATGGCTTGTGGGGCCCTGGCCGGGAGGCGGCCGACTCTGGGGAGGCCAACTCCCGTAGGGCCGTCCTCGGGCCCTCCGGCCGAGTTCTTCTATCTCAGCGGCCAGGCGGCGATCTCCGGCCGTCTGCGCCGCCGTCGTGGGCACAAATGCTTTGTGCCTTGTGGCTGAGGTCAAGGAGGCATTACAGCGATGTCGCGCCTCACCGGAGATCTCCTGGTGATGCGGCTCACTGTAGCCATGCCTTCTTCCCGTGGGTCCGAGGGGACAGCCACGACGGGGCTGTACCCTGCATCGGTCTTCGTGGAAGGTCGCGGGCCGACTCTCAGAGTCGGCCCCTTAAGAGGTCGCAAGCCCAGAGTCGGCTTGGCCCAGAGTCGCCATCTGGGGACTCTGCCTCTTCGAAGGTCGCCAGCTGGGACTCGGCCTTCTGGAAGGTCGCCTGCCGAGACTCGGCCTTCCCGAAGGTCGCCAGCTGAGGCTCGGCCTTCTCGAAGGTCGCCCTGCTGGGACTCGGCTGAGGGGCGCGGCCCGCCCCAATGTCTTGAAAGATCTTGGGTCCCTGGTCAGCCTACCCATGGCCCATTACCCCGACAGTAGTCCCCGAAGCCGGCGAAGCCCGGCGGGCGCCGCCTCGTGGGGCTTCGGCGGTTTCAGTCTCTGCGGCGCCGACTCGAGATTGGCGGCAGCGTCTTCGCCACCTCGCGAGGCGGCTCGGCCTGCTGAGAGCCGCCTCTCGCGAGTCATGGCGGGAAATCAGCGGCGTATCGGCTAAGCTTCCCCGCCATCTGCGAGACGGTCCTATCACGCGATGCCACGTGGCGATAGCTGCCGCCCTGCTGGCGACAGGACGGGCCACGGTGGGGCCCGCCACTACGCGCCTCGGCTCCCGGCGGATCCGCTGCGGCGAGGCGGTTGGCATCCCCACGCGATTCTGCGGGCGATAACCGTGGGGCTTTTAACCGTGGGGCGCCATGGGGTCGTGGGCGCAGTTAATCCCCACGTCGCCCCCTCGGCTTCTCAGCCCATAGGGCTATAAATAGGCCGAGGGGGAGCGGTGGCACAGTACGCGCACTCCTTCCCCTGCCCTCTTGCCCTTCTTCTTGCTCCGTCGCTCCGTCGCTTTCTTCTTCTTCGTCGACGATGAGCTCCTCCTCCGCCGCGCCCCCGGCCTCGCGCTCCGGCGAGTGGGATGGCTCAGACGTGGACGCGGAGGACATCGAGTTCCTCCGCCGGACCCGCCGCCTTCCGAGCGCTGATTTGGTGCAGGCCCGACCGGCGCCGGCGGGAAAATCCGGCCCGCGCGGAGGCGGCGGCGGGTCATCTTCCGCTTCGCACCTTATCGCTGGATGGGGCTCCCGGCGGCGGGTTCCTCCGCTCGTTCCTCGAGCTGTACCACTTGCAGCCGCTGCCTCACCCCAGCGGTGGTGCTTCTCTCGCCGCCGCCACCCTGTGCGAGGCTACATCGGCGTTCTCCCCACCCTCGAGCTGTGGGAGAGTTCTTCTCTTGGCTTCGGCACGCGGGCTGCGGCATGCGGCGCTTGATGCGGCACGTTCATCGCGTCCACGGCGCCTGACGGCCGACAACCCCTTTCCGCCCATCCGCTGGTGAAGTCGGTGAAGATGTGGCGAAGACATACTTCTCGTGAAGAACGTCGCCACCGGCGGCGGCCGGGTCAACTTGCCGCCCTTGACCCGAGCGGCTGGTGGCGGCGGCTAGCTGGTCCCAACGGTTGAAGATGCTTTCGGCCTCCGGAGTCGGCGTCGTGGCGTGCCTCCGAGTCTTGACGCAATCGGAGGGGCTCGTCCCCTCCGACCTCCTGGCCGCCTTCGTGGCGCGCCGGGTACTTTCGCTCCAAGGCCGGCCCCATCTCATCTGCCAGATGAGCGGCCGGCACGATCCCAGCCGGCTGTGCACCAAAGACATGCAGCGGCGAAGTGGCGAACATGGTGAACCTCATCGCCATGCTGCAAGTTCACCGGCGAGTGGCAGTTCGGCAAGGAGCCGTACTCGCGCGACAACCCTCCGCCCGATGGTAAGTTTTTCCGTTGTGTTCGATCTCGCTTGTATCCGACTTGAGCTCGATCTTGCTGGTTTCTTGGCAGAATCCCCTCACGGCGCTGCTGCTGGCGCCCGAAGAGCAGCGTGAGTCGTCCACGACCGCGAGGTCGGCGACATCAACGACCCGACTTGGGGGCAGCGGCGTTGAGGCCGACGCCAAGGCGGCGGGAGGAGGAGGAGGGCGGCCTCAGGCCGTCGGCGACCTTCGCCGACTGGCCCGAGGATGACATCGATGCGGAAGTCATCCCGCGCCGCCAACCGAGAGCCGGCCCCTCCAACCAAGCCGGCTCGAAAAGGCGCCACGCCGGGCCGAGTGCGCTCGGCGGCGGCGAAAAAGCCAGGGGACGCCGCGCGACCAGCGGGAGGAGGCGGCCGCGAAGGCCAACCGCTTCCGGAAGGAAGTGAAAAGGCCGCCGCTTGTCTCTTCGTAAGTCCCTTTCTTCGTTTCTCTTCTGAATTTGCTTGAATTGCTCTGACTTCCCCCCCCCCCTTTCTTCTCCAGCGCCCCCCTCTCCCTTGAGAGAGTCGCCGCGCCCTCCGTCATGGGGTCGGGGCGGCGTCTTCAACTGCGGCGGGTCGACCCGCCGCCCGATCTCCGGGAGGCGAGGAGCAGCAGCGGGAGAAGCGGAGGAGGAGGCCAAGCGCCTAGAAAGCGCGAGGCCGATAAAGCGGCCGCCAACGCCCAGCGGCATCTGGGCGAGGCCGTGGCGCATGCGGCGAGCAGGATGCCGGCGGCCGTTCGTCGCCAGTGGCGTCTTGTCCCCAGCTGTCGTCGGCGCCGCCGCCTCCTGAATTCACAGGGCAGACCGGGGCGTCGGCACCGCCAACCCTCGCGAGAGGAAGGTGGTGACACCGGGCTCCGGACACCGCGCGCCGCCTCCGCCGCCTCCGCCGCCTCCGTCTTGAGCCGCCACGGCAAGCAGCCAGCGGACCCGCGAGATCCGCCGGCTGCGATTTACGCCGGCAACGCAGCTGCTTCTCCAGTCGCCGCGCCGACACGCCGCCCGAAGTCGAAAGGCGAGCTCCGCGCCGCGGTGCTTTCGGAGGCAGACGCCGCCAGCATGGCGAATCTGACGCCGAGGCCTCGGTGCGCGCCCACCGGCTGGGTGCGCGCTGGCGGCAACGGCCCGCTGAACCAGGCGCTTCTGGACGTTCAGTCCAAGCTGCGCAAGGAAGGCAAAGCCCTCAACTCTACACCAGACTCATCGGCCATGCGGGCCTCCGTCCGATGCGCTTTGTTTTCCTTTTTCGTTCTCTTGTCTTTTTCTTGTGAAGGCGCCAGCGCACCCACTGAGTGTAATCCCGAGTTGGTCGGCTGCTGGCGGCGGCTCGGAACTCCTTCTATGACTCGAAGGCTGACTCTGTTTTTGCGGCCTTGCAGGAGTACCACAACCTCCAGCGCCACTGCCTTCAACATAGCGTTGAGGATCCGAGAAGCGGACCGCCCGATCTGGCGGAGAGTCGAGTGAGCGGATTCTTCCTTCTTTGCTTGGGGCGCTGGCGCTTCCTGCTGGCTGTAATCCCGAGATTGAGGCCGGCTGCTGCCTTGATCGGGCGGATCTCTGGCGACTTTCCTTCCTTCTTCTCCTTGAAGCGCTGGCGCGCCTGTAACTGTAATCCCGAGATTCGGGCGGCTGCTGGCGGTCGGGCGGATCTCCAGCGACCTTCTTCTTTGACAATGCTTTATCTTTCTTGGGCTTGAGCGCCAATGCCGCCCTTCAAGGGCAGCTGGATGAGGCCAGCGCCGCCCGTCGCGCTAAGGAGGAGGCGCGACAAGCTCGCTCAAGCGCGACCTTGGCGGCGCAGCTGGCGGCGAAGGACCTGCCGGAAGGCCAGGAGGGCGCCAAGTCGCGGAAGAGGGCCTCCTAGCGAGTTCGTGATGGGCGGGCCGCTGGACCCGACCGTGGCGATCTTGACCTCCGGCTACCACGTGCTCGAGGGCGTCGTCGGCGGTAACTCCAGTCTTCTCTTCTTTGGTCCCGACTCTTTGTCGAAGCTGTCTTCTGGTTTTCTGTTGTTTCCTCTTCTTGTCTTTGGCAGACTTCTTCCCCGGCCACTCTCAGGCCGTCCCTCCGGCCATCGAGGCGGATCGGGAGGAGGGGAGGGCGCAGGGCGAAGTGATCGCCGCCAACGCGCCCCGAACTGTCGACGAGCAGATCTTGAGCATCGGGGCTCGCCTTCGCCCTGCTCACCGTTTGATGCGCCGCCTTCAACGCGCCGGCGCCCAAGTAAATCACCGCCACATGGCGGAGGTGCGGCGCCGCACCGCCAGCCGGACGGCCGGTGGCTGGAGGTCGCCGTTGGTCGCATCGAGGCTTGGAAGGGCTCCTCGGCCCGCGAGAACACGCCGGGCCCTGAGTTAAATCAAGGGTTGGTACCTGGGCTGGACTGGACCGCTGGCAGCGTTCGGTCCGAGGCCGAGCGAGTTGGGGCCGTGGAAAGCGCCCTCGTCGGCCTTGCGCGGCCATCGCGAGTACACGGACACCAGTGTCTTTGTGCCCGGCGGACCGCCCGGCGGCGAGGAGGCTCCGCCAGTGGTTGGGATGCACCAGTCTGAGAGGACTCGGCGGAGAATGTCGGCTCCAGCACGAAGGGGAGGCGAGTCGGAGGACGGAGGCGAGGAGGAGGAGGCGCCAGAGCACGAAGAAGGCGACCAGCCTCAGCCTGATCGCACCTCCAGCAACGAGCCTCGGAAAGACAAGGCTATCGTCGCTGAGGGCAACCAAGCCGAGACCGCCCAGCCGACTGCCCCGACGTCCGGTGCCGCCGCCGCCTCCGGCCCTCCGGCTCCGGAAGCCGCCCCTTAGGATGCATCAGCCTTACCTGTTTCTTTTGTTCTTTGCTTAAAGAACTTGTTAGTTGCGAACAATTCCACCCATGGGTGTATTGACCAAGGGCCTTATGTAAATATTTATCAAGTTTCCGCCTTTTGCTTGCTTTGGCTCTTTAGACTTTTTTCCTTTGCCGCCTTCCTTTGGTTGCCGCCTTGCCAACTGGGCAGCCGCTCTGCGGACTGCCGCTGGGTCAAGTGCTCAGCTACATTGGGAGGCAAGTACTTAGTCGTTTAGAGTGCCGTAGCAAGTTTGGCTGGAAATCGGCCGGCCGACTCTCAAAGTCGGCCGTCTTTAATAAAGGTTGAAACTATGAGTCGATTGCTTTCGTGAGTCGGCTCGATGAGAAGGCGGGAGCGGCTTGGGCTATCGTAGCTCTTAAGTCCTTAGCCGTTTTTCATGTGTCGCTTGCTTTCCGCCTCCGCTTTACCGGCAGTCGCTCTGCGGCTGTGGCTTCTGAGGAGGCGGCTTTGGCGCGGCACATTACTTGTCGACCTCGGGGCGTTTCATAGCACAAAGCGGCGAGTCCCGGGCGACTTGCCGGACCAGTCTTGGACGGTATGATAAGCGGAGAAGCATTTGAGCGAGATTCATATCACACAGATAATTAAAGAGCGGTCCCGAGCTCGACTCGAGGGACCTAAGTCTTAGTACTTAATGAGAAAAGGGGAGTGGCGCGATACATTTGTATCGGTGTAAAATCTTCGAAGAAGATTTGCGTTCCACGGGCGCTCTGTCTCCTTGCCAGAGTCGTCCCTCTTGCGTGCTCGAGGCTTCTGCACGTCGATCAAGTAGTACGCGTCGTTCCCTAGCACCTTGCTGATGATGAAGGGGCCCTCCCAAGGCGCCGATAACTTGTGCTGGCCGGCTGTTCTCTGAATCAACCGTAGCACAAGCTCGCCCTCTTGGAATGATCTTGGCTTGACCTTGCGGTTGTAGTATCGCCGCGAGACTCTGCTGGTAGATCTTTGGACCGGTGAGTGCCAACAACCGGCCCTCTTCCGGCAGGTCGGCGCCGTCTTGGCGTGCTTCTTGACCTCCTCTTGGTGTACATGGAGACTTCGTGGAGAGTCAAATTGTATATCCATCGGGATGGCGGCCCGGCACCGTGAAGCGAGGAAAAACGGCGTGAAGCCGGTTGATCTGTTTGGTGTTGTGCGCAGACTCCAGAGGACGGCGGGCAGCTCTTCTACCCAACAGCCGGCCGAGCGCTCGAGTGGTTCGACCAATCGAGGCTTGATGCCGGACAGAATGAGGCCGTTGGCTCGTTCCACTTGGCCGTTTGACTGCGGATGGGCAACGAACGCTAAGTCCAGTCGGATGCCCTGCGTCGCGCAGAAACGAGCCAAGGCGCCCTTGGCGAAGTTGGTGCCGTTATCTGTGATGATGCTATGTGGTATGCCATACCGCACTGTGATGTCGGCGATGAAAGTCACTGCTGTGGGCCCGTTTAATTTCTTGATGGGCTTTGCTTCTACCCACTTGGTGAATTTGTCCACTGCGACGAGCAAATGGGTCAGGCCGCCTCGGGCCGTCTTGAAAGGTCCCACCATGTCCAGGCCCCAAACTGCGAAGGGCCAGGCGATGGGGATCGTCTTGATCTGGCTTGGTGAAGGGGCTTGGAAGCGGAACACTGGCACCTTGCACTTCTTGACTAGTTCCTTGGCTTCCTCCAGGCGTCGGCCAAAGAAACCGTCTGCGAAGGCCTTGGCCTAAGCACCCTCGAGGCAGCGTGGTGACCACACTCGCATACGATGGATGTCTTTGAGGATCGCTGGCCTTGCTCGACTCTCATGGCTGGTGGACACCAGTGACGCTGCGTCTGACTAACTCTCTGTTGACTATGGTGTAGGCTGCCGCTCGGCGTTGTACTTGCCGAGCCAGAGTCTCATCTGCAGGCAACTCCTTGTTGACTAAGAACTTGAGGATGGGCTGAGCCCATGAAGGTGCTGCTATCTCTTCGAGTGCTACCACAGCAACTTGGACGAGGGCGGCCGGGCTGGGAGGCGGCGAGTTGGACTCTGCTGCCGCTTGCTGAATCGAGGGAGTCTCTGGGCCGACTGGGGCAGCTCCCGGTCCGACTGGCGCAGTCCTCGGGCTGGCTGGCGCAGTCCCTAGGCCGACTGGCGCAGTCCCCGGGCCGACTGGCGCAGTCCCCGGGCTGACTATAGCTTTCTTGAGGTCGCTTGCTGGGGTCTTGGAGTCGGATCCGACTATCTCTGGGGGAGCCGGCACGAAGATAGAGTCGGACTCTGGTGAAGGCTTGATAGACGGCTTGAGGAGGCGCTGAAGGGCGACGCCGGAAGGTATCGTCTGGCGAGTGGAGCCGACTCGTGCCAAAGCATCTGCTTGGTCGTTGTCGTTTCTTGGTACGTGGAGGAACTCGCATCCTTCAAAATATCCGCTGAGCTGCTGCACCAAGAAGCGGTAGCTTGCCATGTTTGCGTCCTTGGCGTCCCAATCGCCGGATGACTGCTGAACCACCAAATCGGAGTCGCCATAGCACAGGATCTGGCGAATGCCGAGTTCCTTGGCAAGCCGGAGCCCGTGGATGAGCGCTTCATATTCGGCGACATTGTTGGAGGCGGCAAAGTGGATTTGCAGCACGTATTTGAGTTTGTCGCCCTTGGGGGAGGCGAGGACGACGCCGGCTCCGAGGCCGGAGCGCATCTTGGAGCCGTCGAAGTGCAATCGCCAATGAGTAGAGTCGGGCGCAGGCGGCAAGTATTGGGTCTCGGCCCAGTCGACGAGGAAGTCGGCCAGCGCCTGCGACTTGATGGCGGTGCGAGGTTGGTAGTAGATCGTGTAGGGAGCTAGATCGATAGCCCACTTGGCCACTCGGCCGGAAGCATCTCGACTTCCGATGATCTCGGCGAGTGGGGCGGTGCAAACCACAGTGATTGGATGCTCTTGAAAGTAGGGCTTCAGCTTCTTGGCGGCAAAATGCACGCCGTAGCACATCTTCTGGTAGTGAGGTAGTTACGCTTGGAGGTCGGCGATTACCTCGCTCAGGTAATATACTGGTCTCTGGACCGGGAGCGCCTTGCCTTCCTCCTTCCGCTCGACTACAATAACTGTGCTGACTACCCGACTGGTGGCGGCGATGTACAAAAGCATGGGCTCTTTGGGAGTCGGAGCCGCCAACACAGGGGGAGTCGTCAGCATCTTTTTCAGTTGTTGAAATGCCTCATCTACCTTGTGGTTCCACTCGAAAAAATTGGTCTTCTTCATCAGTTGATACAATGGCAGAGCTTTCTCGCCCAGCCGACTAATGAATCGGCTTATGGAAGCCAAGCAGCCGGTGAACTTCTGCACGTCCAACAGTCGGCTGGGTACCTCCATCCTTTCAATGGCCTTGATCTTCACGGGTTGCACTCTATGCGCGTTCGAGACCGAGAAAACCAAGGAGCTGGCGGTGGGACTCGAACACGCATTTCTGCGGGTTGAGCTTGATTTGGAATCGCGCAGATTCTCAAAAGTCTCTTTAAGATCCTCTAGCAGCGTCCCGCGCTTCTCCGTCTTCACCACCACATCATCCAGATAAACATGGGCATTCCTGCCGAGTTGCTTGAGGAGGCATTTCTGCATGCAACGTTGAAAGGTGGCACCGGCATTCCTTAAGCCGAACGTCATCGTCAGGTAGCAGAAGGCTCCAAACGGCGTGATGAAGGCGGTCTTCAGTCTGTCTGCTGGATTCAGCTTGATCTGGTGATATCCTGAGTAGGCATCCAAGAAGCTCAACAGCTCGCATCCGGCTGTGGAGTCTATCACCTGATCGATCCTCGGCAAAGCAAACGGATCCTTCGGGCAGGCCTTGTTCAGGCTGGTGTAGTCGATGCACATCCGCCACTGCTTGTTCTTCTTCAATACCAGCACGGGGCTAGCCAACCACTCCGGAAAAAACACCTCCATGATGAAGCCGGCTGCCAGGAGCCGGGCTATCTCTTCTCCTACGACTCTTCTCTTCTCTTGACAGCGGCGCAAAGGGCTGCTGGTGGCTTCACATCTGGCGACATGTAACTTGTGCTCGGCGAATTCCGTCGGTACACTGGCATGTCCTTGGGGACCACGCGAAGATGTCCCGACTCTCCGGAGGAAATCGGCGAGCTTCGCCTTCCTATTCTTTGTCAAGGCACTGTGCCCATGACAGCGTACCTCTCTGGGTGCTCGGGTCCAAGGGTATCTTCTTGGTTTCTTTGGCGGCTTGAATGATCCTACGCCTCCGACTCCTTGGGGTCTGGCGACATCTCCGGCTGCTTCCCAGCCATCGCCACGACACGATCAAGGAGCCGCTTCTCGGCCGCGATCACCAAGGACTCGGCTAGCCGACTCCTCTCAGCCGCACAGGCGGACGACTTCTTGTAGTCGCCGGCAACGGTCAGTATCCCCTTGGAAGTCGGCATCTTCATCTTGAGGTAGGCGTAGTGGGGACCGCCATGAACTTGGCAGGGCAGGCCGACCCAATGAGGCGTGGTGCGGGCTCTCCAAATCCACCACCTCGAACCAGATCGGCTCTCGGCGGAAGTGATCTTTGTCTCGAAGAGGACATCTATCGAGGATCTTGCCAATCGGCGACAGGAGAGGCAGTGCGATCCCATGGAACGCAGTGCGGCTGCTCTGCGGCTGCCGCCGCTGATTCGAGCTTCTCCATGGTATCCTTATGCAGGGATGTTTATCTTTGCTGCCTCCGTATCTCGGGACCCGCGAGAAGCAGGCGGCCCGCTTGTCGGTGGCCAAAGTTTCTCCGAGAACCAAAGCATAAGAGCCGGACTCGGCATCACCTCTGGGTGATCTGCCCGACTCCAGCTGATGGGCTTCTCGGACCAATGCATGAACTTAGGAGCCTGCTGCCACGCGTTGACTTCTTCTTTTTCTTTGGCGCTTCTGCGCCGATCATCTGCCGGTGGTGAACACTCGTATGCTCCGTGCTCTTACGGGAACTCATCTTGGACCGCGCCGGTGGCGAGCCGCCCGGCTGCGGAGGTGGCGGAGGCGGCGGCGGCCCTGCGGCGGCGGAGGCGAGCCGTCTCCTTGGCGATCTGACGAGCGGTGGCACTTCGGTAGTGTGGTTAGGCGGCCGGCGCGCTGTGAAACTTCGAGGACCATCCAGTGCGCTCATAGGAGAAGGCGGCAGCCAGTTGGACTTGCCGCCTTTACGCGCTTGGCGGAGGCTGCCCTTCGGCTGCTGGTCTTCTCTGCGCGACTGCCCATTGTTGGAAGTCGGTGGGGGCCTGCGCTTGTTGTCGCTCTGTTGCTGCCGTCGGTTGGCGTCTCGGCCGGCGTCACGGGAGCTGAGGAATCACCTTGCGGCGCGTTGACTTGGATCTCCGTCTTCATGGAGGAGTCGGTGTGGCGTGCTTATGCGCTATGACTAGCAGCTCGTCGAGGTCTCGGGCTCGTCGCGGAGGAGCTTGTGCTTGAGGAGGTGCCCTCTCGGCACCCGGCCATAAAATACTCGATGGCCTGCACCTCGTGCGCCCTCGCAGGGGAGTTTGAGCTTCGCCCAGTAGCGTGGGGCGATCGTAGCGTCGACTCCTCGGGGCCTTGCGCGACAGGAGAGCCGCAGCGGCTTGGGAGGTCGCTTATGCGTCTTTGGTGAAGTTGCGGATGAAGGCGGTGAAGTCGACCCAGCTGTTGATGCTCACGGGGCTTGGGCTATTCAGCCATGTCCGGGCCGTGCCCTGGAGCATGAGGGGAACATACTTGACGGCGACTCGCTTGTTGCCGTTGGTGATGCTGACGGCTGTGGAGTAGTCTATCAGCCAATCTTCCGGCTTCACGGGCGGTGTACTTAGGCGTATCTCGAGAGGCGTGAATCCTTTGGGGAAGGGCTCGTCTCGATGCGGGGCCCAAAACAAAGCGGACCAGCTCGTCTTCTTCTTCTAGCGCCCAGGGTACGTGGGTCGGTCGATCCGGTGGCGGGCATCGTTCTCTCCGACTCCCTCTCGGCGACCGAGGCGATCTCAGAGAGTCGGATGCTCGACTGGCGGCGGGGAGACCCGCCGCTCTCTTCAGGGCGGGGGAGGCAGATAATCATCTCGCCGCTCCACCGCCCTGGGGCGGCCGTCTTGGTCGCGCTCGATGGAGATGCGAGTCCGACTGTGGCTCACAGCCGGCTCTTTCTCTCTCCTCCCGCGGACTCCGCCAGTCGGCGTCCGGGAGGTCGCGCCTTGATCTCGGCGAGGGGGTAGGTCATCATTCTTCTGTTGCTGCGCGTCGGCGCGGCCGCCTGCCGCGTTCTGCGCAGCAACCACGTCGAGGAGCTGCTGGACTCGCTCCGTCATCACACGGCGCTCTTCGCCGTCGAGGTTCCTCAGCTCTTCGGTTGCCGCTTGGGCGGCGCAGATGTTCTCCGCAGGGTGGCGACACAGGCGCCGCCCCAAACAGATCGGCGATAGCGCGCGCTCTCCGGACCGTGCCAAGGCGGCTCGGCCCGGTCGGGCCGGCGAGCGCCTGGCGCGATCCACCTCGCTGGTATGCGCCGGACAAGCGTCTCATGCTTGCCAACTTCTTGGCGCCTTCAATGAGCTGAAGGCGGCGCTCTTCCGGCATCTCTGCGTCCGCGTCCTGCGGGAGGCGCGGACAGAGTCTGCGAGGCGCGAGCAGCGGGTCTGGCGTTTTCACGGAGTGCTCGCCGTGGCGATGGCGAGCACCTCCGTGACGGCGCTTCCGCCGCTCTCCTCGTCTGAGCGGCTCGTCGTAAACCACCACGTTGGTGGGGAAGGTATCGAGCGATACGGCGTCGGAGTCGACCAGCATCGGGTCGGAGGAGACTCCAAGTCTATGGCGGGCTCGCCGGCGACTTGAAGCTGGTCAAGGAGGCCCGCGAGAAGGTTCTCGGGGCCGCCCGCGCCGGTGCTTGGCGCGGGCTCGTCGGAGAGGCGCACCTCACCGATGAGTTCGGCGAGGCCGCTTCGCAGCGCGGCCGGCGCCAGCGCAGCGTCGTCTGAACTCCATCTAGCGAGCCGGGCTGGCTGCGCTCGCCAGGGAGGAAGAGGGTTCCCGTCCAGAACAGATCTCCGGACGACGGTGCACCTCCGCCCACGGTGGGCGCCAAATGTCGGGGGTTGGATCGACATATGCCAACGGGTGGCTTATCATGGTGGGGCGAGTAGGGCGTCGCGGTGCACGAAGCAGGATGAGGCGAAGACATGCACGCCGGCGAATCTTACCCAGCTTCGGGGCTCTCCGAGGAGATAATACCCCTACTGCTGCTCTGCGGGGTCTCCGCATAATCACTATGGGGTGATAGTACAATGGTGCTCCTCGAGCTGTGTGGAGGCAGGAAGGAGCAAGGCTAGCTCTTTCCCTTCTTGCTATATGTCTAAACCTATCGGGGCGAACCCTTTGCATGGGTGCCCGGGGGGTTTATATAGGCCTACCCGAAGTACAATGGTAATCTGTTGGGCATGGCCCCGATCGTCGATCTCTCTTGCGATCGTCTTCCCGCCGACTTGGGCCCGCCATTGGCGGGTCCATGAACAGCGAGCACATGCAGCACTCGATGACGCGAGCTTGGTCATGGGGTCGTGGGAGCAGTGCCACCGCTGTCGGTGATCACTGCCGCCACTCCCGTCCAATCTGGTTTATGGCTTGTGGGGCCTGGCGGGGGCGGCCGACTCTGGGAGGCCGACTCTGAAGGGCCGTCCTCGGCCCTCGGCCGAGTTCTTCTATCTCAGCAGCGGGGGCCCGGCGATCTCCGGGCGTCTGGCGCCGCCGTCGTGGGGCACGATGCTTTGTGCCTTTGTGGCTGAGTCAAGGAGGCATTACAGCAGTGCGCGCCACCGGAGATCTCCTGGTGACGTGGCTCACTGTAGCCATGCCTTCTTCCCGTGGGTCCAAGGGGACAGCCACGACGGGGCTGTACCCTGCACCGGTCTTCGTGGAAGGTCGCGGGCCGACTCTCAGAGTCGGCCCCTTAAGAGGTCGCAAGCCCAGAGTCGGCTTGGCCCAGAGTCGCCATCTGGGGACTCTGCCTCTTCGAAGGTCGCCAGCTGGGACTCGGCCTTCTGGAAGGTCGCCTGCCGAGACTCGGCCTTCCCGAAGGTCGCCAGCTGAGGCTCGGCCTTCTCGAAGGTCGCCCTGCTGGGACTCGGCTGAGGGGCGCGGCCCGCCCGATGTCTTGAAAGATCTTGGGTCCCTGGTCAGCCTACCCATGGCCCATTACCCCGACACTTGGACCCTCCATCAAGAAAGCCACGAGGCGGTCACGAGGGTGGAGGGCGCGCCCCTCCCCCCTGGGCGCGCCCCCTGCCCCGTGGGCCCCTCGGAGCTCCACCGACGTATTCCTTCCTCCTATATATACCTACGTACCCCCATTAGACCAGAGACGGAGCCAAAAACATAATTCCACCGCCGCAACCTTCTGTATCCACGAGATCCCATCTTGGGGCCTGTTCCGGAGCTCCGCCGGAGAGGGCATCCACCACGGAGGGCTTCTACATCAACACCATAGCCTCTCCGATGAAGTGTGAGTAGTTTACTTCAGACCTTCGGGTCCATAGCTAGTAGCTAGATGGCTTCTTCTCTCTTTTTGGATCTCAATACAATGTTCTCCCCCTCTCTCGTGGAGATCTATTCGATGTAATCTTCTTTTTGCGGTGTGTTTGTTGAGACCAATGAATTGTGGGTTTATGATCCAACTTATCTATGGAAAATATTTGATTCTTCTCTGAATTCTTTTATGTATGATTGAGTTATCTTTGCAAGTCTCTTCGAATTATCCGTTTGGTTTGGCCAACTAGATTGGTAGTTCTTGCAATGGGAGAAGTGCATGGCTTTGGGTTCAATCTTGCGGTGTCCTTACTCAGTGACAGAAGGAGTTGCAAGGCACGTATTGTATTGTTGCCATCGAGGATAACAAGATAGGGTTGTTATCATATTGCATGAATTTATCCCTCTACATCATGTCATCTTGCTTAAAGCGTTACTCTGTTTTTAACTTAATACTCTAGATGCATGCTGGATAGCGGTCGATGAGTGGAGTAATAGTAGTAGATGCAGAATCGTTTCGATCTACTTATCACGGACGTGATGCCTATATACATGATCATACCTAGATAACCTCATAACTATGCTCAATTCTATCAATTGCTCAACAGTAATTTGTTCACCCACCGTAGAATATCTAGGCTCTTGAGAGAAGCCACTAGTGAAACCTATGGCCCCCGGGTCTATTCTCATCATATCAATCTCCATCACTTTATTTACTTGTTTGGCCTTTACCTTTTTACTTTGCATCTTTATACCAAAAATACCAAAAATATTATCTTTATCAGATCTCACTCTCGTAAGTGACCGTGAAGGGATTGACAACCCCTAAGCGTTGGTTGCGAGTTGCTATTGTTTTGTGCAGGTATGAGGGACTTGCACGTGACCTCCTACTGGATTGATACCTTGGTTCTCAAAAACTGAGGGAAATACTTACGTTACTGTGCTGCATCACCCCCTCCTCTTCGGGGAAAACCAACGCTAGCCCGAGACGTAGCAAGAAGGATTTCTGGCGCCGTTGCCGGGGAGGCTTACGCAAAAGTCAACATACCAAGTACCCATCACAATCTCTATCTCTCGCATTACAATATTTGCCATTTGCCTCTCGTTTTCCTCTCCCCCACTTCACCCTTGCCATTTTATTTGCCCTCTCTTTCCCAATCTCCTCCTCTTTTTTCCCTTTGCCTTTTGTTGCTCGTGTGTTAGTTTGCTTGTTTGTCGCGATGGCCTTACCTAATTTTGGTGATCTTCACCTCAAAAGGCTAGAAGATATCGAAAACAATGTCAGGAAGTTTATGGCCTTGCAATTTGAGCATAATAATTTCTTTAGAAACGAGCTTAAGGAACAAAAGAGTTTTATGAGTTATATGAATAAAGAGCTCGATGATATGTCCAAAGAATTTGATGGTGTAAGAGCCCAAATTGCTCATCTTGAAAAAATGACCGCTGAAATTTCGGATATGCAAGCCACCTTAGTTAATAAGATGGCCGCTAAACCGAATAACTATGAAAATCAAGATGAAGATCTAAAAGTTATTGATGTGTCCCCTATTAAATCTTTGTTTTGCAATGTGAATCTTGATGAATCTGATTATGATCTTCCTTTACCTAGAAGGCGTTCTAAGAATTCTGAGTTTTTAGATCTTGATGATGAAATTGATAAAAGTGGGATTGAAAGAAATAAAAATCTAGATATTGCTAAACCCACTATTTTGGATCTCAAGGAATTTAACTATGAAAATTGCTCTTTAATTGATTGTATTTCCTTGTTGCAATCCGTGTTAAATTCTCCTCATGCTTATAGTCAAAATAAGGCCTTTACCGAACACATTGTTGATGCCTTAATGCAGTCTTATGAAGAAAAGCTTGAGTTGAAAGTTTCTATCCCTAGAAAACTCCATGATGAGTGGGAACCTACCATTAAAGTTAAAATTAAGGATTATGAGTTTCATGCTTTGTGTGATTTGGGTGCTAGTGTCTCTACTATTCCCAAAACTTTGTGTGATTTGCTAGATTTCCGTGACTATGATGATTGCTCTCTAAACTTGCATCTTGCGTATTCCACTATTAAAAATCCTATGGGAAGAATTAATGATGTTCTTATTGTTTCAAATAGGAATTATGTGCCCGTAGATTTTATCGTTCTTGATATAGATTGCAATCCTTCATGTCCTATTATTCTTGGTAGACCTTTCCTTAGAACGATTGGTGCAATTATTGATATGAAGGAAGGGAATATTAAATTCCAATTTCCCTTAAAGAAGGGTATGGAACACTTCCCTAGAAAGAAAATAAAATTACCATATGACTCTATCATGAGATCCACTTATGGATTGCCTACCAAAGATGGCAATACCTAGATCTATCCTTGCTTTTATGCCTAGCTAGGGACGTTAAACGATAGCGCTTGTTGGGAGGCAACCCAATTTTATTTTGTGTTTTTTTGTTTTTGGTTCTGTTTAGGAATAAATAATCCATCTACCTTCTGTTTGGATGTGGTTTTATGTTTTAATTTGTGTTTGTGCCAAGTAAGACCTATAGGATAACCTATGATGATAGTTGATTTTATTCTGCTGAAAAACAGAAACTTTGCGCGCACAAATTTAGTTATGATAAATCACAGGAACGTGTTTTTGCGTTTATTCGTTTTGCTACTGATCAATAAACAAATTTTCCAGGACTTCCTATTTTGGTAGAATTTTTAGAGTTCCAGAAGTTTGCGTTAGTTACAGATTACTACAGACTATTCTGTTTTTGACAGATTCTGTTTTTCGTGTGTTGTTTGCTTATTTTGATGAATCTATGGCTAGTAAAATAGTTTATGATCCATAGAGAAGTTGGAATACAGTAGGTTTAACACCAATAAAAATAAAGAATGAGTTCATTACAGTACCTTGAAGTAGTCTTTTGTTTTCTTTCTCTACAGACTCACGAGATTTCTGTTGAGTTTTGTGTTGTGAAGTTTTCAAGTTTTGGGTGCATTCTTTTGATGGATTATGGAACAAGGAGTGGCAAGAGCCTAAGCTTGGGGATGCCCATGGCACCCCCAAGATAATTCAAGGACACCAAAAAGTCAAAGCTTGGGGATGCCCCGGAAGGCATCCCCTCTTTCGTCCACTTCCATCGGTAATTTACTTGGAGCTATATTTTTATTCACCACATGATATGTGTTTTGCTTGGAGCGTCTTGTATTATTTGAGTCTTTGCTTGTTAGTCTACCACAATCATCCTTGCTGTACACACCTTTTGAGAGAGCCATATATGATTTGAAATTTGTTAGAATACTCTATGTGCTTCACTTATATCCTTTGAGCTTGATAGTTTTGCTCATAGTGCTTCACTTATATCTTTTGAGCTTGATAATTTTTGCTCTAGTGCTTCACTTAGATCTTTTAGAGCACGGTGGTGGATTTGTTTTAAAGAAACTTGATCTCTCGTGCTTCACTTAGATTATTTTGAGAGTCATTAATAGCATGGTAATTTGCTTAATGTTAATATACTTGGTGTTCAAGATATGTGAAACTTTCTTTTGAGTGCGTTGAATACCAAGATAACTTTGATGCTTGATAATTGTTTTGAGATATGAAGATGGTGATATTAGAGTAATGCTAATTGAGTAGTTGTTAATTCAAATAATACTTGTGTTGAAGTTTGTGATTCCCGTAGCATGCATGTATGGTGAACCGTTATGTGATGAGCTCGGAGCATAATTTATTTATTGATTGTCTTCCTTATGAGTGGCGGTCGGGGACGAGCGAAGGTCTTTTCCTACCAATCTATCCCCCTAGGAGCATGCACGTAATACTTTGCTTTGATAACTTCTAGATTTTTGCAATAAGTATATGAGTTCTTTATGACTAATGTTGAGTCCATGGATTATACACACTTTTTCCCATCCTTCCACCATTGCTAGCCTCTCTAATACCGCGCACCTTTCGCCGGTATCATACATCCACCATAAACCTTCCTCAAAACAGCCACCATACCTACCTATTATGGCATTTCCATAGCCATTCCGAGATATATTGCCATGCAACTTTCCACCATTCCGTTTATTATGACACGCTCCATCATTGTCATATTGCTTAGCATGATCATGTAGTTGACATCGTTTTTGTGGCAAAGCCACCTTTCATAATTCTTTCATACATGTCACTCATGAATCATTGCATATCCCGGTACACCGCCGGAGGCATTCATATAGAGTCATATTATGTTCTAAGTATTGAGTTGTAATTGTTGAGTTGTAAGAAAAATAAAAGTGTGATGATCATCATTATTAGAGCATTGTCCCAAGTGAGGAAAGGATGATGGAGGCTATGATTCCCCCACAAGTCGGATGAGACTCCGGACGAAAAAAAAAGAAAAAAGAGGCCATAAAAAAGAGAAAAGGCCCAAATAAAAAATGAGAGAAAAAAGAGAAGGGACAATGCTACTATCCTTTTACCACACTTGTGCTTCAAAGAAGCACCATGATCTTCATGATAGAGAGTCTCCTATGTTGTCACATTCATATACTAGTGGGAATTTTTCATTATAGAACTTGGCTTGTATATTCCAATGATGGGCTTCCTCAAAACGCCCTAGGTCTTCGTGAGCAAGCGAGTTGGATGCACACCCACTTAGTTTCTTTTGTTGAGCTTTCATATACTTATAGCTCTAGTGCATCCGTTGCATGGCAATCCCTACTCACTCACATTGATATCTATTGATGGGCATCTCCATAGCCCGTTGATACGCCTAGTTGATGTGAGACTATCTTCCCTCTTTTTTGTCTTCTCCACAACCACCACTCTATTCCACATATAGTGCTCCATGGCTCACGCTCATGTATTGCGTGAAGATTGAAAACGTTTTGAAAATGTTAAAGTATGAAACAATTGCTTGGCTTGTCATCGGGGTTGTGCATGATTTAAATACTTTGTGTGGGGAAGATGGAGCATAACCAGACTATATGATTTTGTAGGGATAACTTTCTTTGGCCATGTTATTTTGAGAAGACATAATTACTTTGGTTAGTATGCTTGAAGTATTATTATTTTTTATGTCAATATGAACTTTTGTCTTGAATCTTTCGAATCTGAATATTCATACCATGATTAAGAAGATTTACATTGAAATTATGCCAAAGTATCACTCCGCATCAAAAATTCTCTTTTTATCATTTACCTACTCGAGGACGAGCAGGAATTAAGCTTGGGGATGCCTGATACGTCTCCAACGTATCTATAATTTTTTATTGCTCCATGCTACTTTATCTACTGTTTTGGACCATATTGGGCTTTATTTTCCACTTTTATATTATTTTTGGGACTAACCTATTAACCGGAGGCCCAACCCAGAATTGTTGTCTTTTGCCTATTTCAGTATTTCGAAGAAACAGAATATCAAAAGGAGTCCAAACGGAATGAAACCTTCGGGAACGTGATTTTCTCATCAGATAAGATCCATGAGACTTGGACCTTCCGTCAAGAAAGCCACAAGGCGGTAACGAGGGTGGAGGGCGCGCCCCTCCCCCCTAGGCGCGCCCCCTGCCTCGTGGGCCCCTCGGAGCTCCACCGACGTACTCCTTCCTCCTATATATACCTACGTACCCCCATTAGACCAGAGATGGAGCCAAAAACCTAATTCCACCGCCGCAACCTTCTGTATCCACAAGATCCCATCTTGGGGCTGTTCGAGCTCTCGCCGGAGGGCATCCACCACGGAGGGCTTCTACATCAACACCATAGCCTCTCCGATGAAGTGTGAGTAGTTTACTTCAGACCTTCGGGTCCATAGCTAGTAGCTAGATGGCTTCTTCTCTCTTTTTGGATCTCAATACAATGTTCTCCCCCTCTCTCGTGGAGATCTATTCGATGTAATCTTCTTTTTGTGGTGTGTTTGTTGAGACCGATGAATTGTGGGTTTATGATCCAACTTATCATGGAAAATATTTGATTCTTCTCTGAATTCTTTTATGTATGATTGAGTTATCTTTGCAAGTATCTTCAAATTATCCGTTTGGTTTGGCCAACTAGATTGGTAGTTCTTGCAATGGGAGAAGTGCATGGCTTTGGGTTCAATATTGCGGTGTCCTTACTCAATGACAGAAGGAGTTGCAAGGCACGTATTGTATTGTTGCCCTCGAGGATAACAAGATGGGGTTTTTATCGTATTGCATGAATTTATCCCTCTACATCATGTCATCTTGCTTAAAGCGTTACTCTGTTTTTAACTTAATACTCTAGATGCATGCTGGATAGTGGTCGATGAGTGGAGTAATAGTAGTAGATGCAGAATCGTTTCGATCTACTTGTCACGAACGTGATGCCTATATACATGATCATACCTAGATAACCTCATAACTATGCTCAATTCTATCAATTGCTCAACAGTAATTTGTTCACCCACCGTAGAATATCTATGCTCTTGAGAGAAGCCACTAGTGAAACCTATGGCCCCCGGGTCTATTCTCATCCTATCAATCTCCATCACTTTATTTACTTGTTTTGCCTTTACCTTTTTACTTTGAATCTTTATACCAAAAATACCAAAAATATTATCTCCATCAGATCTCACTCTCGTAAGTGACCGTGAAGGGATTGACAACCCCTAAGCGTTGGTTGCGAGTTGCTATTGTTTTCTGCAGGTATGAGAGACTTGCGCGTGACCTCCTACTGGATTGATACCTTGGTTCTCAAAAACTGAGGGAAATACTTACGCTACTATGCTGCATCACCCCCTCCTCTTCGGGGAAAATCAACGCTAGCTCGAGACGTAGCAGGCAACAGGTAGTATCTACGTCATCATCACATGACAGTCATGTGACTTCATCCCGTTGGACCTTTTCTTGTCCGTGTCTAGATATCTGCTTATCTTGCCACAGTAACCGGAACTAACTTTGACTCCGGTAAGGCACTTAAAGAATTGATCGATCTCAGCCTGACTTAAGGTGAAGCAAGAAGGGGGGCAATAATCCTCTTTCTTTATTTTCTTGCCCTTCTTCTCCCGTGCCTCTGTCTCCGTCTCTGTCTCGTTTGACATTTTACGGGGCGGCATGTGTATATATTCCCTGATTTTCAAATCTTGCAAGTCTTTTCTTGCCTTCGGCCCATCCTTGGTCTTATCTGGCATGTTCATCAGTGTTGCGAGCAAGCTCTCAAGGACATTCTTACAGATATGCATTTGATCAAGGCAATGAGGTGTATCGAGTTTGTGCCATTACTCCAAGTCCCAGAACACAGACCTTGTCTTCCATACCTTCAGCAGCGGCTCCGGCGCATTTCTCATCATCTTTCCTGGCGCGGGGCACTCCTTCCAGTTTTTCAACAGCTCATTGATTTCGGCACCACTCCGCTTATGTGGAGGTCCTCGATGCTCAGCATCACCATTGAATAGATCTCCAAGGTTTCTCCACGGGTCGTCCTGTTCGAGCCATCTTCGATGCCCCATGTACACGATTTTCCCAGACCCGGCATCTTTCCTTGACGTTAGTTGCGGAGATGTTGTATCATCCATGCACCGCGTGCATCTGCAATATCCATGGCACACCTGGCCTACAACATATCCGTAACCGAGATAGTCGTGCACCGTCGTGATTAGCACGGCTCTCATGTAGAAATACTCGCCTTTGCTGGCGTCCCATGTCTTGGCCGGTGTTTTCCATAACGTGTCTAACTCCTCTTGAAGTAACCCCAGATACAAATTATATTATTTCCTGGTTGTTTCGGCCCTTGAATAAGCATGCTCATGTGAATGTACTTTGACTTCATGCACAACCAGGGGGGAGGTTGTACTTCCATACAAACACGGGCCATGTGCTTGGTTGGTGTTCTGGTTGCCAAACGGATTCATGCCATCGGTACACGCTCCGAGCACGATGTTCCTTGCATCACATTCGAAATACCGATAGAAGATGTTCAACGCTCTCCACTGGCTTCCATCCTTGACGTGTCTCAGCTTCGGATCATCTCCATCGTCGGGATTCTTCCTCTCCGCGTTCCAGCGCATTAGCTTTGCTTCCTTGGGATCTACAAAATACCGCTGGAGGCGGGGAGTGATCGGTAAGTACCATACAACTTTCTGGGGACATTTCTTCCCAGCCTTCTTGTATCGAGAAGCATTGCACACCGGACAACTTGTTTTTTCCGCGTGCTCCTTCCGATAGATTATGCAATCGTTGATGCATGCATGGTATCTAACTGTGGCAGATCAAGAGGGCACAGGATCTTCTTGGCCTCATCAACACTAGTAGGACATAGATTTCCTGCAGGAAGAACATCCTTTAGGTACTTGAGATGCTCATCAAGGTTAGTGTCGGTCCATTTGTTTTTAGCCTTCGTCTTCAGGAGTTGGAGCATGAAACTCAAGCGGGTCACCTCAGGATTGCAACCATCATACAATAGAGTGTTCGAGTCTACCACCAGTTGCTCTAGCTTAGCCTCCTCTCTAGAAGCAGCTCTCTCAGTACTCGTCTCCTTGCGAAGCAATGCTTGAACATGAGGGTCCCGCACGATTGAACTTAGTATCGACAAACTCTGCTGCGTGGAGTCCATGTTGTTCTCTTCGCCGCCATGTCCGGCCCCTTCTCCTCCGCCATGTTCGGCCCCTTCTCCGCCGCCATTTCTGGCCTCTTCCCCGCCGCCATTATCGATCATCTCTTCGTCTTGCCCCGTGTCATCATTGCCTGCCCCGTCGGCATCCTCAACATCGTCATCCTCATCTTCAATTATTCACCGAGTATAGCCATCCATGAAACCAGTCATGAGCAGGTGCGCTTCGACACGACCATCGTCATGGGGGTCGAGCCAAACTATTCCTTTGCATTTTCGACACGGACATAAAACCTCTATTCGGTTATTTTCTTTCATGTCCTGCACCGCCGACCGCAACCACCTGTCCACCATCATTCCACTGACCATCGTGAACTCTGCACGGTAATAATAAACAAATTGATTATAAAAATGCATGCATGCATCAAAGTCATACAAAAATTCGGCATGACCTTCCCTAAAAATAGGACATATATAGATCTAGAGTTTGCCCGAAATTCGCCGAAACGGAAATAAATCGACATTTCGGCAAAACATAGGCAACTCAAAAGCACAATTTAACGTCAACTCATGCCACACACACAATTTCCATCATATCTCCCAATTATCATATCACACACACATAAACATATTTCCATTTTGCAAAAGCATGAAATTTTAATCACCTCTATCTCGAGATCGAGCACACGATGGAGATGATGATGCAGGGAGATCAAAAGTGCACAAAGCTCTTCTTGACAAAGATAGATCTAGTTAGGGGGAAAATAGGTCACTTAACTAAATGCTACATCTACCTAGCTAGCTAATTTGGGAGGAGACAACTTCAACTAGTGTAGGTGGGAGGAAAAAGAGAAAGGAGATGCATTAATGGAGGTGGTGTAGTTAGTTAGGAGTAATGAAGAGAGAGAAAGGTTTGTAGAAGAGGGAGAGTAATGGGGGAGAAGTATTGAGGAAGAAGAAGAGTGAGAGAGGGAGGATGTGGGAGGTAGGGAAAGGGAAGAGAGGAGATGGGGGAGGGGAGGACGGGTGGGGAAAGGTGGTAGGTTGGTGCGGCTTAGCAGTAGCGCGGGACGTAAAACGCACTGCTGATAAGAAAGTAGCAGCAGCGCACTTTCCACACAAGCGCTACTGCTAATCGGGACCAACAGTGTGCCCAATTTGAAAATTAGCAGCAGCGACCTCAGAAAAAGCGCGCTACTACTACAGCTTTAGCAGTAGAGCGGGTCGCGACAACGCGCTGCTGCTAAATGTAGGTTGGTGGACACTATCGGTCGATATTTGTTGCAGCGCAGGTTGTTCCAAGAGCGCTTCTGCTAACGCCGTGTCAGTAGCGAGTTTTGCATGCACGCGCTACTGCTAATTTTTGAGCCACGCGGTCGATATTCTGGTGGGTTGGTGGACACTGTCGGTCGATATTTGTAGGAGCGCGGTCGATATTAGCAGTAGCGCTTCTTTTTGAGCCGCGCTGCTGCTAAGATTCTATGTATAAGGTTTTCCCTAGTAGTGTATATCTTCTTTTCATCAAGATAAGCATATTTAAGAGTATCAGGTAATGGTTTAAGCTCAAACACGAGATCACCCTTGGGTGGAGGAGGATCCCCTAGAATTTCAACAGGAAAATTCTGTTTCAAAATAGGTCCCTGCTTGAAGAATACTTCATCTATTTTCCTTCTTTCATTCATAAACATGTCATTTTCATGGTCTAGCAAATATTGTTCTAAAGGATCACTAGGAGGCACGGCAATAGAAGCAAGATGATACGTCTCCAACGTATCTATAACTTTTGATTGTTCCATGCTATTATATTATCTGTTTTGGATGTTCAATGGGCTTTATTATACACTTTTATATCATTTTTGGGACTAACCTATTAATCGGAGGCCCAGCCCAAATTGCTGGTTTTTTTGCCTATTTCGGTGTTTCGAATGAAAGGCATGTCAAACGGAGTCCAAACGGAACGAAACCTTCGGGAACATGATTTTTTGAACAAACGTGATCCAGAGGACTTGGAGTGGATGTCAAGAAATCAACGAGGAGGCCACGAGGCAGGGGGGCACGCCTACCCCCCGGGCGCGCCCTCCACCCTCATGGGCCCCTCGTGGCTCCACCGACCTACTTCTTCCTCCTATAAATACCTACTTACTCCGAAAACATCAGAGGAGGAGCCAAAACCCTATTTCCACCGCCACAACCTTCTGTACCCGTGAGATCCCATCTTGGGGCGTTTTCCGGCGCTCCGCCGGAGGGGGAATGATCACGGAGGGCTTCTACATCAACACCATAGCCTCTCCGATGATGTGTGAATAGTTTACCTTAGACCTTCGGGTCCATAGTTATTAGCTAGATGGCTTCTTCTCTCTCTTTGGATCTCAATACAAAGTTCTCCTCGATTCTCTTGGAGATCTATTCGATGTAATCTTCTTTTGCGGTGTGTTTGTAGAGATCCGATGAATTGTGGGTTTATGATCAAGATTATCTATGAACAATATTTGAATCTTCTCTGAATTCTTTTATGTATGATTGGTTATCTTTGCAAGTCTCTTCGAATTATCAGTCTGGTTTGGCCTACTAGATTGATCTTTCTTGCAATGGGAGAAGTGCCTAGCTTTGGGTTCAATCTTGCGGTGCTCGATCCCGGTGACAGTAGGGGAAACGACACGTATTGTATTGTTGTCATCGAGGATAAAAAGATGGGGTTTATATCATATTGCATGAGTTTATCCCTCTACATCGATCATGTCATCTTGCTTAAAGTGTTACTCCGTTCTTATGAACTTAATACTCTAGATGCATGCTGGATAGCGGTCGATGTGTGGAGTAATAGTAGTAGATGCAGGCAGGAGTCGGTCTACTTGTCACAGACGTGATGCCTATATACATGATCATACCTAGATATTCTCATAACTATGCTCAATTCTTTCAATTGCTCGACAGTAATTTGTTTACCCACCGTAATACTTATGCTCTTGAGAGAAGCCATTAGTGAAACCTATGGCCCCCGGGTCTATTCTCTATCATATTAATCTACCGTTATTTCTATTACCATTTATTTTGCTTTCTTTACTTTTAGTCTTTATCATAAAAATAACAAAAATATTATCTTATCATCTCTATCATATCTCACTTCTGCAAGTGGTCGTGAAGGGATTGACAACCCCTTCATCGCGTTGGTTGCAAGGTTCTTATTTGTTTGTGTAGGTGCGTGGGACTTGAGCGTGGTCTCCTACTGGATTGGTACCTTGGTTCTCAAAAACTGAGGGAAATACTTATGCTACTTTACTGCATCACCCTTTCCTCTTCAAGGGAAAACCAACGCAGTGCTCAAGAGGTAGCAAGAAGGATTTCTGGCGCCGTTGCTGGGGAGTCTACCCACAAGTCAAGACATACCAAGTACCCATCACAAACTCTTATCCCTCACATTACATTATTTGACATTTGCCTCTCGTTTTCCTCTCCCCCACTTCACCCTTGCCGCTTTATTCGCCCTTCTTTTGTTCGTCTTTTTTCGTTTGCTTTGATGTCTTACTTTGCTCGTTTGCTCGCTTGGTTGGAATAATTGTTTATTTATTGCTAAACAGAGAACCTAAGATCTATGGATCCTCATCCGCTTGCTAATCTTTTTAAGAGATCCAATTATGATGAACCAATTGCTAGTGAGTTTTGTGCACTAGATTATCTTTATGAAGTTTTGCTTGAAATCCGTGAATCTGAAAATTGTGATGAAGTGATTTATGAAGTGATTCATGATAGATCTTTGAATAAAAAGCATGATTGCAATGATGTTATTATAAATTCTATCAATGTCAATTGTGTTAATGATATGCAAAACCCTAAGCTTGGGGATGCAAAGTTTGCTATGTCTACTACTTGTTGTAATGATCATGATTGGGGTGATTTTTCTTATAATCTTGAAAATTTATTTAAGCCCCATGATGAATATGAGATTGATAATAATGTTTGCAATTGTATTGAAAGTGGGTTTGGAAGAGTGTCAACTTTAGATCCCACATATTTGGATTTTGATCAATCTTATGAAGTTTTTGATAAAAAAGTGGGTTTGGAGAGGTCATGACTTCAGCTAATGTTAACCCCACTATTTTGGAAGAGTGTCAACTTTGCATACATGTGGATCGTGTTAAGCATATGTTTTGTGATAGCTATATTGTTGAATTTGCTTATGATCCTACATGTAATTATTATGAGAGAGGAAAATATGGCTGTAGAATTTTTCATGTTGCTAAATTACCTCTCGTTATGTTGAGATTGCTATTGTTTCTTTCCTCTTCCTTGCATATGCTAGTTTTTGATTGCCTTCATAATTTGTTTGCCTATAAGATGCCTATGCATAGGAAGTATGTTAGACTTAGATGTGTTTGTCACGTGATTTATGATGCCAGAAAAGAGTCTTGATGACCCACAAGTACATGGGATCTATCGTAGTCCTTTCGATAAGTAAGAGTGTCGAACCCAACGAGGAGTAGAAGGAAATGACAAGCGGTTTTCAGTAAGGCATTCTCTGCAAGCACTGAAATTATCGGTAACAGATAGTTTTGTGATAAGGTAATTGTAACGGGTAACAAGTAACAAAAGTAAACAAGGTGCAGCAAGGTGGCCCAATCCTTTTTGTAGCAAAGGAAAAGCCTGGAGAAACTCTTATATAAAGGAAAGCGCTCCCGAGGACACATAGAAATTATCATCAAGCTAGTTTTCATCATGCTCATATGATTCGCGTTTGTTACTTTGATAATTTGATATGTGGGTGAACTGGTGCTTGGGTACTGCCCTTCCTTGGACAAGCATCCCACTTATGATTAACCCCTCTCGCAAGCATCCGCAACTAAGAAAGAAGAATTAAGGTAAACCTAACCATAGCATGAAACATATGGATCCAAATCAGCCCCTTACGAAGCAACGCATAAACTAGGGTTTAAGCTTCTGTCACTCTAGCAACCCATCATCTACTTATTACTTCTCAATGCCTTCCCCTAGGCCCAAATAATGGTGAAGTGTCATGTAGTCGATGTTCACATAACACCACTAGAGGAAGGACAACATACATCTCATCAAAATATCGAACGAATACCAAATTCACATGACTACTTATAGCAAGACTTCTCCCATGTCCCCGGAAACAAACGTAACTACTCATAAATCATTTTCATGTTTAATTATAATCAGAGGGGTATTAATATGCATAAAGGATCTGAACATATGATCTTTCACCAAATAAACCAACTAGCATCAACTACAAGGAGTAATCAACACTACTAGCAACCCACGGTACCAATTTGATGTTTTGGGACAAAGATCGGATACAAGAGACGAACTAGGGTTTGAGATGAGATGGTTCGGTGAAGATGTTGATGGAGATTGACCCCTACCCGACGAGAGGATCGATGGTGGCAGCGATGGTGATGATTTCCCCCTCCGGAGGGATGTTCCCCGGCAGAACAGCTCCGTCGGAGCCCTAGATTGGTTTCGCCAGATTCCGCCTCGAGACGGCGGTGCTTCGTCCCGAAAGCCTCCTTCTGGTTCTTTCCAGGGCGAAAGACTTCATATAGCAAAAGATGGGCACCGGAGGCCTGCCAGGGGGCCCACGAGGCAGGGGCCGCGCCCCCACCCTCGTGGACAGGGTGTGGCCCCCTCTGGTTCTTTCTTCGCCCAATATTTTTAATATATTTCAAAACTGACTTTCGTGAAGTTTCAGGACTTTTAGAGTTGTGCAAAATAGGTCTCTAATATTTGCTCCTTTTCCAGCCCAGAATTCCAGCTGCCGGTATTCTCCCTCTTCATGTAAACCTTGTAAAATAAGAGAGAAAAGGCATAAGTATTGTGACATAATGTGTAGTAACAGCCCATAATGCAATAAATATCGATATAAAAGCATGATGCAAAATGAACGTATCAGTGATAGATGGTATAAGAGGAAGAGCGGGGCAGGATATGGTGCCACCATACATGAAATCTTAGAGTACTCAAGTAGCTTTACTTTATGTAATTTTATTCATGAATTTAGGAGCTCGAATGTCGAAGCTCACAATCTAGCGAATCATGCACTAATACTGGGGATAGATCGCCATGTCTGGTTGGGCCATCCCGGTGAACTTCATTTTGCCCCTGTAAACATTGTGACGGATCAATAAAGCTTTGCTGATTGTCTAAAAAAAAGTAAACCTACCGTTGTTCCGAAAAAAATCATCCTAAGGATTTGGTACAAAAAAAATTACTCTTTTTTTGTGTGCAGGTTACAAAATAACAGTACTCATACATCATGCAAAAATAATAAACATTACTCATGCACCAACAAACTGTTTGAAGAACTTCAATTCTATTTGAATTCAGTTAATCATTTTATTTTTTCCCTGGGGCAAAACACAATGTGTGACACAGAGCTGAGAATTCACTGCTGATGGGAAACGCATTCTGCAAAAAAAAAAAAAAAAAAAGGGAGAACTGTCGAGGCTGTAAACTCCCATTACTCGAGCCGGCTACCTAGTTATCTTGGCGCTCCATAACCGCCTGCCAACGTGAAAATTAATCCATGGGTATGTACGCTACGTGGAGAAGAACGTTTCCCATCTCCGGTGGAGCGTCTCTCCTCCCCCCAGCACTGCCTCCCTACAAATACTTCGCGCGCCTCTCGTCTCGTCGCCACACACACACGAATCCACACTCGCTCGCTCACATCTCTACATCCATCCAGCAGTCCCAGCACAGGTGCAGCCCGACCAAGCATGGCGCCTGCCTGCCACCTCGCGACGGCGACGCTGGCCGCCGCCGCCGTCGTGGCGCTCCTCCTGCTCGCCGGCGGCCGGAGCGCGGAGGCGGGGGCGGACACGAGCGACTGCCGCGTCGCGCAGATCGCGTTCGGCGAATGCACCGACTACATCACCAGCTTCGAGGACGGCCCGTTCCTGGTCTTCCCCCAGCCCCGGTGCTGCAAGGGGCTCCGCACCATCAGCGACTTGGCAACCACCAGCACCAGGGAACAGCGGCGGGAGCTCTGCGAGTGCGTGCGCTCGGTCATGGTCGCCGCCGGCAACTTGAACCCCCGCCACACTGCGATGCTCAGCACCGGCGCCGGGTGCGGCATCAGGGCCAACTTCCTCCCATCCTCCTCCTACAACTACCGCTGCTCCCGGTACGTGTTCGTCTCTACTACATATAGTCGTTTCTAAACATAAGTTTTTATAGAGATTGCAATAAAAACCACAGATGTATATAAACACATTTTGAAGTGTATATTCACTCATTTTGCTTCGTAGTCTTTATTGAGATATCTAAAAGACTTATATTTAGAAATAGAGGGAGTAAGAGTATATATAGTATGTCTCTTTCTTTGCTATAATAAATAACGAGAAGTACTATTATAAGGAGTCAACTCTCGGTAAGGCTGGTCATAGTGGCGAGTAACTTAGACTAGTAACATGCATATGTTACTACCTCTATAGTGCATAGTATCATAGATTAGTATCATAGGTGGTCTCATTTATTGTCATGCATGACACATAGTACCATTACATTTATTATGTTACAGTATCTACCTATGTTACTATGACCATCTCTTTTTTCTTTAATTGCCTGCCACATAAACATGTTTGCGAGTCCCAAGTGCATGATACTACTTATGTTACCCCAACTATGGCCAGCCTAAGACTAGCCACAATGGGTAGTAACATAGACTAGTAACATGCACATGTTACTAGATTATGTTACTACCTCTATAGTGGGGAGTAACATATGTGTGATAACATGGAGCACTTCATTTATTAGGCTATAGACACATCTTGCTTTGATATGTGTGATGTTACTCATAGTAGTAGTAACTAGCTATGTTACCACTTTCATCTCTTTCTTCATTTATTGCATGCCACATCATCTATTTAACCTAGATATGGGTGATGTTACTACCTATGTTACTCCCACAGTGGGTAGTCTAATTGCTATATGAGTCGAAGCTCATATGCTTCTGATGAACAGTAAATTCAGAATAAATGGCAAAACAATCAAAAATATCATAAGGTTTTTGGCATTCAATACGCTCAAGTGCGCTAAGTGTGTGCAAAATTTTGTGGTTAAATGACATTTGAGAAGCTCTCAACAAAATAAAAGGGTTAAGTTGCACTCTTTTTGAAAGTTTCTTTCACAACCTAATTTACTTTTGATGAAAGCTCCTTGAATGTCATTTCACTATGAATTTCTGCATGGAGCTGGTGCACTAGAGCATCTTTGATGAGAAAAACAGATTTTTTTTTTTTGCAATTTTATTTAAATGTACAGTTCACTCCTAGCTGCAAATGCACCGGGCTCCAAAATCACCGCTTCCGTCAACTCTGTTCTTACTGAAATAATTTCTTTGCAGGATCTGGTGAACTGAATAACAAATCATTCCACGGCCCAAACAAAGGGAATCCAATACAAGAAGACACGGAAAGCTTGCGGGACTCGAACTACTTTCATTTCCCTTTCTTTTGCGATGAGCTGGGAAGAAGAATGATTTTTCTTTTCAGTTATACTTTAGCAAAATAAATAAATCATCGCAAGCTATGTAAAGTGATGCCAACTTGACTTCACTTTTGGTTTGGTGGAAGAGAGTATATACTATATAACTTAAATGTTATGGACATATAACGATTCAGATATCCCTGCAAAAAAAAGTTCAGATATTACCAAAAAGTGTGCTAAATGAATGCCGTGTACTAGTTTTCGGTAAATGAAATCAACTAAACTCCTCTTTCTTTTGATGCTTAGCTTCTTGCTGCTAAGTTTCCTTTATCAATTAGTTATGGACTGTAAACTGTGTTTTCGTCTAGATACACGCACTTAGCGCCGATTTGGCCTGGTTGGTCGCAGGCGGCGTGGGGGGAGTTACAGGAGGACGAATTTTGTTCCAGCCTAGTGCCTACTATAATACCATATCTGATTAGAGATTTAGTGTCTAAAAAAATCTGATTAGAGATTTTGCTTTAAACAATCTGATTAGAGATGGGCCAGAGAAAATAAAATAAAAGCCCAATAGCTATTCTGAGGCCTGACCCACCTCTGCCTAGGCCGAGAAAAACCTCACTTTCCAGCCCCTAACCGCCGGGACACATCGAGCCAGGGGAACGCCTATGCGCTGCTTATTGCGGCAAGTAGTCACAGTTTCGCATAGGAGACAACTCGCCTGGGCCGGCCCACTAGCTAACCTCCGCAGAATGAAAACTAAGCTACTGAATAGAAACTAAAAACAAGTAGGGAAAAAATTGAATACGAGAATAATTTCTAAATTATGAACTACTTTTCGTAAACGCAAAACATCTTTTCCAAAACAAGTAACGAAACTGAAAAGGTGATAACGTTTTCAAAACTAAGCTATTTTAAAAAAAACTCGAGCATTTTTTGAATTTGTGACATAATTCCGAAAAGAAGAACATTTTTAAAATTTGTGAACAAATTTTCAAAACTGTAGCTTTTTAGAAAATGTGAACAAATTTGGACAACAATAACATTTTTGAAATACCAAATATTTTAGAATTTTCGAACAAAAATTAAACATGCTAACACATTTTGAATTTGTGAACAAATTTTCAAAAATGAACATTTTTCTAATATGTGAGCAAATTTTGAAAACGAAAATATGTTTTGAATTCACGAACAAATTTGCAAATGGGAATAATTTTTTACATTTCCAGAACATTTTTGAATTTTTGACCAAAATTTGGAAACAAGAACATTTTTATGAAATTCCCAAACATTTTTTTAGTTTGCGAAATTTTTTTTAAAGCGGGAACATGTTTTATACCGCAGAACATTTTTTAAAATTTGTGAACAAAATTTCAAACTGAACAATTTTGAAACTCAAAAAACAAATGTGCATATTTTTTTGAAATGTGCGAACAATTTATTTAAAACAGGAACATGTTTTGAACCACCGAACATTTTTTGAAATTGTGAACAAAAATTTGAAACCGAACAATTTCAAAACTCCTGAAATAATGAAAACATGCACATTTTTGGAATTTTCCCAAAAACTATGACATTTTCAAAAAATCAGGGACATTTTTTGAAATCATGAACAATTTTTTCTAAACATGATATTTTTTTCGAAATTATGAATAATTTGTTCAAAACACATTTTTCAGAAAATTCAGAAAACATGAACATTGTTTGAGTATGTGAACAAAATTTAAAAGGCTGGAACTTTTTTTTGAAATTACAGAACATTTTCAAATTTATGAAACAAAATTTAGAAATGAGAACATTTTCAAATTTATGAAACAAAATTTAGAAATGAGACCATTTTTTCAACTTCCTCGAACATATTTTGATTTTGCGAACAAATTGTCAAAAACATGATTTCTTTTCAAATTAGTGAACACATTTATTGAAAAATTCCAAATAGAAAAGAAAGCCAAAAAAAGGCAAATACGAACATTTTTTAAAAAGGGAACATTTTTTAAATCCGACAACATTTTGTTTAAAATTCGAACATTCTTTGAATTTCTGAACAATTTTGGAAAATGCGGACATTTTTAGAAAAACGAAGGTTTTTTGAAAGTGGGAACAATTTTTTAAGATTACGAACAATTTTTGAAACATAAACTTTTTCAAAAAAATTGAAAAATAAAAAATAAACGAAAAAGAAACCGAAAAAGAAACAAAACATTTTTAGACCAAATTTAGAAACATAAAACAATTTTAAAAATTGCAAACAAATTTGAATTTTGAATTTTTTTTGAATACATGAACAAAAGTTGATTACGTGAAGAAAATATAAAACGAATATGTTCAGAAATTCATGAACATTTTTGGAAAATTGCAAACAATTTTTGAAACGGAAACATTTTTTGAAATCGCGAACATTTTTTTAATAGTTGTCAAAATTTTGAACAAAAACCTTCTGAACTATTTTGTTAACACAAAATATTTTTTGAAAAAATCCGAACATTTTTTGATAAATGCATACAGTTTTTTAATTTATAAACAAAATTTGAAAACACGAACATTTTTCAAAATTTGAACATTTCTGTAAAAGCGCGAACATTTTTTTGAGAGAGAAAACATAAACTTGAAAAACAAAAAAGAAAAAGAAAAGAAAAAGAAAAGAAAAAGAAAGGAAAATAAAAACCAGTTCAGGAACCTTCTAGAAGGTTCCCAAAACCGGAAAAAACCAGCTGGGAACCTCTAGAAGGTTCCCAAAACGGGGAGTGCTGGAACTGTTAAACGGGCCGGCCCGTTGCGTCGCTGCTCGGTCGCTCGCCTGTGCGAAGCGCCGGCAGTTTGACGCAACGAGCGGCAAGTAGGATATTCCTCGAGCCAGCCCCTCGCTTCCCGTCGCTACCTCGGGAGATTGGATGATTTGCCCCAGTTTACTTGGGCATTAGATGATTTGCCCCACTTTACATAGGATTAGATCATTTGCCCCACTTTTCATTTTTTTTTTTGATGATTTGGCCTTTTCAATTACTGTAATCATTTTCGAATTTCTATCCCTTTTTTCATCATGTGAAAAGACATAGTTGCCCCTGTGGCTGATTTACAATTTGATACCGTACAAATCTTTTCTCTTTACAAGGCCGTGTCCAACTGAAGCAACTAATTAACAGGGAACAAATCATATCTACTTTCTTTACATGGCTGTACCCAACGGAACCAGGTACTCACAAATCATAGATTGATTGTGTTGCTTGCGTCGTCATGTTCATGGCTAGTGGAGAGGCAGATCCACCACGTACATATAGAATTATAGATCTCTCACCTATGACTAAAGGAGATTCAGCAAGAGATGAAGCATATATATTTTCAGTGTGATGCAATTAAACTCTGAAGCATCTCGGGGAGATAACTGAACGAAGTGTTTTATAAAATATACCCAGCTCCATGATTGAAGCAGTACGAGCTGCTAGGGTAATTAGTACAATCAACACTGTCGCCCAGCCATGGCTATTACTGGAAACGCAACGAGCTCACACACAAAAAATTGTAAATCCATGAATCACTGAAAGAACTTACTCCCTTCGTCCCATAATATAAGAGCGTTTTTTATACTAGTGTAGTTTTAAAAACGCTCTTATATTATGGGACGGAGGGAGTAGTTTTTACCAGCAACGAGAGCACCATCTGCAGCTCCGAGTTGCAGCGGGAGCTCCGGGACCCGCCGATCCGCCGAGCTGCAGCGGGAGGCGCCGCGGTGGGTGGCCGAGCTGCAACGGGAGCCGCCTCCCCGGGCCGAGGAGCTGCAGCGGGAGCCGCCGCATCGGACCAACGATCTGCAGCGGGAGCCGCCGTGCCGGCAGCCGAGCTGCAGCGGGAGCCGCCATGCCGGGCCGACGATCTGCAGTGGGAGCTGCCGCGCCGGGCCGCTGCTGCCAACATGGGGGCCAAGGTGCCCTGGTCGGCCTCCTCCAGTAGCTTCCTCTGAGTATTGGGAAATGAAGAACAGAGGAAAGGCGTTTAACTGGAGAATGGTGAGCTCGTCGATGGAATTAGGACCAGCCCAAAAGCAGAGAAGATTACAGAAGAATTGTAAATTAGCCATAGGGGCAACTTTGTCTTTTCACATGATGAAAAAAGGGATAGAAATTCGAAAATGATTACAGTAATTGAAAAGGGCAAATCATCAAAAGAACAATGAAAAGTGGGGCAAATGATCTAATCCTATGTAAAGTGGGGCAAATCATCTAATGCCCAAGTAAAGTGGGGCAAATCATCCAATCTCCCCCGCTACCTCCCCATTTCGCCGTCTCGCTGGCTCGCCGCTCGCCGCTTGCCGTCCCCGCCTGCGTAGCCGCCCGCCGGACGCCCAGGACGCGCTCGGCCGACAGGCAGCAGCAAGCCAGCAACCATCCTTGTCAATTTGAGGTACCATTTCAGCCCGTCCACTGCCCATTCGGCGGTTCCCCAATTTTTGTTTTAGGGTTTGCTCTTCCCTTTGCCACCCACCATCCAGTACATAATTTGTGTTCAGTTATGCCATTATGGTTTATGATTGATAGAAAGTAAATTAGTTACAATGTTTCTAAGTCTTCTTTTATGCAAAACTGAGACTTAATTGAGAATTTTAGTATGTTTGTAAGACCATATCGATCTATTTCCGTATGGTATTGGTAGTTAGTTAGAATTCACCTTAAAAAAAGTTAGTTAGAACATTCACATGTCATATTTGTTGTGGAAAAAAAATCAGGTGGACCACCCTGTTTTCAAATCCTAGATCCGCCACTGGCGTCAACCGTTAAGGGTAGGTCTGCGGCTGCGGAGCTCCCTTCTCAGTTACCAGCTTGGCCCCTGTCATCCTCTCCCCCAGCCGAATGGGTTGGTCATACGAGCAAGAGGTAACTGCATCACCCGATAGGATAAGAATCCCATGTTCCATGCAATTTACTTGAGCTGGTTTCCTCTGTTGTGTTGTTGATCTCTCAGTAGAGCTTGCCTATGCCTTGGCCCTATGATTTGCTGGAGCACACAAGATACATTTATGTTAGAAAGGAATTTACATGGGGATCCTGTTCACCAACCTAGGAGGGAAATTTTGGTCATACGGGTTGTCATTAGTTCTGTGAGAACTAATAAGATTATAGGATGTAGTGTACTGTTGCGATTAAATAGATAATTCCATCGTTGATGTTGGGCATGACACTTGCAACATTATGTATTGATCCTGCACCTAAAACCATAAGCCTGTCATGTCATCTCTATAGTTTTCGAGTTGTTAAACTTGGAGCATATACTGTTGAGTCAATCAAGCTATCTATACATTTGACAGATAAACCATAGATACATAATTCAATCTAATGTGATTTTGGTTCAGGTCCATATATAACAGCCATACATTGGTAAATGTATCTCAAGTTCTAACCTAAATTACATGCTTGATGAGAGAGGAAATATAGATTCTTGTTATGGTACTGACGGTTAATGATAGTAGCATATCAAGTGTAACCACTAATATTTCCCCACTTTGATTTCTCTTTTCGTAGAAGCTCTAAACAGACCTGCATGTTGCTTTGGCCAAAAATTGATTGGGAATCAGGAAAACAATGAAGCCATTGTATTTTAAACATAACTGCAAATGTAGCTCTTTTATTCCCACTAAAAATAGTCCCAAAGATGATTAAACTTATTTCAGTTTCAATTCGCTATAAAGAGCATGTTCTCTTTCACTATCTTTTCCTCCCCGCCAGCCTTCTCCCTCCTACCCAGCTCTATGCCGCAGCTAGCAGGCCGGCTCAACCCTTGTTGCCTTCCCGTTCTGCCTCACCTCTTTTGAATGCTCTACACAACGTGACCTGCTCTCGTGAGACAGGAACTTGGGCGTAGTTCAGTGCGTGGTGTTGTTCAGTTCACAGTGAAGAAAGAAGATGTCCCGTATGACCTGCTCCTGTGTGAAACAGTAAATTTGGCTTGCAGAGTAGCAGTTCAGTTACAGTGTGGTTCAGGTTGAGAGTAAAAGGAAATAAAGAAGCAAAAGAGAGAGGATATAAAATATTAAATGTGTGGTAGAGAAAAAAGTCCTTCCTTTTTTCTACTGTCCACCGCAGCTGCACTTTCATTAGCTGCAGTTTGGGACAATCCAGGTTTACAGTTTAGTTGCTTGCTACTACTTATGTTAAAAGATTCACAACTATTTAAGAGTTTCTACCAAGTAGAGTGCACTGTTTCTGTTGCAGCATCAGTATACTTCAGTTCTACTAGAGCATCCATCTTCTTTTGTATGCAAATAGTTGTGTGATATTTTGCACATATATTTTGACAGAAGGCAACAGTCTAGACTTGGTTTGTTTTTTTTTAATTTCGATACCTTCGCCTGATATGTTTCTGTTCTTATTATGGAATATAGATTACTTGCATGCTTGCATTGTTTTGACTCACCCAAGCTAGCTGTATAGTAGAAGTTCAGCATGCACACAACTACACAAGATGATCTGGTTGAGTTTTACCGGGATAATGTGTATCATTGCTCTGTGCATGCTGAAAGGTTATTGTATATGTGCTGAATTGATTAAATTATAGTTGCTTGGGATTATTTGCAGAGAAATCGAGACCGGAAGGTTCTTCAGGAATAGTGGTGTCGCAAAGGCCCCTACAATTGTAGGTATATGTGACAGCTCCACCTCTTTGGCCAAAAGCATCCACCAGTTCGGCCTCCTCGTCGTTCGTCATCGCCTCCACCGCCATGTGGAGAGGCACCACCACTGCTGCCTCCGCCGCGAGGGCTCTCCGCTCGCGCTTGCTCGCTGATCCCATCCACCACCCCTCTACGTCTGTTCTTCCCATCGCCTCGGTGCGCGCCGCCTGCTCAGTACCCTCTGTCGCCTCCCCTGCACCCATCATCGCTGAAGCGGAGGCCGCCTCAGTAGCTGTTTCATCGGGAGCCAGATCCGCCTCCGACGTGCTGCGGCACTACGGGTGGTGCTACTGGGAGCTCTCCAAAGCCCGCCTCAGGTGTGCGATTTGCTTCCATTTCCCTTCAGAAGATGACTTCTATTCTTACAATTGATGTTTTCCAGAATGAAATAAAGATACACTCTTCAATTCTTGGGGTTAAATTCCGAAGAAATGAATTTTACTAACCTTGTGATTTGGGATCTGTAACAGTTGAGCACTAACTCATTAATACCCCTTAACGTTTATGCGATGTAGGATCTAGTATGTTGAATTGTGAAACTGGGCTTCGTAATACTGGCTCTATGAAATTAACTTCTGATGCTATTCAGCAAACATATGCTGCTATGTGACAAACTAGCTAATGTAGCCCTTTTGTTTATGTTGTAGAAATGGAACTGTAAGTGTATTGCAGACTAGACAAGCTGTTAAACCGGTATGGGCCCAAGCCCATCATATGTATCACTTAGGGCCCAAGCCCATGAGGATAAGCTGACCTAGAAGGGGCATCCAGTCCTCCCGTTCCCAGTGAGAGCCGCCACACACACTAACACTCATGCTGCAGGTACTCCTCTCTCCCTGATTCAACATGGTATCGAGGCAGGTTCGCGGGGCTCGACGGACGGCCGCGCCCGGCTTGGCGGCAGCGGGATCCGGCAAATGGCGCGCGGCAGTGCTGGCGGCGACGGTCGCAGGCGTCAACGCTTGCTACTGCGCCGACAGTGGTCGGGCGCGGCGCTGCCTGCGCGGCCGTGCACGGGCTGACGCGGCAGAGGACGGAGGGACTTGCGATCTGAAGGCTGCGCAGGTGCTGTCCATGCGAAGGAGGAGTGCTTGCGTGAGTGCGCGAGGTGCTGCTGGAGTTTCTGTGCTGCTGCTGCTGCGTGAGGCAGTGGGAGGAGGTAGGAGTGGTGGTCCTGGAGCTGCCGTTGCTGCTGCTATTCCTTGGGAGGAAGAGGTGTTGCTTGCTGCTACTGGTGGTGGTCAGTGCTACTGCTGCTGTGGGCTGCTGTTGTTGGGTGTGTAGAGGCTATGTCATTGCTGCTCTTGAGTGTTGCTGCTTCCCTCCTCCCGACCGAAGATGGCTGAGCCAACAGGCCTTCTTGAGGCTTTCGAGAAGCTTGCTAAGATCTTGAGGAATCGAAATCTGGGGCCATCGTTCCTCGGCAGAAGTGGCTCGGAAGATCGAACTGTCGCCCATGGACAGGAGGTTAGAGGGGCTACCAATTATCTGAGCTGGTCCCGAGGCGTTCTTTGGCTGTGGAATGAAGGAGCTTGATCGGTACTTGTTGGGTGTTGTTGCTGAACCTGGAGACAAGACTACTGTGGAGGGAAAAAGATGGAAGGTCATAAACTCTGTGCTCATTGGCTGGTTGTTGAACTCGGTGGTGCCCCCCATTGGACGCTCTGTGGAGGGGCTATCCACATCCGCTACGATATGGACGACTCTGTCCACCTTGTACTCAGATAAGGGCAATGTCATGCTAATTGCTCAGATTGAGGGGAAGATTAGTCGACTGCATCAAGGCGACGACATGTCAGTGATGACATATGTGGCAGAGCTGCAGGCTTTGTGGGCAGAGCAGGATAACTGCGACCCTCTGGAACTCTACGATGCGGCTTGCATCGAGTCAGGGCGCAAGTGGATTGCACGCAGGCGTGTGCTGAAACTGTTGGAGGGGCTTAGAGGTTGTTTTCATGGCAGGAGGGCATCCCTGTTGCACCAACCTCTCCTGCCCTCTATTAAGGAGACTATTGCTGCTATGTCTCAAGAGGAGGTGCGGCTATCTCTTGAGCATGCAGACATGAAGGCTGTGCCGTCTTCGACATTTGTAGTCACTGAGCGCATGGAGTGGAGCGATCCCAACAAATGTCATATCTGTGGGGAGGCAGGTCACTGAAAGTGGGCGTGTCCAACTCGTGGCAGAGGCAGGGGATACAACGGAGGGGGGCTGGCGAGGCAGGAGTGCTAGAGGCGAGGTGGATACTCAGGGACCTCAAGGGGTCAGGCTTCTAGGGGCAGAGGTGGCTACTCAGGACACTCAGGGGATCAGAGGGCTCACATGACAGTGGCAGGAGGCACTGGGACGTCAAAATGCAAAGATGCAGATGATGTTGACTATGAAGACTTTGCTCTCTAGGCCTCCACTGATGAAGGTAATCCAGAACAGGCATCTCTTGCTTCTAATGGGAGTGCTCCAGAGTGGGTTCTCGACTCTGGAGCATCTAAGCATGTTGCTAGTAAATCTTGCGTGTTTGAGTCTTACACTAAGCACCCTCCGTCTCACACGGGCACTATGCAAACTGTTGATGGCACAAACCAGCCTGTCATAGGGGTTGGCACAGTCAAGTGCACTCCGACCATCTCTCTATCCTCAGTTTTACATGTGCCATCTTTTCCTGTCAATTTGGTCTCCTTCAGTGCCCTAATTGATCAAATTGACTGCCGTGTGATCCTTGAAAAATTTGGTTGCGTGATTCAGGAGCGACAGACGAGCCAGACAGTTGGGACTAGCACCAGGCGTAGGGGGCTCTGGTACATGGACCAGGAGGTGCAGCCGGACTTGGTGTGTGCTGCGACCATGGAGGACAAGGAGAAGGAGGCGATGATCCATCACTGTAGGATGGGACATGTATCTTTTGATAAGATGAGTAGAATCTTTCCGGATGTTATGTGTGGGATAGGCAAAAGTTGACATGTGATGCTTGCGAATATGCCAAACAAACACGAGCCTCATATGTGAGTAAGGGGCTTAGGAGCATCTCTCCTTTTATGCTTATTCATTCGGATGTATGGAAGAGCCCAGTTGTATCAATGAATGGAATGAAATACTTTGTGACATTCATCGATTGCTATTCTCGTATGACCTGGATTTATTTGATGCGTCACAAAGATGAGATGTTTAGCTGTTTTCAGAATTTCCATGCCTTGGTGAAGAATCGGTTTAGTGCAGTGCGGTGATCGGGGTGACAATGGGATGAGTATGTGAACAACACATTTGGGGCCTACTTGTCTGATCAAGGTATTCTTCATCAAACTTCGTGCCCAGAAACCCCTCCTCAGAATGGAGTGACGGAAAGGAAAAATCGGCATATTCTTGAGGTTGCTCGGTCATTGATGTTTACGATGAATGTGCCCAAATTCTTGTGGAGTGAAGCAGTGATGACAGCCACATACCTGAGCAACCGGACACCATCAAGAATACTAAGCATGAAGTCTCCATGTGAGCTAGTATATGGAGAAACTAAGTTCGTTGTTCTCCCAAAATTGTTTGGCAGTACCTGTTTTGTTCGTGATCACCGTCCTTCTGTTGGAAAACTTTATCCGCGAGCAGTGAAGTGTATTTTTCTGGGCTATTCTTCTAGTCAGTAGAGATATAAATGTTGGTGTCCCTCAGAGAAACATAGGTTTGTCAGTATGGATGTAACCTTCAGGGAGTCTGAGCCATTCTATGGTGAGCCAACAGATCTAAGTGTGTTGTTTCAAGAGCTTGACCATTTACACTCTGTGCAGGATGGTCAAGAGGGGGAGAAGGCTGTGTCTCACACTCAGGAGGATTCTGTGGGCACTAACATTGATGATGATGTGCAGGTTCAAGTCCAGCCAATTGTGGGTACAATTCCGGTTGGTACTCTCACTGATGGTGATGTGCAGGTTCAGGTCCAGCCAACAGTGGATTCCATTCAGATTGGTAATCTCCAGCTCCCTGTGCCAGATCGGTGGCAGAATATTCCCCTAGTGTACTCTCGACGGCAGCCACAAGTGCATAGCTCATTTGACACACGTCTGGTCTATTCACGGCGGAAACCACTTGTGCAAGAGGAGCAGCAAGTGCAGGGGGAGCAATCAGTGCAGGGGGAGCAACAAGGCAGTGGTGCAAGCTCATCTGACACGGTCGAACTGCCTATTGCATTGCGAAAGGGGACACATGAAGCGGCACAGAAGGCTTTACCACCAAAGTTTTTTGATGATCATGACATTGGAAATTGTGTGTCTTATGAGGCTTTGTCTCCTTCCTATAGAGTGTTTGTTGCCTCTCTTCAAACTGTGTCAATCCCAAAGGATTAGAAGGCTGCAAAGAAAGATCCGAAGTGGCGTGAAGCGATGATAGAAGAGTTGGAAGCACTGAGGAAAAACAAGACGTGGGTGCTAACCACATTGCCGGCAGGAAAGAAAGCAGTGAGTTGTAAGTGGATCTATACAGTGAAGCAGAATCCTGAGGGGAAGGTGGAACGGTATAAGGCCAGATTGGTCGCCAGAGGATATAGTCAAACTTATGGAATGGACTATGACGAGACGTTTGCTCGATGGCAAAGATGAACACGAGAAGGATATTGGTTTCTGTCTTGCAAACTTTGGGTGGAGGTTGCATCAATTAGATGTCAAGAATGCCTTCTTGCATGGTGAGTTGAGGGAAGAAGTGTACATGGAGATACCACCAGGTTTTGGTACTTCACATACCACGGGAAGGTATGCGGTGAAGAAATCCTTGTATGGATGAAGCAATCGCCGAGGGCTTGGTTCGATAGGTTCGGATGTCTTTGTCCGTGCTATGGGGTATGGTCAATGTAATGGTGACCAGACGGTGTTCTACAAACACTCACTCTCTGATCGGAAGATCACCATCCTTGCAGTTTATGTGGATGACATTATCATCACTGGAGATGATAAGGAGGAAATGGAGAGATTGAAGGGGTGTCTAAGCAAGGAGTTTGAGGTAAAGGATTTGGGCAACCTAAAATACTTCCTTGGCATTGAAGTGGCTCGGACAGAGAAGGGAATATCTTTGTGCCAATGGAAATACACCTTGGATCTCTTGAGTGACATGGGCATGATGGGATGTCGTGCAGCCCCTACGCCGATTGAACAAAATCATCGAGTTGCAACTCAATCAGGTGAGCTGGTGAATAAGGAAGATTATCAGAAATTAGTTGGGAGGTTATTGTACTTGTGTCATACCAGGCCTGACATTACGTATGTTGTGGGTGTGGTGAGCAGATACATGCATGAACCAAGGTGGGCATCTTGATATTATGCATGAGTGCGAGATACTTGAAGGGACTCGGGGTAAAGGGTTGTGGTTTGCGAAGAGTGGACATCTTGAGGTGGATGGCTATAGTGACTCGATTGGGCGAGTTGTCAAGATGATAGAAGATCAACTTCAGCTCTTGTGTGTTTGTGGGAGGAAATTTGGTGTCATGGAGAAGCAAAAGCAGACAGTTGTGTCTAGATCAGCACAGAAGCTAAGTCTGAGCATTATCTCAAGGGTTGTGTGAGATGCTCTGGGTGAAGTACCTCTTGGCGAGTTGAAACTTCGAGGAAGGGCCCTTGAAGGTGTGGTGTGACAATCATCGGCTATAGCCATTGCTAATAACCCGATTCAACATGATAGGACAAAGCATGTGGAAATTGATCGCTTCTTCATTAAGGAGAAAACGATCTTTGGATCATCGGCCTTGGTCATGTTAGTTACGGGCAGCAGTTTGTAGATTGCTTGACAAAGGGACTAGGAACAAAGGGCTGTAACTTGGCATGTGACAAGATGGGAATGATAGATATCTACCACCCATCTTGAGGGGGAGTGTTGAACCGGTATGGGCCCAAGCCCATCATATGTATCACTTAGGGCCCAAGCCCATGAGGATAAGCTGACCTAGAAGGGGCATCCAGTCCTCCCGTTCCAGTGAGAGCCGCCACACACACTAGCACTCACGCTGTAGGTACTCCTCTCTCCCTGATTCAACACAAGCCACACCTCTTTTTGTTACCACAACGATGGAAACCCCAAATTTCTTGATAAGCAAAACTGCATTCAGTTTACCTTAACACACTTAACAGAGGTGTGATGCAGTAGATGTCTTTATACTTAGGTTTGTTTGGCACATGACATCTTCTCTTCTTCTTGTTCTTGTTTTTGCTTCACCATTCAGTTTTGTTGTGCTTTTGGAACCATGTCCTGAAATATTAGGGTCTGGCCAAAACTTTTGCGTGCGGTGGCAATCCTAGATGGTAGATAGTGTCCGCTCCCAAATCATTACTGTCTTGGATGGTCCACCTTGATAATATATGCATAGTGCTCAATTAGCGGTTTAGTGTGCCTGAAAAGCTAAGATGACCTTTATGGCAGTAAAAAAGAACTATAATTTAATTATTTCCTGTATGTTTTTGTCATAAGGTGTTTAGTATTGGTAGTTTTTTCCATTCATCAGATTCTATAAATTGTAATAGCACTCGACTTTTAGCAATCTGTCCTCATATGAAACAATATCCCATGTCACTACGGGAAATAGCTAATTTGCCGTCAGGAGGCGTCTTTGCCGTCTGCTTTTCATCGGGCAGACGGCAAAGAAAGGGTTTGCCGTCAACAGAAGACGGCAAAGAAAAACTAACGGCAAAATATACTTTGCCGTCTACGACAAGAAACACAGACAGCGAAGAGCTTAATTTGCCATCTACAAAAATAAATACAGACGGCAAAGATCTTTGCCGTCTGTATTTTGCATTACAGACGGAATAATGCATACTTTGCCGTGTGTATTAAAAAAAGTAGACGGCAAATATCTTTGCCATCTGTAGTAGTAGAGGCGCATGACAAAGCAAAGAAACACATCTCGCGGATTGATCTCCTGGATCGATGAGGTGGCACGATCCTCTCCACATGCTCCCGGATCAGTCTCCCACGCCCCCACGTCCTCTCTCTCCACCCACCAATGCAAGGCCCCACCCACCACGAACGTCCCAACCACCCACACCCACCATCGAGATGCCCCGCGCCCCCGCCCGTGCTTCCCCTGCAACCGCCCACAAGCCAGTGCTGCCTCGCCGGACCCCGTCGCCGCTGGCCTCCTCCCGTCTTCGCGCGACTACGCACGCCGCCATCCTCCGCTGGCCTCCGCTGGCCTCCACGCGCCTCCTCCGCCCTCCGCCCAGCCGCCCGCCTCCTCCACCCTCCACCCGGCCGCCGCCTCCGCGCACCTCCGATGGCCTCCGCCCGGCCGGCCGACTCAGCGCGCCTCCGACGGCCTCCGCCCGGCCGGCCGCCTCCGCTTGCCTCCTCCCTGCTCCGCACGCTGCCGACATCCGCCTCCTGCAGCCATCCAAGCTAGAGGCCTCGCGGCATCATCCCTGCCCCGACCGCTCATCTCCGGAGCCCTCGCGGACTTTGCCTCTCCGTCCCTCGCCGGACTCTGGTGCGGCCGCTCCTCTCCTTTCCCCTCCGCTGCCTCCCCTCGCACGACCCCACCGCGGCCGACCCTCCGCGACCTCCTCCTCTCCGGCCCTCGCCGGACTCCGCCGCGGCCGCTCCTCTCCATTCCCCGCCACGGCCTCCCCTCGCACGATCCCGACGCGGCCGGGCCTCCCCAACCTCCTCCTCTCCGCCCCTTGCCGGACTACGCCGCGACCGTCACTCACCGGACCCGCCGCAACCATCCCTCGCTGGATCCCACCGCGCCTGAGCCGCCCCTTGCCGGACCCCGCCGCGCCTGAGCCGCCCCTCGCCGGACCCCGCCGCGCCTGAGCCTCCACACCTCCTCCTCTCTGCCCCGAGCACTAGAGCTCCCCCGGCAGTGGCAGCGGTTGCAGGATTTGGCTACTCCGGCGACCACCGAACACTTCAATTGACGTAATTTTTAACCTAAAAAAACTGACGTAATTTTTTTTAAAATAAAAAACAAACTTCGCCGTCTGTAGTTTAGCCTTAATGACGGCAAAGGAAACGTTTTGACTGACGGCAAAGACTGTATTCTTTGCCGTCTGTTATTTATAAAGGCTAACGGCGAAGTAGATTTGGCTGACGGCAAAGTCTTTGCCGTCTTCATGATAAAAAGCTGACGGCAAAGTATTCTTTGCCGATTATACTTTGCCGTCTGAGTTTGCCGTCTGCTTTCTGACGGCAAAATCTTTGCCGTCTGGATTTAGGTCTTTGCCGTCTGTGATCCACAGACGGCAAATTAACTGTTTCCTGTAGTGTATGCTTGTAGTCCAAATGTTCAGTTGTATGTTCTCTTTAGAATTCATATTGCACATACGGTATTTATATTCTATTGTTTGTTGAACCACATGCATTGTTTTTAAGGCGGTAAGGCGTCCTAAGGCGAGCACCACCCGCCTTAGCACCTAGGTAATGCCTAAGCGCCTAAGGTGGACGCCTAAGCGCTTAAGACGGGCATATTTGTAAGGCGCTGCCCGGGCGCCTTATCGCCTAAGCGTCTAAGGCAGGACGCCTTAAAAACAATGACCACATGGTACCATTATTTAGAACGGGAATGCAATTCATAGGCTATTGAAAGTCTGATGTACCATCTAACATCCATTATGACTTCTTTTTGGCTAGAATGCATAAATTGAATCAAGAGTTTGATACAATACCTCAAAATTCAATTAGTCAAAATCTCTCAGACAGTAGGCATAACCATCCATTCTCCCAAAGAAAAATGCTAGTTTTAATGCCTTCTTTGGTGAAATTGTTCTGTGGGATTTGGCTTAATGTATGTCTGGAGAGTGGACATATGGGTTAATATATGTCCCTTGGAATACATTCAGACAATCTTATGATTTTGAATTTTCCATTATCTGTGTCTTGCATCTTGGAACTCCTTGTGACTGACGAGTTATTTGTCCTCTTGTTGCATTTCTTTCATTTGATTATACATTCCATTTTTATGGTATCTAGTGCACTTGTTGTGGCAACATCGGGAGCTGGATATGTGCTCGGGAGTGGCAGCATTGTAGACATTGCTGGACTATGCTACACATGCACTGGTACCATGATGGTTGCAGCATCTGCCAACACTCTCAACCAGGTGTGTGCTTGTTTTTTGGGGTAGCCTTTACCATTAGCATGATGGTTAACAAAACCAATATTCATTTTGTTCACATTCTTGCAATCCTTTTATGTTCATTATCACACAATGCCACACTTTAATATCAGTTTTTGGCAAGTTATTCTGATTTTCTTACATATTTACATTATTTCAGGATTTATAGATATCATTATACACCTGGTTATCACACGTAGAGACAATGAACTTGGTGCATCGACATCCTTTTCAGGTATTCAAGATAAAGAATGATGCTAAAATGAAAAGGACAATGCGACGGCCCCTACCATCAGGGCGTATTAGTCCTGTGCATGCTGCCATGTGGGCTACAAGTGTTGGAGCTACAGGAACAACATTATTGGCTTGCAAGGTTCGGCTCTTTACCGTTTGCCTGTACTTGCTTTACACTCTGTTTTAAGTGTGTACAGCCACTGAAGTTGGTATAATGCTGTTATTGGATCTGAACATTGAGAAATTTTGGCAAGGTCTGTGCAGGCTAATGGCTTAGCTGCTGGGCTTGCAGCATCCAATCTCATTCTGTATGCATTTGTATACACGCCACTGAAGCAAATACACCCTGTCAATACATAGGTGGGAGCAGTTGTTGGCACCATTCCACCACTTCTAGGGTATGTTACTGCTGAAGACACATTTCTGGATTTTCTAGGTGCAGGTTGAAGGTGGTATTTTATATGTAGAATACAGGAGCGAGTGTATATTCTTCATCTCCTATTTTAATTTCTTATTGTGCTCCCTGGTTATAGTCATTTAATGGCCTGGCAACTAGAACAATCTGGTTTAATACTGCCATGAAGAACATGCATGGCCAGGGGCCATGAGATTGGGTAATAGAACATGGCTTAAGGAGGACGAATGAGGGAGATGACAGATTCATAAACTATTCTCTTATTGCGTGATTAAATGTGATACATGCCAGTCCTTTATGTAGGATGACTAAAGTCGTATTTCAGTTTAGACCAAAGTTTTCTTTAAAAGGCGCTAGGCGCTAATTGTGAGTTTTGCCACTGCCTTGCGCTTTTCGGACCAAAGAGCACCCTTAAGCGCACATTAACTGCAATTAAGCGTTAGGCGTTTTGCTATTGCCTAGAGCCTAGGCTTGCCTTTTTTACGGTTTATTAAACTCAAGACCAAACCATAGCTACCTTCCTAGTTCACTTGGACTCTTCTTAATTTAACTAGCCTTTTTATAATGGACCCAACTGTATCCAACAAGGATAATTACTAATTGAGTTACTCCTTTTCTTAACTTTCCTATCTCTAGCATAAGCTATCCGATGCCTTCACCGATAAGCCTATTTCCTGCTGCCTTGTGCACCCATGGCCATAACAGACTCATCAGAATAAAGCAACATATCATAGAGACATCTGGACCTAGCAGCTTAAGCACACAAATTGAAGTTATGAACTACTCTCAAATCCATAGCCATTGACATAAAGCATCAAACTGGATGATTCCACTGCCCTGTAGACTGTTTCAGGCCATACAGTGACATCTTAAGCAAGCAAATCAAAAGAAGGGGTCACTGTGACGCCCCCGATTCAATCGTACACTAATCATGCACGCAAACGTGTACGATCAAGATCAAGGACTCACGGGAAGATATCACAACACAACTCTAAAAACATAAATAAGTCATACAAGCATCATAATACAAGGCAGGGGCCTCGAGGGCTCGAATACAAGTGCTCGATCATAGACGAGTCAGCGGAAGCAACAATATTTGAGTACGGACATAAGTTAAACAAGTTGCCATAAGATGGCTAGCACAAAGCGGGATCAGATCGAAGAGGCGCAGCCTCTGCGCAGGATCCTCCTAAACTACTCACAGTCGTCGTCGGCTGACACTTGCACGTAGTAGTAGGCACCTCCGGTGTAGTAGTCGTCATCGACGGTGGTGTCTGCTCTGGGCTCAAAGATCCGTTGCGACAACCGTAAAGAAAGGAAAGGGGAAAGGGGAGAAAGCAACCATGAGTACTCATCCAAAGTACTCGCAAGCAAGGATCTACACTACATATGCATGGGTATATGTGTAAGGAGGCCATATCGGTGGGTGAAGCTGAGAATGCCGAGAATAAGAGGGGATAACTAATCACGTCGAAGACTACGCTTGGCGACCTCCGTCTTGCAAACATGTAGAAGAGAGTAGATGAAGTCCTCCAAGTAGCATCGCCAAGTAGCATCTCCAAGTAGCATCTCCGGTAGCATCGCATAGCATAATCCTACCCGCGATCCTCTCCTCGCCGCCTGTTAGAGAGCGATCACCGGGTTGTATCCGCACTTGGAAGGGTGTGTTTTATTAAGTATCCGGTTCTAGTTGTCATAAGGTCAAGGTACAACTCCGGTCGTCCTTTACCGAGGGACACGGCTATTCGAATAGATAAACTTCCCTGTAGGGGTGCACCACATAACCCAACACGCTCGATCCCATTTGGACGGACACACTTTCCTGGGTCATGCCCGGCCTCGGAAGATCAACATGTCGCAGCCCCACCTAGGCACAACAGAGAGGTCAACACGTCGGTCTAAATCCTATGCGCGTTAGGGTCCCGCCCATCGCCCATTGCACACACTGACGTTGCGAGGGCGGCCGAAGCGCACCTAGCCTCCCTTATACAAGAGTAGGCGTTCGGTCCAATCCGGTAGCGCGCCGCTCGTCGCCGACGTCAAGAAGGCCGGTGATACCACGACGCCGGATACCCATAACTACTCCGCGTAGATGGTTAGTGCGTATAGACCAAATGGCCAAACTCGGATCAAATACCAAGATCTCGTTAAGCGTGTTATTATGAAGCAATCATGACGCCGACCAGGGCGAGCCCACCTCTCGCCTAGGTGGTCTCAACTCGCCTGTCGCTCCGCCACAAAGATCCACAGAGGGCCGTCGGGACAAAGGTCCTTTCAGCCCCTAATCAAGTGAATCACTCGCGGGTACTCTTGAGCGGACCCGACTTTAGTCACCATCTGTAGTATGTATGTATGTATAGTATATACCGCGATCACCTCCCAAGTGATCACGGCCCAATAGTATAGCAAGGCAGACTGACAAGAATGTAGAGCCAATGATGATAAACTAGCATCCTATACTAAGTATTTAGGATTGCACGTAAGGTATCAGCAGATGTAGCAACAATGTCGCTATGCATCGTAATAGGATCAACTAAAGTAACATGCTACACTACTCTAATGCAAGCGATAGAGGAGAATAGGCGATATCTGGTGATCAAGGGGGCTTGCTGGTTGCTCTCGGCAAGGAGGGTCGTCAACTCCGTAGTCGAATCGGGGGTCGCCGGCAGTCTCGGGGTCTACCGGAAAGAAGTAACAGAAGGGAAACACAATAAATAACAGAGCAATCAAAGCATCACAAAGTGTAACATGGCAATACGCAGTGCTAGGTGTGCCCTAACACGGTAGTAGGTGATACCGATGAAGGGGGAAAACATCCGGGAAAGTATCCCCGGTGTTTCACGTTTTCGGACAGATGAACCGGAGGGGGAAAATTGCGTGTTCGCTATGCTAGGAATGTGTGGCGGATGAATGGGCTACGTATCCGGATTCGTCTCGTCGTTCTGAGCAACTTTCATGTACAAATTATTTTAATCCGAGTTACGTTTTATTTTATATTAATTTTCAAAGTTTTAAATGATTTTTTATTTTTCTAGATTTAATTTTAATTCAAAACTAAAAGAATAAAATGCTACGGGTACCCAGAGTTGTACCCAACAGAATGTATGTGTGGCTGGCAGGTGGGGTCCAGGGGGTCCAGTCAGCAGTTGACCAGTCAACTGTTGACTGGTCAACGGGGTCAATACGGACCCACTAGTCATGGACAGGGTCAACCCAGTCAACAGTTTGACTGGTCAAACTGGACAGGGACCCACATGTCATTGTCTGTGGTTAACTAGACTTTAAATAAATTAGATTAACTAATAGTGGGGGCCACTGTCATTGGCTAGTAGTTAAACTAACTAGTAATTATCCCCTAATCTAATTTCCACGGGACGGCCGGCGGTGGCTGTGCATACACACGCACACCGCACATGCTTGGACATGGCCACGGCCATGGCCATTAGCAACGACTAGCAGCGGCTGGAGGAGCAACTAGCAGCAGCAACTGGAGAAATCAGCAGCGGCAAACAGCAGCATATAGGAGTAACACGGAGCAGCTGCGGCAGCAACGGCGCGGTCGAGCAGCAGCAACTGCAGGGCAGCAGCAGTGCAGGCTCGCGGGGGTGAAGGAGAGTGTGGCGGGGCAAGCACAGGACAGGAGGCTGGCGCGCGCGTGAGCAGAAGGCGGGCGCCGCACCGGCGAGTGTCAGCAGTGGGCGGAGCTCAACGCCGGGACGGCGGGGTCGCGGCCATGAGCAGGAGGGCGCGCGCGGGGAGCGGCCTCGCGCAGGCGGGCGCGGCCAAGGCTGCAGCCGGCGGGCGCGGACGGGCGTCGCAGCCGGAGACATACAGGGGCGAGGCCACGAGCAGACGGCCGCGCGTGGAGGCGAGGTCGCGGGCGGGCAGAGGCGGTGCTTCGGCTCTGGCGGGGCTTATGCTACGGCTCGAGAACGAGGGGAGCAGCAAGGCGTGTTCGAACCAGGAGTCCAGCGCGAGACTAGCGACACTCGGCCATACCATATGGTCACCGGAGGAGTAACGGCAGTGAGGCACAACGGAGCGGCTACGGCGGCGATACGGGGAACCCACGTAGAGGATGCACACAAGAAAAATAGGAAAGGGAGGAGGTGCGTGAGCTCACCAAGGAGCTGCGGGCGTGCTCAGACGCGTCGGGGGAGGTCGGGAGCAGGCGAATCAAAGAAGGGGAGCTTCGGGGACCGGTGGTGTTGACGAGGTCGATCCAGACGAGGCAAAGCTCATCAGCCCGATCCGCAGCTTTGGTTCGATGAGGACGACGATGGCGGAGCTCCCGGTGCAGTCCTAGGTGGCGGAGACGACGATGGGCGCGAGGTTTGCGACGACCATGGCGAGGAGCTTCGGCTTGTCACGGGGAGGAAGAAAAACGGCACGAGGGAAGGGGAATGGCAAGCTAGGGTTCGACGAGGGGGGCTCGGGGGTGTCAAGTAGGCGCCGTGGGGGAGGACAGATGGCCGACGCGTGGCGATCGGCGGCATGGACGCCGCAGGCGCGTCCAGCCAGCCCCTGATGAACAGAACAAGATGAAGATGGGGATGGTGGGTAGGGCCGGTACTATAGCCAATGGGCTCAAGTGCACACTGTACTTTAGTCTTTCTCCTATTTGTTATTTTTGTTTTACTTTTCTTTTATTATTTCTTTTCTGCTTCTTTTAGTTGTTGTTTATTCTAGTGTTAACAATATCCCAAAGTGGCACCTAAATCGATGTTACCAATTATGACACTGCCACAAAAGGTTTTACCCCAAAACAATTTAGTTTAGTATTTAATAAAATACAATAGACATTTAATTAATTGTTATAGCCACTATTTTAATTATTTTGGTGCATTTCAACATTCTATAAAAGTGTGGTTTCTCCACTATAATTCCTTATAAATTATTTGACTCATTTAGAACATTTTAGTTTTATCGTTTGAAAATCGGTTGTTTGTTTTTATTTTAAATTTCGAACTGGGTTTCATACAGACGCGAGTTTATCAACAGTAACCGAGGGGACGTGGCATCATTAGCGGAGGTTTACTGTAGCTTAATTATCCGGGCGTCACAGTCACTTATAGGTTCGGAGTCTGGCAATACTTCAAGGAGAAGGAAAGCTCTAACTCTCCCACTGGCATTATAAAGGAAGGAGATACGAGAAAGCAAATTTACAACCGGACGCGACTCTTTATGTTACCTAAACCCTTCTTTTACTGGAATGCCGGCATTATTGGACTAGAAGGTCTTTAGGGGCTGGAATGCACTGTTGTGCAGTTAAAGCAGAAGGTGCATTAGATGCATATGATGACTCAGATTTGAGAACTGGAATGGGTGTATGGTTTTTCTATCTGTAAATTCATGTCTTTAAATCTGTCCTTGACCACAGCATCCAGCTATTCATAATCACTTCCTTTTATAAATCCTTTAGTATTTGTAGCATTGGTCTAATAGAGTACCTGCACAGGTGTAGAATATCATGCTTTAGCGTATCATGGGCATATATTCTGTGTATTATTGCACCCCTGTTTATTTATTGAATGAATATCAATGTGGCTGTGCAATATTATGTTTACACGGCATGTGGCCCTTATTTATCTTGATACAGGTGGGCAGCAGCAGCACCTGAAGTGTCACTCAACTCTATGATTCTACCTGCTGCTTTGTACTATTGGCAGTTACCACATTTCATGGCCCTTGCGTACTTATGCCGTGACGACTACCTTGCTGGAGGGTAACTTGATTATTCCAACCAGTTACTACCAGATCTACTGTAGAAGTTACATCAATCAAAATGTTGACAGGTGTGAAACCAACCTAATTTGTATCCTTGACATGTGATTGACTTTTTCATTCAGGTACCGGATGCTCTCTTTTGCTGATCCTACTGGTAAGAGAACTGCATGGGTTTCACTCAGAAATTGTCTCTACATGCTGCCGTTGGGATTATTTGCATACAACTGTAAGTACTAATCATACAGATTCTCTAGTTTCCATTTGCTTCTATTCATAATAAAGTTGGTCAAACTTGGGATCTTTCTTACTCAAGGAACGCTTTGTAGGGGGTCTAACATCTGAATGGTTCAGTTTTGAAGCATCGCTTCTAACGACGGGCCTCGCCATTGGGGCCTTATCATTTGTACTGCATCCTACTCAGAAGAGTGCAAGAAGAATGTTCCATGGTAGCCTTCTGTATCTTCCTGCTTTAATGGCTGGACTCATATTGCATCGGCTGCCTAACGAACAGAAAGAGCATAACAACGTCCATCAGACTAGTGAGATCGCTGGGGTTCTTTGTGCTGCTGAGATGCGGGACGAAGAAAGAGCTCGACAGAAACGGGAAGGCCCGAAACATTCTCGTGCTCAACCACGTCCTCCTGTTGCCTATGCTTCTGTAGCCCCATTCCCCTTCTTACCTGTGCCCGTGTACGTCTCTCCACAAGCTCATGACTTTTGAAAGCCTTGTCCCAGCAGCCAGGCTGCAATGGGCCAGCGCAATGCCTTCATCTTCCTTCCTTTTTTGTCTGTTATCAGAAAACTCTTTTCCGTGCTTGACGACAAATTTTCCAGCTCAGGGCTATCCCTCCTTGTATTGTTATAAAAAAATATCTGAGAATAATGGACGCAATTTTTATTTGGAAAAGCAAGAAACATAAAATTCAGCTGTTTTGCTCACGTCAGTATAAAATTGATATATGTTCCTCCGTTAATATTCACAGCGGTGGCGCAAAGCTTCGGAGGGAGGGAGGGAGGGAGGGAGGAGAGAGAGAGAGAGAGAGAGAGAGAGAGAGAGAGAGAGAGAGAGGCCGGTGACCGGCGGGACGCAGTAGCAGTCCAGCAACAGCCATCATCGATTCACCGGCGGCGGGGGAGGCGGAGCTCGACCAGGAGATGGACGAGGTCGTGCTGACGCCTGCGACATCCCCATATTCGTCGTGGCTGCTTCCTCACCGCTGCGACACCTGGTGCTCATTTGCAGGTTCGAATCACATCCCTCGCCCTCCCCTCCCCTCATTTTCCACTGTTTTGTGGAGCTCGGTTGTTGGAGCTTTGTCCAGAGAGACAGGTAGAAGTAGCGTAGATAGAGAATAGGAGCAGCAATGTGTTTGCTGCTGTTTGTTTCATTTTTCCACATCTCCTTCTGTACTGTCAAGTTTCATTTTTCCACATCTCCTTCTGTACTATCAAGTTTCATTTTTCCACATCTCCTTCTGTACTGTCAAGAGAACATCCACTGAATCACAAAGGAGTTACACAACCCGCCTGCTTTTTTCCCTTTTCTGAATCTTTGCCATCATCTAGCCTAACAACAAATCATGCATGTGTGTACTGCATTTTATGTATCTCAAACATAGTTTTAAATAGCGCGCTAAGCATCTTAGCGGCGGACCTTTTTCAAATGCTATAGCGTGTTATAGCGGAGCTATAGCGCGCTATTTAAAATGTTTGTTCATTTGTTTGGACCAAAGTCTCTTAGCGCAAGACCTTTTGTGAACGCTATAGCGTGTTATAGCAGAGCTATAGCGGGCTATTTAAAACAGTGATCTCAAATCAATGTGCTCAAGTCCAAGCCCAGTCTATACTATCTGTGTTGGGTTTCCTCCTCAAATGTGTGCGTTTGTGTGTTCATTCATACGGCTGCGGTGGCATTTCCAACCCATATCCACCATGGTAAATTCCAATCTATATGTAATAGTTGCCATGGGCAATCCCAATATGCAGTGATGGCAAGTGATACGCGCCCCCATTACAATTTTGCCATGTTTTTGGCTTAGGAAACTTCAATTTTTCCATAGCAATTTGATACTTTTTGCCATGACAAATTTATTCATATTTATGCTCTGGTGAAGATGTTGATATAATTTTAGATCATGGATTCATGTGTACAATGAACAGTTTGAATTCGCAAGCCGATTGATTTCGTTGAAAACGTAGGCAAATTTTTGCCATGTATTGATTGATTAACCATGACAGTTTTGCCATGTTTTTAGGAGAACAACAAAATTCTTGGTTTTATTGGTTTTTCTACGTTTCAACGTTTTGCCATGGCAAATTTGCCATGATTTATAAGTAGAATCATGTTGTCATAGGTTTTATGTGCATCAAGTCCTTTTCCTGACTTTTTATATGTGCTCTTAGGATAGGGATCATGGCAACTCTTTTAAGATGTCTTGCTATGGGTAACTCAAGATCGAGTTTGCCATGGCAAACTTCAAGACCTGTAGTTTTTCTGCCCTTTTTCCAACTTCAAGATGTGTTGGCATGGACCACCATACATGTATATTTACAAACATGCTTCGAGGGAACTCAAATTTATGTTGCCATGGAAACTCAATTTTTTATTTGTCGTGCCAAATGAAATTATTTCTAGCCATGGCAAAAATTATAATATATTGCCATGGGAAAACAAAATATCTTGCCATGCCGACTCAACTTCTGTTGCCATGACATTAAATCATGTTTTCGTTGCCATGGTAATAGAAAAATATACATTGCCATGGGTAGCTCCACGGCATTTTTGAGCTTGGAATGTTCATATGTATTTGCCATGGCAAAGTGTAATATGTATCTGCCATGGCATTTTTTTTCATAACTCCTCGTTTGCACAGTTCATTCTATTTTTCAATGGCAATTTCCATATAAAGCTTGGAAGTATTAAGCAAAATACCATCGCATATTCTAATAAGTATCTCCTGTGACATTTTTGTTCTTAATTATAGTTACTTTTTGCCAAGGCAAATTCTAATATGTATCCACATTTTTCCTAGGGAAAAAATGCATTAAAGTTTCCATATGTTAAAAGAACTTTTTTCTCTCTCTTTTTTTCTTTTCACCATGTGCAAAATGAAAGTTGTTGGCAAATTCATATGGCCCCATAAAAGCATTTCTTCCAAGGAAAAATTGTTCACTGCAAACCATGGAAAATTTAGTTTATTGACCATGGCAAATTTTAAGTAGTTTTTTGACCATGGAAAATTCAGTAATTGAGCATGGCAAATTTTAGTAGTTGACCATGGAAAATTTTATTAATCTAGCGTGGCAAATTTAAGTCCTTTTTCGACTATGGAAAATTTAGTTTGTTGACCATGCCAAGTCTTATTCATTGACATGGCAAATTGTAAGTCCTGTTTCCACCATGGCAAATTTTAAGTGCTTTTTCGACCATGGCAAATTTAGTTTGTTGACCATGGCAAATATAGTTTATTGAGCATGGCAAATTTTAAGCCCTTTTTCGACCCTGGCAAATTTAGTAATTGACCATGGCAAATTTAGGTTATTGACCATGGCAAGTTTTATTAGTTGATGTGGGCAAATTTAAGTCCTTTTTCGATCATGGCAAATTATTATTTTTGTTGATCATGGCAAATTTAGTAATTGGACATGGCAAATTTTAGTAATTAAGCATGGAAATTTCAGTAGTTGATCATGGCAAATTTCAGTATTTTTTCAGCCATGGCAAAATTTAGTAATTGACCATGGCAAAAATAAAATTATAATGTATGAAAAAGATGTTGGCATCAAACATGGCAATTTTAGTGTATGGGCACGACAATTTTTCAAGTGGACCATGGCAAAAAAAATATAATGTATGAAAAAGATGTTGGCATCAAACATGACAATTTTAGTGTATGGGCACGACAATTTTTCAAGTGGACCATGGCATTTTTTTTGTTCTCACATAATTTATTTCACAAGTCATGGCAAATTTAGTAATAACATCATGGCAAATTTTACTCTATTTTCTTCCACCATGGAATTTTGATATTGGATCATAGCAATTTTTTGCATAGCATTCGCAAATAGTTTTGCGATGAGTATAACATTTTTTTTATTTGCCATGTAAATAAAGTAGTTTGTTGCCATTAAAGTATAATTAACATAAACTTACAAAGTGTCCTGCCATTTGTTTGCCATTGCATTTTTCGAAATTTTTTACCATGGCAAACTACTGCTCATTTTTTTTGTTCTCCATCATGTCAATGAATATGTCATGTAACTGTTCAACGTTGCATTGATATTTGAAATCTCTCTTTACCAAAGCCTGCCATGCCTGCTCATACTGTGTGTTTTTTCCTTCTTTTTTTGCCATCATGTTTATTGACCACACGGCAATTTTTATCCTTTTTACGCCATGGATGGTATGTATGTATCTGAACCACGGCAAGTTCATTTATTTTGTTGATGCCAGCATTTTTTGGTAGCTATTTTTCAGAGTTTGGTGCAGATTTCTGGGTTTTAGGCCTACTTAGCGTGCCACAATGAAAGTTGGGCTTTTTGTGGGGTGCTAAGCACATTCACTTTGACGGGCTTGACGTTCGCGCTAGAGGGGGTTTCGTTCCGAACGGTTTCGATCGATCCCTCCTCCCAGCTGAACCTTCTCGTTCGGTCTGGGGGCCTCCCAGACCGAACGGTCGGTAGTTATCGACGTCCATAAAAATTGACGCAAACTTCCTATGTCCTTTTCGTTTTGGCTCGTGATGGTTGATACCCACGTTTGGTTTAGAAAAAAATCTCCTTTTCGTTTTGGCTTCACATTCATTTTGAGTTTGAAAAAGAAACTTAACGTTTGGTTTCACGGATTTGTCCTTAAACGTTATGGCCGTAAAACAAGAATTCAGAAATGACTACAAAGTGTGACTTATGAGTGTTGTGATTGGGCTCCCGCTTGGTCTCAACCAGAAAATTCGAGCAAGGAGGTTTGTCAGAGCATCTCCAGCCGTTCGGCCCCCAGGGGCTTGAAATAGCGTCGCCTGGGGGCCAATCTGCGGAAAAATCGGTGCGGGGGAGCTCGGGTTCCCAGCCGACCCCCCAAGGCCCCCCCAGCCGTCGATTTCGGCTCACTTTCAACACAAATTGGCCCACTTTCAGCGCAAATTGGACCAATTTTGGCCCATATTCGACGTGCTTGGGCACAAATTCAACAAAAGCTATTTTTACTACATAGTTCACCACATAAATCAATACAGATCAAATAGTTCAACAAATCAATACAAATTAAATAGTTCAACAAATAAAAACTTATATTTCATCACACGCCGAGTTAGGTGTTGCCCTTGAGCCCCCATAGGCGCTCCACCAGATCGTGTTGCAGTTGTGGAAGCACCTGTGGGTCTCGGATCTCCTGACACATATTGAGGAAGGCAATCCAGGTTGCCGGTAGCTGGTGATCAACTTGGGCAAGAGGACCTTGCCTGTAATATGGTTCAGTGTCAAATACTGGATCTTCCTACTCGCTCTCAATGATCATGTTGTGCAAGATGACACAACAAATCATGACTTCCCACATTTGATCTTTTGACCAGGTCAGCGCGGGGTACCGGACAACAGCAAATCGAGATTGGAGCACAACAAATGCCCGCTCGACATCCTTCCTGCAAGCCTCCTGACACTTGGCAAAGTAGAAGTTCTTGCCTCCTGGCACAGGGTTTGAGATAGTCTTCAGAAATGTGGACCATCTCGGATAGATGCCATCTGCTAGGTAGTATCTCTTGTTGTAGTGGCGCGACCTCGAAGTTCACCGGAGGAGCATGAACTATCCCTAGGTGGTTTTGGTAATTCATAACAACATATAGCTCATTGAGCTAATGCTATTCCAAGACTATTATTTCAGGAAAGCTTAATGAATGGCATGGCATGGATGATGAAAGTGGATCCCTCAAAATACCAATGACAAAGGATTGGCTCAAGCTCAAAAGCTCAAGACTCTTTATATTTTAGTGATCCAAGATCACATTGAGTCTATAGGAAAAGCCAATACTATCAAGAAGGGATGAGGTGTTGCTTAATGAGCCTCTTGCTTCATGTGCTTGGTGATATGCTCCAAAAACCCTCAGCTACTTTCTCACATCCACAAATGACCTAAACCTAAAGCCAAAATCGGTCACACCGATTCTTTCTATCCGGCGCCACCGAGTTCTAATGTCATAGCCACTGCCACAAACCCTAGGCAAATCGGTCATATCGATAGGGATCTCGGTCTCACCGAGATGGGATTGTAATCTCTCTGTTTCCCTTCGCAACATTTCGGTCTAACCGAAGTGAGCGATCGGTCCCACCGAGATTGCAATGTAAACTCTATGTTTCCCTTTTGTAACATTTCGGTCTCACCGAAAAGAGCAAATCGGTCCCACCGAGTTTACCTGACTAACTCTCTGGAAAGCTTATTACCAAAATCGGTCTCACCGAGTTTGTGTAATCGGTCTTACCGAGATTATGTTATGCCCTAACCCTAACCGAATCGGTCTTACCGAGTTGCATGTCAGTCCCACCGAAAATCCTAAGGTGAGGTTTACTAAATCGGTTCGACCGAGTCTGTTGAATCCGTCCCACCGAGTTTGGTAAATTGTGTGTAACGGTTAGTTTTTGTGTGGAGGCTATATATACCCCTCCACCTCCTCTTCATTCGTGGAGAGAGCCATCAGAACAAACCTACACTTCCAACTTACCATTTCTGAGAGAGAACCACCTACTCATGTGTTGAGACCAAGATATTCCATTCCTACCATATGAATCTTGATCTCTAGCCTTCCCCAAGTTGCTTTCCACTCAAATCTTCTTTCCACCAGATCCAAATCCTATGAGAGAGAGTTGCGTGTTGGGGAGACTATCATTTGAAGCACAAGCGCAAGGAGTTCATCATCAACGCACCATTTGTTACTTCTTGGAGAGTGGTGTCTCCTAGATTGGCTAGGTGTCACTTGGGAGCCTTCGACAAGATTGTGGAGTTGAACCAAGGAGTTTGTAAGGGCAAGGAGATCGCCTACTTCGTGAAGATCTACCGCTAGTGAGGCAAGTCCTTCGTGGGTGACAGCCATGGTGGGATAGACAAGGTTGCTTCTTCGTAGACCTTCATGGGTGGAGCCCTCTATGGACTCGCGCAACCATTACCCTTCGTGGGTTGAAGTCTCCATCAACGTGGATGTACGATAGCACCACCTATCGGAACCACGCCAAAAACATCTATGTCTCCAATTGCGTTTGAATCCTCAAAACCCTTCCCTTTACCTTCTTGCATGTTGCATGCTTTAATTTCCGCTGCCTATATACTCTTTGCATGCTTGCTTGAATTGTGTGATGAGTTCTTGACTTGTCCTAAGATAGCTAAAATCCGCCAAACTCTAAAATTGGGAAAAGGTTAAGTTTTTAATTGGTCAAGTAGTCTAATCACCCCCCCTCTAGACATACTTCAAGGTCCTACAAGTGGTATCAGAGCTTTGGTCTCCATTTGCTTTGATTTCCATAGCTTTTGGTGGTCATAGCCTTGGTTTCACAACCTAGGAGAGTATGACGTCTAGTGAGGGAAATTATCATCGTAGAGGTCCTTACTTTGATGGTACTAATTTTTCTAGTAGGAAGCATAAGATGAAAATGCATATTCTCGGACATAACCCCGCCATTTGGGCAATTATTTGTATTGGCTTGCAAGGTGAATTCTTTGATGGGAGAGAGCCGAACCGTGAAGCTAATGTGGAAGAATTGAAGATGCTGTAATACAACGCTCAAGCTTGTGATATCATCTTCAACGGATTGTGCCCCGAAGAATTCAACAAAATCAGCCGCCTTGAGAATGCAAAGGAAATTTGGGATACTTTGATTGATATGCATGAAGGTACCGACTCCGTCAAGGAATCCAAGTTGGATGTGCTCCAAAGTCAGCTTGACAAGTTCAAAATGAAGGATAGTGAAGGTCTCGCTGAAATGTACTCCAGGCTTGCACTTATCACAAATGAGATTGCCGGCTTAGGGAGTGAAGAGATGACCGACAGATTCATCATCAAGAAGATCCTAAGAGCATTGGATGGAAAGTATGATACCGTGTGCACATTGATCCAAATGATGCCAAATTACAAAGATCTCAAGCCAACGGAAGTCATTGGAAGAATTGTTGCTCATGAGATGTCACTCAAGGATAAGGAGGAACTTCACAACAAGTCAAGTGGTGCTTACAAAGCCTCAAGTGAAGCCCCCACATCATCAAGTGAGAAACAAACCTTCAATGAAGAATTGAGCCTAATGGTGAAGAACTTCAACAAATTCTACAAGAGTAGAAGCAAAGAAAGAAGCTCCAAGTCAAGGTCCTACAATGACAAAAGATCTTCTAGTCGAGAGCGAAATTGCTACAATTGTGGGAGACCCGGACACTACTCCAATGAGTGTACGGCACCCTACAAAAGAAGAGAAGATTCTTCGAAAAGAAGAAGCAAAAGAGAAGAATCACCATCGAGAGAGAGGAGTAGAGATGATCGTTATGAACGAAGACCCTCACGGAGAAGCAAGGATTCGGAAAGGAAGGACAAGTCATCAAGGAGCTACACAAAACGAAGACATCAAGCTCATGTTGGTGAATGGGTATCCGGCTCCGACTCCGACAATCACTCCGAGAGAAGCTATCACTCCGACTCTGAATATACTCAAGATGAAGGTGTTGCCGGTCTAGCACTTGTGTCAACCAACTCCTATGACATATTTGATTCACCAAATGAAGGAATTGGAAGATGCTTCATGGCCAAAGGTCCAAAGGTAACACATCCTGAGTATGTTAATTTCGATAGTGATGAAGATGACTTGCTTGTGGATGATGATTTACTTGTTGACAACTCTAGTGATGAATACTATGATGAAAAGTCAACTAATCATGCTAATCAAGATAAAACGAATGACAATGATAAGGAGAAGATTGAGCTTCTAACTAAAGAACTAAACACTCTTAAGTTAGCTCATGAAACTATCTTCGAAGATCATCGAGAACTTTTAAGGGCTCATGAGAAGTTACGCTTTGAAAAGCTCAATCTTGAGCAAGAGCATGAGTTCTTAAAGGCAATCAATGATGATCTCCATAAGAGAAGTTCTTCTTACATTGCCAAGCGTTTACTCTTATCTACTTACATGCCTCAAGTCAAGTCTAGTAACAAGTACAAGAAAGATCCTTCCTATAGTAGTAGCAATAATAATGTCAAATCCAATATTGTTGCTTCTAGTAGTTCTCTTGATTCCACTAATGATTCTCCTAGCCAAGTTACACTTGAGCAAGAAAATAGCTTATTGAAGGGAATTATAGAGAAAGGTGTTTACAAGAGCCTTGCCGGGAGTAAGGAATTCGAGGACGCAAGCAAGGAAGGCACCGGAAGAATCAAGGTGTTGGTTTTGAACGAAAGTTCAATGCCAATGGAGTTGAGTGGGAAGAAGATCAATACCCCAAGACGAAGTTTGTTCCTTAACAAGAGAAGTATGATCCTACTTCCTTCAAAGGAACACAAGCACAAGATGATCTTCCACCACAAGACCACAAGAACAAGGGCAAGGGCAAGCTTCAAGAAGAGATTGATGCATTTGAAGAAGCACCCAAGGTCTCGGTCAAGTGGGTTCCCAAGACTACGTCAAGTTCTACTTCATCGAGTACGACTACAACTCCAAGGATTCCCATCAAGATGATGTGGATCCCGAAGAAGAAGAACTAGAGAGTTCTTGAGGGTGACTCCGCCAACATCCTTCACTCATATCATTATGGCAAGAACAAGTGCAATCAACTTCTACATCTTGCACTATTTCAAGGAGTCACAAACCCTCATGTTGGTAAGGCAAGGGACAAGGTAACCTAATGATTTCATGGACATCATCTTGTGTGTGCATCACTCTATGTCTATGGATATCCTTGTTTGTTCCTTATCGGACTAACCCATGTAGGTATGTTGAAAGTGCAACTCACTCCAAAGGATTGCTCCAAATGATCTACATCAACATTGAGCATCCACATCTTCAACACCTACATGAAGTCATCATCGACAAAACCCAAGGTTAGTTCATCCCTCTAAGGGGGGATCTCACATCTAGGGCGAGCTTAACTCTAAGAATTGAGTCAAAGCAACTCTAATGGTGTGAACACATCAATGCATTATGTAAAAGTGGTAACCCCCCTTGAGCTTAAATGATGAGTATGACCTATGATCAAATGTTTTCATTTGACTCCTAAGTCAATATACTCATATATAGATGACCTAGTCATCGCCAATTGTTTGATAGATGCTAGAATTGGTTGTGCATGCTTTGCCACATATTTCATTTGCCATCTTATTGTGTGAGCATGTTGGTGCATATTTTACTCATTCAAGGACATCCACTTGTTGTTTTGATTGATTGGCTTCCTTTTTCTTTTTTCCAAGTGGATGGACAAGAATGCCTAAGAACCTTCTCTAGCTATCTATGTTTTTCTCGTCTCAAACTCTATTCATGCTACATCACAAAATTTGATCAAGTTAGATTCGAACCACTCTGTGTGAGGAGCACTCGGAGTCCCTGATTCGTCATAGACTTAAACTTCCAAGACTTCTTTGAGATTCTCGGTCTGACCGATTCCTCCATTTTGGTCCTACCGAGATCACTAAGTTGATCTAGGTTTTCAATCTCGGTGCAACCGATTTGAACTTTTCGGTCACACCGAGTTGCTGTAACTGTACACAGTTATGCATCTCGGTGCCACCGAGTCATTCCACTCGGTCACACCGACAGGGTCGGGCTATATATAGTCACGGGAAAAAAATTGGAAATTTCTCCGAACCTCTTCGCCCGCGCAATAGCTCGCTCTGCCTCCAGGGTCTCCGGACCGTCTCCTCGTCGCCAGCCGCCTCCTGTCGCTGGTCTCCGCCGCCGTCAACGGATTTCAACCCCGCCGTTGCCGCCGTAGTGAGTTCATCGCCAAGCTAGGGTATGGACTCGATCACAGTGCTATCCTCGTCTGATTCCTTGCACATTGTGTTCTTAATTCTTATTGATTCTTGCCACGATTGATACACTCCTATCCAGTCAATGCAATCCTTAGATTAGATGAGATTTGAAAATTTAAGGTTAGATTTCCGCCGAAACCATCTCGGACCCACCGAGTCCCACTGATTTGGCTAACGCCATTGCACTAGTAACTCTCGGTCTGACCGAGAATTGCTAATTGGTGAGACAGTTTTTAGGACTTTATGAAACCCTAGTAGTCTCGGTGCCACCGAACTGTGATTCGGTCCAACCGAGTTCATCAGTTTAGGTTCCAAAACTGCTTCGGTATCACCGAGTTTGAAAATCGGTTGATCCGAAATGCTTTCTGTGGAAAACTAAAACTGAATTTTTGAATCATTCTTTTGCAAAAATCTCTGCATTTTGTGATGCTCATCCACTCTATCTCATCTATAACTCTTCACAGGGTCAGCAGTCAGTGTTTGTAGCATGTCAGACCAAAGTGATAATCAGAACAGGTCAGAAGAGCAGATTCACATGAGTGAGGGCACTAGTCCCTCTAGAACTTCAGATGAAGGTAGCAGGAGCACCCCAAGCAACCTGCCTAAAGCTGCTACCAGGACAAGGAAGAAGAGAACCTCAGATTCTGAGGATGAGGATTATAGAGAAGAAGAGGATGAGGCTACCTCCAAGAAGGTAATGCTCAAAAAGGAGTATGCCTCAGCACATAACACCAAACCTGGACTCAATAGAAAGGTTCCTGCCAAGAGGACACCTATGCTAAAGGTCAGAGGATCTACTCAAGTGCCTGATAAGTCTGAACCCAAAGAGGCACCTGCAAAAAGAGTCACAACTTCCAAACCCAAGAAAGTTCCCACTGGAGAAACTATGAAGTTTACCATTGAATCACAAGATGAAGCTGCTCAGGATAAGAAGAAGAAAAGAGCCAGAACCACTACTGCCCAGGTTCTTGGAAAACCCTCAATGAGGAGTGACTCTGAAGAGGAAGAAGAGGTTGCTGCACCAGCACCCAAGGCACCAAAGCTGATGGGTGATGCTATAAGATCAGGGGCTGCAAAATCAAAGCCCAAGGAAGCACCCAAAGCTGCCCCCAAGCCCAAGCTTGCACCAAAGAGGAATACCAGGAGTACTCCAGCTGCTGAGAAAAACAAGGCCCCAGTGCCTGAAGTTGCTGATGATTAAGATGAAGAAGGACAAGTTCTGAGGAAGCTCAAGCCCAAGATACCAGACCACAATGATGTCCATCCAGTGGCTGAGGACATGAAGATCAGAAGAGACTCAGGGTTGAGGCTATGGAGGATGACAGATCCATATGCCACAAGGAGAAGAACTGCTGTTGATTACAAGTTCCATACAAAGGAACAGCAGGACTTCTATGAGACAATCTTGTTGGATAAGAAGCCCATAGTGTGTGATATGAGGTGGGTCGAATGGACCTACATGAAAGACAATGAAGAGCACTATCCTGGAGTGCAAGCCAGTTTTGTTGCTTGTGGAGTTGCAGATTTTGTTGAGCAAAAGCTCACCAACTGAAATGATGAACTCATTATGCAATTCTACTCCACTTCACTCTTCTATCCAGATGGGAGGATAGTTTGGATGTCTGAAGGTACAAGGTACCAGTCAACCATTGAGGAGTGGGCAAATCTGATCAATGCCCCAAAGGAGAGTGAAGATGACTAGGATGTCTATGCCAAGAAGAAGATGGACCACAATTCCATGGCACACATGTACAAGGAGATCCCAGACAATGCACTTGAGACACATAAGTTTGGGTCAGTCCACTTTCTTCTGTCAAGGCTGCCAACAATCAACTGCATCCTAAGGCACACTCTGTTGCCTAAGTCTGGTGACCACAACATGATTAGAGGGCATGCAATCAACATGTTGCATTTGTTTGATGTGCCACAGAAGTTCAAGGTCATGAGCCTTATGGTAGAGACCATTAAGAGGACTGCAGCAGACCAAAAGAGGAGCTGTGGATATGCCCCTCAGATTCAGGAGTTGATTAACTCAAAGATGGGCACAGGGAAATATCTATTGGATAAGGAACATTTTCCTCTCTATCCAGACTTTGAGGACAATCAGGTTGTCATGAATGAGGATGAGCCATCATAAGTACAAGCTCAAGAGAAGAAGGAGAAGGCAAAGAAGGAGAAGGCTGCTAAGATGCCAACTCAAGAGGAGGCATCTGAGTACTTTTTGAAGAACAAGCAGGAGCAGATTGGTTACTTGATAGCATCAACTCTAAGGATTGAGAAGGGATTGGCCACCCTTACTCGAAATCAGGAGAGCTTGGAAAGAATCATGGAACTAAAATTCCATGATCTAGATGTCAAAATGGCGAGATTGATCGGTTGTGGAGCAGCTACAGGATGACATGCAGGAGAGGCAGGGCAAGACTACCACTAATGTATTTGCCAGAGTGCCTAGAGCTCAGAGATCAACTGCAGTGCCTGTGACAGACACCAGAGCCACATCATCTGCACCAGCTACAGCTCCAGCACCAACTCCTCCAACTCCATCTACTTCAAGTGAAGCCTTCGTTCTTGGAGTTATCCGGACACCGCCACCTGAAGATCAAGCCTGAGAGTCGATCTAGCACTATGCATTTTCTATGAACTTTTTGGTAACTTGTTTCCAAAGGGGGAGAAAAATATATAGATCATAGTGTAGGATCGTTGAAGGTAAGAGTGTCTAGAGGGGGGTGATTAGACTACTCGACAAGATAAAAAATTATGCCTTTTGACAAAGACAAGTTTGTAGCAGATTTAGCATATCACACAAGTCAAGTAGCTTACTACACATGCAATTCTAGAGTATGGGCAGCGGAAAGTAAATTGCACATGAAGTAAAGAGAGGTGGAGAAGATCAAACGCAATTTGGAGACACGGAGATTTTTCTCGTGGTTCCGATAGGTGGTGCTATCGTCAATCCACGTTGATGGAGACTTCAACCCACGGAGGGTAACGGCTGCGAGAGTCCACGGAGGGCTCCACCCACGAAGGGTCCACGAAGAAGCAACCTTGTCTATGCCATCATGGCATACGCCCAAGGAGGACTAGCCTTACTCGGGGTAGATCTTCACGAAGTAGGCGATCTCCTTGCCCTTACAAACTCCTTGGTTCAACTCCACATCTTGACGGAGGCTCCCAATCGACACCTAACCAATCTAGGAGGCACCACCCTCCAAAAGGTAATAGATGGTGTTGATGATGATGAACTCCTTGCTCTTGTGCTTCAAATGATAATCTCCCCAACACTCAACACTCCTCACTGATTTGGTTGTGGTGGAAGAAAGGATTGAGTGGAAAGCAACTTGGGAAGGCTAGAAATCAAGTTTCATATGGTGGGAGTGGAGCAACTTGATCTCAACACAAGGGTAGGTAGTTTTCTTCTCGAAATGTAAGGTAGGAGTGGTAGTTCTTTCGATGGCTCTCTCCACGAATGAAGAGGAGGTGGAGGGTATTTATAGCCTCCACACAAAATCCAACCGTTACACATTTGACCAATCTCGGTCGGACCGAAGTTGACAACTCGGTGAGACCGAAAGTTCAAATCTTGTGAACGTTGGGATTTTCGGTGGGACCGAAAATACAATCTCGGTGAGTCCGATTCTTCCAAAGACTAGGGTTTGCCAATCTCGGTGGGACCGACTTTATCATCTCGGTGACACCGATATGATGACAGAAGGTTACAGAAGCTTGGCAACACTAGTTTCGGTGAGACCGAGTTTGGAATCGGAAAATCCGAAATTACTAGGGTTTGGCTTTGTGGCTGAGGTGGTTCATCTCGGTGTGACTGAGTTTAGGAAATCGGTGGGACCGAGATTACTTATGAGTGTATGTGGCAGTGAGAGTTGCTGATAGTTTAGGAGATGTATCACTAAGCACTTTGAGCAACAAGATCATTAACATAACCTCATCCCCTTTTAATAGTATTGGCTTTCCTATAGACTCAATGTGATCTTGGATCACTAAACCAAAAATGGAGTCTTGAGCTTTTGCCAATGCTTGCCTTAACATCTTGAGGGGTCCACCTCTTCAGTCCTTTTGCCAGCCAATGTGATTGACCTTCCTGAAACATACTTGATAAAAGCATTAGTCCAACCACAAAGTATGTTGTCATTAATTACCAAAACCACCTGGGAGCAAATGTGCTTTCAATCTCCCCTTTTGGTAATTGATGGCAACACACAAAACAAGACATCAAAGCTTCTTGAAGGAAAGACAGAATTATCACTAAAGCTTTGACAAACATGTAGTACAGGCTCCCCTACAAGTGTGCAAGATTTTCATAAATTATGGTTTTGGACTACCACAAGCACACTAGAGAAAAGCAGGATGTGCTACATGCAGCTTGGCTATATGCATCGGAGCAGATGAAAAGAAGTGAGTGATAATGCATATGTGCATGGTGATTTCTTGCAAACAAGTATTCACAAGCAAGTCACCATCATGCACATTCTGCAGGATGCGTATACTTACCTTGAGGCTCCTTGGCATTGTACCTGAAGAAATAAACTTGGGAAAACAAGGTTAGATAACACAAGAGTATTTCTTCAACCAACAGCAAGAGCATCAAGAGTACCAAGCCAGGGATGACATGTATAAGGAGTGTCTCATATTGAGCACAAGCTTGAATCAGCAAACATGTCTCCCAAAACTAAAAGATTTTCAATTAACTCTGAGAGATTTTGCTTTCCATAAGATATCAATTGTGAAAGTAATGAAAGCAAAATCAAAAGAATGATGCCAAATGTAATATCCAATATGAAATACGGCAAAGCTTTGATGTGATTCTCTCCCCCTTAAGGTAAGATTGCTCTTCTTCTCCCCCTAAATCTTCTCTTCTCCCATTATCTCCCCCTAAATCTTCTCCCCCTTTGACATCAAGTGCCGAAAAGGACAGCAGACTAGAAAGGTCAGGGAAGATGGAAGGAAAGAAGTGGGATCCTTAAGAATCACAACTGGGCAATAAGACACACGTATAGAGAATCATTGAGGAGCTGCAGAAGATGATATCCTGAAAGAAAATCGGTGACACCGAATTAGATGGATAGGTGGGTCCGAAAGTCAGGGACTTAGGGCAGATCCTTTTCGGTCAGACCGAAATTTTTAAGTCGGTGGCCTTGAGTTTAATTCAAGGAAATACAGAAATAATTCAGCTCACTTTGCAAGGAATGTTTCAAAGGATTTGCAATGAATTTGTAAAAGATTTTCAAGGAATTGATCAGAGCCAAAAGGATATTCACAAAGACATAAGAATAGAGATGAAAAAGATTCCTAGATGAAGTTTTTTTTCTTTTAATGAAAACACAATGAGAAAACATAAGAGCAACTAGAAAGATTGCAAAAAAAACATATGTACTTCATCTAGATAGGGGTCGGCGACTAGGTCACCTATGTTTGAGTATTTTGACTTAGGAGTCAAATGAGAACATTTGATCATAGGTCATACTCATCGTTTAAGCTCAAAATGGGGTTGCCATTTTTCGATTAAGCATTTGATGTGATCACATCTTATGAAGCTGCTTGTACTCATGACTTTGAGCTAAGCTCCTTCAAGATGTGAAGAACATACCTTGGGCTTGTTGTTGCTTTGCTCATGTAGGTGAACTTGATGTAGGTGCTCATTGAATGTGAAGTTAGAGCATCATTTCCAATTGTATAGTTCATCTTCCTACATGGGTTAGGCAAGCAAGGAAATACTCAAGAATATCCAGGATGACAAGATTGAAATACTAGATGTATAAGGTGTCAAAAAGGATATGTGGAATTTTGTTCCTTGAACTCAACATCCCAAAGAGCTAGATACTTGGTCAATGACAAGATTACTCATGATTTGAGTGTGTGATAATCTTGTGGAATGTAGATCATCCAAGTACCTGCAAGGAGTTAGATGCAATACAAGGAGGCAAATGTGTCCAAGACATATGATCATCATCATAAGAGAAATATCAAGGATTAGTCAAGTAGGCTCATGCCTCGCATGCATCAATGGAGTTTTCACTCCAAGTTTGAAGCATCAATGATGTTCAACTCACTCCTTAGCGACAAAACACTTTCTCATCAAGGGTTTTGTGAAGATATCGACAAGTTGTTTGTCGATCGAACATGCTTAAGATTGATGTCACCCTTAGCAATGTGATCACGAATAAAATGGTGACGAACTTCAATATGTTTAAATGCGAGAGTGTTGCACAGGATTGTGTCCAATCTTAATCGCACTCTCATTGTCACAAAGCAAGGAACATGTCTCGCATGTATCCCATAATCCATAAGCGTTTGTGTCATCCATAGCAAATGAGCACAACATGAACCAGCAGCTATATATTCTGCTTGGCGAGATAATGATACGAATTTTGTTTCTTGGAGGACCAAGATACAAGGGATCGACCAAGGAATTGACACGTACTGAAGTTGACTTTCTATCAACCTGTCTCGGCATAGTCCGAGTCGGAATAGCCAACAAGATCGAAAGAGGCCCTCTTAGGATACCAAATGCCAAAGTTAGGTGTGTGTATCAAATATCTCACAATTCTTTTAACAGCTTTAAGATGACATTCTTTAGGGGCTGCTTGATATCGAGCACACATGCATACACTCAACATTATGTCAGGACAAGAAGCACAGAGATATAGTAGAGAACCAATCATAGATCGATAAACCTTTTGATCAACAGGTTCTCCATCTTTAGTCAAGTCATTATGTCCACTAGTAGGCATGGGGGTTCTCATACCTTTGCTTTCTTGCATGTTGAACTTCTTGAAGAGATCCTTGGTGTACTTTGTTTGTGAGACAAAGGTACCCTCCTTAGATTGCTTGATTTGCAACCCAAGGAAGAATTTGAGTTCACTCATCATGGACATCTCATACTTCTCTGACATGAGCTTTCCAAACTTCTCGCTAAAATGAGGGTTAGTTGAACCAAAGATAATATCATCAACATATATTTGGCACACAAATAGTTCACCATCAACCCTTTTCGTGAATAGCATTGAGTCTATTTTGCCAATCTCAAATCCTTTTTCAAGAAGAAAGCTAGTCAAGCATTTGTACCAAGCTCTAGGAGCTTGTTTAAGGCCATAAAGAGCTTTGTGCAACTTGTAAACATGATTAGGCTTTTTAGGATTCACAAATCCGGGAGGTTGTTTCACAAATACTTCCTCCTCAATTTCACCATTTAGGAAAGCACTTTTAATATCCATTTGATAGAGAGTAATATCATGGTGGTTGGCATAAGCAAGAAGAATGCGAATGGACTCAAGTCTAGCAACGGGGGCATAGGTCTCACCATAGTCCATACCTTCGACTTATGTGTAACCTTGAGCTACGAGACGAGCCTTGTTGCGGATGACTTGTCCATCTTCATCTTGCTTGTTCCGAAACACCCATTTGGTTCCAATGACGTTTTGATCATCATTGGGCTTCTCTACCAAAGTCCATACATTGTTCCTCTCGAAGTTGTGTAGCTCTTCGTGCATAGCATTCACCCAATCCGGGTCTTCAAGTGCTTCTTCTACCTTCATAGGTTCAAGACTAGAGATAAATGAGTAATGCTCACAAAAGTTAGCTAAGCGAGTTTTAGAGCGAGTAATTCTCCCGGAGTCGATGTCGTTCATCATTTGTTCCACGGGATGATTCTTCTTGACTCTTGCTCGAACTCGAGATAGCTTTTGTTGTGGTCGTGGTTGAGCTTCCTCATCATCCTCATCTTCCTCTTCTTCTTCTTCATTGTTGTTGGTGTTGACTTGAGGTGGTGGAAAAGGAGGTTGTGGTGGATCTTCTTGTTGCACTTCCTCATCCTGGTGAGTTCCACTTGTGGAAGCCTCCATGTTGCCTTGAGGTTCATCTTGCCGTGAGGTAGGGGCTCCACATAAGTAGATGAGGTACTCTCCTTCACTTCCATGGGACGGATCTTTCCAATAGATAAATCTTGAATGGCTTCCGATGGGTCCTTGTCTCCTACATCAATAGGCATTTGCTCTACTTGCGAGCCATTAGATTCATCAAACTTCACATCTACCGTCTCTTCAACCTTTTGGGTGAAATTATTGTGAACACGGTAGGTGTGGGAGTTTGATCCATAACCGAGGAAAAAGCCTTCATGAGTTTTAGGAGCAAATTTAGACCGACGATGCTTATCAAGGATATAGCATTTTGAACCAAAGACACGAAAGTATCCCACTTGGGGTTTGTTACCGGTGAGGAGCTCGTATGAAGTCTTGCCGAGAAGCTTATGAAGATAAAGCCTGTTGATAGCATGACAAGCTGTCTTGACACTTCTCCCCAAAAGTGCTTGATTGTCTTGTATTCGTCAAGCATCGTTCTCGCCATCTCTATGAGCGTTCGGTTCTTCCTCTCAACAACTCCATTTTGTTGAGGTGTGTACGTAGCCGAGAACTCATGTAGAATCCCTTCCTCATCGAGAAAAGAGTCCACATGGGCGTTCTTGAACTCCGTTCCATTGTCCTCCGAACTTTCTTGATCTTCACCTCAAATTGATTTTGGGCCTTTCGGCAAAGGTTTTGAAGATTCTCTGAACCTGCGATTTGTCATCAAGGAAAAATACCCACGTAAATCTGGAATAATCATCAACTATAACTAGACCAAAGGAGTTACCACCAAGGCTTTTGTAAGCATTGGGAACGAAGAGATCCATATGAAGAAGCTCAAGCGGTCTCCTTGTGGTCATGATGTTCTTCACGGGATGACTTCCACCTACTTGTTTTCCTGCCTGACAAGCACTACAAAGTCTATCTTTGTCAAAGAGAACATCCTTAACACCAAGAATATGATCACCTTTGATTAGCTTGTCCAGATTACGCATACCAACATGTCCAAGCCTTCTATGCCATAACCAACCTTTTGCAGATTTAGCAATGAAGCAAGTTCTAGGTTGAGCTTTTTTAGTGAAATCAACAATATATAAATCACCTCTACGGATGCCGGTAAAAACCATGTTATGATTGTCACGACGAAAGACTTGGCAATCTACTTTGGTGAATAGCACATTGAATCCAAAGTCAGCTAATCTAGACACGGAAAGTAAATTGTATCCAAGTGATTCAACAAGCATGACATTTTAAATAGAGCTATCATGAGATATGGCCACCTTACCAAGGCCAAGTACCTTACCCTTGGAGTTGTCTCCAAAAGTCACATACTTGCGTGGACCATCGTTCTTTGCAAGCTCTCGAAACATGTCTTCGTCTCCAGTCATGTGATCGGTGCATCCACTATCAAGAATCCACTCTTTTCCACCGGATATGTAGTCTCTCAGATTCGCCATAAGATTGAGACTCTTCATGATCTTGTCTAGCTCGGTGTCCGAATCAGAGTAATCGTCATCATGCTCATGCTCATCATCATATCGACCCATAGATTGTTCATCATCAACTCCTAGGTCAATTTGACAACAACTTGCATTAGTTTTGTCAATGTGACAATAATCATCGGAATGCAATACAAGAGCATTTCTAATTAGAGTATTGATAAGACAAGGATCACCCTTCTTTTTCATGAGATCACGAAGCTCAAAGAAGCATTTATCAAAGTTGGGATCATTGGGGCGCATCATATCAAATTCAATAGTCTTGTATAGAATTTCATCAAGACCTCTCAAAGAGTAGTCCGGATAAAGTTCTTCCAAGAACTTCCACATAGCATAGGCGCACTCAAAGTTTGTGACGAGCCTAAGCAAGTTATCGGGCAAACCTCTAATGATAAGATTTACAGTTCTAAGGTTACAAAGCAAATCAAGCTCTTCATCCATAGTAGGGTGCAAGGGGTCAAATGGAGGCACATATGGGGATTCAACATATTTGCGCAAGTTATACATCTTAAAGATAATAAGCATTTCAATCCTCCACGAGTTATAGGACACTCCATCAAGAATAGGCACTCTATGGCTAACACTCCCAAACGTAGACACGTCCATCTTCCTCCAATGGTGTGCAAACCAAAGCAATGGAGACCAATGCTCTGATACCAATTGTAGGATCGTTGAAGGTAAGAGTGTCTAGAGGGGGGGTGATTAGACTACTCGACAAGATAAAAATTATGCCTTTTGACAAAGACAAGTTTGTAGCAGATTTAGCATATCACACAAGTCAAGTAGCTTACTACACATGCAATTCTAGAGTATGGGCAGCGGAAAGTAAATTGCACATGAAGTAAAGAGAGGTGGAGAAGATCAAGCGCAATTTGGAGACACGGAGATTTTTCTCGTGGTTCCGATAGGTGGTGCTATCGTCAATCCACGTTGATGGAGACTTCAACCCACGGAGGGTAACGGCTGCGAGAGTCCACGGAGGCTCCACCCACGAAGGGTCCACGAAGAAGCAACCTTGTCTATGCCATCATGGCATACGCCCACGGAGGACTAGCCTTACTGGGGTAGATCTCACGAAGTAGGCGATCTCCTTGCCCTTACAAACTTCTTGGTTCAACTCCACATCTTGACGGAGGCTCCCAAGCGACACCTAACCAATCTAGGAGGCACCACCCTCCAAAAGGTAATAGATGGTGTTGATGATGATGAACTCCTTGCTCTTGTGCTTCAAATGATAATCTCCCCAACACTCAACTCTCCTCACTGATTTGGCTGTGGTGGAAGAAAGGATTGAGTGGAAAGCAACTTGGGAAGGCTAGAAATCAAGTTTCATATGGTGGGAGTGGAGCAACTTGATCTCAACACAAGGGTAGGTAGTTTTCTTCTCGAGAAATGTAAGGTAGGAGCGGTAGTTCTTTCGATGGCTCTCTCCACGAATGAAGAGGAGGTGGAGGGTATTTATAGCCTCACACAAAATCCAACCGTTACACACATTTGACCAATCTCGGTCGGACCGAAGTTGACAACTCGGTGAGACCGAAAGTTCAAATCTTGTGAGCGTTGGGATTTTCGTGGGACCGAAAATACAATCTCGGTGAGTCCGATTCTTCCAAAGACTAGGGTTTGCCAATCTCGGTGGGACCGACTTTATCATCTCGGTGACACCGATATGATGACGAATGTTCTGAAGCTTGGCAACACTAGTTTCGGTGAGACCGAGTTTGGAATCGGAAAATCCGAAATTACTAGGGTTTGGCTTTGTGGTGAGGTGGTTCATCTCGGTGTGGTGAGTTTAGGAAATCGGTGGGACCGAGATTACTTATGAGTGTATGTGGCGGTGAGAGTTCTTGATAGTTTAGGAGATGTATCACTAAGCACTTTGAGCAACAAGATCATTAACATAACCTCATCCCCTTTTAATAGTATTGGCTTTCCTATAGACTCAATGTGATCTTGGATCACTAAACCAAAAATGGAGTCTTGAGCTTTTGCCAATGCTTGCCTTAACATCTTGAGGGGTCCACCTCTTCAGTCCTTTTGCCAGCCAATGTGATTGACCTTCCTGAAACATACTTGATAAAAGCATTAGTCCAACCACAAAGTATGTTGTCATTAATTACCAAAACCACCCAGGGAGCAAATGTGCTTTCACATAGGCTTCGAGAGAGAGAGTGTTGCTTTTGCTCTCTCTTGATTTGGTGGTTAAACCTTGTTTGCTTTTGATTGCTTGAGATACTATGCTGTTTTTGTGAGACATTGATGATCATGTGTTTGATCATAAGCTACACTTATGCATGTTTGATGATATTATCTTATCTTATCCATATGTGATCATTCATTTTGCTTGGTGATGAGTGCATGATTCAACCTTTATCATTTTGAGCGCTCCACCAAGATGTATGTGACATGGAAGAGTAACCCATGAGCCTAATTCCTTGTGCATTTGCAGTGCAAAGCAAATCTTAAACTATGCACAAATTTAGGGGGAGCTCTTGCTCATCACATACTTCTTAAAGCAACGATGTTGTTCAATCTTATTATCACTTGTCGAAGCTTTGATCTATATGTTGTCATCAATTACCAAAAAGGGGGAGATTGAAAGTGCAACTATCCCTAGGTGCTTTTGGTAATTCATAACAACATATAGCTCATTGAGCTAATGCTATTCCAAGACTATTATTTCAGGAAAGCTTAATGAATGGCATGGCATGGATGATGAAAGTGGATCCCTCAAAATACTAATGACAAAGGATTGGCTCAAGCTCAAAAGCTCAAGACTCTTCATTTTATATTTTAGTGATCCAAGATCACATTGAGTCTATAGGAAAAGCCAATATTATCAAGGAGGGATGAGGTGTTGCTTAATGAGCCTCTTGCTTCATGTGCTTGGTGATATGCTCCAAAAACCCTCAGCTACTTTCTCACATCCACAAATGACCTAAACCTAAAGCCAAAATCGGTCACACTGATTCTTTCTATCCGGCGCCATCGAGTTCTAATGTCATAGCCACTGCCAAAAACCCTAGGCAAATCGGTCATACCAATAGGGATCTCGGTCTCACCGAGATGGGATTGTAATCTCTCTGTTTCCCTTCGTAATGTTTCGGTCTAACCAAAGTGAGCGATCGGTCCCACCGAGATTGCAATGTAAACTCTCTATCTCCCTTTTGTAACATTTCGGTCTCACCAAAAAGAGCAAATCGGTCCCACCGAGTTTACCTGACCAACTCTCTGGAAAGCTTATTACCAAAATCGGTCTCACCGAGTTTGTGTAATCGGTCTTACCAAGATTACGTTATGCCCTAACCCTAACCGAATCGGTCTTACCGAGTTGCATGTCTGTTGAATCGGTCCCACCGAGTTTGGTAAATTGTGTGTAACGGTTAGTTTTTGTGTGGAGGCTATATATACCCCTCCACCTCCTCTTCATTCGTGGAGAGAGCCATCAGAACAAACCTACACTTCCAACTTACCATTTCTGAGAGAGAACCACCTACTCATGTGTTGAGACCAAGATATTCCATTCCTACCATATGAATCTTGATCTCTAGCCTTCCCAAAGTTGCTTTCCACTCAAATCTTCTTTCCACCAGATCCAAATCCTATGAGAGAGAGTTGAGTATCATTTGAAGCACAAGAGCAAGGAGTTCATCATCAACGCACCATTTGTTACTTCTTGGAGAGTGGTGTCTCCTAGATTGGCTAGGTGTCACTTGGGAGCCTCAGACAAGATTGTGGAGTTGAATCAAGGAGCCTACTTCGTGAAGATCTACCGCTAGTGAGGCAAGTCCTTCGTGGGCGACAGCCATGGTGGGATAGACGAGGTTGCTTCTTCGTGGAACCTTCATGGGTGGAGCCCTCCGTGGACTCGCGCAACCGTTACCCTTCGTGGGTTGAAGTCTCCATCAACGTGGATGTACGATAGCACCACCTATCGGAACCACGCCAAAAACATCCGTGTCTCCAATTGCGTTTGAATCCTCCAAACCCTTCCCTTTACCTTCTTGCAAGTTGCATGCTTTAATTTCCACTGCCTATATACTCTTTGCATGCTTGCTTGAATTGTGTGATGATTGCTTGACTTGTCCTAAGATAGCTAAAATCTGCCAAACTCTAAAATTGGGAAAAGGTTAAGTTTTTAATTGGTCAAGTAGTCTAATCACCCCCCCCCCCTCTAGACATACTTCAAGGTCCTACACCGGAGGAGCATGACCTTCAACAAGCTTGGCAAAGACATTCGAGCACTGTCGTACGTTGATGTCATTGTGAGTTCCTGGCATGCCAAAGTAGGAGTGCCAAATCCAGGGGTCCTGTGCGGCCACTGCTTCAAGTACCACACTGCAAGCTTCTTTCGCACCTTTGTACATCCTCTGCCAAGCAAATGGATAGTTTTCCATGCCCAATGCATGCAGTCGATGCTTCCAAGCATCCCAGGGAGTCCTATTGCTGCATTCTATGCTAGGATCTGAGCAGTGTCTTCAACACTGGGTGATTGCAAGTATTGTGGTTCAAACACTGCCACCAATGCCCTGCAGAACTTCTACAAACACTCAATGATGGTGGACTCATCCATGCGGCCATAGTCTTCCAGTATATCACCAGGAGCTCCGTCTGCAAGCACCGATCCTCATAGCTGTCGTGCACTTCTGGAGTGAGGTGAATCCAAGTGTGCCGGTGCAATCCTTCTTACACTTGAAGTAACTGTCGAACTCCCGGATGGAATTCACAATCCTGAGGAAGAGCTTTCGGCTCATCCGATAATAGCGTCGAAATACTTTCTCGGCATGCAGTGGAGCGTCAGCGAAGTAGTCAGTAGCCCTCCAGTCGATGCCTCTGCTTTGCCTTCTGTCGACCCAGTGTCGAGCCACCTCGTCGTGGCTTTGCATTGCTCCCGAACAGGCCGACCAGAGCAGCGAGGACCATGAGGTGCTCTTTGCCCTGGGCATCTGAAGGAAATATGCCCTGGAGGCAATAATAAAGTTATTATTTATTTCCTCATATCATGATAAATGTTTATTATTCATGCTGGAATTGTATTACCCGGAAACATAATACATGTGTGAATACATAGACAAACAGCGTCACTAGTATGCCTCTACTTGACTAGCTCGTAAATCAAAGATGGTTAAGTTTCCTAACCATACACATGAGTTGTCATTTGATTAACGGGATCACATCATTAGGAGAATGATATGATTGACTTGACCCATTCCGTTAGCTTAGCACTTGATCGTTTCGTATGTTGCTATTGCTTTCTTCATGACTTATACATGTTCCTATGACTATGAGATTATGTAACTCCCCCTTACCGGAGGAACACTTTGTGTGCTACCAAATGTCACATCGTAACTGGGTGATGATAAAGGTGCTCTACAGGTGTCTCCGAAGGTACTTGTTGAGTTGACGTATTTCGAGATTAGGATTTGTCACTCTGATTGTCGGAGAGGTATCTCTGGGCCCTCTCGGTAATGCACATCACTAATGAGTTAGTTACGAGATGATGCATTACGTAACGAGTAAAGAGACTTGCCGGTAACGAGATTTAACTAGGTATTGGATACCGACGATCGAATCTCGGGCAAGTAACATACCGATGACAAAGGGAACAACGTATACTGTTATGCGGTTTGACCGATAAAGATCTTCGTAGAATATGTAGGAGCCAACATGAGCATCCAGGTTCCGCTATTCGTTATTGACCGGAAATGTGTCTCGGTCATGTCTACATAGTTCTCGAACCCGTAGGGTCCGCATGCTTAAGGTTTCGTTGACAGTTTTATTATGAGTTTATGAGTTTTGATGTACCAAAGGTTGTTCGCGGTCCCGGATGTGATCACGGACTTGACAAGGAGTCTTGAAATGGTTGAGACATAAAGATCGATATATTGGACGACTATATTTGGACACCGGAAAGGTTCCGGGTGAGATTGGGACAATACCGGAGCTCCGGGAGGTTATCGGAACCGCCGGGAGGTTTATGGGCATTATTGGGCCTTAGTGGAAAGGAGGGGAAAGGAGCAAGGGAGGGGGCGCCCCCCCCCCAAGCCCAATCCGAATTAGGAGGGGGGCCGGCCCCCCCTTTCCTTCCCCCCTCCTTCCTCTTCCTTCCCTCTCCTACTCCTAATAGGAAAGGGGGGAGTCCTACTCCCGGTGGGAGTTGGACTCCCCCCTAGGGTGCGCCACCCCCCTTGTCCGGCCCCCTCCTCCACTCCTTTATATACGGAGGAGGGGGGCACCCCATAGACACAACAACTGATCTCTTGATCTCTTAGCCGTGTGCGGTGCCCCCCTCCACCATAGTTCTCCTTGATAATATTGTAGCGGTGCTTAGGCGAAGCCCTGCGACTGTAGAACATCAAGATCGTCACCACGCCGTTGTGCTGACAGAACTCTTCCCCGACATTCTGCTGGATCGGAGTCCGGGGAACGTCATCGAGCTGAACGTGTGCAAGAACTCGGAGGTGCCGTAGTTTCGGTGCTTGATCGGTCGGACCGTGAAGACGTCGACTACATCAACGCGTTGTGCTAACGCTTCGCTTCGGTCTCGACAGTGCGTGGACACACTCTCCCTGTCGTTGCTATGCATCACCATGATCTTGCGTGTGCGTAGGAATTTTTAAAATTACTCGTTCCCCAACGATGGCATCCGAGCCTAGGTTTTATGCGTTGATGTTATATGCACGAGTAGAACACAAGTGAGTTGTGGGTGATACAAGTCATACTGCTTACCAGGATGTCATACTTTGGTTCGGCGGTATTGTTGGATGAAGCGGCCTGGACCGACATTACGCGTACGCTTACGCGAGACTGGTTTTACCGCCGTGCTTTGCACACAGGTGACTAGCGGGTGTCTGTTTCTCCAACTTTAGTTGAACCGAGTGTGGCTACGCCCGGTCCTTGCGAAGGTTAAAACAGCACTAACTTGACAAACTATCGTTGTGGTTTTGATGCGTAGGTAAGAACGGTTCTTGCTCAGCCCGTAGCAGCCACGTAAAATTTGCAACAACAAAGTAGAGGACGTCTAACTTGTTTTTGCAGGGCATGTTGTGATGTGATATGGTCAAGACGTGATGCTATATTTTATTGTATGAAATGATCATGTTTTGTAATCGAAGTTATCGGCAACTGGCAGGAGCTGTGTGGTTGTCGCTTTATTGTATGAAATGCATTCGCCCTGTAATTGATTTACTTTATCACTAAGCGGTAGCGATAGTCGTAGAAGCAATAGTTGGCGAGACGATAACGATGCTACGATGGAGATCAAGGTGTCGCGCCGGTGATGATGGTGATCATGACGGTGCTTCGGAGATGGAGATCACAAGCACAAGATGATGATGGCCATATCATATCACTTATATTGATTGCATGTGATGTTTATCTTTTATGCATCTTATCTTGCTTTGATTGACGGTAGCATTATAAAATGATCTCTCACTAAATTTCAAGATAAAAGTGTTCTCGCTGAGTATGCACCGTTGCCAAAGTTCGTCGTGCCCAAACACCACGTGATGATCGGGTGTGATAAGCTCTACGTCCATCTACAATGGGTGCAAGCCAGTTTTGACACGCTGAATACTCAGGTTAAACTTGACGAGCCTAGCATATGCAGATATGGCCTCGGAACACTGAGACCGAAAGGTCGAGCGTGAATCATATAGTAGATATGATCAACATAGTGATGTTCACCATTGAAAGCTACTCCATTTCACGTGATGATCGGTTATGGTTTAGTTGATTTGGATCATGTGATCACTTAGATGATTAGAGGGATGTCTGTCTAAGTGGGAGTTCTTAAGTAATATGATTAATTGAACTAAAATTTATCATGAACTTAGTACCTGATAGTATTTTGCTTGTCTATGTTTGTTGTAGATAGATGGCTCGTGTTGTTGTTCGTTGAATTTTAATGCGTTCCTTGAGAAAGCAAAGTTGAAAGATGATGGTAGCAATTACGGATTGGGTCCGTAACTTGAGGATTATCCTCATTGCTACGGAAGAATTACGCCCTGGAAGCACCGCTGGGTGCCAAACCTCTTCTGCAGGAGCAACACCGGATGTTGTGAGCGTCTGGCGAGCAAAGCGATGACTACTCGATAGTTGATGTGCCATGCTTTATGGCTTAGAACCGGGTCTTCAATGAGTTTTGAACGTCATGGAGCATATGAGATGTTCCAGGAGTTGAAGTTAATATTTCAAGCAAATGATCGGATTGAGAGATATGAAGTCTCCAATAAGTTCTATAGCTGCAAGATGGAGGAGAATAGTCCTGTCACTGAGCATATACTCAGAATGTCTGGATATAACAATCACTTGATTCAACTGGGAGTTAATCTTCCGGATGATAGCGTCATTGACACAATTCTTCAACCACTGCCACCAAGCTACAAAAGCTTCGTGATGAACTATAATATGCAAGGGATGGAAAATACAATTCCCGAGCTCTTCGCAATGCTAAAGGCTGCGGAGGCAGAAATCAAGAAGGAGCATCAAGTGTTGATGGTCAATAAAACCACTAGTTTCAAGAAGAAGGGAAAAGGGAAAAAGAAGGGGAACTTCAAGAAGAACAACAAACAAGTTGCTGCTCAAGAGAAGAAACCCAAGTCTGGACCTAAGCACGAGGCCGAGTGCTTTTCTTGCAAGCGGTAGTCCTTTGGAAGCGGAACTGCCCCAAGTATTTGGCGGATAAGAAGGATGGCAAGGTGAACAAAGGTATATGTGATATACATGTTATTGATGTGTACCTTACGAGCTCACAGAGCACTGGTATTTGATCTTGGTTCTATTGCTAATATTTGCAACTCAAAGCAGGGACTACGGATTAAGCGGACACAGCTGGGGCGAGGTGACGATGCGCGTGGGAAATGGTTCCAAAGTCGATGTGATCGTCGTCGGCACGCTACCTCTACATCTACCTTCGGGATTAGTTTTAGACCTAAATAATTATTATTTGGTGCCAGCGTTGAGCATGAACATTATATCTGGATCTTGTTTGATGCGAGACGGTTATTCATTTAAATCTGAAAATAATGGTTGTTCTATTTATATGAGTAATATCTTTTATGGTCATGCACCTTTAAAGAGTGGTCTATTTTTGATGAATCTCGATAGTAGTGATACACATATTCATAGTGTTGAAGCCAAAAGATGCAGAGTTGATAATGATAGTGCAACTTATTTGTGGCACTGCCGTCTAGGTCATATTGTTGTAAAGCGCATGAAGAAACTCCATACTGATGGACTTTTGGAATCACTTGATTATGAATCACTTGGTACTTGCGAACCATGCCTCATGGGCAAGATGACTAAAACGCCGTTCTCTGGAACTATGGAGCGGGCAATTGATTTGTTGGAAATCATACATACTGATGTATGTGGTCCAATGAATGTTGAGGCTCGCGGCGGATATCATTATTTTCTCACCTTCACTGATGATTTGAGCAGATATGGGTATATCTACTTAATGAAACATAAGTCTGAAACATTTGAAAAGTTCAAAGAATTTCAGAGTGAAGTTGAAAATCATCGTAACAAGAAAATAAAATTTCTACGATCTGATCGTGGAGGAGAATATTTGAGTTACGAGTTTGGTTTACATTTGAAACAATGCGGAATAGTTTCGCAACTCACGCCACCCGGAACACCACAACGTAATGGTGTGTTCGAACGTCGTAATCGTACTTTACTAGATATGGTGCGATCTATGATGTCTCTTACTGATTTACCTCTATAGTTTTGGGGTTATGCTTTAGATACAGCCGCATTCACGTTAAATAGGGCACCATCAAAATCCGTTGAGACGACGCCTTATGAACTGTGGTTTGTGATGTCCTCATCAGTTTGGCAAGAAACCAAAGTTGTCGTTTCTTAAAGTTCGGGGCTGCAATGCTTATGAGAAAAAGCTTCAACCTGATAAGCTCGAACCCAAATCGGAGAAATGTGTGTTCATAGGATACCCAAAGGAAACTGTTGGATACACCTTCTATCACAGATCCGAAGGCAAGACATTTGTTGCAAAGAATGGATCCTTTCTAGAGAAGGAGTTTCTCTCGAAAGAAGTGAGTGGCAGGAAAGTAGAACTTGATGAGGTAACTGTACCTACTCCTTTATTGGAAAATAGTTCATCACAGAAACCAGTTCCTGTGACGACTACACCAATAAGTGAGGAAGCTAATGATGATGATCATGAAACTTCAGATCAAGTTACTACAGAACCTCGTAGGTCAACCAGAGTAAGATCCGCTCCAGAGTGGTACGGTAATCCTATTCTGGAAGTCATGTTACTTGACCATGGCGAACCTACGAACTATGAGGAAGCGATGATGAGCCCAGATTCCGCAAAGTGGCTTGAGGCCATGAAAATCTAAGATGGGATCCATGTATGAGAACAAAGTATGGACTGTGGTTGACTTGCCCGATGATCGGCAAGCCATCAAGAATAAATGGATCTTCAAGAAGAAGACTGACGCTGATGGCAATGTAACTGTCTACAAAGCTCGACTTGTTGCGAAAGGTTTTCGACAAGTTCAAGGGGTTGACTACGATGAGACTTTCTCACCCGTAGCGATACTTATGTCTGTCCAAATCGTGTTAGCAATTGCGCATCTTTTGATTATGAATATGGCAAATGGATGTCAAAACTGCATTCCTGAATGGATTTCTGGAAGAAGAGTTGTATATGATGCAACCTGAAGGTTTTGTTGATCCAAAAGGTGCTAACAAAGTGTGCAAGCTCCAGCGATCCATTTATGGACTGGTGCAAGCCTCTCGGAGTTGGAATAAATGCTTTGATAGTGTGATCAAAGCATATGGTTTTATACAGACTTTTGGGGAAGCCTGTATTTACAAGAAAGTGAGTGCGAGCTCTGTAGCTTTTCTAATATTATATGTGGACGACATATTATTGATTGGAAATGATATAGAATTTCTGGATAGCATAGAAGGATACTTGAATAAAAGTTTTTCAATGAAAGACCTCGGTGAAGTTGCTTACATATTAGGCATCAATATCTATAGAGATAGATCAAGACGTTTAATTGGACTTTCACAAAGCACATACCTTGATAAAGTGTTGAAAAAAATTCAAAATGGATCAAGCAAAGAAAGGATTCTTGCCCGTAATACAAGGTGTAAAATTGAGTCGGACTCAATGCCCGACCACTGCAGAAGATAGAGATAAAATGAAAGAAGTTCCCTATGCTTCAGCCACAGGCTCTATCATGTATGCAATCTTGTGTACAGACTGATGTGTGCCTTGCTATTAGTTTAGCAGGAGGTACCAAAGTAATCCAGAGTGGATCATTTGGACAGCGGTCAATAACATCTGAAATACCTGAAAAGGACCAAGGATATGTTTCTCGTTTATGGAGGTGACAAAGAGCTAGTCGTAAATGGTTACGTCGATGCAAGCTTTGACACTGATCCGAACGATTCTAAATCGCAAACCGGATACATGTTTTTATTAAACGGTGGAGCTGTCAGTTGGTGCAGTTCTAAACAAAGCGTCGTAGCGGGATCTACATGTGAAGCGGAGTACGTAGCTGCTTCGGAAGCAGCAAATGAAGGAGTCTGGATGAAGGAGTTCATATGATCTAGGTGTCGTACCTAGTGCATCGGGTCCAATGAAAATCTTTTGTGACAATACTGGTGCAATTGCCTTGGCAAAAGAATCCAGATTTCACAAGAGAACCAAGCATATCAAGAGACGCTTCAATTCCATCCGGGACCAAGTCTAGGTGGGAGACATAGAGATTTGCAAGATACATACGGATCTGAATGTTGCAGATCCGTTGACTAAGCCTCTTCCACGAGCAAAACATGATCAACACCAAGGCTCCATGGGTGTTAGAATCATTACTGTGTAATCTAGATTATTGACACTAGTGCAAGTGGGAGACTGAAGGAAATATGCCCTAGAGCAATAATTAAGTTATTATTTATTTCCTCATATCATGATAAATGTTTATTATTCATGCTGGAATTGTATTACCCGGAAACATAATACATGTGTGAATACATAGACAAACATAGTGTCACTAGTATGCCTCTACTTGACTAGCTCGTAAATCAAAGATGGTTAAGTTTCCTAACCATAGACATGAGTTGTCATTTGATTAACGGGATCACATCATTAGGAGAATGATATGATTGACTTGACCCATTCCTTTAGCTTAGCACTTGATCGTTTAGTATGTTGTTATTGCTTTCTTCATGACTTATACATGTTCCTATGACTATGAGATTATGTAACTCCGCGCCACGGAGGAACACTTTGTGTGCTACCAAACGTCACAATGTAACTGGGTTATTATAAAGGTGCTCTACGGGTGTCTCTGAAGGTACTTGTTGAGTTGACGTATTTCGAGATTAGGATTTGTCACTCCGATTGTCGGAGAGGTATCTCTGGGCCCTCTCGGTAATGCACATCACTATAAGCCTTACAAGCAATGTAGCTAATGAGTTAGTTACAAGATGATGCATTACGTAATGAGTAAAGATACTTGCCGGTAACGAGATTGAACTAGGTATTGGATACCGATGATCGAATATCGGGCAAGTAACATACCGATGACAAAGGGAACAACGTATGTTGTTATGCGGTTTGACCGATAAAGATCTTCGTAGAATATATAGGAGCCAATATGAGCATCCAGGTTCCGCTATTGGGTATTGACCGGAAATGTGTCTCGGTCATGTCTACATAGTTCTTGAACCCGTAGGGTCCGCATGCTTAAGGTTTCGTTGACAGTTTTATTATGAGTTTATGAGTTTTGATGTACCGAAGGTTCTTCGGAGTCCCGGAAGTGATCACGGACTTGACGAGGAGTGTCGAAATGGTCGAGACATAAAGATCGATATATTGGACGACTATATTTGGACACCGGAAAGGCTCCGGGTGAGATTGGGACAATACCGGAGCTCCGGGAGGTTATCGGAACCGCCGGGAGGTTTATGGGCCTTATTGGGCCTTAGTGGAAAGGAGGGGAAAGGAGAAAGGAGGCGCCCCCAAGCCCAATCCGGTGGGAGGGGCCGCCCTTCCTTCCTTCCTCCTCCTTCCTCTCCTGCTCCTAATAGGAAAGGGGGGAGTCCTACTCGGTGGGAGTTGGACTCCCCCTAAGCGCGCCACCCCTTGGCCGCCCCTCCTCCACTCCTTTATATACGGAGGAGGGGGGCACCCCATAGACACAACAATTGATCTCTTGATCTCTTAGCCGTGTGCGGTGCCCCCCTCCACCATAGTTCTCCTCGATAATATTATAGCGGTGCTTAGGCGAAGCCCTGCGACGGTAGAACATCAAGATCGTCACCACACCGTCGTGCTGACGGAACTCTTCCCCGACATTCTGCTGGATCGGAGTCCGTCATCGAGCTGAACGTGTGCAAGAACTCGGAGATGCCGTAGTTTCGGTGCTTGATCGGTCGGGTCGTGGAGACGTACGACTACATCAACCGCGTTGTGCTAACGCTTCCGCTTTCGGTCTACGAGGGTACGTGGACACACTCTCCCCTCTCGTTGCTATGCATCACCATGATCTTGCGTGTGCGTAGGATTTTTTTTGAAATTACTACGTTCCCCAACAGCATCAGCATCGGCTTCCTCCTCCAACAGCACCGCGAACGCCTCCTCGTCGTCCGAGTCCATCGCCGAGCAGACAAATCTCCGAACACCTGGGGGGTGTGGTAGGCGCGCAGCCGTCGGTATCCCCGCCTGCGTGGCCTCGGTGCCGGAAAGCTCGCCCAGGAGCGGGGTGGAGGCTGCCGCGGCGAACCCTTTCTTTTCCGGCGGGGGAAATGATCTTTTCTAGCGGCGGTGGGCAGGCAGGCGGCGTCGGGATCGGCACGGCGACGGAAGAGGGCGTGTGCGCGGGGGGCGAATCTGGACGTGCAAAATACCTTTTCGCCTGACAGTGGTGGCCCAGGCGCAGGTTTTCCTTCCGCCGGAGCCCCCAAGCGCCCCCAAGTGCGTTGGGTTCAGCCTGGGATCGCCGGGCCAAAAAACTGGCCGAAGCGGCGGAATTCGGCGTCCTGAGGGGCGACTAGGGTTTTTTTTTCGGCGCCGGCGCAAAAAAAACTCGCCCTAAAGGGCCTGTTGGGGGCGCGAGTAGAGATGCTCTCAAGATCAAGCCCAGAGGTGTGGCTGTGTCCTGTAGCCAGACACTAGACATGCGGCTATGTTGTACGTACGAGACCAAGCAGACACCCACCCATATCGAGCGTTCCAGTTGGGCAACGGCATCCAGGTTAATTCGGATTACTTTGTTTTTTATTCCTTTTTCTCAATTTTCTGAAAATATTGTAAATTCATATACCCTGAGACTTATATTTACATAAAATATAAAAAGCCAAATTTAAAATTTTAGCCCAGTGAAAAAATGAAACGTAATAGGATAAATGTAAACATCATTCAAAGAAGTTCACATAATGTAAAAAAATTGCTTGTGTTACAATAAAAATATTTTGGACCATTCAAAAATGTACGTTTTATTTATAAACAATGTTCATGAGTTAAAAAATCAATTTTTCAAAAACAATATTCACATATTTAGAATAAAATTATTTAATCATTAAAAATCGTTTCAACATGTTTCTGAAAAAGTTTAGCACATACTAAAAAAGTTCAAAAACATATATTTTAAAAATTATATATATAAAGAATGTTAAACGTCTATAAAAATGTTTATATGTATACCCCAAATGTACAATGTGTAGAATAAAAATAAGAATAAATAATTAAATTTGAAAATGTAGTTATGCATTTGAAAAATATTAAACATGCATAAAGTATTTACTGATGTATATAATAATGTACGACGTATTTGAAACAAATGACAAGAATTGTAAAATAAAAAGAAAAAAAGAAAAATCTGAAGAAAACCGGTGAAGACCAGAGAAAGAAACAAAAACAAAAGAAAATAAAGAAAAAAGAAACAGGAAACCTAAAGAAAACAGTAGAAAAACAGAAAACCCCTGAGAAATTAAGCAATTTTTTTTAAAATACGGGAAAATATTGAGGGCAGCTACAGAATTTGGGCCATGCAGTAGCCGTGTTGCTGTAGGGGGGACGTAATAAGTCTCACTACATGCGACAGATAGCCCTAGGCGCGACAGTAGCTCGCTTCGCCTCATGGGACAGCATGTTCTCGGCCTTCTCAAGATGATATACCGGCTCAATCTCTCAAAGGTGCTCGTAGATGTACGGGGTGCGGTTACTCAAAAAAAAGAAAGATGCACGGGGTGCGTGTGTGCGTTCATAGGAGTGAGTGTATTCACGTATGTATAAGCGCTTACATCTGTATTATATTAAAACAGACTTAGTTTCCTTCATTAGTAACTTCCATTTTTTTCTATCTTTTTTTAAATTAATTATATTTTGAAATACTGTAAATATATATTTCTTAAAATATTTTTTGTGAATTTCTAAAAATACTCACTCTGCATTAAGAAAATGCTCATGAAATGTAAAACCTTGTACGTGCAATTTAATAAACTGTTCATTCCATTCACAAAATGGTATCACATTTTAAAAAGTGCACATGTTAAAAAATATGATCATTAGATTTTGTCGAAAGTGTTCATGACAATGTAAAAAATATGCTTCCTCAATTTGCAATACAATTCAAAATTGTTCACAAAATTTATAGAATGTCCACATGTTAAAAAAATTCATGAGACATAAAAGATGTTTATGGAATGAAATGGCATTAAAAAGGAAAAAATCCATAAGATATAGCCTATTTCAGAACACACAAATGTTCGTTAGTCATAGTGGTATCTGCGACTTGACCAGGTGTAGGAGGTTTTATGTTTGAATGCTAGCCCTTGAATATTTTTTTCACTCTTTTTTATCTCCCTCACTGACAGGTAGGACCTATCCTGGCCAAACCAAGAGCAGAGCTAAAAAATAATCAAACAATAAAGTGGCATGTACAATCAACGTTGAAGATGAAAATAAATAAATGGGGCAACTAATGGCACAAGTTAGCTGTGGCCTCCACACGTAGCGGCTGCCTCCTCTCCACAAAAGCTTGGGGGTCCTCCACCTTCCCGCCTCGTCTCGAGTAGCCTTAAATCCATGGGGCACGGTGGATCTAGGCCCTTGCCAGCAAGAGGGCTCATTTCTACATGTTCTTTTTAATTTTGTTAGGGTTTGCATGGAAGGTGAGATGGCAGCGGCTCTTCAAAAGATAGAATACGGTTCTCCCTGCTTAGCGCCCCCATCCCGGTGGTGCGTCTAGCATCGTCGGAGGGCGTGCGTGGAGGTATGTCTTCAACAGACCTTGTAGGATTCTGTCGGTCGTTGTCTTTGGTGGATCTACTTGGATCCGATCCTCGTTCGTCTATGTTTTTGTGCCTTCAGGCGATCCTTTTCACCTACGCATCTCTTCATGAGCGGCGATTGCTATTCTGGTGTGTTGGTCATATCGAGCCTTAGCACGATGACTTTTCGATTGTCTACTACAACAAGTTGTACCCTGCTTCGACGAGGGAAGGGCGATGATGGCGGCTCGCTTTAGTGCTTGTAATCACGCTAGGTGGCCTATATATCTGGATGTAACTTTTATTATTTATGAAATTCGCAGAGAGAGCCTTGGCTCAGTGGTTGGGTATGTGGTTGTGCAACCTAAGCGACCGAGTTCAATTCGAAATTGTGGTGATGCATGTGGGTTTTCCCCATTTATTGAGGATCAAGCTTGATGTGTGGTGGAACCACTTATCAAGAAATATCTTGATACTCATTTAAAAAATTCGAGGACCATGTTTATCTTGGTACTCATACTAAAATGGCCTTATGCATCCTTAGTTGGTGCAGAGGCCGAAGTAAAATCTCCCATTTTTAGCCGCGTCGCCCCGCTCAGGCGACTCGGCGGATCTCGATCCCTAGCCGTCTGGGTCCCTCCTCCTTCCTCCTCCTCCTCCTGCGCGAAGGACGCCGCGGCGATGGTCCGGCCGACGGCGATGGCGAGGGTCCTCCCTCTTACTGTAGTGGGGTGGTCTGGCGCCCGCATGGCATGGGTGGCGATCGATCTCTGGCCTGGCGGGCGCTGCCCCGTGATGGCTGGCGGCTGCCTAAGGGCCGATCTGGCTGGCGGCGGGCGGGCTGCCTTCCGGCGGCAATGGCGCGGCTGCCTCGGCCAAGGGCGGCGATGGTGGGGTGCTGGCGATCGGCTCGCCTCGGGCTGCGTGGCGGCGTTTGGCGGCGGCGGCGGGTCTGCGGCGACACACCATCGACCTCGGATCGGCGGTGGCGGCATGGAGGGCTGGTGGTTGGGTCGACACCATGCGAGTTGTGCCCTCCGGACGGATCTGATCGGCGGTGCGGCGCTTCGTTGTCGGCGGCGGCTCGGATCGGCGGCGACTGTGCACACATTACGTGATGGAGGTTATTGGCGGATCCGGGTGAAAAGCGTTGTGCTCGGCTTGATGCCATGGCGGCGTTGGTGGCACCTTGTTGTGTCATTACCTTCTTGAAGGCATCGCGTGGAGAAGCTCTAGTCCTCTATCCGCTACCTCCGGAGGAAACCCTAGATCGATTGATTGGATGCGGCGGTAGCGTTGGTGTCGTTTCCTCCTTGGGGCGTTATTCTTGGGCGACACGGATCGAGGACCGGCGGGCGCCTTTTGGTGGAGCGGTGCTTCATCCTTCACATTGATGACGGCGGATCTCGGCGGCGTGGTGCGATGGAGACTTCGGCGCCCGTCTTGTGATGATGGACTCGCGCAGTGGAGGTAGTTGTCTGGCGTCGAGGTGGCGTCGATGACGGAGTGACGACAAGGTAGAAGCCTCAATATCTGCTTTGAAGGCGGACATGTGGAAGATGGCGGCGACGACACATGTGAGTCGTCGGACGGTTTATGCCCAAGACCGGTATGTGGCTCGGTGGGGCTTCGGCTTTGATGATAGGATTAAGTGAGTAGTGCGGGTATGTGGTCCGGTAGCACCCCTGCATCATTTGGATAGGAGTAGTGGCATATGTTGCCAAGATGGCGGATTCAGGCATATTGTTGTAATACTTTGTAAGGTCCTCGAGAATAATCAATAAAGTGGTCGTATGCATCTCCCAGATGCAGAGGCCGGGGGTCATCCTCCTTTTCTAAAAGAAAATGAAATTCTTTGTATTGTCATGATTGAACTGAGTAGATGGAAAGTGTTGCAAAAAGAAATAAAATAATGTCACAAGTTTGTTTAAATGGGGTAAATGTGCAAAACTACTAAATGGGTAATTGCCGACACAAACCTGAAATTAGAAGCTAAAAAATGAAATTCACTCTTAATATATTGCGCCTTTTGGAAGAGAGAAAGGATACTGTGAAATCTTGGCGTTCCAAGCGAAGAAGAAAATTGCCGAAATTCCATAATATCCAGTGCCACTCGTCGCGCCGATCGAGCAGAAGATAAACGTTCCCTTATCCGCCCGAGAACATTCCCTATAAATACCCTGCGCACGTCGACACGCACTCGTAGTCGTAGTCGTGTCTACAAGTGCAGCGCAACCACCATGACGCCTACCCGCTACCTCGCAGCGCTGGCCGCCGCCGCCTCACTACTCTTCATGCTCGGCGGCCTGCACGGCGTCGAAGCGGGGCCGGCGGACAACGACTGCGCCGTCGCACAGGCGGCGTTCGGCGACTGCACCGGGTACGTCGCCGGCGTGGAGGACAAGCTCTCGCCGCGCTGCTGCAGGGGGCTCGCCGACATCAGGGACATGGCGCCGACCTTTGACCGGCGGCGCGCCCTCTGCGCGTGCATCCACAAGGAGATGGTCGCCGCCGGCAAGGTGCTCACCCGCCGCGCCGCCACGCTCCCCGCCAGGTGCGGCGTCCGTATCTCCTTCCTCCCGACCACCCACGACTTCGACTGCTATCGGTACGTACCTCGAGAAAACACGCGTGCTCCAAACTTTGTTCATGCCAGATGCTTCAATAATCGTGTTCATAATTTGTTTTCCAAAAAGTGAACAGATAAAAATGCTTAGTCCCTTTGCAGGATTCCACGAGCTGATTGAGAAATCGGCTTAATTATGGCGCCTAACAAAGAGCATCGAATAAGATGACTTGCAAGACTTGTGGTGGGCATATTTATGTTTCTTTTTCTTTTCTTTTTCCTTGTTTAATTTCACAAAGAGTAAACAGAAGAAGAATCTAGCTTGCAATGATTTTTGGAATAAAGATCATCGCAAGTAGGACTTGCTTACTCTGAAACAATATTTAGAAACTTAAGTCCGCGTGTAATCCGTATCTTATCCATATTATTAATATATTAAAGTTCATCGTAAAATTTTAGAAAAATACTCCATCTGATCACAAATATAATATGTTCTAACTTTTGTATGGATCGGATGTAAATAAACAGGTTTTAGTGTGTTTGTTCACTCAGTTTAGTCTGTATGTAGTAAATATTGAAATATCTAAAATATACTAGTATTATATTTGTGAACGGAGGAAGTAGTAATTAGCTCCCTCCCGGGCAACATTTAGAAGAAAATCATTTGCGCCCTCTAATACACATTGGAGGATACTGTTAAGAAGTCTCTTTCCCTACATGACTCGTGATTGACGGCAACTTAACTTGGCAGATTTGCTTTCGTTGAATATGACTTCAGCGTTAATGCAATCGCTAGGTACAGCTCCGGAAGTCCAAAAGAGGGCTCACTCCAAAACGCTACATATTGATTGCCATTAAATAAGTACTCGTGATTATTCTCATTCTATGGACAGAAAATGTCACGTCATTTGCAGCCTCGTCCTTCGCTAATTATGTCTGAAAAATATTGCCAATGTTTCATTGTTGCATGCATGTCAGAAGCAGCGAACAGTTGGTGCACAACCCAGGCGATATGAGCCTCGAAATATTTAGGCTCTGTGCAGCCTAAGTTTTTTTTTCGAGAAGTGCAGCCTAAGTGATGTCTGGGCTTCATCCAATGGTTGTTATTCCAAATTATTCGTACACTCTATAGTGGTATAGATAAGCGGTGCAACTTGTGCGGTCAAGTTGGGGTTACGTCCCTGTAAATGTAACCGCCAACGTGAAGGGGCTCTTCACTCCTACTTCTTCTCTAATGTATAGTATGCACACTCGTGCGTATTCGAGAGAAAAAAATTTGCAACTTGTACTCCATTACGCGGCATACTCGTCCTTCAAAAAAAAAGGAAAACCAAAGAAAAGAAAAAGAAAGCAGAAACCCCAAAACCTAAAATGGCCAAGAAGAATCAGGGATTATAAGGAAAAAAAACAAGGAAAATAGAGCAAAAACTAAGAAAAAAATGTAACGGGCTCCCACTCAACGTGCGCTCCGCATGTGTCCCCGGAAGACTACTCCCCCGTCCAGTCGGGAGCGCCCCATGAAAGCTCACACCCAGGGGCTATCCTCTAATTAATTGCTCCCTTGTTTGATATATACAGTAATTAGTGCCCAGTAAAGTATCCAAGCAATTTGCCAGAAGCGCTTCTTGGGCAGGCCATCACTAGTTTTTGAGACGATTTTTTATTTCATAAAAAGAATTTCACATGTTTTAGAAAGTATTTGTAAATTAAAAAAATACTTTCATCAAACTTAAAAGATAACTCAATTTTTATAAAAATATTCAAAATCCAATAAAATGTCCATTGTTTTATTTATTTTTAAAATTTGATAAAAATATTAAGAATTATAAAAATATTACACAATTTTAGAACCCGAATATAAAATTTTCATCAATCAAAATCCCTAATTTATAAAAATGATAATTTTCTAAAACATTCTTTTATTTTTTAAAATGTTCCCTGGTTTAAAAAGTGTTTGTTGCATATGCTACACAATGTATTGTTAAATTAATATAACTTTTGAAAAGAATATTGTGAACTACAAACTAGGGAAAATAAAATAAAAATTTGAAACATACGAAAGGAGTTTGTGGATTAATAACTAAAACAAAATACTAAAAGGGAAGATAAAAAATGTAACAAATATATTTTAACATACACGGAACTTTTATTAAAACGCATATTGAACAATTTATAAATATATTTTTAGTTTTTTGATAAGTTTTAAATATCTAGCTCCGTAAAAACAGTATTTTTTGAAAAACAGATTAATGAATGAAAGAGGGGGGAAATGAAAACCTGCTCACGACAAAGTGGGTCAGCCCATTTACCCTGGTTTTTAGGTGGAGCTTCTCCTATTTGATACAAGTGGGCGTCAAATAGGTGGTCTCATATCCAACACCTGGAATAGGAAATCCAGGTTCCTCGATTAATATGCTCAATTTTATTCTGGGCATATCTCTTTTTTTTGTCGAAAAAACTTTTCATCTATTCATCATCTGTCAAGGCAGTACAAAAAACAGTAGAAGTAAAAAAATTACATCTAGCACTGGAGCGAGCTGAAGGCGTGCCTCCATCATCGTCGGTCCCTCGCCGGAGCTGGGCAAATCTTGTTGTAGTAGACAATCGGAAAGTTGTCGTGCTAAGGCCCAATAGGACGATCACACAGAACAACAATCGTCGCCGCCGATGAAGAGATGTGTATACCAGAAGGGTTCAACCTGAAGACACACAAATATAGACAAAGAAAAACTGGATCGAAGTGAATCCACCAAAGACAAACGCCGACTGAATCCTGTGAGATCCACCGGAGACATACCTCCACACGCACTCTCATGGCGCTAGACACACCACCAGAACGAGGGGTAGGCAAGGAGAAACTTATTCCAACTTTAAGGAGCAGTCATCGTCTCGTCTTGTGGTGGGGCTGACGGGAGGCGTGAGATGCCTTATCACCCTTGCGCGAGACAAATGAGAAGTAGGGTACGAGACGTGTGCGACGTGCATATCTCTTTAAGTTCTATGTATACTTCTCTAGGTTTGCTCAATGTCAGTCGCCTGAAATTTGAATTTGGGTCAGTCAATTCGGTGGAGAGGAAGCGGTAGCCATGGAGGAGCACCGAGGCTGCCGGCGGAGGCAACATCAGCGGCGGCCGAGTAGCCTCCTCATCTATCTTAGGGGTGTAGTGGGTGCAGAGGGAGCAACATCCTCCTCGTCTATCTTAGGGTGGCGGGGGTGCAAGTTCATCGGTGTCGAAGTTGGAGAGGTCTTCCAGGGTTAGAGCGATGGTCGTGGGCGGAGGAAGCACGGCAGTGGGCGGCGGTTGAGGCGCGGGCGAGACAGCCGCGCTGGTGCGGGACCGCTGCCGGCCGTGGGTGGTGGAGGATGGTGGTTAGTCCGGCGGTCTCAGATTTCAGGGAAGAAGATGAACAATAGATAATGCTGGAAGTTGAAGAAAACAATTTGGCCGCTCATTTCGCATCCAACGGCTAAATAGATCTACTGGCCCAAATTTAATTTCTAGTCAACTTACCCCTATAGCCTGTCCCATACTTCTCCTAAAGTAATCTAGTCGAGTCGTCCTCCTGGATAAGATGTGGACAGAAATGTCATCGTCGTGTAACTAAATAGGAGTGATAAATACGAAAATGCGAATCTGAGCCCAGTCTCGGCTGCATTAGCATGTGATTTCTTTCCCATGAAGCAGAGGCTAATATTCGTCTCCTTGCTTTTGTTGTGAAGCAGTCTGACATTGTGCCAAGCCAACGCCCGCCCGCCTAGCTACACTATATTAATTAACTTGCCGTATGTGATCTCAATTCTCAAATGTAATGGCATGTCATGGCTGATGGCTGCATCCGATCGAGGCAGCTGCGCAGCACAGCAATGCGGCTGCAAAGGTCGACGACCTCCTAACTGCAGGATCCAGAAGCGGGGCGTGGAGATTTCGAAATCAGAATCAAGAAGTTGCCCCAACCAAAACTTCGAAATCGATTTCTAGATTAGATCCGAACAACGCGGCGATCTTGTACAGAAAAAAAACAGGAGGGTACTATCGATCTTCTTTTTCTTTTCCGCCCCTGCATAGTCAAACACATAACACATCGCCATCCAATCCAACTGTACCGTATCTTAACGGTATCTGTTTTTTTTTTCAACTAATATACATGCCTGGTTTTTCCCCTAGAACATCGTTATTAATACTATAGTACTACTACATGCCTATGTACTGTTGATATCAGTTGAAGTTTGCTTACCGCTGCACGCTTTCCGCGCCGTACAATATAGTAGTCGCCTACTAAAACGTCTTATATTTTGAGAAGGTGATAGTAGTATGCCTAGGGCAATCTGTAATGCAATTTCCATCCTACGACGCGGGCTGGTGGGCCTCGTGTCCGAATATAATTTTCAGAGATCTTTTTTTTTAGTCTTGAAAAGAGACGACTACTCCAACTTGCAACGGCTTCCTTCTCTCTATCAAAAAAAGAAAAAAAAACTTGCAACAGCTTCCAGCACGTCTCCCAACGGCTGTATATAAGGTATACGCTCTCTGTCTCTGTCTATTCCGTCCAGCATCGTGTCAGCAGCTACCTTTCTCCCATCCATCCTCTACTATTCTTCCTTCGCTCTCGTATCGTGCAGCCGTCGTCGGAGGCGATGAAGTTCCTGGTGGAGTCGGGCGGCGCGGAGGGGAATGCCGGGCCGTCGTACCGGAACGTACTGGCCAAGGACACCGGCCTGCTGCAGTCGCCGCCCGGCGTCGACTGCCTCTGGGACCTCTTCCGGTGAGCTAGCAACCCCTCCCACTCCCGTCCCACCTCGCCGGACGTATGGCCGGCGACCACCGTGGCAACATACGCTTGAAAAAAAATTCCATGGCGATCGAGCTGCACATGCTCAAACCCGCTCTGTTTCTGAAGCTTCATCGATCGATCTAACACGTCTTTTGCGAGCGATCTTGCAGCGCTTCCGTGGAGAAGTACCCCAGCAACCCGATGCTCGGTCACCGGCCAGTTGTCGACGGCAAGGTACTTACTCGTATCTGAGTTCAACTAGCCAGCCCGTGCCAGTTTCCTCTGCCAGCTTGAATCAATGGAGCCAGCAGCTGAATCAAAATACCATGCAGGCCGGCGACTACGCCTGGATGACTTACAGGGAAGTCTGCGACGTCGTGATCAAGCTCGCCGCCTCCATGAGCAATTCTGGAGTCAAACAGGTGCGTGCGTGCGTACACACAGCTTGATCGTGACCGTGATGATGTAGACCAGCTATCTTTTTTTTTTTTTTTGCGCTAGATGTAGACCAGCTACCACAATGTGAAGCCAGCTAAAACTTAATTTGGACGATCAGATCGATCTATGGTCAACTGCTCATGCATCGATCCAACATGGGGATAGAAAATTCCAAGCCCTGCTCTTGATCCTAATCCTCCGGAATTATATAATTAAGTAGTAGCAGCAGCTAGTAATAATTACGCGTACGCCAGGCTACCTATTAGTACTCCCTCCGTTTCCTTTTACTCCGCATATAAGATTTGGTCAAAGTCAAACTACACATAGTTTGACCAAATTTATATAAAAAATTATGAACATCTACAGTACTAAACTATATAGTATGAAAATATGTTTCATGGTACATCTGAATATATTGATTTCATATTGTGAATGTTTATAATTTTTTAGTATAAAGTTAGTCAAACTCTATAAAGCTTGACTTTGACCAAACCTTATATGCGGACTAAAAAGAAACGAAGGGAGTATAATCATTAGCAATACAGTTAGTTAGTGGAGGTACAATATGCCCATATCGCGTGCATAGCTTGTTCGTATAATCGGTTAACTAGCTGGAGCCGGGGGCGCCACGATCTCCACAGCTGCCAAGTTGAACAGGCTGTTGAGGAATTAGTCAGTTAAGTGATACACTGATTAATAATCCGTACCGGACATGCTGCTCACCACCAATACAGTTCAGGTTGAGAATACTTGGTCAATAGACACATGATGAGGAGAACGGACGTTTGGCTCTCATCCTCCATGGAGGCCTTTAAAAAAAAATCAAAAGTCAAACTTTTCGGTTTCAAAAAAATCTAAAAAAAAGTATGCAAGTAAATAAGTATGTTATGTGTATGTATGTAAAATTTCAGGATGAAATACGTTCAAATACGATCTGTACAAAAAAGACAATGGTTTGGGAGGATGAATAGTATCATGTGTTAAAAAGCATCAGATTTGTCTTTTTTGCACAGCTCTCGTTTCAACGTATTTTGCCCTGAAAATTTACACACATGTGTGTTATGCCTCCACGTATATATGTAATTTTTTAGAATTTTTTGAAACCTAGAAAATATGAAATTTGATGAATTTTGAATTTTTCAAGACCGAGCTCTCTCCATGGAGCTGGGCCTCCAAAGGCAATATTCGCATGATGAGATCTTTTTGTTGTTGTTGGGTAGCAGCTCTGCAAGTGTTTCAATTATAAAGGTGACGGGGTGCATCATCAGCCAATAACTGGCTAGTGTTAGCACCTTTGACTTTATCAAGAGGATACTGAAAAAGGCTTTCGCCCATGCTTATCCCTTCCGGTATCCGGTATAAGCTTAAATTACAGCCAGATATATATACTAGTAGTACAAAATACAACCACTGTCACACGGATCTGGCTTGTCTGAATGCGAAGAAAGTCTACCCTTGAAGTTTTCTCTTCCATGGAATAGTCTAGTCTTCACTAGAACCATCTCAAGTCTGACCAGCTCATACGCTAGCTGCAGGGAAGAGTTGACCAGTTCGATCGTGCTTCCCGTGTAGATGCTGCATCTCCCATCCCGATCCTCTTGATTATCGTATTCGTTTTCCATTAACGCAAATTAAAATAATTTCTGTTTGACTAAAACAACTCTCGTGTTGTCCCAATGTTAGTACCAAGTACTCCCTTCCTAAACTAATATAAAAGCGTTAAGATCACTAAAATAGTGGTCTAAACGCTCTTATATTAGTTTACGGAGGGAGTACCAACTAAGCCATTTCTATCATCTTCTGAACCCTTTGATACCATAAATCCTCACGAGAAAGTGTAAATAAAGTGATGTGTATGCTAATTTCAGGGTGAACGCGCTGGCATCTACGGTGCAAATTGTCCGGAATGGATCATCAGCATGGAGGTAAATCATTACTTCATCATCCCTCATCTATTCAATGTTTATCCCCATTATATGATTTTTAGGGAAAAACATTTCGGTGCTTTTAGATGAATACTCTATATACATATATTTGTGTCTGGCTTTGCAACTAATTCCACCATATAATGCAGGCGTGCAATGCCCTCGGAGTTTGTTGTGTGCCGCTCTACGACACTCTTGGTACGTAGTATCTGCCAAGTCTAACAAACAATTTTTTAAACCCTAGAAAATTAGTTACTAAAAGGGCTAGAAAATTGTTTTTCACAAAGAATAAAATATATTAGTAAGTGCTCCCCATGTTTCTTTTTCCTTTGCATATTAGGGTTTTCTCAAGTCAAACTTTATGAAATTTGACCAAATTTATATTAAAGATTATGAATTCCACAATACCAAATAAATACAATATGAATTTTTTACGAGAGATCTAATTATATGTATTTGGTATTGTGGATGTTTGTATTTTTTCCATAAACTTGATCAAACTTTAAAAGACTGAAGACAAACCTAACATGTGAAGTAAAGAAATGGAGAGAGTATCTTGTATTTTCTTTTCTCCAAGACATGTCGAATACAAATATAATATGGCTTGGATATTTTTGACTTGGTCATGTAATTACCTTCTAGCCAAAAAAACAGCCCTCCTTGTAATCTCCATCTCAATCCGACGATCTTCAACTCAAACTCAAACCAGATAGTCACCTTTCTCCATCAGGTTGAGCTTTTGGGTAAAGTGACTGGTGTATGCAATTTTACATTGTATCAAAGCCAGGAGGTCTTGAGTTTAAAATCTGGCTGGCGCAAAAATAAAAAAACTGCAGCCCACTTTTTGGTCCACGCTTAGGCCTGACGGAGCCACACGTGAGGGGAGTGCTGACGTATAAATGCATAGTCCACCTTTTTTTCATCAGCTTGAGCTTTTAGATGAGCTGGCTGGTGCGTGCAACTTTACAAAACCACGTCACATATTTTGATATATTTATTTTTTATATAAATTTAGTCAAATTTCACAAAAGTCTAACTTGAGAAAACCTAATATGCAGAGGAAAAAGAAACGAAGGGAGTACTTACTACTCCCACCATCCCAAAGTAAGTGACATGGTTTTAGTTCAAATTTTAAACTAAAACCACGTCACATATTTTGGGACAGAGGGTGTAATTTATTTTATTCTTGGCAAAAACAATTGCCTAGCCTCATTAGTAAAAACCATACTTTTCTAGGGTTTAAAAATTTGTATGTTACACATGCTCGCCCAAAGAAAGAAAGACATGAACATGAATGCTATACTAATCTGCACGACTAGCAAAGACGCGAGTTTAATCAATATTGGATCTGACTAATACTCTACATTTTGTTCAGGTGCTAATGCAGTGGAATTTATCACTTGCCATGCCGAACTCCTGATTGCTTTCGTGGAAGAGAAGAAGATTGGGGAGGTAACAATGTGGCCACTTAGTCCTCAGTTTCATCACTCCATTAATAAGTTTCAAACAAAGAATATCACTACTACCCTAGGTCAAATTTATCCTTTTTCCTCTTAAGCGTGCACGACTGGCCCGCAATGAATATCAGATCCGAGGAGTTTTACACAAATGAACCCGGTTTAAAAACCGGGAGCTCCTATACGCCGCACTTTGCGGCAAAAGGACGTCGCTTCGCACAGGATACGCAGCGAGTGGGCCGGCCCATGGCAAACGGGTGCGGGTGCGGGTGCTGGCTGTATCAAGCGCGATGGGAAGCCACGCTGGTACTGTAGCAAAAATAAGAGAAATAACGTGCAATAGAGGGAATTGAACTCTAGACCTCCCGGTAATGAAGTGCTCCCAATAGCCATCTGAGATAGTAATCCTAAATGACTAATTTGCAGCGCTAATATCTTAGAACTAGCCATTTTGCCAGAATTCAACACCTTTCATTTTATTCGAACATATCTTGGAATTTCTAAAAGGTGTTGAATTCTGGCAAAATGTTTCAAAGATATGTTCGAATAAAATCGTGAACAAATGTTTCAAAGATCCAACATTTTTTGAACATCATGAACAAATTTTGAAATTTAATATTGTTTAAAAAAGAACATTTTCGAAATTGTTCACATTATTCAAATCCCGAACATATTTTCCAATTGTGAACACTTTTTTGAACATGTGAACATTTTTTTAACAATGTGAACAAAATTCAATTTTCGTTTTTGTAAAAGCGAACAATTTTTTTAAAAAACTGACCATTTCTTAAAAATTTGGAAACCCCTTGAGAAATTTTGAACGTGAACATTTTTTGAAATTCTCAAATGATTTTTCACCCGTGAACAAAATTTGAAAAACAGGAACATCTTTTGGGATTCCAAAACTTTAAAAACCACCAATATTTTTGGAAAACTCCTGAACATATTTTGAATTTGTGAACAAATTTCAGAAAAAAGTGAACATCGCGAACATTTTTTGAACATTGCAAAGAAATTTTGAAATTCTATATTCTTTAGAAAACGAACATTTTTATTATTTTTCAATTGTGAACACTTTTTTGAACATGCGAACATTTACTTAACAATGTGAACATATTTTCAATTTTCGTTTTTTTATAAAAGCAAACAAATTTTGAAAAAAGTAATCATTTCTTGAAAATTTGAAAACCCATTGAACAATTTTGAAACCTGAACAGTTTTTGAAATGCTCAAACAATTTTTAATACGTGAACAAAATATGGAAAACAGGAAAATTTTATGGGATTCAAATTCTGAACATTTTTGGGATTTATGAACAAACAGTAAAACACAACGATTGTTTAAAAAATAATAAATTGAAGAAAACAATAGAATTGAAAATGATAAAATAAAAAAAAGAAAGTGAAAAAACGAAATAGAAACAAAAGAAAAATAAACATAAAAGTGAAAAACGAGAGCAAAGAAAAAAACAGGAAAAGCGAAAAAAACAGAACAAGAAAAATACCCGGATTAGGAACCTTCTAGAAGTTTCCCAAAACCAGAAAAAACCGGCTGGGCACCTCTAGAAGGTTCCCAAAACCGGGGGCGTTGAAAGGGTTAAATGGGCTGGCCCAGCTGGAACGTTCCCTCGATCTCTCTGTGCGAAACCTTGACAATTTGCCCAACGTGCGGCGAATAGGAAATTCCTTCAAAACCGATACACCAAACTGTATTAAATTTTATGGTCTGAGAGTTTACACGGGCGGGAACTCCTATTGGACGCTCGCCGCGTCAAGCAGTCGGCGTTTCGCATAGGGGGGTCGGGAAACTGGGCCGGCCCATCTTTCTCGCGAACAGTAGCAAGCGCTGAAATTAAAAAAAAAATGAGTTGCCAGGAATCGAACACTAGACCTTCTGCTTCCGAACAACGATTCAAACCACTTGAGCTAGCTAGCTTTGTTGGTGATAGAACATTGCGAAACCTTAAGAAAACTCAAACGCCGATCCGAACATTTTTCAAAAATTCGAACGTTTTATCAAACGCGAACATCATATTTTTTTCACAAATTTTGAGAAAACTCAAACAATTTTTGAATGTTGAGAATAAATTTTGAAATGGAGAATAAATTTGGAAGCTCGGACAATTTTTGAAAGCATGAACAATTGAATGTTGAGAACAAATTTTGAAATGAAGAACAAATTTGGAAGCTCGACCAATTTTTTAAAGCACGAACAATTTTTGAATGTTGAGAACAATTTTGAAATGGAGAACAAATTTGGAAGCTCGACCAATTTTTGAAAGCACGAACAATTTTTGAATGTTGAGAACAAACTTTGAAATGGAGAACAAATTTGGAAGCTCGAACAATTTTTGAAAGCACGAACAATTATTGAATGTTGAGAACAAATTTTGAAATGGAGAACAAATTTGGAAGCTCGAACAATTTTTGAAAGCATGAACAATTTTTGAATGTTGAGAACAAATTTTGAAATGGAGAACAAATTTGGAAGCGCGAACAATTTTTGAAAGCACGAACAATTTTTGAATGTTGAGAACAAATTTCGAAATGGAGAAAAAATTTAAAAGCGTGAACAATTTTTTAAAGCACGAACAATGTTTGAATGTTGAGAACAAATTTTGAAATGGAGAACAAATTTGGAAGCGCGAATTTGAAATGGGAAGATTTTTTGAAACTCCCAAACATAATTTGAAATGTGAACAAAAAGAAAAAAAGAGAAGAAAAAGGAATTGAAAGATGAAATAAAGAAACAGAAAAACGAAGAAAGAAAAAGAAAAAAACAGGAAAAATAACAAAGAAAAAGCAAACAGAAAAAACCAGTGAAAACCCGGTTCAGGAACCTTCTGGAAGGTTCCCCAAACCGTTCAGGAACCCTCCAGAAGGTTCCCAAAACCGGACGCTGCAGCGCTAGCGCTACCTCCTAACTGGGCCGGCCCATCTAGATCGCTATCGCCAGCTCTCTGTGTGCGAAGCCTCGACAAGTCGACGCAGCGAGCGTCCAATAGGATTTTCCTACACGGGCTGATCAATCAAGCACATCAACCACCAGTATGACCCTTTCGGCCCGTCTAGTCGTAGCCTTACTAAGGCCCGGCCCAGTAAGGTTGCGCGTTTGTGAGCCTCTCCGGCCTCCGCCGTGCAGCACGCGCGACGCCGCCAGGCTTTCCTGGCGGAATCACCGCTCGAGATTTGCAGCGGGAGGCGCCGCCCCGTCCTAATGGCGTCACGGCGGTCCGTTCCGCGAGAGAGGCGAGTGCGATGGGCTCGCTGCAGGCGATTCCCGGGTTTCCCCCACCACGGCGGGGTGAACTCCGCAGGTCCTAGGTTGGGCTAGTTCTCTGATTCATCGTCAGTGAGCCGCTGAGAGGTATCACTTTCTGTCCGATGGAAGCAATTTTCTCAATTTTGTTTACACTGACAGATCAGAAGATGTGTTAGCAAGAGATTGTCATGTACTGTTTACTACTACAGGGAGGGGGGGGGGGGGTCTGGAGTATGGTCTCGAAAAAATAAATTATAATTCTGGATCAGTTTACTGTTTGCTTGAGTCTTTATGGTCCCCTGTTTGCTAATGCTTTTAATTATGGCAGCTCTTGAAAACCTGTCATGCCACTTCAAAGTATTTGAAAAGTAAGTTCTTGCAATAATAAGCGGTATCGACCAATTAGATGGTTCTTCACTGTGGGATTTACATTGGTTCTATTGTTAACTCATTTTCAGCAATCATCAGCTTCGGAGGAGTCACAAATGATCAGAAAGAGGAAGCTAAGAACCATGGGCTGTCCATTTTCTCATGGGAGGAATTCCTGATCACGGTAAGATTTGGTCTTCAGCTAGCTTCTTTAGGTGTTTTGCTACAAGTTATGGAAAGAAGTGCTTCACAACTACCTTTCTTTTAAGAACAAAAAAACATGCAATGCAAATTATCATTTTTGTATTATTTGATACATTTAACTTGCCGTTATGTGGCGGCCTGTCTCCAAATGGATATGAGACATGACATATGATTTATGAGTTTATTTCTATGGATCTAGTGCTTCATAATAAGATCTTCAATATCCCCTGCAAAACCCTGAAGTTAGCTTTACCTATATCTTATTAAATGTGACATATTGGATAATTATATGTCTGCACGATTGTTATAATAGTACTCCCTCCGTCCGGAATTACTTGTCATCAAAATGAATGAAAATGGATGTATCTAGAACTAAAATACATCTAGATACATCCATTTCAATGACAAGTATTTCCGGACGGAGGGAGTATATATTGCACAACCAAGAAGGTAAATTTTGTGAATACTCTTGGTCCCTTATTATTGAAATAATTCAGACTATCTTGTACAGTTGTACTCTAGTTGAAAATACTGAACTGTAGTTCATTTCATTCATAATGTAAGGTTTCCAAGTCATACGACATGCTACTGAACCATTATAATAAAGTTACTCATAAACTTGTGTGGCTGACAATGTCTATAGGGTGGAGATGAACCTGTTGATCTTCCTGAAAAGAAGAAATCCGACATCTGCACGATCATGTACACAAGTGGAACAACAGGAGACCCTAAAGGTGTTATGATATCAAATGAAAACCTTCTTGTTAACCTGGCCGGTGCTGATTCTGTCGTGCAATCTATTGGTGAAGCTGTAAGTATATAATCCAACACATTTCATAATGAAATAATCATTGCACGTGCTTCAATGAATCACACAAGTAATGCTGGTCACTTTCCACTTTGTGGTTGCAGTTTGATCAAGACGATGTTTATTTGTCATATCTTCCACTAGCTCACGTCTTCGATAGAATGTTTGAGGAAGTGTTTATATCTCATGGATCGAGAATCGGATTTTGGCGTGGGGTATGCTTTGTGAATACTCTATTTCCCCAAGTAGTCAATGGGTTCATACTGAAATTACTGTCATGCATCTGTAGGATGTCAAGTTGTTGGTTGACGATATTGCAGCACTAAGACCAACAGTATTTTGTGCTGTTCCACGTGTACTCGACAGAATATATTCAGGTAAGCTCCATATGTTAGCTGTTAACATAGTTAGATATTTATACAAAATCCATTATTGTGTCATTTGGATAAAGCACTTATCGTTGATTGCATAACTTGTTACAGAAGTAATAACTGCACAAGTTTCTGTAAACTCTGGCTTTCTTCTATCAGTGACGTGAACATGTTCAGATATTATTTTCTATTTGTTCCATTATCTCCAAATGCATTAATAAAAGTTATTGCTGTGGCTACATTATTATAGATTTCAAAAGATCTTGATAAATCACCAATGAGGAAATACCTTAGCTTTCGGTTGATCTAGTTGTTGAAACCATACCTAAAGTCTTGGTGGAAAAAATCGATAAGTCTACAAAAGGAAATAAACAGAGACTAATTAAGTTTTCAGTCGATGTACTAACTATCAAACTTCATAGAGATGGATGTCATGTAACGAACAGCTTCAATGGAAGATTACATGAATGTCTATTTTTACTTTGCCTAATATTCGATGCATTATTATTTTTATGTAGGTCTTACGACCAAGATTTCTGCTGGTGGTATATTAAAGAAAACCTTATTCAATCTTGGTTACAAGATGTAAGTTTGCACATGATTATAACCGAGAACCCTTTTTTTAAGTACACATATTATTTTTGCACATTCATGATACAATTTTGAGATGGTAGTTATTGAATCATCAGGAAACTAGACAGCATGAAGAAAGGAATTAAACATGAGAAGGCATCTCCATTCTTTGACAAGTTAGTTTTCAGCAAGGTACAGTTAGACATTCAAGAGCAACCAATCTTATACCTCATCAGATAGAATTAAAAATGTCAATACAACTTTATGTCTATATACTAGTATGTCCTAACGTAGTGCTTATCTTTAAGGTGAAAGAAAGGCTGGGTGGAAAAATCCGTATTATCGTGTCTGGTGGCGCTCCTCTTGCTGTGGCGGTTGAAGAATTTTTGAGGGTTGTGACATGTGCACATGTTGTTCAAGGCTATGGTATGCACCTTGTTGTTTAAGTTCCTTTATTATTACGTAGACAAGCCCTGCAGATGAATTGCACATATTATTAGATGACAGAAGCACTTCCTAATAAAGCTTTGCATAATTCCAAAATTTTCAATTTTAGGACTCACCGAAACCTGTGCGGGATCTTTTGCTGCCATACCAAATGAATTCTCCATGGCTGGGACTGTTGGCCCACCAGTTCCACATATAGACGTTCGCCTTGAGTCAGTTTCAGAGATGGGTTATGATGCTCTGGCTAGCATTCCTCGTGGCGAGGTATGCGTAAAGGGGAGTGTTCTGTTCTCTGGATACTACAAAAGAGAGGACCTAACACAGGAAGTCCTGACTGATGGATGGTTTCACACAGGTTAGCTATATCCCTAACTTCAACTGGAGGCAATGGATATCATAAGTTATTATACTTTGGATGATGACTGTGAATTGAATAATGATACAGGGGATGTTGGTGAGTGGCAACCAAACGGAGCCTTGAAAATCATTGACAGAAAGAAAAATATATTCAAGCTTTCACAGGGAGAATATGTTGCAGTGGAAAATCTAGAGAATATCTACGGTGTCCTTCCAGAGATTGATTCGGTAATACCTAGTCAATTATTCACTTTGCAAGGAACTGTATCAATTTCTGTCTTGACTATGCTAGGCCCTACTTTTCTGCCCATATGCTTGGTGAAAGAATTGTGTAGGGCACCTGATTTCGAACGTAGGTGATTAAAGTGTCAAGTCTGAAGTTGAAGACAAGCAAGGTCAAAAAAAAAATCTTGAGTAATACAATTTTTTAGCATAGTACCACTGCAGCAGTCATTAGTTATGGGTCCAAGCATGCATCAATGCTAATTGCTGAAAATATTGGTTTCTAAAAATCTATATTGCGTTGGTGGTTCCTCTTGTCGTTTTGCTTGTGATGATTTGAGAGACTGAACAGAGCACTATGTCAAAAAAACAAAAATAGGGCATACATGGAAGGCATAGATTATTTATTTATTTTTGGTATTTTCTATATCCAATTCACCCGCCATTTGTCTCAGTTTTCTTCATGTTTCTGCCGATCAATTTCAGATATGGGTGTACGGGAACAGCTTTGAATCTTTCCTTATCGCTGTGATAAACCCCAACCAACAAGCGCTTGAGAACTGGGCTGGACAGAACGGAATCACTGGAAGTCTGGAAGAACTATGCGAGAACGCGAAGACTAAAGAGCATTTTATAGCAGAACTCGCAAAGGCTGCGAAGGAGAAGAAGGTAAGGTGCCCTGTGTTAGCCTTGCCAGCTGTTTGTTCCAGCTGGTATTTACACATCCCCCGTGTTTTTCCCTTGCCAGCTGAAAGGGTTTGAGTTTGTAAGAGCTGTCCATCTTGACGCGGTGCCGTTCGACATGGAGCGCGACCTCATCACCCCGACTTACAAGAAGAAACGGCCGCAGATGCTCAAGTACTACCAGGTCAGACCTCATGATCAAACGCACACTTCTCCCCTGTTCCGGCTCATCATGCAGTTTATTTTTCCAAAGTTCTATAGTTATCTCGATCACCCTTAGCTGAATCATGTTTTGTGTTAATGTTCAGGGAGCCATCGACGCGCTCTACAAGAGCTCGAAGTAAGAGCACGGGCACTCTGAAGAGCAGCGAAAAACGGCTTCTAGATCCTCGGCGCTTCCCGTGGAACCCTCGTGTGTGTGCGCGTGTGTATGTATGTAAATTAATTAATATGCAAGACTTTGTTGTCAATGGTTGCTTACGTTTTTCACACAATGATGATATTCCCTCCGGGTTAATTAATTAATACAAGACTTGTTGTTGAAGGCTGCCTACGTTTTTTCACACAACCGAGATATATTCCTTCCCTCTGAAATGAATCCTATTCGGTGCTCTGCCTGCACCCCCTCTGACTGGTTGGCTTGGCAAACAACTGTTGCTGGTGCGGCCTTCTTCCCCGGTCAGCAGCCCGGCGTCAGCGGAGGCCCGGACGCCGGCGTCACTCTCCCTCCGGCATTCTTAAATTCCCTGCCCTATACGCGGAGACAGGCTTGAAGATTCTCGGTCAGTTCTTCCGAATCTTCTTCTCTTCTGTCTTTGTTGACCTGTAACCCACCGATATTATCACTGTGCTTTTGACGCCATTTCTAGAGGAGATACTCGTATTACTTTGTTGTCACCATTAAAACTGGAGGGGGGCGTTGAATCAATGGTCAGCAGTCAAACGCTGTCTTATGGTTTTGAACATTCTGAGCTCCACTGACGGATGAGCGAACTTTCCAAAAAGCAGTCCACATGCTACTACCAAGCGAGTGAATGCCAACGCGAAAGGGAGAGGCATCGGCTACATGGCGCGGAGCACGTCACCGTCGCAAGCGAGACCGGGCATACTTGCCGCTGAAATTCCATTGTACTGTCGCTGAGGTTTCAGTCAGGGAGGGAGGAACATATACATTTCTTCTCTTTTGGTGCTACTATGCATTGCCGTGCCGTTTTGTGAGGCGCACCAGGTGTCCGGGCGAACCGTGTCGCTTTCGTGGGGTTTCCGCCGTTCCCCCTTGCGGCGACGATTCCGCGGCTACTTCAGAGCAAATTCGTGGGTCGGAAATGAAAAAGGGACATGATGACAAAATGACACTGTTCATGTCTGGATTTGTCTCTTTTTGTTTTCTCCATGAGATTTCGAATTTGGATTTAAAATTTCTGAGAAGTTCTAAATTTGAGTTTCGTGCAGCGGGGGCCATCTAACCCATGGTATCACCTTATATTTTCCAAGAGCATTTCAAATTTGGATTTCAGCTTTTTAGGGATACATATCTTGTGAGCATTGACCAATCTTTTTGGAATTCTTTAAGTCTTATAAATTTGAATTTTTGTGCAGTGTACCATGGCCTTGGCATCCTGCTATTTCCCCGAACATGGCGCATGACACTTCGTTTTGTTCTTTAACTATCGGCATGCTACTTTTAAGGAAGGCTCCCCTGGCCGGCTCAGGGGGAATAATATCATTTTCATGGGTTTCCTGCACCCTTTAAGACGGCGATTTCCCAGCTATTTCTAAGCAAATTCGTAGTTAAAATGAAAAAGGAAAGGAGAAAAACACAAGGACAAATTTGGGTTTAGAGTAGCGAATCTAAATGTCCACACTAAGTACAAGAGACAATCCTGGAATTTTACACTCCACTGACAAATTAAAGGTGATGCTATATATGCCAATAAGCTTTTCGGCCGGGAAATTCTTTTCCCTATTGGCTGTGCTGGGTGGACCTAGCAATTTCCTCCCAGCCTTCTCGCTGTAGTACGATGATGATAAGTATGAGGACCAGAGACTGGTCAACCCAAAAAAACTCGGTTTCGCTCGGTCAAACTTTAGGACCGGAAGTGCATCAGCAATTCAGCTCAGCGTATATATGCAATCCAGTGGCCCGTGGCCACCACATCGTCGTCGATCTACCGTCAGATCTCGTCTCCTCTCCTCTACTTTTCTCCTCAGTTTCTCTGAACTCACCCTGCTCCTTCCTTGCGTCTTGCACTCCTCGTACTTCCCGCCAACCTGCCTTTGCCGGCAAGCTAGCTAGCCATGCAGGACGGTGGAGGAGGAGGAGGAGGGGACGGCAATAGCATGCATCTGCTGCTGAGCATCCTGGCCGACGGCGAGGAGCAGGCGAGGCGGCTCCTCGGCGAGCTGCCGCCGGCCGACGACGAGGAGCAGCTGCTGGGCCGGGGGCCGGCGGCCGAGTGCTGCCGGGGCGTGGCCGGGCAGCTGCTGTGCACGTTCAGGAAGGCGATCGCCGTCGCCAAGGCCATCGAAGCGGCCGGCGGTGACTCGCCGCGGTCGGCCGACGAGGGCGGCGTCGGGTTGGCCGGCAGGGACGCGGCGCAGGCGCAGGAGCGCCAAGGCCAAGGCGTCTGCAAGAGAAGGTGCGTACACGTCGTCGGTCATACACGGTGCACTTTTAGTTTTTTACTACCTACGGAAATATATATCGAGCTAGCCAGTAGCGCAGTGAAAACGCTCACATATTTGTGTCTGAATTCCTGTTGTTTTCACATGCCGATACTTCAAATCCATGCTCAAAATACTTGCGATCATGTATTTCCAAAAAAAAAAATGAAAGTTTTAATACTTTAGCCTCTGTACTGCACCATGTGCCGCACACCCGATAAGATTATTGCTACATTGTTTGGCTATGGCACCATTAACCAAACGGAGTAACGTGGTAAAAAAATTGCGACAAGCCACATGAAGTAACACGATACTCCCTCCGTAAACTAATATAAGAGTGTTTAGAGTACTAAAGTAGTGATCTAAACACTCTTATATTAGTTTACAGAGGGAGTACTAATTAGACATACTAAAATATATTGGCCACCCTTCTCCATCAGCTCAGACGTTTGTATGAATTGACCAGAGCATGATTCAATAAGACACTAGGCAACTAGTCGCATGTATGCTCGCCATCCGGACAGGCCAGGGATATCAACTTGCTGCCGTTGTTGAGCTCTTTCCAATCTCTTGGCGCTATATATGGTTCATCGACGCCATATGCTACGATAGTTGTAGCATAGACAATGACATTAACAAGTTGTACTACAAGAGAATAACACCTGCATACAAGAGTTAGTTAACCCTTTCCAATCAAAAACCACGTCATTAAATATGTCATAGCCAAATTGAAAAATAAAACAGTAGTGGTTCCGGCGAGAATTAAAGAGCGGAGAGATCTAGTGGAAGTTGGTGGCATTTCTTGTTCCCCGTCGAGATGTCATGGCCAGGAAACATAAATCCAACATAGAAGAAACTAAATACACAGTCCAAATATGATTATCACATGTTCCTATGGAAGTTTTCATTCCTGTTTTAAATTTCTCAAATATGTGGATAATTAAATAACTATACGGTTCTCAGATATGAGGATTTTTTGTCTGAAAGGTACCCAACCGCTCGAACGGGGAAACTAGAAAGCGACGTAGAGTAATGGCACAAAGTGGGGTTTTGGTGTTTTGGTCAAAGAGAAATGCATCTACCATGACCATACATATAGCCAGCAATTGGGCATTCGTTAATTAGCATTTGAATTAGTCTAAAAGAACTTGCATGGTCCTGGGTATGACACAGGAAGGGCTTGCCAAGATGGACCGAAAAGTTTCGTATACCCGATGACGCAAATTTGGAGTACACGCCGGACGACGGGTTCAGCTGGAGGAAGTACGGCCAGAAGGACATCCTCGGCGCCAAATTCCCAAGGTTTGTGACATTTATTTTACAAAAACCATGTAAATAGTTAGCTACCGCATAATTTCATAATACTGCACATTGTTGAGGAAATCATTAACTGGTACTTCCTCCGTTTGGAATTAATTATTTGTCTCGGAAATGGATGTATCTACAACTAAAATACTACCTCTCTCTCAGTTTACAGGGCGTGCACGTACCCCTAGGTCGTCAATTTGACCAACGTAATACAAGTCATATATTACAAAAAATATACCAACATAAACTTTGGAGTTTCTACTTTCAAAAGGTATAATTTTTGTGTTATATAGTTTATATTAGGGTGATAAAATTGGTAATCTAGGTATACGCGCAGGACTTGTAAACTGAAACGGAGGTAGTACGTCTAGATACATCCATTTCTGCGACGAGTAATTCTGAACGGAGGGAGTAGATGTTTAGTTAGCTGGTGAGTAGGGGTTAATCAACAAGTTAACTAATTAATTGGACCATTTATTCTTTTACCGGCAACTCGATGACCCTACGAGTAGGGATTAATTGGTAAGTTAAGTGGACGAATTCTTGAACGGGGATATTGCAACTTTGTCGATGGTAATAAACATAGTATCAGATAGAATAAATCTCACATATAATTATACTATTAGATAGGAAAAAGAGTGTGCCAAAAAAATATTTAGAATATATATATATGCAAAATCGACCAGCTTCTAGTTTGTGACACTGACTGAGACGACGGTGGTGGGGCTATGCCGCGCATGCAGGGGCTACTACAGGTGCACGTACCGCAACGCGCAGGGGTGCGCCGCCACCAGGCAGGTGCAGCGCTCCGACGCCGACCTCGCCGTGTTCGACGTCACGTACCAGGGCGCGCACACCTGCCTCCAGGCGCAGCGCCGCGCCGCCGCGCCTCCACCTCCTCCTCCTCCCGCCGCGCACGACGTCCAACGGTCACCGCCGGCGTTGCCGGGCCCGGACATGCAGCTGCTCGAGAATTTCAGGAACGGCCTCAAGGTGGAGACCGACGGGCTACCGCCGCCGCCGCCCTGCTTCCATGGCGACGGCGCCACAGCCTTCGCGTTCGCCTACGCCGCGGCAGGAGCAGCGGGCTACTCCCCGGCGGGGAGCGGCGGCCAGCAGCTGCTGCAGGGAGGGGGCTGCTTCGCCCCGGCGTCTTTCTCGTCGCCGGCCGCAACGACGTCGGCCGGAGCCGGACAGGGCTACTTGGCGCACTGCACGCGCGGGGCGCACGAGTCGCCGGAGCTCGCCGAGGTCGTGTCGGCGGCGACCGCCTCGGACCCGGCCGGCTTCGACTACTCGATGTATCTACACCAGCACGACCTGGACGCGCACCTGCCGTTCCAGTTCGACCCCATGTTCGGCCACCCTTCCAGCTCCCATGGCCAACACGGAGACGCGTGAAGGAATCGAGGCGTGATTATTAATTATGTATGTATGTATGTATTATTAATCCATCATCACCGTCAGAAAATACCATCTGGGTGTGTCTAGTTCTGATCTACTCCAGCTACTACTATCTCTGTACCGGCGTTTTTTGCCGTTTAATTTAGACTGAAAAACGTCTTATATTTTGGTACGGAGTAGGTACGTACTTCCTCCGTTCCAAATTACTTGTCTTGAATTTGTCTAGATACGGATGTATATAGCACTCTAGATACATCCGTATCTAGATAAATCCAAGACAAGTAATTCGGAACGGAGGGAGTACATGACAGCGTCGGTAGTACCTCTCGTGCCTCACCATTTCCTAGATTAGATGATGGGTTGTGCATACTTGAACGACATTTCCCAAAGGTATCACCATCAGGCATTCATTCCCGAGTGCAGGCTGACGACTGTCAACCACGACACAGAAACGGGGCATCAGAATTCAGAACGGAGGAGAAAAGGGGCCGTAGAGTAGAATGGAACACACATCGAACGTTGAAAAAGATTGGCAGGGACAGGAACCGTGATGGGTGGGTGATCATGCGTGTCCTCCGACCCACGGCACTAGTATTTGGCTGCTACCAGGGATAAAATGGAATGCATGGAAACGGTTGCTATTATATTTTTTTGTGAAAGCCAAAATGAATGCATGCATAAACCCCGAAAACGAATATGAAAATGTATACCATGGGAAATGAAAATGGAGCAAATACGGCACATGCACGGAGACGGAAGCAACTAAAGACCCCTTGAACCATAGGCAAAAATACAAGGAAACCAACTAATTAGTTGTTCGATTGATAAGATGAGAATGTGCAAAATCTGAAGATATATCATGGCTATATAAGATGATGTACATGATAGTGTCAGAAACGCTCTTATATTATGGGACGGAGGAAGTTGGATATCATGCTCGATTAGGGATTAGGGATGTTGCGCGCGTATTGTTGTGCTCGATGTAGTAATAGTGCCGTAGAAGTTGGGCCATTTGGGCCTTCTGCTCATTGCGTGTAGGGCCTAATTGTGTGTTCATTGGGCTACAAAATAGCCGTGGTCTTCGGGAACTTTGTGCGGTCACCGAGCAAGCACCCAAGAAGGAATGCCCTCCATCCAGTGTCGTCGGGGATGGAGTTCATGATGGTTGACCGGTGGTGGGACAAGGAGAGAACTATGGAAGTGGAGAGAGAGAGGGAGAGGGAGAGAGAGGGAGGGAGAGGGAGACGAGAGGGGTTGGAAGAGATAGTGGAGTGCGGTGGTAGATAGATAGAGGCTCTGGATTAGCTGGGTGGGATGAAGGAATGTTGATCTTTGGTCAGCAGCTATGGTAATTGTGGTCATCATAATGGCAAAGAGGTTGTTGTGGCCAACAAGAAAGGCAAGGCGGTGGTGGAGCTCGGCAACGCCCCCAAGCGGCCGAAGAACTAGGGCCATTTCATTTCTATGAGGAGTATCTGCCGACTTGTACAAGGTCATCCCAGCATCTCAAGTTGGAGTATCTGCCGATGTCACTTGACAGCTGCGCCTGGACAGTGACGGTTTGGATGATCAACAACATGCTCACCCTTGTAAGGGTTGGGCCGCCTTCACCGTTGTTCATCAGACCGTGAAGGTGATCATTTTCAATGAAGAGGACGTCGAGGTGGTGACCAAAGTAGAAGAAACACGAGGAGGCAATTTGCCATGGATGCACAGAAAGTTACCACCTAAACCTTTTGCGTGGAATGTTTCAGACTTTGTTTTACCTCGCCACTTTAAAAGAAGGTATCCAAACATCACGTGTTGCACGTAACCAAATACAACACACTCTGCATCTGCCTAGAACAAACATGCAATGCGTTTCTTCACAGCCAGGCTGTGGAGAATGCAGGCAAACAAACTTTGTACACAACATGGTTTTGGTCTATATTCACTCAGCCAAACCCAACCCAGTCACATATGGGCTAAATTCGGTGCAGGTTACCAAACACACCCCATGAGAATCTCAGAGCAAGTTTTACAGGCCACAGCACAAACAGGCTGCGAAACCTCAGATCGAGTAACAAAAGTGCCTCTGGCACACAAGACCCGCACAGGGGTGAATTATTCTTCCAAACATCTCAAAACGAACGAGCAACAGCAACCACTAAAAATACATATGTCCAACGCTACATACAGTTAACGAGACTTATCCCCACAACAGCTTTTCTTCTAACCGTCTCCGATCCTGAGAATGACACGAGGCCAGCCTCGCTTCACGCTGAAGAAACCATTGGCCGTCAGGACCAGGAAGACTTGCCGCACGCCCGCCGCGACGGATTTCCCGAGCTCCTGTTTCCTGCAATCCAGACCAGACCAACAATTAATTCAACCAATGTGTGAGACACTAAAAAGGGCAACAGCTGTAGGATCTCAAGGCAGCGCTCCTTCGGAGCACGCACTGTTCCACGCAGCTAACAGGAAAGCTTTGTATCCACGCGGCTAACAAGAAAGCTTTGTATCCAAACCAATAATAATTCAACCAATGTTTTCCGGATGCCCCACAATACCGTGGCAACACCGCAGGCAATCACATCTTTACGACGACAAACAGGAAACCTCAGGCAAAGCACATTTCACCACATATCAAACACGCCTCGCTGCCGGGAAAGGAAAGAACAAATGGTCAATCCCCTCATCCAACTGGCTCCAAAACATACACCCACGAACTACCCATCCATCCTCTATGTAACAGATCATCCTTTGTCAAAATACTTTTCCTACTAACCAGCCACAAGAACACTTCAACTTCTAAATATAAAGGAATCCAAATGAACCGAAGTTTCCTAAAAGGACATGGGACTTGTCTAGCCTTAATAGCACCGTACACCGACTTAACCGTAAATTTGACAGTTTTAGTCAGTGTCCATACACATCTATCCAGCTCATTTATGAGCTTCACTCCAGCACAATCACTCTTCATTTGACCCCGCAGGCTAGCTAACCCTCCCCAAATCACTCTTCTTAAACTAAAGCTAGTCTATCCATCAGCAAAAACTTTAGAAACTTTTACATTTCTATTGCTGCACAGATTATAAAGTCTGTAATTCTCAGCTAAGCTGATGGTACCCAGCCATACATCTTCCCAGAATCTAGTCCCATGTTCATACCAATTTTTCTAAAAATGTATCTTTTACTTTCATAAGACCATACCAGAAATGAAATGTACAGGCTTCAGTTTACACTGGCAAATTTACATTACTTGAAATATTTATTCCTAATGAGCTCCTGACAGAGGCCCTCTTAATTATCAACTTTCCACAACCATCTACTCAGTAAACATTCATAACTGAGAAATCCACAGCACCCAGGCCTCCCAAGACCCGTTGACATTGTCCCAAAGTTTTCATAAGAGCTGGCTAGCAACATGCCCATGGTACTGGCATGCCATGAACCACAAGAAACAAGGTCCAATTTGGTTTACTCTAGGACATTGTAAGGTTAAATGAGTTCTGGTAGCTGGTATGAATGAGATTACTGGTGGGAGACAACGTGAGGTTACTGAGTGACGCGGAACCTGTTGCCGAAGAGTAGTGAATGATCAGACAACGCGCCAGGTTGAGGATAGCTACCTGGCATGCTACGCCACGCAGCACGAGAAACAAGATTAGATTTGGTTTAATCAAAAGCCACATACTAACTTCATGACTCTTCGGCAACAGTGAGATTAGTGATGATAGTCAGCAAGAGTTGGTTGAGTGACATGAAATCCGCCACCAGAGATCGATGAATGATTGGACAAATCGTTCACCGCACTAGGCCGAGGACAGCCTTGCAGCACGCTACGGCACAAAATCACAAGAAACGAGATCAATTTCGGTTTACTCAGTATTAGCTTAGATGAGTTTTGGCAGTTTATACGAATGGAATTGGCGGCGAGTCGGCCGAAGGTGGTTCCGAGATTTTACAATGAAATTTCTAGATTTTTGGTGATTCCAAGATTCAGAGTGTAGGGAGGTCGTACTATCAAGAGGGGTACAAGCAAATGTATTTTGGTTTGAACTCCAAGAAAATCCTAAGCCTAAGCCCTGAAACAATCAACTCAAGTCACTCAACTCCTCGGCTTTTCCAAAGCCCTAGTACCACCGTGTTTTTCTAGCCGTCACTATCAATCCTTCAGGAGTTAGTTTACCCAGAGAGCAAATCCAATTTTCCACAGCACTGGAACTGCCGCGCATCTTGTTCTGGTACTGCCAATCAAAGTTTCCTTTGAAGTTTGAAACCTTCTCTGTTAGCTACGATAAGTTTTCCCTGGCACTTCCGAGCCGTTTCGGCATTGGTCCATTACTTCCGGAGAAAATCTTTCCGGTGCCTCCAAGATGTCACTTTGGCATCTTTGCATAGTTTTTCATTGAGGAGCTGCTCTGTTTACTTTGGTACTGCAAAGACACCATTCCTTATTAATAAGGATTTGTTATGTGTGATTTATCTGAGGTCAAATTTACAGTGTAAGAATGAATTATAAAAACATATGGAAAGAAAAGTTTTCTCCTTTAGGGAGTGGCAGTCTTAGATCATTCAGGCCATTGCATAGTACTAAGTCTACCGTGGTAATACCCGGAGAAAGGACTTGCATCAAACATTGACAGACCTTGTTCAGTAGCAATAAATACTTAGTGAGGTTCTGAATGCACAAAAGCAGCAATAAATACCTGAGAGCTGCACAAGAGATAAGACCAACACATCAATCTAGTCCTCGTCTTCATCAAAAACAGTTCTAACAGGGCCCTTCACCCCGCTACCATTATGCCCAATGAGCTCCTGAGAAGCCTTCGCGAGGAACTCTTCCGCGGCAGCACGAACAGACTTCCTCTCTGGCAGTGGCTGTGACTTCCTCTTCCTCCCAGACCAGCCCGCCCCTTCCCCTTTACTGATTGCCTGCATGCCCCTCTTCTGGTCTGAAAGTAATAAGAATCAGAACCACAACTCTATACCATAGAGAGACGAGACCATACAAATTCGACAAGCAGTTATATACCATCAGTCAAATGGGACAACGAACGACCAATGAACCTTGCAGCCGCTTGCGTGTTCACGGTGGTGGAAGGTCGCAGTGGTGCTGCAATTCAGAATCCAGGTTGTTATTGGTTTTTATAATCTTATTACTGAATATCAATTTGTAAGCCAAGCACGCAGCAAGAGTGAATAAGTCGAGTACCCTTGTCCCATTCGTTCAATCGATTTAACTTCTCCTGCCACAGGCTTAACCTCTCCTGCAAAAGAAAGAAGGAGAGCTCTTACAAATGTAACATCCTGTTTGAGCGCACAAAAAGAAAAGGAAATCTCCAACTTGCATCAAAACTTTCTCATGTCCAAATCTTCCTCCCTATAAGTAGTACTCCCTCCATCCCATAATGTAAGACGCGTCGGAGGGAGTAACTCTGTGCTCCAACAACAGATTAAGAGATGCCAACATGAAAGCGTCCCATTAAACAGCCAGAGGTGAAAGTCACAAGCCCTGCCAGATCTGTTCTGACAGGCGAAATCTATCTATATTCGGCAAACACGGTAACATACTTCTGAGCGTCAACTACCGAACGATACAGGGAAGCATCACATGTGTGTTCAAAGAGAAACTTACAAACTCCTTCTTGATAGGGTGCTCGTCCGGATTTATCCCCGAACACCGCAGCCGCACTGCAACACCGAAAAATAACGACCTTTATTATTCAGAGAAGAAGGAAGGATGTATGCGCGAGCTATATGGCAGAACGAGGAGGCGCGAGCCGTTGCCTGAGAAGAGGGAGGTCGCGGCGTGGGCTACGGCGAGGAAGGCGCGCGCCCGTTGCAGGGGCGGGAGCTCGGCGACGGCGTCGGGGTCCTCGGCCGCCGCGGCGAGCATCTCGGCGAGGTGGTCCCCCACGGACTCGGTGGCCGCCAGGGCCTCCTCGGCGGCGCACAGCACCGCGGGCGGCACCGCCGGGGGCGCTCCCGCGACGGAGGCGGCACTGTCCATGGTCTCGATTTCGGCGGCGGCGGAAGCGGAGCGAGCTTTCTTTTCTTTTGGCGAAAAAGTAAAAGCGAGGCGAGTTCGATTTGTGTTGGGGTGTTTTAGGGTTTCAAATCCGCGTGTTTGGGGATCACACGGTGATTTAATTGGGCCCGAGTATTGAACAGTCTCGGACAGTTGGGTTTCCCTTCATCTTTAACCTCCGGTTTCTCTTGGACTCTCTTCTCCGCGCCTTGCCTCTCCTTATCTTCAACCTCCACCTCGTGTGTTTTTTCCCTTCCTCCTGCGCCATCTCCACCCACCTCATGCCTAACCTCTCTCCGCCAACGGTGATGTCACGTCGTCCTCGCCTCTGGCGAGCCCTCGCCGACGGCGCCGCGTCCGATCATGGCGTACCTATCTCGAGTTTGGGCGCTGCCTAATCTTATTGGCGGTCAAAATGAAACAGAATATAGAAAGCGTGCATGTTTGCCACGCGGTCATACAGCACAACACCTTATTGTATCGTCGGATTTTTAACTCATGGCCGCTCTCGTGCAAGTCTAAGAAGGGAGCGTGATGCATTGTCCGACAACATCATGTGATAGCGACGTCGCATCGTAGTGGTGTCCAAATGAAACAGGCCCCCGCCTGCACCCGTCAACCCTCTGCCCTCCGCTCCACCTACGCCAACGATAACGCACCGCCTCTGTTCACTCTGGCGTGGTATCGTCAGGACGCGACAACCAACCACGACCCTTTCTCTCACCCTCGGGCGCTTCTATCCACCATGCACGAAAAAGTCTAATTTGCAGAAATGAAAATTGCAATGGCATTTTATTCAATTGATATATTGGGTTGCCGCGATCGTGATTCGTTGCACTTGTGAGACCTACTAAGTTATACAACCGCAACACACGATTGATGACATGGCGGGCGCGCAATGAATTTGTTTTCTAAAACTGATAAATTTCAAACATGCAACTTCGGCGCATACCCTTCCAATTCTTATAGTAAGAAAAGAAAAACATATCCCTCCTCCCATTCTTTCTTCTCTGGCGGGAAGACATAAAAAAAGTCTCGGATGAGCGATCTCGAGCTTGACATTTGCACAATGGCACTTCCCACGACTTAATTCACATGAAAAAAATCAACAAGTCATTGCATAATTTCGAAGAAGAAATAGGCCCTTGTGCATTTGGTCAAACATCTACCATGCATCAAGCAGGTGGGCTCGGCACACTCAGTTGTGGTCACTAGAGAGGAGAAGCAAGACGCCACAGTGGTCCTCGAGATCACCACAGACATGTGGGGGCTCGCGACTATCGTGCGGTTGCGAGCCAAAACTTCTCCGATGAGAGCAATGGTGTCCTTGCATGATGGCCATTATGACGGCTATAAGTGAGGATGATAGTGGCAGGAATGAGCGGGGGGGGGGGGGAGTGCTTGGTCAATGGTTTTCTTCATCGTAAAATGATTGTCTGGCACCATATATTGATGGAACACCACTTTATTCCAAACCATGTGTATCCACCAGAGTACTTAAGGCCCCATGAAAGTGCATTGTCAGTCAATTACTTTTTTGGTGTTGATAACAATAGGATTAGCGAGATCTAATGTCGGTTCTCAATTTTATTTCAGGACAGTGGAATCTCGTGTGTGTGTCTAAGAACTTAGGTGACCCCCTATTCAAAAAGGACAAAAGGCGGTGTTCTTCGGTGGCATGGAAAGTTTTTTTATTGATTTGAGTTATAGGAGAAATCGTACTATTAAGAGGGGTTGCTGAGATTACGGAGTTGAGAAACTCATTTCACTCATACACATATTTCCTTCCCAAAAAATGCCTCAAAGGAAGGGTTTTACCAAGGTTGAAATGGTCTCAACAAGTTGTCCGGTTTCCTGGGGTCTTGGACCTCTGGGTGCCTGAAGGCATCAGGGAGATACCAGCCACCATTGGGTGGTCCGGGTGCCTAGAGTAGGGCGTGACCCTCTGACTGGTCTGGGTGTGGAATAAGTATAATTACAAATTTTAATTTCTTATTAGCAATTTTAGATAACTGTGGAATATAAATGTGAGACTAAAAATTGCTAAGATGAGTCAAGTAACAAGCAAGGAAGACAAATACAATATGTAGAAACTAAACAACACAATAGATATAACAAGTGCAAGGTAAATCAACCAAAGTAACCATAGGTATGGAGCTAGAATTAGGGATAACTGAAACTCCAGAGACAATGATGTATCCCATGTTCACTTCCTTGGAAGGAAGCTAGTCACCGTTGGAGGGGGTGGGTATTACACTATTACCACGAAGGCACACCAATACCATGAAGGCTCGCCCTATTCTTCTTGAGATATCACAATGGATGCGATTCTCAACCACTAGAGGTAGACTTTGAGGTGGCCTCCAAATCTTTACAAACTTTCCGTGGGTAAATCATAAACCGATTCCTCATCGAAGACCTCTTATTCGTCTAGAAGTCTACAACCTCCAACAGTAATAAATGCTCAAAGAAATCAAAGGGGAACTCGATTTTCTTTGGTGGAAGTGTAGAATGGAAGCTCCCCTATCTTTTTCCCTCAAAGGTGTGATGTGTTTTGATGGAGCAAAGAGAAGGGTATTTGGCATTTCTAGCTTTTGTGAAATGGAGCAAGAGAGCGAATATGAACAACTAAAAAGTCAATAGATGTATACCTCTTGGGGAAGAAGAAGTGAGCTCAAATAGTCCCACTTCCAAATGTTGCCGCTGGAACGCATCAAACACCTTCTGGAAGTTGCTTCGTAAGTTCCGAGTAATATTTTGGACAGGCTGAATTCCGGCACTACTTTGGGAGTAGAACATCAGGCTATCATATCCTCTGATCAATTTGGAAACTCACTCCGAAGTAGGTGCCGGATTCCAGGCACTTTGGAAGTTCCGGGGGGGGACTTCCGGTCTATGTATTTAGGCTCATATGATGTGTTTCAAGAACTTTTCTTGGGCTAAGGTGGTGTCATATGGTATAGGAAATGAAATGGGTATATTTTGCTGACTATAGAGGAATGCACCTTACTTTCATTGAGCACTCCTCTTAATGTGCGGTGTTCCTACACTCAAGAGAACATAAAATACTTATGAATGTTTGAGTATACCACCATCTTTTCTCTTTTATATTGAGGGATCCACAAACACCATTGCTTCAACCTCTTTCACTAATCCACCTTGTAAATACTTAGTGCACAAGATTGGTCTTCAATTCATATTGTCATTATCACTAAAACCCACTTAGGGGAGATTATTGCACTTTAATTGATGTATATGATAAGCATAAAACACATATGCATCCATGAACGGACGGAAAAAGATGTGAGCGGCCAACACATGGTACTCCATGTTCTTAGTGAGAAGCAGTTTACATGTGGATGTAGCACTGGAGGGTTCAGGACAACAACAACTTGCACCTTCTTTATTTCTTGGAAGCCAGGTGTTCCCGTCCGCCCTCCTCCAACCTCCTGCTACCCCGATGGGATGTGTCTCTTCTTCCGCCAGACAACTGCTAGGGGGAGAGCTCAGTGACGCCCACCCATCACCCATGATGCTCGTAGCCACCACATTTAGAAGAGAAAATGGAAGAGGTAGATGTGTGTTTTGGGCTGAACTAAGAAATGCAAGGGATTCTTCTATTTCAATGTCGGCGAAGTTCCTATCTAGCCTCATGTGAGGAGGAGGGAAGGAGGATATGGTGCGCCTACTACGCCAAACTTGATGCTTGACGGTGAGTCGAGAGGGAGCACAGAAGGGTCGCAGCAGTCTAAACAAGAAAAGATTTCCAAAATAGATCGTAGATAATTCTAGCAATTGCCAACAAATCGAGGCTTTTTACCAACTTGATGTTAATAAATCCCAGGACCTAGAAATTCATTTCGTACGATTGAACCTTTTCAAACCATTTCCTTTTTAGAACCAAGAAAACTTATACCAAAATAACGGGTGCGAAGAAGAACAAAAGGCAATGCCCTGTCGAGGAACTATTGCGCAATGTGTATTGCTCGTGGGTGGTGTCATGGTTCTAAGCCTGACAGTAGAATAGGGGGGTAGGTATGGAGAGGCAAGATCCTAGCTATGGAGTAGTTGTATACGCAAGAGATTTACGAGTTCAGGCCCTTCGGAGGAGGAAGTAACAGCCCTACGTCTCGGAGCCCGGAGGCGGTCGACTAGATTATATGCGTATGAGTTACAGGGGTGCGAACCCTTTACACTGAGGAGGGGGTGGCTTATATAGAGTCCGCTGCACCCTCCGCCCTCGATTATGCAGGTTTAAGGTACATTAAGGTCTGGCGTTACTGGTAACGCCATACATAAAGTGCTATCATGATCATAAAGACTACTTAATGATAGACCATTTGTGTGCAGAGTGACTCTAGATCTCCTGGTGGTCGAGTGAGTGGCTTCATGGTCGAGTGTCTTCGAGTCCATCAAGTGAAATCCTCCCAGGTCGACTGAAAGGTAGTTTCCTCTTGAGATGTACTTGGGGAGGGTACCTTGGACAGGTCCATGACCCTACCCTAGGTACATGGATTCATCATTAGCCCCTGAATGGATTGAGGTTTGAGAGAGGAAGGAGTTGAGAATTCATCTGCCCCGTTTTTCGTGCTATGAGTATGTCTTGTTCTGGATCAATGACCTTAGGTGACGGCACCAACTTCTTTTTCAGTCGCCTTGATCCATTCTTTGTATCCGTCGAGTGACTTTTCTATACTTGGAGATCTCCGAGCGACGGATCGGAGGAAATCTCCAGTCTGACAAGTTGCTCTGCTGTTCGCGGATTTAGCGAGATCTGAATTTCGGGAAGCGCGTGAGGCGGAGGAGGCCGTGGTACTCGGATGGGATAAGGCAGGAACGCCTCGATCTTTGCGCCACCTTTTTCGCCATGTATCGCGCGCGCGACTGTTGCGGGATTTGACAGGATCGTCCGGGCCTACCAGTCAGTCACTCGGAAGCAACTCCATATAAGGCGCCGGACGAGGGTTTTTTGAACAGTGCACCCTCATTTTCCTCTCCCTCTTCCTCAAATTCATCTGCTGCATTCGCCACCATCTCAGCGCTGCTCCTCTGTGCGTGCTTCGCCGGCGACGATGGTGAAGGAGAAGAAGGCGGCTTTGGAGCGGGCGAATAAGGCGACGGCGAAGGCGAAGGGGAGGGCGACCAGTCGGGGCGGATCCTCGTCGCGGGCCGGTCTGCCGCAAGGCTGGATCCAGGGCGACTGGATCCGCTCGACCATCCGCTAGAAAGATCTTGACGACCTGGCCAATGAGGGACCGATCCCTCATGGATCAGCGAGGCTCCCGGGGAAGGAGTGGCAGCCACAGCCTCAGGAGGGTGAGTGTGTGCTCTTAGCCACCCACGTTGACCGCGGGTTTTCTCTGCCGCCCCACCCTTTCTTTTGGGGATTTCTGAACTTCTTTGGGGCACAACTCCACCACTTCACACCCAACTCCATCGTCTATCTCGCTGCTTTCGTGTCCTTGTGTGAGAATTTCTTGGGTTGTTGGCCGCATTGGGGCCTTTTCAAACACATTTTCACCTGCCGCTCCCAGACAGTGAAAAAGGCCAATCCGAGTGACAAGAAAACCCAAGTGATTGAGATGTGTGGGGGTCTTGGGGTTCAAATGAGGGGAAAAAGTGCTTTTCCAGCCATGGTCCTTCCCGAGTCGGTCCGAGGGTGGCAGTCGACCTGGTTCTACTGCCAAGACCAGCCGACGCCAGGGCAGTCGACTGGACTCCCTCCTTTTTCCATGGATCGAGTGAACAAGCTGTCCTCTTTGAAGGTGGTCCCAGAGGAGAAGTCTCAGGTTAAGGTGCTGGTCGAGCGAGTAGTACAGCTTATCCGTGACGGGTTGACTGGCATGGATCTTCTGGAGGTTTTCCTTCGACGACGCATCCAGCCACTTCAATATCGAGGCCATCCGATGTGGATGTATTCTGGCACTGAAGACACCACTCGGATCCACCCGGAGGAGGTCGAGGATGCCACACTGGAGAGGTGGATGACTGCCATCACAGGGAACAAGGACAACCCCCGAGGAGCCAGGAGGATCCCTCCACTCGACCAATCTTACGAGACAGACAAGGTCCAATTCTATATCTCCGACCATGATCCTGCTTCCTTCATTCCGTTTTGCTAGAATTCAGTCGGCTGACTTTTGTCTTGTTTGTTGTCTTCCAGGTCACTACCGAGATGTACTCGATGCCCAACGGGGCGCAAGAACAGATCGAGGAGGAGGAAGGGAGCGGAGGTGAAAGTCAAGAGGAGTGGCAATCTGATGGTGAGGAGGATGACGAAGACGACGGCTCCAGTGAAGAGGAGGAGGAGGAAGAAGAGGAGGAGAAAGTCGAGCCTCCCCGCAATGAAAGGCGATCCAAGCTCGCCCATGACCCTGTAGTCGAGCGTGGCAAAGCGGCCGTGCCTGTTGGGTAGTCGACTAAACCCCCTCGGACGACCTCTCGGCGCCGACTGAGAAAGCGTCGAAGCAACCCCGAGCGGCACCATCAAAGCCGACGAAGGCCCTGCCGAAGATGAGGATGGTGATTCCCACTATTTCCGGGTAATAGCAGAACTTGTGTTTTCTTGTTTGGCATGAATAATCTCTTGGTCGACTCGTTGGTTAACCGACTGATTTCTGAAAACTGCAGTGCTGCTACCTCCGAGACCTCAGCCAGGAACGAAGATCAAGAGATGGAAGATGCTGCTACCTCCAACCTTGGTATGATCTCTGTAGTTTCGCTTTTGGTCGATTGGATTTTCATTTTTGAACTTTGAATCTTTCCTGTAGCTCCACCTCATGTCATTGATCTCCCTGATGATGACGATGAGGAGCCATTGAGGCAGAGGGGGAACAAGAAAGAGCCTCGCCGGCAAGATCGCCAGTTGTATCAAGACCGAGATGCTGGTTCGGAGGAGGCAACGCCACTTGACTACCGTGTCCTTTGTTGTGTGCCGACGAGTGCTCGCCCTTCGTCGTCGAGTGCTGATCCGCCTTCCCTTTTCGCCACACACCACGTCCCAGAGGACCAAGCAGGTGCTGCTAAGGAAGCTATACGCCACGCGGGGGTCATGATGGAGCAGGTGAAGGCGATCTGAGACGCCAGCCAAGCAGCTTATGATGCAAGCTCGGCTCTTCAGAGCAATGTCCAGGTTAGTTGATCACCGCTTGTTCTGTTAGGATATGGTACCTGAAAACTCTTCTTTCTGAAGATCTTAGTATCTGTACACCCACTGGGTGTGTCGATTGACTGTTAGGATTGGTGGGGGCATGCTGAGTGCACCCACTGGGTGTAGTCCCCGAGACTATTGTGGACTGCTGGCAGTCGACTGTAGTCTTTATACTTTGAACTTGTTCACTCTAAGTTCTCCACTCGGTCTGGTCGAGTGGAATCTTGGAACCAGTGGGGGCACGCTGAGTGCACCCACTGGGTGTAGTCCCTGAGACCATGGTCGACTGCTGGCAGTCGACTATGGTCTGAAGAACATCTCCCCTTTTTTTCTATCGTGATGATACCGTGGCTGACTGCTGGCAGTTAGCTATGGTTTAAGATCATAACTTTCTGTCTGTTTTGGTCGACTGATCTAACCGAGTCGGTAGAACCAGTGGGGGCACGCTGAGTGCACCCACTGGGTGTAGTCCCCGAGACTACAGTTGAATATTTTGATTCGGCTGTAGTCTTAGAAATGCTACGATTTTTTTTCTCTTAGTCACTCGGAAGTGACCTATCTTTGATGTCTGTCGACTGATCTTTCGCAGAAATCTTGTGAGCTTGTGGCTCGTTATACTGAGTTGGAGAACAAACATATCTAGCTCGAACTTGACTTGAAGCTTGTCCAGGAGAACTTCACGACGGTGAAGGAGGAGGCAAAAGGTATGTTTGGTGAGAATCTTGACGTCTATCTTTATCTTTTTGTCCATTCTTGATTCTGATCTCATTGTCACTTTGTAGATAAATTGAAGGAGGCTCTGAAGAAGAAGGACCTTGACCTTGCCGAGGCGCAGAAAGCGGCTTCAGACAAGACGAAGCTCGCGGAAGAAAAATTGACTTCAGTCGGTAAACTTGAAGAGGAGAACGCCAATCTGAAAGCTGCTCTCGACGCGGCCAACAAGGAGGTCAGTCGACTGAAGAACGACAAGATAGCTCTGAGTGACAAAGCCAGCGAACTGGAGGGGAAGAAGAACGATCTGGAGGTTTATCTGGGAGGGCTCGCCAAGAAGTTATTCCTCATGCTTGAAGGTAACCCCTTCTATCCGACTGACTTGTTATTATCGACTGATCATAAAACTGCCGGCTTAACTCCGAGTTGTGTTTACAGAATTCTGCCAGAACTTTCAGGAGGAAACCAGTTGAGTGGAGACAAGCCTGGACCCCATTAACTCTCCTGTGAAGGACGAAGCTGCTATGAATGTGCTCCGACTGGAATCTCATGTTGCTAGTGTTGTGGACTACCTCGCTCGACTGAAGGTTGCGGTGTCGCGGATCGACACGACACTCTGGCCAAGAGAGACGCTTCAAAATGACCTCGAGTCTTTAATGACTCGACTGAATGACATTCCAGGTCGAGTGCAGGAATGGAAGAAGTCTTCCGCCAGGTGTGGTGCTGATGTTGCTCTGTCCCTGGTACGTGTTCACTGCAAGGATGCTCGAGAGGACAAGCTGGCGTCCATCAGAGTGGCCAATACCAAGAAGCATGACTTCCAATCTTTCATGGAGACCTTCATTGCTGCTGCCACTCGGATTGCTGATGGAATCAACCTGGACCAGTTTGTCGCGCCCTCCAGTCCTCCACCCGAGGAGTAAAAAAAACTTCTATGCTTCACCTTAAATTTGCCTCGGTATGCCGAGTGGTTTTTGTAACCGATAAACTTCTACAGGCTTGACGCCTGAGCACTTTTGAATCCGTTATCTGAACCTTGCTTATCGTCGAATATGCTTGCATTTTCCTTCGAGCGAATTTTCTTCTTCACTTCGGAATATGTTTTAATGTTTGAGACATAGCTCTGAGGTGGAAAGTCCAGTCGACTTGCACTTCACCGCTTTTGCAGGTAGGGGTGGAGCATGGATTGCAGCCGACCTGCGTCCTTGCAGGTCAAGATGGAACGCACATTGTATTTGTGGCGTAGCTTAGAAGGAAAAGGTAGCAATCGACCTGCGCCTCGTCACTCTGGCAGAGCGGAATAGATTAAAAACTTAGGCGAGCACTAGACTGCAGCTAAGCCCCCGAGTGGGAGGTTTGCTCTCCACTCGGTAGGGTTTTCAAATACTTAGGCGAGCACTGGCCTGCAGCTAAGCCCCCGAGTGGGAGGTTTGCTCTCCACTCGGTAGGGTTTTCATATACTTAGGCGAGCACTGGCCTGCAGCTAAGCCCCCGAGTGGGAGGTTTGCTCTCCACTCGGTAGGATTTTCAGATACTTAGGCGAGCACTGGGCTGCAGCTAAGCCCCTGAGTGGGAGGTTTGCTCTCTACTCGGTAGGATTTTCAGATACTTAGGCGAGTACTGGACTGCAGCTAAGCCCCCGAGTGGGAGGTTTGCTCTCCACTCGGTAGGATTTTCAGATACTTAGGCAAGTACTGGACTGCAGCTAAGCCCCCGAGTGGGAGGTTTGCTCTCTACTCGGTAGGATTTTCAGATACTTAGGCGAGTACTGGACTGCAGCTAAGCCCCCGAGTGGGAGGTTTTGTCATGCCCAATATGCGATACTATCCTAAAGAGACTCGAACACCAAGGATAGAACCGCATATTGATACGCTTTTGCAAGGTGGGTATCATTACATCAACATTACATAATAGATGGGGATACATACAAAAGGCATACAATGCCACACGAATACAACATCATGTTACATAAGAGCACCATCCGACTACGGATGAAACACAAATGTAAACTCAAATGACATCCACCTGCTAGCCCAGCTGCCGACACCGAACCTATCCCCGATTGAAGAAGAAGCGTAAGAAGAACTCCAAAACAAGTAACATCGCTCTCGCGTCATGATCATCGCAAAAACTGTACCGCAACTATTGTTGTAGTAATCAGTGAGCCACGAGGACTCAGCAATCCCATTACCATGGGTATCAAGACTAGCAAAGCTTAAAGGGAATGGAAGGGGTAAAGTGGTGAGGTTGCAGCAGCGACTAAGCATGATATGATGGCTAACATACGCAAATAAGAGCGAGAAGAGAAACAAAGGAACGGTCGTGAAGCTAGCAATGATCAAGAGGTGATCCTGAACTCCTACTTACGTCAAACATAACCCCAAAACTGTGTTCACTTCCCGGACTCCACCGAGAAGAGACCATCACGGCTACACACGCGGTTGATGCTTTTTAATTCAGATCAGGTGTCAAGTTATCTACAACCGGACATTAACAAATTCCCTTCTGCCACATAACCGCGGGCACGGCTTTCGAAAGTTTATACCCTGCAGGGGTGTCCCAACTTAGCCCATGATAAGCTCTCACGATCAACGAAGGATATACCTTCTCCCAGGAAGACCCGATCAGTCTCGGAATCCAGGTTTACAAGACATTTCGACAATGGTAAAACAAGAACAGCAAAGCCGCCCGATGCGCCGACAATCCCGATAGGAGCTGCACATATCTCGTTTTGAGGGCAACACCGGATAAGTCAGGCTACGAGTAAAACCAGACCTCGAGTTTCCCCGAGGGGGCCCGGCAGGCTGCTCGGTTCGGACCAACACTTAGAGAAGCACTCGCCCAGGGGGGCTAAAATAAAGATGACCCTCGGGTTGGCCGACCCAAGGGAAAGGTGTAGGTGGTGGTGAGGCAAATGGTAAAACCAAGGTTGGGCCTTCGTTGGAGGAGTTTTATTCAAAGCAAACTGTCAAGGGGTCCCATAAATCACCCAACCGCGTAAGGAACGCAAAATCCGGGAACATAACACCGGTATGACGGAAACTAGGGCGGCAAGAGTGGAACAAAACACCAGGCATAAGGCCGAGCCTTCCACCCTTTACCAAGTATATAGATGCATTAATTAAATAAAAGATATTGTGATATCCCAACATAATCCTGTCCACCATGGAGCAATCTTCAACTTCACCTGCAACTAAGAACGCTATAAAAGGGGCTGAGCAAAGCAGTAACATAGCCAAGCAACGGTTTGCTAGGAAGGGTGAAAAGGTTAAAGGCTGACATGGCAATTTGGGACGCTTGATGAACAAGTGATGGTAGCGCAACAAAGCGATAGATCGAAGCAACTAGCATAACAATAATAGTAGTGAGATCTAGGGTAGCGGTCATCTTGCCTGAAATCCCGCTAGGAAGAAGAACGAGTCCATGAAGAAGACGAACGGGAGTAGTCGAACGAATCCTCACAATCGCAACATTACCGGAACTAAGAAGACACACCGGAAAGAAACAAACAACATGGTAAATGCACAAGCAAGTATGATGCATGACCGGTTTAATGAGGCATGGCATGGCAAAGTGCAACAAACAATACTACAAATTAAGTGGAGCTCAATATGCAACGAGTTGCATATTGACGAAACACCACTTTCAATTATTTAGTTCTCTCTCGTTTAAGCTACCCAACAATATTAAATGTTGTTAAACATGGCAAGAGGTGAAGCATATGGAAACTACCTATCTAGGCAAGTTTAAATGAGGCCGGAACAACAAACAACAATTCCGGTAAAATCCTCATATCCATATTTTGAATTTGGTACTGTTCTGCCCTAAAACATATTTTATTTTTGTTAAACAAGAAAATAAAGTCCACCATGTTAAACTAGGCATTTTTCCACCCCATTTACATATAAAGTTTATTTAAAACCGAGCTACGGTTATTTAGTTATGAAATAAAATATTTTAACATGTCATTATACAAATGAAATGCAAACGTCCATTCTAAACATTTCAAACATGGATGAAAGAAGCAGATTATGAAAGTACATGAAAATCTGAGCATTTTACATATATAACATGTTTTATTTGGATGCATGGATATTTAGCTATAAACAATTTAAGACAAAGGCAATTCTGTAAATATGCAATGCAGTAGACAAATAGCAAAACGCAAGACTGATAAAAAAACACAATCGGGCCGAATTGCAGGATCCTACAGCGGCCCACGAGGATTTGGCCCGAGTGACAGTGGTGTGCAGAACGAAAAACATGGCAACAAAATTTAAACAATTTAAGACAATGGCAATTCTGTAAATATGCAATGCAGTAGACAAATAGCAAAACGCAAGACCGATAAAAAACACAATCGGGCGAATTGCAGGATCTGCAATGCCCACGAGGATTTGGCCCACGAGGCGCTGGGGCTCGAACCCGGGACCTCCTGCTGTGTACTTCTGTTGGGATGACCAGGTAAGTGGCTTGGTGAAGTTGGCATACAAGCGGCAAGACATTCTAAGAGCGAACAAGGACGCGGACTCTGGACTCAAGGACGCCTGTAAGTCGCCGTGAGGATGGCGAGTGAACGCGCCGCCTATGAGAAGAGCAACAGCGAGCATGCGGGATGTGGTGTGGGTGCTTGGCGCGTGCGGGTGTTGGCTCGGTTGGGCGAGGGTAGGAGCTGTGGCGAGGCATGGCCACAACTACGGCCATGGATGCCCGGTGATGCTTGCCGGCGACGGGAGCAAGTAGCGGCTGCAGGTGTTGAGTTGTGTATTTTGTACATTATGTAACGTAGCGTTGTATAGGTACACCGATCCCAGTTTATCGGATCTGAGCTCTCTCCCGCATGGCCTGCGTGCCTATCTCTCGGGAACCTCTCTCCCTCTCTATGTAAACTCGTGTTGTACCAGGAAACTAGTAAGGCAATCATAATACAGTTTCCAACTTGGTATCAGTCGCTAGGGTTTCCCCATGGCTGCGGACAATCTCTCCTCCTCCGCCGCCACGAGCTCCGCCACGTCGCCGGGCTCCCTCTCCTCCTCCTCCTCGGCGCCTGCTGCCGGCACCACTCCGGCCACCGCCTCCACCACCCCCCCTTCGTCTTCGGCACCGTCCCCGCCCTCTTCAGCGGCTCCTCCCCTGCCACGGCCTCCCAGTTTGCTCCTCTCTTCACGCCGCCGGCTCCTCTCCAGCCGCCACTTGGCCCCCCCAACCCATCCCATCTTCGCGACCACATCACGAACCACATCAAGTTTCTCCTCAATCCCGCCGATCACAACTACCATAAGTGGAAAACTTTCTTTCGATGGTTCTCGTTAGCTCTGGCGTCTCCTACCTTCTCGATCATCCTCCCCTCCCAATGCTCAAGACTACCTTGAGCTCGGCGCCACATCGTCCTGTGGATATATGCCACCCTCTCGGACACCATGTGCGATCATGTGGTCGGCGCCACCACCACCTACATCCTGTGGCACAAAATCAAAGACTTCTTTCTCGCCAATCGCGATGCTCGTTTCATGATCCTCAATCGCCAATACTGAAACCTTAAACAGGGTGATCTCTCTGTGTCTGAGTACGCCCGCCGTCTGAAGCTCCTCACCGACGCCCTCGCCGACATTGATCGTGCCGTTACCGAAGTGGATCTCACCACCCAATTTCTACATGGCCTCGACAAGCGGCTCGACACCATCCGCGTCGTCCTCGGTGACCAGGGCCTTCCCTTCGACACCGTACTCTCCCGCGTTGTCCTCGCGGAGGAGTCGCAGGCACAACGCGCAGCTGAGGAAGGCGCCTCTGCGTTCGCCATGGCGGACGGCCCCTCTTCAGGCGCTGGCTCCTCGGCTGGCCCTTCTGCACCTCGCGGCAACGGCGATCGCGCCCCGGACGCCACCCATCCGTCGGCCCCCCTCCGCCGCGGCGCGCGACCGCCCGCGACGGTGGTGACCGTGGCATGGCCTTGGCGCGGTCGCGGTCGAGGACGCGGTGATCACTCTGGGCGCGGTCACCAGGCGGCTCCATTCTCACCCTTCACGGGGTACTTTGCCCCCTACGGGATGGCGCTCCCGTCGCCCCGCTCTGGCTGGATCCCGCCGAACGCCGCCGGCGTTCTTGGACCCCGCCCCGGCGCCCACGCTCAGGCGTACCACGCCTTCACGCCATCCCCGGTGCCGTCCACTCCGTACTATCAGCCACCGCAGCCGTCATGGAACCACCTCGCCATGCTTAACGCCGCATTCAGCAACGGCGGCTACGCCCCGCCCCCGGGCCCCGAGTGGTACCTCGACAATGGCGCGTCTTCGCACGTGACAGGCACCCAAGGTAATCTGACCTCGTCAAGTTCTTCATTTTTGCATTTACCTTCTAGCATTGTTGTTGGCAATGGGCATTCTCTTCCCGTCACTGCCACCGGCTCTACCACTCTCTCCCTGCATGATTTTCGCCTCACTGATATTCGTGTCTCCCCCAATGTCGTTACAAGCCTAATCTTCGTTCGTAAATTCACTAAAGATAATGCGTGCTCTATTGAATTTTACCCGTGTGGTTTTCTTGTGAAGGATCTTCGCACTCGACGAATTCTCATGATCTCTGTTAGCCACGGAGATCTCTACCCCATTGTTGGCAATAAACCGGCGCCGGCGTCCGCTCTCCTCGCCACCAACACCTCGGACTTGTGGCATCGCCATCTTGGGCATCCCGGAGCAACCACGTTTTCTTCGCTTGCCAAACACTTTCTTACTGATTGTAATAAGGCTCCTCACACCCCATGTAATGCGTGTCAACTCGGGCGCCAACCACGTTTACCTTTTCCTTCCTCTCTTAGTAAAACATACGCACCTTTTGATTTAATTCATTGTGACTTGTGGACATCCCCTGTTGTTAGCTTCTCTGGCTTCCAATATTACCTTGTTGTGCTTGATGATTTTACGCATTACTCGTGGACATTCCCCCTTCGCAACAAATCTGACACCTCCACTGTCCTTCAACGATTTTTTACGTTTGTACACACCCAATTCAACGTGATCATCAAGAGCATGCAATGTGACAACGGCGGTGAATTCATCAATTCGTCCCTACGCGCCTTCTTCTCCTCCAACGGCATTGCCTACCGCTTCTCCTGCCCACATACCTCGCCACAAAATGGCAAAGCCGAACGCATGATTCGCACTACCAACGATATCCTGCGCACGCTCCTTCTTCAAGCGAACCTCACGCCTCCCTTTTGGGTTGAAGCCCTTCACACCGCCACCTACCTTCTAAACCGGCGTCCCCCCCGCACCATTGCGCCACACACACCACATCTCCTTCTCTACGGCGTACCACCCACCTATGACCACCTTCGTGTTTTTGGTTGCCTCTGTTTTCCCAACCAATATCCCACAATGGCCCACAAACTCACTCCACGCTCCTCCCGCTGCATCTTTCTGGGCTATGCCCTCGAACACAAGGGGTACAGGTGCTTTGACCTCGCCACACGTCGTGTAATCGTCTCTCGTCACGTTATTTTTGACGAAACCTGTTTTCCCTACTGCCCCACACCTGACCACACACCTTCCACGTCCACAAACAATCCCCATGCAACGATCCAGCCCCCACCCATCCTCCCATCGGGATCGCCCCCACCTACCCCGCCTGGGCCCCGCCCCCCACCACCTTCCGCGCCCGGCCAACCCTACCCACCCACGTCGCCCGCTCCACCCCAAGACCGCCGGCCCCACACTGCTGCCTTGCTGCGACGCTGCGGATCCCCCGGATCGCGCGCCCGCCCGATCTTCGCTGCCTCGTCCGGGCCCGCCGCATCCTCCTCGCACCGCGCGCCTACCCCCGCACCCGATTCGCCTGGATCTACCGATTCCCTCTCGGATCGCTCGCCCATCCCTGCGCCCATCTCGCCTGGTCCCACCGCATCCGCATCGTCCTCTTCGACCAATCCAGCGTCTGCTGCATCGCCAGGGTCCACCGAATCGGCCTCGGGTCCTTCCCCGCCTCGTACGCCCACCTCGCCCCTTCCTCTACATGCGGTACCGGTACAGCCACCCGAGAACTCACACAAAATGACCACACGCGCCAAAACAGGTTACCTCATGCCAAAACGACTCTTTCTTGCCGACGCCTCATCCGCCATCTCACCCATTCCTCCCACATATAAATCAGCCATTAAGGATCCTCATTGGCGTCAAGCAATGTTAGATGAGTATAATGCATTAATGAACAACTTCACTTGGTCTTTGGTGCCTAAGCTCAGAGGGTGCGAATGTGGTTACGGCAGTGGATCTTCCGCACAAATTCAACACGGATGGCTCTTTGGCACGGTACAAAGCTCGGTGGGTCGCTCGTGGCTTCTCCCAACAAGAGGGTGTGGACTATGATGAGACGTTCAGATCAAATGGTCAAGCCGCAACTATTCGGGTGGTGTTGAGTCTTGCCACCAGTCATTCATGGCCAATACATCAACTTGATGTCAAGAATGCATTCCTTCATGGTGAGCTCAATGAAACAGTGTATTGCTCGCAACCAGCTGGTTTTGTGGACTCCTCCAAGCCGGATCATGTGTGCCTTCTCAACAAGTCCCTCTATGGTCTCAAACAGGCCCCTCGGACGTGGTTCTTGCGCTTTCAAGCCTTTCTTTTATCTCTTGGGTTTCGGGCATCCAAGAGTGACACGTCTTTGTTCATCCTTCATCATGGTAACTCTCTCGCCTATCTTCTAGTTTATGTGGATGATATCATTCTCACTGCCAGCTCACCCCACACACTCACCCACATCATTTCCTCTCTTAAGTGTGAGTTTGCCATGACTGACCTTGGTGCCTTACACCATTTTTTGGGCATCAATGTCACTCACAACCAGTCCGGCCTCTTCCTCTGCCAGCAGCAGTACACTCTTGAGCTCCTTGAGCGCGCCTCTATGCTTGCATGCAAACCCGTCTCCACACCGGTCGACACCAGCTCCAAAGCTGTCTTCTCCGATGGTGCCTCGCTCTCTAACCCCACCCGCCATCAGTAGCATCACCGAGCTCTCCATACCTCACCCTCACCCGGGACATTACCTATGCGGTGCAACAAGCCCTGTCTATTCATGCATGCTCCACGCGATATCCATTGGCAGCTTGTGAAGCGATTCTCCGCTATCTCCGTGGTACTTCACACTACGGTCTTCACTATTTGGTCACACCCCACTGATCTCATTGCCTATACCGATGCCGATTGGGCCGGGTGCCCGGACACACGTCAGTCGACCTCTGGGTTTTGTGTGTTCCTTGGAGCCAACCTCATCTCCTGGTCCTCCAAGCGCCAACCCACCATCTCACGATCCAGTGCCGAGGCTGAATATCGGGGTGTTGCAAACTGTGTGGCCGAAGCCTGCTGGTTGCGGCAACTTCTTCATGAGCTCAGAGTACCACCCAAACGTGCCACAGTGGTGTATTGCGACAACATCGCGTGCCTCATACCTTGCGAGCAATCGGTCCAAAGATCAACGCACCAAGCATATTGAGATTGACTTGCATTTTGTTCAGGATCGTGTGGCACTAGGTGAAGTCCGGGTCTTGCATGTGCCGTCCAGCTCCCAATATGCCGATATCTTCACCAAGGGACTGCCCTCATCCGTGTTCACCGATTTTCGATCCAGCTGAACATCCTTCCAAATGGAGTTCTACCGAGGGGGTGTTGAGTTGTGTATTTTGTACATTATGTAACGAAGCGTTGTATAGGTACACCGATCCCAGTTTATCGGATCTGAGCTCTCTCCCGCATGGCCTGCGTGCCTATCTCTCGGGAACCTCTCTCCCTCTCTATGTAAACTCGTGTTGTACCAGGAAACTAGTAAGGCAATCATAATACAGTTTCCAACTGCAGGTGCAGCAGATCACCGGCGGGGGTGCGGAAACTGACAAGGCTGTGTGCGAGTGAGCGGCAGCTTCTTGCCGGAGTCGTGTGCGTGCGTGCGCTCGGGCACCAGCAGGAGCTCGACTCGGGGCAGCGACCTACGATGAACAAGAAGCTGGGCAGGCCCTACCGCCCTGGTGCATGCGCGCGAGTTGCAGATGAGGCGCTGCGTGTGCTGAAGAAACAGAGGAAGCATAGCAAGCATAGCAACCTTGCCGGTGACCAAAGTGACGACGGAGGAACCATCAGGCATGCAAGCAACCGGCGACAGAGGAGGCAACCAACGAGAAAAAGGTACAGGGAAGCGCGGCTGCTCACGTAGAGGGGCTCGGAGGAGTCGAACGAGCTCGGGGACGCGACGAATTTAGCCGGCGGCGAGGAATACCCGAGGAAAAAGAAGGAGAGGTCGGCGACGAGAAGAGGCCTCCGACTTGGCGTCCGTGAAGCAGAGGAAGCAGGGGAAGCAGAGGTCGTCGGGGAGGTCGATCCGAGGCTCGTGGACGCGTGCATGGACGAAGGAGACGACGTCGAGTGCCGCGACTCTCTCCCCGTGGCAGCAACGCAGAGGACGGAGGCGTACAAGCCGGGGACGAGCTTGAGCTCCTCCCGGCCATGGCGTCGGCTATTGCATGGAGAGGTCTCACCTGGCGGCGGCAGGACAAGAAGGAGGGGGGAAATGGAGCGACCAGGGAACCCTAGGGTTGGGGGCATGATTTATAGGGTGAAGGGAGCAGCTTCGGCCGTCAAATCAACACAAGCGTCGACGTGGACCTGCTGGATGAGCTGTCGTACAGAAGCTAGAAGAAGAACCGGAGGGATCGGCATTGGTGGCCTAGCTGGGTTGAAAGAGGTAAGTGAGGTGGGCTGGTTGGAGGGAAAAGGCCCAGGTGGCTTCGGATAAGGTGAGTCCTTTTCTTTTCAAGTTTCTGTTTATTTTAAATAAACAGCAAAAGAAAAGAAAAATGGACAGGGGGCTAGGAGAAGAGTTTTTCAGATATAAAAATATCCTCAAGCTCCTGGAGTTTTCTAGTATTTGAAATAATTGGTTTGGGCATTTTTAGAGGTAGAAAAATAAAACAAGTTTGAATATAATTCAAACTTGAGGTATTTTTGAACCCAACCAAAACATCTTCAAATGAGCTGAAAATTGGCAGAGAGGGTGTAGGCATGGTGCACTAGCATTATAAAAAGAATGAACATTAATGGGGCAGGGAAGAACTCGCTTGCATAAAGTAAAAGAAGAGGAAGAAGAAGGTGATGGTGCAAGGCTAGGTTTGAGAGGGATAGCAAAGGGGTTGATACATACGACATGAAAGTAACATGTAACATAAGGATGAATGCAATGCACATGATGCTATGAAATGATATGCATGGCATGAACAAAATGCAAAACAAACGACAATAACCCAACCACGAAGGAAAAATATCATATCGCCTCTCCGGAAAAGGCAAGAGTTGGAGTTACGAATATGGAAAATTGCATCCGGGGTGTTACAACACTCCACCACTATGAGGGGATCTCGTCCCGAGATCTAGGAAGGCACCAGAGAGAAACGGAAGAGGAAGAGAAAAGGTAAGACTAAGTTGCTTCTTCGACCAATGAGTGAAACCAAAGAACCTTGAGAGGTTGAAAAGTTGAAAGAAAGAACACAACGGAGTTGAACACAATTGAGAGCACTGCAGTAGAAAATAGAAACAAGGAACACCATGTTAACCTTGGAGGTTGCAAAGCTATGAATGACGAGTACAAGGGACAAGAAGGAATTGGAACCACTCTGGTTGAAACAAGATAAACAAGGAACAAGGAAGAACAGATTCAGACAACACTCCGGTTGAAAAGAGATGCAAGACTTGATAGGATGAAAAGAACTTGAAAAGAGGACACGACACTCCGGTTAAATGGATAAGCAAGGAAAAGAACATGATATTTACAAAATGAGATGATGGGTCAAAGAGAGTAACATCACAATGCCTCCGGAAGAAAGAATAGAAGATAGATCACTGGAATAACAGAACGGAGAAGAAAATGACATCTTCTGCCACAAATGAACTTGAAAAGCATCCTTGCAAAGAAGAATTGAACGGAGTTGTTGGAAAATCAACAACGAAAAGCACAAGCTTGTTATGGGCTTATGGCATACATCTCAAAATGATGAGGTGACAACCGGCCACAAACAGAAAAAATTGATTGGTTGAGATCAATGAAGATAAGAGAAACTTCTTTCACCAAGAGGATAATTGGAGAACTTGGGTCATTGATAAGCACCACAATTAGCAACATTCCTTTGGGAAGGCTTTTAGGTGAAATCTTTACCAAGACAACTCCAACAAAGAGATTCATGGATTTAAAATACCTCATTCTTGACAACATATGAATCACGAAACATGAATGGAAATTGTCAAGAATGATATAACACCATCTCAAAAGATAAGGTAGGAGAATTGCACTTTAGAATGCAAGATGAAGAATGCTTGAATGCCTCAAAACAAAACATGTGTTGGGCACCATGTTTATTTTTGAGTATAGCTTGGCGGATCTTAACTCCGAGAGAAAAACTTGAAGAACAATTGAAGAATGAAAGGAATCCTTGATGAACCACCATGTAGAGCCTCCATGAAGAACTCCAGTAATAAAAGGATGATAGAAAGAAATAGAGGTTGAAAACACAAGGTGAAGCCTTGCAATGATTTAGGTGGAGCTTCTTGATGAGATAATGCGGAAAACTTGGAACTCCAGACAAGAAAAGATGGAGCATCTCGAACCGAGAAATGTGACATGATGAACAACGATGGAAAGAAGAAACTAGATCACTTGGATGAAACAATAATAAGAATTACGTTCGTATCCTTCACTAATTTAATTGATGATAAGCAACGGATTTGGCACACTACTTATTCTTTTCTAAGGATTGAAGAGAGATATAGCGCAAACTTGAGAAGGTATTGATGGAACCACCGGTGGGGTTGGAAACAATGAATGAAATGATATGATAGCAAAGGAAGAGGAATCTCGAACGAACCACCGTAAGAATTGAAAATGAAAGTAGCAAAGGCACAATTCACCGGAAAGAATGAAGATACTTGAGGGGATTTAAATACATGAGAACAAGGAGATCATGAACTGATTAGAGGGTATTTGAACGATGCACCGGTAAGATTTGGAGAATGATAGCTACACGCTGAGAATGAAGAATTATGACATGATGGCCTTCGGAGGAAAGAAATGGAAACAACTCATGAAATGCTCCAAATGGTAAGAAAAGAATTCTCACAATCAAAACAATTATGAGGATAGCATGAAGCTAGAACCATGAATATTCAAGAGAATGGGCCAGATTTAGAGGAAAAACTCTTCTTCAGTCTTCAAATGACGACGGGAAACACCACCATGAATTGTTGAGATACTCCGGGAGAATGAAAAAAACACGGAGGTTGAGCCAACAATGAAAAAATAATTTCAAAGCAATCTTGGAGAAGGCATGTGACTGATGGGATCCATTCTTACGTCACACTTGAAAAGAATTTGAGAATAACTTTGGGATAATTAGAAGAGTCAGGTAAGATCCTGGGAAAAGACCTGTGGGTTAGGGCCCACTCAAAAGGAAACACCGTTGAACGATTGATTGAAAGAGGGGATTGCACCGGTTGAATTAAATGACTTAAATGGGATAATAATCTCCAAATAGCTTGAACGGATTAAGAATGGAAAACACGAATCTTATGAGATATCTTGAGCACTTCAGGAAAAATGAATAGGAAGAAGTGAATGAATAATAGGTGCATCGACATGAGAAAGCATTAGAAACGAGGAAAGGAATATGATGAATATCGAAAGCTTGAATTGGATCCACCGGAGAAGAACAACAATGAAGGATGGTGAACTTGAAACTGTTGAGCATCTTCATGGAAAATCACCGGATAAGAACATTGAAGGAAAAGAATGAAGAGACTTCACATCCATAAGATGGATACTTGATTAAGATATCTGAGTCCTTGAAGAAAAAGGGTGGGAGGGCGGGAAAACAAAGGCAACTTGGGGACGGATGAAACAGATACCGTTGAGAAAATTTAGAATTGATCTCACAAATGTTGAAATGATCAGATCCACTTGAAGAGAAGCACACCGGTTGGAAAGAATTGAAATGACAATCTCGATGATCAAAAGGATTAGTACTCCCATAGAAATATGAGAACACTGTTTAGGAAAGGACAGGGGGCTAGGAGAAGAGTTTTTCAGATATAAAAATATCCTCAAGCTCCTGGAGTTTTGTAGTATTTGAAATAATTGGTTTGGGCATTTTTAGAGGTAGAGAAATAAAACAAGTTTGAATATAATTCAAACTTAAGGTATTTTTGAACCCAACCAAAACATCTTCAAATGAGCTGAAAATTGGCAGAGAGGGTGTAGGCATGGTGCACTAGCATTATAAAAAGAATGAACATTAATGGGGCAGGGAAGAACTCGCTTGCATAAAGAAGTAAAAGAAGAGGAAGAAGAAGGTGATGGTACAAGGCTAGGTTTGAGAGGGATAGCAAAGGGGTTGATACATACGACATGAAAGTAACATGTAACATAAGGATGAATGCAATGCACATGATGCTATGAGATGAGATGCATGGCATGAACAAAATGCAAAACAAACGACAATAACCCAACCACGAAGGAAAATATCATATCGCCTCTCCGGAAAAGGCAAGAGTTGGAGTTACGAATATGGAAAATTGCATCCGGGGTGTTACAGGTTTGCTCTCACTCGGTAGGATTTTCAGATACTTAGGCAAGTACTAGACTGCAGCTAAGCCCCCGAGTGAGGGGTTTGGTCTCCACTCGGTAGAATTTTTTGTGGCGTAGCTTCGAAGGAAAAGGTAGCAGTCGACCTGCACCTCGTCATCCTTGCAAAGCGCACATTGTATTTGTGGCGTAGCTTAGAAGGAGAAGGTATCAGTCGACTTGCACCCCGTCATCCTTGCAGAGCGCACATTGTATTTGTGGCGTAGCTCGGAAGGAGAAGGTAGCAGTCGACCTGCACCTCGCCGTCCTTGCAAAGCGCACATTGTCTTAAATACTTAGGCGAGTACTTGGACTGCAGATAAGCCTCCGAGTGTGAAGCTGGCTCACCACTTGGTAGGATTTTAAACACTTAGGCGAGCACTGGACTGCAGCTAAGCCTCCGAGTGGGAGGCTGGTTCACCACTCGGTAGGATTTTAAACACTTAGGCGAGTACTTGGACTGCAACTAAGCCTCCGAGTGGGAGGCTGGCTCACCACTCGGTAGGATTTTTTAAACTTAGGCGAGTACTTGCACTGCAGCTAAGCCTCCGAGTGGGAGGCTGGCTCACCACTCGATAGGATTTTTTAAACTTAGGCGAGTACTTGGACTGCAGCTAAGCCCCTGAGTGGGAGGCTGGCTCACCACTCAGTAGGATTTTCAAGTACTTAGGCGAAACGGATTCGCAGCTAAGCCCCCGAGTGTGAGGCTGGGTCAACACTCGGCAGGATTTTTGTTTTCTACAAACTTAGGCGAAACGGATTCGCAGCTAAGCCACCCACTGGGGGATTTCTAATGTAAACAAAAGTAACAACAATCATTGGGAAAATTAAAACACTCTTGGCTTTGATAAATAAACTACAGAAGTACTTTTATTACATCTCATACGAGTGAATACTTAAGTATAGAAGGGGCAGAGCAGCTCCGTGTTCCAAGCTCGTGGCTCGTTGATCTGGCGATCGACATTGTAAAGGCGGTATGCTCCATTATGGAGGACTTTGGTGACGATGAAGGGACCTTCCCAAGTAGGAGCAAGCTTGTGTGGCTTCTGCTGATCCACTCGGAGAACCAAATCTCCTTCTTGGAAGGCTCGATTCTTCACGTTTCGGGCATGGAATCGACGCAAGTCCTGCTGATAGATAGTCGATCGGATCATGGCCATCTCTCTTTCTTCTTCTAGAAGGTCGACTGCGTCCTGTCGGGCTTGCTCTGCTTCATCTTTAGTGTAGAGTTCGACTCAAGGTGCATTGTGAAGCAGGTCACTTGGCAAGACTGCTTCAGCTCCATAGACCAAGAAGAACGGAGTTCTCCCAGTCGACCGATTAGAGTGGTCCTTAACCCCCAAAGTACTGACGGAAGTTCGTCGACCCATGCTCCTGCCGCGTGCTTGAGATCGCGTCTCAGTCGGGGTTTCAGTCCTTTGAGAGTTAGACCATTTGCTCATTCTGCTTGTCCATTCGACTGGGGGTGAGCGACTGAAGCATAGTCGACTCGTGTGCCTTGAGATGCACAAAAGGCTCTGAACTCGTCAGAATCGTAGTTTGATCCATTATCAGTGATGATGCTGTGCGGAACTCCATATCTGAATACCAATTCTCTGATGAAGCTGATAGCAGTGCCATCATCCAGATTCTTGATAGGCTTAGCTTCAATCCATTTGGTAAACTTGTCGACTGCTACTAGCAAGTGAGTGAAGCCGCTCCTGCCAGTTCTCAGTGGTCCAACCATATCTAACCCCCAAACAGCGAAGGGCCAGATGAGTGGAATGGTCTTCAAGGCTGAGGTGGGGTTGTGCGATAGATTGGAGTAAACTGACATCCTTCACACTTGTCGACTATCCCCTTTGCCATTTCATTTGCTCTTGGCCAGTAAAATCCCGCTCGGTATGCTTTAGCCACAATGGTCCGAGAGGATGATAAATCTCCAACGTATCTATAATTTTTGATTGCTCCATGCTACTCTATCTACTGTTTTGGACTATATTGGGCTTTATTTTCCACTTTTATATTACTTTTGGGACTAACTTATTAACCGGAGGCCCAGCCCAGAATTGCTGTTTTTTTGCCTTTTTCAGTATTTCGAAGAAACAGAATATCAAATGGAGTCCAAACGGAATAAAACCTTCGGGGTCGTGATTTTCCAACCGAACGTGACCAGAGACTTGGACCCTACTCAAGCAAAGGTTCGAGGAGGTCACGAGGTGGAAGGCGCCAGGCGCGCCCCTACCTCGTGGGCCCTCGGAGCTCCACCGACGCATCCTTCCTCCTATATATACCTACGTATCCCCAAACGATCAGAAAAGGAGCCAAAATCCTAATTCCACCGCCGCAACCTTCTGTATCCACGAGATCCCATCTAGGGGCCTGTTCCGGAGCTCCGCCGGAGCGGGCATCCACCACGGAGGGCTTCTACATCATCACCATAGCCCCTCCGATGAAGTGTGAGTAGTTTACTTCAGACCTTCGGGTCCATAGCTAGTAGCTAGATGGCTTCTTCTCTCTTTTTGGATCTCAATACAATGTTCTCCCCCTCTCTCGTGGAGATCTATTCGATGTAATCTTCTTTTTCCGGTGTGTTAGTTGAGACCGATGAATTGTAGGTTTATGATCCAGTATTATCTATGGAAAATATTTGATTCTTCTCTGAATTCTTTTATTAATGATTGAGTTATCTTTGCAAGTCTCTTCGAATTATCTTTTTGGTTTGGCCAACTAGATTGGTAGTTCTTGCAATGGGAGAAGTGCTTAGCTTTGGGTTCAATCTTGCGGTGTCCTTACTCAGTGACAGAAAGAGTTGCAAGGCACATATTGTATTGTTGCCATCGAGGATAACAGGATGGTTTTTTATCATATTGCATGAATTTATCCCTCTACATCATGTCATCTTGCTTACGGTGTTACTCTGTTTTTAACTTAATACTCTAGATGCATGCTGGATAGTGGTCGATGAGTGGAGTAATAATAGTAGATGCAGAATCGTTTCGATCTACTTGTTCTGGACATGATGCCTATGAAGGAAATATGCCCTAGAGGCAATAATAAAGTTATTATATATTTCCTCATATCATGATAAATGTTTATTATTCATGCTAGAATTGTATTAACCGGAAACATAATACATGTGTGAATATATAGACAAACAGAGTGTCACTAGTATGCCTCTACTTGACTAGCTTGTTAATCAAAGATGGTTATGTTTCCTAACCATGAACAAAGAGTTGTTATTTGATTAACAAGGTCACATCATTATTTGAATGATCTGATTGACATGACCCATTCCATTAGCTTAGCACACGATCATTTTAGTATGTTGCTACTGCTTTTATCCATGACATATACATGTTCCTATAACTATGAGATTATGCAACTCCGTTTACGGAGGAACACTTTGGTGCTACCAAACGTCACAACGAATCGGGTGATTATAAAGGAGTACTACAGTGTCTCCAAAGGCGATGTTGGGTTGGCGATTTCGAGATTAGGTTTTGTCACTCCGATTGTCGGAGAGGTATCTCTGGGCCCTCTCGGTAATACACATCACTTAAGCCTTGCAAGCATTACAACTAATGAGTTAGCTGTGAGATGATGTATTACGGAACGAGTAAAGAGACTTGCGTAACGAGATTGAACTAGGTATTGGATACCGACGATCAATCTCGGGCAAGTAACATACCGATGACAAAGGAACAACGATGTTGTTATGCGGTCCGACCGATAAAGATCTTCGAGAATATGTAGGAACCAATATGGGCATCCAGGTCCGCTATTGGTTATTGACCGAGAATAGTTCTAGGTCATGTCTACATTGTTCTCGAACCGTAGGGTCCGCACGCTAAGGTTTCGGCGATGCTTTATTATGAGTTTATGAGTTTTGATGTACCGAAGGAGTTCGGAGTCCCGGATGAGATCGGGACATGACGAGGAGTCTCGAAATGGTCGAGACATAAAGATTGATATATTGGAAGCCTATGTTTGGAGTTGGAATGGTTCCGCTAAAACGGAATTTATCGAGTACCGGAGGTTACCGGAACCCCCGAAGTAAATGGGCCTCGGTGGGCCTCGAGGGAGAAGAGGAGGGGCCGCCAGGAGGTGGCAGCGCCTCTCCCCCAGTCCGAATAGGACAAGGAGGGGGCGGCGCCTCTTTCCTCTTCCCTCCCCAATCCTATTCCAACTAGGAAGAGGGGAGTCCTACTCCCAGTAGGAGTAGGACTCCTCTGCCAGCGCCTCCTCTAGGCCGGCCGGCCTCCCCCTCCCTCCTTTATATACGGGGCAGGGGGCACCTTGGAACACACAAGTTTGATCTTTGGATCGTTCCTTAGCCGTGTGCGGTGCCCCTCCACCATATTCCACCTCGGTTATACCGTCAAGCTTAGGCGAAGCCCTGCTACAGTGAAACATCAAGATCGTCACCACGCCGTCGTCCGTGGAACTCTCCCTCGACACTCGGCTGGATCGAGTACGAGGGACGCCATCGAGCTGTACGTGTGTCAAGAACTCGGGCGTCGGAGTAACGGCGCCGGATCGGTCGGATCGCGAGGAGAACGCACGACTACTTCCTCTACGTTGTGATCGCTTCGCCGGGTCTACAAGGGTATGTAGACAACACTCTCCCTCTCGTTGCTATGCATCACCATGATCTTGCGTGTGCGAGGAAAATTTTTGAAATTACTACGTTCTCTAACGGTGGCATCGAGCCTAGGTTTTTATGGTTTGATGTTTTGCACGAGTAGAACACAAGTGAGTTGTGGGCGATACAAGTCATACTACCTACCAAAGATGTCATACTTTGGTTCAGCGGTATTGTGAGATGAAGCGCCTGCACCGACATTACGCAGACGCTTACGCGAGACTGGTTTCACCGCCTGCGAGCACTCGTTGCTTAAAGGTGACTGGTGGGTGCCTGTCTCTCTCACTTTAGTTGAACTGTGTGGCTACGCCCGGTCCTTGAAGAAGGTTAAACGGAGTCTATTTGACGAAGTATCGTTGTGGTTTTGATGCGTAGGTGAGACTGGATCTTGCTTAAGCCCGTAGCAGCCACGTAAAATTTGCAACAACAAAGTAGAGGACGCCTAACTTGTTTTTGCAGGGCATGTTGTGATGTGATATGGTCAAGACATGATGCTATATTTTATTGTATGAGATGATCATGTTTTGTAACCGGTTATCGGCAATGGCAGGAGCCATATGGTTGTCGCTTATTGTATGAAATGCATCGCTCTGTAATGCTTTACTTTATCACTAAACGGTAGCGATAGTCGTAGAAGCATAAGTTTGGCGAGACGACAACGATGCTACGATGAAGATCAAGGTGTCGCGCCGGTGACGATGGTGATCATGGTGGTGCTGCAAGATGGAGATCATAAAGCACAAGATGATGATGACCATATCATATCACTTATATTGATTTGCATGTGATGTTTATCCTTTTATGCATCTTATCTTGCTTTGATTGACGGTAGCATTATAAGATGATCTCTCACTAAATTATCAAGAAGTGTTCTCCCGAGTATGCACCGCTGCCAAAGTTCGTCGTGCCTGGACACCACGTGATGATCGGTGTGATAAGCTCACGTCCATCTACAACGGGTGCAAGCCAGTTTTGCACACGCAGAATACTCAGTTATACTTGACGAGCCTAGCATATGCAGATATGGCCTCGGAACACGGAGACCGAAAGGTCGAGCGTGAATCATATAGTAGATATGATCAACATAAGATGTTCACCATTGAAAACTACTCCATCTCACGTGATGATCGGTTATGGTTTAGTTGATTTGTCACGTGATCACTTAGATGACTAGAGAGATGTCTATCTAAGTGGGAGTTCTTAAGTAATATGATTAATTGAACTTAAATTTATCATGAACTTAGTCCCGTAGTATTTTGCAAATTATGTTGTAAGATCAATAGCTTGCGTTGTTGTTTTTCATATGTTTATTTTGATATGTTCCTAGAGAAAATTGTGTTGAAAAATGTTAGTAGCAATGATGCGGATTTGATCCGTGATCCGAGGTTTATCCTCATTCGCACGTAAGAATTATGTCCTTAATGCACCGCTAGGTGACAGACCTATTGCAGGAGCGTATGCGCACGTTATGAACGTTTGGCTAGCTCAAGATGATGACTACTTGATAGTTTTGTGCACCATGCTTTATGGCTTAGAATCGGGACTTCAAAGATGTTTTGAACATCATGGACCATATGAGATGTTCCAGAATTGAAGTTAATATTTCAAGCAAATACCGAGTTGAGAGATATGAAAGTCTCCAACAAGTTCTATAGCTAAAAGATGGAGGAGAATCGCTCAACTAGTGAGCATGTACTCAGATTGTCGGGTACTTCAATCGCTTGAATCAAGTGGGAGTTAATCTTCCAGATAAGATAGTGGTGATGAATTCTCTAGTCGCCATCACCAAGTTAGTAGAACTTCATGATGAACTATAGTATGCAAGGGATGACGAAAATGATTCCCGAGCTCTTCGTGATGTTGAAATCGACGAAGGTAGAAATCAAGAAAGAGCATCAAGTGTTGATGGTTGACAAGATCACTAGTTTCAAGAAAAGGGCAAAGGGAAAGAAAGGGAACTTCAAGTAGATTGACAAGCAAGTTGTCACTCCCACGAAGAAACCCAAAGCTGAACCAAAGCCTGAAACCGAAGTGCTTATCGCAAAGGAAATGGTCTTTGGAAGCGAATCGCCCTAAATATTTGGTGGATAAGAAGGATGGCAAAGTGAAAAAAGGTATATTTGATATACAGTGTTTTATGTGTGCTCTACTAGTGTTTATAGCAACCCCTCGGTATTTGGTACTGGTTCGGTTGCTAAGAGTAGTAACTCAAACGGAGTTGCGAATAAATGTAAACTAGTTAAGAGTGAAGTGACGATGTGTGTTGAAAGTAGTTTCAAGATTGATATAATCATCATCGCACACTCCCTATACTTTCGGGATTAGTGTTGAACCTAAATAAATGTTATTTGGTGTTTGCGTTGAGCATGAATATGATTTGATCATGTTTATTGCAATACGGTTATTCATTTAAGTAAGAGAATAAACTGTTATTCTGCTTACATGAATAAAACCTTATATGGTTACACACCCAATGAAAATGGTTCATGGGATCTCGATCGTAGTGATACACATATTCATAATATTGAAACCAAAAGATGCAAAGTTAATAATGATAGTGCAACTTATTTGTGGTAATCGCCGCTTAGGTCATATTGGTGTAAAGCGCATGAAGAAACTCCATCTCGATGGACTTTTGGAGTCACTTGATTATGAATCACTTGGCACTTGCGAACCGTGCCTCATGGGCAAGATGACTAAAACTCCGTTCTCCGGAACAATGGAACAAGCTCTTGACTTATTGGAAATAATACATACCGATGTATGCGATCCAATGAGTGTTGATGCTCGTGGCAAGTATCGTTATTTTCGACCTTCACAAGATGATTTGAGCAGATATGGGTATATCTACTTGATGAAACATAAGTCCGAAATAGTTGAAATGTTCAAAGAATTTCAGAGTGAAGTGAAAATCATCGTGACAAGAAAATAAAGTTTCGCGATCCGATCGTGGAGATGAATATTTGAGTTACGAGTTTGGTCTTCAATTAAAACAATGTGGAATAGTTTCACAAATTCATGCCACCGAACACCACATCATAATGGTGTGTCCGAACGTCATAACCGTATTTTATTGGATATAGTACAATCTATGATGTTTCTTACCGATTTACCAATATCGTTTTGGGATCATGCATTAGAGACAGCTGCATTCACGCTAAATAGGGCACCATCTAAATCCGCTGAGACGACACTATATGAAGCTGTGGTTTAGCAAGAAACCAAAGTTGTCGTTTCTTAAAGTTTGGGGCTGCGATGCTTATGTGAAAAAGTTTCATCCCGATAAGCTCGAACCCAAATCGGAGAAGTGCGTCTTCATAGAATACCCAAAGGAAGCTGTTGGGTACACCTTCTATCACAGATCCGAAGGCAAAACGTTCGTTGCTAATAAATGGATCCTTTCTAGAGAAGGAGTTTCTCTCGAAAGAAGTGAGTGGGAGGAAAGTGGAACTTGATGAGGTAATAGTACCTTCTCCCTTACTTGAAAGTAGTTAAATCGCAGAAACCAGTTTCGAGACACCTACACCAGTAGTGAGGAAGTTGATGATGTTGATCATGAAACTTCGATCAAGTTACCGCAGAACCTCGTAGATCAACCAGAGTAAGATCCGCACCAGAGTGGTACGGAAATCCTGTTCTGGAAGTCATGCTACTAGATCATGATGAACCTACGAACTATGAAGAAGCGATGATGAGCCCAGATTCCGCAAAATGGCTTGAGGCCATGAAATCTGAGATGGGATCCATGTATGAAAACAAAGTATGGACTTTGGTTGACTTGCCCGAGAGTAGGCAAGCAATAGAAAACAAGTGGATCTTCAAGAAGAAGACTGACGCTGATGGTAATGTTACTGTCTACAAAGCTCGACTTGTCGCAAAAAGGTTTTTTGACAAGTTCAAGGTGTTGACTACAATGAGTTTTTCTCAACTGTAGCGATGCTTAAGTCTGTCCGAATCATGTTAGCAATTGCCACAATTTATGAAATTTGGCAAATGGATGTAAAAACTGCATTCTTGAATGGGTTTTAGGAGGAAGAGTTGTATATGATGCAACCAGAAGGTTTTATCGATCCAAAGGGAGCTAACAAAGTGTGCAAGCTCCAGCGATCCATCTATGGACTGGTGCAAGCATCTCGGAGTTGGAATATACGCTTTGATGAGTTGATCAAAGCATATAGTTTTATCTGAGACTTACGGTGAAGCCTGTATTTACTAAAAGTGAGTGGGAGCACTACAACATTTCGATAAGTATATGTGAATGACATATTGTAGATCGGAAATAATGTAGAATTATTCGCAAAGCATAAAGAAGTGTTTTGAAAGGAGTTTTTCAAAGAAAGACCTCGGTAAAGCTACTTACATATTGAGCATCAAGATCTATAGAGATAGATCAAGATGCTTGATAAGTTTTTCAATGAGTACATACCTTGACAAGATTTTGAAGTAGTTCAAAATGAAACAATCAAAGAAAGAGTTCTTGCTCGTGTTACAAGGTGTGAAATTGAGTAAGACTCAAAACCCGACCACAAGCAGAAGATAGAAAGAGAATGAAAGTCATTCACTATGCCTTGGCCATAGTTTCTATAAAGTATGCCATCTTGTGTACAGATCTATTGTATACCCCTGACCGAAGTTTCGCAAGGAATACAATAGTGATCTAGGAGTAGATCATCGGACAGCGGTCAAAATTATCCTTAGTGGAATAAGGATATGTTTCTCGATTATGGAAGTGACAAAAGGTTCGTCGTAAAGGGTTACGTCAATGCAAGTTTTGACACCGATCCGATGACTCTAAGTCTCGATCTAGATACATATTGAAAGTGGGAGCAATTAGCTAGAGTAGCTTCGTGCGAGCATTGTAGACATAGAAAAATTGCAAAATACATAACGGATCCGAATGTGAAAGACCCGCTGACTAAGACTCTCTCACAAGCAAAACATGATCACACCTTAGTACTCTTTGGGTGTTAATCACATAGCGATGTGAACTAGATTACTGAATCTAGTAAACCTTTTGGGTGTTGGTCACATGGCGATGTGAACTATGGGTGTTAATCACATGATGATGTGAACTATCGATGTTAATCACATGGTGATGTGATCTAAATTATTGACTCTAGTGCAAGTGGGAGACTGAAGGAAATATGCCCTAGAGGCAATAATAAAGTTATTATATATTTCCTCATATCATGATAAATGTTTATTATTCATGCTAGAATTGTATTAACCGGAAACATAATACATGTGTGAATATATAGACAAACAGAGTGTCACTAGTATGCCTCTACTTGACTAGCTTGTTAATCAAAGATGGTTATGTTTCCTAACCATGAACAAAGAGTTGTTATTTGATTAACAAGGTCACATCATTATTTGAATGATCGATTGACATGACCCATTCCATTAGCTTAGCACACGATCATTTTAGTATGTTGCTACTGCTTTTATCCATGACATATACATGTTCCTATAACTATGAGATTATGCAACTCCGTTTACGGAGGAACACTTTGGTGCTACCAAACGCCACAACGAATCGGGTGATTATAAAGGAGTACTACAGTGTCTCCAAAGGCGATGTTGGGTTGGCGATTTCGAGATTAGGTTTTGTCACTCCGATTGTCGGAGAGGTATCTCTGGGCCCTCTCGGTAATACACATCACTTAAGCCTTGCAAGCATTACAACTAATGAGTTAGCTGTGAGATGATGTATTACGGAACGAGTAAAGAGACTTGCGATAACGAGATTGAACTAGGTATTGGATACCGACGATCGAATCTCGGGCAAGTAACATACCGATGACAAAGGAACAACGATGTTGTTATGCGGTCGACCGATAAAGATCTTCGTAGAATATGTAGGAACCAATATGGGCATCCAGGTCCCGCTATTGGTTATTGACCGAGAATAGTTCTAGGTCATGTCTACATTGTTCTCGAACCGTAGGGTCCGCACGCTTAAGGTTTCGATGACGCTTTATTATGAGTTTATGAGTTTTGATGTACCGAAGGAGTTCGAGTCCGGATGAGATCGGGGACATGACGAGGAGTCTCGAAATGGTCGAGACATAAAGATTGATATATTGGAAGCCTATGTTTGGAGTTCGAATGGTTCCGCTAAAACGGAATTTATCTGAGTACCGGAGGTTACCGAACCCCCGGAAGTAAATGGGCCTCGGTGGGCCTCGAGGGAGAAGAGGAGGGCCGGCCAGAGGTGGCAGCGCCCTCTCCCCCAGTCCGAATAGGACAAGGAGGGGGCGGCGCCTTTCCTCTTCCCTCCCCAATCCTATTCCAACTAGGAAGAGGGGGAGTCCTACTCGGTAGGAGTAGGACTCCTCCAGCAGCGCCTCCTCTGGGCCGGCCGGCCCCCCTCCCTCCTTTATATACGGGGGCAGGGGGGCACCTTGGAACACACAAGTTTGATCTTTGGATCGTTCCTTAGCCGTGCGGTGCCCCCTCCACCATATTCCACCTCGGTTATACCGTCATGAAGCTTAGGCGAAGCCTGCGCCGGTGAAACATCAAGATCGCCACCACGCCGTCGTCGTCCGACGAACTCTCCCTCGACACTCGGCTGGATCGAGTACGAGGGACGCCATCGAGCTGTACGTGTGTCAAGAACTCGGGGCGTCGGAGTAACGGCGCCGGATCGGTCGGATCGCGAGGAGAACGCACGACTACTTCCTCTACGTTGTGATCGCTTCGCCGGGTCTACAAGGGTATGTAGACAACACTCTCCCCTCTCGTTGCTATGCATCACCATGATCTTGCGTGTGCGTAGGAAAATTTTTGAAATTACTACGTTCTCTAACAGCCTATATAAATGATCATTGCCTAGATATACTCATAACTATGCTCAATTCTGTCAATTGCTCAACAGTAATTTGTTCACCCACCGTAGAATACTTATGCTCTTGAGAGAAGCCACTAGTGAAACCTATGGCCCCCGGGTCTATTCTCATCATATCAATCTATATCACTTTATTTACTTGCTTTGTTTTTACTTTGCCTTTATTTTTACTTTGCATCTATCTATCAAAAAGACCAAAAAAAATATCTCTATCAGATCTCACTCTCGTAAGTGACCGTGAAGGGATTGACAACCCCTAAGCGTTGGTTGCGAGTTGCTATCGTTTTGTGTAGGTACGAGGGACTTGTGCATGGTCTCCTACTGTATTGATACCTTGGTTCTCAAAAACTGAGGGAAATACTTACGCTACTTTACTGCATCATCCTTTCCTCTTCGGGGAAATCCAATGTAGTGCTCAAGAGGTAGCAAGAAGAATTTCTGGCGCCGTTGACGGGGAGGCTCACGCAACCAAGTCAACCATACCAAGTACCCATCGCAATCCCTATCTCTCGCATTACATTATTTGCCATTTGCCTCTCGATTTCCTCTCCCCCACTTCACCCTTGCCATTTTATTCGCCCTCTCTTTCCCAATCTCCTCCTCTCTTTCCCGTTTGCCTTTTTTCGTTGCCTTTCTATTTGCTTGTGTGTTGGATTACTTGTTGCCATGGCGCAAGATAATACCAAATTGTGTGATTTCTCGAATACCAATAATAATGATTTCCTTAGTACTCCGATTGCTCCTCTTAATAATGATGGGTCTTGTGAAATCAATACCGCTTTGTTGAATCTTGTTATGAAAGATCAATTCGCCGGCCTTCCTAGTGAAGATGCCGCTACTCATCTAAACAATTTTGTTGATTTGTGTGATATGCAAAAGAAGAAAGATAGGGATAACAATATTGTCAAATTGAAGTTATTTCCGTTTTCACTTAGAGATCGTGCTAAAGTTTGGTTTTCGTCATTGCCTAAAAATAGTATTGATTCTTGGAACAAGTGCAAAGATGCTTTTATCTCTAAGTATTTTCCTCCCGCTAAGATTATCACTCTTAGGAACGATATCATGAATTTTAAACAACTTGATCATGAGCATGTTGCCCAATCTTTGGAAAGAATGAAATTAATGCTTCGCAATTGCCCTACTCATGGTTTGAATTTATGGATGATCATACAAAATTTTTATGCCGGATTGAATTTTGCTTCTAGAAATCTTTTAGATTCGGCCGCGGGAGGCACTTTTATGGAAATTACGTTAGGGGATGCTACCAAGTTGCTTGATAATATTATGGCTAATTATTCTCAATGGCACAACGAAAGATCTTCTAGTAAAAAAGTGCATGCTATAGAACAAATCAATGTTTTGAGTGAAAAGATGGATGAACTTATGAAGATGTTTGCTCCTAAAAATACTCCTCTTGATCCCAATAATATGCCTTTATCTACTTTGCTTGAGAATAATAATGAATCTATGGATGTGAATTTTGTTGGTAGGAATAGTTTTGGAAACAACGCTTATAGAGGGAATTTTAATCCTAGGCCTTATCCTAGTAATCCTTCTAATAATTATGGAAATTCCTATAGTAACTCTTATGGAAATTTTAATAAGATGCCCTCTGAATTTGAGAGTAGTGTTAAAGAGTTTATGAATTCACAAAAGAATTTTAATGCTTTGCTTGAAGAGAAATTGCTTAAAGTTGACGATTTGGCTAGGAACGTTGATAGAATTTCTCTTGAAATTGATTGTTTAAAGCTTAGATCTATTCCTCCTAAGCATGATATCAATGAGTCTCTCAAAGCCATGAGAATTTCCATTGATGAGTGCAAGGAAAGAACCGCTAGGATGCGTGCTTCCAAAGATGCTTTTATTAAAGCGTGTTCTTCCAATCCCTATGAAAATCAAGATGAAGATCTAAAAGTTATTGATGTGTCCCCCATTAAGTCTTTGTTTTGCAATATGAATCTTGATGAATCTGAAGATTATCTTCCTTTACCTTGAAGGCGTTCTAAGAATTCAGAGTTTCTAGATCTTGATGATGAAATTGATGAAAGTGGGATTGAAATAAATAAAAACCGTGATGTTGCTAAACCCACTATTTTGGATCCCAAAGAATTTAATTATGAAAATTGCTCTTTGATTGGTTGTATGTCCTTGTCACGCCCAATATGCGACCTTATCCAAAAGGAACTCGAAGGTCCCACCAAGGATAGACCCGCATATTGAAACGCTTTTGCAAGGTGGATATCATTACATCAACATTACATAATAGATGGGGATACATACAAAAGGCATACAATGCCACATGAATACAACAATACATCATACATAAGACCAACATCCGACTATGAATGAAACACAAACAGAAGCTCAAACGACATCCACCCTGCTAGCCCAGGCTGCCGACCTGGAACCTATCCCCTGATCGAAGAAGAAGCAGAAGAAGAACTCCAAAACAAGCAAACATCGCTCTCGCGTCATGGCCATCGCATAACCTGTACCTGCAACTGTTGTTGTAGTAATCTGTGAGCCACGAGGACTCAGCAATCCCATTACCATGGGTATCAAGACTAGCAAAGCTTAAAGGGAAAGGAAGGGGTAAAGTGGTGAGGTTGTAGCAGCGACTAAGCATATATGGTGGCTAACATACGCAAATGAGAGCGAGAGGAGGAGCAAAGGAACGGTCGTCAACTAGTAATGATCAAGAAGTGATCCTGAACTCCTACTTACATCAAACATAACCCAAAGACCGTGTTCACTTCCCGGACTCCGCCGAGAAGAGACCATCACGGCTACACACGCGGTTGATGTGTTTTAATTCGGATCTGGTGTCAAGTTATCTACAACCGGACATTAACAAATTCCCATCTGCCACATAACCGCGGCCACGGCTTTCGAAAGATAATACCCTACAGGGGTGTCCCAACTTAGCCCATGATAAGCTCTCGCGATCAACGAAGGATATTCCTTCTCCCAGGAAGACCCGATCAGTCTCGAAATCCCGGTTTACAAGACATTTCGACAATGGTAAAACAAGACCAGCAAAGCCGCCCGATGTGCCGACAAATCCCGCTAGGAGTTGCACATATCTCGTTCTCAGGGCACACCGGATGAGCGGATGTCGGTTGGCATAGACCTGGTTGCCTGGGGCGGACATCGCTTCGGTTTGGACCAACACTTAGACAAGCATTGGCCCGGGGGCTAAAATAAAGATGACCCTCGAGAGAGCGACTCCCAAGGGAAAAGTAGGTGGTGGTGAAGCAAATGGTAAAACCAAGGTTGGGCCTTGCTGGAGGAGTTTTATTCAAAGCAAACTGTCAAGGGGGTCCCATAAATCACCCGACCGCGTAAGGAACGCAAAATCCGGGAACATAACACCGGTATGATGGAAACTAGGGCGGCAAGAGTGGAACAAAACACCAGGCATAAGGCCGAGCCTTCCACCCTTTACCAAATATATAGATGCATTAATAATATAAGAGATATTGTGATATCCCAACATAACCCTGTCCACCATGGAGCAATCTTCATCTTCACCTGCAACTAGCAACGCTATAAGAGGGGCTGAGCAAAGCGGTAACATAGCCAAACAACAGTTTGCTAGGAAGGGTGTCAAAGGTTAGAGGTTCATGGCAATTTGGGGAGGCTTGAAGAACAAGTTATAGGAAGTGCAACATAGCGATAGAACGAAGCAACTAGCATAGCTTTGATAGTAGTGAGATCCAAGGTGACGGTCATCTTTCCTGAAATCCCGCAAGGAAGAAGAACGAGTCCATGAAGAAGATGAAGCCACGAAGACGAACCAAGCGTAGACGAACGAATCCTCACGATCGCAACGAAACGGGAACTATCGAGAAGAAGCACACAACATGGTAAACACACCACACAAGAACAAGGCATCATGCTCAACCAAGTATGATGCATGACAAAACTAAATGAGGCTACTCATGGCAAGAGAGGATGCAAACAAGAACAACACATCAAAGCAAGTTTAAATGAGGCCGGAAACAACATATAACAATTCCGGTAAGTCCTCATATGGAAGTTTCGAAGTTGGTCCAGATCTGAATAAACCTTATGTTCAAGTTGTTAAACATCAAGTTAAGATGCACCAAGATGATCTACACGAGATTCCAGTCAAGTTACATATAAAGTTCATTTAATTCGGAGCTATGGCCTAGAAGATATGAGCAAAACAAGTTAAACATGGCATTGATGCAAAATGCATCCAAACATCAAGCAAACACCTCAAAACAAGGATGCAACATGATAATAGGAAACTACATGCAAAAACAAGCAAGTTTCATATAGAGCACAATCAAAACGGAGCAACGGTTCAACACACACACATGAAACAAGTTATAATAACAATCTGTCCAAAACAGCAACTAGGCATATTGCAAGCATCAAAACAACAATCTACAGCATATCAACGTAATAACAAAAGGCATGGGCATGAAGTACAGGTGAAGCATGACAAAACATGAACACTGAGCTATCTCCAGAAACTACTAGAACATGCTCAAAAGGACATGGCAAGATTGCAAATAATAAGTTTCAGACTTGGCAGAAATAACATCAAGTTGCAATGTTTAGAGCTATCAAACAACATGTTACAGGAACTTATCATGGAAAACAAAGGCATGTAATGAATATACTAATAGCATAGAACAAAAGTCCCTTACTGACCATGAGCCAAAAAGGAACAGAAAATATGATGGCACCCATGTAAACATGGCAAATGGTATGACAGATTCATACATGGCAGGAACAACAATAACTAGGCATGTTGGTGAGCTTGAACCACTCACGACAGAGCAATACATGGCATGTCAAGGCAACCAACAGTAAGAAGACATGTTTATGAAGCTAAGCATGGCAAGAACAAGTTCATAGGGTGCATGGATCACTAGCAACAACCATGGCAACATTGAACTTAAAGTTAACAGGCTGACAGCAACATTATTTAGCAACTTTGGAGCAAGATTACAACAAGCTAAAGCAGGCTATAAATGCACCCAGGGGCATGAATGGATATAGCATGACATGTATAACAAATCATCCTTAGTGAACATCTCTAGATTATGCATAGAATTACTAGTAGTAGCAGGTTTACATAGCAACAAAATATAACAGAATTAGTCAGGAAAACAACAACAGTAAGTACCCTACTTCACGAGCTCGATGCACCCACTACACAACTCACAAAAATACATGGATGGCACCACTGCAAAGATGACATGACATAGAACAAAACACATGTAGACATCAACCTCATAGGATGCACACATCAAACATGGCAAAAATGACAAATGAGCATGTTATAACAGTTTCAGCAGATTAACATCATATAGCACTCTTGCAACAATGATTCAGGCATCAAGATGGACTCAAATGAACATGATGCAATGGAATGAAATGAAGTACTCGTTGAGACGAACAATTTGACATATTACACGCATGAAACGGAGCAGTATGCAGCAAGTTATGATGCGATGAAAAGTGCACCAGAATGTCAAAATAATAGGGGACTTGGTGGAATTTCGGGGTCAACCTCGGGTCCGCACGGATTTCAAGGCGGGCTGGAAATGCTCGCCGGAGTAGTTCGCCGGAGATGGAGGAAGAGGCACCGGAGTTGGGAGTCGCCGGATCCGGCCCTCCCGCGGCCGGATCTGGTCGGGGCGAGGGCGAGGAGGCGCGGGACAGCGGTGGCCCTCTGGCCTTGGCGCGTCGTGGCGGCCGGCGAAGCAATGATGCCAGCCGATGGCGGGCGCGGAGGCGCGATCCGGGAGGCGAAGGGAGGCGCGGACGCCGGACTCGGCGCGGCGTGGCGCCACAAGGGGCGGCGGAGGCAGTGAAGCGGGCGAGGTGGCGGCGCTGGGTCCGGCCATGTGGCGGCAGATCTGGGCCGCTGGCCCCGGATGGGCTCATGGGCGGGCGGCGAGGGTGGCGGCGGCGCGCCACATGGCGGTCTCCGATTGGCATGGGGAGCGGTGGCGGACATGTCTAGTCCAGATCGGACGTGTCCGGCGGGCGAGAGGAGCGGGGCTAGGGTTTCGGGGGGATTCATCCGCGAATTTCGGGGGGAGGGGACTTATTTATAGGTAGAGGGAGCTAGGAGTGTCCAAGTGAGGAGCGGTTTTCGGCCACGCGATCGTGATCGAACGACCGAGAGCATGGAGGGGTTAGGATGGGTTTTGGGCCACTTTGAAGGGGTGTTGGGCTGCAAAGAGAAAGGGGCTTTTGCAGTTACCCGGTTAACCGTTGGAGTATCAAACGGACTCCAAATGGCACGAAACTTGATAGGCGGTCTACCGGTGCTATACCAAGGCTGCTTGGCAAACCTCGGGCCATTCCGAGAAAGTTTAACACCCGCTCACAATAGTAGACAAAAGGGGGACGCCGGAGGACATAGGAGCGCCGGATTGCAAAACGGACAACGGGGAAAATGCTCGGATGCATGAGACGAACACGTATGCAAAATGAGATGCACATGCTGACATGGCAAAATGCAACACGCAAACAAATGACATAGCAACGACGGCGAATAACTGGCAGACACCTGGCGCATCGAATCCGGGGCGTTACAACACTCCTCCACTAACAAGAGATCTCGTCCCGAGATCTTAGGACCGAGACGGAAGGGAAAAGGGATGAGGTGAAACAAGAACTCAAGAGAAGAATCAAAGGATCGACAGCACTCGAGAAGAAGAGAGGAACGACGAGAATGATGAGAATCGAAAGCTCACGGAATCAGATAGACTATGAAACCACTCCGGTTAGAACGAAAAAAGAAATGAATAAGACTTAAAAGGATTTAGGCAGCACTCCGGCTTAAAATGGAAGAATAGAACACGAGCTTGAGAGGATGGAATTTTGCTTGATGAAGACATGACACAAAACCTCCGGAAGGAATTGAAGAAGTTAAATAAAAGAACGGAGATGAAAATGACAACTTGTGCCACGAATGGAATAGAAAGCATCTTTAGAAGGAAGGATTGAATGGAGTTGTTGAAAAAATCAACAACGAAAAGAATAAGCTTGTTGTGGTCTTATAGGTAACATCTCAAGATCATAAGGTGATAACCGGCCATAACCGGAAATGATTGGATAGCTGAGAAGAACAAAGAAATGCAAAACTCCACTTCAAAAGAAATACGGAGAATTAATTACACTTCAAGACGCGAGAAGAAGGATACTTGAGTTCCTTCGACAAAGTCTTGATGAACTCTTGAAGAAAGAATTAAATCGTGAAGAACCACCATGAAGAACTCCGGTGAGAAAAGGATGATGAGATAGAATGAAGGAGAAAAAAATAAGATGAGCCTTGCAATGATTTAGATGGAGGTTCCGACGAAATGGCAGAGGAAATTTGAACTCCGGAAAAGAAAAGATGAAAACACTTGGAACTAGAATTTATTCACCATGAACAAACTCCGAATGAAGGGATTAATCACTTGGATGAAATAAGAATAAGATTTATTGTATGCTTATCCTTCATCAAATTAAATTGATGACAAGCAATAGATTTTGCATACTACTTATTCTTCTTGAAAAGGATTAAGGGGAGGTATAGCACAAAACTTGAGAAAGTCTTCATGAACCACCGTTAGGATTGGAAAGAACGAATGGATTAAAAATGATAATGAAGGAAAAAGAATCTTGAACGAACCACCGTTAGAATTCAAAATTGAATGACGAAGGAGAATGACTCACCGGGAAAAATAGGAAAAACAAGAATATACTTGAGGGACTGAAGATGCAACTGAAAGAAGAGACCGCGATCTGATTGAAGCATACTTGAACGAAGCACCGGAAGAATTAGAAGAACAAATATGCTTGAGGGGATTTAGATGCAAAAGAACAAAGAGATCATGAGCTGATTAAATAACACTTGAACGAAGCACCGAGATAATTGGATAACGGTAGATGAAATGTGAGGACGAAGAATTCTTCTGGAATGATGGCCTCCGATGAAAAGTAATGGAAAAAGAACTCCTGACATACTCCGGATGAGTAAGAAAAAGGAATGTCTGACAAATGGAATAATTCGAGAGGATAACAAGAAGCTAGAACCGCGAAACTTCGAGAGAACTGACAAGATTTAGAGAAAAAAAACTCTTCTTCGGTCTTCAAATGTTGAGAATGACAATGGGAAACACCACCAAAATTACTGAGATACTCCGGGAGAATAAAAGGCGAAGGGGGTTGAGCCAACAATGAAAAGAATTTGAAAGAGATCTTGGAGAAGGCATGTGACTGATGGGATCCATTCTTACATCACAATTGAAAAGAATTGAGAAAAAAAACTCCGGGGAAATTAGAAGAGTCAGGTAAGATCCTTTGAAAAGACCTGTGGGTTAGGGCCCACTGAAGAGAAAAAACACCGTTGGAAAACGATGTTGAACCAATAGATGATGCACCGGAACAATTGAAATATTTGAATGAGGTGACCACCTCGAATTAATTGGAACACAGATGAATCTCCTGAGATGTCTTCCAAACTCCAGAATGATTGAATGGCGAGAGGCAAACGAGCAAGGACAACACTTGATCCGAGGAAAAGAATGTAATCACTACCGAAAATTAGAATTGAATCCACCGGAGAATAAAAAAGAGATGATGAATGTCAAACGAGACGAGAATTCACCGGTTGGATTAACTGACGAAAGACTGAAGAGGTTCCGCAAGAATGAAATTGATGCTCGAAAGAGACTCGGGCTTCGGGAAGAAGAGGGTGGGAGGGCGGGAAAAACAAAGGCAACTTGGAAGGGGAACCGATGAATATCTTGAAGAGAAAACACCGGTTGAAATCATTGAGGAAAGAAAGCAAAGACTTCGCACGAGTAGGATGGATACTCGATTACGGACTCCGGCTCTGAGAAGAAAAGGGTGGGCGGGTGGGAAAAGAAAACAACTGAGGATTGAACTTGGCAAAAAGACAAAGAGGTTCGAGTCAACTTGACGAGAAAAGCACCGGATGAAAAGAGATGAGAACCAACGATCGGAAAACCAAGCTGCGTGATCCTAAAGAAAAATTTAAAGGGGAAGAGGAGTAATTCAAAACACCTACGTCAAGATTCCTCACCAGAGTGACGAAGGGGCTGAGGAATAAAAAGAATTCCTACTCTCCGATATAACTAGACTCCGAAAACAGTTTTCTTCTAGACTCAACAACGGCCAAACTACACGATCAATCAAGGGGGCTCCTATGGTCGGTCGAGGCTCTAATACCAACTTGTCACGCCCAATATGCGACCCTATCCAAAAGGAACTCGAAGGTCCCACCAAGGATAGACCCGCATATTGAAACGCTTTTGCAAGGTGGATATCATTACATCAACATTACATAATAGATGGGGATACATACAAAAGGCATACAATGCCACACGAATACAACAATACATCATACATAAGACCAACATCCGACTACGGATGAAACACAAACATAAGATCAAACAACATCCACCCTGCTAGCCCAGGCTGCCGACCTGGAACCTATCCCCTGATCGAAGAAGAAGCAGAAGAAGAACTCCAAAACAAGCAAACATCGCTCTCGCGTCATGGTCATCGCATAACCTGTACCTGCAACTGTTGTTGTAGTAATCTGTGAGCCACGAGGACTCAGCAATCCCATTACCATGGGTATCAAGACTAGCAAAGCTTAAAGGGAAAGGAAGGGGTAAAGTGGTGAGGTTGCAGCAGCGACTAAGCATATATGGTGGCTAATATACGCAAATGAGAGCGAGAAGAGGAGCAAAGGAACGGTCGTCAACTAGTAATGATCAAGAAGTGATCCTGAACTCCTACTTACGTCAAACATAACCCAAAGACCGTGTTCACTTCCCGGACTCCGCCGAGAAGAGACCATCACGGCTACACACGCGGTTGATGCGTTTTAATTTGGATCTAGTGTCAAGTTATCTACAACCGGACATTAACAAATTCCCATCTGCCACATAACCACGGGCACGGCTTTCGAAAGATAATACCCTACAGGGGTGTCCCAACTTAGCCCATGATAAGCTCTCGCAATCAACGAAGGATATTCCTTCTCCCAGGAAGACCCGATAAGTCTCGGAATCCCGGGTTACAAGACATTTCGACAATGGTAAAACAAGACCAGCAAAGCCGCCCGATGTGCCGACAAATCCCGCTAGGAGCTGCACATATCTCGTTCTCAGGGCACACCGGATGAGCCAGACGTCGGGTTTGCATAGACCTTTGGTTGCTGTGGGGTATTGGACATCGCTTCGGTTTGGACCAACACTTAGACAAGCATTGGCCGGGGGCTAAAATAAAGATGACCCTCGAGAGAGCGACTCCCAAGGGAAAAGTAGGTGGTGGTGAAGCAAATGGTAAAACCAAGGTTGGGCCTTCCTTGGAGGAGTTTTATTCAAAGCGAACTGTTAAGGGGTCCCATAAATCACCCGACCGCGTAAGGAGCGCAAAATCCGGGAACAGTAACACGGTATGACGGAAACTAGGGCGGCAAGAGTGGAACAAAACACCAGGCATAAGGCCGAGCCTTCCACCCTTTACCAAATATATAGATGCATTAATAATATAAGAGATATTGTGACATCCCAACATAACCCTGTCCACCATGGAGCAATCTTCATCTTCACCTGCAACTAGCAACGCTATAAGAGGGGCTGAGCAAAGCGGTAACATAGCCAAACAACGGTTTGCTAGGAAGGGTGTCAAAGGTTAGAGGTTCATGGCAATTTGGGGAGGCTTGAAGAACAAGTTATAGGAAGCATAGCATAGCGATAGAACGAAACAACTAGCATAGCAATGATAGTAGTGAGATCCAAGGTGACGGTCACCTTGCCTGAAATCCCACAAGGAAGAAGAACGAGTCCATGAAGAAGATGAAGCCACGAAGACGAACCAAGCGTAGACGAATGAATCCTCGCGATCGCAACGAAACGGGAACTATCGAGAAGAAGCACACAACATGGTAAACACACCACACAAGAACAAGGCATCATGCTCAACCAAGTATGATGCATGACAAAACTAAATGAGGCTACTCATGGCAAGAGAGGATGCAAACAAGAACAACACATCAAAGCAAGTTTAAATGAGGCCGGAAACAACATATAACAATTCCGGTAAGTCCTCATATGGAAGTTTCGAAGTTGGTCCAGATCTGAATAAACCTTATATTCAAGTTGTTAAACAGAAAGTTAAGATGCACCAAGATGATCTACACGAGATTCTAGTCAAGTTACATATACAGTTCATTTAATTCGGAACTACGACCTAGAAGATATGAGCAAAACAAGTTAAACATGGCATTGATGCAAAATGCATCCAAACATCAAGCAAACACCTCAAAACAAGGATGCAACATGATAATAGGAAAGTACATGCAAAAACAAGCAAGTTTCATATAGAGCACAATCAAAACGGAGCAACGGTTCAACACACACACATGAAACAAGTTATAATAACAATCTGTCCAAAATAGCAACTAGGCATATTGCAAGCATCAAAACAACAATCTACAACATATCAACGTAATAACAAAAGGCATGGGCATGAAGTACAGGTGAAGCATGACAAAACATGAACACTGAGCTATCTCCATAAACTACTAGAACATGCTCAAAAGGACATGGCAAGATTGCAAATAATAACAGTTTCAGACTCGGCAGAAATAACATCAGGTTGCAATGTTTAGAGCTATCAAACAACATGTTACAGGAACTTATCATGGCAAACAAAGGCATGTAATGAATCTACTAATAGCATAGAACAAAAGTCCCTTACTGACCATGAGCCAAAAAGGAACAGAAAATATGATGGCACCCATGTAAACATGGCAAATGATATGACAGATTCATACATGGCAGGAACAACAATAAGTAGGCACGTTGGTGAGCTTGAACCACTCACCACAGAGCAATACATGGCATGGCAAGGCAACCAACAGTAAGAAGACATGTTTATGAAGCTAAGCATGGCAAGAACAAGTTCATAGGGTGCATGGATCACTAGCAACAACAATGGCAACATTGAACTTAAAGTTAACAGGCAGACATCAACATTATTTAGCAACTTTGGAGCAAGATTACAACAAGCTAAAGCAGGATATAAATGCACCCAGGGGCATGAATGGATAGAGCATGACATGTATAACAAATCATCCTTAGTGAACATCTCCAGATTATGCATAGAATTACTAGTAGTAGCAGGTTTACATAGCAACAAAATATAACAGAATCAGTCAGGAAAACAGCAACAGTAAGTACCCTACTTCACGAGCTCGATGCACCCACTACACAACTCAAAAAAAATACATGGATGGCACCACTGCAAAGATGACATGACATAGAACAAAACACATGTAGACATCAACCTCATAGGATGCACACATCAAACATGGCAAAAATGACAAATGAGCATGTTATAACAGTTTCAGCAGATTAACATCATATAGCACTCTTGCAACGATGATTCAGGCATCAAGATGGACTCAAATGAACATGATGCAATTGAATGAAATGAAGTACTCGTTGAGGCGAACAATTTGACATATTACACGCACGAAATGAAGCAGTATGCAGCAAGTTATGGTGCGATGAAATGTGCACCAGAATGTCAAAATAATCGGGGACTTAGTGGAATTTCGGGGTCAACCTCGGGTCCGCATGTATTTCGAGGCGGGCTAGAGAAGCTCGCCGGAGTAGTTCGCCGGAGATGGAGGAAGAGGCACCGGAGTTGGGAGTCGCCGGATCCGGCCCTCCCGCGGCCGGATCTGGCGGGAAGGCGAGAGGCGGGAGAGGCTGCAGCCCTCTGGCTGGCGGCGTTCAGCGGCGGTGCAACTGATGGCGGGCGCGGAGGCGCCTTGAGGGAGGCGTCTTGAGGCGCGGACGCCTTGATTACGGGCGGCGGTGGCGGAGGAAGCGGCGGCGGCGGCGCGCCATGGGCGGCGCGAGGCGGGCGACGCGGGCGTAGGCGGCGGCGCTGGGTCCGGCTGTGGGGCGGCGGCGGCGAGAGCGCCCGTGGCGGCGGGATCTGGGCCATGCAGGCCCTGGATGGGCTCCGCGGGCCGGCGGCGAGGGTGGCGGCGGCGCACCACGTGGCGGCCTCCGATTGGTGTGGGGAGCGGCGGCGGACATGTCCGGTCCAGATCGGACGTGTCCGGCGGGCGAGAGGAGCGGGGCTAGGGTTTCGGGGGGATTCATCCGCGAATTTCGGGGGGAGGGGACTTATTTATAGGTAGAGGGAGCTAGGAGTGTCCAAATGAGGAGCGGTTTTCGGCCACGCGATCGTGGTCGAATGACCGAGAGCATGGAGGGGGTTAGGATGGGTTTTGGGCCACTTTGAAGGGGTGTTGGGCTGCAAAGAGAAAGGAGCTTTTGCAGTTACCCGGTTAACCGTTGGAGTATCAAACGGACTCCAAATGGCACGAAACCTGACAGGCGGTCTACCGGTGCTATACCAAGGCCGCTTGGCAAACCTCGGGCCATTCCGAGAAAGTTTAACACCCACTCACAACAGGAGACAAAAGGGGGATGCCGGAGGACATAGGAGCGCCGGGTTGCAAAACGGACAACGGGGAAAATGCTCGGATGCATGAGACGAACACGTATGCAAAATGAGATGCACATGATGACATGGCAAAATGCAACACGCAAGCAAATGACATGGCAACAACGGCGAATAACTGGCAGACACCTGGCGCATCGAATCCGGGGCGTTACAACACTCCTCCACTAACAAGAGATCTCGTCCCGAGATCTTAGGACCGAGACGGAAGGGAAAAGGGATGAGGTGAAACAAGAACTCAAGAGAAGAATCAAAGGATCGAAAGCTCACGGAATCAGATAGACTATGAAACCACTCCGGTTAGAACGAGAAAAGAAACGAATAAGACTGAAAAGGATTTAGGCAGCACTCCAGCTGAAAATGGAAGAATAGAACACGAGCTTGAGAGGATGGAATTTTGCTTGATGAAGACATGACACAAAACCTCCGGAAGGAATTGAAAAAGTTAAATAAAAGAACGGAGATGAAAATGACAACTTGTGCCACGAATGAAATAGAAAGCATCTTTAGAAGGAAGGATTGAACGGAGTTGTTGAGAAAATCAACAACGAAAAGAATAATCTTGTTGTGGTCTTATAGGTAACATCTCAAGATCACAAGGTTATAACCGGCCATAACCGGAAATGATTGGATAGCTGAGAAGAACGAAGAAATGCAAAACTCCACATCAAAAGAAATACGGAGAATTAATTACACTTCAAGAGACGAGAAGAAGGATACTTGAGTACCTTCGACAAAGTCTTGATGAACTCTTGAAGAAAGAATTAAATCGTGAAGAACCACCATGAAGAACTCCGGTGAGAAAAGGATGATGAGATAGAATGAAGGAAGAAAAAAATAAGATGAGCCTTGCAATGATTTAGATGGAGGTTCCGACGAAATGGCGGAGGAAATTTGAACTCCGGAAAAGAAAAGATGAAAACACTTGGAACTAGAATTTATTCACCATGAACAAACTCCGAATGAAGGGATTAATCACTTGGATGAATAAGAATAAGATTTATTGTATGCTTATCCTTCATCAAATTAAATTGATGACAAGCAATGGATTTTGCATACTACTTATTCTACTTGAAAAGGATTAAGGGGAGGTATAGCACAAAACTTGAGAAAGTCTTCATGAACCACCGTTAGGATTGGAAAGAACGAATGGATTAAAAATGATAATGAAGGAAAAATAATCTTGAACGAACCACCGTTAGAATTCAAAATTGAATGACGAAGGAGAATGACTCACCGGGAAAAATAGGAGAAACAAGAATATACTTGAGGGACTGAAGATGCAATTGAAAGAAGAGACCGTGAGCTGATTGAAGCATACTTGAATGAAGCACCGGAAGAATTAGAAGAACAAATATGCTTGAGGGGATTTAGATGCAAAAGAACAAAGAGATCATGAGCTGATTAAATAACACTTGAATGAAGCACCGGGATAATTGGATAACGGTAGATGAAATCTGAGGACGAAGAATTCTTCTGGAATGATGGCCTCCGGTGAAAAGAAATGGAAAAAGAACTCCTGACATACTCCGGATGAGTAAGAAAAAGGAATGTCTGACAAATGGAATAATTCGAGAGGATAACAAGAAGCTAGAACCGCGAAACTTCGAGAGAACGGACAAGATTTAGAGAAAAAAAAACTCTTCTTCGGTCTTCAAATGTTGAGAATGACGATGGGAAACACCACCAAAATTACTGAGATACTCCGGGAGAATAAAAAGCGAAGGGGGTTGAGCCAACAATGAAAAGAATTTGAAAGAGATCTTGGAGAAGGCATGTGACTGATGGGATCCATTCTTACCTCACAATTGAAAAGAATTGAGAAAAAAAACTCCGGGGAAATTAGAAGAGTCAGGTAAGATCCTGGGAAAAGACATGTGGGTTAGGGCCCACTGAAGAGAAAAAACACCGTTGGAAAAGGATGTTGAACCAATAGATGATGCACCGGAACAATTGAAATATTTGAATGAGGTGACCACCTCGAATTAGTTGGAACACAGATGAATCTCCTGAGATGTCTTCCAAACTCCAGAATGATTGAATGGCGAGAGGCAAACGAGCAAGGACAACACTTGATCCGAGGAAAAGAATGTAATCACTACCGAAAATTAGAATTGAATCCACCGGAGAAGAAAAAGGAGATGATGAATGTCAAACGAGACGAGAATTCACCGGTTGGATTTACTGACGAAAGACTGAAGAGGTTCCGCAAGAATGAAATTGATGCTCGAAAGAGACTCGGGCTCCGGGAAGAAGAGGGTGGGAGGGCGGGAAAAACAAAGGCAACTTGGAAGGGGAACCGACGAATATCTTGAAGAGAAAACACCGGTTGAAATCATTGAGGAAAGAAAGAAAAGACTTCGCACGAGTAGGATGGATACTCGATTACGGACTCCGACTCTGAGAAGAAAAGGGTGGGCGGGTGGGAAAAGAAAGCAACTGAGGATTGAACTTGGCAAAAAGACAAGGAGGTTCGAGTCAACTTGACGAGAAAAGCACCGGATGAAAAGAGATGAGAACCAACGATCGGAAAACCAAGCTGCGTGATCCTATAGAAAAATTTGAAGGGGAAGAGGAGTAATTCAAAACACCTACGTCAAGATTCCTCACCAGAGCGACGAAGGGGCTGAGGAGTAAAAAGAATTCCTACTCTCCGCTATAACTTGACTCTGAAAACAGTTTTCTTCTAGACTCAACAACGGCCAAACTACACGATCAACCAAGGGGGCTCCTATGGTCGGTCGAGGCTCTAATACCAACTTGTCATGCCCAATATGCGACCCTATCCAAAAGGAACTCGAAGGTCCCACCAAGGATAGACCCGCATATTGAAACGCTTTTGCAAGGTGGATATCATTACATCAACATTACATAATAGATGGGGATACATACAAAAGGCATACAATGCCACACGAATACAACAATACATCATACATAAGACCAACATCCGACTATGGATGAAACACAAACAGAAGCTCAAACGACATCCACCCTGCTAGCCCAGGCTGCCGACCTAGAACCTATCCCTTGATCAAAGAAGAAGCAGAAGAAGAACTCCAAAACAAGCAAACATCGCTCTCGCGTCATGGTCATCACATAACCTGTACCTGCAACTGTTGTTGTAGTAATCTGAGAGCCACGAGGACTCAGCAATCCCATTACCATGGGTATCAAGACTAGCAAAGCTTAAAGGGAAAGGAAGGGGTAAAGTGGTGAGGTTGCAGCAGCGACTAAGCATATATGGTTGCTAACATACGCAAATGAGAGCGAGAAGAGGAGCAAAGGAACGGTCGTCAACTAGTAATGATCAAGAAGTGATCCTGAACTCCTACTTATGTCAAACATAACCCAAAGACCGTGTTCACTTCCCGGACTCCGCCGAGAAGAGACCATCACGGCTACACACGCGGTTGATGCATTTTAATTCGGATCTGGTGTCAAGTTATCTACAACCGGACATTAACAAATTCCCATCTGCCACATAACCGCGGGCACGGCTTTCGAAAGATAATACAGGGGTGTCCCAACTTAGCCCATGATGAGCTCTCGCGATCAACGAAGGTATTCCTTCTCCCAGGAAGACCCGATTAGTCTCGAAATCCCGGTTTACAAGACATTTCGACAATGGTAAAACAAGACCAGCAAAGCCGCCCGATGTGCCGACAAATCCCGCTAGGAGCTGCACATATCTCGTTCTGAGGGCACACCGGATGAGCCAGACGTCGGGTTGGCATAGACCCTGGTTGCCCAGGGGGCGCCGGACATCGCTCGGTTTGGACCAACACTTAGACAAGCATTGGCCCGGGGGGGCTAAAATAAAGATGACCCTCGAGAGAGCGACTCCCAAGGGAAAAGTAGGTGGTGGTGAAGCAAATGGTAAAACCAAGGTTGGGCCTTGCTGGAGGAGTTTTATTCAAAGCGAACTGTCAAGGGGGCCCCATAAATCACCCGACCGCGTAAGGAATGCAAAATCCGGGAACATAACACCGGCATGACGGAAACTAGGGCGGCAAGAGTGGAACAAAACACCAGGCATAAGGCCGAGCCTTCCACCCTTTACCAAATATATAGATGCATTAATAATATAAGAGATATTGTGATATCCCAACATAACCCTGTCCAAAACAGCAACTAGGCATATTGCAAGCATCAAAACAACAATCTATAACATATCAACGTAATAACAAAAGGCATGGGCATGAAGTATAGGTGAAGCATGACAAAACATGAACAGTGAGCTATCTCCAGAAACTACTAGAACATGCTCAAAAGGACATGGCAAGATTGCAAATAATAACAGTTTCAGACTCGGCAGAAATAACATCAGGTTGCAATGTTTAGAGCTATCAAACAACATGTTACAGGAACTTATCATGGCAAACAAAGGCATGTAATGAATCTACTAATAGCATAGAACAAAAGTCCCTTACTGACCATGAGCCAAAAAGGAACAGAAAATATGATGGCACCCATGTAAACATGGCAAATGATATGACAGATTCATACATGGCAGGAACAACAATAAGTAGGCATGTTGGTGAGCTTGAACCACTCACCACAGAGCAATACATGGCATGGCAAGGCAACCAACAGTAAGAAGACATGTTTATAAAGCTAAGCATGGCAAGAACAAGTTCATAGGGTGCATGGATAATTAGCAACAACAATGGCAACATTGAACTTAAAGTTAACAGGCAGACAGCAACATTATTTAGCAACTTTGGAGCAAGATTACAACAAGCTAAAGCAGGCTATAAATGCACCCAGGGGCATGAATGGATAGACCATGACATGTATAACAAATCATCCTTAGTGAACATCTCCAGATTATGCATAGAATTACTAGTAGCATCGGGTTTACATAGCAACAAAATATAACAGAATCAGTCAGGAAAACAGCAACAGTAAGTACCCTACTTCACGAGCTCAATGCACCCACTACACAACTCAAAAAAATACATGGATGGCACCACTGCAAAGATGACATGACATAGAACAAAACACATGTAGACATCAACCTCATAGGATGCACACATCAAACATGGCAAAAATGACAAATGAGCATGTTATAACAGTTTCAGCAGATTAACATCATATAGCACACTTTGAACGATGATTCAGGCATCAAGATGGACTCAAATGAACATGATGCAATGGAACTAAATGAAGTACTCGTTGAGACGAACAATTTGGCATATTACACGCACGAAACGGAGTAGTATGCAGCAAGTTATGATGCGATGAAAAGTGCACCAGAATGTCAAAATAATCGGGGACTTAGTGGAATTTCAGGGTCAACCTCGGGTCCGCACGGATTTCGAGGCGGGCTGGAGATGCTCGCCGGGGTAGTTCGCCGGAGATGGAGGAAGAGGCACCGGAGTTGGGAGTCGCCGGATCCGGCCCTCCCGCGGCCGGATCTGGCTGGGGCGAAGGCGAGGAGGCGCGGGAGAGGCAGCGGCCCTTTGGCGTGGCGGCGGTTGGCGGCACCGGCGAAGCGGCGGCGTGGTGCCAACCGATGGCGGAGAGCGGAGGCGCGAGGCCGCGAGGCGCTGGAGGTGCGGACGCCGGACTCCGGCGGCGGCGGCGGAGGAAGCGGCGGGCGGCAGCGGCATGGCATGGCGGCGAGGCGGGCGACGACAAGCAGGCGGCGGCGGGGTCCGACCGACCATGGGCGGCGGCGGCGGCGCCGGGCGGCGGCGAATCTGGCCTGCTGGCCCCGGATGGGCTCCATGGGCGGGCGAGGGTGGCGGCGGCGCGTCATGTGGCGGCCTTCGATTGGCGCGGGGAGTGGCGGCGGACATGTCCGGTCCAGATCGGACGTGTCCGGCGGGCGAGAGGAGCGGGGCTAGGGTTTCGGGGGGATTGATTCGCGAATTTCGGGGGGAGGGGACTTATTTATAGGTAGAGGGAGCTAGGAGTGTCCAAATGAGGAGCGGTTTTCGGCCACCCGATCGTGATCGAACGACCGAGAGCATGGAGGGGGTTAGGATGGGTTTTGGGCCACTTTGAAGGGGTGTTGGGCTGCAAAGAGAAAGGGACTTTTGCGATTACCCGGTTAACCGTTGGAGTATCAAACGGACTCCAAATGGCACGAAACTTGATAGGTGGTCTACCGGTGCTATACCAAGGCCGCTTGGCAAACCTCGGGCTATTCCGATAAAGTTTAACACCCGCTCACAACAGGAGACAAAAGGGGGACGCCGGAGGACATAGGAGCGCCGGATTGCAAAACGGACAACGGGGAAAATGCTCGGATGCATGAGACGAACACGTATGCAAAATGAGATGCACATGATGACATGGCAAAATGCAACACGCAAGCAAATGATATGGCAACGACGGCGAATAACTGGCAGACACCTAGCGCATCGAATCCGGGGCGTTACAGTCCTTGTTGCAATCTGTGCTAGAATCTCCTCATGCTTATAGTCAAAATAAGGCCTTTACCGAACACATTGTTGATGCCTTGATGCAATCTTATGAAGAAAAACTTGAGTTGAAAGTTTCTATCCCTAGAAAACTCTATGATGAGTGGGAACCTACTATTAAAATTAAAATTAAAGATTTTGAGTTTCACGCTTTGTGTGATTTGGGTGCTAGTGTCTCTACTATCCCCAAAACTTTATGTGATTTGCTAGATTTCCGTGATTTTGATGATTGCTCTCTAAACTTGCATCTTTGGATTCCACTATTAAAAACCTATGGGAAGAATTAATGATGTTCTTATTGTTGCAAATAGGAATTATGTGCCCGTAGATTTTATCGTTCTTGATATAGATTGCAATCCTTCATGTCATATTATTCTTGGTAGACCTTTCCTTAGAACGATTGGTGCAATTATTGATATGAAGGAAGGGAATATTAGATTCCAATTTCCCTTAAAGAAGGGTATGGAACACTTCCCTAGAAAGAAAATAAAATTACCATATGAATCTATCATGAGAGCCACTTATGGATTGCCTACCAAAGATGGCAATACCTAGATCTATCCTTGCTTTTATGCCTAGCTAAGGGCGTTAAACGATAGCGCTTGTTGGGAGGCAACCCAATTTTATTTTGTGTTTTTTTTGTTTTTGCTTCTGTTTACGAATAAATAATCCATCTAACTTCTGTTTGGATGTGGTTTTGTGTTTTAATTAGTGTTTGTACCAAGTAGGACCTATAGGATAATCTAGGATGATAGTTGATTTGACTCTGCTGAAAAACAGAAACTTAGCACGCACGAATTTAGTTATGATAAATCACAGGAACGTTCTTTTGCGTTGATTATTTTTTCTGCTGATCAATAAACAAATTGTCCAGGACTTCCTATTTTGGTATAATTTTTAGAGTTACATAAGTTTGCGTTAGTTACAGATTGCTACAGGCTGTTCTGTTTTTGACAGATTTTGTTTTTCGTGTGTTGTTTGCTTATTTCAATGCATCTATGGCTAGTAATTCAGTCTATGAACCATAAGGAAGTTGGAATACAGTAGGTTTAACACCAATATAAATAAAGAATGAGTTCATTACAGTAGATTGAAGTAGTCTTTTGTTTTCTTTCTCTAACGGAGCTCACGAGATTTCTGTTGAGTTTTGTGTTGTGAAGTTTTCAAGTTTTGGGTGAATTCTTTTGATGGATTATGGAACAAGGAGTGGCAAGAGCCTAAGCTTGGGGATGCCCATGGCACCCCCAAGATAATCCAAGGACACCAAAAAGTCAAAGCTTGGGGATGCCCCGGAAGGCATCCCCTCTTTAAATCCACTTCCATCGGTAATTTACTTGGAGCTATATTTTTATTCACCAACATGATATGTGTTTTGCTTGGAGCGTCTTGTATTATTTGTGTCTTTGCTTATTAGTCTACCACAATCATCCTTGCTGTACACATCTTTTGAGAGAGCCATACATGAATTAGAATTTGTTAGAATACTCTATGTGCTTCACTTATATCTTTTGAGCTTGATAGTTTTGCTCATAGTGCTTCACTTATATCTTTTGAGCGTGACAATTTTTGCTCTAGTACTTCACTTAGATCTTTTAGAGCACGATGGTGGATTTGTTTTAAAGAAACTATTGATCTCTCATGCTTCACTAAGATTATTTTGAGAGTCGTTAATAGCATGGTGATTTGCATAATGTTAATATACTTGGTATTCAAGATATGTGAAACTTTCTTTTGAGTGCGTTGAATACTAAGATAAGTTTGATGCTTGATAATTGTTTTGAGATATGAAGATGGTGATATTAGAGTCATGCTAGTTAAGTAGTTGTGAATTCAAAGAATACTTGTGTTGAAGTTTGTGATTCCCGTAGCATGCACGTATGGTGAACCGTTATGTGATGAACTCGGAGCATGATTTATTTATTGATTGTCTTCCTTATGAGTGGCGGTCGGGGACGAGCGATGGTCTTTTCCTACCAATCTATACCCCTAGGAGCATGCGCGTAATACTTTGCTTTGATAACTTCTAGATTTTTGCAATAAGTATATGAGTTCTTTATGACTAATGTTGAGTCCATGGATTATATGCACTTTTTCCCATCCTTCCACCTTTGCTAGACTCTCTAATACCGCGCTCTTTTCGCTGGTATCATACACCCACCATACCTACCTATTATGGCATTTCCATAGCCATTCCGAGATATATTGCCATGCAACCTTCTACCGTTCCATTTATTATGACACGCTCCATCATTGTCATATTGCTAGCATGATCATGTAGTTGACATTGTATTTGTGGCAAAGCCACCATTCATAATTCTTTCATACATGTCACTCATGATTCATTGCATATCCCGGTACACCGCCGGAGGCATTCATATAGAGTCATACTTTGTTATAAGCATTGAGTTGTAATTGTTGAGTTGTAAGAAAAACAAAAGTGTAGTGCTTCGTATTCTGCTTCATTGTTAGAGGAATCAAAGTGGATCTGGAGCACATATCTGAGCTTATCTCCTCGGGGGGAAACCAATACTACCCCAGCACCGGAGCCATTCAACATCTTAGAACCGTCAAAGAACATGGTCCAGTGCTCCGAGTGAACTTGAGTCGGTAATTGTTGTTCGATCCACTCGGCGATGAAATCTGCTACTGCTTGGGACTTAATGGCTTTCTTTGCCTCAAACTTGATATCAAGGGGAAGGAGTTCAATCGCCCATTTTGCCACTCGACCAGTTGTATCTCTGTTGTGCGAATCTCGATAATGGGCGTCACGACGATCGTAATGGAGTGATCGAGAAATAATGAGCAACCTTCTTCGTGGTCATATAAATCCCATATACAAGCTTCGATAATGAGGGTATCTTTGCGGTGGGGTCAACACTTGGAAAGATAATATACTGGGCGCTGAAGTTTGAAGGCTTTTCCTTCTTCTTCCGCTCGACCATAAGTCTTATCTTGACGACTTGTCCTGTGGCTGCAATATAAAGCAACAAAGGCTCTTTTTGACGAGGGCAGCGAGCACCGCTGGGTGGAGAGCGAGCTTTTAGCTCGCAAACGCTGCATCGACTTCGAGTCCACTCGAACTTGTCGACTTCTTCACCGGTCAAGAAGAGGCAATGCCTTTTCACCGAGGCGAGAGATGAATCGACTTAAAGCGGCCAAGCATCCAGTAAGCTTCTGGACATCGTGCACACGCACAAGGCGTTTCATTCGGAGTATAGTGCCAACTTTTTCTGGGTTGGCGTTGATTCCTTGTTCAGAAACAAGGAAACCGAGTAACTTTCCACCAGGAACTCCGAATGTGCACTTTGATGGATTAAGCTTGGTATCATACCTCCTGAGATTGGCAAATGTTTCAGCGAGGTCACTCAATAGGTCGGAACCCTTCTGTGATTTGACCACAATATCATCCATGTATGCTTCCATATTCCGACTGATTTGAGTGAGTAAACAATTTTGAATCATCCTCATGGACGTGGCTCCGGCATTCTTGAGGCCGAATGGCATGGTGACATAGCAGAAGCACCCGAATGGAGTGATGAAAGCTGCTTTGATCTCGTCGGGTCCATACAGACGGATCTAATGGTAACCAGAATAGGCGTCTAAAAAGACAGCGCCACATCCCATGATCAAGTCGACTATTTGGTCGATGCGGGGGAGAGGAAAATGATCTTTCGGGCAGGCCCGATTGATATGTTTGAAATCAATGCACATGCGAAGTGACTTGTCCTTCTTGGGGACCATGACAACATTGGCGAGCCACTCGGAGTGGTAAATCTCTCGGATAAACTCTGCTGCCAGGAGCCGAGCCACCTCCTCGCCAATGGCCTTTCTCTTCTGGACGGCGGGCCGTCGAAGATGTTCTTTGACATGTTTCACTTTTGAGTCGACTCGTCAGAGCGATGCTCACCGCCCCCAGGAACACCGGCATGTCGTGAGCTTCCATGCGAAGATGTCCAGTTCTCACGGAGGAACCGGATGGCGCTTCTTCCTATTTAGAGTCGAGTGTTGTGGAGATGAGTCGGAGTAGCACCGGGTCGGTCGGGTGAATGTGAGCGTGCTTCGCCTCACCGGACGATCGAATCTTGACTCTGTGGCGGGCTTCTTGGCACGCAATAAATCACTCGGATCTGCAGTTTTACGGTATTCCTGCAGCTCTACCATCGTTATCCGAGCATCGACGATCTTTGAGCCCTTCGAAAGCACTCTTCCGCTTTTTCCGATGGCTGAATGGTGATCACACCCTTGGGACCAGGCATCTTCAATTTGAGGTACACGTAACATGGTCGAGCCATGAAGCGTGCATAAGCTGGCCTGCCTAAAATAGCGTGATAAGCACTCTGGAAATCCACAACTTCACATGTCAACTTTTCTTTGCGGAAATGCTTTGAATCGCAGAAAACCACATCAAGAGCAATTTGGCCGAGTGACTCAGCCTTCTTCCCAGGAATGACTCCATGGAAACTCATGTTGCTGGTGTTGGGGAACGTAGTAATTTCAAAAAGTTTTCCTACGCACACGCAAGATCATGGTGATGCATAGCAACGAGAGGGGAGAGTGTTGTCTACATACCCTTGTAGACCTGAAGCGGAAGCGATCACAACGTAGAGGAAGTAGTCGTACGTTCTCCTCGCGATCCGACCGATCCCGGCGCCGTTACTCCGGCGCCCCCGAGTTCTTGACACACGTACAGCTCGATGACGTCCCTCGTACTCGATCCAGCCGAGTGTCGAGGAGAGTTTCGTCGACCGACGGCGTGGTGACGATCTTGATGTTTCACCGGCGCGAGGCTTCGCCTAAGCTTCATGACAGTATAACCGAGGTGGAATATGGTGGAGGGGGGCACCGCACACGGCTAAGGAACGATCTAAAGATCAAACTTGTGTGTTCATGGGGTGCCCCCTGCCCCCGTATATAAAGGAGGGAGGGAGGAGGAGGCCGGCCTAGGAGGAGGCGCCATAGGGAGTCCTACTCCCAGGGAGTAGGATTCCCCTTTCCTAGTCCAACTAGGGATCCTTCCATGTATTAGGAGTAGGAGACTAGGAAGGGAAGAGAGAAGGAAAGGAAGGAGGGGTGCGGCCCTCCCTTAGCCAATTCGGACTAGGGCAAGGGGGGGCGGCCTGCCTAGGGCAGCCCTCTCTCTTTCCCGTATGGCCCATAAGGCCCAATACTTCTCCCGGCGAATTCCGTAACTCTCCGGTACTCGATAATTACCGAATGACTCGGAACCTTTCCGAACTCGAATATAGTCGTCCAATATATTGATCTTTACGTCTCGACCATTTCGAGACTCCTCGTCATGTCGCCGATCTCATCCGGACTCGAACTCCTTGGTACATCAAAACTCATAAACTCATAATATAAATGTCATCGAAACCTTAAGCGTGCGGACCCTACGGTTCGAGAACAATGTAGACATGACCGAGACACGTCTCCGGTCAATAACCAATAGCGGTACCGGATGCCCATATTGGTTCCTACATATTCTCTGAAGATCTTTATCGGTCGGACCGCATAACAACATCGTTGTTCCCTTTGTCATCGGTATGTTACTTGCCCGAGATTCGATCGTCGGTATCCAATACCTAGTTCAATCTCGTTACGGCAAGTCTCTTTACTCGTTCCGTAATACATCATCTCGCAACTAACTCATTAGTTGTAATGCTTGCAAGGCTTAAGTGATGTGCATTACCGAGAGGGCCGAGAGATACCTCTCCGACAATCGGAGTGACAAAACCTAATCTCGAAATCGCCAACCCAACATCGCCTTTGGAGACACCTGTAGTACTCCTTTATAATCACCCGCCACGTTGTGACGTTTGGTAGCACCAAAGTGTTCCTCCGTAAACGGAGTTGCATAATCTCATAGTTAGAGGAACATGTATATGTCATGGATAAAAGCAGTAGCAACATACTAAGCGATCGTGTGCTAAGCTCATGGAATGGGTCATGTCAATCAGATCATTCTACTAATGATGTGACCTTATTAATCAAATAACAACTCTTTGTTCATGGTTAGGAAACATAACCATCTTTGATTAACAAGCTAGTCTAGTAGAGGCATACTAGTGACATATTGTTTGTCTATGCATTCACACATGTATCATGTTTCCAGTTAATACAATTTTAGCATGAATGATAAACATTTATCATGAAATAAGGAAATAAATAATAACTTTATTATTGCCTCTAGGGCATATTTCCTTGATCTCCCACTTGCACTAGAGTCAATAATCTAGTTCACATTGCCATGTGATTGAACACCAATAATCATATCGTATATGATTAACACCCATAGTTCACATCGTCATGTGACCAACACCCAAAGGGTTTACTAGAGTCAATAATCTAGTTCACATCGCTATGTGATTAACACCCAAAGAGTTCAAAGGTATGATCATGTTTTGCTCGTGAGAGAAGTTTAGTCAACGGGTCTTTCACATTTAGATCCGTTATGTATTTTGCAATTTTCTATGTCTACAATGCTCTGCACGAAGCTACTCTAGCTAATTGCTCCCACTTTCAATATGTATCTAGATCGAGACTTAGAGTCATCCAGATCAGTGTCAAAACTTGCATCGACGTAACCCTTTAAGACGAACCTTTTGTCACTTCCATAATCGAGAAACATATCCTTATTCTACTAAGGATAATTTTGACCATTGTCGATGATCTACTCCTAGATCACTATTGTACTCCTTGCCAAAATCGGTGCGGGGTATACAATAGATCTGGTATACAACATGGCATACTTTATAGAACCTATGGCCAAGGCATAGGGAATGACTTTCATTCTCTTTCTATCTTCTGCCGTGGTCGGGTTTTGAGTCTTACTCAATTTCACACCTTGTAACACAGTCAAGAACTCTTTCTTTGACTGTTCCATTTTGAACTACTTCAAAATCTTGTCAAGGTATGCACTCATTGAAAAAAAAACTTATCAAGCGTCTTGATCTATCTCTATAGATCTTAATGCTCAATATGCAAGCAGCTTCACCGAGGTCTTTCTTTGAAAAACTCCTTTCAAACACTCCTTTATGCTTTGCAGAATAATTCTACATTATTTCCGATCAACAATATGTCAATCACATATACTTATCAGAAATGCTGTAGTGCTCCCACTCACTTTCTTGTAAATACAGGCTTCACCGCAAGTCTGTATAAAACTATATGCTTTGATCAACTTATCAAAGCGTGTATTCCAACTCCGAGATGCTTGCACCAGCCCATAGATGGATCATTGGAGCTTGCACACTTTGTTAGCTCCTTTGGATCGAAAAAAAACTTCGGTTGCATCATATACAACTCTTCCTCCGAAAACCATTCAGAATGCAGTTTTACATCCATTTGCCAAATTTCATAAATTGTGGCAATTGCTAACATGATTCGGACAGACTTAAGCATCGCTACTGATTGAGAAAATCTCATTGTAGTCAACATCTTGAACTTTGTCGAAAACCTTTTGCAACAAGTCGAGCTTTGTAGATAGTAACACTACTATCAACGTCCGTCTTCCTCTTGAAGATCCATTTATTTTCTATGGTTTGCCGATCATCGGAAAATCCATCAAAGTCCACACTTTGTTCTCATACATGGATCTCATCTCAGATTTCATGGCCTCAAGCCATTTCGCGGAATCTGGGCTCATCATCGCTTCTTCATAGTTCGTAGGTTCATCATGATCTAGTAGCATGATTTCCAGAATAGGATTACCGTACCACTCTAGTGCGGATTTTACTCTGGTTGATCTACGAGGTTCTGTAGTAACTTGATCTGGAGTTTCATGATCAACATCATCAACTTCCTCACTACTTGGTGTAGATGTCTTAGAAACCGGTTTCTGCGACAAACTACTTTCAAGTAATGGAGAAGGTACAATTACCTTATCAAGTTCTACTTTCCTCCCACTCACTTCTTTCGAGAGAAACTCCTTCTCTAGAAAGGATCCATCTTAAGCAACGAATATCTTGCCTTCGGATCTGTGATAGAAGGTGTACCCAACAATTTCCTTTGGGTATTCTATGAAGACGCACTTCTCCGATTTGGGTTCGAGCTTATCAGGATGAAACTTTTTCACATAAGCATCGCAGCCCCAAACTTTAAGAAACGACAACTTGGGTTTCTTGCTAAACCACAGTTCATATGTTGTCGTCTCAACGGATTTAGATGGTGCCCTTTTAACGTGAATGCAGCTGTCTCTAATGCATAACCCCAAAAATATATTGGTAAATCGGTAAGAAACATCATAGATTGTACTATATCCAATAAAGTACGGTTATGACGTTCGAACACACCATTATGATGTGGTGTTCCAGGTGGCATGAATTTGTGAAACTATTCCACATTGTTTTAATTGAAGACCAAACTCATAACTCAAATATTTGTCTCTGCGATCAGATCGTAGAAACCTTATTTTCTTGTCACGATGATTTTTCCACTTCACTCTGAAATTCTTTGAACCTTTCAACTATTTCAGACTTATGTTTCATCAAGTAGATATACCCATATCTGCTTAAGTCATCTGTGAAGGTGAGAAAATAACGATATCCGCCACGAACCTCAACATTCATCGGACCACATACATCTGTATGTATGATTTCCAACAAATCTGTTGCTCTCTCCATAGTACGGAGAAGCGGGTTTTAGTCATCTTGCCCATGAGGCACGGTTCGCAAGTGCCAAGTGATTCATAATCAAGTGACTCCAAACGTCCATCAGTATGGAGTTTCTTCATGCGCTTTACACCGATATGACCTAAACGGCAGTGCCACAAATAAGTTGCACTATCATTATCAACTCTGCATCTTTTGGTTTCAACATTATGAATATGTGTATCACTACTATCGAGATCCAATGAACCATTTTCATTTGGCGTGTAACCATATAAGGTTTTATTCATGTAAACAGAACAACAGTTTATTCTCTTACTTAAATGAATAACCGTTTTGCAATAAACACGATCAAATCATATTCATGCTCAACGCAAACACCAAATAACATTTATTTAGGTTCAACACTAATCCCGAAAGTATAGGGAGTTTGCGATGATGATCATATCAATCTTGAAAACTATTTTCAACACACATCATCACTTCACCCTTAACTAGTTTCTGTTTATTCTGCAACTCCCGTTTGAGTTACTACTCTTAGCAACCGAACCATTACCAAATACCGAGGGGTTGCTATAAACACTAGTAAAGTACACATCAATAACATGTATATCAAATATACTTTTGTTTACTTTGCCATCCTTCTTATCCGCCAAATACTTGGGGTAGTTACGCTTCGATGACCAGTCCCTTTGCGGTAGAAGCACTTAGTCTCGAGCTTCGGTCCGGACTTGGGCTTCTTCACTTGAGTAGCAACTTGCTTGCCGTTCTTCTTGAAGTTCCTTCTATCCCTTTGCCCTTTTCTTGAAACTAGTGGTCTTGTTAACCATCAACACTTGATGTTCTTTCTTGATTTCTACCTTCATCGATTTCATCATCATGAAAAACTCGGGAATCATTTTCATCATCCCTTGCATACTATAGTTCATCACGAAGTTCTACTAACTTGGTGATGGTGACTAGAGAATTCATCAATCACTATCTTATCGGAAGATTAACTCCCACTTGATTCAAGCGATTGAAGTACCCAGACAATCTGAGCACATGCTCACTAGTTGAGCGATTCTCCTCCATCTTTTAGCTACAGAACTTGTTGAAGACTTCATATCTCTCAACTCGGGTATTTGCTTGAAATATTCACTTCAATTCCTGGAACATCTCATATGGTCCATGATGTTCAAAACATCTTTGAAGTCCCGATTCTAAGCCATAAAGCATGGTAACGTAGTAATTTCAAAAAGTTTTCCTACGCACACGCAAGATCATGGTGATGCATAGCAACGAGAGGGGAGAGTGTTGTCTACATACCCTTGTAGACTGAGGCGGAAGCGATCTGGCGTAGAGGAAGTAGTCGACGTTCTCCTCGCGATCCGACCGATCCGGCGCCGTTACTCGGCGCCCCGAGTTCTTGACACACGTACAGCTCGATGGCGTCCCTCGTACTCCGATCCAGCCGAGTGTCGAGGAGAGTTTCGTCGACGACGGCGTGGTGGCGATCTTGATGTTTCACGGCGCGAGGCTTCGCCTAAGCTTCATGACAGTATAACCGAGGTGGAATATGGTGGAGGGGGCACCGACACGGCTAAGGAACGATCTAAAGATCAAACTTGTGTGTTCATGGGGTGCCCCTGCCCCATATATAAAGGAGGGAGGGAGGAGGAGGCGGCCTAGGAGGAGGCGCCATAGGGAGTCCTACTCCCACGGGAGTAGGATTCCCTTTCCTAGTCCAACTAGGGATCCTTCCATGTATTAGGAGTAGGAGACTAGGAAGGGAAGAGAGAAGGAAAGGAAGGAGGGTGCGGCCCTCCCTTAGCCCAATTCGGACTAGGGCAAGGGGGCGGCCTGCCTAGGGCAGCCCTCTCTCTTTCCCGTATGGCCCATAAGGCCCAATACTTCTCCCGGCGAATTCCGTAACTCTCCGGTACTCCGATAATTACCGAATGACTCGGAACCTTTCCGAACTCGAATATAGTCGTCAATATATTGATCTTTACGTCTCGACCATTTCGAGACTCCTCGTCATGTCGCCGATCTCATCCGGACTCCGAACTCCTTGGTACATCAAAACTCATAAACTCATAATATAAATGTCATCGAAACCTTAAGCGTGCGGACCCTACGGTTCGAGAACAATGTAGACATGACCGAGACACGTCTCCGGTCAATAACCAATAGCGGGACCTGGATGCCCATATTGGTTCCTACATATTCTACGAAGATCTTTATCGGTCGGACCGCATAACAACATACGTTGTTCCTTTGTCATCGGTATGTTACTTGCCGAGATTCGATCGATCGTATCCAATACCTAGTTCAATCTCGTTACGGCAAGTCTCTTTACTCGTTCCGTAATACATCATCTCGCAACTAACTCATTAGTTGTAATGCTTGCAAGGCTTAAGTGATGTGCATTACCGAGAGGGCCAGAGATACCTCTCCGACAATCGGAGTGACAAAACCTAATCTCGAAATACGCCAACCCAACATCGCCTTTGGAGACACTGTAGTACTCCTTTATAATCACCCGATTACGTTGTGACGTTTGGTAGCACCAAAGTGTTCCTCCGTAAACGGAGTTGCATAATCTCATAGTTACAGGAACATGTATATGTCATGGATAAAAGCGGTAGCAACATACTAAGCGATCGTGTGCTAAGCTCATGGAATGGGTCATGTCAATCAGATCATTCTACTAATGATGTGACCTTATTAATCAAATAACAACTCTTTGTTCATGGTTAGGAAACATAACCATCTTTGATTAACAAGCTAGTCTAGTAGAGGCATACTAGTAACATATTGTTTGTCTATGCATTCACACATGTATCATGTTTCCGGTTAATACAATTCTAGCATGAATGATAAACATTTATCATGAAATAAGGAAATAAATAATAACTTTATTATTGCCTCTAGGGCATATTTCCTTCAGCTGGTACTGAGTCTGGACATCGGAATGCCCATCCCTTTTAGCGTCTCCGCATACAATATATTCAGGCTGCTGCCACCATCCATCAGAACTTTAGTCAGTCAAGTGCCTTCGACGACTGGGTCGACCACCAAAGCTTGCCTCCCAGGGGTGGCTATGTGTGTCGGATGATCAGACTGGTCAAATGTGATGGCGGTCTGAGACCATTTCAGATAACTGGGTGTCACCGGAGCAACCATATTCACCTCAGGGTTGATAACTTTCAATCGACTTTTGCTTTCAACATCAGCAAAAATCATCAGGGTGGAATTGACATGGGGGTATCCTTCATCACTGTCCTCTTTGTCCTCAACTTTATCTGACTCCTTTTCCTTATCTTTGGGCTATTTCCCTTGAAATTGCTGGATCAAGAGCCGACACTGCCGAGTGGTATGTTTCGGGTAAATGAAGTTACCCTCCTCATCTTTCTTCGTGTGGATGTGGCACGGCAAATCCATCACGTCATTTCCTTCCTTGTCCTTCACCTTCTTAGGGTTCCAAGACCCTTTAGGCTTTCCTTTGAAATTTCCTTGAGTCGGCCAAGGCTTCTCCAGGAGCAGCTGGCTCGGCTTTCCGCTTCTGCTTCCGACTGGAGTTCCCTCCCCCGGTTTCATGAGCGGCCGGCTTGTACTTGCCACTCCGGAGCCGATCCTCTTCTTCACCATTGGCATATTTGGTGGCAATCTCCATCATTCGACTCAGAGTCATGTATCCGTTTCAACCGAACTTCAAACTTAACTCCCTGTTCTTAACGCCTTCCTTGAAGGCACAGACTGCCTGGTGACCAGATACATTCTCCACTATGTGATGCAATGTGATCCACCTCTGGATGTAATCCCTCAGAGTCTCATTCAACTTTTGCACACAAACCTGCAGCTCTGTCAACCCTACTGGTCGCTTGCAAGTTCCTTCAAATGTTCTGACAAACACTCAGGCAAGATCTTCCCAAGTGTAAATGCTGCTAGGTGCCAACTGATTCAGCCATGCTCTGGCCGAGCCCTCCAACATAAGAGGTAGGTGTTTCATGGCCACCTCATCATTGCCGCCACCAATCTGAATAGCCATTCGGTAGTCCTCAAGCCAAGTATCGGGCTTGGACTCGCCGGTGAACTTGCTGACTCCAGTCGCCAACCTGAAGTTGGGAGGGATCACTGCAGCCCTGATGGCTCTGATAAAACACTCTGGTCCCGAGACATGAACTCTGCTGTTGGTGGGCACATCTCTGTTATGGCCTTCTCGGTGAGCTCTGTTCCGGTCGACCAAACCTTGAACGATAATGGATCTTGCATCAAAGCCTGGTTCTCTGGGGTCGACTGGAACCCTTCGCCCAACATTGTGCTGGCGTCTGTCATCTTCTTTGTCGAGGGCATCGACCCACCCCTTGGGGAGGGTGGGCACTCGACGCCGATCATCGCGATCGAATCGGCCATCATCTTGATCACGCCGGCCTCCACGTCCCTCACGCCTCGGGGCGATCTTGGGCTATGGGCGATTGGGTGTATTCGCAGCGACGGATCTGCTTTGTGAATCCTATTTCACGATCGCGATATAGCTGAATTTTGATCTCCTGCTGCTCGAGTAAATCTCGATCGCATCAAGCCTCTGCCGACCTCTCGACCGAGAGGGCTGAATCAACTCGCTATCTGGCCGCAATTGCTACATTCTGAATCGGAGTTCGATATACCTGAGTCGGTGGTGGAAAGAGTTGACGTCGACTGGAGTCTGGTATCTGTTGCCGCGCACGCTCATTGAGTGCTTGCTGGAGGTTCTCCAGCCGAGTGCGCTCAGCCAAGTTGGCCAAACGCGCGTCCTCTAGGGCACGAGCCTCGGGGGTTTCTCCAACGATAGGAGTATGCAGCGCATCCATGTTCCGGCGGCGAAGATCTTCCCTTTGCAGGGAAGTGAGTGGCTCGGGTTGATACTCTTCGTGGACCTGCGCTGGATCGCCTCCGCCGTACCCTCCGTCGGCGCGGGGGAAGCCGGGAGGACTGCGCGGTCCATTGACCATCAGGACCTCCGCCGCTGGATCACTGATATCGCACTCGGATGCAGTCTCTACGGAGCCAATCGAACAGGCCGTAGAGAGATTCGTCGGGCTCGATCGCCGCGACTTGGGGGGTGGCCGACTGGTGGGCCACCGCGTGCCTCACCCACCGCTGAAGCCTCGACCGACCGGAGCGCTTGTGCTGGCGGGAGACAGAGAGAGAGGATGACACAGGGGTCGACCGATACGGGGTAGACGGTTGCCGCAGGAGGACGCCGCAGACACATGCGCGAAGGTGCGTCGCCCCGCGGACGGGGAGCGCGTCCATGTCTAGTGGACCCCCCTGAAGCCAAGCGGAGTCGTCGGCGATGAACGTGAGCGCGCCGAGACGGATCTAGCGGCCCTCAACCAAAACTCCGCCAGAAACCATGATGAAGGTGATCGGAACAATCACAACTTCTGCAATAAGTCGCTAAGACACCTGCCCCAAGGTGGGCGCCAACTGTCGTGGTTCTAAGCCTAACAGTAGAATAGGGGGGTAGGTATGGAGAGGCAAGATCCTAGCTATGGAGTAGTTGTATACGCAAGAGATTTATGAGTTCGGGCCCTTCTCGGGAAGTGTGACCCTACGTCTCGGGCCGGAGGCGGTCGATTGGATTATATGCGTATGAGTTACTGAAGTGCGAACCCTTTACACCGAGGAGGGGTGGCTTATATAGAGTCCACAGACCCTCCGACCCTCGATTATCTGAGGTTTAAGGTACATTAAGGTCTGGTGTTACTGGTAACGCCATACATAAAGTGCTATCATGATCATAAAGTCTACTTAATGACAGATCGTTTGTGTGCAGAGTGACTCTAGATCTCCTGGTGGTCGAGTGGGTGGCTTCATGGTCGAGTGTCTTCGAGTCCGTCGAGTGAAATCCTCTCAGGTCGACTGAAAGGTAGTTTCCTCTTGAGATATCCTTGGGGAGGGTACCTTGGACAGGTCCATGACCCTATCCTAGGTACATGGCTTCATCAGGTGGCAATGACCACAAGAAAGGGGCCATCGGATCAGATCAGAGTATCTAGGGTTTGGACGGGGAGGAAAGAGAGCCGAGTGGTCCTATCGATCATAGACGTGCTTCTGTGTAGTGCTCCGTGGTTTCGGGGATTTATCGTATGTATGTGAGCTGGTTTTCATGTTTTTTTCTTTCAGAAGGAGGTTGCACGGACGGACAAATTTGTTTCAAAAGGAGTATGAGATGAGAGAACATACAAAGGGAGGGCCGGATGAAAACAGAGAGATGGGAGGATTTGGGTATACTGTTAGATATACCCTCATTTCGAAATGTGGTGCATATTTTGAAGTCATACATGTACTCCCTCCGTTCCAAATTACTCGTCGTGGTTTTAGTTCAAATTAGTATCACGACGAGTAATTTGGAACGGAGGGAGTATATGTTTGACCAAGTTTAAAGAAATAATTACCAACATCCACAATATAAAATTAGTATCATTAGATTCATCCTGAAATGTATTTTTATATTTTATCGGAACTAAAACCACGACGAGTTATTTGGAACGGAGGGTATATATGTTTGACCAAGTTTAAAGAAATAATTACCAGCATCCACAATATAAAATTAGTATCATTAGATTCATCGTGAAATGTATTTTTATATTTTATCTACTTAATACAGCATTTTAAATAATGATAGTAGTTTATTCTATAAACTTGGTCAAATCATAAGCATGATTGACTTTTGAAAAAGGGAGGGAGTAGTATACTCTTAGCGCCACGTCTTGCTTCGCGCCGCTCTCTGACCATACAACTCATGGGAAGGAAAGGGAAAAGGCCGACAGGGACAGGAACCCTCACGGGCGGGTAACCCATGTCATGCTCCCTCCACCCAACGGCACCAGCTAGCTGCCGATGCCACCAGACAACATCAAAACCTGAATTCGGCGGCCTGCTTCCCACAAACGCCAATTGCTGGCTCATCTCCGCCAAACAGCGGAGCAGCTGGATCCGTCGCCTAGTCCGCACAAGGAAATATGTCGACCCCCCGAGCAGCGCACACGAGTGCTCAAGTGGAAGTGTTAGAGCATCTACAGCCGAGCGTCTCAAACCCACCTCATACGTTCGGGTGAGCCGTTGGTCACTGTTCGGTCACAATTTTTTGATCCACGCGGCCCCTTCAAACTACCTTCAAACGCCCAGGCAGACCGGTACCCCTCATATCCAACCCAAATATGGAACGGATATGAGGGTGCCTGGGCGCTTCCGGGCACGCCCATCATGTCGAACTGACGCAGGGGTCCTAGCCGGAAACGTCCAGAAACCCGGCGGTCCGAAGCTTATCTCCTCCATCGGACCGGTGGCGCCGCGTGGCGCAGCTCCGACGGATCGCGTCGTGCCTAGCCCGACTATTTAAATCGACCACTACAAGAGGTCTTAGGGTTGCTTCGGTACCAACTTTTGCCGCCATCGCTTCCTCCAAGGCCAAGTCGTCATTGCCGCTTCCAAATCCCTAATTCATTTCTGGGATAGAGGGCTAGATCAGACATGATTTAGAACAAGTTGGGGAAGTCGGTCATGCTTGAAAATCTGGCCAGAATCTTGAGAATCAAGTTTTTTTTTTAGGATTTTAAGTTACACTGGGATCTCCAGGATTCTCTCGAGATTTTTCATGTCAAATCGAGTTTGATAATGGTTTTGATTTTCTAGACTCGGATTCTTCAAAGTCTGCTCAAAAGAACCGGCATCGCCCACAACCTATCCGACGTCAAAAGCTTCTCGTAGGAATGCGCCATTGATGGGCATCCGACCCACCACTCCACATGAGATAGTTTTTTCGAACATACCCCATAGAACGGGGCAGCCTTTTAAAAAGGGTAAAAACATGAACAAACTTGCTAAGACAGTGTACTATGTTGGAATTTCTGTTAATCAATGGTAAAAAGTGTCACAAACTCAATCTTATCTAAGGGTGAAAGTGGTTACGATATTTTTTTATTCGAAACAATTTTTATAGGATACAATAAGAGACATCAATCCGATCTAAATCCGATTATGATTGATAGGATATATTGCAAATATACAACATGGTAGGATAATCCATTTTTTCTAATCAGATAATCCGATATTCTAAATTCCAAATCCGATTTTTGGGAGAAGTTTTAAGTATTGACTAGCAATACATGAATGATATCTTTGCACATGAGACAAAACATATACTACTTGCTAGTGATTTATTTGGCTCATTTTAATAACATAAATATCCGCTCAATGTTTATGTATAATTTTGGTTTAAAGCATATCATGAATACGTAAATGATCGTTCCCGGCCCGCCGTCATTCGATTACCATACCATTTTCGAATTTGCATATTCCGGTGTTCGAATCCGCATAATCCGGTATTCGTAACCACATCCAAAAATAAATATGAAATATGATTATTACAGTATATAATATAATGATCATCCGTCCGAATCCGACCGGTTTCACTCCTAATATTATCTTAAATAAATGTATATAAAAAGGTGTAATTTACTCTCTTTTTCCCTTTTTCATGTGTTCTGGACATTCTATCCGGGGCAAGTTTTCAGTGAGAATTAATTCGTTCATCAATGCCCTCATCATCCATCCAGGATTAATGGCGCGCAGAACACGAGATTAACACGAAGCCGACGTGTCGCGCCACCGCAGGCTCCTACCATCAAATCTCCCACTCCTGCCGCATCCGCCTCGCCGGAGAGCCGTGAGCGACCGGAAACCGGGCCGAGGGACGGCCGGCAGCATCGCGTGGCGGCGCAAGTGGCGAGAAAATCCGCCCACCTTTCCGCCGCGCTTTCCAAGGCCACCACCACCCCCACCCGCACGGGCGGGCCACCACCGCACCACCACCACCACTAGGAGTTGTGTATCCACGCCCGCCCCGGCCTCGGCCTCCCCGCCGGCGCACCACGCTGCCACCCATCCCCATCCCTCCGCCCGAGCACGGAGAGAGACTGAGAGAGACCGGCACCAGCACTAGTGCAGTAGGAGGAGGGAATAAACAAGGGGCGCCACCGCACGGGCCGAGGCGAGGCGAGGGATAGGGGGAAAAGTTGGGGCGAGGAAAGCGGCGGATGCCGGGGCGCCGGTGCCGAGGCCGCCTCCCCGCCGGCACGGCGCGCTGAATTCCCCGCCGCCACCCGCCACCGCCCCCCTCTCGATCCTTCCGTCTCCACCTCCTCCCCACCCACCTTCCCGTTTTAAGCGTGCGTGCGCCCTCGCCCCCCTCCCCCGGTCCCTTCGCTGCTTCGCTCTCGCTTCCTAGTCCCCATCCTCTTCTCAATCGCCGCGCCGCGCCTCGGATCTGCGCGCCGGAGGTGCCCGCCCGCCGAATCCATGGCGCGGCCGCCCGCCCTCGCCCTCGCGCTCCTCCTCGCCGTGTCAGGTATCCCCTCCCTCCCTGCCTCCCTCGTGTTGGTAGGATCGTTTCCCGTTGAATTACTCTGGCGAAATCACGCCGCCCCGCTCTGATTTCCTCGATGGTGACGGTGGTCGTCTTTGGTGTTGCAGTGACCGTGCTTCCTCTCGCCAGCTCCGCTGACGACTACGCGCGCTGCGAGGGGGCCGTCAAGGGCTGGGCCGACTCAGTCGGGGAGGGCGACAATGGCGGCGACAAGCTGAACCTCAAGGATTTGCTCTTCTTCCTTCACATTCCCAGAACCGGTGGGCGTACCTACTTCCACTGGTAGGTTCTTCGCTGGGCCTTCCAACTGTTTGATCTGTCTGTCCTCGTCTACGACTGTGTTGTACTGATAATAATCTGATACTAACTGTTGCCTGGCAGTTTCTTGAAGAAGCTGTATACGAATGCTCAGGAATGCCCCCGCTCCTATGATAAGCTGCGGTTCGACCCAAGGTGAGGAGATTTTGGGTCGTAGTCTGGGTTTTATCTTGAAACTTCATGTTCACTAGTCAAACAGGAACAACAGCTCTCTTGTCTGTAAACAGTGCTTAGAAAGTGCTCTGTTAATTTTTCAGATTTTCATCATGATGCCTGCAGTGCATATGGTTCAGGATATTTTCATATACATATATATTGGAATGACATTCTGGCGCTTACCTGGCTAAAATGTTATGTTACATCATTCCGGCATGTTCATAAGCACTATAACTTGAAGTTGGTAATTGACAAGTTGCATGGATTGTGACCCTTAGTACGTGTTATGCCAACAAATTGTGAGCCTGTGAGATAGTTAGTTAGTATAGATACAGTGTTCAGTTATAATGAAAATACGTGTTGCACAAGTATAGTTGCAATTTTTTATAGTTATTACTAATGGTATGTTTTTTGCCTTCATGTCAGCCATCCTGATTGCACGCTGGTTGTTAGCCATGATGACTATAGCTTAACTTCTAAGCTGCCAAGGGAGAGGACTTCCGTGGTCACAATACTACGAAATCCAGTTGATCGTGTGTTTAGCACGTATGAGTTCTCGGTGGAAGTTGCAGCCAGATTTCTTGTGCATCCAAACTTAACATCTGCCAAGACAATGACCAGCCGTGTGTTAACAAAATCACGTGCTGTAAGTACGCTTGACATATGGCCTTGGAAATACTTGGTTCCATGGATGAGAGAGGATCTTTTCGCCAGGGTATGCTTACTTCCATCTTTTTATGAAAGAATGATTAGCAATATATATTGGATCTGATTATCAAGCCCTTATTCTGCATATATTGGTAGTGTCTCCATTTCAAACTTTATTAGGATCAGCTCTTAAGAGTTGTTATGGGGAGGGTTTCAAGTGTGGTCCCTTATTCTTATGTTACACGGCACCTGGGTTGATTGGGGTATTAGTGTTATGGCTTGAGCTTAACTGTTAGTTATACTTCAGTTGATGTGAATGGTTAGGAATGTGTCTTCAGATATATTTTGGAATTAGTTAAAACATAGAGCTAATGTATGGTTTATCAACTGCATACGTTCTTGCAATAAGATAAGAGATTTTTTCATCTGTCAGAGAGATGCTAGAGGGAATGACAGCGTGCCAAGTAGCAAGAAGATTAATGCATACGATGTGGAAGACATGGTTATGCCATTGCACCAGTACATCAATGACCCTGTTGCCCATGAAATCATTCATAATGGAGCTACCTTTCAGGTATGCAAACTTCTGTGACAGCATTGCTATCTATGCCTTTACTTGTTTACTCTCTGTTGTATCTCGTTGTGTACTGGAAACTGTAAAATGCAATTGGCTTGACCCCAATATATTAGTCCTTATGCTTTGTAAGAAATTATGCAATATCACTTGCTGTGGTCGTAAATTGGCAGTTTGATCCATTAGGTCAAGTTTCTACATTTTTGTAAGGCGAAATAAAGCCTGTTATTAATTGTATATATCTCCACTATTTTCAGTCAATGTGTGACCATCGAGTCGTTGACTAAGGTGTACTCTACACGAAATTTATTATTTAATGTATAAATGCCACAATCTTTGATAAATGTGTGACCATTGGCTAAGATGCACTACTCCTTTAAATGCTTGTCGTCATTTGAAAGTAAAACAGAGAACCATGATGGACTTGCCCAATTAAATTTATGTACTCCCTCCGTTCCTAAATATAAGTCTTTTTAGAGATTCCACTATGGACTACATACGGAGCAAAATGAGTGAATCTACACTCTAAAATATGTCTATATGCATCCGTATGTAGTTTGTAGTGGAATCTCTAAAAAGACTTACATTTAGGAACGGAGGGAGTACTTGCAAACATTATTTAATCCACTTTATTCATTTCTGCCAGCTGACTGGTAGAACAAATAAGCATTTGATAAGGCTTAATTCCAAAGTGAAATGGCGAAATGTGCTGCATGTGCAACCACTCTTTACTAAATACCTGTGCTTTTTCAAAATGAAGTGGAAAAGAAACTTAGATTTTATTTCTTTGCTCCTTTTTCGTGAATAACGTCAACATTCGGTCATTAAGTAGGCATTTTTTCATTTCAATGTCCCAGTGCCATATGCAGTTTACCATTGTCCCAGGGTCCTTGTATCATGTTCAGCTTAAAAAATCTGGCTGCTAATATTTTTTTTCGCTTTCCCATGTTACCTCGGCAGATCACTGGGCTAACAAATAATTCTTACTTCGATGGCGCACATGAGGTTCGACATTGTGTTAGAAAGCACCCTGATCTTGGTCGTTTTGTGCTTCAAGTTGCTAAGGTATGTACCATAAGTCAAACAGTTCAATTCATGAAAACTGTTTCCATGTGCACTCCATTGGCCAACGTGCAAGATCCATAATTCCATTCTTTGGCATACAAAATTCAGTGATCTGTGCATCGCGACTATAAGCTCTATGCCACTAACATTTAGTTAACCATATTACATTTCATTTCCTAAGCCAATTAGATTTATACTTCTTAAATTCTTCCTGCTGTAATGAGTATCATTATTTTCAATCACAGAACAGGCTGGACCGTATGCTGTACGTAGGACTTACAGAGGATCATGAGGAATCTGCAAGGTTGTTCGCTCATATGGTAGGAGCACAAGTGCTTTCACAATCTGGAGCGTTGAAGTTAGATGTTCAGGAAGATCAACCCAGTGGCACCGGTACGAAAACATGAAAGCTCGCAGCCTATCTCCTTTATCACACAGCTGCAGAAGTCGTGCTCATGTTATATAGTAGCTTCATAAACTGAAGAGTAGTAACCCCTCATTTCTTTTTCTGTTAAATCTGAAAGATAAGAGAACAATATGTTGGATCAGACTTCCATGAATTAAATAGCAATACATAACTACATTTTTATTTTCACAATTCATAAAGCAAGGAGAATTAGATGTTGGTACATAACAAGACATGCGAGTTGCAAGAATAAGTCCTAAAAAGACAACATGTCATTCAACAATGCTCGTCCAAGTGGGAAGAAGGCTCTCATGCAGCAGCATGTGTAAGCCGTATTTGTTTGAAGGAGTTCCTTCCTAAAACCTAAACTTTATTACCAGGAAGCTTTGCTGCATATTTAAACAATTTGGACAGGAAAACAGTATTTTGTTAAACCAGTAATTTTGTGAAATGACATAAAGAGACAATAGTGTTGTCTCTGTTCTTATTGTGTGGTGCTCCAGTTTTTGGATGTACTTGTGCAAAAGCAAAGAATCTAATATTTTATCTTTTTTTCTCAGACTCTCACTCGTCCATGCTGGATCCAGAGGATGAAGAAACAAATGAACATATGGTAATAGGGTGGCTAAGATTTACAATTGAGTTGTTTGCATTGCGTAAGATGGTTTGGATATTTACAGTTGTACTTTTTTTGTTTTCCTGATAGAATAGCACCCATGGCTGGAAAAATAATGAAGCTCTGAACACTACTGAGGATGATCATGGAAAAGGAAATGTAATACATCTACCCAAACTGTGCATTTATATTCACAGTTTCTTTATTGTTATCTTGCCATCTCTAACGTGATGTTATTGTTGACGGCAGATGACTGTTGGTAAACTGATGGAAACTTACGAGGGTTGCATTGCAAAACTGCGGAAGTCCCAATCCAGCCGTCGCAGAATATCCCTAAAGAAGGTTGCGGAAGCAAATTTTACGAAGGCGGTGAGTATGGAAGGGGATGAAATGCCTGTCATTTGAATTTTTTATTCATTTTTCCTGTATGGTATTGGCATTGAAAATTACCATGACATACCTGAATCTTTTTTCCTTTGTGTCAGAACCCGGAAATAAGTATACATGAGAACCAGGAATATTAAAGGACACAATTTTATAACGTGCTTATTAAATGATGTCCTCTATCTATGGTTTCCAAATTACCCCCTCCGCCCCACAATATAAGATCGTTTTTAAGCTAACATATTGTGGGACGGAGGGAGCAAGTTGTTGTATTAGTTTAATTCTATGTCCGCGAACACATTGTTTTGTTTCTCAACTATTCCTGTATTCTTTGTAAAGTTTTTTCTTTTTGAGAAATTACCACATGTCCATTAAACAAACAAATTACAATGAGTACATATGTGGTCACTCCACTATTCTTTGTAAAGTTTGGTAAAAGTCTAAGATTACACTTTCTGTTTCCAGGCAAGGCGTCGGGTACCTGAGGCAATTCTGAATCAAATTATCTCACTGAACAGCCTTGACATGGAACTCTATGAGCATGCTAAGAAGATTTTTAAACAAGAACACCTTATGCTTAAAGGCCAGCATCCGATGGTGGTGCAGCAGAAACAATCAGCAGATCAAATAGTTCGGTCAAGCTCATATGAAGGCCAGCATCCCATGGTGGTGCAACACAAACAATTGAGAGATCAAAAGGTTTGGTCAAGCTCATCTAATTATTCTTCCCTAAACGATATGTTGTCCCTTCAACCTTTCGTACCCAAATTCAGGGACTCGGGACATCCTGTTTGGTAAAAGCATTACCAAACAATGTGCATATAATCTACCAAACAAAAGGAAGTATGCTCACATAAGTCACCACCATCGACGTGTATACATAGTATGAACAGTTATACTAAGCATAAGAATGATAGATCATCAAATCTTAATCTTGCCGGTGAATCCATTACGATCTTGGCCTTTCTGATTTGATTTTAGAGCCTGTTTCATGTACAATATCTAGTTTTGTAACACTACTAGGTGGTCCCATTTCTTATGTGCTTATGGACATTTCTTCTTCAGGACTGGATAGATGCGGTATGCGAGTCCTGGAGTTGCTTTACCAGTGGAAAGTGGCCTCATTTGGTCTTGGAATTCTTTGTCACCACGGTTTTTGTTGTGTTTGTTGTATGCAGTAGAAGAACATTAAAACTTAAGGTTTGATAGGTGAGGAGGATCTGACCCTAGATTTTTCATGTACGGTGATGTTGCCAGGATTTGCATTGCTACTCATTGGGGGGCAAAGATGTTAACATGTGCTTTGACGGTGTCCGGGTACTGCGAGTGAAATCTTCCCACTCGTGGCGGCATGGTCTTTTTCCCTAGACAAATTTGTTAAAAGATGCATGGATGAACTAACTGGCAGAAGCCGGTCCTTGCGGGTGAAAACAGGTTAAGCAGAAGTGTGAAGCATAATCAGGAAGTGAAGATGATCGAACAGTAGTGCACTGCACTGCAGCCCTCTTCACATGACACATTAGAATGATCATGGGTGGATCCATATGGTCGGAGAGAGCTTGCTTGCGCCACTTCATTTCTACCCGACTGCAGCAGCCTTAACCGTCCACACTATGTCCCTTTGCGGTCGACTTGCCGTCAATGGCACGTCATCTGTGATCCGATCCTTCTTCCATCTTGACGGGATGGTCGGTGTCGGTTCTGCTTTCGGCTTGATTGCGCAAGTCACCGAGCTCGCTGGGCTGGCCGAGGTGTATGGTCATGGCACTGTTCAACACCTTTTTTTGAAAGGAGTTCAACACTTGGTTAGTGACAGCTAAGAGCATCTCCAATAGATGGTCCATATGTAAAAATACCTAACTTTTGGATCGTTTGGTGTAAAAACGTTGCTCAACAGACGGTCTATATGAAAAAAAAATTTGGACCATCGCCTCCTCGTGATGTAAATACAACACCTCATGGTACAAATTTACATCACGAGGTGCATCTGGTCCAAAACCACCGACGCCAACCGTTACTTCATTTCCTTTCCCTTGCGCTGTCGTCAGACGCTCAAGAAAAACGGCGGTCGGAATCGCCGCGATCGCCCAAAACCTCGCCGTCGGCGCCGCCACCACCCCGCATCCTCGCCGCCGCCGCTTCGTCGCCTCCCTTGCTCAGTAGCCATTCATGACCCGGACGCCTTCGAATCGGAGGCGGCCGTAGAAGATTCGCGCGCCAGTGATCCGGCCATCATGATGAGCCTCCGCCGGGTCTTAGGCTACCGCCGACCTCCTCCGTCGGCCGTGAGCTCCACGACCGTTCTTGGGCGCGCGCATGGCCGCCGCGACCAATCCTCCGCCCATTGCCGAACTATTCTTCGCCCGCCGAAGCTCCTCTTCGCCGCCTCCAAGCTCATTTCTTATCACCGCCGCCGTCCGAGCCGAGCCGCACTTGTTGTCATGACCGTCAAGAATGTACCAATCCAACCGGCGGCCATCTTCTTCCACCGCGCACAAGGTGTTCGACGGAATTCCCAAGGTAAAAGATGATGAAACTTGATGATTTAACTCGGGATTGGATAGTATGTTTGGACGGTGGTTGTGTGCATTGTAGATGAGCTCGGATGACTCCTCTTTCGTGGATGATTCATCGTCGGACGAGGAATTTGATTTGCATGAAGAAGAGAAGATTGCTATGCTAGTGGCCATGCACAAGAGGAAGAAACCGAAGCACGGTGGTTCCATTTATGGTTGTGCGTTCATTCAGAGAGAATGGATTGATGCGCACAAACGGTTGGTGCGCAACTACTTTGCACCATCACCTGTTTTTTCGGAGAATTACTTTCGACGCCGTTTCAGAATGTCGAAAGACTTGTTCTTCCGCATTTGCAATGAAGTGAAGCAGCATAATCCAGTCTTGACGAGAAGGAGGCGTGGTCGGGTTGCTTGGCCATAGCATTGAGCAGAAGGTCACTGCCGCTTTGCGCATGATGGCATATGGTGATCCGGCAAATTACATTGATGACAACTTGGCGATGGCAGAGAGCACTTCTATCTTCTATGTCAAGCAATTTGCAATAACTATGGTAGAAGTGTTCGCCCACAGTACTTGAGAGCACCCAATGCTCGGGACACTCGAGGCTTTTGGAGATGAACAAAGCTCGGCGTTTCGGTATGCTCGAATGCGTGGATTGCATGCATTGAAATGGAAGAATTGTCCAAAAGCATGGTATGGACAATTCAAGGGTCGTGGGAAGGATGCCACTATCATTCTTGAGGCGATTCTTGATCATGAAACATGGATTTGGCATGCATATTTTGGTATGCCCGGTTCTTGCAACGACATCAACGTGCTCGATTGGTCACCTCTCTTTGCCAACTTAGCAAATGGAGAAGCACCACCGGTGACCTTGAAGCAAATGGCCGCACCTACAACTATGGGTACTATCTTGCGATGGGATCTACCCGAGGTGGAGTACATTCGTCAAGCGGTTGCAAAACACGAAGGTAAGAAAGAACTTGTCTTTCATAATGCACAAGGCGGCTAGAAAAGATGTTGAGAGGGCATTTGGGATTTTGCAATCCCAATTTGCTATTGTGCGAGGACCATCTAGATTTTGGGATCAAAAGATCCTTTGATACATCATGACCGCTTGCGTGATCATGCATAACATGATCATTGAGAACGAGCGTGAAATTTTTTAGCTTACAACTCCTATCGGTTGATGGGCATTCGTGTTAACCCCATACGCAAAGAGGGCGCATCGACGTTTCATGAAGGTGTACATCGAGATTAGAGACACCGATGTGCATGACCAACTCCAGAAAGATTTGATGGAAGAGCATTGGAAATGGCATGGCGAAAGATCCGCATAGATTTATTATTTGTTTGTTCAAAACTATGTTGTATTGTGCAAAACTATGTTGTATTTGTGTTGCATTTCATCTCCCTGATCTGAAGAACTATGTAATAATTTGATATTGTGGACATGAATTTTTTTATGTTGTTTTAAAACATGTTTTATGCAATATGTGTGGTCTGATCTTGTGGGTCGACAATAATGAGCAACAACATGCTGCTTTGGCGGTTTTGGACCATCTATTGGAGTTGCTCTTCTGAACCATGAATTTGGACCATCTGTTGGAGTTGGCCTTTTTTCGGATCTCCAAAATGCACTTTTTGATGGTCCAAATTTTACATCTCCGATTTTAGACCGTCAAAATTTGGACCATCTATTGGAGATGCTCTAAGTGACAGGACACGGTGCTCAAGAGGTGGTACCTTACACAGCTACCCCGTCTCCATCCTCGATCAAGACCGAGGACACGAATATGGGACCGAACTTATAATTCGGCTGTAAAGCCTGTCAGGGAGAAGCTTTTTTTTTGAACCGGCCATAACCCCTTTTCATTACTCTAACATAACGGAAATACAACTGTTCGAACTGAAACTACCAAGGAAAAGTCAGGGAGAAGCTGAGATACATAACCGTGAAAATTTATATATTGCCATGATGATCTCAAAATAGACTTCAGCCAATAATGATAGTGCGCTAGTGCTACGGTACTCCCACGTTTCTTGGTCACACACACATGAACTCACGTTGCAAGAACGCAATAGGTAGCGGCAAGCAGAACTGCAGAAGTAAAAGAAAGAAAAAACAGAGGAAGACAGCCGCAACAAGCTATCAGCCTTTTTTTAGGGGAGCAAGCTACTCAGCCTAGCTCAAGACAACGACGACGGAAGAGAAGGTCAGCAAGACCAGCGGAAAACGCACACAAGTAGTTCCCCACGTCTCTCGGTCCTATGAGTCGCCATTTGGCTCCCATCCAAAGGCCAGGTGAGGTCTGAGCCATGTCAATCAACTTGCTTTGCCTCTCATACTTTTCTTCCACTTTGCAAGAACCATAGGTTTCGTGGTAGTATCATGTTTGATCTGTGATACTCAGTCCGCATTTTATAACACAAGTTCACTGGATGCAGATGCACACCGTGGTCTTATTTATTTGTATGATGCTACAATCTTTCACTAAATGAAGGCTATTGATTGTTTATTGGGGCCATGGTCAGGGAGCATGTGGTGGTGGTACCCATCCACGGCCTCTTTTACTTCCGAGTTTTGATACCAGCCCTTGTGAATTTATTTTTTTGACGGGAGCCCTTGTGAAGATTTAGTGCAAGGGACTATGGTTATTACGATCTTATAAATCTTAGGATGTAAGTGCATCTGATGACTCAGATTTCAAACAAAATACTGTTCATTAGGGAGCTTAAATATCAGAAAAAACAATGATGATTTATTAGACACAAGCGTACAATATCTAAAGTGTAGAAATACATCTATGCCATCTAAACTTAGATTTGGTGTTCGGTTTGGCCATTTTATTCACGAAACCTCAAAATACGACCATTATGATCGTCGAAATGTCTCAGTCTACAATCACCAGTACCAATTCGAGTGTATTATGCCGATGTATGATACAGAGACAAGATTCCACAAAGTTTACCGTGCGAGCGAGGCATCATACGTGGCTCGGGGATTGTGCGGGATGCAACTTCACAGTTAGACCCCTGTGCCTTGGCTGACATTTTGCATTACATGATTTTGAGTGATAGTGTGTGTGGGTATGGAGGGGGTACAGGTGATCTGTATGATGGGTTTGCCACTAATGTACTCCTCCACCAATTCAACGGTGAGAGCACTGCAACCATCTTCACATGACACACTAGAATGATCACGAGTGGATACATATGGTTGGAGCAGAGCTTGCTTGCAGCCACTTCATTTCTACCCCAGCCTCTGCAGCAGCTTAACCGTCCACATTATGCCCCTTCGCCAGTGGACTTTTTTTTTGTTTGAAAAAAAACCCGCTGGGAACGTCACTGCTCTACATCCTGCAGATGGTTTAACTGGCTAGGTGATGGTTCCTGCTTGTTTATTTTTCTGGAAAAACTTCGAATCTATTCATCAAACATCATGGTTGTACAAAGAACGCAAGAAGCAATAAAAATTCCATTCATGTTCATAGACCACCTAGCGAGGACTACAAGTACTGGAGCGAGCGAGTCGAAAGCGCACCGTTATATATTATTGTCCGTCCTGCAACAAAGCTAGGCCGATGAAAAGAAGCGTAAATCGGAAGAATCCAACTTGCTTGGCTTTGACTGCGTAAGTCACCGAGTTCGCTTGGCTGAGGGTGCATGGCAATGGCACTTGTTCAACACTTGGTCAGTGACAAGCTGAGTGACAAGGACGCCGTTGCTGGTGCTCAAGAAGTGGTACTTCGGCCAGCTACCCCGTCTCCATCCTCGGGCATAATTATATTGCCATACCGATCTCAAAATAGGCATCTAGCTAACAATGATCGTGTGCTAGTGTCACGATACTACCAAAAGTTAAAGAACGAACAACAAACATAGAAGAAGAGCTGCCGCCGCTACTTAGCCTAGCTCAGAACAAGGACAACGGAAGAGAAGGTCAACAAGACAAGGCAATGTTACACACAACTAGTTCCCACGACTCTCGGTCCATGAACAGGTTGCCATTTGACTTCCGTCTAAAGGACAGGTCTGAACATTGTCAATCAACTTTCTTTGTCTCCTACTACTCCTCTTCCACTTTGTATCATGTTTGCTCTATGATGCTCCATCTGCATTTTATAACACAAGTTCACTGGATGCAGCTGCACACCCCACGGTCTTATTTGTTTTATGGTGCTACAATGTTTCACTAAATGAATCATAAATAAAATAATGTTTCGACTAAATGAAGGCTATTGATTATTTATCGTGGCCCATGGTCAGGGAGCATGTGGTTCCCATCTACGGCCTCCTTTCTTTCCGAGTTTTGATACTAGTCTTTGTGAAGACTTGGTGCAAGGGGCTATGGTTATGATGATCTTATAAATCTTAGGCTGTTGGTGCATCTCAAGACCGAGATGACTTTCTTGAGAGATGACCAAGAATTCACTCAATTTCTTGTTGATTTTTTTTCAAAGGCTCTGATTTTTCTCTCCCAATCCACAATTTCTATTTCTTGTTGTTGTTCCCTTTTGAGCTCTTTGATTTTCTGCTTCTGTGCACAAAGTACTACATATAGACTTTCTGCAAATGTGTCATTTCCCAGTTTTGTATCTGTCACTTGTGATGTAATCTGCTCTTCTAGCTCTCGAATGCATTGTTCAGAGGATGAATTATGTGATGAGACACCGAAGCTTGAAAGTAACATGCCGGAGGAGCTATGTTCCTCAATAATCTACACATTGGGTAGTTGCGGTTGAACTTCTTGTGTACGTTCCCTCTTTGTGGTCCGCATCATGATTGAAAGCGTTGTTCGTGCACTATTAGAAAATTACAATGTGATGGCTCGCACAATACTTTTGAAGTCGAAACATTATAAATACTTATGAATGATTTTTCTGCGCTCACTCTCATACTGATCAAAAGGTTTGGTCAAGCTCATCTAATTATTCTTCCTTAAACGATATGTTGTCCCTTGAACCTTTCGTACCCAAATTCAGGGACTCGGGACATCCTGTTTGGTAAAAGCATTACCAAACAATGTGCATATAATCTACCAAACAAAAGGAAGTATGCTCACATAAGTCACCACCATCGACGTGTATACATAGTATGAACAGTTATACTAAGCATAAGAATGATAGATCATCAAATCTTAATCTTGCCGGTGAATCCATTACGATCTTGGCCTTTCCGATTTGATTTTAGAGCCTGTTTCATGTACAATATCTAGTTTTGTAACACTATTAGGTGGTTTCATTTCTTATGTGCTTATGGACATTTTTTCTTCAGGACTGGATAGATGCGGTATGCGAGTCCTGGAGTTGCTTTACCTGGTGGAAAGTGGCCTCATTTGGTCTTGGAATTGCTGTCACCACGGTTTTTGTTGTGTTTGTTGTAACAGGTAGAAGAACATTAAAACTTAAGGTTTGATAGGTGAGGAGGATACACCCCCTAGATTTTTCATGTACAGCTGATGTTGCCCAGGGATTTGCATTGCTACTCATTGGGGCCAAAGATGTTAACATGTGCTTTGACGGTGTCCGGGTACTGCGAGTGAAATCTTCCCACTCGTGGCGGCATGGTCTTTTTCCCTAGACAAATTTGTTAAAGATGCATGGATGAAACAGTTGCAACTAACTGGCAGAAGCCGGTCCTTCCCGTTGAAAACAGGTTAAACAGAAGTGTGAAGCATAATCAGGAAGTGAAGATGATCGAACAGTAGTGCACTGCACTGCAGCCCTCTTCACATGACACATTAGAATGATCACGGGTGGATCCATATGGTCGGAGAGAGCTTGCTTGCAGCCACTTCATTTCTACCCCAGCCTCTGCAGCAGCTTAACCGTCCACACTATGTCCCTTTGCCAGTCGACTTGCCGTCAATGGCACGTCACTGCGGTCTGATCCTTCTTCCATCTTGACGGGATGGTCGGTGTCGGTTCCTGCTCGGCTTTGACTGCGCAAGTCACTGAGCTCGCCTGGGCCTGGCTGAGGGTGTATGGTCATGGCACCTGTTCAACACCTTTTTTTTTGAAAGGAGTTCAACACTTGGTTAGTGACAGGCTAAGAGCATCTCCAATAGATGGTCCATATGTAAAAATACCTAACTTTTGGATCGTTTGGTGTAAAAAACGTTGCTCCAACAGACGGTCTATATGAAAAAAAAATTTTGGACCACGGCCTCCTCGTGATGTAAAATACAACACCTCGCGGTACAAATTTACATCACGAGGTGCATCTGGTCCAAAACCAGCCGACGCCCAACCGTTACTTCATTTCCTTTCCCGCCCGCGCCCGTCCGCACGCCCGAAGAACAGCCGGTCGGAATCTGCCCCCGCGACCGCCCAAAACCTCGCCGTCGGCGCCGCCACCACCCCACATCCCTGCCGCCGCCGTCGCCCCCGTCGCCTCCCTTGCCTGTAGCCAGCTCGCAGCCGCCCGGACGCCCCCGAATCGGGAGGCAGCCGACGCAAGATTCGGCGCCTTCGGCGGTCCGGCTACCGCGGTAGGCCTCCGCCGGGTCTTAGGCTGCCGCCGACCTCCTCCCGTCGGCCGTGAGCCTGTCCACGGCCGTTGCGCCGGCCGCATGACCACCGCACCAATCCCTCCGCCCGGCTGCCGAACTATTCTTCGCCGCCCGCCGAGCTCCTCTTGGCCGGCCTCCAAGCTCATTTCTTATCACCGCCGCCGTCCGGAGCCGACCGCAGCTGTCCGCAGCCGTCAGCAACAGCCAATCCAACCGGCGGCCATCTTCTTCCACCGCGCGCACAAGGTGTTCGACGGAATTCCCCAAGGTAAAAAGATGATGAAACTTGATGATTTAACTCGGGATTGGATAGTATGTTTGACGGTGGTTGTGTGCATTGTAGATGAGCTCGGATGACTCCTATTTCGTGGATGATTCATCGTCGGACAAGGAATTTGATTTGCATGAAGAAGAGAAGATTGCTATGCTAGTGGCCATGCACAAGAGGAAGAAACCGAAGCACGGTGGTTCCATTTATGGTTGTGCGTTCATTCAGAGAGAATGGATTGATGCGCACAAACGGTTGGTGCGCAACTACTTTGCACCATCACCTGTTTTTTCGGAGAATTACTTTCGACGCCGTTTCAGAATGTCGAAAGACTTGTTCTTCCGCATTTGCAATGAAGTGAAGCAGCATAATCCAGTCTTCGAGCAGAGAAGGAACTGTGTCGGGTTGCTTGGCCATAGCATTGAGCAGAAGGTCACTGCCGCTTTGCGCATGATGGCATATGGTGATCCGGCAAATTACATTGATGACAACTTGGCGATGGCAGAGAGCACTTCTATCTTCTATGTCAAGCAATTTGCAATAACTATGGTAGAAGTGTTCGGTCCACAGTACTTGAGAGCACCCAATGCTCAGGACACTCAGAGGCTTTTGGAGATGAACAAAGCTCGAGGGTTTCCAGGTATGCTCGGGTCTGTGGATTGCATGCATTGGAAATGGAAGAATTGTCCAAAAGCATGGTATGGACAATTCAAGGGTCGTGGGAAGGATGCCACTATCATTCTTGAGGCAGTTGCTGATCATGAAACATGGATTTGGCATGCATATTTTGGTATGCCCGGTTCTTGCAACGACATCAACGTGCTCGACTGGTCACCTCTCTTTGCCAACTTAGCAAATGGAGAAGCACCACCGGTGACCTTCAAAGCAAATGGCCGCACCTACAACTATGGGTACTATCTTGCAGATGGGATCTACCCGAGGTGGAGTACATTCGTCAAGCCGGTTGCAAAACCTGAAGGTAAGAAAGAACTTGTCTTTCATAATGCACAAGCGGCGGCTAGAAAAGATGTTGAGAGGGCATTTGGGATTTTGCAATCCCAATTTGCTATTGTGCGAGGACCATCTAGATTTTGGGATCAAAAGATCCTTTGATACATCATGACCGCTTGCGTGATCATGCATAACATGATCATTGAGAACGAGCGTGAAATTTTTTTAGCTTACAACTCCTATCAGTTGATGGGCATTCGTGTTAACCCCATACGCAAAGAGGAGCGCATCAGACGTTTCATGAAGGTGTACATCGAGATTAGAGACACCGATGTGCATGACCAACTCCAGAAAGATTTGATGGAAGAGCATTGGAAATGGCATGGCGAAAGATCCGCATAGATTTATTATTTGTTTGTTCAAAACTATGTTGTATTGTGCAAAACTATGTTGTATTTGTGTTGCATTTCATCTCCCTGATCTGAAGAACTATGTAATAATTTGATATTGTGGACATGAATTTTTTTTATGTTGTTTTAAAACATGTTTTATGCAATATGTGTGGCTGTACTGTGGCTGGACAGCGGCTGAACAGCAGCCGCGCGGCTGCTGGCCGGTTTTGGACCATCTATTGGAGTTGCTCTTCTGAACCATGAATTTGGACCATCTGTTGGAGTTGGCCTTTTTTCGGATCTCCAAAACGCACTTTTTGATGGTCCAAATTTTACATCTCCAGTTTTGGACCGTCAAAATTTGGACCATCTATTGGAGATGCTCTAAGTGACAGGACACGGTGCTCAAGAGGTGGTACCTTACACAGCTACCCCGTCTCCATCCTCGATCAAGACCGAGGACACGAATATGGGACCGAACTTATAATTCGGCTGTAAAGCCTGTCAGGGAGAAGCTTTTTTTTTGAACCGGCCATAACCCCTTTTCATTACTCTAACATAACGGAAATACAACTGTTCGAACTGAAACTACCAAGGAAAAGTCAGGGAGAAGCTGAGATACATAACCGTGAAAATTTATATATTGCCATGATGATCTCAAAATAGACTTCAGCCAATAATGATAGTGCGCTAGTGCTACGGTACTCCCACGTTTCTTGGTCACACACACATGAACTCACGTTGCAAGAACGCAATAGGTAGCGGCAAGCAGAACTGCAGAAGTAAAAGAAAGAAAAAACAGAGGAAGACAGCCGCAGCAAGCTATCAGCCTATTTTTAGGGGAGCAAGCTACTCAGCCTAGCTCAAGACAACGACGACGGAAGAGAAGGTCAGCAAGACCAGCGGAAAACGCACACAAGTAGTTCCCCACGTCTCTCGGTCCTATGAGTCGCCATTTGGCTCCCATCCAAAGGCCAGGTGAGGTCTGAGCCATGTCAATCAACTTGCTTTGCCTCTCATACTTTTCTTCCACTTTGCAAGAACCATAGGTTTCGTGGTAGTATCATGTTTGATCTGTGATACTCGGTCCTTATTTTATAACACAAGTTCACTGGATGCAGATGCACACCGTGGTCTTATTTATTTGTATGATGCTACAATCTTTCACTAAATGAAGGCTATTGATTGTTTATTGGGGCCATGGTCAGGGAGCATGTGGTGGTGGTACCCATCCACGGCCTCTTTTACTTCCGAGTTTTGATACCAGCCCTTGTGAATTTATTTTTTTGACGGGAGCCCTTGTGAAGATTTAGTGCAAGGGACTATGGTTATTACGATCTTATAAATCTTAGGATGTAAGTGCATCTGATGACTCAGATTTCAAACAAAATACTGTTCATTAGGGAGCTTAAATATCAGAAAAAACAATGATGATTTATTAGACACAAGCGTACAATATCTAAAGTGTAGAAATACATCTATGCCATCTAAACTTAGATTTGGTGTTCAGTTTGGCCATTTTATTCACGAAACCTCAAAATACGACCATTATGATCGTCGAAATGTCTCAGTCTACAATCACCAGTACCAATTCGAGTGTATTATGCCGATGTATGATACAGAGACAAGATTCCACAAAGTTTACCGTGCGAGCGAGGCATCATACGTGGCTCGGGGATTGTGCGGGATGCAACTTCACAGTTAGACCCCTGTGCCTTGGGTGACATTTTGCATTACATGATTTTGAGTGATAGTGTGTGTGGGTATGGAGGGGGTACGGGTGATCTGTATGATGGGTTTGCCACTAATGTACTCCTCCACCAATTCAACGGTGAGAGCACTGCAACCATCTTCACATGACACACTAGAATGATCATGAGTGGATACATATGGTTGGAGCAGAGCTTGCTTGCAGCCACTTCATTTCTACCCCAGCCTCTGCAGCAGCTTAACCGTCCACATTATGCCCCTTCGCCAGTGGACTTTTTTTTTGTTTGAAAAAACCCATTTGGGAACGCCATCGCTCTACATCCTGCAGATGGTTTAAGCGGCTAGGTGATGGTTCCCGCTTGTTTATTTTTCGGAAAAACTTGAATCTATTCATCAAACATCATGGTTGTACAAAGAACGCAAGAAGCAATAAAATTCCATTCATGTTCATAGACCACCTAGCGAGGACTACAAATCTTTGGAGCGAAGCGAGTCGAAAGCGCACCGCTATATATTATTGTCCGTCCTGCAACAAAGCTAGGCCGATGAAAAGAAGCGTAAATCGGAAGAATCCAACTTGCTTGGCTTTGACTGCGTAAGTCACCGAGTTCGCTTGGCTGAGGGTGCATGGCAATGGCACTTGTTCAACACTTGGTCAGTGACAAGCTGAGTGACGAGGACGCCGTTGCTGGTGCTCAAGAAGTGGTACTTCGGCCAGCTACCCCGTCTCCATCCTCGGGCATAATTATATTGCCATACCGATCTCAAAATAGGCATCTAGCTAACAATGATCGTGTGCTAGTGTCACGATACTACCAAAAGTTAAAGAACGAACAACAAACATAGAAGAAGAGCTGCCGCTCGCTACTTAGCCTAGCTTAGAACAAGGACAACGGAAGAGAAGGTCAGCAAGACAAGGCAATGTTACACACAACTAGTTCCCCACGACTCTCAGTCCCATGAACAGGTTGCCATTTGACTTCCGTCCAAAGGACAGGTCTGAACATTGTCAATCAACTTTCTTTGTCTCCTACTACTCCTCTTCCACTTTGTATCATGTTTGCTCTATGATGCTCCATCTGCATTTTATAACACAAGTTCACTGGATGCAGCTGCACACCCCACGGTCTTATTTGTTTTTATGGTGCTACAATGTTTCACTAAATGAATCGCAAATAAAATAATGTTTCGACTAAATGAAGGCTATTGATTATTTATCGTGGCCCATGGTCAGGGAGCATGTGGTTCCCATCTACGGCCTCCTTTCTTTCCAAGTTTTGATACTAGTCTTTGTGAAGACTTGGTGCAAGGGGCTATGGTTATGATGATCTTATAAATCTTAGGCTGTTGGTGCATCTCAAGACCGAGATGACTTTCTTGAGAGATGACCAAGAATTCACTCAATTTCTTGTTGATTTTTTTCAAAGGCTCTGATTTTTCTCTCCCAATCCACAATTTCTATTTCTTGTTGCTGTTTCCTTTTGAGCTCTTTGATTTTGTGCTTCTGTCCACAAAGTACTACATTCAGACTTTCTGCAAATGTGTCATTTCCTGGTTTTGTGTCTGTCGCTTGTGCTGTAATCTTTTCTTCTAGCTCTCGGATGCATTGTTCAGAGGATGAATTATGTGATGAGACGCTGAAGCTTGAAAGTAACATGCCAGAGGAGCTCTTTTCCTCAATAATCTACATGCCGGGTAGTTGCGGCAGAACTTCTTGTGTACGTGCCCTCTTTGCGGTCCGCACCATGATTGAAAGCGTTGTTCGTGCACTGTTAGAAAATTACAATGTGATGGCTCGCACAATACTTTTGAAGTCGAAACATTATAAATACTTATGAATGATTTTTCTGCGCTCACTCTCATACTGATCAAAAGTTTTGGTCAAGCTCATCTAATTATTCTTCCTTAAACGATATGTTGTCCCTTGAACCTTTCGTACCCAAATTCAGGGACTCGGGACATCCTGTTTGGTAAAAGCATTACCAAACAATGTGTATATAATCTACCAAACAAAAGGAAGTATGCTCACCTAAGTCACCATCATCGACGTGTATACATAGTATGAACAGTTATACTAAGCATGAGAATGATAGATCATCAAATCTCAATCTTGCCGGTGAATCCATTACGATCTTGGCCTTTCCGATTTGATTTTAGAGCTTGTTTCATGTACAATATCTAGTTTTGTAACACCACTAGGTGGTCTCATTTCTTATGTGCTTGTGGCCATTTTCTTTCTTCAGGACTGGATTGATGCGGTCTGTGAGTCCTGGAGTTGCTCTACCTGGTGGAAAGTGGCTTCATTTGGTCTCGGGATTGCGGTGACCACGGTTTTTGTTGTGTTTGTTGTAACAGGTAGAAGAACATTAAAACTTAAGGTTTGATAGATGAGGATACAACCCCTAGATTTTTCATGTACAGCTGATGTTGCCCAGGGATTTGCATTGCTACTCATTGGGGGCAAAGATGTTAACATGTGCTTTGACGGTGTCCGGGTACCGCGAGTGAAATCTTCCCACTCGTGGCGGCATGGTCTTTTTCCCTACACAAATTTGTTAAAGATGCATGGATGAAACAGTTGCAACTAACTGGCAGAAGCCGGTCCTTCCCGGTGAAAACAGGTTAAACAGAAGTGTGAAGCATAATCAGAAAGTGAAGATGGATCGAACAGTAGTGCACTGTACTGCAGCCCTCTTCACATGACACACTGGAATTAGAATGATCACGGGTGGATGCATATGGTCAGAGCATAGCTTGCTTGCAACCACTTCACTTCTACCCCAGCCTCTGCAGCAGCATAACCACAATATGTTCCTTCGCCAGCTGACTCGGTGTCAATGGCGCATGAGAACTCCGAGTTTGGGAAACCGTTGGGAACGTCGCTGATGTACACCCAACGGGTGGTCTAATCCTTCTTCTTGCTCGACAGGATGGTCGGCGGTGCCGGTTGCTGCTTGGCACTCGACTTTGACTGCGTAAGTCACTGAGATCGCCTGGGCTAAGGGTGTATGGTCTGGCACCTGTTCAACACTTTGTTAGTAACAGGTTGAGTGATGGGGCGCTGTGCTCAAGAGGTGGCACCTCAGACAGCTACCTCGTCTCCATCCTCGAGCAAGGCCGAGGACATGAATACGGGACCGAATTTATAGTTCTGGTATAAATAAAGCCTATCAGGGAGAAGTTGAGATACATAACCGTGAAGAAATTATTTTGTATTACCGTAATGATCTTAAAGTAGACTTTAGCCAACAATGATTGTGTGATAGTGCCATGGTACTCCCATGTTCTTGGCCGCACATGAACTCACATTGGAAGAACGCAGTAGGTAGAGGCAAGCAGAACTGCGGAAGTAGAAGAAAGAAAAAAACAGAGCAAGATCGTTGCAGGAAGCTACTCAGCCTAGCTCGAAGCAACGGAGACGGAAGAGAATGTCAGCAAGAACAGACGAGGATGCACACAAGTAGTTCCCCACGTCTCTCGGTCCCACGAGTCTGCCATTTGGCTCACATCCAAAGGCCAGGTCCAAGCCATGTCAATCAACTTGGTTTGCCTCTCGTACGTTTCTTCCACTTTGCAACAACTATAGGTTTCGTGGTAGTATCATGTTTGCTCTGTGATACCCGGTCCGCATTTTATAACACAAGTATACTAGATGCAGATGCACACCACGGTCTTATTTATTTGTATGATGCTACAATCTTTCACTAAATGAAGGCTATTGATTATTTATCATGTCCATGGTCAGGGAGCATGTGGTAGTGGTACCCATGTACGGCCTCTTTTACTTCCTAGTTTTGATGCTAGTCCTTGTGAAGATATAGTGCAAGGGACAATGGTTATTATGATCTTATAAATCTTAGGTTGTTAGCGCATCTGATAACTTAGATTTCAAATGGAATACTGTTCAGTAGGGAGCTTAATTATCCAGAAGAAACAATGGTGATTTTTTAGACACAAGTGTACAATATATAAAGTCTACAAGATTTCAAAATACATCTATGATATCTAAACTTGGCTTTGGTGTTCAGTTTGGCCATTTTATTCACGAAACCTGAAAATACGATCATTATGATTGACGAAATGACCCAGTCTACAATCACCAGTACCAAATGTTGGGGAACGTTGTAATTTCAAAAAAAATTCCTACGCACACGCAAGATCATGGTGATGCATAGCAACGAGAGGGGAGAGTGTGTCCACGTACCCTCGTAGACCGAAAGCGGAAGCGTTAGCACAACGCGGTTGATGTAGTCGTACGTCTTCACGATCCGACCGATCCAAGTACCGAACGTACGGCACCTCCGAGTTCAACACACGTTCAGCTCAATGACGTCCCGCGAACTCCGATCCAGCAGAGCTTCACGAGAGAGTTCCGTCAGCACGACGGCGTGAGGAAGGTGATGATGTTGCTACCAACGCAGGGCTTCGCCTAAGCACCGCTACGATATGACCGAGGTGGAATATGGTGGAGGAGGGCACCTCACATGGCTAAGAGAGATCAATGATCAACTTGTTGTCTCTATGGGGTACCCCTGCCCCCGTATATAAAGGAGCAAGGGGGGGGGGAGAGGCGGCAGGCCAGGAGGAGGCGCGCCAGGAGGAGTCCTACTCCCACCGGGAGTAGGACTCCCTCCCTTCCTAGTTGGATTAGGAGAAGGGGGGAAGGAGGAGGGAGAGAGGAAGGAAAGGGGGCCCGCCCCTCCTTGATGTAGGGTGGAACCCTATTTGCCCGATCTTTCACGAAAGGAGCGGATCCCAACGAGGAACACGAAGAACACGAGGGGAAAACAGGGAGGAACACAAGAGAATCACTCAAACCAACAAGATTCGATTACACATGCGCTAGATCCAAGAACACAAAGAGATACACATGATCCAAGGTCAACAAGGGACGATACAAAAGGTAACCGGGTTCTTCTCCTAGAAGGAGGTCTTGATGATGGTCTTCTCCGTAAAGGAGGTCTTGAATCCAAGGTGGATCTTCTCCGAAGAGGGGCCGCGGTCTCTCTCGTGGAGTAGATCCGATATGGATGAGCAATGCTCTATCTCTAAATGAGCTAAACCAATGCTAACCCTAGAAAGGAGGAGGTGAGGAGTATATATAGTCTAGGTCCACGAAGGGGTAAGTGAGGGGCGAAAGGGTACATGGGCTTCAGCCCGAGTGTCTGCGCGCAGGCAGGTCCGGACGTTCCAGGCAGGTTCCGGCTAGGCTCCGGGCTATCCAGAGAGTTGGCGAGCTCGGGGCTGGTCTGGACTCCGGGGGCCGGAGGTTCCGGGCATGCCGAAAGGTCTGGGGGCCGGAAGTTACGAGCAGAGGCCGGAAGTGACCATGGATCCTCCATGGTCGTCTCGCTTGTACCTGAGTATATGCAAGGTCCATGCATGAGGTAGTGACCATGTCTCATATGTGGAAAGTGACGGTTCGAAGAGGAGTGAGTTCACCTTGTGTCCAATGGCGTATGGTCGAGGTCTCATCGTATGTCCTCTTGGGGCTTGGGGAGTAGTCGAAGTGTACATGGGGATGAACGTAGGATGCTCCGCATCATCTCCCCTCCCTTGGGAAAGATACGACCTCGGATCATGATCCTCATCACCATGGAAACGGTTGTTGTGGACGGACTTGAAGTTGGACAGAGTTGAAGACATGGTGCAATCCAAGTACTCCAAGGTGTCGCCGGAGTGGTATACATGCAAAAGGAGCAAACACAAACGACACTCGAAAATACAATGGTTAGCGCACACAAAGTGTCCATAATGTAAGAATGAGTCCGTGCGGCAAGATTGTTCGTGACAAAGCGCATGAAGCTTATCAAGATGATATAGAATGATATGCAAAGCATTCATGGTAGAAAAAGCATTCATTGTGCACACAAATGTGTTGTGAATATGATCTATGCAACCACGGTGCAAAATGATGTCATAGTGAGACGGTTTATCAATAGCATGAATATGACAATGTATGCTCAATATGATTATGTCATCGTGCAATTGACGGTAGGCAATATGATCATGATGTATGAATATGCCATCAAGAAAGATCACAACAAATTTGCTAAGGAAATGCACAAGCTCATATATCATGGATGACATGGGGATACAAGATGCTACAAGGCAATCATAATGTGAGTCAATCCATGCATAAGATGCAAACTTGTGGTGACTATGATATGTCCATCGAGCATGACATGAGGAAGCACAATCAGCAAATATGTATGTGTTGGTGCAATGTGTCAAAGGAGTGTTGATGTACCAATGCTCGATGTGGTGGCATGAGTGGAGGTTCAAAGGTGCATCCAAGAAGTCCGAGCGCTCCTCAACTTGAAGGTCCATAGGGTCCATCTCCAATGTTGGTCCTCCATCCAATATATGTATCATGTAGACAAGAAGACGGAGACAACAATGAAAGCATGGCCCATCCAATATGCATATGTGAGGATGGCTCAAAGGGAAGGAGTTCACCTCATGAATGTTCCCGAAGATGTTGGAGTTGCACATCATCTATGCCTTCGCATGACCAAGTTGTCGCATAACGGCACCGCCTTGTGAATCCTCCAAAATGAAAGAACATGACAAACACTCGGAAAAACAAATGAGGTTAGTGCAAATGCAACACCTAGCATTCATGTGGTAATATACCCAACAAGTGTATGCATCATGTTCATCATAAGAAAGGACAAGGGAGCATTTCATAGTATGGAGGCATATGATGTGAGAACAACCAAATACAATAGGCTCAATCAAACAAGCATGCATCACAAGTAATATGTCCAAGTCTCCATGATCAATAAGCATAGCATGGGTGCACTCACTACAATGGCATATGAGAGGTGCAACCAATGGACACAAGAGAAAATGATCATGACAAATCAATTGAGAGGCATGAACATATATGTCATCAACCCAAGAAAACGAGTAATAGTGGAACATTGGTGATGCAACATAGCAAGCAATCATAGAGATCAAGTCAAGCAAGCTAGTAGTGCGAAGATGCAACATACTAGAGGGAATCATGGTAATCATGTCATGTGTGCAAATAGTGGGCATGAATAATGCACATGACATATCACAATCATGAAAACAAGATATGGGAAAATTATCATCAACGTATTGACGAGAGGCCATACGTAAATAGCAATGTGATATCATGACTCTCCCAACACAACAAGCATCAAGAGCATGAGACACATGATAAACATGGCAATAGCAACAAGGATCTCCACCAAGCATGCAAATACACATTGAAGTAGCATAATGGCGAATCACATGTAAGTGCAAGCAAGGGTCACAATTGCATGGCAAAGGCATGGAAAGAGGCATAGCATGCAAAGTGAACACGAGAAAATGGGCATAACGTAGCAAGGGTCACAATTTCATACCCTTGAAGATCGCTAAGCGGAAGCGTTTATCAACGCGGTTGATGTAGTCGTACGTCTTCACGATCCGACCGATCCAAGTACCGAACACACGGCACCTCCGAGTTCTGCACACGTTCAGCTCGATGACGTCCTCGCCTTCTCGATCCAGCAAGACGGGCGAAGTAGTAGATGAGTTCGGCGCAGACGACGTGGTGACGGTGTTGGTGAAAACAATCTCCGCAGGCTTCGCCTAAGCACTACGGAAACTATGACGGAGGATAAACTAGAGGGGACGGGGTTGCCGGCACACGGCTTGGTGTTTCTTGATGTGTCTTTGGTGCTATCCCTATCCCTCTATTTATATGTTGAGCCTTGGGGTCGAAACTTGGAGTAAAAGCCTCCACAAAGTCGGTTTCACCCGAAAGGCAAGAGTCCTTCTCGGACTCGGGGCGAGACGCCAGGTTCTCGGCGTCTCGACCCGCACGCCAGGACCCGGCGTCGCCCTCGACTCCATAAAACTTCCTTTGCACTTTCCAAAACCTTGTGGGCTTTCCCCTTTGGCCCAAATAACGTGTTCTCGTACCCAAACATTTCGGGAAACATCCGGAACCCCTTCCGGTGAATTCCGGAACCCTTCCGGAGATCAAACACTATTATCCCATATATAAAACTTTATCTCCGGACCATTCCGGAGTTCCTCGTCATGTCCATGATCTCATCCGGGACTCCAAACAACATTTGGTTACCAACATGCATAACTCATATAATACTATATCATCAACGAAAAGTTAAGCATGCGGACCCTACGGGTTCGAGAACTATGTAGACATGACCTAAAACCATTCTCGGTCAATAACCAATAGCGGGACCTGGATGCCCATATTGGTTCCTACATATTCTACGAAGATCTTTATCGGTCAAACCGCATAACAACATACTTTGTTCCCTTTGTCATCGGTATGTTACTTGCCCGAGATTTGATCGTCGGTATCCAATACCTAGTTCAATCTCGTTACCGGCAAGTCTCTTTACTCATTCCGTAATACATCATCTCATAACTAACTCATTAGTTACATGCTTGCAAAGCTTAGGTGATGAGTATTACCGAGAGAGCCCAGAGATACCTCCCCGACAATCGGAGTGACAAATCCTAATCTCGAATTATGCCAACCCAACATGTACCTTCGGAAACACCTGTAGAGCACCTTTATAATCACCCGATTCGTTAGACGTTTGGTAGCACACAAAGTGTTCTTCCGTAAGCGGAGTTGCACAATCTCATAGTTTACAGGAACTTTGTATAAGTCATGAAGAAAGCAATAGCAGTATACTAAAGATCAAGTGCTAGGCTAACAGAATGGGTCATGTCAATCACATCATTCTTCTAATAATGTGATCCCACTAATCAAATGACAACACATGTCTATGGTTAGGAAACATAACCATCTTTGATTAATGAGCTAGTCAAGTAGAGGCATACTAGTGACTATAGTTTTGTCTATGTATTCACACATGTATCATGTTTCCGGTTAATACAATTCTAGCATGAATAATAAACATTTATCATGATATGAGGAAATAAATAATAACTTTATTATTGCCTCTAGGGCATATTTCCTTCAATCCCAAGTTGTCTTTGCTCTCAAGAGCTCGTTTCGTCAACTCATGGGATTGTGAGGTTGACGAGTGTTCATAAGTACCTACACAAAACAAAGGCAAAGGGCAAATTGTGTGTGCGTGGTATATGTACACATCATCCGTCATGATGCGCACGTGCATGTGTTGGTTAGCACAAAATAGCCAATGCTCAAATAAATGAGATGCGTGATATAGAAACATGTCATCCATCATGATAGGTTTGCTGTTATGTATAGCATAATGGAGACTCAAATTATGTAATGCATCACTAGAAATATGTAGAGCATTGTTATTCATGGAATGCATATGGTGCACGCAATTATGGGAATTATGCAAAGTATGGAATGCATCAAAATCTCCTAATATGTATGAGGAAACTATGGGGGTCTCCTCATGAGCATTAGTGGAAATATCACATGGAGAATATTGACAACATCCAAAACAAAGCATATTTGGTTCTATGTGATCATGGCATGACATAGTAGATGAATTGCGCAAATCATGTAAAGGAAGCATGGCAATATCATCACATGAAAAACAAAAGACAATGACCATCATCTCGTCATTTATGCCATAAGTGCAAATAGGATTTATTTTAATGGGGCATGCATAGTTACCATGTTGAGATTGAAATGATGCAATATGGGAGATCTCACTCATAGCATATGACAAGTTTAAAGGGTTGTCGAACATGATGTGACCAAAATAATTTTCACATGATATCCTATGGAGCATAGAATCACAACTAGGCAATTCAACATGCTCATCATCATATTCATCATAAATAGGTAAGTCATGACATGAAGAAGTCGCACTAGCATGAAGCATGGCAATAGGTGTGTCAACATCATGGGAGCAATCGATGTCAAGAGAGTCCACTAGTGGGACAAGAGAAGTACCATCACCTATGTTACCTTTGGAGCATCGCTCATGTGTTGTAGGTGAGGTGTCGAAGAACTAGTCGTTGTCATCTTCATCTTGATGGAACCATGTGGGGGGTGCATCATCGTCCACAATGGCCATCGTCGTCTCCATTGGAGGTATGGACTCATCGAGGATAGGCATGTCGTCATGTAGGAGACCTAGCACCAAAGAAGAAAACACACTCAGAGTAGAGGGTAAGTCATTAGGAATCATAGTGGCCTCACATGTCGTGTCAACTACCTCACTAAGTGTTGTGGCTCACTCACTCTTGGTAAGATGCTCTCACTCATATGGTTGGTGGAGTCACTCAAATGGCTCTCAACCTCACATAGGATGTGTGGCATGCACTCAAGTGTGGGGCTAGTGGTGGTCACACTCATTCTCTCATAGGAAATGCACTCAATGTCACATATGGTGGGGTCACTCATATCACTCATGGTGGGGTGGCTCTCCTCACATGGGAATTGGGTCATCTCTTTATATGTGGGTGTCGGAGAGATGTTGGTGCAAATGTCTCCATGCTCCACTCCTATCACCGCCTTGGTTGAAGGGATAGTCCCATGCTCAACCTTGTTAACGCCGTCTTGTTGTTGGAGGCCCATATGACGTGGCACCGAGTAGCTCGTCTCCATGACTGAAGGGAATTTCCCATGGTCGGCCATCTTCCTTGAGGGGATTCCGAAGATGGAAGTGTCGCCCTCACTTGTAGGTGGTCGCCTCGTTGTTGAAGATGTCGATGTAGGCGAACTCGTGGGAAGTAGGCAAAGATGTTGTATGTCCAAAGGCGAAGATGCCTTGATAGCACTTGGCGAAGATGCCGAAGTGGTTGGTGTAGCCGTAGCGCCGTCTTGGTGGTGCTCATCTCGCCGTCTTCTCTTATGCTCATGAAGCTTGGACTTGGCGTGAAGTAGGGCTTGTTGGGACTTGTGCATTTGCGCTTGTGGAGCATCTTCATGATGATGGTGTCGTTGTCGCACTTGAGCTCGAAGTAGATGCCGTTCGTCCTCGCTGTGCACATGTTGCTTGGAGGTGACTTGCGCTTCATGACGATGTTGACGATGGTCTCCATGGAGATGTGGACGTGGACGACTTGCGCTTGCATCTTGTTTGCACTCCGAAGACTTGTGGCTTGAACGTCGCCGCCTTGAGGATGACGAAGGGGAAGTAGACTTGATCAAGGTTCGAATCTCCTCCATCCTTGCATCTTGCTCCTCCTTTTGTGCGGAAAGCTTGTTGTCGATGTAGTCCCTTTTCCTTGCTTCGGAGAGATGAATGTCGATAGAGAGGTTCTCGATGCGCTCTTGTAAGGTAGAATGTGCAGCTTTCGATGCTCATTGTAGTCCGAAGATGGATGCTTTGGTGATGTAGTTGTTCACGCCGTCGTTGTTGTCGAAGACTGGAGATGAAATGCCTTGCCTATCCATCACAAGACTCGACCAAATATGTGTGGGAGAAAGAGAAGAACTTTTACCAAATGTACCTTGACCGATGTTGAAGATGGATCAATGATCACTCAATTGTGTAACAAGGAAATAGCACAATTGGTACCAATTCTTGTCCGTTTCTCACACCTACACAAGTAAGGCTTATGGTGGAGCTCGGTGAGGATAGTGGCACAAAAATTTGATGCAAAATGTTAGCAAGAGTCAATAATGTTGAAAGAGATTCACAAATTCGCAAGTGAAACAAGTAGACCAATAGCAATGAATGGCACACGGAAACACACACACGGATAGATAAATGGGGTCGTGCAACCAAGGAATGAGCTCAAAATGTGGAATCCACCAAAACGCTCGTGTTGCACAACTCAAGAGATACGCTAGCACGATTGCTCAATAGGCGGATACGACACTTGTGCACAACCTATAAGATGCAAAATGGATAAACTTTCTATCCCAAGTATGCTATATATGTATGGTCCCCGGTGTTTCTCTCAAGATGATCCAATATGATCGGATATGACAATCTTATATGCAATGTGGTATGATGCTATGGCACTTGCTTACAAGCTTATTTGCTCTATCTCTTTTGCTTAAAAGCTTATTTTATTTTTTTGTATGGCCACTTTTGCACAATGTACAAACCAAGATAGCAATTGTATATATGCGGGAACAAACTTGTGACACAAGTATGATGATACCAATATGATATGGTATATATGCAATGGAAGGTGTAGATCACTAATGTGCACAAGTAACGTTGCCGGCAATACTCAAATGGCTAGTCTCGATAGGCAAGTGACGCAAAATGGGCCAGGGGTTAACAATGCAATTGCAAGGGAAATATACAATGGTGTCGTCGAGGTTACCGTCTGTGTCGATGATGAGTGGCGGTGTTCTTGGTGTAGATACCAAGATGATGGAGACTCGTTCCTAAGTAGCCGAAACACCTTAGAAAACGGAAAACCGCGAACTCAAAATCTCAAATGTTAAATGTCAAATGGTGGTAGCGGGAATGCGGTGGTGGTTATGTACACAGCTGATCAGGCCTTATTAATGCATCAGTAATGTTACATTCAAATGAAAACTGAGACCAATCACCTGTGCTATTATCTCTTGATCCTCCCATTTCTGTCTCTTCCCATTAGAGGTGCTATAAATATGCTTCATTACCTTTCCTGTCGTTAGTTAGTCAGTGCAAATCATTGCTTTTATTTCAAATATGTTCTTTCTATTTTGATTCTAACTACGCATATGAATGATGAATATTGAAAATCAGAAGCCATATACTTTGGTGCAGTGCTGCGACTTCCAAGTATTTCTCACTTTCACTACCCTTGTACCATTATTGCAGACCATAATTGTTGGTGTTTTGTATTATTTGTATGTGACAAAGGTAAATTACGAAATATTGATTGGTTAAATCATAGAGTTGTATGATTGTTGTAGGTGAATACTATAACCAGAAGCCTCAGTTACGCATATTATAGTTTGCAATTAGTTTTGCAGATGAATATTATCATGTCCATCCAGTACTATGGTCTAACCCTGCAGATCGCGGACATGCTTGATGCCAACCACTACTTTGGATATGTTTTTGGCAGTGCTGCTAACATATCATTTTTGTGAAGAACAATAGTTGTTAAAAAAAGTGAGTAATATCCTACCAAGTAAATGATAACATGTCTTAGCATCTAGACACATCCTACAATGCAATAAAGGGTATTCTCACCCCAAAATTATGGAAGCCAAAACACCGAAGACCCATGAAAAAACAACAAACCCCGACCTGCAAATAGAGAAGCAAGCAATCTTTTCATGAATTAACAATCAAACAAATAAACTATAGAAAAGTAGAACGGCGCAGCAAGGCGCGCATATGTTGTTGCTTTTCTATACGCCACAATCCAGTGTGATCTCTTTAATCTGATTAATAGTAAGGTTTTTTTTTGTTGTTTTGTAACCCATAGCTTATTATATCATATGGGACCAATTGACGTAATAGGCTAATAGCTACAAACGTCTATCATTAAAATCCAAAATCACCACATGTGTGATCTCAACAGTGGCCTAAAGGATTTGCATAGACTACTATAATGTATAATTAATGTAGCACTAATTAACTTAGTGTTGATACTTGATAATCATACACACTTTGAAGTTAAACCATACATGTTTTGGACATGGGCTAGGTTATAAAATAGAATGCTATCTTAAGAACTTGTGAATGGTCGAAGAAGTTGGTACTGAAAAAATGCTTTATAAGCAGTGGAGACAGCGAGAGAGATCACCTAAACTGAAAATTCTAGGAAACATGGAGACCCACGCACAGTTTCTCAGAAGCTCCAGAAGTTGTACATATACATGGTGTGTATAGTACACTAACCGTGGTTAGCAATAACAAAAGGTTTGTTTAATTGGAGTGCAGATTTTGCATAGGAGAGTAAAGTTAGAGCAATACAACTTTGAAAAGCTTTAGTACACATAGCAAGAACTGGAATACCTTCCGTAAAATGAAGGTGTAAGCATTTTTAAGATAATCTTCAATCTTATCAAAATATGGCAACAGTGAAAACTATTTTCCAAACAAATTAAGGGATGCTTTTTAATCACAGCATTAATACTAATCATACTAATATATGATTTATACAGTTAAATATGTGTGAAAGAGGCATACCCAATAACCTGTCTCTTGTGCAGAGACTTCAAGATTTGACTTGGCATAACTGAAAGAAAGATAGTGTTTCAAAGAGTAGTTGAGAAAAATAGATCCATAATATATAAAAAACAGAAACTTCAGTTGAGCTTTGGCGGCAGGCCGGAGCAATATGCTTGGAGAGCCCCTTCTGGGATCCGCCATGAGATATTGGCCTCTGTAATTTTGTTTTCTTCGGCCAGCAAATGCTAGAACTGAAGCAGAGTTTTTGTACACCATTGCTGTACTGGTCCTAGGACCCACCCCACACTTTTTGTCTTCCATTGCTTTCTGCTAATGAAATGAAAAGCCAGCGATTGTTGGATCTTACAATATGCATAGTTGTAACCACAAAATTAAATGAATATCAAAATGTATAGGTAGCTCTACATAATTGGAGTTTTACAAATTAATTGAAACATATGTAAAAGGTCCTGCAACCAAGGAACTTTCTCCTACAATAGTGTTGACATATTTGTATGTTGGGCAGTGAAAAAACTAGAAATAGTCGTATAAGATAATAGTGATGGTAAATCGCTATGTTAATGTTTTTATACTTCACTATTTTCTAGTGTTGATTGGAATAACATGTTTGTTCCTAATAAATCTACAGGTTCTGACGGAATTTCACCTTTTTGGTGCAGGCTAAATATCAGCATCCTATATATGTCAGACATAGAACATAAGAAAAGAGAACACCAGATAAGTCAACCATATTGCAAAACTGAAAACAATTCGTATATGCGGATATGAGATTATCCCTCAGCGGTAAAAAAAAAAACGAATCATGCAGCTGCTAGCTGTTCAGGGAAATAAAATTTCTAACAGTTTCAATTGTAGTAAATTTGCCGGGATGTCAGCTCGATTGGTCTGTTGGGAAGAACCAAACTTGCTGGGCTGCAGCTGCCGTAGTAGCCGAACTGAAACAGGAAAAAGACCGAGACGGACGGGCCATACAGGGATGGCGGCAGCGCCCTCAACCTACATCGGGAAGATGCAGCCGTACGCACCACCCCACAAAAATCTGAGACGCCGACCATCTCACCTCCGCCCAAAATCATAGAACCCTTTCATCAGGGTCGCAGCGGGCGGCGCAAGGGACACGCGCGCTGTGGAGAAGTCAGGCCAGGAGAACGCTAAATGGGGCTAGTGGAGGCTGGAGGAGCTGTGGGAAGAACCGGAGGTAGGGTCGGCGTTCAATCCTAGGGTTTGCCGGGGCGTCAGATCGATTGGTTCATTGAGTAAAGATAGACCCGAAGGTTGCTGGATTCGGATGGGAGCGGTGGCAAGGTGGTGCGGCCGTGGAGGAGATGGCCGGTGGCGGCCACCGGCCAAGCGAGCAACGGCCGAAGACTGGGCAGAAGAAATAGATCAGAGAAAAAAGAGAGAGAGGCCAGAAGGGTTTGGGTCGAGGATGTGCGGGGCAGCGATGGCGACAAGCCAAGAAAGCAAACCGACTACACTAAAAAAAAGCAAACCGAGTATATGTTACCTGACAACTGGGGGCCACGGGACAACAGTTTAATCGCCTGCTGATCGATCATCAGCAGCCGCGATTCACCAGGAGGGTGGATTTCGTGGGAGTTAGTAACTACTAGCAGCATATGCGCGCCTTGCTGCGCCGTTCTACTTTTCTACCGTTTATTTGTTTGATTGTTAATTCATGAAAAGATTGCTTGCTTCTCTATTTGCAGGTCGGGGTTTGTTGTTTTTTCATGGGTCTTCTGTGTTTTGGCTTCCATAATTTTGGGGTGAGAACACCCTTTATTGCATTGTAGGATGTGTCTTGATGCTAAGACATGTTATCATTTACTTGGTAGGATATTACTCACTTTTTTTACAACTATTGTTCTTCACAAAAATGATATGTTAGTAGCACCGCCAAAAAACATATCCAAAGTAGTGGTTGGCAACAAGCATGTCCCCGATCTGCAGGGTTAGACCATAGTACTGGATGGACATGATAATATTCATCTGCAAAACTAATTGCAAACTATAATATGTGTAACTGAGGCTTCTGATTATAGTATTCACCTACAACAATCGTACAACTATATGATTTAACCAATCAATATATCGTAATTTACCTTTGTCACATACAAATAATACAAAACACCAGCAATTATGGTCTGCAATAATGGTACAAGGGTAGTGAAAGTGAGAAATACTTGGAAGTCGCAACACTGCACCAAAGTATATGGCTTCTGATTTTCAATATTCATCATTCATATGCGTAGTTAGAATCAAAATAGAAAGAAAATATTTGAAATAAAAGCAATGATTTGCACTGACTAACTAACGACAGGAAAGGGAATGAAGCATGTTTATAGCACCTCTAATGGGAAGAGACGGAAATGGGAGGATCAAGAGATAATAGCACAGGTGATTGGTCTCAGTTTTCATTTGAATGTAACATTACTGATGCATTAATAAGGCCTGATCAGCTGTGTACATAAGCGACCCGGTGATAATTAACCAAATTATCTTCATAGGAAAACCTAGTTATCATCTTGTCTTATTATTTTAGTGCCAATTAAGTTTAGTTAGGGACCACGTGCTCCTTGGGCTTGGAACCATATGCTAATTAATACTCCCTACGTTCTAAAATATAGTACTACCTCCGTTTCAGTTTACAAGTTCTACGCGTATACCTAGGTTGCCAATTTTATCACCCTAATATAAACTATATAACACAAAAATTATACCTTTTAAAAGTAGAAACTCCGAAGTTTATGTTGGTATATTTTTTGTAATATATGACTTGTATTAGGTTGGTCAAATTGACGACCTAGGGGTACGCGCACGCCCTGTAAACTGAGAAAGAGGTAGTACATACTTTGTTTTGAAAAGTCAAACATACCAATGTTTGACCAAGTTTTTCAAAAAAAGATCAACATCCAGATGTACTGTTGTAGTTTATTTATTTAATACTTTAGATATTGATAGTTTATTCTAGAAACTTGGACAATGGACATCTTTGACTAAAAGAAACTAATATGCAAAGCACTGTGGAACAGAGGCAACATAAAGCATGCCATATATAAACTGCGTGAGGTTGTTAATCGACAAGCATGAAGATGGTACTTAAGCAGTGAAGCATGAGGCTTTCAAATTGAAACCTTACACAGTGAGATAAAATCCCGGTATAATCTACTACTTGTTTAGCACCAAAGTGATCGAGATTGAAGTTGAATCGGCCTGCCAAAGAAGGAAATGATGATAGAGGGATAGGAAGGAGGTATCGAGAGTTGTACAGCAAATCTTATGGGCCATGGCGTGTTGATGAAGGTGACCAAGTTCCGAAGACGATAGTCGTCTCTAGGCCCCGAGCATCGTTGTCGTTGGATGTTAATTACTGCACAAAAGAAGGGGAGAAAGATGGAGCGATGGCGGGGTGTGCATTGTGGTGGTGGACAAGCAAAGCCCGTGCAACCTTGTGGTGCGGAGGAGGCGGTGTGGGACGGGCGCCCGTGCAACCGTGTAGTGCGGAGGAGGCAGTGATGGACTGGCGGCGCCCATGCAACCATATGATGCGGAGGAGTAGGTGATGGGTTGGGTGCCTGTGAAACCGTGTGGTGCGGAGGAGGTGGTGATGGATCGGGCGTACCGCCATGAGAGAAGGGGAGAAAGATGGAGAGACGGGCGGGGCATGCGGCGTGGTGGACTGATAGCACCCATGTAGCTACGTGACATAGAGGAGGCGGTTATGGGCCAAGCTGGCGGTGACCGTGCCGCTATGCGATGGTACATCACTTTTATAAGCGTGAATATAGTTGGCCACATCATTAATTTCCCTCGTACCAGATATACATGAGTAACATGTAACCCTTTTTTCTCTCGCAAAAAAGTAGTCCCTCTGATCTAAAATAAAAGTTGTGGTTTTAGTTTAGGGAGTAAGTGACACATAACACATCAAGTACTGGACATACGTAGTTGGATGGTTGACCCAAATAGTAAACAATACCTAATGTTGGGTGGTTAGGAGGACATTGGTATCCCTGCCACCAGAGTTGAAGTCCCAGACTTGACATCTGTGCTCGCATTTTCCTGGATTTATTTCAGACCTTTCGGCGATGTGCGTTCAGTGGGAGGAGGTGTTTTCATCAACTACGAAGTTGTTTGTGGAGACTTCGTCAATCTCAAGATGATGTGTCGGTTCAGTCTCTCAGAGTTACTCATAGGGATATGATGTGCGTGTGTGCATCCATAGGATGAGTGTTTGCTCGTGTATGTGAGCGAGTTCGACTGTACTGTGTTAAAGAAAAAACAATACCTACTTACCTAATAAAAGACCATGATTTTTCTAAGAAAAACAAAGTGATTCTTCTAAAAAATAGGAGACGTGGTCACTTTAACCATCCCAGCCCCGGAGCGCTCACAGCGCTTAATTTCTAGGGAGCTTAGGTATTGTAGTGACTAGTTAGATTAGAGCAGGACTCCTGACCGTCGCCTGACCGTCCACCTCTTCAGAAGTGTCGCCGCCTCCGGCATAATGACATGAGAATTCAGAACCCCAATTTGCATTCAGCTATAGGTTTAGAAAAACCCCAGCAGCTCTTGTGATTCTGCTACCTGAAATTGATTCAATCTCCACAGAGGAGGAACCTGTCTGTTTTGCTTTTTGCGGTTCTAAACTTCTGAACCTGTATGAACAAATTATATAATAGCATTGGCCTGTAATGATTGCATTCTTATTCTGGCTGCCACTTCAGTGTTGCCAGGTGCATTTCTCTTAGGTGCCAATTTGAGAACCTCTGTCAACAGGTATGCAATGGCACTGGTTTGTAATGGTTATTTTCTTATTCTGGCTACTACTTCAGCGCTGCCCGGCGCGTTTCTCTTAGATGTCAGTGCTGCTGTTTCAAGTTTCAGTCATTTAGCAGAGAATAAATTTGTGTTTTCACATAGATCAACTTCTGAACATGGGCATTTCAATGCGCTGGACAAGTGATGCCGGCGACTTGCTGCATTTTGCTGCGTGTGTGGTGTTTCTGAACAAAATTCAGGTTATAGTATTACCACAGCACCATAAGATACCAGTTTCTGCACATTACATTCTCAGGGTTTCTACATCAGCTGTCCTCCTTTTGTTAGCAAAACCGTAAGGGTTTTTATCTGCCTGGAGCCCTCGATGGTTGCATAACAACTTTCGCACAGAACTTGCAGAGCATCTTGCGCTCGCTTCTCTGTTTTCCTCTGGTTTTGTACGTGTGCATGCCAACAACTTCAGTTCAAACACAAGTTGAGACAGTAAAACATTGACATGTCACTATGTCCGTAAAAAGTATGTTTCGCTTACAAGACAAATTCAACTATCCTCGCAGAGAAAAGAAGCGAAGAAGAGAATTTTAGCTCAACAAAAGTTGGAGTTACACATTGGTACGATCTCGTCTGAGCATCAGGCACACACTGGGCGTATCGATCGATCGATCCTTGTCTTAAGCCAACTCGATCAGGCATCGCTGTCGTCGTCGTCGCTGCTGACTCGCCGCTGTCGTTTGTGGTACTCCCGGGCTTGGAGTTCGACGCCTTGGTTGGCCTTCTCGCAGGCGTCGATCCAGTCGTGGTAGACGTCGACGGGCTCGGTGAGGTAATGCGCCGCGGTGTGGTAGAACTCCTGGCAGACGTAGCAGACGGCGGTGGCGACGTAGAGCTTGAGGTTGATGGTGCAGGACACGCCGCCGGGGTGGTTGCAGAAGGGGCAGCAGAAGGAGGTCTCCAGCTTGGGCGCCGGCTTCTTCCGCGACGCCGTCTTGGAGCTCATCGACTTGCGCTTCGCCATCTTCTTCTCACCACCAGATCGCAGGCGCAGCTAGGTTCAGACGCGATGTGTGTTGGTAGGGAAAGCGTTGGGCGTGTTGCCTTATAAAGGTTCTCCCAGTCCGAGGTACGTACTCCGCCTCCTCTTCGGCGGCAGCAGTGCATTCCGTGGTGCGGCGGTGCAAGGAAGCCATCGACGAGTCGAAGCCGGATTCTGGCGGCCAGTCGAAATGGCCGAGTCGCTGCGAGCGGCCGGGAGAAGATGACGGGAGCTAGCTAGTCCGCCTGGGCTACGCATTGGTGGCTGGGTTGGTGGAGCTCTCGCTTGCGTACTGTGGCACAACTACGGTTCTTCTCCGGACTGGGAAAACAAATAAAATCATTTTTTGTAACAACTAATAAAATGATTTAAAACCACATGTGTCCTCAAGGTAGATCTTAAGTTTTTTTAGTGTGTTTTTTGGATTATCCCATTTCATGGATTCACTAGTATTCGGCATATTTTTATTGTAAAAGAATATTCACTAGTATTTTTTTAATATAAAGACAGATTCATCTCTGATTTTCATTACTCAAAACCTGGATTCACCGGCATAATCGTGGAATTGTTCCAAACACTTCAACCATTTTCGCGCACTGCAACATGATAGACTCACGAGGGCGCATGCGTCTTCTGCAACCAGGAGCCAGAGTCTCCTTGCCGGAAGCTCCTTCTCTTGTCAAGTGTCATACAAGGTCCCTACCGATCTCCTAGGGGCGCCGACTCCCTTCCGAGAATGGTGGGCCGCCTCATATTGCCGCATGCCGGATGCACAGCGAAAAGGCGTTGTCCTCATTCACGACGCAAACACCAGAATGACTTCATCTCCAACATCGAGCAACCCTCGATCTCTCGTCTGGTTTAGAATTTGTAACAATGCATCACACTCTTTAGCTGCGTATGTTCATGGTCTAGGGAGTGGCAGGTGTGAGACCTGATTAGGCCAGTTCCCTGAGTTTGTACAAAACACTATAACTGGTGACTTAGCTAGATCGTCATCGTAATGGAATACATAGGTGTTCTGTTTCATAAAAAGCACCAAGGGAATACTAATCTTCTTGCTGCCAGGTTAGGGAAAATGGTCTACGGTCGGGCACCCCTATGTTCTTTCTCATGTGAGCACACCACATCCTCCTTGTGTACGTGGCCCCATGCATTACACCCGATGTATCTTCACACCCATTCTATCAATGAAAAGATATACAAGCTTTGCATACCGTGAAAACCTCCTAGTATAATAGACTCTAGTTCATTTTACGAGGGCAGAGAATAAGGTTTAGTTTGGCAGCACAAATCATACCTAGTAATTTCAAAGTGTCTTAATGTCCCACAAGTATAGGGGATCTATAGTAGTCCTTTTAGTAAGTTGGAGTGTCGAACCCAACGATAAGCAGAAGGATTTGATAAGTAGTTTTCAGCAAAGTTTCAATGCAAGTGTTGTAAAATTAGTTTTGATAGGCAGTTTGATAGCAAAATAATTCGTAACAAGGTAACAAGTAATAACACAAGTAAATAGGTGCAGCAACTAGCCCAATCCTTAATTATACTAAGGACAAGCCGGAGGTGTTTCTTATAATGGCTAAAACGCTCTTGAGGCTAAAACGCTGTGGTGCTCTGTGGGTGGACTAGAGCTAAGACGCTGCCCTAACATGAACAAATACCGGATCAATCACTCGTAGCGACTAAATTGGTCGCCCATTTACCGGTAGGAAGGTGTTTACTGGTTCCGGTTTTGGGAACGCTCTAGAAGGTTCCAACGAGGGTTTTCCATTTTAGGAAGCTTCTAGAAGCTTCTCAAAACTATTTTATCCTTTATGTTTCTTATTTTGTTTTTTCTTCTCTATTTTCTATTTGTTATTATTTTACTTTTTTCCTTTTGAAAAAAATCTCCGGGATTTCAATTTTTTTGTTAAAAAATCTCCGGGATTTCAATTTTTTGTTCAAATTAATTTTTTGCTCGTGTTTAAAAAAATGTCCAGGAATTTAATTATTTTTATTATTTTCAAATTTTTCCTCATAAATTCAAAAATATTCGGGTTTTCAGAAAATGTTCAAATTTCAAACAATGTTCCCTTTTCAAATTTGTTCAATATCTATTAAGATCTTGGTTTCCTATTTTTGGCAAAGATAAGAAATGTCAGTGGTTGTTGATGTTGTTGTTGTTGTTGTTGTTGTTGTTGTTGTTGTTGTTGTTGTTGTTGTTGTTTGTTGGACAATATGGAGATGTGTAGTAATCATTCTTGTTTGAACACAATAGGATGAATGATCCTTTTATCCTGATTTATTTGGTCGAATATTGGCTTAATTATTAGCCTATATTGCAGACAACACATAAATTCAGAGGAAACTGACCTTGGGGGAAACTCTTTGAGCATGTGGCAAATGAAATCTTTGGCGTCATGGAATTCTTGGAGAACGACCTGATCCACTTTATTATAATGAACTAAGAAAATTATACTTAACTGGAAATGCATAAACAAACATGTAAGCATTCTAAGAAGACACGATCTCTTAGTCCCTACTCCCAATTTGTGTTCCCTCCTTTCACTGCCTTCCCATTCAACAAGGCTATGCTATTGTGATGGTGGATGAAATAACGGAGAGATTTGAGGAGCTCTAGCTTGACACCCTACATGTGAAGGGGAGACTCAGCTGGGTCTTGCTCTGAAGACTCCATGTCTACGGCGGAAGGAGCACATCAAGCTTCTGAACTTGACGCCTCCGGCTCCTCCTCCTCCTCCAGCGAGTCAGCTGGGCACTCCGCCTCCTCCGTCTCCTACTCCTCCTCCGACGGGCACTCCGCCTCCTGCTCCGGCGCGTGAGGGTGGCTTTCCGCCTCCTTCTCCGCCTGCTCCGGTGCATCCGAGCAGCCCAACTCCTCCTTCGCCTCGTCGGCAACGGTGGAACACAGACGCCGCCGCTCCGGCTGCTCCGATGCATCGGACCACTCCGCCTCCTTCTACTACTCGTCAGCAGAAACGGAAGAGAGCCGGCGCCGCTCCGGCGTCTAGCAGTACAACCAGAGGCGGGAGGCAATACAGATTCGATCCATCTCTCAAGCCTGTAGGGAAGTTACCATATGAGATGACTGTGGAGGAAAACGAGCAGATCGTTCAAGCCCAAGTGAAGGACTTCTTTGAAACGAAAAGAGCTATGAAGCATCCACCTCCGGAGGAGAACATAGATCCGGTGAAAGCGAAGCGCACTCTCAATGCCCTGAAGCGACCACCACCGCGTTCGCCGGATAACAATCATCTCCGCTGTCTTAAAAAGACATTGCAAGAAGCGCGCCAGTTGGGAAGTACTTCAACTGACAAAAGGTCAAAAGAACGAAGAAGTGGGAAGAAAATTCCCCAGCTCGAAGAACAGGAGAACCAATTATCCCCCCCCCCCCGCTCATGGTGTCTAGTGATATCGTCGCAAATCAGCCGTTGCTGCCTGGTTTCACTATTGGTGATTACCTGCCTGACGATGTCGAATTTGAAACAATGGAGGTGGACGAATTCAAATACCATTACGGGAAGCCTCTCATCAAATGTACTCTTGCTCTAACAACGTTGGTGCGAAGATTCCATGACTGGTACATGAAAACCTGCAGCAAGTCCGGGAAGGATGCTTTGCCGATGCTGATTAAAGAGGACCACGACTTCATTGGCCAAGAACTGTTAACTGATGATTTTGACGAGTTTTTCCAGTTCTACAATCAACAGGCCCTCGACAAATCACTTGTGGCTTGCTACTGTCTGTAAGTACTACTTTATGTAATTAAGTCTCTCTATATATACCTCAGCTCTTTCATTACATATATAATTATCCTCACTATATTATGCAGATTGAAGATCGTCGAATACAGAAAAGCACAAATCTATGACATAGGGTTCATTAACCCAAATGTCATACATGAATACACGGTAAAAAAAGCCGAAGAGACCAAGGACAACTTGCTCAAATCGTTGCTCAAAAATCAAACCAAATATAAAATATTCTTTCCTTACAACTTCAAGTGAGTGTTACACTGTCTTGTGCATGTTCGCTTTCCCTTATTACTCGAGGTTATAGTCACGTAACTGATGAGTTGTGCATGCGTGCGTAGCTTCCACTTTATTCTCCTAGTGATTAAGCTTGAGAAGGGAGAAGTAACCATCTTAGACTCGAGACGAAAAGATCCCGAGGACTATGCGGACATGACTAGAATGCTCCAGAAGTAAGTTCAATTGATCATTATCGCACCATATCGGCAACTTTGTTCATTTCCTGATATCAAGTAATTATTTTCTTTGTCTGACAGAGTTTGGAAAAAATTCACCACAATTTCTACGGGATTTCTGACCGAGCTGACATTTAAACAACCGAAAGTAAGTACTATACCTAGTTCCGCGCATCTCCCATTGATTGTAGCTACTTTCATCAATACCATTTAGCATGCTTGCTTATCAGTTTGAATGACCTCTATTTCTTGTAAAGTGCTTGTGCCAGGAACAAGGAAATTATTTCTGTGGATACTACGTTTGCGAGTTCATCTACAACGAGACAGCCAAGAATAAGCGGGGCTACACGGAAAAACAATATCAAGTGCGTGAAAAAATATTCACAATTGTATTTATTACCATAATTTGTGTTGAGTTTCATTCATACACATGTATTGACCCTCTTCTTTGATTTAGATCTGGCAGCTGCGGGATGAGCTCCTACCACATGATCGCATAAAAGCAATTCAAGAGGAATTGGCGGGATTCTTTATTGACCATGTCATCAAGAAATCCGGCGAATACCATGTGGCACTTGACTTCAGACTTTAAGGATTGTAATAGATCTTATATTGTATATATGTAGCTAGTAGCATCGGATAGATATACGAAAACTTGTTGTGCGACCAATCTCTCGGAGAAGGAGAGATCGATCACTTCTCTCTGTATATGTTCATGACGATCTTCTGTACTTAATGGTTTCCTTCATTTTCTTACTAGCTAGCATGTTGAGTCCTCTATACGTATAGTACGTAGCTTGGACCAAGCATGGAGATAAGAGAGGTCTCTTCTTTCTATTAGCTAGCTAACACAATATATGAAACCCCTAATCAAATTAACCCTCCAAAACTCCCCAACCCCCCCCCTCTTTCAAAACAAAAAACAAAAACCCCAGCCTCTGAACTGCTGACGCGTGGATGTTTTTTGCTCCCTGTTGGTGTTATCAACCGGGACTAAAGGCCCTCCTGCCTGGGCAAGCCGCAGCCGCCACGTGCATCCCCATCTTTCCCAGTTCGCGAGCGAACCGGGACTAAAGGTCATGGGCTTTAGTACCGACCCTTTAGTCCCAATTCCAGAACCGGGACAAATGGGCATCTGGAACCGGGACAGATGGGCCTTTTTCTACTAGTGAGAGGTCGATCGCTTATCTTTGTATATGTTCATGACGATCTTGTGTACTTAATGGTTTCTACATTTGCTTACTAGCTAGCGTGTCGAGTTCTCTCTATACGTATGATAGCTAGCGTCGACCAAGCACGGAGATAAGAGAGGTCACTTCTCTCTAGCTTTTAGCTAGCTAACACAATATATGAAACCACTAAATAATTAACCCTCCAAAACCCCTACCCCCCCCCCTTTCAAAAAAAAACAAAAACCCCAGCTCTTGAGCTGCTGACGCGTGGATGACATTTGGTCCCGGTTGGTGTTACCAACCGGGACTAAAGGTCCTCCTGCCTGGGCTCGCCGTAGCGGCCACGTGGAGCATCAGCTGTCCCGGTTCGTAAGCGAATCGGGACTAAATGTGTTGGGCTTTAGTCTCGACCCATTAGTCCCGGTTCCAGAACCGGGGCTAATGGGCCTATGCAACCCGGACAAATGGCCCAATTTCTACTAGTGTATGGCGATGTGTAGTAATCATTCTTGTTTTGAATGCAATAGGATGAGTGATCCTTTTATCCTAGTTTATTTTGTCGAATGCTGGCTTAATTATTAGCTTATATTGCAGACAACACATAAATTCAGAGGAAACTGACCTTGGGGGTAAGGATGGCAATTTTACCCATGGGTACGGGTACCCGCGGGTACCGTACCCGCATGGGTAGGGTATGGGCACATTTTTATACCCATGGGCAGTACCCATACCCTACCCGTTAAGTCATGGGTAGGGTACGGGTATATCCTTGTACCCGCGGGTATACCCATACCCTGCCCGCTTGTAACAATAATGTTAAGTTGTTGTCAGTTAATCATTAATTTGTCATGTGACTCGTCTACTCCTATTGACTTATGAGTATGTTGTTCTAAATTTTGATAGTAGTCTTGCGCCCGTCTACTTGTTATTGAGCTAAGATATTTGATTTCTTTTTCCAAATTTGTTATGAATGAGTGTAAAATTACGAACAACTTGTGTACTATTTGTTCTACCCGTTGGGTACCCAATGGGTATGGGTAACCGTCGGGTATGGGTATGGGTAAAGTTTTAGACCCGTGGGTACGGGTATGGGTAGAATTTTATACCCACTTACTATATGGGTATGGGTATGGTATTGCTCTACCCTGCCCATACCCTACCCATTGCCATCCTTACTTGGGGGAAACTCTTTGAGCATGTGGAAAATGAAATCTTTGGCTTCATGGAGTTCTTGGAGAACGACCTGATCCACTTTATTATAATTAACTAAGGAAATTATACTCAACTGGAAATGCATAAACAAACATGTAAGCATTCTAAGAAGACACGATCTCTTAGTCCCCACTCTCAATTTTTGCCTCGACATTACTCTATGGGTTTGGTAGAGTAGAAGATCAAACATTTGCATGTTTGACTGACTTCGAATGTTTCGAACACTACTAGGAAAAGTGTTGGGGAACGTAGTAATTTCAAAAATTTTCCTACGCACACGCAAGATCATGGTGATGTATAGCAACGAGAGGGGAGAGTGTTGTCTACATACCCTTGTAGACCCGAAGCGGAAGCGATCACAACGTAGAGGAAGTAGTCGTACGTTCTCCTCGCGATCCGACCGATCCGGCACCGTTACTCGGCGCCCGAGTTCTTGACACACGACAGCTCGATGACGCCCTCGTACTCGATCTAGCCGAGTGTCGAGGGAGAGTTCCGTCGACCGACGACGACGCAGGACGATCTTGATGTGTTATCGCGAGGGCTTCGCTAAGCTTCATGACGATATGACCGAGGTGGAATATGGTGGAGGGGGCACCGACACGGCTAAGGAATGATCCGTAGATCAAACTTGTGTGTCCTAGGGTGCCCCCTGCCCTGTGATATAAAGGAGGGAGGGGGAGGTGCGGCCGGCCTAGAGGAGGCGGCGGGAGGAGTCCTACTCCCACCGGGAGTAGGACTCCCCCTTCCTAGTTGGAATAGGATTGGGGAGGGAAGAGGAAGGGGGCGCCGCCTCCTTGTCCTGTTCGGACTGGGGGAGGCGCGGCCACCCCTGGCCGGCCCTCCTCTTCTCCTCGAGGCCCACCGAGGCCCATTTACCTCCCGGGGTTCCAGTAACCTCCGGTACTCCAGAATTCTGTTTTCACCCGGAACCATTCGAACTCCAAATATAGGCTTCCAATATATCAATCTTTATGTCTCGACCATTTCGAGACTCCTCGTCATGTCCGTGATCACATCCGGACTCGAACTTCTTGGTACATCAAAATACATAAACTCATAATAACATCGCCATCGAAACCTTAAGCGTGCGGACCCTACGGTTCGAGAACAATGTAGACATGACCTAGAACTATTCTCGGTCAATAACCAATAGCGGGACCTGGATGCCCATATTGGTTCCTACATATTCTACGAAGATCTTTATCGGTCAGACCGCATAACAACATACGTTGTTCCCTTTGTCATCGGTATGTTACTTGCCCGAGATTCGATCGTCGGTATCCAATACCTAGTTCAATCTCGTTACGGCAAGTCTCTTTACTCGTTCCGTAATACATCATCTCACAGCTAACTCATTAGTTGTAATGCTTGCAAGGCTTGATGATGTGCATTACCGAGAGGGCCCAGAGATACCTCTCCGACAATCGGAGTGACAAAACCTAATCTCGAAATACGCCAACCCGACATACGCCTTTGGAGACACTGTAGTACTCCTTTATAATCACCCGATTCACGTTGTGACGTTTGGTAGCACCAAAGTGTTCCTCCGTAAACGGAGTTGCATAATCTCATAGTTACGAGGAACATGTATATGTCATGGATAAAAGCAGTAGCAACATACTAAACGATCGTGTGCTAAGCTAATGGAATGAGTCATGTCAATCGATCATTCTACTAATGATATGACCTTGTTAATCAAATAACAACTCCTTGTTCATGGTCGGAAACATAACCATCTTTGATTAACAAGCTAGTCTAGTAGAGGCATACTAGTGACATGTTGTTTTGTCTATGCATTCACACATGTATCATGTTTCCGGTTAATACAATTCTAGCATGAATGATAAACATTTATCATGATATAAGGAAATAAATAATAACTTTATTATTGCCTCTAGGAATATTTCCTTGATCTCCCACTTGCACTAGAGTCAATAATCTAGATTACATAGTAATGATTCTAACACCCATGGAGTCTTGGTGCTGATCATGTTTTGCTCGTGGAAGAGGCTTAGTCAACGGTGCGCAACATTTAGATCCGTATGTATCTTGCAAATCTCTATGTCTCCCACCGACTAAGTCCCGAATGGAATTGAAGCGTCTCTTGATGTGCTTGGTCCTCTTGTGAAATCTGGATTCCTTCGCTAAGGCAATTGCTCCAAAGATTGTCACGAAGATTTTCATTGGACCCGATGCACTAGGTATGACACCTAGATCGGATATGAACTCCTTCATCCAGACTCCTTCATTAGCTGCTTCGAAGCTGCTATGTACTCCGCTTCACATGTAGATCCCGCCACGACGCTTTGTTTAGAACTCGCACCAACCGACAGCTCATCCGCTTAGTGTAAATACGTATCCGGTCTGCGATTTAGAATCGTCCGGATCGGTGTCAAAGCTTGCATCAACGTAACTGCCATTACGATGAGCTCTTTGTCACCTCCATATACGAGAAACATATCCTTAGTCCTCTTGGTATTTCAGATGTTCTTGACCGCTGTCCGATGATCCACTCTGGATTACTTTGGTACCTCCTGCTAAACTTATAGCAAGGCACACATCAGGTCTGGTACACAGCATTGCATACATGATAGAGCCTATGGTGAAGCATAGGAACATCTTTCATTTCTCTCTATCTTCTGCAGTGGTCGGGCATTGAGTCTTACTCAATTTCACACCTTGTAACACGTGCAAGAACCCTTTCTTTGCTCGATACATTTTGAACTTCTTCAAAATTTTGTCAAGGTATGTGCTTTGTGAAAGTCCAATTAAGCGTCTTGATCTATCTCTATAGATCTTAATGCCCAATATGTAAGCAGCTTCACCGAGGTCTTTCATTGAAAAACTCTTATTCAAGTATCCCTTTATGCTATCCAGAATTCTATATCATTTCCGATCAGCAATATGTCATCTACATATAATATCGAAATGCTACAGAGCTCCCACTCACTTTCTTGTAAATACGAGCTTCTCCAAAAGTCAGATGAACACAAATGCTTTGATCACACTATCAAAGCGCTTATTCCAACTCCGAGATGCTTGCACCAGTCCATAAATGGATCATTGGAGCTTGCACACTTTGTTAGCTCCTTTGGATCGATAAAACCTTTCGTTGCATCATATACAACTCTTCTTCCGTAAATCCATTCAGAATGCGTCTTTACATCCATTTGCCAAATTTCATAATTATAAAACGCGCAATCGCTAACATGATTCGGACAGACTTAAGCATCGCTACGGGTGAGAAGGTCTCATCGTAGTCAATCCCTTGAACTTGTCGAAAACCCTTTGCGACAAGTCGAGCTTTGTAGACGATAACATTACCGTCGCCGTCGGTCTTCTTCTTGAAGATCCACTTGTTTTCTATTGCTTGCCGACCCTCGGGCAAGTCAACCAAAGTCCATACTTTGTTTTCATACATGGATCCCATCTCGATTTCATGGCCTCAAGCCATTTTATGAATCTGGGCTCACCATCGCTTCTTCATAGTTCGTAGGTTCATCATGATCTAGTAGCATGATTTCCGAACAGGATTGCCGTACCACTCAGTGCGGATCTTACTCTGGTTGATCTACGAGGTTCTGTAGTAACTTGATCTGAAGTTTCATGATCAACATCATCAACTTCCTCACTACTTGGTGTAGGTGTCTCAGAAACCGGTTTCTGCGACAAACTACTTTCAAGTAAGGGAGAAGGTATTATTACCTCATCAAGTTCCACTTTCCTCCCACTCACTTCTTTCGAGAGAAACTCCTTCTCTAGAAAGGATCCATTCTTAGCAACGAATGTCTTGCCTTCGGATCTGTGATAGAAGGTGTACCCAACTGTCTCCTTTGGGTATCCTATGAAGACACATTTCTCCGATTTAGGTTCGAGCTTATCAGGTTGAAGCTTTTTCACATAAGCATCGCATCCCCAAACTTTAAGAAACGACAACTTTGGTTTCTTGCTAAACCATAGTTCATAAGGTGTCGTCTCAACGGATTTCGATGGTGTTCTATTCATGTGAATGCGGCCGTCTCTAGAGCATAACCCCAAAACGATAGCGGTAAATCTGTAAGAGACATCATAGATCGTACCATATCTAGTAAAGTACGATTACGACGTTCGGACACACCATTACGCTGTGGTGTTCCGGATGGCGTGAGTTGCGAAACTATTCCGCAGTGTTTCAAATGTAAACCAAACTCGTAACTCAAATATTCACCTCCACGATCAGATCGTAGAAACTTAATTTTCTTATTACGATGATTTTCAACTTCACTCTGAAATTCTTTCAACTTTTCAAACGTTTCAGACTTATGTTTCATTAAGTAGATATACCCATATCTGCTTAAGTCATCTGTGAAAGTGAGAAAATAACGATATCCGCCACGAGCCTCAACATTCATCGGACCACATACATCTGTATGTATGATTTCCAACAAATCTGTTGCTCTCTCCATAGTACCGGAGAACGGTGTTCTAGTCATCTTGCCCATGAGGCACGGTTCGCAAGTGCCAAGTGATTCATAATCAAGTGACTCCAAAAGTCCATCAAGATGGAGTTTCTTCATGCGCTTTACACCGATATGACCTAAACGGCAAGTGCCACAAATAAGTTGCACTATCATTATCAACTCTGCATCTTTTGGTTTCAACATTATGAATATGTGTATCACTACTATCGAGATTCATCAAAATAGACCACTCTTTAAGGGTGCATGACCATAAAAGATATTACTCATATAAATAGAACAACCATTATTCTCGATTTAAATGAATAACCGTCTCGCATCAAACAAGATCCAGATATAATGTTCATGCTCAACGCAGCACCTAATAACAATTATTTAGGTCTAAAACTAATCCGAAGGTAGATGTAGAGGTAGCGTGCCGACCGCGATCACATCGACTTTGGAACCATTTCCCACGCAAGATCGTCACCTCGTCCTTTGCCGGTGTTAAGCAATCCGTAGTCCCTGCTTTGAGTTGCAAATATTAGCAATGTAACCAAGATATCAAATACCAGTGCTCTGCGAGCTCTAGTAAGGTACACATCAATAACATGTATATCACATATACCTTTGTTCACCTTGCCATCCTTCTTATCCGCCAAATACTTGGGGCAGTTCCGCTTCAAATGACGATCGCTTGCAGAGAAGCACTCGATTTGAGCTTAGGTCCGACTTGGGTTTCTTCTCCGAGCAAAGACAACTTGCTTGTTGTTCTTCTTGAAGTTCCCTTCTTCTTCCCTTTGCCTTTCTTCTTGAAACTAGTGGTCTTATTGACCATCAACACTTGATGCTCCTTCTTGATTTCTACCTCGCAGCCTTTAGCATTGCGAAGAGCTCGGTATAGTCTTTACTAACCCTTGCATATTATAGTTCATCACGAAGCCTTTGTAGCTTGGTGGCGTGATTGAAGAATTTCATCAATGACACAATCATCCGGAAGATTAACTCCCAATTGTGTCAAGTGATTGTAGTACCCGGACATTACGAGTATGTGCTCACTAATGTAACTATTCTCCTCCATCTTGCAGCTATAGAACTTATTGGAGACTTCATATCTCTCAATCCGGGCATTCTGTTGGAATATCAACTTCAACTCTGGAACATCTCATATGCTCCATGACGCTCAAAACGTCGTTGAAGTCCCGGTTCTAAGCCGTAAAGCATGGCACATCGAACTATGGAGTAGTCATCAGCTTTGCTCGCCAGACGTTCACAACATCCGGTGTTGCTCAAAGAAGAAGAGTCTGGCACCTAGCGGTGTATCGGGACGTAACTCTTCAGGCAGCAATGAGGATAATCCTCAAGTTACGGACCCAATCCATGTAATTGCTACCATCATCTTTCAACTTTGCTTTCTCAAGGAACGCATTAAAATTCAATGGAACAACAAAGACGAGCCATCTATCTACAATCAAACATAAACAAGCAAGATACTATCGGTACTAAGTTCATGATAAATTTAAGTTCAATTAATCATATTACTTAAGAACTCCCACTTAGAAAGACATCTCTAGTCATCTAAGTGATCACGTGATCCAAATCAACTAAACCATAACCGATCATCACGTGAAATGGAGTAGTTTTCAATGGTGAACATCTTATGTTGATCATATCTACTATATGATTCACGCCGACCTTTCGGTCTCGTGTTCCGAGGCCATATCTGCATATGCTAGGCTCGTCAAGTATAACCCGAGTATTCTGCGTGTGCAAAACTGGCTTGCACCCGTTGTAGATGGACGCAGAGCTTATCACACCCGATCATCACGTGGTGTCTGGGCACGACGAACTTTGGCAACGGTGCATACTCGGGGAGAACACTTCTTGATAATTTAGTGAGAGATCATCTTATAATGCTACCGTCAATCAAAGCAAGATAAGATGCATAAAAGGATAAACATCACATGCAAATCAATATAAGTGATATGATATGGTCACCATTGTCACCGGCGCGACACCTTGATCTCCATCGTAGCATCGTTGTCGTCTCGCCAATCTTATGCTTCTACGACTATCGCTACCGCTTAGTGATAAAGTAAAGCATTACAGGGTGATTGCATTGCATACAATAAAGCGACAACCATATGGCTCCAGCCAGTTGCCGATAACTTCGGTTACAAAACATGATCATCTCATACAATAAAATATAGCATCACGTCTTGACCATATCACATCACAACATGCCCCGCAAAAACAAGTTAGACGTCCTCTACTTTGTTGTTGCAAATTTTACGTGGCTGCTACGGGCTTAAGCAAGAACCAGTCTCACCTACGCATCAAAACCACAACGATACTTCGTCAAATAGACTCCGTTTTAACCTTCTCAAGGACCGGGCGTAGCCACACTTGGTTCAACTAAAGTGAGAGAGACAGCACCCACGGTCACCTTTAAGCAACGAGTGCTCGAGCGGTGAAACCAGTCTCGCGTAAGCGTACGCGTAATGTCGGTCTGGGCCGCTTCATCTCACAATACCGCTGAACCAAAGTATGACATGCTGGTAGGTAGTATGACTTGTATCGCCCACGACTCACTTGTGTTCTACTCGTGCAAAACATCAAACCATAGAAAAAGACCTAGGCTCGATACCACTGTTGGGGAACGAGTAATTTCAAAAATTTCCACGCACACGCAAGATCATGGTGATGTATAGCAACGAGAGGGGAGAGTGTTGTCTACATACCCTTGTAGACCCGGCGGAAGCGATCACAACGTAGAGGAAGTAGTCGACGTTCTCCTCGCGATCCGACCGATCCCGCACCGTTACTCCGGCGCCCCGAGTTCTTGACACACGACAGCTCGATGACGTCCCTCGTACTCGATCCAGCCGAGTGTCGAGGAGAGTTCCGTCAAGACGATGGCGTGGTGACGATCTTGATGTGTTACGGCGCAGGCTTCGCCTAAGCTTTGACGATATGACCGAGGTGGAATATGGTGGAGGGGGCACCGACACGGCTAAGGAACGATCCGTAGATCAAACTTGTGTGTCCTAGGGTGCCCCCTGCCCCGTATATAAAGGAGGGAGGGGGAGGTGCGGCCGGCCTAGAGGAGGCGGCCGAGGAGTCCTACTCCCACGGAGTAGGACTCCCCACTTTCCTAGTTGGAATAGGATTGGGGGAGGAAGAGGAAAGGGGCGCCGCCCCCTCCTGTCCTATTCGGACTGGGGGGGGGCGCGGCCCCCTGGCCGGCCCTCCTCTTCTCCTCGAGGCCCACCGAGGCCCATTTACCTCCCGGGGTTCCAGTAACCTCCGGTACTCGTAAATTCTGTTTTCACCGGAACCATTCAACTCCAAATATAGGCTTCCAATATATCAATCTTTATGTCTCGACCATTTCGAGACTCCTCGTCATGTCCGTGATCACATCCGGACTCGAACTTCTTCGGTACATCAAAATACATAAACTCATAATAAGCGCCATCGAAACCTTAAGCGTGCGGACCCTACGGTTCGAGAACAATGTAGACATGACCTAGAACTATTCTCGGTCAATAACCAATAGCGGGACCTGGATGCCCATATTGGTTCCTACATATTCTACGAAGATCTTTATCGGTCGGACCGCATAACAACATACGTTGTTCCTTTGTCATCGGTATGTTACTTGCCGAGATTCGATCGTCGGTATCCAATACCTAGTTCAATCTCGTTATCGCAAGTCTCTTTACTCGTTCCGTAATACATCATCTCACAGCTAACTCATTAGTTGTAATGCTTGCAAGGCTTCAAATGATGTGCATTACCGAGAGGGCCCGAGATACCTCTCGACAATCGGAGTGACAAAACCTAATCTCGAAATACGCCAACCCAACATCGCCTTTGGAGACACCTGTAGTACTCCTTTATAATCACCCGCACGTTGTGACGTTTGGTAGCACCAAAGTGTTCCTCCGTAAACGGAGTTGCATAATCTCATAGTTACAGGAACATGTATATGTCATGGATAAAAGCAGTAGCAAGATACTAAACGATCGTGTGCTAAGCTAATGGAATGGGTCATGTCAATCAGATCATTCTACTAATGATATGACCTTGTTAATCAAATAACAACTCCTTGTTCATGGTCAGGAAACATAACCATCTTTGATTAACAAGCTAGTCTAGTAGAGGCATACTAGTGACATGTTGTTTTGTCTATGCATTCACACATGTATCATGTTTCCGGTTAATACAATTCTAGCATGAATGATAAACATTTATCATGATATAAGGAAATAAATAATAACTTTATTATTGCCTCTAGGGCATATTTCCTTCAAAAAGGCCTACTAATGGCGCACTACCGGCTAACCACCAAACCACCTGAGCGCCAGCAATTAAAAACAACATGGTATCTTTAAGAATCATTTTGTCCGCGCTATTTATTAGACTTTTTAGTTATTTTGTTTTTTTTTTCAAAAGTTTATTTTTTATGAAAAAGGGCTCATCAAATTTCGAAAATTGTTCACGAATATTTTTTTATGAACTTAAAAAACAGTTCATCAAAGTTTTTTAAAAAGTTCATCAAGTTTGAAAAAAAGTTCATTGATTTTGAGAAAAGTTCACCAAATTTTAAAAATGTTCACTGAATTCTAAAAAAAGTTCATCGAATTTGAAAAAGTTCATAGAATTTGTAAAAAAGTTCATAGAATTTGAAAAAAGTTCATTGAATTTGAAAAAGTTCATCAAATTCGCAAAAAGTTCACAAATCTTTAAAAAAATGTATTTTTAAAAATTTTTAGCAAAAAAACTGTTCCAAAAAATGAAAAAGGAAATAAAATAAAAAACCCAAATGAAAGCATTCTAGGAAAAAAAGAAAAATAACAAAGAATATAAAAAGGAAAAGGTTTTGAGGAAACAATTTCAGGAGGGTGGCTTGTTGGTTGTCACAGCGAACACTGAGCCAGGAGATCGGTAGTTCGAGTCACGTTGCACACGCTCTTTTTTGCATCTCTAAAAACAGGAAGAAAAAAGTAACATGGGCCGGCCCAGGGCGGTGCGTGGGGTGTGTGACCTGTACGGTTAAGCCTATAACGGGCGCTACGGGCGCCGTTTAGGAAATGCTTGCCGGGAACCTCTCTTTGCAAGGTAGGTCATCAAAAGGCTTCTTTGTCATCGAGCCCATGGGGAAGAAAACCAAGAACACTAAATGATGAAACATGACCACTAACCATCATAGCAAACTTGGCACCACAATGTCAATATGACAAGTAGTCACTGCTGTAATCCGTCGAACATAAATCGTTAGTCCATCATCACCACGGCTCAATGGCAGGATGTGCATCAAGCGATAAACCTAAACATCGCATCAAAAATCTTTGGCAAATGAAATGAGTGTTTTTTCCTTTAGCAAAAAAACACGATTGCTTTTTAAGAAGCAGACCATTTTTTTAGCATAAACTTGTTTAAGGATTTTCTATCTTTTTTTAGAGGAAGGGGATTTTTAGCTTAAGGTGAGAAAACCCCGCAAAAAAAAAAAAAGCTTAAGCTGAGAAAGAGAGAAAACAACAATTAGGCGTGCTGGCTGGGTCTAACTTGCACCGGCCGCTGGACGGATTTCCTATGGCCTGGCCCGCAAGCCCACCTGTTGCCGAAAACTAGCTTGAAATACATCCGCCTTGGCGCCCGAACGTAACCGTCCCAACCAACAGCCTTCACTTCTCCTCCCACCTCCCTCCTCGCCGGAGCCCCAAGAAACCAAGAACCCACTCCCCCTCTCCACCGCGCAGAGCCCACCTCCTCTGTTCTGCAGCGGTCCAGCGCAAGCGACCGATGGAGCATCTCCAGGACGGCCACTACGTGCGGCTGCGCAACCCCGTGTTCGGCACGTACCTGCACGCCGACGAGGACGGGCATGGCGTCTCTCAGGGCGACCGCCGGGCGTCGATGAACGCGGCTTGGCTGGTGCACTTGTACCTGCCCCCCGACGATTATGTGCCGTACGGCCCGTACCTACGCCTCCACAGCGCCGCCTACGGCCGGTACCTCGCCGCCACGAACGAGAAGGCGCCGCGCGGGCTCAAAGTCGAGCAGCGGGGCTACGAGGTGGAGCCAATCCCTTGGCGGGCCATCCCGACGGAATCCGGAGACGAAGTCTACCTCCAGCACTTCTACAGCGGCTGCCTCCGCGCCGACAGCGACACCGGCGTCAGCGTCGACAATAACGACTCCGACAACCCCAGCAGCCCGACGATGCACTGGGTCGTGGAGCCCATCCTCACCACGTGGAGGATGCCTCGCCTTCCACTTCCACCTCCGGCTCGGGTGAGTCCGCCATGCCCGCTTCTTGATTCTTCCCGAATTTGCGCGAATTGGGTTCTTGGATGTTGTTAACATGCATCGGAATTTGACCGCAAAGATTGCAAATCGTGTTAATTTCATTCGGTTGGGAGCAATTCTTGGCTCAGATTCGTATTTGATCTCCTGATCGATGGTTCTTTGCGACTCAGCTGCACGACGAGTTGCTGCCGCGGGAAATCACGTACGTGTGGCCGAACGTCGAGGGGGCCCTCGTCAACCACAACGAGTTCGTCTTCTGGGGGAGGTCCGTGTACGAGCTGAGGCAGGAGCTGGCCCGGCGGCTGCCGGTGGACGTCTCTCAGTTTCAGCTCGCCATGTGCCTCGCCACACGTTATGGCCGGTCTTTCCCACTCGTCGTCGACCTGCCCCGCAACCAGCAGGCCCTCATCGTCGTCGTCGACTTCGCGGGGACGCCTGGTGAGAGGCCCTCAACTTCCTACTCTTTTCCTTTGGCAAGAAACTCGTCTGGAACTTTTCCGGATATTTGCACTAGTCTGAAATACAGTTTACTGAAACTGGTGTCGTCTGAAACTTTGGATAATCTGTTTCAGTTAGGACCTATGACTTGGACATATATAGTCTGAACTGCTGTAGTAGGGTTATAGAAATCAGTAAAGGTTGTTGAATCGAATCAGTAGGTGGTCAACAGGAACGACATTATGCCTGTTGGATTTATGGACCGATGCTAGTGGAAAGCCCAAATCAGTATCAGTTCAGTCTGAACCCAAGTCATTTTTCGTAAGTACTGAACCTGGAAACAGTTGGTTTTTGATGCTACCGAGCTTTGATTCAGATGATTTAGTTTTGCAATTTGATGCCACTGTGCTAGTGGAAGACTTTGGAACTTGAAAACCCAAATCAGTTCAGTCTGAACCTAGTTCAGCTTCACAGAGAAGATAATGATTTCTGTTTTTTAGCCTACTGTAATAGTTTCAGTTAACTTGTGGACAAAATTCAGGTTTTGTCCACAGCACATTGCATTGTTTTGAGGTTTTGTAGATCAGCTTCCTTTTTGATCTTCTTATTTAAACTTGTTGCAGTACCTGTTACTGTGACACATGACGCCTAACTGCTTAACTAATTTTCTTCTAATTCAGCTCACGCGGCGCTGCGGTACGCGGATGTCGATGCAGAGTAGAGAGATACCTCTAGAAGTCGCCTTCCTGTCCACCTCTTCAGAAGCTTCGCCGCCTCGACAACATTAGAACCCAGTTTCTCTCATAGAAATATGGGTTCAGGAAAACCCAGCAGTTCATTTGTTCCTGCTACTTAAACTTGGTTTGTTCTCCTGACAGTAGGATACCTATTTGCTTTGCCATATCGGTTCTAAAATTCTGAAACTGTTTGAGCAATGCGTTGACGATGGCCACTACTTCAACGTTGCCAGGTGCAAGCAGTTGAGCACTTGAGTTTACTAGTGCCTTTTACAGTTTCAGTCGTGTAACATGGTTCATGTCCTGTTTGTTGGTTCTGCTTGTATATTCCAAGCAGACCGAGGTCTGAGAAGAGTTTGCAGTACAGTGGCGATTAGTTGCCAAGAAAGCCAGAATGCAAAACCAGACGACATCGAACAGAAATCTTCCACAACGTCGCAAGGTTTCTAACAGATCACAGCGCAGTCTGGTTCCGCAAAGGATAGCACACATGTATTTGAATTTTTTTTCCATGGCATTAAAAAGCTGCTGTACTTTAAAAAAAACATTTAATTAAAAAAACGTACTTTGTTCTTTTCATGTATTTAAAAGTACATTTGTGTAATTTTAAAAAGTGCTTATGGTTTTTTTAAATGCCCGTGTAATTCAAGAATTTTTTCCCACAGAAAGAAAGAAGTGTTCACACATTTCAAAAATAGTCTTATAATTTTAAGAGGTGTTCATTTAAAAAAATAACAACGTTCATGTATTTTTTAAATGATGTGTAATTTAAAAAAATTCACGCATCAAAAAAAGGTCATAAAAAAATATCGCGCTTGTTCTGTACATGAGAGAGTCTTTCATGATCGTGATAACTATTCAACATCTCACTCCTGTACGGAGGCTGATATTTGGGCCCGACCAGGTCGAAACCGCCCAGGATATACTGAGCACGGTGCAACTCACCCGGTTTGAATGCTGACTTGAATATGGTGGTTCAACATATTTTGGAGGAAGATAATGATTGATTTTTTCTATTGGTTTGTCAGAGGAACCTGTTATTCAGCTTGTGCTGGAAGGTAGTGTAATGAAACTGTCTGAAGAACAGTTTACTGAAACTGTTGTATTCTGCAACTACTGCTAATCTGCTTCAGTTAGAACTTGGGAGCTGTCTGGATTATTGTATTAGATATAAGTAGAAGGAGTTGAATAGAAATAGTTGGTAAATTAGCTTTAGTTGTACAGATGATAGAAGGTTGTCTGAAGCTAAATGGTCTATATTAGTCACATATTCACACTAAGCCTTGACTTGATAAATAATTTTTTGGTTTCATATGCTGTCCTTGATTAGCATACTGTAGAAACTTTGGGACCTGGAAACCCAAATCAGTTGAGTTTCTGTTTGATTAGCCTATTGTAATCCCGATTTTTGTTTCATTTGGCATATTGTAAATGCTTTTAATAGCTGAACCATATTCAGTTTGTATCCTACAGTAATTCAGTTTTTCAGGTTTTGTGCATAGGCTGTCTGTCTTCTAAGTTCATTCTGCAAAGCAGTTCTCCAACGGTTGCCTTACCTTTGACATGACATGATGCCTAAATTTCTCACTGTCTGTTGTAATTCAGCCAACACCGAACTGCGGTACCGGGATGTTGGTGCAGAGTAGAGAAGGATAGGAGCAGGACTCCTGACGCTCGCTCGACAGTCCACCTCTTCAGAAGTGTCGCCGCCTCGGACACGATGAATGAGAATTCAGAATATTTTCCAGTGAGATATAGGTTTAGGAGGAAAACCAGAACCTGTCTGTTCTGGCCTTGTGGTTCTAAACTTCAGAACCTGTATGAACAAATTATACAGTGACATTGTTCTGTAATGACTGCGTTCTTATTGTGGCTGCTACTTGAGCGTTTCCGGGTGCATTTCTCTTAGATGCCAGCAATGATGCGGTGGCTCTTGCAGTTAATTGAGCAGTCCGCTCGAGTTTAGCTGTGCCCTTTCAAGTTTCAGTCCATCAGCGGAAAATGAATGTGTGTTTCGACCGAGATCGAGTTCTGAACATGCAAATGTTCATGGCTTAATCCATGCCTGGCGTTCTCGATTTATCTTTGAATAGCATGTGAAAAAAACACAGGTTTTGAATACTAGTAGTAGCTAGTTTCTGCACATTACATTAGATTGGCTGATGATCAGAACTCATCAATTACTCGGGCAGAAACAGAGGTACAGGACTAGATGCTCCAATCGATACAATTTCAGCCAAACAGCTGAAACTTGAGAGACACCATCATCAAATGCTTTTGAATCCGCGGTTCGTGCTTTCAGGTGGTCAAACCGAAACCCTAGCGCCGCCAGCTCCCTCTTGCCGCCTCCTCCTGCCGCCGGCGTGGGCCGCGGTGGCGGCGGGCCCGGTGCCGAAGGTCTCCGGGCAGGTGGATGCGGCGGATCCCATCTGAGGCGGCGGGGGCGGCTCCTCTCGTGAGATCCAACGGCAGAGGCTGGGACGGTGAATCCGGGCTGTGCGGCGGGGGCCGGAGCACCACCGCCGGCGGAGTGGCGGCCCTGCATGGATGGCGGCGGTGGAAGCGCCCCATCTGGCGGGGTGGGCTGTCCTGGTCGTGATGGTGACGACGGTCACTGCGGATCCAACGCCCCGTTTGGATCCGTCGCGGGGAGGCCTTCCGCCGACCGGCGGCGCGTGGAGCACTAGTAGAAAAGGGGGCATTTGTCCCGGTTCGTAAGGGCCTTTAGTCCCGGTTCATGAACCGGGACTAATGGGTCGTTACTAAAACCTCCCCCCTTTAGTCCCGGTTCTAACACGAACCGGGACAGCTGGGCCTCCACGTGGCCGGTGCGCCGAGCCCAGGCAGGGGGGCCTTTGGTCCGGGACCAAAAGGCATCCACGCGTCAGCATTTCAATGGCTGAGGTTTTTTGTTTTTTTTTTTGAGGGGGGGGGGGGGGTTGGGGGTTTTGGGGGGGTTAATTTAGGTGTTTCATATATTGTGTTAGCTAGCTAACTAATAGAGAGAAGTGTCCTCTCTTATGTCCGTGCTTGGTCGACGCTACGTACTATACATAGAGAGGCCCTTGACACGCTAGCTAGTAAGAAAATGAAGGGAACCATTAAGTACAGAAGTTCGTCATGCATACCGAGAGAAGTGATCGATCGACCTCTCCTTCTCCGAGAGATTGGTCGAACAACAAGTTTTCGTATTATCTATCCGACGCTACTGGCTACATACATATACAATATGTAAGATCTCTTAATTACAATCCCCTAGCAATTGAAATCAACTTCCACATGGTATTCTCCGGCTTTATTGATGTCGTGGTCAAGAAAGAATCCCGCCAATTCCTCTTGAATTGCTTTCATGCGATCTTGCTCGAGGAGTTCATTCCGCATCTGCCACGTCTAATTTGAAGAAGGGGGTTAATTAATACATATATATGAATGAAACTCAACAGAAATGATGGTGTAATAAAATGAAATTATGAATATTATTGCTTACGCACTTCATATTGTCTTTTAGAGTAGCCCCGCTTATTTTTCAAAGTCGCGTTGTAGATGAACTCGCACACGTAGTATCCACAGAAATCATTCCCTTGTTCCTGCCACAAGCACTTTACGAGAAATAGAGGTCAATCAAACTGATAATGAAGCATTATAAATGGCATTGATGAAAGTATAGCTATAGAATCAACGGGAGATGCGCGCAACTAGCCAGCCAGTAGTACTTACTTTCGGGTATGTATATCGCAGCTCCTTTGGCATTCCCGGAGCTTCTGCGGTGAATTGTTTCCAAACCTTGCAAGACAAAGAAAATAATTATTATTACTTGAGATATCAGGAAATGAACAAAAAGTTACCGATATGGTGCGATAATGATCGATTGAACTTACTTGTTGAGCAATTTAGTCATGTCCGCATAGGTTTCGGGATCTTTTCGTCTCGAGTGTAAGACGGTTACTAGTCCCCGCTCAAGTTTAATCTCCAGAAGAACATAGTGGAAGCTGCGCACGCATGCATAACTCATCAATTACATTACTATAACCTCGGTCGAGTAATAAGGGAAACCGAATATGCACACGACAGTAACACTCACTTGAGGTTGTAAGGAAAGAGTATGGTATCTTTGTTTTGGTTTTTGATCAACGATTGTAGCAAGTTGGCCTCGGCCTCTTCGGCGTGCTTTTTAACCTGAATATCATCTATGATATTTGTGTTAATGAACCCAATATCATACATTTCTTGTTTTCTGCACTCGATGATCTTCAATCTGCATAATATATTGAGGATAATTAATTATAAATACATGCAATGAAAGAGCCGAGCTATATATAGAGACTTAATGACAGAAATAGTACTTACAGACAGTAGCAAAAGACCGTTAATTTATCGAGGGCCTTTTGATTGAAGTGCACTAGTTCGGCGAAGAGATGGTGATACAAGTGCAAAATAGATAGTAGATATAGGTTTTTGTAATCTGAAATAATAAAAACAGCAAGGTAGCAAGCGGTAAAAGTGAGCGTAAACGGTATTGCAATGATAGGAAACAAGGCCTAGGGTTCATACTTTCACTAGTGTAAGTTCTCTCAACAATAATAACATAGATAGACATATGACAATCCCTCAACATGCAACAAAGAGTCACTCCAAAGACACTAATAGCGGAGAACAAACGTAGAGATTATGGTCGGGTACGAAACCACCACAAAGCTATTCTTTCGGATCGATCTATAAAATAGTTCGTACTAGAATAACACCTTAAGATACAAATCAACCAAAACTCTAATGTCACCTAGATACTCCATTGTCACCTCAAGTATCCGTGGGCATGATTATACGATATGCATCACACAATCTCAGATTCATCCAACCAACATAAAAGTACTTCAAAGAGTGCCCCAAAGTTTCTACCGGAGAGTCAAGAACGTGTGCCAACCCCTATGCATAGGTTCCCAAGTGTCACGAAACCCGCAAGTTGATCACCAAAACATACATCAAGTGGATCAATAGAATAACCCATTGTCACCACGGTTATCCCACGCAAGACATACATCAAGTGTTTATAAAAGACTCAATACAATAAGATAACTTCAAAAGGGGAAACTCAATTCATCACAAGAGAGTAGAGGGGGAGAAACATCATAAGATCCAACTACAATAGCAAAGCTCGGGATACATCAAGATCGTGCCATAGAGGAACACGAGAGAGAACACGAGAGAGAGAGATCAAACACATAGCTACTGGTACATACCCTCAGCCCCGAGGGTGAACTACTCCCTCCTCGTCATGGATAGCGCCGGGATGATGAAGATGGCCTCTGGTGATGGGATCCCCCTCTGGCAGGGTGCCGGAACAGGGTCCCGATTGGTTTTTGGTGGCTACAGAGGCTTGCGGCAGCGGAACTCCCGATCTATCTTCTGTTCTGGAAGTTTTAGGGTACGTAGGTATAGATGGGTGAAAGGAGAACGTCGGTGGAGCTACGGGGGCCCCACGAGGCAGGGGGGCGCGCCCAGGGTGGAGGGCTCGCCCTCCACCCTCGTGACCGCCTCGTGGCTCTTCTGACGTGGGGTCCAAGTCCATCAGGTGGGTTTCCTTCCAAAAATAACTTCTCTAGTTGATTTCGTTCCATTTTGACTCCGTCTGATATTCCTTTTCCTCGAAATACTGAAATAGGCATAAAACAGCAAATCTGGGCTGGGCCTCTGGTTAATAGGTTAGTCCCAAAAATAATATAAAAGTGTATAATAAAACCCATAATCATTCAAAACACATAGTAATATAGCATGAATGCTTCATAAATTATAGATACGTTGGAGACATATCAGCATCCCCAAGCTTAATTCCTACTCGTCCTCGAGTAGGTAAATGATAAAAGAAAGAATTTATGAAGTGTGAATGCTAGAAGGTGCACAAGTTTGATCAATGATAGTTTCAATCACCTTTTCTAGCATGATTATATGTCACAACAGTAGTTCATCTCATAAAACTTCTCACGATAAAGTGACAAGCAATTCACATATCAAGGCATAGACCATAAACATTCTTGAAAACTAGCAAACTTCATTCTTAGTCATCAAAACAATTGCAATTCATCTTATTTTCAGGAATAGCAAATTCCACATATTCAACTATCATATAGTCTTCTACAATTGCTAACACTCACGCAATACTTGTGGTTATGAAGTTTTAATCAGACACAGAGAAAGATTGGGGCTTATAATGTTGCCTCCAAACTTATTCACCTTTGTCAACAATAATAATTCATGCTAACGTACATCCAATTGGATATATATATCAGGATCACCACACCATGAAGTGCTTGCCAAAGGATAAAATGAAAAAGGGAAAGGTGAAGATCACATTGACTCTTGCATAAAGTAAAAGATAGGCCCTTCGCAGAGGGAAGCAGGGATTTGCAGAGGTGCCAGAGCTCAATTTTTAAAATAGAGATAAATAATTTTGAGAGGTATGATCTCATTGTCAACATAACAACCAAGAGTTCCTAATATCTTCCATACTACATACATTATAGGCGGTTCCCAAACAGAATGGTAAAAATTTATACTCCCCCAACCACCAACAAGCATCAATCCATGGCTTGCTCGAAACAACGAGTGCCTCCAACTAACAACAATCCTGGGGGAGTTTTGTTTAATTATTTTGATTTGATTTTGATCTTTTTGGATCATGGGACTGGGCATCCCGGTTACCGCCACTTTCTCGTGAATGAGGAGCGGAGTCCACTCCTCTTGAGAATAACCCACCTAGCATGGAAGACACTGACAGCCCCTAGTTGCTACATGAGCAATTCGGGCATACAAAACAGATTATAATTTGAAGGTTTAGAGTTTGGCACATGCAAATTTACTTGGAACGGCAGGTAAATACCGCATATAGGTATGTATGGTGGACACTCATGGCAAAACTGGGTTTAAGGATATTTGGAAGCACAAGTAGTATCTCTACTTGGTGCTAGGAATTTTGGCTAGCATGAGGGGGAAAGGCAAGCTCAACATGTTTGAATGATCCATGACAATATACTTTAACTGAGATGCGAGAAAACATAACCCATTACGTTGTCTTCCTTGTCCAACATCAACTCTTTAGCATGTCATACTTAATGAGTGCTCCCAATTATGAAAGATGTCTATGATAATATATTTATATGTGAAATATCTCTTCCTTCAATATTCTTTCATGAATTGTTCAAATGACTAATACAATGCTTGCTAACTATCAATAAATTTACAACCTCTACTTCTTAGATGTGAAGTCATTACTCCCCATGGGATAAGTAAATGAAACATATATAATTTCAGATTTGTGACATTCAACTTATTCAACCATTTACTCATAGGATATAAGTGAAGCACACGAGCAAATGACAAACTACTCCATCAAGATATAAGTGAAGATCAATGAGTAGCTAAATAATTATGCAACTATGCGAAGACTCTCTCTCATTTAATAATTTCAGATCTTGATACTTTATTCAAACAGCAAGCAAAGCTAAAAAAACTACATTGCAAGGATAGCACAACTCATGTGAAGAAGCAAAAACTTAGGCTCAACCGATACTAACCGATAGTTGTTGAAGAAAAGAGGTGGGATGCCTATCGGGGCATCCCCAAGCTTAGATGCTTGAGACTTCTTGAAATATTATCTTGGGGTGCCTTGGGCATCCCCAAGCTTGAGCTTTTGTGTCTCCTTAATTCCTATCATATCATGGTTTCTCTTTTTATCAAAAGCTTCATTCACAACAAACTTAACAAGAACTCGTGAGATAGGTTAGTATAAACCAATCCAAAACCTTATCATTTTCTATTGTAACAAATCACTTAAATTATTATTCAAAATTGCATACTAAATGCCTCTGTATATTTAATACTCCTATCCTCAAATAGAATCATTAAACAAGCAAACATATGCAAACAATGCAACCATAACAGCAATCTGCCAAAACAGTACAGTCTGTAAAGAATGCAAGACTATCAATACTTCCCTGACTCCAAAAATTATGAACTAAATTCCCACTGTAATAAATTTATCAGAGCTCAATATGCAAAAATATTCAACGTTAGACCATGCTCTGACTTTTCTAGGGAATTTTTGCAACAGCGGTAAACTTTCTGTTTTCAAACAGCAACATGCAAACTAGCAAAATAAGCATGGCAAAGGCTATCCTTGACTTTTTTATTGAAACTAAAGAAGCAAAACACAATTCTAACTAACAGAAAGCAAAAACTAACAAAAGAAAAAGACACTCCAAGCAAAACACATATCATGTGGCGAATAAAAATATAGCTCCAAGTAAAGTTACCGATGAATGAAGACGAAAGAGGGGATGCCTTCCGGGGCATCCCCAAGCTTAGTTGCTTGGTTGTCCTTGAATATTACCTTGGGGTGCCTTGGGCATCCCCAAGCTTAGGCTCTTGCCACTCCTTATTCCATAGTCCATCGAATCTTTACCCAAAACTTGAAAACTTCAACCACACAAAACTCAACACAAAACTTGTAAGCTCCGTTAGTATAAGAAAATAAAACCACCACTTAGGTACTGTAATGAACTCATTCTAAATTCATATTGGTGTAATATCTACTGTACTATCTATGGTTCATACCCTCCGATACTACTCATAGATTCATCAAAATAAGCAAACAACACATAGAAAACAGAATCTGTCAAAAACAGAACAGTCTGTAGTAATCTGTATAAAACGTATACTTCTGGAACCCCAAAAATTATGAAATAAATTGCTGGACCTGAGAAATTTGTCTATTAATCATCTTCAAAAAGAATCAACCTAAAAGCACTCTCCAGTAAAAATGGCAGCTAATCTCATGAGCGCTAATGTTTCTGTTTTTCACAGCAAGATCACATAAACTTCACCCAAGTCTTCCCAAAGGTTCTACTTGGCACTTTATTGAAACAAAAGCTATAAACATGATTACTACAGTAGAATAATCATGTGGACACATAAAAACAGTAAGGATAAACATTGGGTTGTCTCCCAACAAGCGCTTTTCTTTAATGCCTTTTAGCTAGGCATGATGATGACAATGATGCTCACAAAAAGGATAAGAATTGAAACATAACGGGAGCATCATGAAGCATATGACTAGCACATTTAAGTCTAACCCACTTCCTATGCATAGGGATTTTGTGAACAAACAACTTATGGGAAAAATAATCAACTAGCATAGGATGGCACAACAAGCATAGCTTCAAAACTTTAAGCACATAGAGAGGAAACTTGATATTATTGCAATTCCTACAAGCATATATTCCTCCTTCATAATAATTTTCAGTAGCATCATGAATGAATTCAAAAATATAACCAGCACCTAAAGCATTCTTTTCATGATCTACAAGCATAAAAAATTTACTACTCTCTTCATAAGCAAACTTCTTCTTTATAGCATACGTATCATCACAATAATCATCATAAGTAGCAACTTCGTTCTCATCATAATCGATTGAAACCTCTCCCAAGATAGTGGAATCACTAAATAAAGTTGACACTCTTCCAAGTCCACTTTCATATTCATCACAATAAGATTCAACATCCTCCAAAATAGTGGGATCACTACTTCCTAAAGTTGACTCTCTTCCGAACCCACTTTCATCAATATAATCATCATAGGTAAGAGGCATGCTATCATCATAACAACTTTGCATATCAAAACATGGGATGCTAAAAATATCATCTTCATTAAACATAGCATCCCCAAGCTTGGGACAAACATTAATTCCAGCAAATATATTCTCAAATATTTCATCCCAATCAAACATAGCTTCCCCAAGCTTGGGCCCTTAAATATCATAAGCATAATCATTCTCATCATTAAAAATATTGATAGCACCAATAGTATAGCAATTATCATCATCACAATGAGTAGTAGGAGCAAAATCATTTGGGAGGGATACCTTTTTACCTTTGTTGCTCCTTCTTTTCTTTTTCTTCTTCACATTATGTGTAGGTTCAACTTTCCTCTTTGAGCTCCTTATTGATGAGATTGGTTGAATAGAAAGCTCCTCCTCGTTACTTGATTCATCATAAGAAATAATAGGAGGAGATTGGGAAGTCTCTTTCCTTTCATTAGTATTTTCATCATCTTCTATTTGCTTTCTTTTCTTTATGTAATTGGCAATATATGGATTATCAATGCAATTCACCGCACAATACATATAAATCTTCTCTAGATCAAAATCAAGAAATCTATCAAGATTAAATTTTGGAATACCCTCGGTTATACGTTTCATTTCTTCATAACCCAAAAGAAGGCTAAGCTCTTTATGATGCTCAAGGGTAATCAAATTATCACAATATTTGGACACGACTTGATCATGAAACAAATAGCATTGGAGCTTTAAATGACCATGTTCATTGCAAAGTTCACAAGGAGCATGGAAAATATTGAATCTTTCAGCACATTCATCTAGCTCTTCTTGCAACAATTTGGTTTCTAAGTACTTATGCCTCTTGCAATATCTATCTTCCCTATTTGGTGTGTACTTACAAACCCAATGCACTCCACAAAAATTGACATGTTTATAGGAGACATTTTCATCATAACTAGTGCAATCATCATTAGCATCATGGATATTCAAAGAATTCGTACTAACAACATTGCAATCATGCTCATCATTCAAATATTTAGTGCCAAACAATTTAGAGATTTCTTCTTCTAGCATTTGAGCACAATTATCCTTTCCATCATACTCACGAAAGATATTAAAAAGGTGAAGTGTATGAGACAAACTCAACTCCATTTTTTTGTAATTTTCTTTTATAAACTAGACTAGTGCTAAAACAAGAAACAAAAAGATTCAATTGCAAGATCTAAAGATATACCTTCACTTACCTAGCCTCCCCGGCAACGGCGCCAGAAAAGAGCTTGATGTCTACTACACAACCTTCTTCTTGTAGACGTTGTTGGGCCTGCAAGTGCACAGGTTTGTAGGACAGTAGCAAATTTCCCTCAAGTGGATGACCTAAGGTTTATCAATCCGTAGGAGGCGTAGGATGAAGATAGTCTCTCTCAAGCAACCCTGCAACCAAATAACAAAGAGTCTCTTGTGTCCCCAACACACCCAATACAATGGCAAATTGTATAGGTGCACTAGTTCGGCGAAGAGATGGTGATACAAGTGCAAAATAGATAGTAGATATAGGTTTTTGTAATCTGAAATAATAAAAACAGCAAGGTAGCAAGCGGTAAAAGTGAGCATAAACGGTATTGCAATGATAGGAAACAAGGCCTAGGGTTCATACTTTCACTAGTGTAAGTTCTCTCAACAATAATAACATAGATAGAACATATGACAATCCCTCAACATGCAACAAAGAGTCACTCCAAAGACACTAATAGCGGAGAACAAACGTAGAGATTATGGTCGGGTACGAAACCACCACAAAGCTATTCTTTCGGATCGATCTATAAAAGAGTTCATACTAGAATAACACCTTAAGATACAAATCAACCAAAACCCTAATGTCACCTAGATACTCCATTGTCACCTCAAGTATCCGTGGGCATGATTATACAATATGCATCACACAATCTTAGATTCATCCAACTAACATAAAAGTACTTCAAAGAGTGCCCCAAAGTTTCTACCGGAGAGTCAAGAACGTGTGCCAACACCTATGCATAGGTTCCCAAGTGTCACGAAACCCGCAAGTTGATCACCAAAACATACATCAAGTGGATCAATAGAATAACCCACTGTCACCACGGTTATCCCACGCAAGACATACATCAAGTGTTCATAAAAACTCAATTCAATAAGATAACTTCAAAAGGGGAAACTCAATTCATCACAAGAGAGTAGAGGGGGAGAAACACCATAAGATCCAACTACAATAGCAAAGCTCGGGATACATCAAGATCGTGCCATAGAGGAACACGAGAGAGAACACGAGAGAGAGAGATCAAACACATAGCTACTGGTACATACCCTCAGCCCTGAGGGTGAACTACTCCCTCCTCGTCATGGATAGCGCCGGGATGATGAAGATGGCCTCCGGTGATGGGATCCCCCTCCGGTAGGGTGCCGGAACAGGGCCCCGATTGGTTTTTGGTGGCTACAGAGGCTTGCGGCGGCGGAACTCCCGATCTATCTTCTGTTCTGGAAGTTTTAGGGTACGTAGGTATATATGGGTGAAAGGAGAACGTCGGTGGAGCTAAGGGGGCCCCACGAGGCAGGGGGCGCGCCCAGGGGGGAGGGCGTGCCCTCCACCCTCGTGACCGCCTCGTGGCTCTTCTGACGTGGGGTCCAAGTCCATCAGATGGGTTTCCTTCCAAAAATAACTTCTCGAGTTGATTTCGTTCCGTTTTGACTCCGTCTGATATTCCTTTTCCTCGAAATACTGAAATAGGCATAAAACAACAAATCTGGGCTGGGCCTCCGGTTAATAGGTTAGTCCCAAAAGTAATATAAAAGTGTATAATAAAGCCCATAATAATTCAAAACACATAGTAATATAGCATGAATGATTCATAAATTATAGATACGTTGGAGACGTATCACCCCCAAATTCGAACCCAATCCCTCCCCCTCCCTCCGCCCACAAAAGCGAGCTCACCGGCGGGGAAATGCTTCGTCGAGATCGGATATTCACACGAATCACTCATTTTCTCAAGAAAGTCAAAACCGGAAACACAACTACTCCCACAAGGAAGAACCCTATCAACTTTCCTAGTCAGATTATCAGACAAATCACCAGAGGGGCTCACAAGAGCGCATGAAACAGATCGAATTTTGCTCACCTTATCAGGAAGACACCGGATCTCCCCGCGGTCGCCCGACCATGGTGGAGGTTCAAGGAAGCGCGCCCTCCCCCTCCAGTGCCTCGCCCATAGGTCGGGGATGTCCTGCGAGCCATGCGCGCCGGGCCTCCTTCGAATCTGGGGACTCAGGGCAGGACAGTCCACCTCTTCAGAAGTGTCACCGCCTCGGACACGATTACATGAAATTCAGAACTACAATTTGCATTGAGATATAGGTTTAGGAAAACCCCAACAACTCTTGTGATTCTGCTAACTGAAATTGATTAATTCTCCTGACAGGAGGAGCCTGTCTGCAGAGCGTCTTTGTTCTTGAACCGTGTGAACTTATTTTTTTAGAGACAACAAGGTACTCTCTTTTTCTTTTGATTTTGAAAAGAAAAAAGAGATACCACTGCAACAACGAAACCAGTCACGGATTCAGTACATGCATGGTCTGATACTCCAAGTTTGACTGATGATCAGAACTCATGAGCTACACGATGCACATCAACAGAGGTACATGATCAATCAGGAGTACAGGCTCCAATCAATACAATTTCGAGAGACACGATCAAACATCAAACTACGCAGGATTAGATTGACTTGTATCGATCGATCCATGAAAGCAAACTCGATCAATAGAAGTAGTTGGTATTTTGCATCGCTGTCGTCGTCGTCGCTGCCGACTAGCAGTCCCGCGCGTCGATTTCTTGGTTGGCCTTCTCGCAGGCGTCGATCCAATCATGGTAGACGTCGACGGGCTCTGTGAGGTAGTGCGCCGTGGTGTGGTAGGCCTCCTCGCAGATGTAGCAGACGGCGGTGGTGACCAAGAGCTTGAGGTCGATGGTGCAGGACACGCTATTGGGGTGGTTGCAGAAGGGGCAGGAGAAGGTGGTCTCCAGCTTGGGCGCCGGCTTCTTCCGCTGAGCCATCTTGGAGCTCATCGACGACTTGCGCTTTGCTATCTTCTTCTCAGCACTAGAGATCGCATGTGGGTTCTTCTGGCAGCACAACTTGCGATCACGAGAGGATTTGTGTTGGTAGGGAAAGCGTTGGGCTTATAAAGGATGTGCCTAGTTCGACTACGGTTCCTCTTGGGCGGCAGCAATGCATATGCATTGCGTGGTGCGGCGGTGCAAGTGCAACGAAGCCATTAATGAGTTGGAGCCCCAAACATGTAATGATTATGTAGTGGGTGAAGGCATACTCATCAAACATGTAACATCAAGGACACAATTGATGTTCTCTTGCGCTGACAAAGTGCTTATGTCTTCAAGAATGATTTTCAACTCATCCATAATCCACATGTCCAATAATGAGGAGATGAATAGACATGTGAAACTAAAGCTCAATTAATTGGAACATAATATTTATCTAGAGCTACTTAACGTAGATATGAAATGTGCACATATTGTAGAGCTACATCAAGAAGGGATGTCCAGATATAAGAATAATATGTTGCTGGCGTTGCCTCCAGAGCCATCGGGGGCCATCATGAGGACCTTCTCAAGTGCCATGGCATGAGGGGCCTCGTTGTCTTTGGTTTTCAAAACTGTCTCGCGGACCTTCCCTCGCCGACTTCTGTTTTCGGAAGTGAGACGAGAGTTACCTGCCCGCATCGTCGGAGAGGTAGCCGTCGTCCCAGATGCAATCTTCCAACTCATGGTCGTAAATCGGTGGGCAACTGGTGCACACCATGGGATAAAATTGAATTCCAGTGTGTGCTAGTGGGTTGTTATAGTTGCCGCGCAACATCCTGATCCAAAGATCAGGGCACCGTTTTCGAGCACGGGGGTCGCAGCTGGTTGACTGATGGGCCTTGGGATGGATGTCTGGGCAGGTTTACATGTGCAGGTCCGGATCCTGCGCGTGAGCCTCATTTGTTTCTTGGGGAGGTCGTGGCATGCATATTCGGAGATTGCTATAGCATTGAGTGATGAACTCAATCGTGCCAAAGAGGAAGGTTTGGATGGCACTAACGCAGAGCCGCCCGACCTCATTCGTGTTGAAGGTGAGGGAGCCAAAGATGAAGCTCCTACCCCGCGCGAGGCCGTCGGGCGCAGTTGGAGATCAGATCTGGGTTCGGACTCCGGTCAACACAAACCCTGACTCGCACGCCAACTGGCAGTACCAAAAACCGTCAATGTCCTTGGCAGAGTGGAGAGCACGAACGGAAGTACCAGAGGGGATTGCACACGGGGGTTTGATCCAGGTACATGCCCTCATGGTCGAGGTAATACCCTAGTCAAGCTTTGTTTTTGATTGATGGTGAAAACACCTCCCGTGAGGGGGTTACAGATGAGGTGTTGGTATGGCTACCGAGGTGTTGACTAAGGATCATATGTCCCTCTATCTACCCCTAGTTTCTCCTTGTAAAGGGTAATGAGAACTATGGTTCACAGAGGTCCTAATCGACCTCTCCTCCAAGTTGGTCGAGGAGACCGTGACTTGTACGCTAAGATGATGCTTATCCAGAAGTCGACCTCCTATTAGCCGAAGGGTCTGGTGTGCAACCCGGCCTTCTAGGCTCCAAGGTTGGCCCGGTGATGGCTTCCTGTCCGACGGACCACCCCCGATATACTGTCAACAACCTTCCCGGACAAGTTGGGGACAAGAAGAAGTTGGTTAATCATGTGCAGGTACAGATCATTAACCGAAGACTGGTAGTTCTCAGTGGTTTGATAGACTTTGTTCTCAATTGAGGGAAATACTTGCTTACTGGAGTATATCATCCCTTCCACTTGGGGGTCTCAAAAACTTTCGCGGAAGTAGCAGTGATCTAGGGCAGGTTTGTGACCAGTGTGCTTCTTTGGCCAACTTGGCGGGAGAGGAGCGTTTTAGTGGCGTGTGTGGTACACATATGACCGTGGTGTAAATATGTTTCTACTATTCCATCGCTCAAAAGTATTATACTAAGATAAAAAATATTGAGAATCCGAATGCTTTTTCATGATAATTTCTCGGTAGTCATTCTTTTCCCCTTGGAAATGTGTAATGATTGTGAAGATGGTGAAGACATACTCATGAACATGTAACATGAAAGGCACAACTGATGTTCTCCCGTGTTGACAAAGAGCATATGTCATCAAGAATCACAACATATGTTCAAATCACAAGTAGTATCCAGAATCCAAATGTTCAATGATGAGGAAATGGACCTTAGATGTGGGAAACTGAAGTTAGATTAATTGGAACACAATCTTTATCTTCAGCCACTTAACGCAATATGAAATGAGCACATACAACTGAGCTACGCCAAGAAGGAATATCTAGATATAAGAACAATAAAGCCCAGAAGATATCGTTCCCTAAAAAAATACAAAGAATATTGTCATCAAGTATGTAGGTCCTTGCTCATAGAAAATTTTTAGGGGTGATACTGCTTATATATTACTCCTTCCATCCCAAATTACTTGTCATAAAAATGAAGACGCATTATTAGTTCTAGATACACCAATTTTCTATCCATTTCTGCGACAAGTAATTTGGGACGGAGGGAGTACAAATTATAGAGGCATTCTAGGTCGTCAGGAGAATTATCCCCTCCAAGATGACATGGTAACCTTGCCACTAGGTTGGTATTGTATGATTTGAATCCTATGTAGGTTAACATAGCATGTTTGTTTCTCCAATATTCCCTTTCTCTATGGAAAGTTTGGCAAAATATAAAGATTACACTTTCTGTTTCTAGGCACGACATCATGTACATGGGGCCATTCTAATTTTTATATATAACTGAATAACCTTGACATAAAACTATATGAGCATGTTGAGCATCTTATGCTAAATGAAAACATGTCGCGGTAGTGAAATATGAACAACTATCAAATCAAAAGCTTTGGTTAAGCTAATAAATTCATTTAAAAAAATCTGAAGAGCGAAGCACCTCAGCATGACTAAAAAGTCAACAGCAAAAGAAAAGGCTATGAATATGACCATGCAAACGAGCAGTTCCCCACGTCTCTTAGTCCCACAAGTTACTATTTGGATCGGCCCAAAATCAGATCGGAACCATGCCAACCAATTCTCTCTCTCTCTCTCTCTCCATGTTACAAGATACGAAAGGTGATAGTACTATGTTTATGTTTTGCTACTCTGTTCACCTTTCATAATATAGTTTGGCTAGGTACAAATGCACGAAAGTATTTCAAGAATTTCTTTACACTACAATCTTCAATTAAATGAATGCTATTAATTATCATTTTTTATGTTCATCGTGGCCATGAAAGAGGGAGCCTGTTATTCCTATGCATGATCACTTTTATTTTCTCATGTGAACTTTTGGTGCTCGTCTTTATGAAGCTTCGATTCTAGGAAATAAGGTTATCACCTATCGGGTCATATAAAGTGTAGTCTAGTAGTACATCTAAAAACTTGTGTTGCAGATAATGTAGTATTCTACCGTGATCTTATTCCAATCATGATGAAATAAACATAAGTGTACAAATCAAAATCCTCACAAAGTCAAATTGTTCTGCATGCATGCAAACGGAAATGTCGCATTCACTTCGATAACTTGTAACAATGGTTGGCTCACATAATATATTTTCTAATTTGATAGAGTGGGTAGGATATACCAAACTCTCCGATGAAACATAGATAAAGAGCAACCATGACATGCCGATGTGCCGCCTGATAAACAAGTTGAAGTGAATCAAAATATGAGGTTTTGGTGAACATCAAAACTAGGTTCAAACTGCAATATTTTGATTTCTACAGTACATCAACTTTAACCATACTATATATTACTTGATAATATGATCATTTGTTGCGCGCGCGCGCGCGCACACACACACACACGAGTGCGGCGATTCGGTGCCCATACTCATCTGCACCCGATCAGAAAAAAATTCGAAAAAAATACTGGAAAAATTCAAAAAATTCCAATTTTTTTCCTATGGTAGAAAATTTGTTGCGCGAGATTCTCTGCAAATATTAGCTCATTTGGACATCTGAGTAACTCTGAGCAAAAAAGACAAATCGGGTCAAAACAGTACGTGAACAGTAACTGTTTTACAGACCTCGAATTTGTCTTTTTTGCCGAGAGTTGTTCAGTTGTCCAAATCATATGAAAATTGACCACACGCACGAAATTGTCTACCATGGGAAAAAATTGGAATTGTTTGAATTTTTCTAGTATTTGTTTTGAATTTTTTATTCAACACAGATGCAGATGAGCCCTCACTCAGAAAAGGATTTTCGCACACTATATATGGTAGTGTTGTTGATTGATCCTAGGGTATTGCCTCTAAGGATTGATAAATTGGTTCTCTAACCCTTGCACTTGGGGGCCCAATAATTGCCGCCAAAAGAGTGATTCCTTATAGCATGGGCCTACTATTTCATTTTGTTTATGGTAATGTACATGTGGATATTTACAAAGGGAGAGAGGCACATTATAAATGATCTAAGCAAGTCTGCGTCACCCCTGTAAGACTAGGCTTGGCCTTCTTCATGATCATCGAGAAATTCTCCTTGAAGACAAAGAGACACGGATCCTTCATCCATGTCTCTAATGTGACCGTCAAAGATCATTTTGTTCTAATGCTTGCTCGAGTGTAGTGGACTGGCGGTAAACATTGTACTTTTTTGTGAAAAGATGAAAGTATCAAGCATCTTCTCTTCGAGGGTTCCGTGGCCAAACTGATGTGGGCTGTTTTGCAATTTTCTTTTAGTTTCAAATTTGTGTTGACTATCTATTAAGATCTTGGTTTCCTATTTTTGGCAAAGATAAGAAATGTCAGTGGTTGTTGTTGTAGTATATGGAGATGTGTATTAATCATTCTTGTTTTGAATGCAATATGATGAATGATCCTTTTATCCTGATTTATTTGGTTGGATATTGCTTAATTATTAGCCTATATTGCAGACAACACATAAATTCAAAGGAAACTGACCTTGGGGGAAACTCTTTGAGCATGTGGCAAATGAAATCTTTGGCATCATGGAGTTCTTGGAGAACGACCTGATCCACTTTAGTATAATTAACTATGGAAATTATGCATAACTGGAAATGCATAGACAAACATGTAAGCATTCTAAGAAGACACGATCTATTAGTCCCTACTCTCAATTTGTGCCTCCACATTACACTATGGGTTTGGTAGAGTAGAAGACCAGACATTTGCAAGTCTGACTGACTTTGAATGTTTCGAAGGGTTTGCGTTGGTCATCCACCTCAAAAAAGTGAAAACCTAGATGCCGGGAAGGGATCTCCTAATGGGCGCCTTCTGCACCGGTTAAAGAGGTTCCGGCTCCCACGCGCCTGCACATGTGGGCTGGCCCACCGCGAGCGACGCGATCGATTTTCCTGCGAAGAAAACACAAAAAAATAGCGCGTACGAGGAATCAAACTCGCGCCATGCAGCTAGAACTAATGAATATGTTCGGCTAACCACCACACCACCTGAGCGCCAGTAATTAAAAACAACGCGATATCTTTAAGAATCATTTTGTCCGCGCTATTTATTAGACTTTTTAGTTATTTCGTTTTTTCAAAAGTTTATTTTTTATGAAAAAGGGCTCATCAAATTTCGAAAATTGTTCACGAATATTTTTTTTATGAACTTTAAAAACAGTTTATCAAAGTTTTTTAAATTCATCAAGTTTGAAAAAAAGTTCATTGATTTTGAGAAAAGTTCACCAAATTTTAAAAATGTTCACTGAATTCTAAAAAAGTTCATCGAATTTGAAAAAGTTCATAGAATTTGTAAAAAAGTTCATAGAATTTGAAAAAAGTTCATTGAATTTGAAAAAAGTTCATCAAATTCGCAAAAAGTTCTCAAATCTTTTAAAAAATGTATTTTTAAAAAATTTAGCAAAAAAACTGTTCCAAAAAACGAAAAGGAAATAAAATAAAAACCCAAACGAAAGCATTCTAGGAAAAAAAGAAAAATAACAAAGAGTATAAAAAGGAAAAAGCTTTGAGGAAACAATTTCAGTAGGGTGACTTGTTGGTTGTCACAGCGAACACTGAGCCAGGAGATCGGTAGTTCGAGTCACGTTGCACACGCTCTTTTTTGCATCTCTAAAAACAGGAAGAAAAAAGTAACATGGGCCGGCCCAGGGCGGTGCGTGGGGTGTGTGACCTGTACGGTTAAGCCTATAACGGGCGCTACGGGCGCCGTTTAGGAAATGCTTGCCGGGAACCTCTCTTTGCAAGGTAGGTCATCAAAAGGCTTCTTTGTCATCGAGCCCATGGGGAAGAAAACCAAGAACACTAAATGATGAAACATGACCACTAACCATCATAGCAAACTTGGCACCACAATGTCAATATGACAAGTAGTCACTGCTGTAATCCGTCGAACATAAATCGTTAGTCCATCATCACCACGGCTCAATGGCAGGATGTGCATCAAGCTGATAAACCTAAACATCGCATCAAAAAATCTTTGGCAAATGAAATGAGTGTTTTTTTCCTTTAGCAAAAAAACACGATTGCTTTTTAAGAAGCAGACCATTTTTTTAGCATAAACTTGTTTAAGGATTTTCTATCTTTTTTTAGAGGAAGGGGATTTTTAGCTTAAGGTGAGAAAACCCCGCAAAAAAAAAAAAAGCTTAAGCTGAGAAAGAGAGAAAACAACAATTAGGCGTGCTGGCTGGGTCTAACTTGCACCGGCCGCTGGACGGATTTCCTATGGCCTGGCCCGCAAGCCCACCTGTTGCCGAAAACTAGCTTGAAATACATCCGCCTTGGCGCCCGAACGTAACCGTCCCAACCAACAGCCTTCACTTCTCCTCCCACCTCCCTCCTCGCCGGAGCCCCAAGAAACCAAGAACCCACTCCCCCTCTCCACCGCGCAGAGCCCACCTCCTCTGTTCTGCAGCGGTCCAGCGCAAGCGACCGATGGAGCATCTCCAGGACGGCCACTACGTGCGGCTGCGCAACCCCGTGTTCGGCACGTACCTGCACGCCGACGAGGACGGGCATGGCGTCTCTCAGGGCGACCGCCGGGCGTCGATGAACGCGGCTTGGCTGGTGCACTTGTACCTGCCCCCCGACGATTATGTGCCGTACGGCCCGTACCTACGCCTCCACAGCGCCGCCTACGGCCGGTACCTCGCCGCCACGAACGAGAAGGCGCCGCGCGGGCTCAAAGTCGAGCAGCGGGGCTACGAGGTGGAGCCAATCCTTGGCGGGCCATCCCGACGGAATCCGGAGACGAAGTCTACCTCCAGCACTTCTACAGCGGCTGCCTCCGCGCCGACAGCGACACCGGCGTCAGCGTCGACAATAACGACTCCGACAACCCCAGCAGCCCGACGATGCACTGGGTCGTGGAGCCCATCCTCACCACGTGGAGGATGCCTCGCCTTCCACTTCCACCTCCGGCTCGGGTGAGTCCGCCATGCCCGCTTCTTGATTCTTCCCGAATTTGCGCGAATTGGGTTCTTGGATGTTGTTAACATGCATCGGAATTTGACCGCAAAGATTGCAAATCGTGTTAATTTCATTCGGTTGGGAGCAATTCTTGGCTCAGATTCGTATTTGATCTCCTGATCGATGGTTCTTTGCGACTCAGCTGCACGACGAGTTGCTGCCGCGGGAAATCACGTACGTGTGGCCGAACGTCGAGGGGGCCCTCGTCAACCACAACGAGTTCGTCTTCTGGGGGAGGTCCGTGTACGAGCTGAGGCAGGAGCTGGCCCGGCGGCTGCCGGTGGACGTCTCTCAGTTTCAGCTCGCCATGTGCCTCGCCACACGTTATGGCCGGTCTTTCCCACTCGTCGTCGACCTGCCCCGCAACCAGCAGGCCCTCATCGTCGTCGTCGACTTCGCGGGGACGCCTGGTGAGAGGCCCTCAACTTCCTACTCTTTTCCTTTGGCAAGAAACTCGTCTGGAACTTTTCCGGATATTTGCACTAGTCTGAAATACAGTTTACTGAAACTGGTGTCGTCTGAAACTTTGGATAATCTGTTTCAGTTAGGACCTATGACTTGGACATATATAGTCTGAACTGCTGTAGTAGGGTTATAGAAATCAGTAAAGGTTGTTGAATCGAATCAGTAGGTGGTCAACAGGAACGACATTATGCCTGTTGGATTTATGGACCGATGCTAGTGGAAAGCCCAAATCAGTATCAGTTCAGTCTGAACCCAAGTCATTTTTCGTAAGTACTGAACCTGGAAACAGTTGGTTTTTGATGCTACCGAGCTTTGATTCAGATGATTTAGTTTTGCAATTTGATGCCACTGTGCTAGTGGAAGACTTTGGAACTTGAAAACCCAAATCAGTTCAGTCTGAACCTAGTTCAGCTTCACAGAGAAGATAATGATTTCTGTTTTTTAGCCTACTGTAATAGTTTCAGTTAACTTGTGGACAAAATTCAGGTTTTGTCCACAGCACATTGCATTGTTTTGAGGTTTTGTAGATCAGCTTCCTTTTTGATCTTCTTATTTAAACTTGTTGCAGTACCTGTTACTGTGACACATGACGCCTAACTGCTTAACTAATTTTCTTCTAATTCAGCTCACGCGCGCTGCGGCACGCGGATGTCGATGCAGAGTAGAGAGATACCTCTAGAAGTCGCCTTCCTGTCCACCTCTTCAGAAGCTTCGCCGCCTCGACAACATTAGAACCCAGTTTCTCTCATAGACATATGGGTTCAGGAAAACCCAGCAGTTCATTTGTTCCTGCTACTTAAACTTGGTTTGTTCTCCTGACAGTAGGATACCTATTTGCTTTGCCATATCGGTTCTAAAATTCTGAAACTATTTGAGCAATGCGTTGACGATGGCCACTACTTCAATGTTGCCAGGTTCATGTCCTGTTTGTTGGTTCTGCTTGTATATTCCAAGCAGACCGAGGTATGATTGATTTTGGTGGTTCTACTTCTAGAAGTTGGTCTGCTTACGTGACACAAAATGATGTTACTGATAATCTCGGAGCGCAAATTTTGAGACTCTGATAAATCGATACTCCAAGAAAACTTTAAATCTCCAACTAGGCGCCATCACCTATTTATTAGACCTGATAAATCGAGTCTCAAAATTTGATATCTGCTTGTATATTTTGGAGGAAGATATGATTGATTTTTTCTATTGTTTTGCCAGAGGAATCTGTTGTTCAGCTTGTGCTGGAATGTATGAAACTGTCTGAAGAACAGTTTACTGAAACTGTTGCATTCTGCAACTGCTGCTAACCTGCTTCAGTTAGAACTTGGGAGCTGTCTGGATTATTGTATTGGATATAAATAGAAGGAGTTGAATAGAAATAGTTTGTATTTGGATTCATACTGCTGCCCTTGATTAGCATACTCTACATTAGTCTCAGATGATGGAAGGTTGTCTGAAGCTAATTGGTCTAGTCACATATTCACATTAAACCTTGATAAATAATTTTTTGGTTTCATACTGCTGTCCTTGATTAGCATACTCTAGAAACTTTGGAACTTGGAAACCGATATCAGTCAAGTTTCTGTTTGATTAGCCTACTGTAATCACGAATTTTGTTTGATTGAGCATATTGTAAATGCTTTGAATTTAACCAAATTCAGTTTGTATCCTACAGTAATTCAGTTTTTCAGGGTTTGTACATAGGCTGTCTGTCCTCTAAGTTCATTCTGCAAAACAGTTCTCCAACGGTTGCATTACCTGTGACGTGACATAATGCCTAAATTCCTCACTGTATGTTCTAATTCAGCCAACGCCGAGCTGCATTACCCGGATATCAATGCAGAGTAGAGAAAGATAAGAGCAGAACTCCCGACGGTCCACCTCCTCAGAAGTGTCGCCTCCTCGGACACGATGACATGAGAATTCAGAACTGCGTTTTGCACCGTGGAAAACCCAGCAGTTCTTATGTTTCTGCTAGCTGAACTTGATTCATTCTCCAGACAGGCTTAAGAACCTGTATGATATGAACAAATTATACAGTGGTATTGGCCTGTAATGATTGCGTTCTTATTGTGGCTGTCAAACAACATTCTTGTGTACGTGACAAGGGGCTGCGCATTATCTTCTCTGATCAATATCTTGGTAGTTCGGCTAGGTGGTTAGCTAGAGTTTATCTCCTCTTTGTAATCTTATCTCTACTTAACTTCTTCTCCAAGATGTAATCTAAACTGTATGCGCTATCAGGGAGGTGCGCCCCTGCCTATAAACACGTACGGCGTCCCCTCCGATTGAGGTACGACGCTTTCCGCCATCGCACATGGTAATCAGAGCAATTCTCTTCCACGTCTAAACCCTAGAACTCCATCCAGTGCAACTATGTCGTCTTCCTCCTCCGCCGGTGCCTCCCAGGCTGGCCCCAATGGCCAAGTCACGGAGAGGCTCTCCCGCACCAACTACGTCCTCTGGCGCGCACAGATCGTGCCGCAGCTGAGGGGCGCAGGAGTCTTCGGCTACGTCGATGGCACGACGCCGGAGACGGCCAGGATCCTCCACACCAAGGACAAAGAAGGGAAGGAATCCGCAGAACCGAATCCCCTCCACTCCATCTGGGTGCGAGAGGACCAGCAGGTGCTCGGGTACCTGCTGAACAACCTCACCAAGGAGGTGCTCGTGCAGGTGACCGCGATCACCACGGCGCTTGAGCTCACTGGACGGCGCTGTCGGGATGTTCTCCTCGCGATCGTGAGTCGCGTAAACAACATCGAACCTCTCGGTGAAGCGCGGAAAGGCGACAAGACCGTCGCCACCTACTTCGCCGAGATGCGCGGCCGCCGATGAGCTGGCCGCCGCCGGAAACCGCTCGGGATGATGAACTCATCTCATACATCCCGCACGGCCTCGACATGGACTACCAGCCACTCGTTTACGCCCTCGGCGCCCGCATCACCCGGTATCCTCGATGAGCTTTTTCAATGCTTAGCAATTTTGATCAAAGGGTGGCGCAGCATCAGGATCGGGCGGCTTCAAGTCGTCGGCTAACGCCGCGACGCTGCGCGGTGATGGCTACGCTTCGTCACCGTGGCCCCCTCGCCCAAGGGCAAGCAGGAAGCGGCGGCAAGAACGGCGGATCCAACTCCCGCGGACGGCCCAACTACACCAACACCAAGGGTCGTCGCGGTGGTTCCTCCAGATCACGCCCGGACGCGGTGCGCCGTCAAATCTGCGGCAAACCAGGCCACACGGCAAAAGATTGCTGGTACCGGTTCGATGAAGATGAGGCCTCCTCTGAAGATGAAGAAAAGGTTGCCGCTGCTGCTGACGGCTCATATGGCGTCGATACCAACTGGTATCTAGACAGCGGCGCAACAAATCATCTCACCGGCGAACTGGAAAAGGTGACACTCAAGGAAAAGTACCATGGCAAGGACCAGATACACACTGCAAGTGGTGCAGGTATGAGGATACGTCACATTGGTCATTCAGTTTTTCGTACCCCACGTCGAAAATTTCACCTTCGGAAAATTTTGCATGTCCCTAGCACTGACAAGAACCTTCTATCCGTTCACCGTATCACACTTGATAATCATGTTTACATTGAATTTCACCCTTTTTTCTTCTTGATCAAGGATCAGGTCACGAGGAGAACTCTCTATCGAGGTAGATGTGTTCGAGGTCTTTACCCGTTGATTCCGGAGCTTCAATAACACAATAAACAAGCTTGTGGTGCTATCAAGCTTTCGGCCACACGATGGCACGACCGTTTAGGGCATGCTTCATTTTCCTTAGTTGATCGTTTACTCAAAAAGAATAAACTCCCGTTTGTTGGGGACCGAAATATTGAAACCATTTGTGATTCTTGTCAGAGAGCAAAAAGTCATCAACTTCCATACCCTATTTCTACTAGTGTCTCTACTCAACCATTGCAATTAATTTTTTCTGATGTATGGGGCCCTGCCCCAAGTTCTGTTGGTAGACACACATACTATGTCAGTTTCATTGATGACTATAGCAAGTTTTCTTGGCTCTATCTTCTTAAAAAAAGGTCTGAAGTTTTTCAAGTCTTTAAAAACTTCCAAGCTCTTGTTGAAAGGCAATTTGATAGGAAAATTCTTGCTGTCCAATCTGACTGGGGTGGAGAGTACGAAAAACTCAACTCCTTTTTCCAAACACTAGGAATTTCTCATCATGTGTCATGCCCTCACGCTCATCAACAGAATGGGTCTGCAGAACGTAAGCACAGGCACATTGTTGAAGTTGGCCTTGCTCTTCTGGCCGGAGCTTCTATGCCCTTAAAATTTTGGGATGAAGCATTCCTCACGGCTGTACACATCATAAACATGCTCCCCAGTAGGGTTATCAACAACGAAACTCCTATAGAACGACTCCTTCGTGTAAAACCAGACTATAAATCACTTCGTGTGTTTGGATGCGCATGTTGGCCAAATCTCCGCCCCTACAACAACCGCAAACTTATGTTTCGCTCCAAATAGTGTGCGTTCCTTGGGTATAGCGCTCAGCACAAAGGTGTCAAATGCTTAGACATCTCGTCTGGTCGAGTATACATCTCTAGAGATGTTGTTTTTGATGAGACAAAATTCCCCTTTGCTGATCTTCACCCCAACGCCGGCGCCTTACTCCGTCAAGAAATATTACTCCTTCCACCTCATCTCTCCGGCTATCATCAAGGGGGCCACGAAAACTGTGTTGATCATTTGCTGACTAATCCTCCTAACCATTTGCATGAGGCTTGTGATGTTCCAGGAGATCATAACGGCGAAAATGGTGAAGAAAATGAAGAAAACAGTGCAACGCACTGTCCATATCGCGTGTGTCACGGCAGAGGGAGCAGATCCGCCTCGGGATCCGGCGCGCCAGGTGCAGCAGGTGAATCCGCCTCGGGATCCGGCGCGTCAGCTGCAACAGGCGCATCCGCCTCGGGAAGCGGCGCATCAGCAGCGGTGGGAGGACTGCCGCCGGATCGGCCATGGCGACTCGCGTTGGCCACGCGGCCGGCTATGGCTGGTGGTGGCGGCTTCACCAGCCCGCACGGTCGGCGGCTGCCATGTGCCAACCTCCCACGGGTCCGATCGGCTCATGGTTCGGCGCCTAACGGCTGTGTACAAGCGGCGCGAGCAGCGTCGGGTGGTGCGGGCGGCTGCGGCGGCCGGCGCGCGGATCGGATGCTGCCTCGATCAGACCGTGGTCGCTGGTGAGGCGGGATCTTCTGCGCCGGTTTTCTCTTCAATGCCACAACCGCGAGCCACAGAAGATCATCCAGGAGCAGAACCAGCCGAAACTGCTGGTGCAGGCGGATCCGCCTCGGATCTGGCGCAGGTGGATTCGTCTGCTGGATCTTCTGTGGTGCAAAACAACACTGGTGCACCACAACGTCGCACACGGCTGCAATCAGGGGTAACTAAGCCTGTTAATTATAAACACATAACAAAATATGGCTTGATCTGCTCCACAGGTGAACCAGGTGAGCCCAATACGCTTGAAGAGGCCCTTGGTGATGAGAAGTGGAGAAAGGCAATGCGTGAGGAATATGTGGCACTACAGAAAAATAAAACTTGGCATTTAGTCCCTCCAAGGCAAGGTAAAAATCTCATTGATTGCAAATGGGTTTTTAGAATCAAGCGCAAGTCCGATGGAGCAGTTGATCGTTACAAGGCAAGGCTAGTTGCTAAGGGTTTTAAACAAAGATATGGCATAGACTATGAGGACACATTTAGTCCGGTGGTAAAAGCTGCAACTATTCGTCTTGTTCTATCCATTGCTGTTTCGGGGATGGAGTCTTGACAGTTAGGCGTCTGTAAGCGTTTCTTCATGGTGTTACGGAAGAGGAGGTTTACATAAAACAACCTCCGGGTTTGAAAGCAAACATGCACCCTCTTATGTATGCAAGCTTGACAAAGCCTTGTATGGATCAAGCAGGCCCTAGAGCATGGTATTCTCGACTCAGCAAGAAAATGCAAATGCTTGGATTTGTTCCTTCAAAGTCTGACACTTCATTGTTTATTTACAATAAGGCCAATACATCAATATTTGTTCTTATATATGTTGATGATATTATTGTCACAAGTTCATCTGATGAGGCAATAACAGGACTGTTGAAGGACTTAGGTGCTGAGTTTGCTCTGAAGGATCTTGGGGACCTGCACTATTTCCTAGGGATTGAAGTGAAGAAGCACAAGGATGGACTTCATCTCTCCCAAGAAAAATATGCAAATGATTTGGTAAGAAAAGCTGGGTTGCAAGGCTGTAAACCTACCACCACTCCTTTGTCTAGTCTGAAAAATTGTCTCTCATGAAGGAACACCCTTGAGCTCAGAAGATAGCACAAGATACAGAAGTCTGGTGGGTGCACTTCAATATTTAACTCTCACTCGACCTGATATTTCTTTTGCTGTTAACAAGGTGTGTCAATTCCTTCATGCACCAACCATAGTTCATTTGACTGCTGCAAAACGGATAGTAAGATATGTGAAAGATACTATGGGCATTGGCCTCAATTTTAGCAAGTCATCTTCCACTCTTGTTAGTGCATTCTCGACTCAGATTGGGCAGGATGTTTGGATGATAGGCGCTCACCGGTGGTTTTGCAGATTTCTTGGATCAAATCTGATCTCTTGGTGTGCCCGAAAACAAGCTACTGTTTCAAGGTCCAGCATGTATAGAGTATAAGGCACTAGCTAATGCTACTGCAGAAATTATATGGGTACAATCCATTCTCAAGGAACTTGGTGTAAAAATCACTCAAGCTCCATGTCTGTGGTGTGACAATTTGGGTGCAACTTATCTTTCAGCAAATCCAGTCTTTCATGCAAGAACGAAACACATTGAAATAGATTTTCATTTTGTTAGAGAAAAAGTTGCTAGTAAACTTCTAGACATTCGATTTATACATTCTCAAGACCAGGTTGCAGATGGGTTTACTAAAGCCTTGCCCATACGAAGCTTTGAGAACTTCAAGTATAATCTCAACTTGATGAAGTTGTGATTAAGGGAGGGTGTCAAACAACATTCTTGTGTACGTGACAAGGGGCTGCGCATTATCTTCTCTGATCAATATCTTGGTAGTTCGGCTAGGTGGTTAGCTAGAGTTTATCTCCTCTTTGTAATCTTATCTCTACTTAGCTTCTTCTCCAAGATGTAATCTAAACTGTATGCGCTATCAGGGAGGTGCGCCCCTGCCTATAAACACGTACGGCGTCCCCTCCGATTGAGGTACGACGCTTTCCGCCATCGCACATGGTAATCAGAGCAATTCTCTTCCACGTCTAAACCCTAGAACTCCATCCGGTGCAACTATGTCGTCTTCCTCCTCCGCCGGTGCCTCCCGTGCTGGCCCCAATGGCCAAGTCACGGAGAGGCTCTCCCGCACCAACTTCACCTCTGGCGGCGCGCAGATCGTGCCGCAGCTGAGGGGCGCAGGAGTCTTCGGCTACGTCGATGGCACGACGCCGGAGACGGCCAGGATCCTCCACACCAAGGACAAAGAAGGGAAGGAATCCGCAGAACCGAATCCCCTTCACTCCATCTGGGTGCGAGAGGACCAGCAGGTGCTCGGGTACCTGCTGAACAACCTCACCAAGGAGGTGCTCGTGCAGGTGACCGCGATCACCACGGCGCGCGAGCTCTGGACGGCGCTGTCGGGGATGTTCTCCTCGCAGTCGCTGAGTCGCGTAAACAACATCAGAACCTCTCTGGTGAACGGGCAGAAGGGCAACAAGACCGTCGCCACCTACTTCGCCGAGATGCGCGGCTTCGCCGATGAGCTGGCCGCCGCCGGAAAACCGCTCCAGGATGATGAACTCATCTCATACATCCTGCACGGCCTCGACATGGACTACCAGCCACTCGTTTCTGCCCTCGACGCCCGCATCACCCCGGTATCCCTCGATGAGCTTTTTTCAATGCTTAGCAATTTTGATCAAAGGGTGGCGCAGTACCAGGGATCGGGCGGCTTCAAGTCGTCGGCTAACGCCGTGACGCGCGGGCGCGGTGGCTACGCTCGTCACCGTGGCCCCCCTCGCTCCAAGGGCAAGCAGGGAAGCGGCGGCAGCAACGGCGGATCCAACTCCCGCGGACGGCCCAACTACACCAACACCAAGGGTCGTCGCGGTGGTTCCTCCAGATCACGCCCGGACGCGGTGCGCTGTCAAATCTGCGGCAAACCAGGCCACACGGCAAAAGATTGTTGGTACCGGTTCGATGAAGATGAGGCCTCCTCTGAAGATGAAGAAAAGGTTGCCGCTGCTGCTGACGGCTCATATGGCGTCGATACCAACTGGTATCTAGACAGCGGCGCAACAAATCATCTCACCGGCGAACTGGAAAAGGTGACACTCAAGGAAAAGTACCATGGCAAGGACCAGATACACACTGCAAGTGGTGCAGGTATGAGGATACGTCACATTGGTCATTCAGTTTTTCATTACCCACGTCGAAAATTTCACCTTGGAAAATTTTGCATGTCCCTAGCACTGACAAGAACCTTCTATCCGTTCACCGTATCACACTTGATAATCATGTTTACATTGAATTTCACCCTTTTTTCTTCTTGATCAAGGATCAGGTCACGAGGAGAACTCTCTATCGAGGTAGATGTGTTCGAGGTCTTTACCCGTTGATTCCGGAGCTTCAATAACACAATAAACAAGCTTGTGGTGCTATCAAGCTTTCGGCCACACGATGGCACGACCGTTTAGGGCATGCTTCATTTTCCTTAGTTGATCGTTTACTCAAAAAGAATAAACTCCCGTTTGTTGGGGACCGAAATATTGAAACCATTTGTGATTCTTGTCAGAGAGCAAAAAGTCATCAACTTCCATACCCTATTTCTACTAGTGTCTCTACTCAACCATTGCAATTAATTTTTTCTGATGTATGGGGCCCTGCCCCAAGTTCTGTTGGTAGACACACATACTATGTCAGTTTCATTGACGACTATAGCAAGTTTTCTTGGCTCTATCTTCTTAAAAAAAAGGTCTGAAGTTTTTCAAGTCTTTAAAAACTTCCAAGCTCTTGTTGAAAGGCAATTTGATAGGAAAATTCTTGCTGTCCAATCATTTGGGGTGGAGAGTACGAAAAACTCAACTCCTTTTTCCAAACACTAGGAATTTCTCATCATGTGTCATGCCCTCACGCTCATCAACTGAATGGGTCTGCAGAACGTAAGCACAGGCACATTGTTGAAGTTGGCCTTGCTCTTCTGGCCGGAGCTTCTATGCCCTTAAAATTTTGGGATGAAGCATTCCTCACGGCTGTACACATCATAAACATGCTCCCCAGTAGGGTTATCAACAACGAAACTCCTATAGAACGACTCCTTCGTGTAAAACCAGACTATAAATCACTTCGTGTGTTTGGATGCGCATGTTGGCCAAATCTCCGCCCCTACAACAACCGCAAACTTATGTTTCGCTCCAAATAGTGTGCGTTCCTTGGGTATAGCGCTCAGCACAAAGGTGTAAAATGCTTAGACATCTCGTCTGGTCGAGTCTACATCTCTAGAGATGTTGTTTTTGATGAGACAAAATTCCCCTTTGCTGATCTTCACCCCAACGCCCGGTGCCTTACTCCGTCAAGAAATATTACTCCTTCCACCTCATCTCTCCGGCTATCATCCAGGGGGCCACGAAAACTGTGATGATCATTTGCTGACTAATCCTCCTAACCATTTGCATGAGGCTTGTGATGTTCCAGGAGATCATAACGGCGAAAATGGTGAAGAAAATGAAGAAAACAGTGCAACGCACTGTCCATATCGCGTGTGTCACGGTAGAGGGAGCAGATCCGCCTCGGGATCCGGCGCGCCAGGTGCAGCAGGTGAATCCGCCTCGGGATCCGGGCGTCGGTACCTGCAACAGCGATCCGCCTCGGAAGCGGCGCGATCGGCAGCGGCGGAGGACTCGCCGGATCGGCCATGGCGACTCCGCGTTGGCCACGCGGCCGGCTATGGCTGGTGGTGGCGGCTTCACCAGCCCGCACCAATCAGCGGCTGCCATGTGCCAACCTCCCACGGGTCCGATCGGCTCGCGGTTCGGCGCCCAACCGGCTGTGTACAAGCGGCGCGAGCCAGGGCGATCGGCTGGTGCGGGCCCGGCTGCGGCAGGCGCTGGCGCGGGATCAGATGCCTGCCTCGATCAGACCGTGGTCGCTGGTGAGGCGGGATCTTCTGCGCCGGTTTTCTCTTCAATGCCACAACCGCGAGCCACAGAAGATCATCCAGAGCGAACCAGCCAAATCGCTGGTGCAGCGGATCCGCCTCGGATCTGGGCGCAGTGGATTCGTCTGCTGGATCTTCGTGGTGCAAAACAACACCTGGTGCACCACAACGTCGCACACGGCTGCAATCAGGGGTAACTAAGCCTGTTAATTATAAACACATAACAAAATATGGCTTGATCTGCTCCACAGGTGAACCAGGTGAGCCCAATACGCTTGAAGAGGCCCTTGGTGATGAGAAGTGGAGAACGGCAATGCGTGAGGAATATGTGGCACTACAGAAAAATAAAACTTGGCATTTAGTCCCTCCAAGGCAAGGTAAAAATCTCATTGATTGCAAATGGGTTTTTAGAATCAAACGCAAGTCTGATGGAACAGTTGATCGTTACAAGGCAAGGCTAGTTGCTAAGGGTTTTAAACAAAGACATGGCATAGACTATGAGGACACATTTAGTCCGGTGGTAAAAGCTGCAACTATTCGTCTTGTTCTATCCATTGCTGTTTCCAGGGGATGGAGTCTTCGACAGTTAGACGTACAGAACGCGTTTCTTCATGGTGTTCTGGAAGAGGAGGTTTACATGAAACAACCTCCTGGGTTTGAAAGCAAACATGCACCCTCTTATGTATGCAAGCTTGACAAAGCACTGTATGGACTGAAGCAGGCCCCTAGAGCATGGTATTCTCGACTCAGGAAGAAAATGCAAATGCTTGGATTTGTTCCTTCAAAGTCTGACACTTCATTGTTTATTTACAATAAGGCCAATACATCAATATTTGTTCTTATATATGTTGATGATATTATTGTCACAAGTTCATCTGATGAGGCAATAACAGGACTGTTGAAGGACTTAGGTGCTGAGTTTGCTCTGAAGGATCTTGGGGACCTGCACTATTTCCTAGGGATTGAAGTGAAGAAGCACAAGGATGGACTTCATCTCTCCCAAGAAAAATATGCAAATGATTTGGTAAGAAAAGCTGGGTTGCAAGGCTGTAAACCTACCACCACTCCTTTGTCTAGTACAGAAAAATTGTCTCTCACAGAAGGAACACCCTTGAGCTCAGAAGATAGCACAAGATACAGAAGTCTGGTGGGTGCACTTCAATATTTAACTCTCACTCGACCTGATATTTCTTTTGCTGTTAACAAGGTGTGTCAATTCCTTCATGCATCAACCACAGTTCATTTGACTGCTGCAAAACGGATAGTAAGATATGTGAAAGATACTATGGGCATTGGCCTCAATTTTAGCAAGTCATCTTCCACTCTTGTTAGTGCATTCTCTGACTCAGATTGGGCAGGATGTTTGGATGATAGACGCTCACTGGTGGTTTTGCAGTATTTCTTGGATCAAATCTGATCTCTTGGTGTGCCCGAAAACAAGCTACTGTTTCAAGGTCCAGCACAGAAGCAGAGTATAAGGCACTAGCTAATGCTACTGCAGAAATTATATGGGTACAATCCATTCTCAAGGAACTTGGTGTAAAAATCACTCAAGCTCCATGTCTGTGGTGTGACAATTTGGATGCAACTTATCTTTCAGCAAATCCAGTCTTTCATGCAAGAACGAAACACATTGAAATAGATTTTCATTTTGTTAGAGAAAGAGTTGCTAGTAAACTTCTAGACATTCGATTTATACATTCTCAAGACCAGGTTGCAGATGGGTTTACTAAAGCCTTGCCCATACGAAGCTTTGAGAACTTCAAGTATAATCTCAACTTGATGAAGTTGTGATTAAGGGAGGGTGTCAAACAACATTCTTGTGTACGTGCAAGGGGCTGCGCATTATCTTCTCTGATCAATATCTTGGTAGTTCGGCTAGGTGGTTAGCTAGAGTTTATCTCCTCTTTGTAATCTTATCTCTACTTAGCTTCTTCTCCAAGATGTAATCTAAACTGTATGCGCTATCAGGGAGGTGCGCCCCTGCCTATAAACACGTACGGCGTCCCCTCCGATTGAGGTACGACGCTTTCCGCCATCGCACAGTGGCTGCTACTTCAGCGTTGCCAGGTGCATTTCTCTTAGATGTCAGCAATGATGCGGTGGCTCTTGCAGTTAATTGAGCAGTCCGCTCGAGTTTAGCTGTGCCCTTTCAAGTTTCAGTCCATCAGCGGAAAATGAACTTGTGTTTTGACAGAGATCGATGTTCTGAACGTGCAAATGTTCATGGCTTAATCCATGCGTGGCGCCGCGAGACGGCGCTCGACGCGCGTGGGCGAGGAACGACGCCCGAATTTGATCTGGACCGTAGGTTCAAGGATCCGACGATGGAGACAGTCAAAATCGCTGTGGAGGCTTGTAGCTAGCCTCGTTATAATGTTTTTCAATAGCATGTGAACAAAACTCAGGTTTTGAATACTAGTAGCTAGTTTCTGCAAATTACATTAGATTGGCTGATGATCAGAACTCGTCAATTACTCGCGCAGAAACAGAGGTACATGACTAGATGCTCCAATCAATACAATTTCAGCCAAACAGCTGAAACTTGAGAGACAACATCATCAAATATCGTTTCGATCGATCCATGAAAGCCATCTAGATCGGACAAGATCACAAGTTCACAACTCATCAGTTGCACTTGCACCTTGCGTAGCAACAGGTCTACAGGGCAACAGCCTTACATTCATCTAATGTCAGCTAAACTGCCTCCAGGGACAGAGACGAATCGAACATGAAACTAGGCAAGTTTATCTCGTCGTCGTCGCTGCCGACTCGCCGCTGTTGTTCGTGGTACTCCGGGGCTTGGCCATCTCGCAGGCGTCGATCCAGTCGTGGTAGACGTCGACGGGCAGACGTAGTGCGCGGTGGTGTGGTAGACCTCCTGGCAGACGTAGCAGACGGCGGTGGCGACCAAGAGCTTGAGGTCGATGGTGCAGGCGACGCTGTCGGGGTGGTTGCAGAAGGGGCAGCAGTCCTCGACTTGCGCTTCGCCATCTTCTTCGATCACCACCAGATCTCAGGTGGATTCTTCTGGCAGCACAACTTGCGATCACGAGAGGATGTGTGTTGGTAGGGAAAGCGTTGGGCGTGCTTACAAAGGATGTGCCAACTCCGACTCCGGCTCCTCTTGGGCGGCACCAATGCATATGCATTGCGTGGTGTGGCTGTGCAATGAAGCCATTAACGAGTCGGAGCCGGATTCTGGCGCCCAGTCGAAATGGCCGCAGTCTGCGCCTGAGCTACGCGCGGTACGTATTGTCAGCGGTGGGAAAACTACGTGTTTTTTTTCCTTTCTTGTTTGGGCGCTTATAGGCGCCGGCGCGCCGGCCGAAAGGTTCGGCCGGTCCAGCCCAGGCCATTGGATGTGAGACACGCTTGCCGTTGGATCTAGACCAAAAAAAAAACAAATTGCCCCCAGATTCGTCTTCTTCCTCCTCCTACGCATCTAGCCGCCGTGGATGGGCGAGGCCCCGGCCTTGAAGCACCACCGAGCTTCGCCGCCCTCGACGCCGGTCACCGCCCTCGACGCCGGTCACCGCCCTCACCGCCGGTCACCGCCCTCACCGCCCTCGCCGCCGAGCACCGCCTCCGCCGCTGATTGCCTCCCTCGCCTGCGTTTCACGCCGGCTGGACGCATGCAGCAGCGTGTGCCCCCCGGTTGCAGCTCCCGGCGACGGCCACAACTCCGTGGCGACGGTCGGAGCTCGGTGGCGGCGATCACCGGTCGCGCGCCCTGGATGACGAGCTCACGACTGAACCGAGGCAAGGCTTGAACCGTCGCACATGCCCTGTGTTGCAAACGCTGGAAAAAAAGCTTCAAGCCTTGGATGGAAAAGCTTCAACCCCTAGATAGAAAAGCTTCAACCAGCACTGCGAATCAGGGGGGATTAGCAACTGCTGATGCAAAAATGCTTCAACCTTAGATGAAAAAAGTTTCAACCATATGACAGGAGAGAGCTTTAATCAAAGCGCTGCTCAAAAACGAAAGAAGTTTCCAACGTTTACAAAAAAGCTTCGAGCATGGATGGAAAAAGCTTCAACCGTGTATGAAAATAGCTTCAACCATTGGACAAAAAAGCTCCAACCAGACACTGCAACCAGAGAAAAAGTTGCAAACGTCGATAGAGAAAGCTTCAACCATATATCGAAAAAGCTTCAAACGGCTATCGGCGAAAGAAAAGTTGTGGTTGCAGCCTGCGGTCACCTCGGTCATCGTTGTCACGCACCCCGGCCGCGCGCGGGGTTGCAAGCACATGGACATCCCCGTGGTAGCACCCCGTCGCCCCCGGTTGCAGCATCTCCCCGTGGTCAACCCAGTCACCGGCGAGATGGGATGGTCACCGCGCAGAGCCATGACGAGCTTCGAGGCGGGAGGGGAGGCGTGGTGCATGCTACAACCAGCATTGAAAATTGCTACCACCAGCATGCCATACAGCTACAACCGCAATCGCGTTTTGCTGCATCGCACAATGATGCATTCTCTTGCTGGAACCGACGCAGCTCCACACACAATGATTGCAACTCCGCTGGACTGCGGTTGCAGCTCTTGTGGCCACGGTTGCAGCTCCCCGTGCCTGGTTGCAGCACGCCACGCCGGCGGCCATGTCTCCCCTTGCCATGGTTGTTGGTTCCAGCTCGTCAAGATAAAATTAATCATGGCCTCCCCTGAGTAAAATAGCTCGCAGCCATGGCCGTGCGATGCAGTGCGCAACCACACGAGTTCCAATGGTGAGAACATCGGTTTCAACATTTGGGGGGTGGGGGTGAAGGAGGAGGTGGCCATGGCGACGAGCTTTGAGGGAGAGGAGGAGGGAGACTGGGGGCGGGGTAGGGTGGGGGGAGGGGGGGCGAGGGGTTGAGGAGGAGGAGGAGGAGGAGGCCATGGCGGCGAGCATGGGGAAAAGGAAGTGGAGATTGTCCGGCAATGGAGACGGGCATCGGAGCGAGAGTAGGAGCGCGGCCATGGCTGCCCGCATCGGGAGAGAGAGAGAGAGAGTTCCTGAGAGGAAGAAGAAGATAGGAAAAAGGCGAAGCGCTATGTGTGGGCCCGCAAGGATGTGTGGCTCCCTGGTATTGGTGGGTGTGCTACGTGCTCGGGAGCTAGCGACACGACCGACCGAAGCTTAGGTTGGTCTGCCGATGGGAAACGTTTCCCTTCTTGTTTTGGGGGAAAACAAATCAAAGGATTTAAAACCACATGCGTCCTCAAGGTAGGTCTTAAATATTTGGGAAACGCTTGCTTCCGGTTGACCGGCTTACTTTTCGGCCAGTCGCACTGCTCCACTCATCGCGCAGGTAGTGTCCACATGGGTCCATGAAAAATACACTTTGATTTCTGATTGTATGTACATTTTATTTAGAATTTTTTTAATAATTGAACAGAAAGTTAAAATAGTGAAGAACTATTTTTAGAATAAACTTGACTTACTTGCGCACTAGTATACAGATTTTCACAAAAAAAACCAACGTTAACTTCACAGCGGAAAAGACAAAATTTATTTGCCATTATAAGTCACTATTCACGCTATTTTGACCAAAAAATTATCTTTTTTGAAAAGAAGTCAAAGAGGAATTTTCTTTTTGTGGAACTTTTCTCATGAGTACAATGGAATGTCAAGTTTATTTCAAAACAATTTTCAGAAATTTTTGACTTTTTGTTGAATTACTAACTTTTTTGCATATAGGGTACATATGTACCCATAGACTAAACGTCCGTGTCCATTGGTCCACGCACTAGTTGAAGTCTCTAGTCCACTCGTACTCTTCGCGTATCCTCTCTTATCCTCTAATCCGTCTGCCTCTGGTCACCGCATCCCAGCTCCTTTTTCTTCCATCCCCGCCTTTTTATTCGATCACCGCCGATGAGCTGCTGTCTCCCCTACATCGAGCCCGCCATGAGCCCACCCCCACACTGGTTTCACTCCGGCTAGCCGGCGTTACCCAGCACCAGTTTGTTTCTAGCCATCCCACCTGCCATGGCTATACACCGCGAGTGGTGGAAATCATGGCGGCGCCCTGTGCTGAGACGGTTCGCACGGGAGTTGCGACGGGGCGGTGCCTGGTGCTGCAACCGGTGATGCTTCAATCAGCAGGCAATCTGCTACAACAGATGGAGATATTTTGCTACAACCAGCTCAATTGTGAAATCTCACAACTAATGGCAGCACGCGGCGGAGCTGCATCCGTGATGCAAAAATGCTACGACTGGCAATTTTTTTTGCTGGAATCGGTCAAGCGTTGGCCACAAGCGTCGACGCGTCGGAGCTGCATGCACGACAGATTTTTGTTTGCAATTTGCTACAACCGGTGTTTTGGTTGGCTGGAACCAGCTCCTATTTTTGCTACAACCGCCGTTTCTGCTTTGATGGAAGAATGCCTAATTTTGCATTTTTGCTACCAATGGCGTTTTGGTTTGCTGGAACCCACTTCAATTTTTGCTACCATCGCAGTTTCGGTTTTTGCTAGAACATCGCCCTATTTTGCATTTTTGCTTCCATTGTTTTTGGTTTTGTTGGAACCAGCACAAAATTTTGCTACCACCGCTATTAGCTACGAGCCATGGCGTCGTCACCATTGAATCTGTAGGGGGCGAGGGTGAAGGAAATATGCCATAGAGGCAATAATAAAGTTGTTATTTATATTTCCTTACATCATGATAAATGTTTATTATTCATGCTAGAATTGTATTAACCGGAAACTTAGTACATGTGTGAATACATAGACATACAGAGTGTCACTAGTATGCCTCTACTTGACTAGCTTGTTAATCAAAGATAGTTAAGTTTCCTAGCCATGGACAAGAGTTGTCATTTGATGAACGGGATCACATCATTAGAGAATGATGTGATTGACTTGACCCATCCGTTAGCTTAGCACTATGATCGTTTAGTTTATTGCTAATGCTTTCTTCATAACCTATACATGTTCCTATGACTATGTGATTATGCAACTCCTGAATACCGGAGGAACACTTAGTGTGCTATCAAACGTCACAACGTAACTGGGTGATTATAAAGATGCTCTATAGGTGTCTCCGATGGTGTTTGTTGAGTTGGCATAGATCGAGATTAGGATTTGTCACTCTGATTGTCGGAGAGGTATCTCTGGGCCCTCTCGGTAATGCACATCACTATAAGCCTTGCAAGCAATGTGACTAATGAGTTAGTTACGGGATGATGAATTACGGAACGAGTAAAGAGACTTGCCGGTAACGAGATTGAACTAGGTATTGAGATACCGACGATTAAATCTCGGGCAAGTAACATACCGATGACAAAGGGAACAACGTATGTTGTTATGTGGTTTGACCGTTAAAGATCTTCGTAGAATATGTGGGAGCCAATATGAGCATCTAGGTTCCGCTATTGGTTATTGACCGGAGATGAGTCTCGGTCATGTCTACATAGTTCTTGAACCCATAGGGTCCGCACGCTTAACGTTCGATGACGATCGGTATTATGAGTTTATGTGTTTTGACGTACCGAAGGTTGTTTGGAGTCCCGGATATGATCACAGACATGACAAGGAGTCTCGAAATGGTCGAGACATAAATATTCATATATTGGATGACTATATTCGGACACCACATGAGTTCCGAAAGTCACCGGATATATATCGGAGTGCCGGAAGGGTTATCAGAACCACCGGAGAAGTAATGGGCCTTATTGGGCCTAGGGGGAGAGAGAGAGGGGCTGCCAAGGGCTGGCCGCGTGCCTCTCCATGGGCCTAGTTCGAATTGGACTAGGGGGAGGGGCGGCACCCCCTCCTTCCTTCTCTTCCCCCCTCCTTCGTTCTTCTCCTAGTAGGACTAGGAAAGGGGGGAGTCCTACTCCTACTAGGAGGAGGATTTTTCTTGACCCTGAAAACATCAAGAGAAACTCCTACTGTTAATTTTATTAAATGTTAACCGAAGGTTAACATGAACACCTCAAAGGGGTTATACAATAGGCATTTACAAAAGTATTGGGGCTAGCCACTTTGGGCAGCCCCTAAAAAAAATACAAAGACAACTAAATGGAGGTGTGATCTACTAATGTGAGAGAATTCTTGTATCCTTCCAAGAAGGTCAAGCTTTGGGGATTTATTCTATACCCTAAAATCATGAAGTCCTCTTTCAATTTCCTCAGCCAATCAAGATGTGTGGCCACCTCTCCTTCAAAAATCAGCTTGTTTCTCTATTTCCATATATTCCAGGAGGCTAGGGTGATGATTTCTTTAAATAATGGTCTCTGCCATCTCTCTTTGGCTTGGTCATGTCTTGCTTTCATATCCAAAAGGTTATCCCATTCAATACCTAATATCTCCCAGCACCTCATCGCAAAAGGGCATTCATAGAATAGGTGATTATTTGTTTCAAGTATAGAATGCTCACATAGAGGACAATTATGGTCATCACCAATATTAAAGTGCCGTCTCTGCAATAAGTCTCTGGTGTTTATTCTGTCAAGGAGCATTAGCCACGCAAAAACTTTGTGCCTCATAATACACTTGGATTTCCATATGGAAGTTATGATTTGAGGTGCCTGCACATTCCTTAACATGTAGTCATAGAACTTTTTTGGTTTGTATTTTGTGTCCCCCAACATAGAATCCATTCATCTGTGGCCATCTGTGCCAGCAATATTCCCGCCAAAGTAGCCTGAAGATTATCCAATTCTGTCCTGGCCTCCAAAGACAAAGGCAACATGAAGTTATCTTCCGGTAAGGTGTTGTTGTAGAATTGTGCCAGAGAAATGTCTTCATTAGTAGTGAAGGAAAACATGTGCTCATGGGTGTTCATTAAAGGTTCTTCTCCCAGCCACACATCCTTCCATAGTAGAACAGTGTCTCCCGCCGCCGGCACACAAGTTGTAATCCCACGGTACACATCCATCAGCGAGAACACATCACGCCACCAGAAAGAACCAGTGCTTGGTTTGGCATGAGGAGGGACTCCATCGGAGTAGTAGGTGTCCCAAATAATCATCACCCATGGAGTGTCATGCTTATGCATAACCTTGTGTAGGTATTTAAGCAGCAGGGCATTGTTTTGAATTTGGAGGTTGATGACACCAAGCCCACCTTTCTTTTTACGACGACAAACAAGGTCCCAGGAAGCAAGTGAATGTGTTTTAGCATCTCTGTCAATTTCTTTTCTCCATAAACAATGTCTTCTAGCTCTGTCAAAGATCTTAATCAACTTGAGTGGAAGTTTGAGGACACACATCGTAAATGAGAGATGCGAGGAGAGCGCTGAGTTGATTAGCTGTACACGTTCTCAATATGATAACCAAATGGTAGTTCCCATTAGTCTTCTCTCAATTCTGTCCACTAATGGCATCAACTCCTTAACTGTGGGTTTAGTTGTTCTGAGTGGTAGACCAAGATACGTGAACGACATTGCTCCAACTTGACACCCAAAAACCCCGGCTAGTTCTGCAACTTTTTTTCTCCTCCACATTTATTGGCATTAGTTGTGACTTGGAGTAATTAATTTTTAGTCCGGTAGCACGAGCATATGAATCTAGGATGGCTTTAATTGTTACCAGTTCTTCACCATTGGCCGGTAGCACAATTAAGGTGTCGTCCGCGTACTGGATAACTGGGAAGTTTTGTGATGCAGGCTAATTAATTGGCAAATTGATTAGGCCTTCGGACCAAGCTTTATTTATTAGAGATTGTAGCAAATCCGATGCCAGCACGAATAGTAAGGGGATATTGGATCCCCTTGTCTCACCCCCCTCTTGCATTTGAACTCCTTACCAGGTATACCGTTAAGAAGAATTGACGAGGAGCCTGAATCAAGCAGCATCTTTATCCACATGCACCATCTATCATCAAACCCTTTGCATTTAAGCATTTTCAAAATGAACTCGTGCTCCATCGTGTCAAACGCTTTTTCAAAGTCAAGTTTCGGAATGACAATCTCATTTCCAGAGTGCTTACATTGATGTAAATATTCGAATGCCCAACCAAGACAATCTTGTATTGTCCTAGTGTTTATAAAGCCATATTGGTTTTGGTGCACTATTTTTAGAATTCAGCGTTGGAGTCTTTCAGCTAAAATCTTTGTAATTACCTTGAGAACATAGTTCAACAAGGAAATGGGCCAGCTTCTTTGGGATCAAGGTAATTAGAGAGGTGTTTAGACAACTCAGGTTCACTTTACCTTCCCAAAAGTCTTGGCAAAGCTGATAGAAATCCTCTTTAATAATGCCCCAACAAACTTTTAGGAAAAGACCATTAAATCCATCTGGCCCCGGTGCTCGGTCAGCAGGAATCAGTTTTATTACATGATCGATCTCCTCTTTGGTAAAAGGGACGGAGAGCTCCTCAATACCTTGACATTTATGCACTAGTTCAGAAAGCTCAAAGTCAAACTCAAGATGATTAGAAACACCCGTTCTATTTTTAAAACATTTATAGAAAGTCGCTGCCTTTTCGTCATGATTTTCAATAAGATCCCCATCCGGTAGCATCAGATTGGTTATTGAATTCCTGCATAATCTCTCAGTGGCACGAGCTTGGAAATATTTAGTGTTTTCCTCCCCTTGGATTGCCCATCGAAACATGCATCTTTTTTCCAATACTCACTCTGGTATTTTAACAATCAAAGCAAGTGACCTTTAAGAATGAGTCTCAAGTTTGCTTCAGGAATGGTTAAAATTCGGATTCCTCCAAATTATCAAGCTGTAATAAAATTTTATTGCAGTTTTCAATTAGTAACTTGAGCTTAGAAATGGATTTACTCCAGCTTTTTAGAGCATATCTCAGTCTTTTAAGCTTAGCAGAGATCCTAGTGGCACTAGATGTTTCTTTAATTGGAGCTATCCATGATTCTTGAACTACTTGCATGAACCCCGGGTGAGATGACCAAAAAATTTCAAACCTGAAAAGTTTACTTCTAGGGATAGCTGTATCCATAGACAAGACACATGGAATGTGATCTGAAATTGGTCGTGCAAGAGGTTTTACCACAGTGTTAGGGAATTTCAAAATCCATTCAGGGGAGAAAAAAACCAATCCAATTGTTCCAACAAGGGAGTATCCTGCATATTGCTCCATGTGTATTTCCTTCCTTTAATTGGAATTTCCAACAATGCCAGCTCACTAATAATTTCATTGAATTTAATGATATCATCCACATTTCCATCTGGAAGATTCCTGTTTTGTAACGATCTCATGAAGTTAAAATCTCCCATGAAAAGCCACAGATCATTCACCTCAACATTTAAACCTTCCATCCATTGAGTAAATATTGCCCTCTCAGGGCCATCACACAGTCCATAAATGTTTGATAATAACAAAGTATCATTAGTTTGTACTGACGTCAATCTAATCGTGAGGGCAAATGACAATTTATGCACCACTTGGCCTGAGAATTGGCTACTGCACCAAATTATTATGAGGCCATCAGAGGCACCCACCGAGGGAACAAATTCAAATTTGTTGAACCGTCTGGGACAACACTTTCTAATATATGAATGATCAAAATCAGAATTTTTTCGTTTCTTGCAAGCACACAATTGAGCAATTAGACTCATCAATTTTGTTACGCAGTGCATCACATTTAGTACTAGCATTTAAGCCACACACATTCCAACAAAGGACATTGCAGAAAAGGGATGACATAAAGGATCAAAGCAAATCGAGTTTAGGACAAAGCAAATAGTTTTAGAGTGAAGCAAATAGATAAATTGAAGGACTTGTTAGCTTTACTGAGAAGAAGCCACGCCTTTTCCCTTGTCCTTGGGAGCAGCCAAAATCCTTTCCTTGGTGAGTTCTTCCTGTGGTATCGCATATGCAGTGGTGCCAATATACTGAAGTGTTTCAATCGGCGTTGGTGGGGTGTCCTGCTTCTCTATGTCAGAACCAGAACCACGAGGCTGCACTAAGATGTCTGGTATGCGTCGAGGCTTCACATGAGACTGTTTTTTTCTTGCTCTCAGCCAGTGAAGGAGCCTTAAAACCCTTGTATCTTGTTGCTCTCACACTGCGCCTTACTTCAGAAACATCAAGAGGTGTGATCACTCCGCGTCTCTTCCTCGAGGTGGCATCATCCACATCCATCTGAGATTGATTATTATCCTGGCTGCACACAAACAGAAACAGAGTTGCTTTCCACTTCCATCCCTTCGAACGCCACTGCTTCCAATGGAACCCTCAAGTTGCAAGATATGAAGTTACAACAGATGTTCCAAGCTTCTTCAGGGAAACCAATAAGATTAGTTCCAGGCATAAAAGGTGAAAAAGGGAAAACAAAGAAGCAAGCCATGCTAGCTAGATCATGCAGAGTATCTTGAAAGCCAATAGCAAATTTTTTCCAAGCTGCTTCGATTCCAGCCTCAGCAGACACCCATCCCGATCGAGGTGTGAAAATAGTGCAGTACAAGTGAATCAGAAAAGATAGCCAATTATCTTCAGCAGGAACCGCAAAAGTGGTGTCGTGTGAGTTAACTGGAATTAAATTCAAGTCATCTCTCTCATGCCCCTTGATGAACTCTTCCGCCACTTCCTCTATCACTGCCACATGCTCATTCCAAACCCTGAGTCCATCATCAAAACTTGAATCTGCACTTTGAATACCATCCATCATGGAAGGACCATCATACCCCGTGTACTGTCTGTAACTGAATCCTCGATACACCGGTGGAACAGGGGGCAGTTCGGGCCAGGCACCCCATCCCTGCTGAGGAGGAGGAGGGGGTGGAGTTGCTTCCCATGCATCTGCAACATTCTAAAGATGTCAAACTTGTGCATTGTGCTGCTGTTGCTGCATAGCATTGAGAAACAGAAGCTACTCAGGGTGAGGCGAAGCACCCATTGGAGGAGGAGCTTCTTCATTTCCTTGCATCCCTGGACTGGGGTTTTGACCATTCAGCACATACACAGGTACTTTCCAAGATGTACCAAGTCCGCTAATGTCAGTAAGTCTCTTAACTATCAGACGGAATGGTACTAAAGCAAGTTCATTGATCAACACACGGACAAGGATTCTTGATTTCTTGTAACCAGGGCGGCGCTAGTACATGCATCTACCAAAACACGAGACCGCTTTGATAATGTACTGCTCAGTTTGATAGCTCAGAGAAAATCCTAGCAGCATAACCCAAGCATCCCTCTCAATCACTGGCCTACGCATATTCGGCCCCTCATCATGACGCAACAGATAAAAATTCGAATGTTCATCTAAAGAACACTCTCCTCTGTTAACCATATTATCACACACTAAACTATCATGGAACCGGATTAAACCCAGACAAAACAGATAGAGCTCTCCATCGATAGTATGTGCACCATGATCATCAATCAGAACACGTCTAACCTCAGCCAAAACTGCTTCACGCTGCAGATCCGCGGGGGGCGGAACCACCATGACCAACGCATATTGCGAGTGATCGAGTGGCGGGTTATCGACGACCACCATGTTCCTCTGAAGCCTCCCTTCTGGACATTGCTGGATATCCATTTCTCCTGGCACATATTGGTACGGGAGCACCGGTAGATTCGCCATGGGAGGTGAGGGCTGGGACGGGGAGGAGTTGTCGAGGTTGCAGGGTGGCGGACTAAACAGGGGAGGGCGCGTGGTCTCGGGAATCAGGGCGATTCTGATAGGATAGGAGGGATGCGGAACATCCGACGTATTTTCGTCCAAGTTGTTATTGCTTTGCACCGGGTCCCCCTTTTTCCGCTTGCTTATCCAAATTTGTTTCCTCTTAATACGCCAATGTTTCTGGCCCCGCGATTTTCTACGCCCAAGTTTGTTGTGATTTGAATTGTCCCGTGGATTGGGTGGGCTAGTAGATTTCAAAACTTTCAAATTAGTCCGGTCTTTTCTTACCCAAGTCCAGTCCTTATTTGAATGTGTCAAACAGAGCCAGTTCCAATGACCTAACATCCCACAGATTTTGCAATGCACTCCAACCGAACATTCCGAACGAATATGGCCATGGGACAGACAAAATTTGCACCAAGAACTAGAAGATGAAATTGCATGCATATCTTGAGGATTAAAATGAGTAGAATTATACCTCTCAGCGCTAACATCCATGCAATTATTGGAATTATGACCTCTTCCTTTGCATTTCATACAGATCATCAATTTGTCAAAAATAAAAGTCTTGTCTGGTATATGGGGCAAATCAAGGACTGACATGATCACCTGATTAGAATATCCTGCTTGCCATAAATCCAAAATTTCCTCAAGCTTTGAATCCGGGATAGCGTTCCATGAATGAGATTTAAACATTGAACCAACAAATTGTTTGCCGATCACCTTAGATTCTGGTTGACCTTGTATAGAAGATACGCTACCAAAACAGATGTGATGATCAAACCGAATAGCCCTAGAGTCCTGCGAATCAAAGTCCAGGCTGCCAAAACGGATTTGATCAAACCTAGGGATATTAAACTTAGCCAACTCAACCTGAGACTGAGAGTTATCATCTGAATCATGCAGAAAACTCAAAAAACTTTGAATGGCCATAGGCGATTTGGACGCAATTTCTGGTAACTCATTATCAAGATGCCAATCAGAATCATCCCATGCATAATCCACGTGAGATTTGAACAGGTGAAAGTGGCATACAAAGTTTGGCCAAACATGATCCTTCAGGGCATAGATGAAATGTCCCACATGATTTGAAGCCACCGAAAATCAGAAATTCCTATTGCTCAACTGAGAAACATTGAATCCCGAGGCCAAACCACCAATACAACATTGCAAGACCAGACCTACTAACTCCTCCGAGAGAGAGAAAGAAGCCGAGGAAAAAGAAACAACCAAGAAAAATTTCTTGGTCCCCAAAGAGCTGTCGAAGTGCACCGTAGATCCAAATTTTGAACGTACCTTTTGCTCCACCTTGAGACCAGGGGAAAAGTCCCAATGGAGAAGTCTAGCCATAGAGGATCTAGGGTTTAGAGGCATCCATGGCTGGCTTGGGGTCGGTTGTTGGGGAGGGAGGCGCCATGGGTGGGGGAGGGGAGGTGGGGGGTGGGAGGCGCCATCATGCTGTAACTTACGTGTGTCGCCGTTATCGGTGATGATTCACTGGATCCTCCCCCCTTGGCGCGCCTATGAGGGTCGGCCGGCCTCCCCCTCCCTCCTTTATATACGTGGGGAGGGGGGCACCCTAGAACACATCAAAGTTGATTCTTAGCCATGTGCGGTGCCCCCTCCACATATTTCCACCTCGGTCGTATTGTCGTGGTGCTTAGGCGAAGCCCTGCATCGGTAACTTCATCATCACCGTCACCATGCCGTCGTGCTGACGAAACTCTCCCTCGACCTCAGCTAGATCTAGAGTTCGTGGGACGTCACCGAGTTGAACGCGTGCAGATCGCGGAGGTGCCGTGCGTTCGGTACTTGGATTGGTTGGATCACGAAGATGTTCGACTACATCAACCGCGTTACTAAACGCCTCCGCTTTCGGTCTACGAGGGTACGTGGACACACTCTCCCCGCTCGTTGCTATGCATCTCCTAGATAGATCTTGCCTGATCGTAGATTTTTTTTGAAATACTGCATTCCCCAACTATGGCATCTGAGCCAGGTCTATGCATAGATGTTATATGCACGAGTAGAACACAAAGAGTTGTGTGCGTTAATAGTCATACTGCTTACCAGCATGTCATACTTTGATTCGGCGGTATTGTTGGATGAAGTGGCTCAGACCGACATTACGCGTGCGCTTACGCAAGACTGGTTCTACCGACATGCCTCGCACACAGGTGGCTAGTAGCACTACAAAAAAAGACACATCCATGACATTTTGGGCCGAATAATTTTTTTTCTGTCATACTTATGACACTTCTATGATGATAATTATGACAAAACCCGGTATCATCATAGATGTGGTGGGCTCCTACTTCTATGACAAAAAATCATGACAGAAAATGAGCTTTTCATCCTTGACGGGACGGAGACACAGCTGCATGACATTCTTTGGGCCGTCCATGACGGAAAAAACCGTGGTAGAAGCGAGGGCTAGGAAAATATCGGGGTGTTCCCGGTTACGGTGGGTGGTCGGGGCTGAGCGATGTGCATTTCTCTCATACACGCATGCGCATGGGTGCGAGGCGTTGGGCTCTAACTGAACCCGAGCGAGGCGTTCTCCTACTGAACCCGAGCGATTGCACTGTAGGCTACACGTTACTGAACTCGAGCGATCGATCGATGGCTGTTAACTGAAACCGATCAAGCGATTCCTTCACTACTGCTGCTAACTGAAGCCGATCGATGCTGCCTCTGGATGAACAGTGAGCGTTGCTGGGGGGGTTTGGATGAACAGTTCCCGGTGGGGGTGGATGAACAGGACCCCGTGGTGTTGCCTCTGGATGAATAGGACCCCGATCGATCAAGCTGGTTGAGGCTGGATGAACAGGACTCCGTGGAGGGCTGGATGAATAGGACCACCCCATGGAGGGCGATGAACAGTAGACGATGGAGGGCTGGATGAATAGTAGCCAGTGGAAGGGTGGTTGAACAGGAGCCCGTGGAGAGGGCTGGTTGAACAGTAGCCGGTGGATGAACAGTCGCAGGTGGAGGCTGGATGAACAGGAGCCCATGGATGAACAGTCGCAGGTGGAGGCTGGAGGAGGTCGACGGTGGATGAACAGTAGCCCGTGGAGGCTGGAGGGGGTCGACGGTGGAGATGAACAGTATCCCGTGGAGTCCCATTTTGCAGTATGCCACACCCCTCCCGATGAACAGGACCGCCATTTCGACCGTAGCACTCCAACAGAAGTCTGTTTCCTCCGTTTTGCGGTACGCCACACCCCTCCCGATCAACAGGACCCTGTGTCGGCCATAGGAGGTCCGTTTCCTCCGTTTTGCGGTACGCCAGACCCCTCCCGATGAACTGGATCCCATTTTGAATGTGGCCGGTCGAACACAAGACCGTTTCCTCCATTCTGCGGTATGCCAGGCCTCGTTTCCATCGGCTGTTCCGTCCAAGCCGGTTGGCTCCCACGCATTCCGTTGCCTCTCGATGAACACGACGCCTTCCGTTGCTTCCCATTGAACACGACGACGACGCAGTTTCTCCGTTCCGACCCAGCCATGTACACGAGCCCTGGCCGTACATATGCATGAGTAGGCGTTCGAGACCCCACCCGTATATACATACGTGGCCGTATTTTCTTTCTTGCACACTGTCCGCTGTACGTACGTGTACATGCTACGTGCGCGCCTCTACTATGACTCGTGCGTGCCTCTGCATCGACCAGTATGTACATACACATTCACGACCAGAATGACAATGCTACGTATGATTCGACCAGGTGGGTCTCGATTGTCAGGAACTTCCTTCCGTGCGAAGATGTAGCTAGTGGGTCCCGACAGTCAGGGGGCGAATCGTTTTTTTTTCCCAGACGCACTTCCTTGCGTGCGAAGATGTAGCTGGTGGGTCCCAGCAGTTAGGGGAAAACGTTTTTTCGCGAAATACGGTGGACCGTCCGGAGGGTCCCTGCTGCCAAGTGGAGGAATAATTATTTTGCGCGTAATAAGGAGGCACTTCCTTGCTGCGTCCATGGACCCAGCTGTCAGCCTCTCCACATACAGTCCACGTCCGATGGAAGCTGTTCCTTGACCACGTTTACCACACCCCGCCGAGAGCACCAGGGCGGTGGATGACGGCGAGGCCTAGGAAGGGGATGACGTGGAGCTAGGGAAGACGCGGCAGTGGATGCCCACGCGAAGTGGAGTATGAGGGTTCAATGGTTCGCTGCAGTGTGAGGCTGCCATCGCCGCAGAATAACAGGGGGTGTGGGCGAGGAGAGGGATGGCCTAGCCAGCGGTGGACGATGGCGAGGCCTAGGAAGGGGACGACGCGGAGCTGGGGAAGACGCGGAGTGGATGCCCACGCGAAGAGGAGTATGAGGGTTCAATGGTTCGCTGCGGTGTGAGGTTGCCGTCGCCGCAGAATAAAAGGGGGTGTGGGTGAGTAGAGGGATGGCCTGGCCAGCAGTGGGAGTAGTAGGGAGGCGGTGAGGCCTCCACGGCGTCGCAGCCGGCCACGGGAGGCAGGAGCACGAGGCACGACCGGCGCTGGTTTGGGTGGCTGGAGCAAGAACACCAGAGGTTGAAGAAGCACTACGGTCGTTGGATGGACATCGTACGGTCACTGGAGCTAGAATCGTTCGTATTGACTAAGTTGACAAAGCCCTCCGTCCCCGTCAACTTAGTTGGCCCACAAGTCAGCCTCCCACTATTGTGGGTCCCAGCTAGTAGGGGGTATTCATTTTTTTGTGCGTAATAAGGAGGCACTTCCTTGCGTGTGAAGATATAGCTGGTGGGTCCGACCAGTTAGCGGCGGGAACATTTTTTCACGAAATACAGAGGCCCTTCCGGTGTGTCCCAGCTGTTAGGTGGAGGAATCACTATTTTGCACGTAATAAGGAGGCATTTCCTTGCGTGCGGCCATGGACCCAGCTGTCAGCCTCTCCACGCATAGTCTACTTCCGATGGTGTCGTTCGTTGACCACATTGACCACTCCGCACCGAGCGCATCCAAGGTGGTTGTCGGTGTCAAAACCGGCGGATCTCGGGTAGGGGGTCCCGAACTGTGCGTCTAGGCGGATGGTAACAGGAGACAAGGGACACAATGTTTTTACCCAGGTTCGGGCCCTCTCGATGGAGGTAAAACCCTACTCCTGCTTGATTGATATTGATGATATGGGTAGTACAAGAGTGGATCTACCACGAGATCAAGGAGGCTAAACCCTAGAAGCTAGCATATGGTATGATTGTTGTAATGGTTGTGTGTCCTACGGACTAAAACCCCCCGGTTTATATAGACACCGGAGAGGGCTAGGGTTACACAGAGTCGGTTACAATGGTAGGAGATCTACATATCCGTATCGCCAAGCTTGCCTTCCACGCCAAGGAAAGTCCCATCCGGACACGGGACGAAGTCTTCAATCTTGTATCTTCATAGTCTTGGAGTCCGGCTGACGATGATAGTCCGGCTATCCGGACACCCCCTAGTCTAGGACTCCCTCAGTGGTGGACAACGGCGAGGCCCCGGACAGCAATGAGCCGGAGATGGGAAGACGTGGGTGTAGAGTCATAGACAGAGAGGCGTACGAGGGTTAACTGGTTCTGGTGCGGTGTGTTTCGACAGTCAGTGGAGAAGAACAGGGGGTGTGGAGGGATGGAGGGATGGCCTGGCCAACAGTGGACTAGCGCTTCACAGCGAAGCATGCTAAGCAGAGCTGCTAGCAGCAGGAGGCTGGAGCAGGTGGTCCCAGCGGCGCTGGAGGAAGAAGACAAGAGATTGAAGATGGATGCCGGTCGTTGGATGTAAATCCAACGGCTAACGATGTCAGAATCATTTGTTGACTAAGTTGACAACGACTTGCGTTGGCTTTGACCTATTGGCCCACATTTCGGCCTCCAAAAATGTGGCACGTATTCAACCCATTTTTTCAGAATTTACAACCTTTTTTTTGCGGGGTAAATTTTATAGTCAATTTGATCTTTTTTTCTTGAATTACAGTCCATTAGCTGGGCTGGGTGAACAAATAATGTAGCATCCATGCGGCTCATTTATGTTTTTCCTAAAACATTACAGGCCATTTGCACTTTCTCGAAATACACGATTTTGCTGGGCTGATTCTAATTATAATGTTGGGGTGGGCACAACAATGTTATCAAAAAATAAACAGGGGCTGAGCATTTTGTTATATATATATTTAAATACTAAGTGATTTATTATTACATTGGTCCTTAAATCTTACCAAGCTTTTGTACACAATCAACAGGGATTTTCATTGCCAAAAAAATCCAGGATTTTATTGTTAATAAATTATTTTTATAAGTTAATAGGATGTGGGATATTTTTTTCTTACATATGTAAGTATCTATTAAATATATGATGACAATAAAAATAATATATCATAACATATAAAATAATTTAAATATATATAATATGGTTAGAAGGGAAACATAAGTTGGACCAGGCGTTTCTATTCTTATATAGAAAAATAGAACAGACCTCTGCGTTTTCTTAAAAAAAACATAAATTGGGCTACCGATGTTTCAGGAAAAATAAAACCTCGGATGGGAGGTCCATAGGCCGGTCGATACATGACGACCTCAAGAAAATACAAACAGGCTAATGGACCTCCCAACCGAGGTCGTGGGCTGCACATGTTAAAAATGAAAGCTTAGACGGGGCAGCCCAAAACCCAACTGATACTTGCTGCCCCAGTGATAATAAATGATACCTGCCAGCTCCCCAGCTTCGTTGTGAATTTATCTTCTATAGTAACTACGTTGAAGCACCTAAAAAATGTAACTATGTTGACAAACCCATGGGCCCCAACGTCAGTAAAGCATTAGGAGGAAGTATTTTTTTCGATGAGGCACTTGCTTGCGTACGGCCATAGACCTAGTGGGTCCCGACAGTCCGCCTCTCCACGTACAGTCCTCTCCAGATTCCTCTCATTTGTTCAGCATGTTCACAACGGCAGACAGCGGCGTCGCGGCAAGCGCACAAAGGCGCATGAGGAGATCCGACCACCTGAGGAAGTGCCTTATTAGTAACGAAACAACTGAACTAGCCTAGTGGCCGAGTGACACTACCCGACAGCTGTTCCGCCGGGATTGATTCCACCTGTGCAGAGAAAATATCTCCAATTTTTTTGCCTCTGCCTTTATTGACATGTGGGTCCCAATTGTCATCTACGCACACCACGTCCAACTCTAGCCGAAACTTCGTCCCTCGTTTTCTTTGTTTTTCGCACACTCAACATTGTGTGGGCATTTTGAAAATAGCATATCTTTTTGACTGTGCATCATATGAAGATGTGCTATGCATGAATGTTGATCAGCATGATGTTAACTGACTGGTAGTTCCAGTTTCGACCATGAATAAAACTTCCAACATGATGTTAAGACTGTTTGAAAAGGCCGTGCTAATGTAAATGCTCTGCCTATGAAAGTTGCAATTTCTTATCTGAAACTGAACTTGGAGTTTCTTATCTGAAATTGAAACTTGCAGTTTCTTCTGTGAGAATCACATTGTCTACACTTTTATACTCCTATGAAACTACATTTTTTAAGTGCTAAAAATAGATCTCTAGAATTCATAAAATACTTCATATGCTCAATACTACAAATTGAAATTCAAAAGACATTCATATCTGAAAGTACTCTCAAAATACACAACACAAAACACAATTCACAACCTGCAAATACTGACAACCCTAAGGTCCTCCTGACAATTCACAACCTGCCCGACTATTGGGCTGGGGGGGGGGGGGTGCAGTCCCTCCTATTCCTCGGCGGCAGACAACCGCCCCGTGAGACAATGTGAACGACGAGGGAGAGGATGATGGGGAAGCGTCGTCGGGCTAACTGTTTTCCTCCTCTTGCAGTTGGGTTCGGTCGACGAAGACTCCACCGGCTCGCTCTGGCACGACACCCTCACGAACGGCACCCTATAGATGCTCGATCGTTCAATCTCTGGTGGATGCTCCATCTGGGATCGATACTCCCACCACCGCTCCCTCACGATTGGATTTGGTGAATCTGTTTGCTCCATGGCCCAGAGGAGCAACTCTATGTACTCCCGCGCGACTCCCTCCGGGAGTATCGCCGCATTTTCGCTCTGTTGCAGATATTTGACCATGTATGTCACCATCGCCGCTAGTTGGTCCTTGTTGTCAAACCAAGAATGTATCTCCAACATCCTAGCTAGCTTCACAGGGTCGCCGTCTACAATCCTCACATATCGGCTGTACTCCTCCATCGATCTACTTCTCCATAGCACCTTCACTCGCCGGCGGTGGTTTTTGAATGGAAGAGGAGAGGAGTAGCGCTGGTTTTGGATTAGAACGGGAGAGGAGCGACGCTAGTTTTGGATTGGAACAGGAGAGGAGGGGCAGTTGTTTTGAAATGGAAGAGGAGAGGAGCAGCGCTGGACTTAGATTGGAACAGGAGAGGAGCGGCGGTGGTTTAAGAGGAAAAGAGCGGAAGAGCGGTGCTGGTCTTGGAAGTATTTTTTTGTTTTGCATATTTTGGGCCAAAGTTTGACCATGTACTATATTTGACAAGCAAAATGTGAATGCATGTCACCAAAAATTGTATTGTTTGGTTCGTATCTGAATGTAATTTCAAATTATATTATTTTTGCAACGTATAACATATATTTTATTTGTGAAAATCATGGTCAATTATGACCCAGAATAACAGGGAGACTAGTTAATGTGGGGTCGCTTTCTTAATTGAAGGGTAAATTGATTTTGATTTTGATCCAGTCACAGCGTGCCGACCCTCTCGTCCAATCCTATATCGTTGTCGCACGCTCCTCTCCATCTTTTCCATTGCAAAACCACCTCTTCTCCTCTCCATCATCTCCATTCAAAAACCACCGTCTTGCCTCTCCCTCTTCTCCATTGCAAAACCACCTCCTCTCCTCTCCATCATCTCCATTCCAAAACCACCGTGTCGCCTCTCCCTCTTCTCCATTGCAAAACCACCTCCTCTCCTCTCCATCATCTCCATTCTAAAACCACCATCTCGCCTCTCCCTGTTCTCTATTGCAAGACCATCGTCTCTCCTCCCATCTTCCAAAGCTAGCATCGGACCACTCAGAAGGACATTTATGGAGAGGATGCATCAGCGAATCAGGCAGATCACCGGCGGCGTCCAGGAAAAGTTAGACAGGTTGAAGGAGATCCTTACTTGGTTTGACAATGAGTGGGAGATTTCAAGGACAACGAGGGCCATGTGGCAATGTATGCGAAAGAGCAAGACGGCGGCGATGAGGGCGGCGATGTACATGTACTCCTCGGCGGCAGTCACCCCGCAGTCCTTCGAGTTCATCGAGTATCTCCTCTGGGCGATGGAGCAGACAGATTCGCCCGAGGCGAAAGTCAGGCAGAGGTGGTGGGCGTACAGGTTGAAGGTCGAGCACCTAGAGGATAACGAATCGATCGAGTACGTAGCCCCGTTCGTGTGGGTGCAGAGGCAGCCGGAGCCACAAGAGTATTCGTTCTCCCACCGCAAGAGGAGGCCGGATGGCGCGACGTCGCTTCCCCGCCGTTCTCCACGGTTCCCTCGACGCTCGCCTCGTTTCAATGGCGGTGGTAGGGTTTAAGGTAAGCTTCGCACTAACCTAATCTTCCACCTGCTCATGCTTACAATCAGCGTGACAACTAATGAAAATCATGCTTACAATGAGTCTCCGAGTACTACGCCAATCACCCTTAAATAGCTCTGGACCTTTGGATCAAAGTTGTGACACTTTGTACAAATAAAGAAAAATAGATTGGTGCTTCTTTCAGAAAAGAGTACTCCCTAGAAAACTGCCAATATAAGCTACTAGTATTTGGTTAGAGGATTTGCTGTCGAGAAAGATCCGTCCATAGAGAGCGCCACACATCCCACTGGTGGTGGTGGATGCTAATGCATGCATGGAGCATGGTTGGTGTCGGTAATTTTTACTTGGCACACCTCGCACTCTGCATATATGCCGGTTCCATCCGTACATTCGTGCAGTTCCACTAAAATGCAGCTGAATAACCCTGTTTGCACAGATAATGAAAAAGCGTGATTATATTATAGTGGCACTAGTTGATGAAACACGCAAAATAAATAGAAGAAAATATTGCGATAATATCATAGTATGCCATGCTGCGACGGAGAGATGGGCCCTGCGACACCTCATACTGGAAATCGTCCCAAGTCTCCCCGATACACCTTCTGCCAATGATGAACATCAGTGTACAACGGTAGTACAAGGAGGGGACTTGAGACATTCAAATCTCTATTTTTGTGCAGATCAACTAAAATTAAGCACCCCAATTTGCAGAAATGCTTAAACATAACAATGGGACTAGTTGATGGAACATACATTAACAAAGAGAAGCACTTTCTTTATCTACATTGGAAATGAAATGATAGAGAGGACACTCGCTCTATTTTAACTGTGTTATTACTTCATTTTATTAGTGACACTAGGGTCGAGCAGGTGGCAAACGAGGTGTACCGTGTTTCGCAAGGATGAAGGCCGGGGGTGCTTAGACTGGGATGCTGAAGCTGGCTCTTTCAGTCCCTATCTTCCCACTGATGTTTCTATGGTAGCATTTGGGTTGTAATCCAAACTTGGTCGAGCTGGTGCTGCGTCCCCCTACCCGCCTAGCTTATGTGGCGACCTTGTCTCTTGCTAGTACTCAATCCGTTCTAGTAGTAGTTGCATAACTGCCTGTATACATTGAGATGTTGTCGGATAATGGATCTCCATGGTTGGGTTTCTTTAATGAAATCGGAGGGAACCCCCTCTTTCGATATATAAAAAAACAGTGGCACTAGCGGTGCCAAAACATTGCCTCAAAAGAATAGTGCCACTAGATTAAGGTGCAAAATAATAACATTACTGCTTTATCATGGCAGTGCCAAAACAGTAGCACAAGAGCAGGATCAACATGCAGGATCTTTGGCAAACGGTCAGATAGAAAAGGAACATACCTCATGATGGGAACCATATCTACAATCAACGGCATCGTAGAAGGGATGACACCAGCCACCAACATGGATGATTCAATTCATGGGACCTTTTGGTGCAGTTCACCTAAATGAAGCAATGTCCCATGAGCTAGCAGCTTCTTTTTTTAAGAAAAGGGCTCCAGCCCCGGTTCAATTTCCATCAGAAATGAAACCCACAGAGCCTCTTCTTCATTAGTTGCAATAAAATTGAGCAACATCAAGGTTGGTCTTGAAGCTCATGGAATGGTCAACTATAATTTGGATATCATTTGTGCAGTTCAACTAAGATCAAGCGTGAAATGTATATCTTTGTTTGCACAAAAAAGGTGGAAAGGAGGGTGACTAACAAGTGATGAAACATGCATCAAATGAAAAAAAACATGTTCCTTAACTCAATGGCAATCGTACAAGGACAGTAGCAATTTCTAGCCGCATTGCTAGATATTAGTGTGGGCATTAGGATTAACTATGACAACCATTAAATACGACATTACTTTAATGGCACCATTGCTTCATTTTACCAGCAACATTACATTAACAGCTCCTACAGAGTCGGTATTTGGGCACGGGAGAGTAGGCGGACCAAGATACTTGCATCTCTAACGAAAAGAAGCAACTTATCTTAATGGGAAATTTAGCAGGACATGAAAAAAGCGCCATTGATTCATATTACTGGAGGCATTACATTGAAAACAACATTGATTTAACGTGTCCTTACTTTTAATAGTGCAACTGCTACATTTTACCAATGGCATTACATAAGAGTGGCTCGGGGCAACAAACATCAGAAGAGGATATCTGGGTTGGTCCCATTTTTGTTCGGTATATAGCCACCTTATACCGTGTGAGGCTAGCAAATTTAGTGCTGCACTTACTCTGTTGACTTGTCCCCTAGTCCCCACTTTCTTTCCTTTTTGAACCAATAGATCGGGTTTATATTGAGTTTGTACCGCGTTCCCTTTATTTCCCTATTATACCTAGAGACCAGTTGGATAGCCAGTCTCTGCTACTTTTTGCCCCCATTATTTCCTCTTTCGACCAAGTCCTAGATTCAGGCAACAAATCTTCCCCCACCCCCACCCCCTTTCTTCCTTGTTTGAACCAAGTAGTACTAGATTCGAGTGCATGAACTAGTTTTACCTCTTAACAGTAAAAAATTAGTTGGTTTTCGAACAGCCGATCAATCCTATCTATGAGGGGGCCTGTTGGTGATATTACTGCTGGGCGTAAACCGGCCAGGAGAGGCCGGGTTATCCCCATAGTGGATTATTATATCTGAAGCCCATGAAGATCAAGATGGAGGCGCTTTATGAAGGTCCAGGGCCCAAAGTCGGTTTAAAGGTCTATAGATGTAAACCGACATTGATATGTAAACTTGTGTTGTAAGATAGAAAGAGCAGAGACCGAGCCGGACACGTTTATGAGCTAGCCTCGGAAACCTGTAAACTGGCGGGCATCAACCCATGTATATAAGGGGACGACCCGGCGGCGGTTTAGGGACAACAAACAACAACTCGAGACTTAGGCAAAGCATATTCGCTCCTTGGTCATCGAAACCCTATCAATCCCATAACAACTGGATCATAGGCTTTTACCTTCACTGCAAGGGGCCGAACCTGTATAAACCCTCTGCATCCCTTGTCCGCTTTAACCCCTTTAAGCTAACCCGTTGCAATGGCTCCACGACTAAGTCCTTTCTCTAGGACATCTGCCGTGACAAAACCACGACAGTTGGTGCCCACCATGGGGCTATCGCACGATGGTTTCGAGTTCTTAGAGGGCAGCTTCGAAGGTCTCAAGGGTTACTGTCGGTTCAAAACCGACGGATCTCGGGTAGGGTGTCCCGAACTGTGCGTCTAGGCGGATGGTAATAGGAGACAAGGGACACGATGTTTTTAACCAGGTTCGGGCCCTCTCGATGGAGGTAAAACCCTACTCCTGCTTGATTGATATTGATGATATGGGTAGTACAAGAGTGGATCTACCACGAGATCAAGGAGGCTAAACCCTAGAAGCTAGCCTATGGTATGATTGTTGCTCGTCCTATGGACTAAAACCCTCCGGTTTATATAGACACCGGAGAGGGCTAGGGTTACACAGAGTCGGTTACAATGGTAGGAGATCTACATATCCGTATTGCCAAGCTTGCCTTCCACACCAAGGAAAGTCCCATCCGGACACGGGACTAAGTCTTCAATCTTGTATCTTCATAGTCTTGGAGTCCGGCCAATGATGATAGTTTGGCTATCTGGACACCCACTAGTCCAGGACTCCCTCAGTAGCCCCTGAACCAGGCTTCAATGACGACGAGTCCGGCGCGCATATTGTCTTCGGCATTGCAAGGCAGGTTCCTCCTCCGAATAATTCATAGAAGATTGTGAACACTAGGATAGTGTCCGGCTCTGCAAAATAAATTCCACATACCACCGTAGAGAGAATAATATTTACACAAGTTCGATCTGCTGACGTATTTTGTGGCATGACGTCACACCACAACCAAGCCTTTACTTGAATCGTTTTTATAATTCCACCTCAGCACGTTTAGCGAAGCGGTTTCCTTGGCACGTCTTGTCGAAGCAGAGATCGTGTCCCTTTATTCTGGGATTCTCATCAATACGGACGTGGGTAACCCAACCGTGCATTGATTGTGGCGCTTGGGAGATAAGCGAGTTTTACCAAGCCGGTGGGGACGCATAGTTTCATCCGCCCATATATAAGGGGATAAGGATCCGCCTTTTTACATACGCCTTCTTCCTCCTTTGCTTATCCATCTCCGCGCACTCGAGCTCCAGCGCCCAAGTCCGCACATCTCACCTCAACCTTCTCCAGCCATGTCCGTAGCGGGAGGCAAGTGACTGGCCTCCTCCGTTATGGAGGGGCACATCAAGAAGCTGCGCAACGCCGGATATTTGTCCAGCGACATCGCGCACCGGCTCCCCGACGAGTGGAAGCTCATCCCCACCCCCGGGCCCCATGAGAGGGTGGTATTCCTTCCCCATTTCCTCCGTGGACTGGGCTTCCCACTCCACCCCTTTGTCCAGGGACTCATGTTCTACTACGGCCTGGATTTCCATGATCTGGCCCCGAATTTCATCCTCAACATCTCGGCGTTTATCATCGTGTGCGAGGCCTTCCTCTGCATCCAGACTCACTTCGGCTTGTGGCTAAAGATCTTCAATGTCAAGCCGAAGGTTGTGAAGGGCAGCCAAGCGGAGTGCGGAGGCGCCATGGTGGGCAAGATGCCCAACGTCACTTGGCTCGAGGGCGCCTTTGTGGAAACCATCAAAGGGTGGCAATCGGGGTGGTTCTACATCATCGAGCCGCGTGACCCTGAATGGGCAGCGGCCCCCGAATTCAGATCTGGCATCCCCATGCGGCTCACTTCCTCGAAAGAGAAGGGCCTGCAGTGGGGCGATTCGGAAGAGCTGACCGGACTCCAATCCTATCTCCAAACCCTGGTGAACAAGAAGCTCAAGCTTGTCAACGTAATCCAGGTCATGCTCATTCGCCGGATTCTCCCCTGCCAACAGCGGGACTTCAATTTGTGGGAGTTCGATCCGGCACAGCACCAAACCCTGAGCGGGCTCTTCGACACTACGTACGAAGAAGCCTGGAGGGTGCTGTTCAAGGGCGGCGAGGCCCCCGCATCCACTACTGGAGATCGCGATTCAGCTCGCAGCGTCTGGCTGAAGAGGTAAGCCATGTTATCCTCTATGCGGGATCTAAACTCCCAATACCTTTAACAAGCCTGGCAGAAGACGTCCGGACAGGTTAACTGTCTGGCTCCCCTTCCAGAAGACCCAGCGGATGCCCATTTGACAGGGCTCTGGCTCCGGCGCCTACGTGGTGCGGAGAAGAAGGCTAAGAAGAAGGCCACGGAACCCGGAGGAGTTCGGCGCCAGTGTTATCGGGTTCATCGTCCGATGACTCGAGGCGACTCCTCCACGAGGACGAGGAGGAGAAGAAAGAGGCCTCTCCCTCAAAGGGGGAGAAGAAGAGAAGGCCTCCCCAGCGGGGAGGGCGAAAGGGTCAGAAGGAAGGACCCTTCCCGGACTGCTCTCGCTTAACGCCCGGCGACGGCGACGAGGAGTGGCCCTCAAGGGCCAAGCCCCTGGCGAGATTGTAATTATCCGGATTCCTGAATAACTCATAATTTTCTTTTTGTCGCATAGCATCTTTTAACGCCGCATACAACCCTGTAGTCCGCCCAAGGATGATCTTCCCGCTTTGTCGAGCGGGTCCTTGGGCACGTTGGATGTGAATAAAACTTCACTTCCGGCCGCCTCCTCACCCCGTGATGCCGACAACGGCGAGGTGGGATCTCGGAAAGGGACCCACCAGGAAGAGGAGGCCCCGGAGGTGCCGCAGGGCAACCTCCCGGACTTCGGACCGGACTCCGCACCGGAACCTGCAGTGGGTTCTGAGTCGTGGCGGCGGCCCTTCGTGAAGAAGGGCAAGGCAGGACGCCGGGCGCCTCCGCCCAACCGGAGGCGCCGGACAACTTGGCTGGAGGCACTCAACGGCGCTTCCATCAAAGAGGAACACCGTGACCATCATGAGTTCGGTGATTGAAGGTTCACTTGCCAAGAGCGGGCTGACTGAAAACTGCAGCACCTTCTAACAAAGCTTTGAGGTAAGAATTTTAAGATATGTAATATAACACTTGCACATCTGAGAGCCTCGATGCTCGGTTCGTGTTGGAAAGAAAAGCGGACTGAGGATCTAAAAAGATATACTGAGGAGTCTTAACAAAAATATGTCAATATGGGAATGCAGGCTGCTGCTGACCTCTGACCGATCATGGAGGTCAATACCTTGAAGCAGAGCCTCGAGCGGTCCGAGAGCGAGCTCGGCTGTGCCAAGAAGCAGCTCGAGGACAAGGAAGGTGAGTAACACCATATTAAAGTTGTACCTTATAGAAAAGGATTTGGTTGCAAGAGAAATGACAAGGATAACGTGGGTACTCCAGGGGCTACGAACGAGGTGGCGACCCTGAAGGAGGCGGTGTCTGCTGCCAAACATAATGCGGCGCTGAACGAGCCGGCGAGAGAAGAAAGCGAGGCGCGGGTGGCGGAGGTACAGCAAGAGCTCCAGGCTCTCGTTAAAAAACACGAGAATTTGGAGCGTGACTCGAAGACTCGAGAGTCCGAGCTTGAGTCGGCTCTCGAGAGTGCCAAAGCTGCCAAGGCCGAAACCCACAAGGCCCTCCACGAAATCGAGGCGTTGAAGAAGATAGCGGCGGGTAAGGCATTCTTCATGCAAAGCAAGCATGTAAAAGTGAATTACCTGTTACTTACCCGAATTCGGAGCTCTCCAGGAGCGTTCGCAGATCTGCCCATGGCGTGTCCGATCTTGCCGCTTTCTCTGATCCGAGGAGGGAGCTCGACGGAGAAGGTGTTCGGTCTCGGTATCTTGAGGCGGACATCCAGTGTTTTTAGCGACCAGCTGAAGCAGCTGGTCGAGCTCCTAAGGTGGCGAACAGGCCATGAAGGGCCTTATAGTTTGGCTATGGCCCAAAGAGGCCATGCACAGGAGCTACTTTGGCCTGGTGCGGCAGCTGGTGGATCGTGTCCACGGGTTGAAGTCATCAAGCACTCCTTTGCATTGAAGGTGCCGTCGGGCCCTTGCCCGTGCTAAAGTGCTTTGGGGCAAGATGGATGTTGAAGCTTGTGGACGCGCCACCGCCGGGCAAGGAGTATCGCACACCGAAATGTATTATAAGGGTGTCTGAAGGGTGCCCGCATTATTGCGGGTGAGTGCTCCAAAGATGTAATATTTGAGTAGACTCGCATTTTGTTATCCTGTGCGCTGAAAACTTTGTTCATATGCGCTAAGAAACGCTTGTTAATTTAAAATATTACCTTCTATGCGACCGTTTATCAAATCTGAGAGATGGCAAGTCGTCGGCTTCAGCCCCCATGCCACGAGTGCTGGGGTGTTCGGGATAAACTTGAGCGCTCTTGTTCCCATTTTTGGTCCATCTAGGGAGGCACTCAACACAACGAACAAGGCAACCGGACTTAGCCATAGAATTCTATAATCTTAAATTTTGGCGAAGCCTCTAGAGTTCGGAAGGCCGAATTCGGGGCGCTATCCACGCCTGGGCCGGACAAAGCCGGTTCCTCGCTCTAAGCGGCATAAGTCTTTAGGGACTCGAAAAAACCTCTCAAACAGCGACCGGCTCTCGCCTCATCATGACAGTCAGTTTTAGCTTTCTCCACTGAGGTGCTCGCCCAGCTCAACTGGGGCACAAACGTAGTGGTTCTCCTAGCGCTACCTTAGCCGATATAACGGAATGTAAGGTACCAAAACATGGGAGCCGGGCAAACCCAACTATTGACCCAAGACATGATTCGGAGCCAATGCATATAATGCTATAAGTTCGGGGTGCTGCACTTCTGAAAGTGTTCGGACTTATCACACCATAATGTGGGGAACTTAAGCCCCTGGTGTATTTAGCCGTACCATAGTGTACGGATGCAACATGTCGTAAATGAACATATGTATAAGAAAGGAATGCAATTATAGGCAAAAAGCAATGCATTGTTTATTCAAGAAATACCGCCATGAATGCAGAACGATACAAATAGTCAGATAAGCAAGGGGTGGGACTATTAAACATGTCCCCCTCCAGGGGTGGGATGCGGAATGGTGTATAAAACAGATTAAATGCTCGTAATGGAGACCACCTGGATACTCGTCGTAGCCTTTCTCCGTCCCTGGCTATTGCATCGTGAGTTCGGCAGGTCTACTACCGGACAGGGCCTCTGGTAAATGTAGTCCTGAGGATAAGAAAAAAAGGAAAGAAAAAGGATGACACACTTGGGAGCCCCTGGTGTGGTTGAGCCGCACTCTCGGCCTGCCGTGGTCGTGCCCCTCCCCCTATGCCCATGCTATCTCTAGAGCGTAATGATGTACGTGGGGTACTGGTTTTGCAATTTTGCAAGGGCTGGGGTTGGGGCCGCATTGCTACGCATGCTCGGAACGTGCCAGGTGGTCTCGTTGTAGGTTACTCCGGGCGCGCTTAGCAGTGTCCGATTGCTTAACGGCCGGACTCGAGAATTGCCTTAAGAGGCTGCTCTGCACTTCTGCCGCGAGAGCCGCTGTATGTTCGTTCGTTCAGAGGGAGCGTTCAGTGTTTCTGTTGACCGTGATGACTCCTCGAGGGCCTGGCATCTTGAGCTTGAGGTATGCGTAGTGCGGCACCGCATTGAACTTTGCAAACGCGGTTCGTCCGAGCAGCGCATGATAGCCGCTGCGGAACGGAACTATGTCGAAGATTAACTCCTCGCTTTGGAAGTTATCCGGGGATCCGAAGACCACTTCCAGTGTAACTGAGCCTGTACAATTGGCCTCTACACCTGGTATGACGCCTTTGATGGTCGTCTTTGTGGGTTTAATCCTTGAGGGGTCTATGCCCATCTTGCATACTATATCCTGGTAAAGCAGGTTCAGGCTGCTGCCACCGTCCATTGGGACTCTAGTGAGGTGAAACCCATCGACGATTGGGTGTAGAACCAATGCGGCGAACCCGCCATGGCGGATGCTGGTGGGGTGGTCCCTTTGGTCAAAAGTGATCGGGCAGGAGGACCATGGGTTGAACTTTGGGGCGACTGGCTCCATCGAGTATACATCCCTGAGTGCACGCTTCCGCTCCCTTTTGGGTATGTGGGTTGCGTATATCATGTTCACCGTCCGCATTTGTGGGGGGAAACCCTTCTGTCCTCTATTGTTCGGCGGCCGGGTCTCTTCCTCGTCATCGCTATGCAGCCCCTTGTCATTGTTTTCGGCAATTAACTTGCCTGCCTGCTTGAATACCCAACAATCCCTGTTGGTGTGATTAGCTGGTTTTTCGGGGGTGCCGTGTATCTGGCACGAGCGGTCGAGTATTCGGTCCAAATTGGACGGACCCATAGTAGTTCTTTTGAATGGTTTTTCCGCTGACCGGATTTGGAGCCTCTGAATCCGGCGTTGACTGCCGTATCTTCAGTGTTGTCGCCGTTAATGCGGTGTTTGTGTTTGTGGCGACGTGACCTGCCATTGCAGTCCTTGGTATCCGGACTGCCAGAATTTTTGTCAAGGTTGTTACTGCGGGCTAACCAGCTGTCCTCTCCCGCGTAGAAGTGGATCATGAGTGATGTGATGGCTGCCATGGATTTGGGCTTTTCCTGTCCCAGGTGCCGGGCAAGCCACTCGTCGCAGATGTTTTGTTTGAAGGCTGCGAGTGCCTCTGCATCCGGACAGTCGACGATTTGATATTTCTTGGTTAAGAACCGTGTCCAGAATTGTCTGGCCGATTCGTCTGGCTGCTGAATTATGTGGCTTAGGTCATCAGCGTCTGGTGGTCGCACATATGTGCCCTGGAAGTTATCAAGGAATGCGGCTTCCAGGTCCTCCCAACACCCAATTGATTCTGCTGGCAGGCTGTTAAGCCAATGACGAGCTGGGCCTTTAAGCTTGAGTGGGAGGTATTTGATGGCGTGAAGGTCGTCGCCGCGGGCCAAGTGGATATGATGGAGATAGTCTTCGATCCAAACTGCGGGGTCTGTTGTGCCATCATAGGATTCAATGTTCATGGCTTTAAACCCTTCGGGGATTTGATGGTCCATTACTTCATCTGTGAAGCATAGTGGGTGTGCGGCGCCTCTATATTGGGCTATATCACGACGTAGCTCAAGCGAGCTTTGTCTACTGTGTTCGGCCCGGCCGGAATTACTGTATCCGGCGCGACGGTTGTTGCTGCGTGTCGTGGGGCGCCCATGCGATCTGTAGATCGATCTTGATTGTCTTGCCTTATCCTCCAATATGTCTCACAAGTCCGGCGCATTCTGCCGTGGCTTTGTACTTTTTGAGCGATGCCGGGGTACGGCTTTGGTGGAAGGCCTAGAGGCCTCTCTGTCGCGGCCACGAGGTGGCCGGTCGGCCGTATTGTGCATTGGTGATGTAGGTTTATATGCTTCCTCCTCTAATCGGGGGAGCAGCTTGCGTTTGGGGTAGCTTTTGGAGGGGCGTTCGAGTTCATGCTCTTCGGCCGCAAGGACTTCGGTCCATTTGTCGGCTAGCAGATCTTGATCAGCTCTAAGCTGTTGCTGCTTTTTCATGAGGCTGTTTGCCGTGGCCATAATCCTGCGTTTAAAACGCTCTTGTTCGACGGGATCCTCAGGCACGACGAATTCGTTGTCGTTGAGGCTTGCCTCGTCTCCGGAGGGAGGCATGTACTTATCATCCTCTACCTCTTCGTCTGCCGCTCTCTCATGAGGGCTGGCTTCTCCGTCCTCCTATGCTGAATCCTGCTGGAGGGTGTTGTCTTCGGCACTGTCCGGGGTGTTATTGTCTCTGGTGCCAGAATCTCCATTCTTGCTGTGGCGGGATTTAGAGCGGCGCCGCTGACGCCGGCGCTTAGGCTGTTTCTTGGAGGGGTCTTCCTCCGCTGTTGCCTCGCCATTCGCATCCTTTGGGATGTCCACCATGTATATGTCGTATGACGAGGTGGCTTTTCAATGCCCCGTGGGCGCTGGTTCTTGGTCGTCTCTGGCATCATCGTCCATACCGTCGATGTCTTCGGAGTTGAAGTCTAGCATGTCGGTTAGATCATCGACAGTGGCTACAAAGTGGGTGGTGGGTGGGCTTGGAATTTCTTCGTCGTCCGCATCCCAACCGTCCTGACAGTAGTCCGGCCAGGGCTCTCCTGATAACGAGAGATACTTTAGCGAATTCAGGATGTCCCCAAAGGGCGAGTGCTGAAAGATGTCCGCAGCGGTGAACTCCGTGATCGGCGCCCAATCGTATTCGATCGGCAGGGGCGCGGGAGGTTCGGAGTCCGGCGAGGAGTCCGGCACCTCGGAGTCACGACCTTCACAGGGGACAGGGTCGGTATTCGGCTCCATCTCCGTAGAGGTAGCAGCCCCCGAGGCGGTGTCTAGCCACCCGTCCTCGATCGGCGCAGTCGGCTGTGAGTTAAGGGTCTGAGCGGACTCTTGTGCGGCCTCCCGGGCACTGTCCGGTAGCAGAGCTAGATCATGCCCATCGTGGCAGTGCGGCGCGCACGGCTGTGGCTCGAACCCGTCGAAGATCAAGTCTCCGCGGATGTCGGCCGTGAAGTTCAAACTTCTACATCTGACTTGATGGCCAGGGGCGTAGCTTTCAATCTGCTCCAGATGGCCAAGCGAATTGGCCGCAGTGCAAAGCTGCCGAATACGAAGATCTGTCCAGGGAGAAAATTCTCACCCTGGATCGTGTCGTTGTTGATGATCGAAGGAGCCATCGGGCCTATAGGTGACGACACAGAGGAACTCTCAATGAAAGCACCAATGTCGGTGTCAAAACCGGCGGATCTTGGGTAGGGGGTCCCGAACTGTGCGTCTAGGCGGATGGTAACAGGAGACAAGGGACACGATGTTTTTACCCAGTTGGGCCCTCTCGATGGAGGTAAAACCCTACTCTGCTTGATTGATATTGATGATATGGGTAGTACAAGAGTGGATCTACCACGAGATCAAGGAGGCTAAACCCTAGAAGCTAGCCTATGGTATGATTGTTGTTCGTCCTATGGACTAAAACCCTCCGGTTTATATAGACACCGGAGAGGGCTAGGGTTACACAGAGTCGGTTACAATGGTAGGAGATCTACATATCCGTATTGCCAAGCTTGCCTTCCACGCCAAGGAAAGTCCCATCCGGACACGGGACGAAGTCTTCAATCTTGTATCTTCATAGTCTTGGAGTCCGACCAATGATGATAGTTCGGCTATCCGGACACCCCCGAGTCTAGGACTCCCTCAGTTATGCTATGGGCCGGATGACCAAGAGTCATCGCAGCAAGCTCTACATCAACGACGCAGGCTGGGGCCCCAAGGCCGGCTCAATCGAGTACGGGTACTGTGTCCCCTTCGGTGGCATCCACGTTTTCATTGGCAAGATCGAAGAACCGGCCCCTGAGCCGGACATCTACACCGACATAATCGAGACGGCTCAGCACGCGAGATCTGCCTGGGTTAAGCCTGTCATAAATCGTGCCATCGCGGGAGTCATCCACGGAGTGGAATTTGAGGACAGATCAGAATTTGGTGGTGAAACCGTCATTTATTCCGGCGACGAGTCATCGACCGGGGAGACCGAGTCATTGTACCAACTGCAAGATGGCCAGATTGGGGGCTGTTCCGCTGGCGACAGTATTCCGGACCCCTTTGATCCGCTAAACCAGGTTGCAATCTTCATGGCCGGTACACAGCCAGCGCTCCACTCTTCGACCGCGCCGGCGATGATTTTCGGATCAGTAGGAGCGACAGCAGCTGGGGCAGGAGGCCTTGTGCGACCGCTGGCTTAGGTTTTATCTGATTTATTTGACGCCTTGGCAGCACTAATGGCGGAAGTTTATCCGGCGAATCAAGATGAGCATAATGCGGAAATTGTGAAGGTGAACGATCAGATAACCCTGGCCAAGGCCGACCTGGCAGCTGAGGATACCAGGATGGCTGCAGAACGGGCCACTTTGGAAGCACAAGCTTACCGGCTTATGCTGGACCAGAGCGCGTCAAATGATGTCATGAGAAGGTACCCATCTCACCTACCACCGGTTTATGAGGCCAAGAACCTCTTTAATACCCCAGGAGCGTGGACCAGTAACCCGCCAGCGGTAAACCGGGCGGAGGCACCTGGAACGGGTGCTCCGGTTCAGCCACGTCTGACTGATCTGCCTCGTCAGAACAACGTTTTGTCACGGCACGTCCCAACACTGCCGGGCATTACTCTAACCCGATGGATAACATTGTCGCTGCCACTTCACGACTGGAAGCTCTCCCGATCGATCCCCAGTAGCGGTCGAGATGCGACGGGCTAGGGAGCTCCTTCAGACAGCTTTGGCTCAGCAGCATGCTTATTCATATAGTCGCGAAAGAATCCATTCTACTCCCCGCCCAAGCCGGAGTTACAGCAAGCATATCGATGAACTGGCCGTGTCAAGCAGTGCGCGAAACCGTAATCCGCCCCGAGGCTATAACCCGGCGGGTGGCAGTGGTGATGCTCAGGATGTGGTAGATCGTGCTAGGGCACATCGAGAGGCCGAGTTAGTAGCACCACATGAAGCCCGCCAACTTACTCTGGTTCGTCCAACCACATCGGTGGAACCAGGGGTTACTTCCAGCTCTTTGGGAGTGCCGTGTCTCGTCCCAGCACTGCGCAACGTGCGCCTGCCCAAGGATTTCAAGGGCCCATGTAAGGTGCCGAATTACACCGCTAATTTATCCCCCGAGTCATGGGTTGAAAGCTTTGAGATGGCAATGGAGATGATGGATGTGGACAATGCGGTGTGTGCTAAATACTTCCCCAAGATGCTGGAGGGGACAGCCCGCACTTGGCTAAAGAACTTGCCGGCTAACTCCATTGGGTCATGGGCCAAATTACGGGCCCGGTTTATCCAGAATTTCAAGGATACATGCAAGGAGCCTATGTCAATTGTGGACTTAGCTGCCTCTGTCTAGGATCAAGGAGAATTAACAACCCGTTGGGTGCGCCGGGTTTCGGAGATTTTGCATTCATCGGACCGCATCAACGCTGATACAGCAGTTTTGACGTTGGAAGGAAATTGCCGGTTTGCACCTCTGAAATTGAAGTTGGGGCGGCTCAAACGTCATTGTAATGACATGGGAACGCTCATGGCGGCTCTGGTAAAGTATGCCGATTCTGATAGTACCAAGGACCCCGAGTCTGACGATGACAAGACAGGGAAGGGAAAGAAGAGCGGCAACACAAAGGGGCAGCAGCATAACCTGGCGGGTCAGGGAAACAATGATAAGCGTAAGGCGGATAATCGTTTAGATTTTGTGGCTAATACCAACACGCAGGACAAAGGCCAGAGGCGTAAGGGTAAACTGCCCCAGCGTGGCGGAGGGCCAAATCCTAATCTGGAGCGCTTGTCTTATCTATTAAACCAGCCTTGCCCAAAGCACGGGACGCAGGACAAACCATCCACGCACCTCTGGAAAGATTGTTATATCATGCAGGAGTTCAATAATTCTGATTTTTTTCGGTATGATCACGGACCGGGCGGCGGTTCAGGCCCTGGATCTCACGGGCTCGGTTATGGTGGAGGCGGTTCCGGTTCAGGTTTTCACGGTAATCAGAGCGGACATGGTAATCAAGGCAATCAGGGCAATCAAGGTGGTTATAACCATCAGGGCAATCAGCAGCAACAGCAGCAGTCGGGCTACCAAAGCAACCCAAAGCAGTTGAATAGTGGGCAGTATCATGTGTTCACCACTAGTCTATGCAAGCGCGATCAGAAACTTCATAAAAGGGTGGTGAATTCCGTTGAACCGGCGGTGCCCCGTTACTTGCGCTGGTCTGAGCAGCCGATCGTGTGGAGTAGAGAGGATCATCCACCCCGAGTTGATAATCCAGGTCATCTGGCATTGGTGGTGGCACCTCAGGTTGGAGGTTATAAGTTCACCAAGGCAATCATGGATGGAGGGAGTAGTATCAATATCCTTTATTATGAAACCTTCCGTCGCATGGGGTTAACAGATAAAAATCTTAAACCGTCCAACACAGTCTTCCATGGTGTAGTGCCTGGTAAATCGGCATATCGTGTTGGTAAGATAGCTCTGGAGGTGGCTTTTGGAGATGAGCATGACTCAAGGTCAGAGACGTTGACTTTTGAAGTGGTGAAAATCAAGAGATCGTATCATGCCCTGTTTGGACGGCCGGCTTATGCTAAGTTTATGGCAAGGTCTTGTTATGTCTGTCTGCAGCTTAAGATGATAGGCCATAAGGGGACCATCACGGTCCATGGGAGCCGCAAGATCGCTTTAGAATGTGAAGAAGGTGATGCGGCTTATGCTGAGTCGGTTTGCGCAACAGAGGAGTTGAAGTTCTATAAGGACAATGTTGATCCGGCGGATATGACTTCTTTGGAAAAGCCAACTATAGAGCATGATCCGGCCCTGAAGTTTAAATCGGCTGATGAGACTAAGCTTGTCGATTTCGTTCCTGGCGATTCATCCAAGTAATTTAGCATCAACGCTAACTTGGATCCGAAATAGGAAAGCGCGCTCATCGAGTTCATCCGTGAGAATCGGGACATCTTCACGTGGAAACCTTCTGACATGCCAGGTGTACCGAGAGAATTCGATGAGCACACTCTCAATGTCGATCCCAAGTATAAACCGGTCAAACAGTTTCTTCTCCGGTTCAACGAAGAAATATGCAAGGCTATTGGTGAGGAGGTAGCCAGGCTTTTGGCGGCTGGGTTCATCGTTGAAGTATTTCATCCTGAATGGTTGGCTAATCCGGTGCTGGTACTTAAGAAGAACGACACTTGGCGTATGTGTGTGGACTACATAGATCTCAACAAGGCCTGTCCAGCAGACCCTTTTGCCCTCCCTCGTATCGATCAAATCATTGATGCTATGGCGGGTTGTGAGCGTTTGAGTTTTCTTGATGCATATTCTGGTTACCATCAGATCAAAATGGCAGTTAAGGACCAGGAGAAGACAGTGTTTATAACTCCTTTTAGAGCCTTCTGCTATGTATTTAGGCCTTTCGGGCTTAAGAGTGCCCAGGCAACTTATCAGCGCCGTGTGCAGAATTGTCTTCATGATCGGATCGGCCGCAATGTTCATACTTATGTAGATGTTATTGTGGTGAAATCCAGAAAGAAGGAGACATTGATAGATGACTTGAAGGAGACCTTTGATAACCTCCGGGTTTATAAAATGATGCTTAACCCAGCCAAATGTGTCTTTGGTGTACCAGCAGGCAAACTCTTGGGCTTTTTGGTGTCTAACAGGGGCATTGAAGCTAATCCGGAAAAAAAAATCAAGGCTATAACTTCTTTGGCTAAACCGAAGTGCATCAACGATGTTCAACGCCTGGCGGGCCGGATTGCCGCATTGAGCCGGTTTATCAGTCGCCTCGGTGAAAAGGCCATCCCTCTATATCAGATGCTGAAAAAGACGGGTAATTTTGTCTAGAGCAACGCCACTAACGAAGCATTTGAAGACTTACAGCGCCAGCTAGCTGAACCGCCTATCCTTGTTGCTCCTGCTGATAAAAAGCCTTTGCTATTATATGTGGCTGCTAATGCCCGGGCTGTCAGTGTGGCTATTGTGGTGGAGCGCAAGGAGGCCGGAAATGAGTATCCGGTTCAACGGCCGGTTTATTACATCAGTGAGGTACTTATTGAGTACAAACAAAGGTACCCGCATTGGCAGAAACTGGTGTATGGAGTTTTTATGGCGAGTCGGAAGCTTAAGCAATATTTCCAGGGTCATCCCATCACTGTGGTCAGTTCTGCTCCTTTGGGGGATATAATTCCGAATAGGGAGGCGACTGGCTAGATTAACAAGTGGGCTATTGAGCTTGGGCCTCACGGATTGAAGTATATGCCCCGGACAGCGATCAAGTCTCAGGCACTTGTGGATTTCATCAGTGACTGGATAGAATTACAGGCGCCAGAAGAGAAGCCAGATCATACTTTTTGGACTATTCATTTTGATGGGTCCAGACAATTGGAGGGCTCGGGGGCTGGAGTCGTATTAACTTCCCCACGAGGTGATAATTTATGTTATGTTCTCCGTTTAATGTTCCCGTGCACTAACAATGCAGCTAAATATGAGGCTTTACTCCATGGTCTTCGGATGGCTAAAGAGATGAATCTAAGCCGAGTTAAGTGCTTCGGTGAGTCAGATCTGGTGGCTCAACAAGTGTCTGGTACTTGGGATTCCAAGGACCCACTCATGGCAGCATATCGTCGAGAGGTGGATATTGTTGCAGGTCACTTCAAAGGTTATCAGGTCGATCATGTGGACCGGCGGAAGAATGAAGCGGCGGATGCTCTAAGCCACTTGGGTTCCCAATGTAAACCGGTTCCACCCAATGTGTTCCTGGATGTGCTGCATAATTCGTCTGTCAAGCTCCCTAGCGAAGAGTATTTAGCTATTCCTGATCCGGAGGCTCGGTTAGTGGTGGCTCTTCATGTTATCCCGGATTGGACGGTTCCATATTTGGCGTATATGAACCGGGGCGAGTTACCAGAGGATAAAACTTCGGCCAGGCAGATAATCCGGCGGTCCAAGTCCATGACTATTATCAATGAGAGTTACATCATTGCAGTGTGACATGGGCGTTTCAGCATTGTGTATCTCCAGAAGAAGGCCGCAAAATTTTGCAAGAGATCCACGAAGGAGATTGTTGTTACCACGCCGGTTCAAAATATCTGGTAGCCAAAGCGTTTCGTCACGGTTTCTATTGGCTGACGGCTCATGCTGATGCCGAGGACTTGGTCAAAAGGTGTGATGGATGTCAAAAATTCTCACGACGCGCTCATGTACGGCTCAAGAATTGAGGATGATTCCAATCACTTGGCCGTTTGCAACTTGGGGGCTGGATATGGTTGGGCCCTTTAAGAGATCCAAGGACAAGAAGACCCACCTTTTGGTGGCAGTTGATAAGTTCACTAAATGGGTGGAGGCAGAGCCAGTCAGTAAGTGTGATGCAGCTACGACAGTTCAATTCCTCAAGAAGGTGATTTTCCGGTTTGGCTTTCCACACAGCATTATAACTGATAATGGTACAAATTTGTCCAAAGGAGCTATGAAGGAGTACTGTCAACGTGAGCACATCCGGCTTGACGTATCATCAGTGGCTCACCCCCAGTCTAATGGTTAAGCGGAGAGAGCCAATGAAGAGATCTTGAGAGGCATCAAGCCCCGGCTTATGGTTCCTTTGCAACGGACCCCGGGTTGTTGGGTGGAGGAGTTACCTTCTGTGTTATGGAGCATCAATACCACGCCCAATAGATCCACGGGTTACACGCCTTTTTTCATGGTTTCTAGAGCAGAGGCGGTTCTCCATAGTGACATCGTCATGACTCGCCCCGTGTGGTGGCGTATGTCGAAGTTGATAATGAGAAGGCACGACAGGAAGCACTCGACCTGTTAGATGAGGAGTGAGACATTGCAGTGGCTCGTTCGGCGATTTACAAGCAGGATTTGCATCGTTATCACAGCCGCCGGGTTAGAACCAGAACCTTTCAAGAAGGTGATCTGGTGCTCCAACTCATCCAGGATCAGACTGATATGCACAAGTTATCCCCCCTTGGGAAGGACCCTTTGTGGTCAGCAAGAATCTACACAATGGGTCATACTACCTAATCAATGTTCGAGAGCACAAAGACTCACGTAAATCGGAGGAGGAGACCCATCGGCCATGGAATATTGCTCATCTTTGGCCCTACTATACTTGAGCCATAGGCTCTGCTTATGTACATAGTTATGACAATGTATATATTATGATCAATATAATAAATCGGAATCTCAGCTAAAGTGGGGTGAGGGAGTCCTGGACTAGGGGGTGTCCGGACGGCCGAACTATCATCATCGGCCGGACTCCAAGACTATGAAGATACAAGATTGAAGACTTCGTCCCGTGTCCGGATGGGACTTTCCTTGGCGTGGAAGGCAAGCTTGGCAATATGGATATGTAGATCTCCTACCATTGTAACCGACTCTGTGTAACCCTAGCCCTCTCCAGTGTCTATATAAACTGGAGGATTTTAGTCCGTAGAACGGACAACCATTACAACAATCATACCATAGGCTAGCTTCTAGGGTTTAGCCTCCTTGATCTCGTGGTAGATCCACTCTTGTACTACCCATATCATTAATATTAATCAAGCAGGAGTAGGGTTTTACCTCCATCGAGAGGGCACGAACCTGGGTAAAAACATCGTGTCCCTTGTCTCCTGTTACCATCCGCCTAGACACACAGTTCGGGACCCCCTACCCGAGATCCGCCGGTTTTGACACCGACATTGGTGCTTTCATTGAGAGTTCCTCTGTGCCGTCACGATCAGGAAGGATGCTCTTCCCGTCTTTACAGACAGTACCATCGCCAAAGGAGCTTTGGCCGCCGGCCAAACTATCCGGCTTGGAGGTTTTCTCATAACCGCCTGTTCGGCCACCGCTCTGACGATGACCTCTCGGGTCATCAAAAGCAATCTTCACATCAACTCGGAATTCGCCAAGCAGCTGGATCCAATGGAGCTCTTTTCCGTAAACGAGCTCTTGGATCGCATCGCTGCCCTGGGAGTCGCTACAGACCACAATAAGATTGGGCTTAAAACCGATCTGAGAGATATTAACTCTCCCCAGGTTACCCACCACGTTGCGGTGGTAGAGGAACAACGCGGCATTTCTTCTTCTGGATTAAATAATAGTTATGTCCGGACTCCTGATCCCTCCATGCCGGATTCCCACGGAGGGATGGACGTCGATCAAGTACTGAACTTAAAGTCAGGCAGCAGACCAGACTCGTCGGACAACGTCCAGCGATTCAAGCTTCCAAATTCGGAAACTTTTCGGCCCTTGAGCCTCAAGATGGGCAGGGTTCCGGACTCAATTCAACCACCCACCCAAACATATGCGATCTATCTCAAATCCGGCAAGAGCCCCCTGAAACAGTACATCATTACTGGGCCAGATTCCTCCTGGTTATGGACAGGATAAAGGACTGCCGTGAGGAAAACGCAATTTCAATCTTCTGCAATAATTGCATGGACAAGGGAATCTTGAACGCCGTAAGTCGCCGCGAAATTACACGCTTCGCCGACCTGGCGTCCATAGTACGAAAGTACTCTGCGATGGAGAGTTTCCGGAAAACCGAAACTAAGTTTTGGGACGATCCGGCTCCGAACACAACCCTAGTCCAAAACAAAAGGGTGCATTGTGCTCAGGCACCCGGTACAAAAACCAAAAAGCAAAAACCCCATAAAGGGCACGGAACCGTACTGGAAGGATGGCTCAGCGGACCCTATAAAATCCATAGTACAGAGGGCGCCACTCCAACACATAGCCTTCGAGCATGTTGGATACTGCGGCAGGTGGCCGAAAGTGGCGAAGAGCTTCTAGCCTCAGAGAACCACTCCAACAGTACCAGTACGGTGTCAACAGTCTTCGAGACTTTCGCATCAAATAATATGCGGAAACGAACAATCCGCAGCCTCGCCGAAGTCTACCAAGTAGCAACAACAAACCCATGGAGCGACACGGCTATCACCTTCAATGCCAGCGACGAACCTAAATTCCGAACAGCCCGAGCACAAGCCGCATTGGTCCTCAGTCCAATAGTGGACGGCTTTCGTCTTACCAAGGTGCTGATGGATGGCGGCAGCAGATTAAACCTCATCTATGAGGAAACCCTTCGAAAAATGGAAATAGACTGGAGCCGCATTGAGCGAAGCAGCACAACCTTTAGAGGAATAATCCCTAGTCGGGAAGCGCGCTGCATAGGAAAAATTACACTCGATGTGGTGTTCGGCTCGCTGGACAATTACATGTCCGAGGAGGTCACGTTCCAAGTGGCCCCGTTCAGCAGCGGATATCACGCTTTATTAGGACGAGAGACATTCACAATTTTTCAAGCCATACCCCATTACGGGTACATGAAGCTCAAGATGCCCGGGCCCAGTGGAATAATCACTCTTGTCAGTGATCCGGACATAGCACTCCGCGCTGAAAACAAGACAGCCGCACTAGCCCTAGAGGCACTATCCGAAGCCCTAGCGGCATAGGAACTCACCGCGCTGCGCTCCATGGTGAACTGGGATGATGTGATACTCGATAAGAGATCCAAGTCCACCTCTTTTAAACCAGCGGACGAAATAGTCAAATTCCAGGTCCATCCAACGGACCCCGCAAAGACGGCCTCCATCGGGGCACAATTAAACCCTGATGTAGACGCCGCACTACGAGAATTCCTTCGGGAAAATTGGGATATATTTGCCTGGCACCCTTCAGATATGCCAGGAATCCCATGCAGGCTGGCAGAACACAGCCTAAATATCCTAAAAGGATTCAAGCCAGTCAAATAGGCTCTTCGGCGATTTTCCGAACCCAAAAGACAAGCAATGGGAGAGGAGCTAGCCAAACTATTAGAAGCCGGATTCATCAGAGACATCAAACATCCGGACTGGCTAGAAAACCTTGTAATGGTACCAAAAAAGGACAAATCCTGGCGCCTTTGTGTCGATTTTAAAGACCTTAACAAGGCCTGCCCAAAGGATCCTTTCCCACTTCCCCGCATCGATCAAATCATCGATGCTACCGCAGGGCAAGATTCATTGTGCTTCCTCGACGCATATTCCGGATACCATGAAATCAAGATGGCGGAAACAGACCAGGCCGCAACGGCATTCATTACTCCATACGGTCCATTACGCTTCAACACAATGCCCTTCGGATTTGAAAAACGGCGCAACATATCAGCGCATGATTGGACATGTCAGCTCGCAGATCGGCAAAGCAGTGGAAGCATACGTAGAGCGGCGTGGTCGTCAAGACCAAACATGTCGAAACTCTAGTAGACGACTTGAGGCTCACATTCGACAACCTCCGAGCATATGACATTAAGCTCAACCCGGAAAAATGCGTTTTCGGCGTACCAGCCGGAAAGCTCTTGGGCTTCATTGTATCCGATAGAGGAATTGAAGCAGACCCAGCCAAGATCCGAGCCATGTCACAGTTGGATATCCCAAAGGAGCTCAAACAAATACAAAAATTGACTGGATGCGTGGCAGCCTTAAGCCGCTTCAACTCCCGTTTGGGGGAAAAGGCATTGCCCCTCTATCGCCTCCTCAGACGCACCGAACACTTCGAGTGGACGGATGCTGCCACGGCCGGACTCAAAGAAATAAAGGCCATACTAGCAACAAATCCGGTCCTGGCCGCACCTAACTTAGGCGAACCAATGTTATTATATATCGCGGTAACACATCAAGTTGTCAGCGCGGTACTCATCGTCGAATGAGAAACAGAAGGACACAAATTCCCTCTTCAAAAACCAGTGTACTACGTATCCACTGTCCTAACTCCATGCAAGTCCCGGTACCCGCATTATCAAAAGATAGCGTACGCGGTGTTCATGGCATCCCGGAAGCTGCGACACTACTTTCAAGAGTGTTTGATAACAGTGGCCTCCGAAGTACCCCTCAACGACATTATAAACAACCGCGACGCGACGGGCAGGATTGCGAAATGGGCTATCGAGCTCTTACCATTCGATATAACTTATAAACCACGGCGAGCTATAAAGTCGCAACTTTTAGCAGACTTCATCACTGAATGGACCGAAGCCGAACTCCCTAAAGAGTACAACACATACTCCAATTGGATTATGCATTTCGACGGCTCCAAAATGTTGGCCGGCTTGGGGGCTGGCGTCGTATTAACATCCCCAACCGGAGACCACAGTCAATCGTGCTTGAGATAATGTACGGACTCCAACAATGCAGCCGAATATGAGGCCCTCCTACATGGTCTCCGGATGGCAATCTCCATGGGTATTCAACGCCTAGAGGTGCGCGGGGATTCAAACCTTGCAATATCCCAAGTAAATGGAGACTTCGACGCCAAGGATCCGAAAATAGCAGCCTATCGTAACGCTGTCTTAAAAATGTCAGCTCAGTTCGAGGGACTCGAATTCCACCACGTAGCCCGGGATAATAACCAAGCAGCCGACGCGTTGGCATGCATCGTCGCAAAACGCGATGCCGTCCCTCCAAACATCTTCCTGGAGCAGTTCTTTAAGCCATCCGTACTATGGGAAGAGGAGTCCGGAAATAACAACCCGGAAGCAACCGCACCACCCAACACAGAACAATCTGACATAATCGGCGGCTCAGCCGATGAAATAACACCCTCAGCCCATGAAATAATGGTGGTAATTGCCCCGTGGACAGAACCATTCCTACCCTACTTAATTAGGCAGGAACTTCCCGTAGACCAAAATGAGGCCCGCTGCATAGTTCGGCGATCTAAAGCCTACAAGGTCCATGAGGGAGAACTTTATAAGAAAAGCACAACTGGAGTCCTTCAAAGGTGCATCTCCGAAGAGGAAGGGCAAAACCTTCTGGCCGAAATTCACGCCGGACTAGGCGGACACCACGCTGCAGCCCGGGCCCTTGTAGGCAAGGCCTTCCGTACAGGATTTTATTGGCCAACGGCCCGGGAAGATGCCCAGGACTTAGTCCAACAATATGTCGGTTGTCAGCTCTTTGCTAATTAGAGCCACATGGCACCCACCGCCCTCAAAACTATACCCATCACCTGGCCGTTCGTGGTCTGGGGCTTGACATGGTTGGACCCCTTAAAGGGGGAACCCACAAGCAAAGTTACCTATTGGTCATGGTGGACAAATTCACCAAATGGATAGAGGCCAAGCCAGTTAAAACGACCGAATTCGGACCAGTGATAGAATTCATATCCGGGGTAGTACACCGTTATGGCGTCCCCATAGCATCATCACCGATAACGGCACGAACTTCATGGCCGACGAGGTTAAACTCTGGTGCAAAAATATGGGCATTAAGCTTGACTACGCTTCAGTCTATCACCCTCAAACCAACGGTCAAGTCGAACGAGCAAATGGTCTAATCATGAGCGGCATCAAACCCATATTAGTGCGGTCCCTTACGGAATCTAACACGCACTGGGTAGAGGAGCTCGACTCCGTACTCTGGGGGCTGCGGACCACGCCAAACCGTACTATCGGATTCACACCATACTTTATGGTATCTGGTAGAGGCAGTTTTGCCTGCGACATAATTCATGACTCACCTCGAGTGCGCATGTACGAAGAAAGAGAAGCCGAGTTGGATCGGCAGGACAGCTTGGGCGCATTGGAGGAGGGCGCGACGTGGCAAAGGCTCCTTCCGCATTCTATCGGCAGCAGGCTCGAAGATATCAAAGCGAGAAGAAATGGGCTAAAACTTACAATTTTGGCGAACTAGTTCTCGCTGCCGGGCAAGAAAAGGACAAACTCAAGCCCAAATGGGAAGGTCCCTTCATCATCGACCAAGTCCTGACCGGCGGAGCATACCGTCTGCGAAACGCATCGGACAACCGACTCGAGCCAAACCCATGGAACGCAGCCCGCCTCCGAAGATTCTACGCCTAGCGCTGGACTCAGAGTTCGTCTCCTTCCTCCGTCCACATTTTATACTTCAGTTGCCTTTTGTTTCTCTCTTTTCTCCCACCTTTTTCATAAAGCCCTCGAGGGCTGATTCGCGCATTGTTCGCACACACTTGATGTGCTACCCGCACTCATTATACCTGGGGGCTTCTTTAATAGAAGCTTACTTACACTACTAGGAAAAGGGCTATAGATAGGATTGATACTAATGGCGCACCTTGTAAGCAGTGCGCCACTACTATATACTAATGGCGCACCGGTCGGAGGTGTGCCATTAGTGTGGGAGACACTAATGGCGCACCGGGCACAGGGTGCGCCACTAGTATTGAATTTTTTTTCCATTTTTCCATACACTCTAATGGCGCATGGTGCCAAAGTGCGCCATTACTAGTTCTACCAAGTAATGGCGCACCTTGTAAGCGATGCGCCATTAGTATATAATTTTTTTACTTTTTGCAAAACTACTAATGGCGCGCAGCGTATATTTTCATGGACACTTTTGATCTCGATCTCGATCCCACCGCACCCTCCCTGCTAGCTCCACCGCCCTTGTGACCCACGCAACCCTCCCCACTCCACCGTTGGCGAGCACCCGCCCCCGCACTCTCCCCACTCCGCCCGCCAACAGGCACCCCGCACCCTCCCGCTAGCTCCACCGCTGCCGATGACCCACTGCAACCTCCCCGCTCCACCGCCCGCCAGAGCACCGCCCCCCCCTGGAGGAGGAGCGCGGCGTGGCAAAGGCTCCTTCCGCATTCTATCGCAGCAGGCTCCAAGATATCAAAGCGGAGAAGTATGGGCTAAAACTTACAATTTTGGCGAACTAGTTCTCGCTGCTGGACAAGAAAAAGGACAAACTCAAGCCCAAATGGGAAGGTCCCTTCATCATCGACCAAGTCGACCGGCGGAGCATACCGTCTGCAACGATCGGACAACCGACTCGAGCCAAACCCATGGAGCGCAGCCCGCCTCCGAAGATTCTCGCCTAGCGCTGGACTCGAGTTCGTCTCCTTCCTCCGTCCACATTTTATACTTGATTGCCTTTTGTTTCTCTCTTTTCTCCCACCTTTTCATAAAGCCCTCGAGGGCTGATTCGCGCATTGTTAGACACACTTGATGTGCTACCGCACTCATTATACACAGGGGCTTCTTTAATAGAAGCTTACTTACACTACTAGGAAAAGGGCTATAGATAGGATTGATACTAATGGCGCACCTTGTAAGCAGTGCGCCACTACTATATACTAATGGCGCACCGGTCGGAGGTGTGCCATTAGTGTGGGAGACACTAATGGCGCACCGGGCACAGGGTGCGCCACTAGTATTGATTTTTTTCCATTTTTCCATACACTCTAATGGCGCATGGTGCCAAAGTGCGCCATTACTAGTTCTACCAAGTAATGGCGCACCTTGTAAGCAGTGCGCCATTAGTATATAATTTTTTTTTACTTTTTTGCAAAACTACTAATGGCGCATCGCGTATATTTTCATGGACACTTTTTGATCTCGATCTCGATCCCACCGCACCCTCCTGCTAGCTCCACCGCCGACCCACCGCAACCCTCCCCACTCCACCACCTCCGACGAGCACCCGCCCCCCGCACCCTCCCCACTCCGCCCGCCGCCAGCAGGCACCCCGCACCCTCCCGCTAGCTCCACCGCTGCCGATGACCCACCGCAACCTCCCCGCTCCACCGCCGCCCGACGAGCACCCCTCCCCCCTCGCCCGCACCTCCCCGCTCCACCGCCGCCAGCAGGCACCCCGCACCTCCCCGCTCCACCGCTGCCAGCAGGCACCCCGCACCCTCCCGCTCCACCGCCGCCGCCGATGATATTTCCAAGTAACAAATTTGAACATATTTTTTAAAAAAATATTACTGTTTTTATAAAAAATATTACTGTTATGATTTAAACAAGTTTGAACATATTTAAACACAATGGAGGAGGAGCGCGACGTGGCAAAGGCTCCTTCCGCATTCTATCAGCAGCAGGCTCCAAGATATCAAAGCAGAGAAGTATGGGCTAAAACTTACAATTTTGGCGAACTAGTTCTACGCCTGCTGGACAAGAAAAAGGACAAACTCAAGCCCAAATGGGAAGGTCCCTTCATCATCGACCAAGTCCTGACCGGCGGAGCATACCGTCTGCGAAACGCATCGGACAACCGACTCGAGCCAAACCCATGGAACGCAGCCCGCCTCCGAAGATTCTACGCCTAGCGCCGGACTCAGAGTTCGTCTCCTTCCTCCGTCCACATTTTATACTTCAGTTGCCTTTTGTTTCTCTCTTTTCTCCCACCTTTTTCATAAAGCCCTCGAGGGCTGATTTGCGCATTGTTCGCACATACTTGATGTGCTACCGCACTCATTATACAGGGGCTTCTTTATGAGCTTACTTACACTACTAGGAAAAGGGCTATAGATAGGATTGATACTAATGGCGCACCTTGTAAGCAGATGCGCCACTACTATATACTAATGGCACACGGTGGGAGGTGCGCCATTAGTGTGGGAGACACTAATGGCGCACGGGCACGAGTGCGCCACTAGTATTGAATTTTTTTCCATTTTCCATACACTCTAATGGCGCATGGTGCCAAAGTGCGCCATTACTAGTTCTACCAAGTAATGGCGCACCTTGTAAGCGATGCGCCATTAGTATATAATTGTTTTTACTTTTTGCAAAACTGCTAATGGCGCACGTGTATATTTTCATGGACACTTTTGATCTCGATCTCGATCCCACCGCACCCTCCCGCTAGCTCCACCGCCGACGACCCACCGCAACCCTCCCCACTCCACCACCTCCGACGAGCACCGGTCCCCAAGACACCTCCCGCTCCGCCGCCAACAGGCACCCCGCACCCTCCCGCTAGCTCCACCGCTGCCGACGACCCACCGCAACCCTCCCCGCTCCACCGCCGCCCGGCGAACACCTCCCCTCCCCGCACCTCCCCGCTCCATCGCGCCAGCAGGCACCCCGCACCCTCCCCGCTCCACCGCCAAGGCACCCCCGCACCCTCCCCGCTCCCCGCCAACGGCACCCCGCACCTCCCCGCTCCACCGCCGCCGCCGATGATATTTCCAAGTAACAAATTTGAACATATTTTTTAAAAAATTATTACTGTTTTTATAAAAAATATTACTGTTATGATTTAAACAAGTTTGAACATATTTAAACACAATGGAGGAGGAGCGCGACGTGGCAAAGGCTCCTTCCGCATTCTATCAGCAGCAGGCTCGAAGATATCAAAGCAGAGAAGTACGGGCTAAAACTTACAATTTTGGCGAACTAGTTCTACGCCTGCTGGACAAGAAAAAGGACAAACTCAAGCCCAAATGGGAAGGTCCCTTCATCATCGACCAAGTCCTGACCGGCGGAGCATACCGTCTGCGAAACGCATCGGACAACCGACTCGAGCCAAACCCATGGAACGCAGCCCGCCTCCGAAGATTCTACGCCTAGCGCCGGACTCAGAGTTCGTCTCCTTCCTCCGTCCACATTTTATACTTCAGTTGCCTTTTGTTCCTCTCTTTTTCTCCCACCTTTTTCATAAAGCCCTCGAGGGCTGATTCGCGCATTGTTCGCACATACTTGATGTGCTACCCGCACTCATTATACCTGGGGGCTTCTTTAACAGAAGCTTACTTACACTACTAGGAAAAGGGCTATAGATAGGATTGATACTAATGGCGCACCTTGTAAGCAGTGCGCCACTACTATATACTAATGGCACACCGGTCGGAGGTGCGCCATTAGTGTGGGAGACACTAATGGCGCACCGGGCACAGGGTGCGCCACTAGTATTGAATTTTTTTTCCATTTTTCCATACACTCTAATGGCGCATGGTGCCAAAGTGCGCCATTACTAGTTCTACCAAGTAATGGCGCACCTTGTAAGCAGTGCGCCATTAGTATATAATTTGTTTTTTACTTTTTTGCAAAACTGCTAATGGCGCACCGTGTATATTTTCATGGACACTTTTTGATCTCGATCTCGATCCCACCGCACCCTTCCCCGCTAGCTCCACCACCGCCGACGACCCACCGCAACCCTCCCCCACTCCACCACCGCCGACGAGCACGCGGCCCCCCACCCTCCCCGCTCGCCGCCGCCAGCGGGCACCCCGCACCCTCCCGCTAGCTCCACGCTGCCGGCGACCCACCGCAACCCTCCCCGCTCCACCGCCGCCCGGCAGCACCTCCCCTCCCGCACCTCTCCCGCTCCATCGCATGCACGGCACCCCCACCCTCCCGCTCCCACCGCCAACGGGCACCCCCGCACCCTCCCCCGCTCCACCGTCGCCGCCGATGATATTTCCAAGTAACAAATTTGAACATATTTTCTAAAAAATTATTACTGTTTTTATAAAAAAATATTACTGTTATGATTTAAACAAGTTTGAACATATTTAAACACAAATAAATATAAAAAACAGCATTTAAACTGCATAAAAAATATTGGGCAGCCTAGGAATTGAACCCAGGACCTCCTGGTGTGTGTGCTGCGTGCTGACCAGTCGGGCTAGTGGGTGGGTTATGTTGTAGATAGGGTTAGGTTGTAGATAGGGCTAGTGGGCTAGATTAGAACAAAATTCTAATCGCGCACCGAGCGCTGGTGCGCCATTAGAATAGTCGTACTTATGGCGCACGAGATGGTGGTGTGCCATTAGAATAGTCGTACACTAATTAATCCCCAATCTCTCTAATCTCTCCCTGCCTCATCGATCTCACCCGCTGCCCCCCCCCTCGTGTTCGCCGTCCGCCTTGCTCCGCCCCTCCGTGTCATCGCTTTGCGCCGTTGGTGGCGCCACTTGCCTCTCCCGGCTATGGTCTTGTGTTGCCCCGCGCGCCGCCCGACCGCCCGACGGACTCCACCCCGCCACCCCGCGCCCCGAGCAGGATCAGCAGCGCGCCGCGCTAGGGTTCCTCACCCGCCGCCCGCTCCTCTCCTCTCCTCCTCCCTTCGACGAGCGAGGGCCTCCTCCGGCCCCTGCAGCAGCCGGCAAGCGCGGCCCCGAGGCGCCCACCCCGCCTGCCCCTGCCGTCCTCCGCCACCGGTCACCTCCGTAGCAGCCGGCGAGCCAAGGACGGTGCCATGATCCTCGGTGCCAACCCCGAGCTCCCCTGCTTCCTCTCTGCGCCGTCCAAGGTGAGCTTCCCTGCCCCTTCTCCCTCTCTCTCCATGTCCTGGACAGCAAGATCAAGAGAATTATGCTTTTAATTAAAATTATGCTTTGAACAGTAGAAACAAAAAACAGAGTATGGACCACTCATCCAATATTTTAAGTGTTACGATTCATAAGTAAATCGCCTTAATTCATTCAGTGTGGGGAAACTTAGAAGAGAATTCAACATCCTTGGTCTGTTTTATATCATAATTCAAAAATAAATTGCCTTCAATATTTTCCCTCAAGCAATGTTAAGCACCAACATATACTCCAAGTTTAATGTTTGACACAAATTCAGTTTAATGTTTGATACAACTGTCCGATTACCAAAGACTTAGGAGTATTGCAAAATATTAAGATAATGGTAGCGGCTTTTCTTCTTTTCGACAACACGCAGGTTGATGGTTTGATAGGCTCCTAACGGTTCATGTATCATCACTTTCGACATCCCAAACATATGCAGAAATATGCCTATATGGCCTAGACCTACAACTATCTCCTGCTATGGATGTTTCTTTGAACCGAATAAATATGCCTATAAGGCTAGTACTAGTAGTGCTACTCTCTTACTGCCAGTGATAGTCTATCGAGGTCATTAACTCCAACTCAAGTGGGCATAATTCTCTGCAGTAGTATAGCACTTGCAGTAGTATGGCACTTGCAGTAGTGCGGGACAACAGTAGTTTAGTGCAAGTTTCAGTTAATTAGCTGGATTAAAAAGATGCTTGGTGATCTGCAGGAGTAGGACAAGCAAATCTGCTTGAATATTTGTTTATTCAAATTAAATGAACATTTTACTGCTAGTTTACTGATAGGGTAGTCTAGCTATTGTACTAATATTTCTGTTTCTTTGAACATTTTACTATCAATAACAATGATGTACTGCTGCTTTCAGTTAATTCAAATTAGCTAAAACCTTTTACTGTCAAATAGTGCTAATGTTTACTCTATGAAATAAACTACTCCATGTCAAATAAACCTTGCTAGGTGAATCTTGTTTGCATTAGGAGTAGTTGTTGGAAATTTACTAAATTTTGTTATGTGCTTTGTGGTGCTAGTTTGCTGGGTTTTGTCTCTGACCATTGTGTTGTGATGAATTTGCAGGTACCCCGAGAGGCCCTTGAGTTTGCCGGAATGTCGATTAACTTCCGTTCCGGCAAATTCGGGTACTCCATATGTCCTATTTTTAGCAAAGGTAATGCTGAAATTTTCTGTGAATTTTAGCATTACTTTGCTAAAAATAGGACATATGGGGTACTTGCGACTAATGCCTGTTATCATGCATGGGTACTAATTGGTCTCTTTTGCTGCTTATTGGAGATGGCGGAAGCAGCCACCGCCGATCTGCGACATCGATCTGAGTTGGATGCTTCGAGTTCTTCACTATCATACTTGAGGCTTCAATATCATCCATGACACAGGTATATAAAGCGAGATCTCCCCTTCACCCATCTCATTATGATATCATTGTTTGCTACATCACTCATTGTCCCAAACTGCAGAGGCTGCACGATAGTTTTCTCGAACATCTTGATGGGTGAAGATCCGCCAAATAATGTGAAGCTGCGACAGGCCGGCAGCGGGTTTCGCAGGCAGTGGGATGTGCAGTTGGCGATCAAGAAGGGCCACATGTACTTGTCTCATGGGTGGGAGAAGTTCTACCGTGCCTACGACCTGTAGCTGGGGTACTTCCTTCTCTTCAGGTACGACGCCAACGCCAACATGCTCATCGTGAAGGTGTTCAACAAGACTATGTGTCACATGCGCTACGCTGCTAATGATGATGCCGGTACGTTCTGCCTCTTCTTATTCCTCTACATTTGGCTTTGTCTCACATCTATTGTTAACGCTCATTGTTGCATTTTGGACAGGTAATGGGAGCAAGAAGAATGACACTGCTACAGCCAAAGCAAAGCAGCGACTATGGCTGTAGCGAAAGCAGCAGCGATTCTGGCAGCAGCATAGACAACAAGAAGGATGATCCGGACTGGAGTGCGGGAGAAGAGGAGCAGAGTGATGATGAAGAGCTGCAGGATGACGATGGGCATCAGGCTGAGGATGACCTAGCACTGGTGGTGGCTGACCAAGGGCAAGAGATGGTGGTGGCTGACCATGGGCAAGAGATGGAGGTGGCTGAGGATGACCTAAGGATGGTCGTGCCTGAAGGTGGCCTCGCGATGGTGGTGGTGCCTAACAATGACCACGCACCGGTGGTGGCGCCGGCGATCCCACAGCTGGGCGACATGACCACGCCAATTGTGGTAGAAGACTACATCCCACTGCCTCCACTACCTCCACCGCCTCACCGCTCTAGGCGCATCAGGGAGAGGAAGGAGAAGGAGAAGAACAATGCATGAGAACTGAACCTTGTCAGGTATGTCAGATCTCCTATAGGTTAGCTATCCAAAATGATATATATATATATACTTAGTTAGCTATGTTATCTCTAATATGCTTAGTTTCCTATAGGTTAGCTTCATTTTTACCTAAGTTGGCTCTAATATACTATCTTAGAGCTTATATGCTTAGTTTCCTATAGGTTAGCTCCAAAATAACTTATGTTAGCACAAAATGATCAAGTTTACATAATAAGCTTATAGTCTTTTTCTTATTCTTCTTCTTTTCCAAAATGACATAGGTTAGCTTCATTTTACCTAAGTTACCTAAGTTCTTCTTTTTCTAACTTCTTGTTTATCATTTTGCAGATTTGATTTAATTGACGGAAGCTTGAGTGGATGGAGTGCTTCTTTTCCATTTGTGTTTTTATTTTGTATCAATGTGAAACTTTTGTGAATTGATGGATAACGGTGTTGGATGAACAATGTGAAACTTTTGTAATATGTAACGACGGAACTATGTGTTGGCTATGTATGTATATATGATGAAACTTGTGTGTTGGATATGATTGTTATATCGATGCTTGTTGTATATATATGTGTTGAATATCTCATATGTGAAATAGTGACCTGAGATTAAGAAAAAACAAAAAAAATTAAAAAAATTGTTACTAATGGCGCACTACCATGTGGTGCGCTATAAGTACAGTAGATAATAGTGGCGCACTGTGGGCAATACTAATGGCGCACTGAGTGGTGCGCCATTAGAATACCATATTCTAATGGCGCACCAGTGGTACGCCATTAGAATACCATATTCTAATGGCGCACCAGTGGTACGCCATTAGTAAAAAAACTCTAGTTGCGTGATACTAATGCCGCACTGGTAATGCGCCATTAGTAGGCAAAACCAGTGCACCATTAGTAGTCCTTTTCCTAGTAGTGTTATACGGGCTTTAGGCCCAACACATGCGTCAAAGTTCCGAATGTACCTTTTATTCACCATTATATGCATCGATATGACTTAAGTTTTGGCCAAGATGGCTTGCCTGGCTCCTGTGCTTACCCCTACGTTCCTGATTGTTCGGCTAGGAGGTAAAGGGAGCACCTCTGCGGTTGTTACTGCCGGGTCAGCCGGATGTGTACCTCAGACTGGGTGAAGCCGAAAGCTAGTGTTCTTAAGGGAATATTCGGTCGGTGACTTGAAAGATGATCTTTTATTTACTTATTTATCCACCCCCAGATGCTTTTCTGCTCTTTTCGCAGTCCGGACATGCACTTTAGGGCATGCCTCCCAGGGAAAGGAACCCCTAGCGGAACTATTCTCCCTGGAAGATGTTTCTTACTAACCTGTAACGCCCCGAGACCGACGCTTCAAAAGACTTCCATATTTTCGTGATCACCGTGTGTTTCTTTTGAGCTTGCTCTTTTATTTTTGCATTGCATCATGTCTTCATGTAACCCTTTTTAAAACTCACCTAAATAAATTGCATAGATCATTGATCTATTTAAATCGAGGGAAGGGTGACTTCTCTTTATAACATATCCTCCCAATATTAGGGAGCTATTTTAAATATTTCTTTATTTTGGAAATCACCATAACACACTTGCAAAATATCCCATGTCATCGTTATCTCAATTCTTGGTCTGCAACCTTGCCCATAATTTCTTTCATCATTTTCCGGAGCTCCACCAAAAATCTGAACATTTTTGGACCTTCCCTACCGTCACTTCCTATTCAAATCATTTGAATTTAAATCAAATGAGTTTGAATTTAAATCTTTCGGTCATGCCCACTTCTATTTTTCCTGGTTCCAGCTCATTTTTGTGAGCCTGGGAAAATTATCCGTGTGCCCAAATTCTTCCTCTAACCTTCTCTTCTCTCTTTTCCTTTCTTCCAGTTCTCTGTTAAAGAAAAGAGTAGAGGGGGAGAAAAGAAGCCCAGCAGCCTTGCAGCCCAGCAACCAGGCCCAACCCTAGCGCCTATCTAACCCTAGCCCCGATCCCCTCCTCTCGATCCCCTGGTCTCTCCCTCCTTCCCCCGCTCGTGCCGCCAGAGAGGAGCGAGAGCCTCTCGCTCGATCCCGTAACGCCGCCACCTCACGCCCTCGATCTCCTCTGCCTCGCGTCGCCCTCCATCGTCAACCGCCGTCCCTGTCCTGATCCGTCGGGCCCTGCCATGGCCGCGCCTCCCTGCTACCGAGGCCCTGCCGCCAAGTCCCGCCTGCGTCATTTTGTCGAGCGCCGGGACGAACGGGAGCAGCTCCTCCTCGCCTCGTCCACGTCGACGAGAGCCGTGCGTTGGACCTCTGCACCCTCACCGGAGCGAGCTCATCCCCGCTGTGCCAAGCCCCTCTCCATCGACCGCGACCAGTGCTGCGCCTCCACGCCATCTTCCGCGCCTGGCCTCTCCCTCGCCTCGCTAGTGCCCATCTCCAGCCAGCACGAGCGCCACCAGCAGCAGCTTCAGGACGTCCCCGCCGCCAAGTCCCTCACCGCCTCTCTCTGGTACACCTTGTGCGACCTCCTGCCTCGTTCCCACGCCGCTCGTCGCCAAAAGAACCCGCCCCCATGACATCCTCTGCTGCACCTCCACCGGCCGGCGACCTCACCTGAACCTCACCGGCAAGCAGCCCGCTAGGACAGGCCAGTCCCGCTTGGAACCAGCCTCCTGCACTCGCCAAGTAACACAACCATCGCATTTTGTTTCATCACCGTCAAGGCCGAGTGGACACCAAGTACCAGGACGTCAAGTTCCTCGCCGGACCCGAACATCTAAGAAACGTGTACAACTACTTCCACTACCGTCACGAGAACGACTATTTACACTACCGTCGCCACGTGAACAACTACTTTCCACGACGACCCATGAATGACTACTTCCTCTACATCGTACCGAACCCGAACCGCTCCGAAAATGCACACTTCAAAGGTATAACCCCGATACGATCACCCGTGGACCGAATGCATGTGTTGTATGAGATGCTCGTGTTTGCACCGTGATCCAGTTGTCGCTTGCGATGCACCTCTTTTGCCATGCCACCGTCATATGGGACACCGGGTATCTGGGGTCACTCCCCATCTCTTGCATGTTCCACACATCCCCACACTTCTCGTTTGCATCGGTATCTCACTCGAGTTACCGGGACCGGAATGTTGCCGTGGCACCATTTTCGTTTCACCGCCATGGCACCCTTTTCATTCCGCCATGGTGACCAAATGCTTCATATCATGCTCATGGCAACATTTTCATAAAATATGCATAAACCTTGATTATGTCATCCGCATCATGTTAACAATATTTAAATGTTTAAAAATTGTTGTTTGCGTTAAATTGCTAAATAACATATGGGGATTTCCGGAATTGTGGTTTGTATTTCCGGCCTCATTTAAACTTGCCTAGCTAGGTAGTTTTATTATGCTTCACCCCTTGCCATGTTTAATAACATTTAATTTTGTTGAGTAGCTTAAACGAGAGCGAACTAAATAACTTGAATGTGGTGTTTCATCAATATGCAACTCGCTGCATATTGAGCTCCACTTAATTTGTAGTATTTGTTTGTGCACTTTGCCATGCCATGCCTCATTAAACCGGACATGCATCATACTTGATTGTGCATCATGCCATGATTATGCTTGTGTGTTTACCATGTTGTATGCTTCTTTCCGGTTTGCTTCTCTCCTTAGCTTCGGTTTCATTCCGGAGTTGTGAGGATTCGTTCGACTACATCCGGTTGTCTTCTTCATGGACTCATTCTTCTTCCTTGCGGGATTTCAGGCAAGATGACCATTACCCTCGATATCACTTCTATCTTTGCTTGCTAGTAGCTTCGTTCTATCGCTATGCTGCGCTATCTATCACTTGTTTACCAAGACTCCCAAATTGCCATGAAACTCTAACCTTTGTCACCCTTCCTAGCAAACCGTTGTTTGGCTATGTTATTGCTTTGCTCAGCCCCTCTTATAGCGTTGTTAGTTGCAGGTGAAGTTGAAGATTGCTCCATGGTGGACAGGATTATGTTGGGATATCACAATATCTCTTATTTAATTAATGCATCTATATACTTGATAAAGGGTGGAAGGCTCGGCCTTATGCCTGGTGTTTTGTTCCACTCTTGCTGCCCTAGTTTCCGTCATACCGGTGTTATGTTCCCGGATTTTGCGTTCCTTACGCGGTCGGGTGATTTATGGGACCCCCTTGACAGTTCGCTTTGAATAAAACTCCTCCAGCAAGGCCCAACTTTGGTTTTACCATTTGCCTACCTAAGCCTTTTTCCCATGGGTTCTGCAGACTCAAGGGTCATCTTTATTTACCCCGGGCCGTGCTCGTCGTGAGTGTTGGTCCAACACGTCGACCACCGGTGGCCACTAGGGGCAACTCTGGGCTGGCCTACCGGAAGTTTGGACAATCCGGTGTGCCCTGAGAACGAGATATGTGCAGCTCCTATCAGGATTTATCGGCACATTCGGGCGGCTTTGCTGGTCTTGTTTTACCATTGTCGAAATTTCTTGTAAACCGGGATTCCGAGACTGATCGGGTCTTCCTGGGAGAAGGTATATCATTCGTTGATCGCGAGAGCTTATCATGGGCTAAGTTGGGACACCCCTGCAGGGTTATAAACTTTCGAGAGCCGTGCCCGCGGTTATGTGGCAGATGGGAATTTGTTAATGTCCGGTTGTAGATAACTTGACACCAGATCCGAATTAAAACGCATCAACAGCGTGTGTAGCCGTGATGGTCTCTTCTCGGCGGAGTCCGGGAAGTGAACACGGTTTTGGGTTATGTTTGACGTAAGTAGGAGTTCAGGATCACCTCTTGATCATTTCTAGTTGACGACCGTTCATTTGCTCCTCTTCTCGCTCTCATTTGCGTATGTTGGCCACCATATTTGCTTAGTGCTTGCTGCAGCTCCACCTCATTACCCCATCCTTCCTATAAGCTTAAATAGTCTTGATCTCGCGGGTTTTGAGATTGCTGAGTCCTCGTGACTCACCAGATACTATCACAACAGCTGCAGGTGCCGATGATACCAGTGCAGGTGCGGCAACCGAGCTCAGATGGGAGCTCAACGAAGATCTTGGTCGTTGCTATGTTTCGTTTCATGTTGATCAGTAGTGGAGCCCAGTGGGGCCGGTCGGGGATCTAGCAGTTGGGTTATCTTCTTTTCTTTTGGCTTTATCCGTAGTCGGACTATGTGTGTACTTTGATTGATGTATGATTTATATGTTCATTGTGTGACGTGGCGATTGTAAGCCAACTCTTTATCCCATTCTTGTTCATTACATGGGATTGTGTGAAGATGACCCTTCTTGCGACAAAACCACCATGCGGTTATGCCTCTAAGTCGTGCTTCGACACGTGGGAGATATAGCCGCATCGTGGGTGTTACAAGTTGGTAATCAGAGCCATCTCCGACTTAGGAGCCCCGTGCTTGATCGAATCGTTGGCGTTGTTGAGTCTAGAACAAAAATGTTTTGAGTCTTAGGATTATATATATCGGAGAGTAGGATTCTTTTTACTCCTTAGTCCCTTCGTCGCTCTGGTGAGGCCTCCTGACGTAGATGTTTTGACTTTCCTCTCCTCAAATTTCACTAAATTTTTTATCGGATCACGCGGGTATCTTGGAATCGTTCCGATATTCTTATGACGAGAACATTGTTCTTGGTGCCTCCGGACATTTAGGGGTTGTGGCAGTGTCCCGGGGAGTTGAGCTCCGAGGTGTTGTCGTCATAATTTTATCGTTGCAGTTCTGGAATACCTGAGTATTGCCGACATCGAAAATCTCTTTTATGCAGTTGTTGGTGAGATAACCTCGACGCCACCCAGTACTGGGGAGTTCGGGAGTATTGCCATAGCTTGTATAACTGATGCTTTTTGAAGGTTGAGGTACATGATTTCCGAAGGTTTCTTGGTTATGTGTTGACAGATGGATAGAGCTTGGATGTAGGGATTGTTAGTTTTGGGTGAGATATATACTGCTTCCCCTGTATCCCCACACCAGATTGCATAACCAGAAAGTTTCGGGAGTTTTATAGGTGGGAATTCAAGTAGCTCTAGCTTTTTTTTCTTTCCGACAGATGCATGATATGAGATTGGGGTTCGACGTCTAGTGGTCCGCCTATCCACGGTCGTTTTTTATAGTGGTCTTGTTATGTCTTAAAGAACCCTTGGCTATGCTGGTTCGGGGACACTTCGTATGTCATGTGCACTGCCTTGTACATGATGGTGCTGTACGATCGAGCCCGTGTGGGCCCCACCACGAAAACTTCGGACGAAATCTCTATCATATGTTTGTTCCAGCTTATTCTGCAAGCCAAATCCTTTGTTTTGTTTTATTTGTGGTATTTGAGTTGCTTCAAAGTCAAGTGTTGATTCCATACCTTTCCTAAACGGTGTTCTCATATTCCTATGTCAATACTAATCCTTCTTGATCATCAAGTTTGTCATCTCAATTTCTTCTCAACCAGTGTGCTTCTTTTCAAGTGGATCCGATCATTTCAACATCCGCAAGATCAATTTTAAGTTTTCTCAACGGTGTTTGTTCCATCTTCCCCAAGTTGCCATTGTTTTCCCGCCCTCCCACCCTTTTCTTCAAGGACTCAGATTTTTTAATCAAGTATCCTTTTATTGATGCGAAGTCTCTCCATTCTTTTTCGTCAATGTTCTTATCCGGTGATTCTCAGGAAGATACTAATGGAGCTTCAAGTTCATTATTCTTCGTCTCTTTTCTTCTCCGGTGGATTCAATTCAAGCTTTCGGTTTTCATCATATTCCTTTCCTCGTTTCTAATGCTTTCTCATGCCGATGCACCTCTTAATCATTCACTTCTCGCTATTCATTTGTTCCAGAGTGCTTAAGATTTTCTCAGGAAGATTTGTGTTTCCATTCTTAATCCGTTCAAGCTATTTTGAGGTTGTTATCTCATTCAAGCCATTTAACTCAACCAGTGCAATCTCTATTCAAAATCGTTCAACGGTGTTTTCTTTTGAGTGGGCCCTAACCCACAGGTCTTTCCCAGGATCTTACCTGACTCTTCTAATTTTTCTCAGAGCTATTCTCAAATTCATTGCAAAGTTTGACGTAAGAATGAATTATCATCAGTCAAATGTCTTTCTCCAAGATCTTTCAAATTCTTTTAATTGTTGGTTCAACCTTTCTAATTGTCATTCCGGAGTGCCTCAACAATTCATGGTGGTGTTTCTCGTTGTCATTCTCGAATTTTGAAGACCGAAGAAGAGTTCCTCTTAAATTTTCTTCCAGAGATTCATGGTTCTAGCTTTATGCCGTCCTCTCATAATTGTTTTTGATTGTGACAATTCTTTTCTTACCATCCGGAGCATTTCATGAGTTGTTTCTGTTTCTTTCCTCTGAAGGCCATCATGTCATAATTCTTCATTCTCAGCGTGTAGATATCGTTCTCCAAATCTTACCGGTGCATCGTTCAAATATCCTCTAATCAGTTCATGATCTCTTCGTTCTCATGTATCTAAATCCCCTCAAGCATCTTCATTCATTTTCTAATTATCCCTGGTGAATTGTGCCTTTTCTACGTTCATTTTCAATTCTTACGGTGGTTCGTTCAAGATTTCTCTTCCTTCGTTATCGTATCAATTCATTCGTTCTTTCGTTGTTTCAATCCTACCGGTGGTTGTTGAAGACCTTCCTCAAGTTTGCTATATCTCTATCTGTAATCATTTTTTCAATGAGAATAAGTAGTATGCCAAATCCGTTGTTTTTCATCAATTTAAATTGATGAAGGAGAGGAATGACATAATTCTTATTCTTGTTTCATCCAAGTGATTAATTCTTTCTTTCCAAGAGTTGTTCATCATGTCACATTTCTCGGTTCGAGATGCTTCATCTTTTCTTTTCCGGAGTTCCAAGTTTTCCGCATTATATCATCGCGAAGCTCCATCTAAATCATTGCAAGGCTTCACCTTGTGTTTTCAACTTCCCTTTCTTTTTATCATCCTTTTATTACCGGAGTTCTTCATGGAGGCTCTACATGGTGGTTCATCAAGGATTCTTTTCATTCTTCAATTGTTCTTCAAGATTTCTCTCAAAGTTATGATCCGCCAAGCTATACTCTAAGATAAACATGGTGCTCAACACATGTTTTGTTTTGAGGAGTTCAAGCATTCTTCTTCTTGCATTTTGAAGTGCGATTCTTTCTACCTTATCTTTTGAGGTGTTGTTATGTCACTCTTGAAAATTGCCTTCATGTTTCATGATTCATATGTTGTCAAGAATGAGGTATTTTAAATCCATCAATCTCTTTATTGGAGTTATCTTGGGTTATATTTCACCTAAAGCCTTCCCTAAGGAATGTTGCTATTGTGGTGCTTATCAATGATCCAAGTTATCTCTCTATCATCTTGTTGGAAGAAGTTTTTTTCCATCTCGTTGGTGTTATCAATTATATTATTTGTTTCCGTAGTGGCAGAATTTTGCCTCAATTTTGAGAAGTTTTCCATAAGCCCACTACAAGCTTATTTCGTTTCGTTGTTAGTTTTCCAACAACTCCGTTCTAACCTTCTTGGAAGGGTGCTTTCCAAGCTCATTTGTGGCAGAAGTTGTCATTTTCTTCTCCGTCCCTTTATTCCAATGATCTATCTTCTATTCTTTCTTCCGGAGACATTGTGATGTTGCTCTTTTCACTCATCATCTCGATTGTGAGGATCGTGTTCTTTTCGTGCTTATCCATTTAACCGAAGTGTTGTGTCATCTCTTCAAGTTCTTTCATCTTATCAAGTTTTGCTTCTCTTTTCAACCTTAGTGCTGTCTGAAATCCTTCTTACCCATTGTGCCATTCTTTCAATAGTTCCGGAGGCAGTGTGTTGTTGATTTCATCAAGTATCATCCCATCTTCTCAAGTTCATGTTCTATTCCTTCCATGTTCAACTGGAGTGCTATCCGAATTTGATCTTCATTGTTCCTTGTTTATCTCGTTTCAACCAGAGTGGTTTCAATTCCTTCTTGTCCATTGTACTCATCGTTCATAGCTTTGCAACCTCCAAGGTTCACATGGTGTTCCTTGTTTCTATTTTCTACCGCAGTGCTCTCAGTTGTGTTCAACTCTGTTGTGTTCTTTCTTTCAAGTTTTTCAACCTCTCAAGGATCATGGTTTCACTCGTTTTTCAAAGAAGCAACTTAGTTTTACCTCTTCTCTTCCTCTTCCATTTCTCTCCGGTGCCATCCTAGATCTCGGGACGAGATCCTCTTGTAGTGGTGGAGTGTTGTAACGCCCCAAGACCGACGCTTCAGAAGACTTCCATATTTTTGTGATCACCGTGTGTTTCTTTTGTGCTTGCTCTTTTATTTTTGCATTGCATCATGTCTTCATGTAACCCTTTTTAAAACTCACCTAAATAAATTGCATAGATCGTTGATCTATTTAAATCGAGGGAAGGGTGACTTCTCTTTATAACATATCCTCCCAATATTAGGGAGCTATTTTACATATTTCTTTATTTTGGAAATCACCATAACACACTTGCAAAATATCCCATGCCGTTGTTATCTCAATTCTTGGTCTGCAACCTTGCCCGTAATTTCTTTCATCATTTTCTGGAGCTCCACCAAAAATCCGAACATTTTTGGACCTTCCCTACCGTCACTTCCTATTCGAATCATTTGAATTTAAATCAAATGATTTTGAATTTAAATCTTTCGGTCATGCCCACTTCTATTTTTCCTAGTTCCAGCTCATTTTTGTGAGCCCGGGAAAATTATCCGTGTGCCCAAATTCTTCCTCTAACCTTCTCTTCTCTCTTTTCCTTTCTTCCAGTTCTCTGTTAATGAAAAGAGTAGAGGGGGAGAAAAGAAGCCCAGCAGCTTTGCAGCCCAGCAACCAGGCCCAACCCTAGCGCCTATCTAACCCTAGCCCCGATCCCCTCCTCTCGATCCCCTGGTCTCTCCCTCCTTCCCCCGCTCGCGCCGCCAGAGAGGAGCGAGAGCCTCTCGCTCGATCCCGTAATGCCGCCACCTCACGCCCTCGATCTCCTCTGCCTTGCGTCGCCCTCCATCGTCAAGCGCCGCCCCTGTCCGGATCCGTCGGGCCCTGCCATGGCCACGCCTCCCTGCTGCCGAGGCCCCGCCGCCATGTCCCGCCCGCGTCATTCTGTCGAGCGCCGGGACGAACGGGAGAAGCTCCTCCTCACCTCGTCCATGTCGACGAGAGCTGTTCCTTGGACCTCTGCACCCTCACCGGAGCGAGCTCGTCCCCGCCGCGCCAAGCCCCTCTCCATCGACCGCGACCAGTGCTGCGCCTCCACGCCGTCTTCCGTGCCTGGCCTCTCCCTCGCCTCGCTAGTGCCCATCTCCGGCCACCACGAGCGCCACCAGCAGCAGCTTCAGGACGTCCCCGCCACCAAGTCCCTCACCGCCTCTCTCTACTACACCTTGTGCGACCTCCTGCCTCGTTCCCACGCCGCTCGTTGCCAAAAGCCAGCTGGAGGAGCCCGGCCCCATGACATCCTCTGCTGCACCTCCACCGGCCGGCGACCTCACCTGAACCTCACCGGCAAGGAGCCCGCTAGGACAGGCCAGTCCCGCTCGGAATCAGCCTCCTCCACTCGCCAAGTACCACAACCATCGCGTTTTGTTTCATCACCGTCAAGGCCGAGTGGACGCCAAGTACCAGGACGTCAAGTTCCTCGCCGGACCCGAACATCTACGAAACGTGTACAACTACTTCCACTACCGTCACGAGAACGACTACTTCCACTACCGTCGCCATGTGAACAACTACTTCCCACGACGACCCATGAATGACTACTTCCTCTACATCGTATCGAACCTGAACCGCTCCGAAAATGCACACTTCAAAGGTATAACCCCGAGACGATCACCCGTGGACCGAATGCATGTGTTGTATGAGATGCTCGTGTTTGCACCATGATCGAGTTGTCGCTTGCGATGCACCTCTTTTGCCATGCCACCGTCATGTGGGACACCGGGTATCCGGGGTCACTCCCATTCTCTTGCATGTTCCACACATCCCCACACTTCTCGTTTGCATCGGTATCTCACTCGAGTTACTGGGACCGGAATGTTGCCGTGGCACCATTTTCGTTTCGCCGCCATGGCACCCTTTTCATTCCGCCATGGTGACCAAATGCTTCATAACATGCTCATGGCAACATTTTCATAAAATATGCATAAACGTTGATTATGTCATCCGCATCATGTTAACAACATTTAAATGTTTAAAATTGTTGTTTGCGTTAAATTGCTAAATAACATATGGGGATTTCCGGAATTGTGGTTTTTGTTTCCGGCCTCATTTAAACTTGCCTAGCTAGGTAGTTTTATTATGCTTCACCCCTTGCCATGTTTAATAACATTTAATTTTGTTGAGTAGCTTAAATGAGAGCGAACTAAATAACTTGAATGTGGTGTTTCGTCAATATGCAACTCGCTGCATATTGAGCTCCACTTAATTTGTAGTATTTGTTTGTGCACTTTGCCATGCCATGCCTCATTAAACCGGACATGCATCATACTTGATTGTGCATCATGCCATGATTATGCTTGTGTGTTTACCATGTTGTATGCTTCTTTCCAGTTTGCTTCTCTCCTTAGCTTTGGTTTTGTTCCGGGGTTGTGAGGAATCGTTCGACTACGTCCGTTTATCTTCTTCATGGACTTGTTCTTCTTCCTTGCGGAATTTCAGGCAAGATGACCATTGCCCTCGATATCACTTCTATCTTTGCTTGCTAGTAGCTTCATTCTATCACTATGCTGCGCTATCTATCACTTGTTTACCAAGCCTCCCAAATTTCCATGAACCTCTAACCTTTGTCACCCTTCCTAGCAAACCGTTGTTTGGCTATGTTACTGCTTTGCTCAGCCCCTCTTATAGCATTGTTAGTTGCAGGTGAAGTTGAAGAATGCTCCATGGTGGACAGGATTATGTTGGGATATCACAATATCTCTTATTTAATTAATGCATCTATATACTTGGTAAAGGGTGGAAGGCTCGGCCTTATGCCTGGTGTTTTGTTCCACACTTGCCGCCCTAGTTTCCGTCATACCGGTGTTATGTTCCCGGATTTTGCGTTCCTTACGCGGTCGGGTGATTTATGGGACCCCCTTGACAGTTCGCTTTGAATGAAACTCCTCCAGCAAGGCCCAACTTTGGTTTTACCATTTGCCTACCTAAGCCTTTTTCCCTTGGGTTCTGCAGACTCAAGGGTCATCTTTATTTACCCCCCCGGGCCAGTGCTCGTCGTGAGTGTTGGTCCAACCTGTCAGCCGCCGGTGGCCACTAGGGGAAACTCTGGGCTGGCCTACCGGAAGTTTGGACAATCCGGTGTGCCCTGAGAACGGGATATGTGCAGCTCCTATCAAGATTTGTCGGCACATTCGGGCGGATTTGCTGGTCTTGTTTTACCATTGTCGAAATGTCTTGTAAACCGGGATTCCGAGACTGATCGGGTCTTCCTGGGAGAACGTATATCCTTCGTTGATTGCGAGAGCTTATCATGGGCTAAGTTGGGACACCCCTGCAGGGTTATAAACTTTCGAGAGCCGTGCCCGCGGTTATGTGGCAGATGGGAATTTGTTAATGTTCGGTTGTAGATAACTTGACACCAGATCCGAATTAAAACGCATCAACAGCGTGTGTAGCCATGATGGTCTCTTCTCAGCGGAGTCCGGGAAGTGAACACGGTTTTGGGTTATGTTTGACGTAAGTAGGAGTTCAGGATCACCTCTTGATCATTTCTAGTTGACGACCATTCCTTTGCTCCTCTTCTCGCTCTCATTTGCGTATGTTGGCCACCATATTTGCTTAGTGCTTGCTGCAGCTCCACCTCATTACCCCATCCTTCCTATAAGCTTAAATAGTCTTGATCTCGCGGGTTTTGAGATTGCTGAGTCCTCATGACTCACCAGATACTATCACAACAGCTGCAGGTGCCGATGATACCAGTGCAGGTGCGGCAACCGAGCCCCGATGGGAGCTCAACGAAGATCTTGGTCGTTGCTATGTTTCGTTTCATGTTGATCAGTAGTGGAGCCCAGTGGGGATGATCGGGGATCTAGCAGTTGGGTTATCTTCTTTTCTTTTGGCTTTGTCCATAGTCGGACTATGTGTGTACTCTGATTGATGTATGAATTATATGTTCATTGTGTGACGTGGCGATTGTAAGCCAACTCTTTATCCCATTCTTGTTCATTACATGGGATTGTGTGAAGATGACCCTTCTTGCGACAACACCACCATGCGGTTATGCCTCTAAGTCGTGCTTCGACACGTGGGAGATATAGCCGCATCGTGGGTGTTACATAACCATGTAATATAACATAACTAGTTGGGCACTTGTCTGATAAAGCACTAATGACCCCTACGCCTGGTCTCCATGCATGCCCCGGTTTTTTCAAAACCGAGAGGGTATTCGGACACACTCCGGACTCTAGGGTCCCGAGGTCGAAGCGAAAAGGTCCGCAAAGAAAAACGATCTACAATCCGGCTAGAAGGCATTTTACATGTCATTTTAAATACATTGTCAAATCGACTGACTGTCCTCCTCCTCAATCCCGTCTAACAGGCCGTCTAATTTACAGTCCCGTTGGGAATACTTAGCGGCCAATTCTACTTGGCCGTACACTAAGCTCACAGGGATCTCCTTCCCATCGGGCCCCACAGGTCCGACCTCGGCCAAGTGGTTTGGATCCGCCTTCTTGTACCGCGTCTTCACCATGGCCCAGGCCTCCCTGGCGCCTTGACGGCAAGCCGATATCTTCCATAAATGGAAGCGCTGCCGTGCTCCCGGAAGCTTCTCCGCAAGCTCCCCAAGGCCCTCGGGTAGGGAGACGGACGGCCACAAGGCCTGGGCGACGCCACTCATCGCCTGCCGAACACGTTCGAGCAGTTGCACCAGCTCGGGAAGTTGGTCACCCGTTGAACCGGGCATTTCCTCCACAGGGCGACCTGTGAGCACACCTACAGACATATTTCTGTCAATCGACTTCCTCGCCAAACTCTTCTTTTCAAAAGAGTTTGCTCAAGCACTTACTATAGATGCCGCGACGAAGCCGCTGATTCTCCTTCAAGGAGCCAGACAGCTGGGCCCGAACACCTTTCAGCTCTTCTCCAAGCTGGGTGCGGGCATCTTGGAGTTTGTTCCTCTCCTGCTGCACCTTCATAAGCACCCTCTCGCCGGCCTTCAGCTGGCGCAGTAGCTGTTGCTTGTCCGGATCAAGTCCGGCAACATCTGCAATATTATTGTCAGACTTATAAGCACGCCGCACACTGCTTATCTTTTTTGTAATATGTGTTACCGGAGAGGGTCTCTGTGTTTCCTCCTGCGGCGGCTAGTGCGGCCTCTAGTTGGGCCTTGCACCCTTGTAGCTACTGAGACAATTGGGTATTCTTCTCCGTGAGATCCTGCATATCAAATGATCCTTAAATCAGTTATTTTAACTACTTTAAGTCTCGGGGGCTACTGGCATATACAACTATTAAAATCTCTTACCCGCATGTCTTTAGATACTGCTCCGTGTCTCTGGTTAAACCATCTTGAGTGGCACGGAGGTGCGCGTCTCCCGCGTTAAAGGCATTCAACGCCTCCGGGGAGAAACGCGCGTCACGAAGAACTGTCCGGCGGCGCCTGTGATTCATGGCGCTCCTCACCTCAGACCTGGTGGCGGACAGCCTGTCGGCATCCTCCGTTGGAGGAGCATCCGGCTCGCGCCTTGTGCTCGCCTCCCCCTCCGGACCAGGTGTTGTAGCCTGGCTGGCGGAGGCTTGGTTGGCAACTTCTCCGGACACAGTCCGGCGAGCGCTCTTTCTCCTGGAAGAGTCATGAGCATTAATGTACTTCACAGAAGTCTTTTCCTAAAAAACAGCGGCAGGACATACCTTTGCGGCAACGTTTCGATTCGCACCGCACCCCTCTTCCGCCTGCTGGGCCGAACTGACCCTTGTTGGTCAGCTGCCATGGGATCAGCTTCCCGCCTTGAAGGCACCTCCTGCGAGACACCGTTGGTATACGGTGGTTAGAAATAAGCACAAACGAAGTGATGGTGTCAGGGCTCCGGTCATAGTTACCTGGGAAGCCAGAAATAAACCGGGGTAGTCAGCCGTAATGGCGACTAGAGCATTGTCCACGCTAAGCTGGTGGAACGCCCCGTCAATCAGCTCCACCTTTATGTCCGGATCCTCTTCGGAGGCCGGATCAAGGGATCTTCCCGGATCCTCGGGTTGTGGAGCCGGACTGTGTATGTCCTCCACATCCCAGCGCAGTTCCTGCGTCAAAATCATAAAGTAAAGCGCTTAACTTGGAAAGCGCGGATCGGATGGGAAAAAAATCCGCTTACCCAGCTCCGAGGGTTATTCATGGAGAACCCATTCAATGGGCTCGTCTCGAGGAAGTCCTCCTTCTCCCCCTTGTACAGCCCGGACAGAATCTTCACCAGATCTGCGGCCGATCCCGGCCCTTTGCGGCCATGACGGGTGGCGTCATTCTCCCCGTTTTAATCCCACATGGGGTGGCCCCTATATTGGAGCGGCTGCACCCCTCACATAATGCACGTGTCCATGACTCCAATCATGGTTAATCCGGAATGAGCCAGCAACCTTATCCGGCCCATCAGATAACGGACGCTCCTGTCATCCTCCTGTTGAGGGCTCCGCGGGCGCCAACTCAGGCGTTTCTTCAGAGGAGCATTGCTCAACTCCGGGAGGCCGATCCGAACTGGGTCCGGCAGTGGAGCATCTTCCACATAAAACCATTCAGAGGGCCAGTCTTCGGACGCCTTCTTTGGGGTTCCGGATAGATATCCGGTCCCGGCGATGCACCATATTTCGGCTCCGCCCACTTGATATATAGACCCCTCGTGAGAACGGGGTACGAGGCAAAACAGCCTCTTCCACAGCGCAAAAAGGGGCTCGATGCCCAGGAACAGCTTGCAAAGAGCTTCGAAGCTTCCAATGTGCAGAATGGAGGCAGGCGTAAGGTAATGAAGCTGGAGTCCGTAGAACTCCAGAAGCCCCTAGAGAAACGGATGTATGGGAAATCCGAGCCCCCTTATTAGATAAGGGACGAAACACACCCGCTCTCCTTTGGAGGGACTGGGGGTGTTCTCCGCCTGCTTTCCACCTTTGTAGGTGGCCAACCCGGCTCGAACCGGGACCATAAAGGCCGGAGGAAGGTATCCCTCCGCTTGGAGCGTCACCAGCTCGCTGTGCGGGACTGAACATCTCCTCCAATCTCCTGGCTGAGGGCTAGGAGCGCGAGAGGAGGAGCCGCGTCGACAGTCCATGATGGAATGGATTTTGGTCAGAAACGCTCCGATGAGTACTCGCGGAAGGAGGATGGTGTGATTTGGATCTGGATTCTTGCCTCTCTTATAGGCAGCTTATTCGCGCAGCTAGGGGGTAAAATACAACAATGCCCTGGCCTTTCGCATTCCTGTGACACGTGGAAGAGGGCCATTATTGGGCGTGGAAGCCAAGGAGCGCAACATTTATAAGGAAGCCGGACACTATTCGGCACGCACATGGAATTTGGAGGAGAACCCGCCTTGCAACACCGAAGACAATATACGCGCCGGACTCGTCGTCATTGAAGCCTGGTTCGGGGGCTACTGAGGGAGTCGTGGACTAGGGGGTGTCCGGACGGCTGAACTGTCATCATCGGCCGGACTGCAAGACTATGAAGATACAAGATTGAAGTCTTCGTCCCATGTCCGGATGGGACTTTCCTTGGCGTGGAAGGCAAGCTTGGCAATACGGATATGTAGATCTCCTACCATTGTAACCGACTCTGTGTAACCCTAGCCCTCTCCGGTGTCTATATAAACCGGAGGATTTTAGTCCGTAGGACGGACCACCATTACAACAATCATACCATAGGCTAGCTTCTAGGGTTTAGCCTCCTTGATCTCGTGGTAGATCCACTCTTGTACTACCCATATCGTCAATATTAATCAAGAAGGAGTAGGGTTTTACCTCCATCGAGAGGCCCCAAACCTGGGTAAAAACATCGTGTCCCTTGTCTCCTGTTACCATCCCCTAGACGCACAGTTCGGGACCCCCTACCCGAGATCCGCCGGTTTTGACACCGACATGGGGTATCTGTTGTTTTTGTTACATCGTGTGTGGTTACATGGGGGCTTCTATGTTATAAAGCGGCGTCCGGTTTACCCCTTGATTCAGCTTATCAAAGCTTTATATAAAAATCACTTGGGGGCTTGGTTGTATTTGAACCATAGCTACACCTCTTGATCGGCGCAAGGCCACGAGAAAAATGACTTGGGGGCTTGGTCGTATTCCAAACACAGTCACACCTCTTGATCGGCTCAAAGCCAAACTACTTCAGCGCCAAGAGAGTGTTGCAAAGAACAACTCAAACATGGGCACCCACTGAGCACAGCTCAAAATGTTACTTGGGGATTCTTTGCTGTCGTGATGAACAAAGAATCTACACTTGTAATAGGCTATCAAGCCATGGCTTGGAAGCCTGGTGTATACACCTAAAACCCCGGGTTAGCCTGCCTTTTTAAGTAAGTCACTCCCCCCAGGTAAACCTGGTATGACCCGTCGAACTTTGATAAGTCAATGACCCTGAACTTGTCAAGTTAAAATGACGATTGGTAAGGATTGAGGACCATCTTAAAAGGCTTTCTAAAATGGTTTAACTCAGTGGCCTGGCAGCCCATGACAAGCCTCAAATTTGGGGCTTGGCAGCCCGTGAAAAGCCTCGACTACAAGTTTTTCGTATGCTTTTATTTGCCAAGTTTTTCTCTTTTGGTGACATTTATAATGTTTTGATAAACCGGCGTTCACTAAACCCGGCTTGACTTGCAACTACAAGTTGTCAGTATATGATTAGTCATAACCCGGAGATTATTAACTCGGTCTATTTTTGACCATAAGTCGCCAGAATTGAATATGGGTAAACCGGTGTTTATCGCAACCTGGAACGGTTTTATTATAAACCGGCATCATATGACAGGAGTTATTGTTACTCCAGATTCAGGTTATCACCCTCACTACAACAGTTGGTCAGCCAACAGTATGATTCTAAGGTCACAGGTATCAAGTATTTCCATATTTGATTATCTTTCTACAGCCTTGGTTATAAACCATGGATATATATCTGGGTATCATGACCCGTCCGGCAGTAAAACCGCCAGGACACTTTCAACTTCTTATATGCAGGAGCGGCTACAGATTATGAATATCATATATCTTAAGCATGACAAATTAACAAGTATTAGGCAAAATGAGTATGCACGACGGCATAATAGACCAAGTATTTGAACTGGCCTATTACAAGGCGTTTCAGTGCCCAAAAGAATTATTGTTTTTCAGAAAATGGTGCGGCTCCCAGAAGGCTAAACCGGCCTCCGGATCATGCTTCATCACCAGCTTGACCTGACGGCTGCGGATCATCTTGCACCAGTTCATCCTGTTTGTCTCTACCCAGCGGCTGGAAGTCAATAGTGGCCCAATCGATCCCAGTTAGGGCTTGGAACACAGCTTTGTCGCTTATAAGGGTGGATGGTTCAATATCAGGGGCATAAGTGTGCTTACGAATTGGCGGGATAAGATTTTGAACCTCAGGAGTTGGTGCGGCAACCCGTTTGTTGTTGATGTCATAACTTGCCCGATAATGGGAACGATCAGCTTCTTCAGTTAATTAGCAAGCCAGTGGATGTACTTCCTGGTTTATGGCTCGAAGGTCCTCATTGCCAAATTCTGATCCATCTTCTTTTAAGCTTGGATAGCCTTTGCTAACATCTTCTAGATTAAGATCGGGCACCCATGCTTTTGCCCGGGTTAGCGCAGTAAGAGCACCAGCTCTTGTAGCAGATCTCTTTAACTCTTCTACCCGGGCGGGCAACATTGACATCTTTCTAAGGTCTCTTTGATTAATGTTGGAGGCGGCTTGTTGTGAGAAGCAGTGCAGATAATCTGTTGCACGGCCGGTATATAACTGCTCTATAAGAGTATAGGCAGCCTTCAGCTTCTTCTGTACATCAGAGCCAAGATGAGTAATACGAGTTCCTGCATCATTACAAACATCAGTGAGTCGGCAATGAATGCGATGATATGATGAGAAGTTAAAGATAGGAGGCTTACCGAACACAGCAACAGTCATAGCATGTACTTGCCACTTTACACCAGTCAGCTCATCTACCACCAGTTTAAGAGCTGCTTCTGCGTCCTCGGCTCTTTTCTGCAAAGCGGATTTTTCTGTGTCCCAATCCGCCTGCTCCTTGTTGAAACTATCCTTTATCTTTTCCATAGTGGCTAAAGTGCTAGTCAGCTCGTCTTTTGCCTTGGAATTTTTGGCTTGCTGGGACTTGATATTTTCTGGTAGATCGGCGGTTTGAGATTCCTTTTTGCTCAGCTCAGCCTATAAGAAATAGACATATTATGAGTTGACGGTATATATTTGAAGTGCCAAGCACATAACAAGTTATGCACCTGATACTTGGGGGCTAATGCATATTTGCTTATTCTCGGAAATTTCTACAAGTCCCAAGCACAATACAAGGATTACTCTTGGCACTTGGGGGCTAATGTATGTTTGCTCAAAATAGTGACAAGGAAATTCTTTTAAAAGTCCCGGTTCATCTTTATAAGGTTAAACCGGCCCTTGGGGGCTACTGGAGTTAAGTTATTTTAAAGAGATAACCCGGTCCCTGGAGGCTAAGCATATAAAGTTAAGTTATTACTAAGTCCCGGTTTGGATTGATATCATAAACCGTCACTTGGGGGCTATTGGAGTTGATATTTCGAATATAAAAGAGAAACAGTTATGCAGAGTTGACCATTAGTTACCTCATATCGCTCTTTCATCAAGTTTACCAAACCGGCTTCATAGTCGCGACTGGTGTACAGACGGTTCAAGAAGCCAGAGTGAATGTCTTGAGAATTGAGATGGGCATAGCTTGACAAGTCGGCGTTCCATTTGCCTTTACCGATAGCAGAAAGCTCATCCTTGGCACTATGTTTAGATAAAGCGACCGGATTGCCACGAGTGGTGTGGCTAATGCCAGTAATCATGATGTCATCTTCTTTATCACTAGCAGCCTTCACTGGAGTCGACGGTTTATCAACAGTTTTCACTAGACTTGCCGGTTTATCATCAGTTCAGGCCGGGCTTGTCGGTTTCTCAGTGTGGCCTCTGGTGTCCACTTCTACTTGTTCAACAATGAAGTCGTAATCTTGAGGTGGCGGATCGTCATGAATAACATCAGCATTGGTTCCCTCTAGATCTGGAGTTTTCTCCGGTTCAATATCCATATTATCATCAACCGGTTTATTTAACCGAGCCTTCTTGCTGGGTCGAGGCTTGGCACTGAAAATAACAAATATAAAAGGTCAATACATCAGGTGAATATAAGGTATTAAGAGTCAGTTTAAGGCATAACTCACCCAGGAACTGTCTTGAGGGCAGGAAGTTGTGTAGTTCTTGACTCGCTGGAAGATGAGTGAGGTGTCCCCTGATAATTCGAATCAGATGGATTAAGAGGCTATCGGAAACAACCCGCCTTGGGGCAAGAAGTGTCAAGGGTATAAGAGACCTCGGATCAGCATTTCCGAACCGGAGTGTTCGGTAAACCGGCGGAGGTAACTACCTGGCCGCTGTGCCGGGTTGTGCGGCGAGCTTCGTGTTACTGCGTCTTCAAATGAAAGTTTGGGTCCAAGTAAGCAAGGTTGTGAGAAAATTTTACTTTCCGGTTTGCTCGACGGATTTTTGATGTTGGTAGAGGATCTGAATCGGAGGAAAGAATGATTACCTCCACATCATCAGCTTGACTGCCTTCAGCGTCATCCTGATAATAGTCATTGTCAATGAGGCGTATGAAAAATGTACCAAGAGAGTCAAGTTCTACCTCTGAGTCCGGATTAGCTACATTGGCATCAGCATTTGGCTCGGAAGACGCAGTGGTCCTTTTCTTAGCAGGTTTTTTAACAACCTTGGTCTTCGGGCGAAGTGGCTTTGCCGGTTTGTCATGTGGTTTTGCGGGTTTATCCTGTGGTTTTTTCTTCCAGAACGGATCATCACCCTGGCAAAGATGAACAAAATTTTGAGAGAATATTTTAAGGGATTAAGCTAAAAACAAATAAGTCATATGATTCTTACAGCTGGCGGTTTGTTGGAGGTGCAGAAAGGACTTAATCCGGTCTGGCTACAGGCAGCTTCCGGTTCATTCAGCATATTTTTCACAGCCTCGGTAACTTCAGCATCTGTAAGCTGAATATGAATGTGTCGTTGAGGATCTTTCAAGCTCCCGGTGTATTCACACATCAAACCAGGGCACCGGCTTAAGGGCAGAATGCCCCAGTTTATCCAACAATGAGCAAAGTCAACACCTGTTAAACCATTCGCCATAAAGGCTCTAAGCTTTGACAGCTGTGGGGCATAGTTGGCCCTTTCCTTTGTAGTTAACCTCTGAGGAAAGGGATGTGTATTGCTAAGACGGTGAGGGCGGTAACCCGGAAAAGGGTTTTCATCAGTTGGAGATGTGTCTTTGCAATAAAACCAAGTCTGGTTCCACTCATTGGTTTGACTGTGAAGCTTGGCGTGAGGGAAGCTAACTTCTTCCCTTTTTTGAGCCGCCATTCCACCGAGTTCATTATTAGGTCCATCTGTGAACTCTGTGTGACGGTTTAAGTGGAAGAAATCCATAAACAATTCAACTATGGGCTCCTCTTGAAGATAAGACTCACAAAAGACTTGGAAATGGCAGATGTTGGACACAGAGTTTGGACCGATGTCCTGAGGGTGAGGCTGAAAACTAGCAAGCACATCTCGAAAGAATTTTGAACCGGGAGGGCTAAAGCCTCGACCCAGATGGTCAACAAAAATGATTACTTCCCCGTCCTTGGGTTCAGGAGGATTTTCTGTACTAGGGGCCCTCTAGTGGATGACCTCTTTCTTGGCTAAAGCTCCAGTTGCGACACATCTGTTTAACTGATCTTCAGTGACCCAAGAAGGAACCCAGTTGCATTCATAGACTTGTTTGGCCATTTCAATGGAAGCTGAAACATAGTTATTGCCGGTTTGAGATTTATAATGAACAAGTAATTAAGCAATGCAAGTTAAAGCAGAGGTATATGCATTTTGTTAAACCGGAAGGTGACATTACTAAACCGGAGTCTGATATTGCTAAGCCGAAATCTCACGATAGAGAAGGTGCAAAGATAAATGAATTGACGGTTTAAGAGGGGACTAATGGTACCTACCGGTTATCATTTTTTCAAAGCTAAACCGCCTATATTGGTATGAAAGGTAGAAATCTAAAGTACCTAAGTGAAGGAATAACAAGTTTCACAGGTTGATGTCATAAATTCAGATCTGCGGTGTGACAGAAAAACTAGAAAATAATCAGACCTAATCTCAAGTGCTTGAACAGTTCATCAAATTTCAGATGAGTTTTTATATAAAGGAGATGCTCAAATCAGGAAAAAGAGGATTATCGCTACGGCCGCACAAGAATTATCAGATCCAGACTAGCCGTTTGTGCTACTAAGAAGAACAGGGAAGAACGGCGCCGAAGCTTCAATAAACTCTGACGAACACTGAAACCCTAATGGTGGAGCTAGAGTGAAGAAAAGAGGAACTTACTGATGCTGAGGGAACAGCAAAGGAGCGCCGCGTTACTCTGGTGCGGTCGGGTTGATGCAGTGGGCGTCGTTGGGGCGGAAGAGAAGGTCAACGACGGCGGCAGAGCTCCAATGGTCGGGCATTGTGAGGAAGAGGATAATGTGATGGGGCATGAAGGGGAAAAGTGAAAGGGACCCCTCGGCCTAATTTATAAGGTGGATGGATAAGTGGCAGGCACGAGAATCGAGGAGCCCAAAAAATGGGATATATGATAGCTCTGTCGCCTCGATTGTTATAGGCTCATTAATGAAGGTGGGTTATATGAAAATTTTTAAATAGGTGACGTCATGGAGGTTTATCTTGATCTTGGAAGGTGATGTCATGGCGGTTTACAAGGTTTATGCAAAGGTGCTAAAGAAGAAATTTTATTAAGTATTGAGGGTTGACATGAACTAGTTCAAATCAATCTGGGGCCTAATGTTGGGGATATTACTGCTGGACGTAAACCAGCCAAGAGAGGCTGGTTTATCGCCGTAATGGTTTATTATATCTGAAGCCCATGAAGATCAAGATGGAGGCGCTTTATGAAGGCCCAGGGCCCAAAGTCGGTTTAAAGGTCTGTAGATGTAAACTAACATTGATATGTAAACTTATAAGATAGAAAGAGCAGAGACCGAGCCGGACACGTTTATGAGCCGGCCTCAAAAACCTGTAAACCGGAGGGCGTCAACCCATGTATATAAGGGGATGACCCGACGGCAGTTTAGGGACAACAAACAACAACTCGAGACCCAGGTAAAGCGTATTCGCTCCTTGGTCATCGAAACCCTAGCAATCCCACAACAACTGGATCGTAGGCTTTTACCTTGGGCCGAACCAGTATAAACCCTCTGCGCCCCTTGTCCTATTTAACCACTTTAAGCTAACCCGTTGCGATGGCTCCATGACTAAGTCCTTTCTCTAGGACATCTGCCGTGACAAAACCACGACAGGGCCTGGGAAATAGTAAAAGATACAAATACAGCGACGTCAGGAGGTCGGGAAGTAAAGCAAGGCCGGTTTTGAAGGAAGTTATACCTAAGGGTCACCGGGATGTCGCTAGGTGGGCAGCGGGAGGCCGGATCTGCCCACACTACGGCAGTGAGGAAGAAGGGGTGGGAGGCCCTCCCTCGCCAGCGATGCTTGGGAGAGAACGGCAAGGCATGCTGATCGGGACGCGCCGGCAGTGGGTAAGAGCCGTCGCCGAGGACAACCGCATGAACGTTGCACCTTCTCACATTCCCCGATGGAGAGGATCTGGCTAGATCAGTGACCAGCGGTGAGCAGAGAGAGAGAGTGTGTGGCTGAGGGAGTCCTGGACTAAGGGGTCCTTGGGCGTCCGGCCTATTAGCCATGGGACGGACTGATGGGCCGTGAAGATAAGAAGACCGAAGACCGCACCCGTGTTCGGATGAGACTCTTCTTGGCGTGGAAGGCAAGCTTGGCGACCAAATATGTAGATTCCCTTCCTTGTAACCGACCCTATGTAACCCTAGATCCTCCCGGTGCCTATATAAACCGGAGGACTTATTCCGGAGAGAGAGATAGTCATTACCATAGTCATACAGGCTAGACTTCTAGGGTTTAGCCATTACGATCTCGTGGTAGATAAACTCTTGTAATACTCATATTCATCAAGATCAATCAAGCAGGAAGTAGGGTATTACCTCCATAGAGAGGGCCCGAACCTGGGTAAACATCGTGTCCCCTGTCTCCTGTTACCATCAACCTTAGACGCACAGTTCGGGACCCCCTACCCGAGATCCGCCGGTTTTGACACCGACATTGGAGCTTTCATTGAGAGTTCCACTATGTCGTCCTCAAGAGGTTTGATGGCCCCCTCAATCGTCAACAACGATGCCGTCCAGGCAGAGACTTTCCTTCCCGGATAGATCTTTGTGTTCGGCGGCTTCGCACTGCGGGCCTACTTGCTTGGCCATCTGGAGCAGATCGACAGCTACTCCCCTGGCCACCAGGTCAGATTTGGAAGCTTGAACTACGTTGCGGACATCCGTGGAGACTTGATCTTCGCTGGATTCAAGACCGCAGCAGCCGCTTCCTGTCACACCGATGCACACGATCTAAATCTGTCATCGAACCACACTCAGGAGATTGCTCTCGTAACTGCTCTGGCCTTAGATCTGGAGTAGATCGTGCCATCTGAGGATGGGAATCTCAACCCCACCACGGAGGCCACGGATTCCACAGCATCAAAGCCACACACAGACTCCAACTCATGGGACATCCGCGTCACCGGAACTCCGGACACGACTCCGACTATAAATTCTGAACCATGTGCGCCCGTGGATGCCGAGCTTGATCAGCTATCAATCTTCGAGTTCAACGCCGCAGATATGTTCCAGCACTCGCCCTTGGGCGATGTGCTAAACTCATTAGAGAGCCTGTCCCTGGCGGGAGACTCACAGCCGAACTATGTCCGGTGCGAACTAGCGGCCGATGATAGAGAATTTTGCTCCCCACGCGCCACCCACTTCATAGCCACTGTCGGGTATCTAACCAACATGCTTGACTACGGATCCGAAGACATCGATGGCATGGAGGACGATGCCGATGAGGAGTACGGCCAAAACCCGCAATTTACTGGACACTGGACGGCCACTTCTTCATACGATGTGTACATGGTGGATACACCCAAAGCAACTAACGATGACTACTACCTCTTGAGCATGCTTTGGTTTTCCCTTGAAGAGGAAAGGGTGATGCAGCAACGTAGCGTAAGTATTTCCCTCAGTATTTGAGAACCAAGGTATCAATCCAGTAGGAGGCCACACGCAAGTCCCTCGTACCTACACAAACAAATAAGAACCTTCAACCAACGCGATAAAGGGGTTGTCAATCCCTTCACAGCCACTTGCAAAAGTGAGATCTGATAGGGATGATAAGATAATATTTTTGGTATTTTTATGATAAAGATTAAAAGTAAAGATAGCAAAATAAATGGCAAAAGAAATAGCTTGTTGGTGGGAGATTAATATGATGGACAATAGACCTGGGGGCCATAGGTTTCACTAGTGGCTTCTCTCAAGATACCATAAGTATTACGGTGGGTGAACAAATTACTGTCGAGCAATTGATAGAAAAGTGCATAATTATGAGAATATCTAGGCATGATCATGTATATAGGCATCACGTCCGCGACAAGTAGACCGACTCCTGCCTGCATCTACTACTATTACTCCACACATCGACCACTATCCAGCATGCATCTAGAGTATTAAGTTCATAAGAACAAAGTAACGCATTAGGTAAGATGACATATGTAGAGGGATAAACTCATGCAATATGATATAAACCCCATCTTTTTATCCTTGATGGCAACAATACAATACGTGTCGTTTCCCCTACTGTCACTGGGATCGAGCACCGCATGATTGAACCCAAAGCTAAGCACTTCTCCCATTGCAAGAAAGCTCAATCTAGTAGGCCAAACCAAACTGATAATTCGAAGAGACTTGCAAAGATAACCAATCATACATAAAAGAATTCAGAGAAGATTCAAATATTGTTCATAGATATTCTAGATCATAAACCCGCAAATCATCGGATCTCGACAAACACACCGCAAAAAGAGTTACATCAAATAGATCTCCAAGAAGATCGAGGAGAACTTTGTATTGAGATCTAAAGAGAGAGAAGAAGCCATCTAGCTAATAACTATGGACTCGAAGGTCTGTGGTAAACTACTCACACATCATCGGTGAGGCTATGGTCTTGATGTAGAAGCCCTCCGTGATCGATGCCCGCTCCGGCAGAGCGCTGGAAAAGGCCCCAAGATGGGATTGTTGGGGAACATAGTAATTTCAAAAAATTTCCTACGCACACGCAAGATTATGGTGATGGTATAGAAACGAGAGGGGGAGTGTATCTTCATACCCTTGAAGATCGCTAAGCGGAAGCGTTTATCAACGCGGTTGATGTAGTCGTACGTCTTCATGATCCGACCGATCCAAGTACCGAGCATACGGCACCTCCGAGTTACGCACACGTTCAGCTCGATGACGTCCTCGCCTTCTCGATCCATCAAGGCGGGCGAAGTAGTAGATGAGTTCCGCAGCACGACGGCGTGGGACGGTGTTGGTGAAGAACAATCTCCGCAGGGCTTCGCCTAAGCGCCACGGAAACTATGACGGAGGATAAACTAGAGGGGCGGGGTTGCGGCACACGGCTTGGTGTTTCTTGATGTGTCTTTGGTGCTAGCCCTGCCCTCTATTTATATGTTGAGCCACAGGGTGAAACTTGGAGCAAAAGCCTCCTCAAAGTCGGTTTTGCTCGAAGGCAAGAGTCCTACGGACTCGGGGCTAAACGCCAGGTTCGGCGTCTACCCCTAGACGCCAGGTTCTGGCGTCTAGCCTCAGTCTCCGCAAAACTTCCTTTGCACTTTCCAAAAGCCTCGTGGGCTTTCCCCTTTGGCCCAAATAACGTGTTCTCGTACCCAAACATTTCGGGAAACATCCGGAACCCTTTCCGGTGAATTCCGAAACCCTTCCGGAGATTAAACACTATTATCCCATATATCAAACCTTATCTCCGGACCATTCCGGAGTTCCTCGTCATGTCCATGATCTCATCCGGGACTCCGAACAACATTCGGTTGCCAACGTGCATAACTCATATAATACTATATCGTCAACGAAACGTTAAGCGTGCAGACCCTACGGGTTCGAGAACTATGTAGACATGACCGAGACACGTTTCCGGTCAATCACCAATAGCGGGACCTGGATGCCCATATTGGCTCCCACATATTCTACGAAGATCTTTATCGGTCAAACCGCAAAACAACATACGTTGTTCCCTTTGTCATCGGTATGTTACTTACCCGAGATTCGATCGTCGGTATCCAATACCTAGTTCAATTTCTTTACCGGCAAGTCTCTTTACTCGTTACGTAATGCATCATTCCGTAACTAACTCATTAGCTACATTGCTTGCAAGGCTTATAGTGATGTGCATTACCGAGAGGGCCCGAGAGATACCTCCCGACAATTGGAGTGACAAAACCTAATCTCAAATCGCCAACCCAACATGTACCTTTGGAGACACCTGTAGTACTCCTTTATAATCACCCGATTCGTTGTGACGTTTGGTAGCACCAAAGTGTTCCTCCGTAAACGGAGTTGCATAATCTCATAGTTACAGGAACATGTATAAGTCATGAAGAAAGCAATAGCAACATACTAAACGATCAAGTGCTAGGCTAACGGAATGGGTCATGTCAATCACATCATTCTCCTAATGATGTGATCTCGTTAAACAAATGACAACTCATGTCTATGGCTAGGAAACTTAACCATCTTTGATTCACGAGCTAGTCAAGTAGAGGCATACTAGTGACACTATGTTTGTCTATGTATTCACACATGTATTATGTTTCCGGTTAATACAATTCTAGCATGAATAATAAACATTTATCATGATATAAGGAAATAAATAATAACTTTATTATTGCCTCTAGGGCATATTTCCTTCAGGGATCTCACGGGTACAGAAGGTTGCGGCAGTGGAATTACGAGGAGCCCACGAGGGTGGAGGGCGCGCCTAGGGGGGTAGGCGCGCTCTCCTGCCATGTGGCCTCCTCGTATGTTTCTTGACGTCCACTCCAAGTCCTCTGGATCATGTTTGTCCCAAAAATAATTGTCCCAAAGGTTTCATTCCGTTTGGACTCCGTTTCATATTCCTTTTCTGCGAAACACTAAAATAGGCCAAAAAACAGCAATTTGCACTAGGCCTTGGGTTAATAGGTTAGTCCCAGAAATAATATAAAAGTGCATAAATAAGCCCATTAAACATCCAAAATAGAATATATAATATCATGGAGCAATCAAAAATTACAGATACGTTGGAGACGTATCAAGCATCCCCAAGCTTAATTCCTGCTCGCCCTCGAGTAGGTAAATAATAAAAAATAGAATTTTTGATGTGAAATGCTACTTAGCATATCTTCAATGTATTTCTCTTTATTGTGGCATGAATGTTCAAATCCAAAGGATTCAGGATAAAAGTTTAATATTGACATGAAAATAATAATACTTTAAGCATACTAACAAAGCAATCATGTCTTTAAATCATGCACAACCCCGATGACAAGCCAAGCAATTGTTTCATACTTTTGATGTTCTCAAACTTTTTCAATCTTCACGCAATATATGAGTGTGAGCCATGGACATAACACTATAGGTGGAATAGAATGGTAGTTGTGGAGAAGACAAAAAAGGAGAAGATAGTCTCACATCAACTAGGCGTATCAGTGGGCTATGGAGATGCCCATTAATAGATATCAATGTGAGTGAGTAGGGATTGCCATGCAACAGATGCACTAGAGCTATAAGTGTATGAAAGCTCAACAAAAGAAACTAAGTCGGCGTGCATCCAACTCGCTTGCTCACGAAGACCTAGGGCATTTTGAGGAAACCAATCATTGGAATATACAAGCCAAGTTCTATAATGTAAAATTCCCACTAGTATATGAAAGTGACAACATAGGAGACTCTCTATCATGAAGATCATGGTGCTACTTTGAAGCACAAGTGTGGAAAAAGGATAGTAACATTGTCCCTTCTCTCTTTTTCTCTCATATTTTTTTTATTTGGGCCTTCTCTCTTTTTTTCTTTTGGCCTCTTTTCTTTCTTTTTTTCTTCCTCCGGAGTGTCATCCCTACTTATGGGGGAATCATAGTCTCCATCATCCTTTCCTCAGATGGGACAATGCCCTAATAATGATCATCACACTTTTATTTACTTACAACTCAAGAATTACAACTCGATATTTAGAACAAAATATGACTCTATGTGAATGCCTCCGGCGGTGTACCGGGATATGCAATGAATCAAGAGTGACATGTATGAAAGAATTATGAAGGTGGCTTTGCCACAAATAACTACATGATCATGCAAAGCAATATGAAAATGATGAAGCGTGTCATAATAAATGGAATGGTGGTAAGTTGCATGGCAATATATATCTCGGAATGGTTATGAAAATGCCATAATAGGTAGGTATGGTGGCTGTTTTGAGGAAGGTATATGGTGGGTATATGATACCGGCGAAAGGTGCACGGTATTAGAGAGGCTAGCAATGGTGGAAGGGTGAGAGTGCATATAAACCATGGACTCAACATTAGTCATAAAGAACTCACATACTTATTGCAAAAATCTATTAGTTATCGAAACAAAGTACTACGTGCATGCTCCTAGGGGGATAGATTGGTAGGAAAAGACCATCGCTCGTCCCCGACCGCCACTCATAAGGAAGACAATCAATAAATAAATCATGCTCCGACTTCGTCACATAACGGTTCACCATACGTGCATGCTACGGGAATCACAAACTTTAGAACAAGTATTTCTCAAATTCACAACTACTCAACTAGCAAGACTCTAATATCACCATGTTCATATCTCAAAACAATTATAAGGTATCAAAACTTCTCTTAGTATTCAATGCACTTTATAGTGTTTATCTTGGATGCCTATCATACTAGGACTAATTTTATAACCAAAGCAAATTACCATGATGTTCTAAAGGACTCTCGAAATATTATAAGTGAAGCATGAGAGATCAATAATTTCTATAAAATATAACCACCACCGTGCTCTAAAAGATATAAGTGAAGCACTAGAGCAAAAAATTTTAGCTCAAAAGATATAAGTGAAGCAGATAGAGTATTCTAATAAATTCTGAATAATGTGTGTCTCTCTCAAAAGGTGTGTACAGCAAGGACGATTATGGTGAACTAAAAATCAAATACTCAAATCATACAATACGCTCCCAGCAAAACTCATATCATGTGGTGAATAAAAATATAGCTCCAAGTAAAGTTACCGATGGACGAAGACAAAAGAGGGGATGCCTTCTGGGGCATCCCCAAGCTTAAGATTTTTAGGTTGTCCTTAGATTTTATGTTGGGGTGCCTTGGGCATCCCCAAGCTTAGGCTCTTTCCACTCCTTGTTCCATAATCCATCAAATCTTTACCCAAAACTTGAAAACTTCACAACACAAAACTTAACAGAAAATCTCGTGAGATCCGTTAGCGAAAGAAAACAAAAACACCACTTCAATGTACTGCAATGAACTCATTCTTTATTTATATTTGTGTTAAACCTACTGTATTCCAACTTTTCTATGGTTCATAAACTCCATTACTTGCCATAGATTCATCACAATAAGCAAACAACACGTGAAAAATAGAATCTGTCAAAAACAGAACAGTCTGTAGTAATCTGTAACTAACGCAAACTTCTGGAACTCCAAAAATTCTAAAATAAATTTCTGTACGTGAGGAATTTATCTATTAATCATCTGAAAAAATAATCAACTAAAGATGAAGAAAGCTAGCATGATTCGTTCCTAGTGCAATCATTCATGAAGCTTGGCCGGCGAGATAAGCACGTAGAAGGCAATCTCGATTGACCTAACTATTTGATAGAAGTCAGCGGCGTGAGATGGAGACACGATTAAGAGAGAGATCAGAAAGATTTTTTTTAGCAAAGAGATTGATATTTGACATCATTACGTCCCTACAGGAATATCACGATCAAAGATTTCATCTCCACATCTAATAAAGTAATAATCCAACGGCTAAGAGCTGATGAGATATGGTGCTCTTTTTTTCACGTGTAGGGTTGCTCTTTTTTTCTTCACAAAAGTAACGTAAGGTTTTCTAATTACTTCACATCTGATTGATCCGTGTATGTTGACTCTTTTTTTCTCCACAAAAGTAACGTAAATCACGGGGTCAAGATAGATCAACGGCTAAAATATTTTTAATGATGTGGATTACTATGATGACCCGTATGGTGCCTCCAATTAGTAAATACTTCCTCCGTTCCTAAATATGTGTCTTTTTAGAGATTTCAAATGGACTACCACATACGGATGTATATAGACATATTTTAGAGTGTAGATTCACTCAGTTTGCTTCGTATGTAGTCACTTGTTGAAATCTCTAGAAAGACAAATATTTAGGAATGGAGGGAGTATAAGATAAGATACAAGATAGATTAGTTCGCTTGTAGTGCATATTGACAATGACTAATCATTAGCTAGAACTGTTTGTGAGATCGATGATTGTTGGATATCTTATCTATATAATTACCTATGTTTGTCCATTGTGCTGCTGTTGGTCTATATAATTATCTATGTTACCGAGACACAAAATGCTATATGGTGGTGCAAATAAATTTTTTGGCTGAGAAAACTGTTGTTGGTGTGCATGTTACATGGAATGCCGCTAGGTGGGAAATAATAGTCATGGTGTGGGACACGTGGCATGCAAGAAGCACCTAAATTACTGCTGATGTGGGCACTCACACCGCAACTATTTTTTAACAGTGACATCATATTGGTGGCGTTGGGCTCCCACGGCAACGTCATTTTTGCAAAGCCAGCACTAAGCTTTTTCTGCACTAGTGCAATGTTGATACTATGCTTTAGTGTGATAATAGATATGCAATGTTTGATAGATGATACCATTGTTGATACTATCTTGTTTACAAGATATGCGATCTTGGTGGACGGTGCAATCATCATTGACCGATCAAAGTGGGATGATAGGCTAGTGATAATAGGCAATAGAGATGACGGTTATTGCCCAATAAGTGTTCTTGACACTGTAGTGGTGAGTCATGTATGTATCGATTCTCCTATTATATCATCTTTATACTTATGAAATTACTACTGATAAAGGAGGCTCTTTTCCAGGGCCACTTTATTTTTAAATGAACAACTAAAAATTCCAGCATTGAAAAAGACAATCAGAAAACTCCCTCATTAGACAAAATATATAGATACTAGCAATGCATCCATGCATGTTTTAATTAAGGTGTGCATTGTCTGACTATCATATAGGCTATAACGTGTCTAGGTTTCGCATACATACTACATATAAAATGAAATAAAAATATGAGTTTAACTAATTAAGCATGCACATTTATGTGTCAATACATGGCAAAATCATCCGTGTTTTTCATAGAGCATACTAATTTATGTCCCAGCCATTGAAACAGGGACATGCAAATAAATATTAACTGAAATCTAACACATCGAGCCAAACATTGACAATCAATATGACGTCAACAGGTTGTAAAATTCAACCATGTAAACCAACTAATTATAAAGAAATAAACGCATAGGATTTGTTTTATGTGGGTGGCATACAATTATGTTTGGTCCTTTGGAAGACCAAAAAAGACAAGTATACGACAATTATTCATTTACAAGTAGTAGGTGCACATGTTGATGACTTAATTAGCTCAGAACCTTGTGTCATGTTCCAAGTGAAATGCATCATTGAGAAAAAAAAAAGATTGGCTGCTGAAGGGATGCAGTGTCGCCACTTTTGCAAGGGCTACCCACCGACCCTTCTACTATGAGGTTTACTTTATTCTTAAAAGAAACGGCTTAAAATTCCACCATCCGACAAAAACAATCACAAAACTCCCTCATTAGACCGAATGTCTAGATACAAGCAATGCATCCATGCACGTGTTTAGGTTATGTATTACGTGAAACATCATATAAGCTATGATGTGTCTAGGTCTCATATACATACTACATATACTACATATAAAATAAAATATGAAAACTAGACCAGATAATTAAGCATCCACATGTATGTGTCAATATACAAGGCAAAATCATTCGTGTTTCCAACTAAATGAGTGTAGCTATTGAAGCTGCAGGGACATGCAAATAAATATTAACTGCAACCAAACACATTGAGCCAAACATTGGTAAACGATATGAAGTCGCGAGGATGTAAAATTCAAGACAGAGTTAGAAAAATATACTCTATAAAAATGCGTACAATATTGGGGTCGTTAATTTTGACAACCAAGGAAAACAACTAAAGATAAATGCGGGCACATGTTGACGATTCAATTAAACTGGATAGGAAAAAACACATGTTGATGATTTAACTAAACTTGGACAGGAAAAAACCATGACGGAAACCACTCGCTCTTCCACGGCAGCGATGGCATCGACTCACGCAACAAAGGGGTGAATGACTTGTCTCTAATGTTGTACACGCCAGAGTCACTGAGAGGTGCCTCCAGCTGCTTCCACTGGTAGAGTTTGTTGAGGAAGTAGATACAGTCTCCCTGAACTCCATGACCAGCGGGCAAAGACTTGGAGCTCGGCCTGCTAACAAAGAGCGCCTGGCCTTGTAGGCTGCCGTCCAACTTCTTCCACCGGCATTCGCTCAGGTCGGCTTCCCAAACCTCGAACCGGAAAGTTCTTCTACCATCCGCATCCGGGGAGCTGGGCATCCTCATCCATGGGCGGCGGAGCCATCGCTTCACCATCAGCAGCTTGCCACCAGACTCGAGCAGATACCAAGGGAAAACCGTCTTGGAATGTTGGTGGTGGTGGTTTTGCCATGGGTGCTTTATCATGAGTTCGGTACTGTACTTGAGTTTGAAGCCTTTTTGGTGGCCATTGCTGAGGGCGTAGATTTTGCTGGAATTTAGTCTATATTGGGCAGCCCAATAACTATTTCAGAAATTCCTAATAAATCCTAGAGGCCCACTTAGCCCATTTGTGCAAGGCAAGGGATACTACTAAAGTTTAGTCCCACATTGCTAGTCTAGTGGGAGTTGGACCTCCTTATCAGGGAGGTTCTTTCCCTACTAGTACGAGCATGAGAACAAGAGGGACATCCACGCGCGCTCCTCCTCCGCCGCCCGCCTCGCCTCGGGTTGCGGGTTGCGGGAATGAGCCGAGCCGATGTCTAGCCTCCCTCCGTTGCTTCAGCTCCCGACGCAACCTCTCGCCTCCTTCTCTTGCGCCTATAAAAGAGAGGTCGCTCCTCTCAGAGAGACGCACCAGAATCTCTTCCTCCTCTCGCCACAAGTTCCTGAGCACTGCGCTGCTGTTGTCTTCCTCATCCCGGCTTGCGGCGTGCACCATGAGTCAGACAGATGGGCCTCCGGAACCACACCTTTTGAGTCTGTGACGGGAGAAGGGTGATAAGGTTTTTGGGGAGCGCTCTGCGCGACTACTGGCTGCTTCATCACGGACGATCCGGTCGCCGACGACGACTTCTTCCCTGACGTCGACAACCTCCTCGATGACATGGCTGGCGAGGACACCGACCCCAAGTCCAGTGCTACTGCTGCTGCCGTCCCGTATGTCTTCTTCTTTCTGTCACATGTCCTGCCACAGTTACCTCTACTAGTACTTGCCCTACATATGTTAGATTCTACTTCATATATGCAACTAGTTCTCTCTCGCTATAGATATGTTAGGCTACGGTTCATATATCTGAAGCTATTTACCTTCACTCTGTCAGAACGCATGACTTGCTTTATCTCTACTATTTTACTCATGCTTTATCTAGTATTTCTGTTAATAAAATCATTTGGGAAATTGCTCATATTTCCAACAATCCAAAAACCTTATTATAGGAAATTTACCTCGAATGGTTTTGCTGCTTCCATGAGACCTCCTATGTTTGAGGGTATCCACTATAAGAGGTGGCGCGTGAGAGCAGTCTTATGGTTTCAAACCATGAGTTGCTATGACGCCACGCTTGGCAAACCTGAAGGAGAGCTTGATGCTGAACAAGCACAAGCTTTTGTAAAATGGATACTCTGTTTAAGGCTGCTCTCTTGAGTGTTCTTGGAGAGAACATAGTTGATGCTTATCGTCAATTGATAATGGAAAAGATATGTGGGATGCACTCGAGGCCAAGTTTGGGGTCTCGGATGTCGCATCGAGCTGTACATCATGGAGCAATTCTATGATTACAGGATGACCAAGAGCGCTCCGTGGTTGAGCAAGCTCATGAGATCTGATCGTTTGCTAGAGAACTTGAGCACTTCGGTTGTACGCTACGGACAAGTTTGTTGCGGGGTATCATCACTAAGCTTCCTCCTTCATGGAGGAACTTTGCTACTTCTTGACACATAAGAGGCAGGAGTTTTCCGTCCGGATCTCATTGGCACTCTTGATGTGGAAGAAAAGCGAGAGCAAAGGACACACGTGCTCGAGGTATTGAGGAGGATCTAGTGCCAATGTAGTGCATGTAGCGAACTTCCAGCCCCACAAGTTCAAGAACAAGGGCAAGTTTGATGGTAAAGCAAAGTTTGATGGGAAGAACAAGGCTGTGCAACACACGAACTTCAAGAAGAAGAATGGCAAGAAGAAAGGTGCTTGTCATGTGTGTGGAGATCTGATCATTGGGCTCCTAGTTGCCCCAATCGCTATGACAAGCGTAATCACAGGAAAGGCGGCAAGACCGCTAATGTTGTCATCGGAGACATTGACATGAAGGATGTTGGGTATGGTATATTTCCCACTATTCTTTCAGTATGTCATTCTCTGATTGGTTAATTGACACGGTGCTAATGTGCATGTATGCGGTGATATTTCCATGTTTTCGTCTTATCGGATCATAGGGACTTCAACCGTGCTTGATGGGCAACGGTTCAAGTGCTTCGCTCGTGGTGTTGGCACGGTCGATCTGAAGTTTACTTGGGAAGATCGTCTGCGGTGAAGAACGCGCATTATGTCCCTCCGTCAATAAAAATCTTGTTAGCGGATCTCTTACGTGTAGAGATGGCTACAAGCTTGTCTTTGAGTCGAATAAATTTGTAATATCCAAGTATGGAACCTTTGTCGGTAAAGGCTATGAGTCGGAGGCCTGTTTCGTTTATCCTTATCGATGTTTGCAATAAAGTTGTTAATCATATTTGCAACAATAGTGAATCAAATGTGTGGCATTCACGACTTTGTCATGTTAACTTTGGTTGCATGTCGCGACTAGCGAAGTTGAACTTAATCCTAGTTTCACCACCGTTAAGGGATCTAAGTGTCAAGTGTGTGTGCAAGCTAAGCAACCTCGTAAATCTCACGTGATCATGCGGAGACGAGAAATCTTGCACCACTAGAACTTATACATTCAGATCTATGTGAAATGAATGGTGTTTTGACAAAAGGTGGAAAGAAATATTTCATGGCGTTAATTGACGACTCCACTAGATCCGCTGTGTGTATCTTCGAAATCTAAGGATGAGGCTTTGAACTTTTCAAGATCTATAAAGCTGAAGTGGAAAACCAACTTGATCGGAAAATCAAGAGGCTTAGGTCCGACCGTGGTGGATAGTATTTTTCCAATGAATTTGATGCTTTTTGTGCGGAACATGGTATAATCCATGAGAGGACGCCTCCCTACTCACCTCAGTCAAATGGGGTGGCCGAAAGAAAGAACCGTACTCTAACTGATTTGGTTAACGCCATGTTAGACACATCGGGTCTATCCAAGGCATGGTGGGGGGAGGCGATATTGACAACATGTCATGTCCTAAATCGAGTCCCCACAAAGAACAAAGAGATAACTCCATTCGAGGAATGGGAGAAGAAAAGGTTAAAACTCTCTTATCTGCGAACATGGGGTTGTTTGGCGAAAGTCAATGTTCCAATTCCAAAGAAGCGGAAGCTTGGACCAAAGAGCGTGGATTGTGTTTTCTGGGATATGCTTTTCATAGCATTGGCTATAGATTCTTGGTTGTAAAATCTGAGGTACCGGACATGCACGTTAGTACGATCATGGAGTCGAATGATGCGACTTTCTTTGAAGATATCTTTCCCATGAAGGATATGGCTACCTCATCTAATCAGAAATGCCTAGTTCATCGAATCGGGAACCGATTACAATTCTTGAACCTGCCATTTCGATGGAACACTTTGAAAGTCTGTGGAGGAGAACAATGAAGTTCCTACTAGGAGCAAGAGACAGAGGACTGCAAAGTCCTTTGGTGATGATTTTCTTGTGTATCTCATAGATGACACTCCCAGTTCTATTTCAGAGGCCTATGCATCGAAGATCCGACTCTTGGAAGGAAGCGGTTAAATGGCGAGATGGATTCCATCTTGGCGAATGAAACTTGGGAGATAACTGATCGTCCTTATGGGTGCAAACCTATAGGATGCAAATGGGTATTCAAGCAGAAGCTTAGGCCCGATGGTACTATTGAAAAGTACAAGGCTCGGCTCGTGGCTAAGGGTTATACCCAAAAGGAAGGTGAAGACTTCTTTGATACTTACTCACCTGTGGCTCGACTGACCACTATTCGAGTTCTACTTTCACTAGCTGCCTCACATGGTCTTCTCGTTCATCAAATGGATGTTAAGACTGCTTTCCTGAATGGAGAGTTGGATGAGGAAATATATATGGAACAACCAGATGGATTTGTAATAGATGGTCAGGAAGGGAAAGTGTGCAAGTTGCTGAAGTCTTTGTACGGACTCAAGCAAGCACCCAAACAGTGGCATGAGAAGTTCGAAAGAACTTTAACAGGCGCAGGCTTTGTTGTGAACGAAGCTGACAAATGTGTGTACTATCGCCATGGTGGGGGCGAGGGAGTTATGCTTTGCTTGTATGTTGATGACATACTGATTTTCGGAACAAATCTGAATGTTATTAAGGAGGTCAAGGATTTCCTATCTCGTTGTTTTGAGATGAAGGATTTAGGAGTGGCTGATGTCATTCTAAACATCAAATTGTTGAGAGATGATGATGGTGGGATTACATTGCTTCAATCTCACTATGTGGAAAAGATCTTGAGTCGCTTTGGCTATAGTGACTGCAAGCCCTCTCCAACACCATATGATGCTAGCGTGCTGCTTCGAAAGAATCAAAGAATTGCTAGAGATCAATTGAAGTATTCTCAGATTATTGGCTCGCTTATGTACTTAGCTAGTGCTACAAGACCTGACATCTCTTTTGCTGTTAGCAAGCTGAGCCGGTTTGTCTCAAAACCGGGAGATGTTCATTGGAAAGCTCTAGAGAGAGTTTTGCGTTATTTGAAAGGCACTCTAAATTATGGAATTCACTACACTGGGCACCCAAAGGTGCTTGAAGGGTATAGTGACTCAAACTGGATCTCAGATGCTGATGAGATAAAGGCCACGAGCGGATATGTGTTCACTCATGGAGGTGGCGCTGTTTCTTGGAAGTCTTGCAAGCAGACCATCTTAACGAGGTCAACTATGGAAGCAGAACTCACAGCACTAGATACAGCTACGGTTGAAGCAGATTGGCGACGGCTCTTGAATGACTTGCGGTTGTTGAGAAACCTGTACGGGTATCCTTATGAACTGTGACAATCAAGCTGTGATCACAAAAGTGAACAGCTCTAAGGATAACATGAAGTCATCAAGACACGTTCGAGAGAAGGTTAAAGTCTGTCGGAAAATGAGAAACTCGGAGTTATTGCATTGGATTATATCCAAGCGTCTAAAAATCTGGCAGATCCTTTTACTAAGGGTTTATCACGTAATGTGATAGATAATGCATCGAGGAGATGGGTATGAGACCCACAATATGAGTTGTTCACGGTGGTAACCTATTCTTTGTGATCGGAGATCCCGTGAATTAGATGTGGAAGACAAGCTGTTGGTCAACTGAGAGGAGAGTATCCTTACTATTCACAATACCACTCCATGAAGATGCAATACTCTCCTAATCTGCATGGCAGGTTGATGTATATCTTAATGTGTTCTAAGTGGCTTATTTAAGCGAGAGATATTATCTCGCAGAACATCTTTTGAAGAACACACCTATATGAGTCTCGATTGTCAAACGTCGCAATCTATGAGAGTAGGGTTCTCTCTAGTAAACTCATGAAAGGTCACGGAGTATGACGCATAAGCTCCACCCGCGGGGAAGACCCACGGTAGCCACGTATCGGTCAAGGCTTATGTGAAGCTAGATTCGCAGAAAACTTGCTGTTCAAGGCCCAGTCCACTGTTCAAGTTGCTTACTAGTGTAGCATAGAGTTCTAGGTGGAAGTTCAACTTAACAGTCTCCTGCGAGCATCGGTATATAAAGCAGTGTTTTGGAACCAAAGGCAAATTTCGTGTGCCTCTCGGGATCAGTGGGGATTGCTGGAATTTAGTCTATATTGGGCAGCCCAATAACTATTTCAGAAATTCCTAATAAATCCTAGAGGCCCACTTAGCCCATTTGTGCAAGGCAAGGGATACTACTAAAGTTTAGTCCCACATTGCTAGTCTAGTGGGAGTTGGACCTCCTTATAAGGGAGGTTCTTTCCCTACTAATACGAGCATGAGAACAAGAGGGACATCCACGCGCTCCTCCTCCGCCGCCCGCCTCGCCACGCCACGCCTCGCCTCGTCACGATCGCGCGTCGCGCCATGCTGGTTCTTGAGGAATGAGCCGAGCCGATGTCTAAATTTTGCCACGCACTCTGGTATCTGAAAGGTCACTTGGGAGCTGGAAAGTTTTGCGGTAGTGGACAATTAATATGAATGGTGCACCCTTCGCGTGCCGCCTGTTCACTTCGCCTCCCTCCGTTGCTTCAGCTCCCAATGCAACCTCTCGCCTCCTTCTCTTGCGCCTATAAAAGAGAGGTCGCTCCTCTCAGAGAGACGCACCAGAATCTCTTCCTCCTCTCGCCACAAGTTCTCGAGCCTGCTGCTGCTGTTGTCTTCCTCATCCCAGCTTGCGGTGTGCACCATGAGTCGGGACAAGAGGCCTCGGAACCGCACCTTTTGAGTCTGTCTGACGGAGAAGGGTGATAAGGTTTTTGGGAGCGCTCTCTGCGACTCATGGCTGCTTCATCACGGACGATCCGGTCGCCGACGACGACTTCTTCCCGGCGTCGACAACCTCCTCGGCGACATGGCTGGCGAGGACACCGACCCCAAGTCCGAAGCTACTGCTGCTGCTGTCCCGTATGTCTTCTTCTTTCTGTCACATGTCCCGCCACGATTACCTCTACTAGTACTTACCCTACATATGTTAGATTCTACTTCATATATGCAACTAGTTCTCTGCTCGCTATAGATATGTTAGGCTACGGTTCATATATGCAAAAGCTATTTACCTTCACTCTGTCAGAACGCATGACTTGCTTTATCTCTACTATTTTACTCATGCTTTATCTAGTATTTCTGTTAATAAAATCATTTGGGAAATTGCTCATATTTCCAACAATCCAAAAACCTTATTATAGGCAATTTACCTCGAATGGTTTTGCTGCTTCCATGAGACCTCCTATGTTTGAGGGTATCCACTATAAGAGGTGGCGCGTGAGAGCAGTCTTATGGTTTCAAACCATGAGTTGCTATGACGCCACGCTTGGCAAACCTGAAGGAGAGCTTGATGCTGAACAAGCACAAGCTTTTCAGAAAATGGATACTCTGTTTAAGGCTGCTCTCTTGAGTGTTCTTGGAGAGAACATAGTTGATGCTTATGCGTCAATTGATAATGGAAAAGATATGTGGGATGCACTCGAGGCCAAGTTTGGGGTCTCGGATCTTTGGCATCGAGCTGTACATCATGGAGCAATTCTATGATTACAGGATGACTCAAGAGCGCTCCGTGGTTGAGCAAGCTCATGAGATCTGATCGTTTGCTAGAGAACTTGAGCACTTCAGTTATGCGCTACGGACAAGTTTGTTGCGGGGTATCATCACTAAGCTTCCTCCTTCATGGAGGAACTTTGCTACTCTTGACACATAAGAGGCAGGAGTTTTCCGTCCGGATCTCATTGGCACTCTTGATGTGGAAGAAAAGGCGAGAGCAAAGGACACACGTGCTCGAGGTATTGAGGAGGATCTAGTGCCAATGTGGTGCATGTAGCGAACTTCCAGCCCCACAAGTTCAAGAACAAGGGCAAGTTTGATGGTAAAGCAAAGTTTGATGGGAAGAACAAGGCTGTGCAACACACGAACTTCAAGAAGAAGAATGGCAAGAAGAAAGGTGCTTGTCATGTGTGTGGAGATCCTGATCATTGGGCTCCTAGTTGCCCCAATCGCTATGACAAGCGTAATCCTGGGAAAGGCGGCAAGACCGCTAATGTTGTCATCGGAGACATTGACATGAAGGATGTTGGGTATGGTATATTTCCCACTATTCTTTCAAGTATGTCATTCTCTGATTGGTTAATTGACACGGGTGCTAATGTGCATGTATGCGGTGATATTTCCATGTTTTCGTCTTATCAGACCGCAGGGACTTCAACCGTGCTGATGGGCAACGGTTCAAGTGCTTCGTTCGTGGTGTTGGCACGGTCGATCTGAAGTTTACTTCGGGAAGATCGTGCGGTCAAGAACGTGCATTATGTCCCCTCCGTCAATAAAAATCTTGTTAGCGGATCTCTTCTGTGTAGAGATGGCTACAAGCTTGTCTTTGAGTCGAATAAATTTGTAATATCCAAGTATGGAACCTTTGTCGGTAAAGGCTATGAGTCGAGGCCTGTTTCGTTTATCCTTATCAGATGTTTGCAATAAAGTTGTTAATCATATTTGCAACAATAGTGAATCAAATGTGTGGCATTCACGACTTTGTCATGTTAACTTTGGTTGCATGTCGCGACTAGCGAAGTTGAACTTAATCCCTAGTTTCACCACCGTTAAGGGATCTAAGTGTCAAGTGTGTGTGCAAGCTAAGCAACCTCGTAAATCTCACATGACTGCGGAGACGAGAAATCTTGCACCACTAGAACTTATACATTCAGATCTATGTGAAATGAATGGTGTTTTGACAAAAGGTGGAAAGAAATATTTCATGGCGTTAATTGGCGACTCCACTAGATACTTTGCTGTGTGTATCTTCGAAATCTAAGGATGAGGCTTTGAACTTTTCAAGATCTATAAAGCTGAAGTGGAAAACCAACTTGATCGGAAAATCAAGAGGCTTAGGTCCCACCGTGGTGGAGAGTATTTTTCCAATGAATTTGATGCTTTTTGTGCGGAACATGGTATAATCCATGAGAGGACGCCTCCTACTCACCTCGGTCAAATGGGGTGGCGAAAGAAAGAACCGTACTCTAACTGATTTGGTTAACGCCATGTTAGACACATCGGGTCTATCAAGGCATGGTGGGGGAGGCGATATTGACAACATGTCATGTCCTAAATCGAGTCCCCACAAAGAACAAAGAGATAACTCCATTCGAGGAATGGGAGAAGAAAAGGTTAAAACTCTCTTATCTGCGAACATGGGGTTGTTTGGCGAAAGTCAATGTTCCAATTCCAAAGAAGCGGAAGCTTGGACCAAAGACGTGGATTGTGTTTTCTGGGATATGCTTTTCATAGCATTGACTATAGATTCTTGGTTGTAAAATCTGAGGTACGGACATGCACGTTGGTACGATCATGGAGTCGAATGATGCGACTTTCTTTGAAGATATCTTTCCCATGAAGGATATGGCTACCTCATCTAATCGGGAGATGCCTAGTTCATCGAATCAGAACCGATTACAATTCTTGAACCTGCCATTTCGATGGAACACTTTGAAAGTCTGTGGAGGAACAATGAAGTTCCTACTAGGAGCAAGAGACGAGAGGACTGCAAAGTCCTTTGGTGATGATTTTCTTGTGTATCTCATAGATGACACTCCAGTTCTATTTCAGAGGCCTATGCATCGAAGATCTTGACTCTTGGAAGGAAGCAGTTTGTAGCGAGATGGATTCCATCTTGGCGAATGAAACTTGGGAGATAACTGATCGTCCTTATGGGTGTAAACCTATAGGATGCAAATGGGTATTCAAGAAGAAGCTTATGCCCGATGGTACTATTGAAAAGTACAAGGCTCGGCTCGTGGCTAAGGGTTATACCCAAAAGGAAGGTGAAGACTTCTTTGATACTTACTCACCTGTGGCTCGACTGACCACTATTCTGAAGGAAATATGCCCTAGAGGCAATAATAAAGTTATTATTTATTTCCTTATTTCATGATAAATGTCTATTATTCATGCTAGAATTGTATTAACCGGAAACATAATACATGTGTGAATATATAGACAAACAGAGTGTCACTAGTATGCCTCTACTTGACTAGCTTGTTAATCAAAGATGGTTATGTTTCCTAACCATGAACAAAGAGTTGTTATTTGATTAACGGGATCACATCATTAGTTGAATGATCGATTGACATGACCCATTCCGTTAGCTTAGCACCCGATCGTTTAGTATGTTGCTATTGCTTTCTTCATGACTTATACATGTTCCTATGACTATGAGATTATGCAACTCCGTTTGCGGAGGAACACTTTGGGTACTACCAAACGTCACAACGAATCGGGTGATTATAAAGGAGTACTACAGGTGTCTCTAAAGGCGGATGTTGGGTTGGCGATTTCGAGATTAGGATTTGTCACTCCGATTGTCGGAGAGGTATCTCTGGGCCCTCTCGGTAATGCACATCACTTAAGCCTTGCAAGCATTACAACTAATGAGTTAGTTGCGAGATGATGTATTACGGAACGAGTAAAGAGACTTGCGGTAGCGAGATTGAACTAGGTATTGGATACCGACGATCGAATCTCGGCAACTAACATACCGATGACAAAGGAACAACGTATGTTGTTATGCGGTCTGACCGATAAAGATCTTTGTAGAATATGTAGGAACCAATATGGGCATCCAGGTCCCGCTATTGGTTATTGACCGGAGACGTGTCTCGGTCATGTCTACATTGTTCTCGAACCGTAGGGTCCGCACGCTTAAGGTTTCGATGACGGTTATATTATGAGTTTGTGTATTTTGATGTACCGATGAAGTTGAGTCCGGATGTGATCACGGACATGACGAGGAGTCTCGAAATGGTCGAGACATAAATATTGATATATTGGAAGCCTATATTTGGAGTTCGAATGGTTCCGGGTGAAATCGGGATTTTCTGGGAAAACCGGGGTTACTGGAACCTCCCGGAGGCTATTGGGCCTTAGTGGGCCTCGAGGAGAAGAGGAAGGGTCGGCCGGGGCAAGCCGCGCGCCCCTCCCCTAGTCCGAATAGGACAAGAGAGAGGCGGCGCCCCTTCCCTCTTCCCTCCCCCAATCCTACTCCAACTAGGAAGGGGGAGTCCTACTCGGTGGGAGTAGGACTCCTCCGCGCCTCCCTTGGGCGGCCGCACCTCCCCTTGCTCCTTTATATACGGGGGCAGGGGGGCATCCTAGGACACACAAGTTTGATCTACGGATCGTTCCTTAGACGTGTGCGGTGCCCTCCTCCACCATATTCCACCTCGGTCATATCGTCGCGAAGCTTAGGCGAAGCCCTGCGCCGGTAACACATCAAGATCGTCACCACGCCGTCGTGCTGACGAAACTCTCCCTCCCCGAAGCTCTACTGGATTGGAGCCCGAGGAGCGTCATCGAGCTGTACGTGTGTCAAGAACTCGGGGGCGCCGGAGTAACGGCGCCGGGATCGGTCGGATCGCGAGGAGAACGTACGACTACTTCCTCTATGTTGTGATCACTTCCGCTTCGGTCTATGAGGGTACGTAGACAACACTCTTCCCTCTCGTTGCTATGCATCACCATGATCTTGCGTGTGCGTAGGAATTTTTTTGAAATTACTACGTTCCCCAACAGTGGTATCAGAGCCTAGGTTTTTATGGTTTGATGTTTTGCACGAGTAGAACACAAGTGAGTTGTGGGCGATACAAGTCATACTACCTACCAGCATGTCATACTTTGGTTCAGCGGTATTGTGAGATGAAGCGGCCCGGACCGACATTACGCGTACGCTTACGCGAGACTAGTTTCACCGCTACGAGCACTCGTTGCTTAAAGGTGACTGGCGGGTGTCTGTCTCTCTCACTTTAGTTGAACCGAGTGTGGCTACGCCCGGTCCTTGAGAAGGTTAAAACCGAGTCTATTTGACGAAGTATCGTTGTGGTTTTGATGCGTAGGTGAGATTGATTCTTGCTTAAGCCCGTAGCAGCCACGTAAAATTTGCAACAACAAAGTAGAGGACGTCTAACTTGTTTTTGCAGGGCATGTTGTGATGTGATATGGTCAAGACGTGATGCTATATTTTATGTTATGAGATGATCATGTTTTGTAACCGAAGTTATCTGCAACTGGCAGGAGCCATATGGTTGTCGCTTTATTGTATGAAATGCAATCGCCCTGTAATGCTTTACTTTATCACTAAGCGGTAGCGATAGTCGTAGAAGCATAAGATTGGCGAGACGACAACGATGCTACGATGGAGATCAAGGTGTCGCGCCGGTGACGATGGTGATCATGGTGGTGCTGCAGAGATGAAGATCACAAAGCACAAGATGATGATGACCATATCATATCACTTATATTAATTTGCATGTGATGTTTATCTTTTATGCATCTTATCTTGCTTTGATTGACAGTAGCATTTTAAGATGATCTCTCACTAAAATTATCAAGTAGTGTTCTCCCTGAGTATGCACCATTGCCAAAGTTCGTCGTGCCGAGACACCACGTAATGATCGGGTGTGATAAGCTCTACGTCCATCTACAACGGGTGCAAGCCAGTTTTGCACACGCAGAATACTCAGGTTATACTTGACGAGCCTAGCATATGCAGATATGGCCTCGGCACACGGAGACCGAAAGGTCGAGCGTGAATCATATAGTAGATATGATCAACATAAGATGTTCACCATTGAAAACTACTCCATCTCACGTGATGATCGGTTATGGTTTAGTTGATTTGGATCACGTGATCACTTAGATGACTAGAGAGATGTCATCTAAGTGGGAGTTCTTAAGTAATATGATTAATTGAACTTAAATTTATCATGAACTTAGTCCTGGTAGTATTTTGCAAATTATGTTGTAAGATCAATAGCTCATGAAGTTGCTTTCATATGTTTGTTTTGATATGTACCTAGAAACTGTGTTGAAAGATGTTAGTAGCAATGATGCGGATAGGATCCGTGATCCGAGGTTTATCCTCATTGCTGCGCAGAAGAATTATGTCCTTGATGCACCGCTAGGTGACAAACCTATTGCAGAGAGCAGATGCGCACGTTATGAGCGTTTGGCTAGCTCAATATGATGACTACTTGATAGTTTTGTGCACCATGCTTTATGGCTTAGAATCGGGACTTCAAAGATGTTTTGAACATCATGGACCATATGAGATGTTACAGAATTGAAGTTAATATTTCAAGCAAATACCGAGTTGAGAGATATGAAGTCTCCAACAAGTTCTATAGCTAAAAGATGGAGGAGAATCGCTCAACTAGTGAGCATGTACTCAGATTGTCTCGGTACTACAATCGCTTGAATCAAGTGGGAGTTAATCTTCCAGATAAAATAGTGATTGACAAAATTCTCTAGTCACCATCACCAAGTTAGTAGAACTTCGTGATGAACTATAGTATGCAAGGGATGATGAAAATGATTCCCGAGTTTTTCATGATGATGAAATCGATGAAGGTAGAAATCAAGAAAGAGCATCAAGTGTTGATGGTTGACAAGATCACTAGTTTCAAGAAAAGGGCAAAGGAAAGAAAGGGAACTTCAAGTAGATTGACAAGCAAGTTGTCACTCCCACGAAGAAACCCAAAGCTGAACCAAAGCCTGAAACTGAGTGCTTACACTGCAAAGGAAATGGTCACTGGAAGCGGAACTGCCCTAAATATTTGGTGGATAAGAAGGATGGCAAAGTGAAAAAGGGTATATTTGATATACAGGTGTTTTATGTGTGCTTTACTAGTGTTTATAGCAACCCTCGGTATTTGGTACTGGTTCGGTTGCTAAGAGTAGTAACTTCAAACGGAGTTGCGAATAAATGAAACTAGTTAAGGGTGAAGTGACGATGTGTGTTGAAAGTAGTTTCAAGATTGATATGATCATCATCGCACACTCCCTATACTTTCGGGATTAGTGTTGAACCTAAATAAATGTTATTTGGTGTTTACGTTGAGCATGAATATGATTTGATCGTGTTTATTGCAATACGGTTATTCATTTAAGTAAGAGAATAAACTGTTGTTACATTTACATGAATAAAACCTTATATGGTTACACACCCAATGAAAATGGTTCATTGGATCTCGATCGTAGTGATACACATATTCATAATATTGAAACCAAAAATACAAAGTTAATAATGATAGTGCAACTTATTTGTGGCACTGCCGTTTAGGTCATATTGGTGTAAAGCGCATGAAGAAACTCCATGCTGATGGGATTTTGGAATCACTTGATTATGAATCACTTGATGGTTGCGAACCGTGCCTTTTGGGCAAGATGACTAAAACTCCGTTCTCGGAACAATGGAACAAGCTAACGACTTATTGGAAATAATACATACCAATGTATGCGATCCAATGAGTGTTGATGCTCGTGGCAAGTATCGTTATTTTCTGACCTTCACAAGATGATTTGAGCAGATATGGGTATATCTACTTGATGAAACATAAGTCTGAAATAGTTGAAAGGTTCAAAGAATTTCAGAGTGAAGTGGAAAAATCATCGTAACAAGAAAATAAAGTTTCTGTGATCTGATCACGAGACGAATATTTGAGTTCTGAGTTTGGTCTTCAATTAAAACAATGTGGAATAGTTTCACAGCTCACGCCACCTGGAACACCACAATGTTATGGTGTGTCCAAACATCGTAACCGCACTTTATTGGATATAGTGCAATCTATGATGTTTCTTACAGATTTACCAATATCGTTTTGGGATCATGCATTAGAGACAGCTGCATTCACGTTAAATAGGGCACCATCTAAATCCGTTGAGACGACACTATATGAACTGTGGTTTAGCAAGAAACCAAAGTTTTCGTTTCTTAATGTTTGGGGCTGCGATGTGAAAAAGTTTCATCCTGATAAGCTCGAACCCAAATCGGAGAAGTACGTCTTCATAGAATACCCAAAGGAAATTGTTGGGTACACCTTCTATCACAGATCCGAAGGCAAGATATTCGTTGCTTAAGATGGATCCTTTCTAGAGAAGGAGTTTCTATCGAAAGAAGTGAGTGGGAGGAAAGTAGAACTTGATAAGGTAATTGTACCTTCTCCCTTATTGGAAAGTAGTTCATCACGAAATCTGTTCTCGTGACTACTACACCAATTAGTGAGGAAGCTAATGATGATGATCATGTAACTTCAGATCAGTTACTACCGAATCTCGTAGGTAAACCAGAGTGAGATCCGCACTGAGTGGTACAGTAATCCTGTTAGGAAGTCATGTAACTAGACCATGATGAACCTCGAACTATGAGGAAGCGATGATGAGCCCAGATTCGCGAAATGGCTTGAGGCCATGAAATCTGAGATGAGATCCATGTATGAGAACAAAGTATGGACTTTGGTGGAGTTGCCGATGATCGGCAAGCCATATTGTATAAATGGATCTTCAAGAGGAAGACGGACGTTGATAGTAGTGTTACTATCTACAAAGCTCGACTTGTCGCAAAAAGGTTTTGACAAGTTCAAGGTGTTGACTACAATGAGATTTTCTCAAGCAGAAGCGGTGCTTAAGTCTGTCCAAATCATGTTAGCAATTGCCACAATTTATGAAATTTGGCAAATGGATGTAAAACTGCATTCTGAATGGGTTTACGGAGCAAGAGTTGTATGTGATGCAACCGAAGGTTTTATCGATCCAAAGGAGCTAACAAAGTGTGCAAGCTCCAGCGATCCATCTATGGACTGGTGCAAGCATCTCGGAGTTGGAATATACGCTTTGATAAGTTGATCAAAGCATATAGTTTATCTGAGACTTGCGGTGAAGCTGTATTTACAAGAAAGTGAGTGGGAGCACTACTGCATTTCGATAAGTATATGTGAATGACATATTGTTGATCGGAAATAATGTAGAATTATTCTGCAAAGCATAAAGGAGTGTTTAAAAGGAGTTTTTCAAAGAAAGACCTCGGTGAAGCTGCTTGCATATTGAGCATTAAGATCTATAGAGATAGATCAAGGCGCTTGATAAGTTTTTCAATGAGTACATACCTTGACAAGATTTTGAAGTAGTTCAAAATGGAGCAGTCAAAGAAAGAGTTCTTGCCTGTGTTACAAGGTGTGAAATTGAGTAAGACTCAAAACACGACCACGGCAGAAGATAGAAAGAGAATGAAAGTCATTCCCTATGCCTTGGCCATAGGTTCTATAAAGTATGCCATGCTGTGTACCGGATCTATTGTATACCCTACACTCGAGTTTGGCAAGGAGTACAATAGTAATCTAGGAGTAGATCACTAGACAGCGGTCAAAATTATCCTTAGTGGAATAAGGATATGTTTCTCGATTATGGAAGTGACAAAAGGTTCGTCAGTAAAGGGTTACATCGATGCAAGTTTTGACACCGATCCGATGACTCTAAGTCTCGATCTAGATACATATTGAAAGTGGGAGCAATTAGCTAGAGTAGCTCCGTGCGAGCATTGTAGACATAGAATATTTGCAAAATACATACGGCTCTGAATGTGACAGATCCGTTGACTAAACTTCATCACGAGCAAAACATGATCATACCTTTGTACTCTTTGGGTGTTAATCACATAGCGATGTGAACTAGATTATTGACTCTAGTAAACCCTTTGGGTGTTGGTCACATGACGATGTGAACTATGGGTGTTAATCATATCTGAGATATGATTATTGGTGTTCAATCACATGGCGATGTGAACTAGATTATTGACTCTAGTGCAAGTGGGAGCTGAAGGAAATATGCCCTAGAGGCAATAATAAAGTTATTATTTATTTCCTTATTTCATGATAAATGTCTATTATTCATGCTAGAATTGTATTAACCGGAAACATAATACATGTGTGAATATATAGACAAGCAGAGTGTCACTAGTATGCCTCTACTTGACTAGCTTGTTAATCAAAGATGGTTATGTTTCCTAACCATGAACAAAGAGTTGTTATTTGATTAACGGGATCACATCATTAGTTGAATGATCGATTGACATGACCCATTCCGTTAGCTTAGCACCCGATCGTTTAGTATGTTGCTATTGCTTTCTTCATGACTTATACATGTTCCTATGACTATGAGATTATGCAACTCCGTTTGCGGAGGAACACTTTGGTACTACCAAACGTCACAACGAATCGGGTGATTATAAAGGAGTACTACAGGTGTCTCTAAAGGCGGATGTTGGGTTGGCGTATTCGAGATTAGGATTTGTCACTCCGATTGTCGGAGAGGTATCTCTGGGCCCTCTCGGTAATGCACATCACTTAAGCCTTGCAAGCATTACAACTAATGAGTTAGTTGCGAGATGATGTATTACGGAACGAGTAAAGAGACTTGCGGTAATGAGATTGAACTAGGTATTGGATACCGACGATCGAATCTCGTGCAAGTAACATACCGATGACAAAGGGAACAACGTATGTTGTTATGCGGTCGACCGATAAAGATCTTCGTAGAATATGTAGGAACCAATATGGGCATCAGGTCCGCTATTGGTTATTGACGGAGGCGTGTCTCGGTCATGTCTACATTGTTCTCGAACCGTAGGGTCCGCACGCTTAAGGTTTGATGGCGGTTATATTATGAGTTTGTGTATTTTGATGTACCGATGAAGTTGAGTCCGGATGTGATCACGGACATGACGAGGAGTCTTGAAATGGTCGAGACATAAAGATTGATATATTGGAAGCCTATATTTGGAGTTCGAATGGTTAGGGTGAAATCGGGATTTTATGGGAAAACCGGGGTTACAGAACCCTCCGGAGGCTATTGGGCCTTAGTGGGCCTCGAGGAGAAGAGGAAGGGCCGGCCGGGGCAGGCGCGCGCCCCCCCTAGTCCGAATAGGACAAGGAGAGAGGCGCGCCCTTCCCTCTTCCCTCCCCAATCCTCTCCAACTAGGAAGGGGGGAGTCCTACTCCCGGTGGGAGTAGGACTCCTCGGCAGCGCCTCCCTTGGGCCGGCCGCACCTCCCCTTGCTCCTTTATATACGGGGCAGGGGGCACCCTAGGACACACAAGTTTGATCTACGGATCGTTCCTTAGCCGTGTCTGGTGCCCCTCCACCATATTCCACCTCGGTCATATCGTCATGAAGCTTAGGCGAAGCCTGCGCGTGATAACACATCAAGATCGTCACCACGCCGTCGTCTTGTGAAACTCTCCCTCCCAGCTCTCTGGATTGGAGCCGAGGGCGTCATCGAGCTGTCGTGTGTCAAGAACTCGGGCGCCGGAGTGGCGCCGAGTCGGTCGGATCGCGAGGAGAACGCGTCGACTACTTCCTCTACGTTGTGATCGCTTCGCTTCGGGTCTCACGAGGGTACGAGACAACACTCTCCCTCTCGTTGCTATGCATCACCATGATCTTGCGTGTGCGTAGGAAATTTTTGAAATTACTCGTTCCCCAACATATTGAGTTCTACTTTCACTAGCTGCCTCACATGGTCTTCTCGTTCATCAAATGGATGTTAAGACTGCTTTCTGAATGGAGAGTTGGATGAGGAAATATATATGGAACAACCGGATGGATTTGTAATAGATGGTCGGGAAGGAAAGTGTGCAAGTTCTGAAGTCTTTATGCGGACTCAAGCAAGCACCCAAGCAGTGGCATGAGAAGTTGAAAGAACTTTAACAGTATGAGCTTTGTTGTGAACGAAGTTGACAAATGTGTGTACTATCGCCATGGTGGGGGCGAGGGAGTTATGCTTTGCTTGTATGTTGATGACATACTGATTTTCGGAACAAATCTGAATGTTATTAAGGAGGTCAAGGATTTCCTATCTCGTTGTTTTGAGATGAAGGATTTAGGAGTGGCTGATGTCATTCTAAACATCAAATTGTTGAGAGATGATGATGGTGGGATTACATTGCTTCAATCTCACTATGTGAAAAATATCTTGAGTCGCTTTGGCTATAGTGACTGCAAGCCCTCTCCAACACCATATGATGCTAGCGTGCTGCTTCGAAAGAATCGAAGAATTGCTAGAGATCAATTGAAGTATTCTCAGATTATTGGCTCGCTTATGTACTTAGCGGTGCTACAAGACGACATCTCTTTTCTTTGTTAGCAAGCTGAGACAGTTTGTCTCAAAACCGGAGATGTGCATTGGAAAGCTCTAGAGAGAGTTTTGCGTTATTTGAAAACATCAGTAAATTATGGAATTCACTACACTTTGGGCACCCAAAGGTGCTTGAAGGGTATAGTGACTCAAACTGGATCTCAGATGCTGATGAGATAAAGGCCACGAGCGGATATGTGTTCACTCATGGAGGTGGCGCTGTTTCTTGGAAGTCTTGCAAGCAGACCATCTTAACGAGGTCAACTATGGAAGCAGAACTCACAGCACTAGATACAGCTACGGTTGAAGCAGATTGGCTTCGCCGGTGTCGTGGTTCTAAGTCTGACAGTAGAATAGGGGGTAGGTAAGGAGAGGCGAGGTCCTAGCTATGGAGTAGTTGTGAAGACAAGCGATGTACGAGTTCAGGCCCTTCTCGGAAGAAGTAACAGCCCTACGTCTCGGAGCCCTGAGGCGGTCGAGTGGATTATGAATATGGGTATTACAAGAGTGCGAACCCCTCTATCTGTGGAGGGGGTGGCTTATATAGAGTGCGCCCAGGACCCCAGCCAGCCCACATAATGGAGAGGTTAAAGTACATTAAGCACTGGGCGTTCTTGGTAACGCCCCTCATAAAGCGCCTTAACTATCATTAAGTCTATTCAATAGCAAGCCGTTGCGTTGCGGGGTGCCTTCGACCTTCGGTGGTCGGTGAGTCTTCATGGTCGAGTGAGTCTTCCATGGTCGAGTCCTTCGATCGGTCGAGTGGATTCCTCTTTGGTCGATTGGAAGATGATCTCTTCTAAGAGTGTCCTTGGGTAGGACGTTTAGGTCAGGCCTATGACCCTACCCTAGGTACATGAATCCATCATTAGCCCCCGAATGGATTGAGGCTTGAGTGAAGGAGGAGTTGACATTGTTTCCGATTGTCTTTTGCATCTTGGCTAAGTGTTGTCTTGGATCAAGATCTTCTCTGTTGATGACAAGCGACTTTTCTTGATCGACTCGATCCATTCTTGTTCTTTAGTCGAGTGACCTTATTTTACTTTGCTATTCGGCGACGGATCGCAGGAAATCTCGCACTTGACAGACCGATCTGTCGCTCGCGGATCTCGCGGGATACAAAATTTGGGGAAGCCCAAGCGAAACGGATCTGGCGCTTCGGATGGGGCGTAACGAGGGCGCCTCGATCTCAGCGCCGCTTTTTCCGCCACGTATCGCGATGCAACTGTTTGGGATATGATTAGATTGTTCGTGTCCACTGTCATCCACTCGGAAGGATGCTATAAATGCGACTTCATGGGGCTTCACCACGATACCCGTTCTTCCTCCTCTGCTCTCTTCATCTTCGCCCTCTGCAACCGCTGCCGCTCCTGCTACTTCCTCTCCTGCGCATTCGCCGGCAGCCATGGGCAAAGAGAAGACGGCGGTCTTGGAAGCGTCTTGAAGAAAGCGTCGGCGGCGGAGAAGGCGTCGGCGGCCGAGAAGGCGAAGGGGAGATCTACCAGCCGCGGCGGTTCCTCGTCGAGATCTCGCTTGCCGAAGGGCTGGGTCCAGGGAGATTGGATCCAGTCGACCATCAAGGAGAAGGATCTCCTCGATATGGCCGACGACGGGTTGATCCCCCACGGCGCCGCGAGGCTTCCTGGCCAAGAGTGGCAGCCTCAGCCGGAAGAGGGTGAGTGTGTGCTCCTGGCCACCCATGTCGACCGAGGATTTTCGCTGCCGCCGAGTGTTTTCTTTCGGGGTTTTCTGAATTTCTTCGGAGCCCAGCTCCACCATTTTACTCCAAACTCCATCGCGTATCTTGCTGCGTTTGTGTCTATGTGCGAAAACTTCACGGGCTGTCGACCGCCTTTGGGGCTTGTTCAAGTACATCTTCACATGTCGCTCTCGGATCTGCGAAGAAGGCAAGCCCCAGTGACGAGAAGACCCAAGTAGTTCAGATGTGTGGTGGCTTAGGGGTCAGTTGAGGAACAAAAGCACCTTCCAGCTATGTCTTTTGCCGAGTCGGTCGGGGCTGGCGATCGACCTGGTTCTCTTGCCAAACGAGGCGACGCCGGGACGATCGGTGGTCTTCTGCATTCACCATGAGTCGAGTGAACAGACCCTCCTCCCTGAAGGTGGTTCCAGAGGAGAGAGCTGAGGTGAAGATGTTGATGGATCGCGTGGTGCAGCTGGTTCGGGATGGCGTGAGTGGCATGGACCTCTTGGAGGTTTTTCTTGGGCGAATCCAGCCTCTTGATTCGAAGCCCTTGCATGTGGCTGTACTGCGGCACCGAAGACGAGACTCGCGTCCACCCGGAGGCAGTCGACGATGCCATAGTGGAAAGATGGATGGCTGCGATCACTGGGAACAAGGACAACCCTCGCGGATCCCGGAGGATTTCCCCACTTGATCACAACAGCGTTCCAGAAAAGGTACATTTGCTCTGTTTTCCATTGTACATCCGTCGAGTGTGTTTCTGTGACTTGGTCGACTGAACTCTGCTTTGATATTTCCAGGCCCTTACCGAGCTATACTCAATGCCCAATGGCGCTCAGACTCCGACTGAGGAGGGGGAAGCCAGCGGGGGCGAGAGCCAGGAAGAGTGGGATTCAGACGCTGCAGAAGATGACGACGACGACGATGATGATGACGAGGATGATGATGACGAGGATGAAGAGGAGGAGGTTGCACCACCGCGCTCGGAAAGGCGGTCAAAACTTGTGCACGACCCTTCGACTGAATGCGGTAAGGGAGTTGCGACCGTCTCATGATCGACAAAACGCCTCGGACCGCTTCTCCGGTGCCGAGAAAGCGCCGAAGCGATCGAAGGTAGCTCCGTCGAGGACAACCAAGCCTCTGCCAAAATGAAGGTCTCCATCCCCACCATCTCGGGGTAAACATATTGCTTAAGTCTTCTGTTCTATATAAGTTTTATCTCTGGTTGATACTTGAATCGGTCGGTGATTCTTTGGAACTTCAGCGCTGCGACTTCGAAACCTCGAGGCAAGGCCGAGGACCATGAGATGGAGGGCGCGCGACCTCAATCCTGCATCTTGTATCCTTAATTCTGTTCTTAGTCGGTGACTCATAGTTTCGACTTTGACTCTTTCTCGAAGCTCCAATCAATGACATTATCACTCTTCCCCGGCGGCGATGATGAGGATGAGGAGCCATTGAAGACTAGGAGGAACAGGAAGGCATCTCTGGCAAAGTAGCCCAAGATGTGGCGCGCCGAGACCGTTGTGGCGGAAGGAGAGGTCGGCACTCGACATACCGTATCCTTCAGCGGTGCGGCGGCGAGTGCTCGACCCACTTCGTCGAGTGCCGGGCAGCCGCCGATCTTCGCCACGCACCACGTCCGGAGGACCAGGCCAATGCTGCTAAGGAGGCGATCCGTCAGCGAGGATCATGATGGAGCGGTGAAGATCGTTCGGGATGCGAGTCAAGCGACTTCTGACGCCAGCTCGCCCTTGAGCAATGTTGGTCGATTGACCACCGCACATTACTGTTAGGATATGCTATCAAAACTTTTCTTTCTGGAATTCATAGCAGTCACCCAGTGGGTGTGTTGGTAAAAACTCCGTATTAGCGGGGGCACGCTGAGTGCACCCGCTGGGTGTAGTCCCCAAGGCTAAGGTCGACTGCTGGCAGTCGGTCTTAGGCTTCATAAGTAAATATTGATCATCACTCGAATGAAACGAATGGGTTTACGAGACCGGTGGGGCACGCTGAGTGCACCCAGGTGTAATCCCGAGGCGTGGTCGATGCTGGCGATTGATTACAGTCTGAAGAAGTTTTGGTCGATGGTCGACTTTTTTTTTTGATGGTCGATGGTCGACTCATCTTGAATAAGACCGATGGGGGCACGCTGAGTGCACCCACTGGGTGTAGTCCCCGAGACTACGGTCGAATGCTTGCATTCGACTGTAGTCTTAGAAACGCATCATTTTTCTTTATTCACTCGGAAGTGGACCATCTTTGACATTTTGTCGATTGACTCTTCGTAGAAATCCTGCGATCTTGCGACGCGCTATACTGAACTGGAGCAGAAGCATATTCAGCTCGAGTTGGACTTGAAGCTAGTGTAGGAGAACCTGACGAAGTCAAAGGAGGAGACCAAAGGTATGTTTGGTGAGACTTCGACGACTCTTTTCTCCTCTCATTTGCTTCAAACCTGACTTTGCTGTAATTTACAGGCAAGGTGAAGGAGGCCCAGAGGAAGAAGGAGCTTGAACTGTCTGAGAAGATCAAGCTCGCTGATGAAAAGCTAGCTTCAGTCACCAAGCTCGAACAGGACAACACCAATCTGAAAGCTGCTCTGGCCATTGCCACCAAGGATGTTGATCGACTGAAAGCTGACAAGACTACTCTGACTGAGAGGATCAGCCAGTTGACCGGGAAAAAGAATGACCTGGAAGGCTTCTTGGGTGGTCTTGCTAAAAAATTGTTCCTTATGCTCGAAGGTAATCTTCTTCACTCGACCAATTCTTCCAACTGTTATGTTCCCATTCGACTATTTTCCTGATTCGGGTTTTGTCTTTGCGAGTTCGCGCAACTTTGAAGAAGAAACCAGCCGGTGGAGACGAACCTTGACCTGTCAATTCTCCGGTGAATGATGAAACTGCCATGAACATCTTCCATTGGAGTCCCGTCTTTGCTGCCATCGTGGATTATCTCGCAAGGCGAAGGTTGCTCGTCCGCATCGACTCGGCGCTTTCGCCCGTGGAGACACTCCAAAATGACCTCGAGTCGTTGATGGCTCGACCAAACGCCGTCCCCGACCGAGTGCAAGAGTGGAAGAAGTCTTGACTCGGTGTGGCGCAGATGTCATACAATGTCAGTGCGAGTCCATTGCAAGGATGCCGAGAAGATAAGTGGCGGCTCTCGAGTGGCCAACACCAAGAAACACGACTTGGGTCCTTCATGGAGACTTTCATCGCTGCTGCTACATGGATTGCAGATGGGATTGACCTTGACGAGTTCGTTGCTCCATCCAGCCCTCCACGGGAGGGTAAAAACTTTCCTTGACTTTAAATTTGCCTCGGTATGCGAGTGGAGTTGTAACCGATAAAACCTTAACAGGTTAGTGCTGAGCACTCTCGGTTCTTTTAGGTATCGACCTAAATTTGGATTGGATGTTTGGATATGATTGCTCTTGGCTTGAATTGCTCTTTGCAGGTTAACGACAAGATGCCGATTGCGTCGACTTATTCCTTAGGCGAGCACCGGGCCGCAGCTAAGCCCCAGTGAGAGGTTTGCTCTTCACTCGGTAGGATTTCTTATACCTTAGGCGAGCACTGGGCTGCAGCTAAGCCCCAGTGAGAGGTTTGCTCTTCACTCGGTAGGATTCTTATACCTTAGGCGAGCGGGCTGCAGCTAAGCCCCCAGTGAGAGGTTTGCTCTTCACTCGGTAGGATTTTTATACCTTAGGCGAGCTTTGGGCTGCAGCTAAGCCCCCGAGTGAGAGGTTTGCTCTCCACTCGGTAGGATTTCTTATACCTTAGGCGAGCACTGGGCTGCAGCTAAGCCCCCGAGTGAGAGGTTTGCTCTTCACTCGGTAGGATTTCCGTTGTATTTGTGTCAAGCTCGGAGGAGAGGGTAGCAGTCGACCTGCACCTCGTCTTCCTTATGTAACGCACATCATACTTATGGTGTAGCTCGGAGGAGAGGGTCGCGATCGACCTGCACCTCGTCCTCCTGCGGGTACATATTGCACTTATGGTGTAGCTCGGAGGAGAGGGTCGTGATCGACCTGCACCTCGTCCTCCTTTGGGTACACATTATACTTAGGCGAGTCCTTGGACTGCAGCTAAGCCTCAAGTGGAAGTCGGCTTACCACTCGGTAGGATTTTTAATAACTTAGGCGAGCCTTGGGCTGCAGCTAAGCCCCGAGTGGAAGTCGGCTTGCCACTCGGTGGGATTTCTTATATCTTAAGTAGTCTTGGACTGCAGCTAAGCCCCAGTGGAAGTCGGCTTGCCACTCGGTAGGATTTCTTGGTTACTTAGGCTAAACGGATTCGGCTAAGCCTCCAGTGGAAGTCCGCTTACCACTCGGTAGGATTTGTACAAACTTAGGCTAAACGGATTCGCGACTAAGCCACCCTGCTCGGGGAAATTTTCTTGGACAAAAATAAAAAGTGACAAAAATTATGAAGGAACTATGACACTATTATTTGAAGCCCATGAACTACTGTAAGTATTTTATTACAACTCTTTCGGTGAAAAACTTTAAGTATAAAGCGGGCGGAGCAGATCCGCGTTCAAGCTCGGGGCTCTTGATATTGTGTTCGACGTTATAGAGACGATATGCCCCATTGTGGAGAACCTTTGTGACGATGAAGGGCCCTTCCAGAGGGGGCCAGCTTATGTTGTTCTGGCTGATCCACTCGAAGGACCAGATCCCTTCTGAAAGCTCGACCTCTCACATTTCGGCGTAAAAGCGACGCAAGTCTTCTTTGGTAGATGGTCGGCGGATCGAGCCATCTCCTTTCCTCTTCTAGGAGGTCGATTGCATCTTGACGCGCTTGCTCAGCTTCGCTTCATTGTATAGTTCAATTCGAGGAGCATTGTGAAGGAGATCACTCGGAAGGACTGCTACGCTCCATAGACCGGGAAGAAGGGGTTCTTCCGGTCAACCGATTAGGCGTGGTTCGCAAACCCCAAAGCGAAGGAGTTCGTCAACCCAAGCTCCAGCCGCATGCTTGAGATCTCGCATCGATCGGGGCTTCGGACCTTTGAGGATTAATCCGTTGGCTCGTTCGCTTGTCCATTCATTGTGGATGGGCGATCGAAGCGTAGTCGACTCGTGTGCCTTGGGCGTTGCAGAAATCCTTGAATTCTTCTGAGTCAAAATTCGACCCATTGTCCGTAATAATACTGTGCGGGACCCCATATCTGAACGTCAGCCCTCTGATGAAGGAAACAGCAGTACCGGCGTCAAGTTTTTTGATTGGTTTAGCTTCAATCCACTTGGTGAACTTGTCGACCGCTACCAGTACATGCGTGAAACCGCTCCGACCTGTTCGCAAGGGACCGATCATGTCAAACCCCCATACTGCGAAAGGCCAGACGAGTGGTATGGTCTTCAGGGCTGACGCCGGTTTGTGTGACATATTGGAGTAGAACTGGCATCCTTCGCACTTGTCCACTATTTCTTTCGCCATCTCATTTGCCCTTGGCGATAAAATCCGGCTCGGTATGCTTTGGCTACAATGGTCGAGAGGGCGATGGTGACCACAGGTCCCGAGTGGATGTCATTGAGTATGACTCGACCTTCTTACGGCGTTATGCATTTTGTCCGACTCGCCGGGCTTCTCTATCTAACTGCCCATTGATAGCGGTAAAGGCTTTGGATCGACGGACGATCTGCCGAGCCTCTTCCTCATCCTCTGGGAGTTCCTTTCTCGAGAATATCTGCGATGTATGGAATTGTCCAATCGGGAGTGACCACTAAAACTTCCATGACCAAGTCGACCCCGCTGGGACCTCAACTTCAGTCCGATCTGTGGCACTCTTGGGTTGTGGAGCTTCCTCGTGAAGGATCTTCTTTCGATCGAAGTGTGTATATGCTCCAAAAATACACCACTCGGAATGGCTTCTCTTTTGGAGCCTATCTTTGCAGATCATCTGCTGCTTGATTTTTCGATCGGGGATGTGATGGAGTTCCAACCCTCAAACTTCTTTTCCAGCTTCCTCATCTTTGCATTGCAAGATATCCGATCATAGCTGGGCTTCTCACGCCCCCTCCTTCATCACTTGATCGACCACTAGATCTGAGTCGCCATAGACCATCAAAGTGACAGACGCCGAGTGAGATGGCCATGCGCAATCCATATAGGAGGGCCTCGTACTCTGCCTCATTGTTGGAAGAATCAAAGTGAATCTGGAGCACATACCTAAGCTTATCTCCTCCGGGGAAACTAGAACAACTGACACAGAACCATTCAACATCTTGGAGCCGTCAAAGAACATTGTCCAATGCTCGAGTGAACTTCGATCGGCTCTGTTGTTCAATCCACTCGGCGAGAAATCCGCTATAGCACAGGACTTAATGGCTTTCTTTGCCTCGAATTTGATATCAAGGGAAGAAGTTCAATCGCCCATTTTGCCACTCGACCGGTTGCGTCTCTGTTATGCAAGATCTCTGATAAAGGAGCGTCGCTGACGACTATGATAGAATGATTAGAGAAATAGTGAGCAACCTTCTTCGTGGTCATGTATATGCCATACACAAGCTTCTGATAATGAGGATATCTCTGCTTGGATGGAGTCAAAACTTCAGACAGATAATACACCGGGCGCTGAACTTTGAGGGTCTTTCCTTCCTCTTCCCGCTCGACCGTAAGCACAATACTGACAACTTGTCCGATGGCTGCGATGTAAAGCAACAGAGGCTCTTTGCTGATTGGAGCAGCAAGCACCGGCTGGGTGGAGAGCGAGCTTTTAGCTCGGCAAACGCTGCATCGACTTCGAGTCCACTCGAATTTGTCGACCTTCTTCATCGATCGGTAAAGAGGTAATGCCTTTTCACCGAGTCGCGAGATGAATCGACTTAAAGCGCCAAGCATCCGGTAAGCTTCGGATGTCGTGCACTCGCATTGTATGCGTTTCATTGGAGAATAGTGCCGATCTTTTTTCGGGTTAGCGTCGATCCTCGTTCGAAGCGAGATAACCGAGTAATTTTCCACCGGGAACTCCGAATGTGCACTTTGACGGATTGAGCTTGATATCGTACCTTCCGAGGTTGGCAAATGTTTGGCGAGGTCAGCAAGCAGGTCGGAACCTTTTAGCGACTTAACGGCGATATCATCCATATCGCTTCCACATTCCGACTGATTTGGAGAAGACACTTCAATCATTCGCATAAATGTGGCTCCGGCATTCTTGAGGCGAATGGCATGGTGATATAGCGAAGCACCGAATGGAGTGATGAAAGCTGTTTTTATTTCATCGGGTCCATCTGAGCGGATCGATGATACCCGGAATATGCGTCTAGAAAAGACAATCTCTCACATCCCGCGGTCGAGTCAACAATTTGATCTATGCGGGGGAGAGGAAAATGATCCTTCGGGCAGGCCCGATTGATGTGCTTAAAATCAATGCACATGCGGAGTGAGTTGTCTTTCTTGGGAACCATGACGACGTTAGCAAGACACTCGGAGTGATATATCTCTTGGATGAATCCTGCTGCCAGTAGCCGAGCCACTTCTTCACCAATAGCTTTTCTCTTCTGGACGGCGGACCGCCAAGATGCTCTTTGACTGGTTTTGCGGACTTGTCGACTCGTGGCGATGCTCAGCCAGTTCCACAGGAACACGGCATGTCGGTGGCTTCCATGCAAAATGTCCCGTTCTCACGGAGGAACCGGATGGCGCTTCTTCCTATTTCGGTCGAGTGTCGTGGAGATGTGGGTCGGGCTGCATTGGGATCGGTCGGGTGAATATGGGTAGCCGTCTCACCGCATTTAATGAAATGCGACTCGTGGCTGGCTTCTTGGATCGTAACAAATCACTCGGATCTGCGTTTTGCATGTACTCCTCGAATTCGACCGTTGTCACTTGGGAGTCGGCAATCTTGAGCCCTTCCGAAAGCACTCTTACGCCTTCTTCCGATCGCGGTGATGGTGATAACTCCTTTGGGGCCTGGCATTTTCAGTTTGAGGTACACGTAGCATGGTCGAGCCATGAATCGTGCGTAGGCTGGCCTCCCCAAAATGGCGTGGTATGCGCTCTGAAAATCCACAACCTCAAAGGTCAACTTTTCCTTGCGAAAGTGCTTGGAATCACTAAAAACCACGTCCAGGGCGATTTGGCCGAGTGAATTGGCCTTCTTCCCTGGTATGACTCCATGGAAACTCATGTTGCTGGCGCTCAATCGGGACATCGGAATGCCCATCCCTTTCAATGTATCCGCATATAACAAATTCAGCCCGCTGCCACCATCCATCAGCACCTTTGTCAGTCGAGTGCCTTCGACAACTGGATCGACCACCAACGCTTGCCGCCCAGGAGTGGCAATGTGAGTCGGGTGATCAGATTGGTCGAATGTGATGGGTGTCTGGGACCATTTCACATAACTTGGCTTTACTGGGGCAACCATGTTCACCTCCCGGTTGATAACTTTCAGTCGACTCTTGCTTTCCACATCTGCGAAGATCATCAGAGTGGAGTTGACATGCGGATATTCTTCCTCACTGTCCTCTTTGTCTCCGGCCTTGTCTGGCTCCTTCTCCTTGTCCTTAGACTGTTTTCCCTGAAACTGCTGGATCAGGAGTCGACACTGGCGAGTGGTGTGCTTTGGGTAAATGATGTTGCCCTCTTCATCCTTCTTCGTGTGAATATGGCATGGCATATCCATCACGTCATTGCCTTCTTTATCCTTTACTTTCTTTGGATTCCAGGATCCTTTCGGCTTCCCCTTGAACTTCCCCTGAGTCACGGCCAGGGCCTCTCCAGGAGCTGCTGGCTCGGCTTTCCGTTTTTGCTTCCGACTGGAATTTCCCTTCTCCGACTGACTTGGCTTGTATTTGCCGCTTCGGAGTCGGTCTTCTTCCTCGCTGTTGGCGTATTTGCTAGCAATCTCCATCATTCGACTCAGGGTCATGTCCCCGGTTCGACCAAATTTCAGACTCAATTCTTTGTTTTTGACGCCATCTTTGAAGGCGCAAACTGCCTGATGGTCGGACACATTTTCCACAGTATGGTGCAAAGTAATCCACCTCTGAATGTACTCTCGGAGAGTTTCATTGGTTTTCTGCACGCAAACTTGCAGCTCTGTCAAACCAGCCGGTCGCTTGCAAGTCCCTTCAAAAGTCCTGACGAACACTCGGGACAAATCTTCCCAAGTGTATATACTGCTAGGAGGTGGCGATTCAGCCATGCTCGCAGAACCTTCCAACATGAGGGCAAATGCTTCATGGCCACCTCATCATTCCCACCCCGATCTGAACAGCCACTCGGTAATCTTCAAGCCAAGTTTGTGCTTGGATTCCCCGATGAACTTGTCGACTCTGTTGCCAACCTGAAATTGGGGGAATTCTGCGGCTCGATAGCCTGCTAAAACATTCCGGACGGAGATGTGCACACGATCGCTGGTGGGTGCACCTCTCGGTCCACCTCGATGGGCTCTGTTCGGTCGACCAAGCCTTGCACGATAATGGATCGCGATCAAAGCCTGGTTCCACAGGGTCATTGGAACTCTTCGCCCGTCTTGAATCGGCGTCATCATCTTGCCGCCGAGGAGCGATGACCCTTCCTCGAGGGAAAGGGGCACTCGACACTGTCATCTCGGTCGAATCGGTCTCAGATCGCTCTTGCGGTTGTCGCGCCCTTCTCGCCGCGGAGGCGATCTGGGGCTGTGAGCCGGTGGGCGAGATTCGCAGCGATGGATCGATTGTGAATTTGCTGCGCGATCGCGACACGGCTGAGTTCGGTCTCCTGCTGCTCGGAGTAAATCTTCGATTCTGCTGCAAGCCTCTCCCAGCTTCCGACCGGGACGGCTGGATAGGCTCGCTATCTGATTCTGTTGCTAAATTCTGAATTGGCGTGCGGTATACGAGTCGGTGGGAAGAGTCGGCGTCGACCGGCTTCGGGATTCGTTGCTTGGCGCCGAAAGTGCTCGCTGAAGATTCTCCAAGCGAGCGCGTTCAGCCACATTGGCCAAACGTGCTTCCTCCAAAGCGCGAGCCTCGGGGGTTTCTCCGGCGATGGGAGTATGGAGGGCATCCATGTTCCTGCGGCGAAGCTCTTCTCTCTGTAGAGAGTCGAGTGTCTCGGGCTGGTACTCTTCGTGCTCTTGCACGGGGTCTCCTCCTCCGGCGGATCCACCGCCGTGGGGCGGCCGGAGGATCGCGAGGGCCGTCGACCATGAGAATCTCCGCCGCTGGATCACTGCTATCACACTCGGATCGTTCTCACGAGCCGGTCGACGGATCGAGCAGTCAGTAGGGAATCGTCGGGCTCAATGGCGCGACACAGGCGATGGCTGTCTGGCGAGCCACCGCGTGCTTCACCCACCGCTGGAGTCTCGACCGACCAGAGCGCTTGCGCTGGTGGGAAACTGGGTGGGCGACCGATAAAGGAGTCGACCGATACGGGGTCGACGGTTGCCGCAGCAGAACGCCGCGAACACATGCGCGAAAGTGCGTCGCCCCGCGGATGGGGAGTGCCTCGATGTCAAGTGGAGCCTCCACGGCCCCGCGAGTCGTCGGCGACAAAGGTGAGAGCACCGAGACGGATCTCGCGCCCCTCAACCAAAACTCCAGCAGTCATCATGATGAAGGTACTGAAGAATCTGCAACTCCTCCACAAATCGCTAAAACACCTGCCCCACGGTGGGCGCCAACCGTCGTGGTTCTAAGTCCGACAAGAGAATAGGGGTAGGTAAGGAGAGGCGAGGTCCTAGCTATGGAGTAGTTGTGAAGACAAGCCATGTCGAGTTCAGGCCCTTCTCGGAAGAAGTAACAGCCCCACGTCTCGGGCCCCGAGGCGGTCGAGTGGATTATGAATATGGGTATTACAAGAGTGCGAACCCCTCTATCTGTGGAGGGGGGTGGCTTATATAGAGTGCGCCAGGACCCCAGCCAGCCCACATAATGGAGAGGTTAAAGTACATTAAGCCTGGGGCGTTACTGGTAATGCCCCTCATAAAGCGCCTTAACTATCATTAAGTCTATTCAATAGCAAGCCGTTGCGTTGCAGGGTGCCTTCTGACCTTCTGGTGGTCGAGTGAGTCTTCATGGTCGAGTGAGTCTTCCATGGTCGAGTCCTTCCAGTCCAGTCGAGTGGATTCCTCTTTGGTCGACTGGAAGATGATCTCTTCTAAGAGTGTCCTTGGGTAGGACGTTTAGGTCAGGCCTATGACCCTACCCTAGGTACATGAATCCATCAGCCGGCTCTTGGCTGACTTGCCGGTTGTTGAGAAACCTGTACCGGGTATCCTTATGAACTATGAAAATCAAACTGTGATCACGAAAGTGAACAGCTCTAAGGATAACATGAAGTCATCAAGACACGTTCAGAGAAGGTTAAAGTCTGTCAGGAAAATGAGAAACTCCGGAGTTATTGCATTGGATTATATCCAAACGTCTAAAAATCTGGCAGATCCTTTTACTAAGGGTTTATCACGTAATGTGATAGATAATGCATCGAGGAGATGGGTATGAGACCCACAATATGAGTTGTTCACGGTGGTAACCTATTCTTTGTGATCGGAGATCCGTGAATTAGATGTGGAAGACAAGCTGTTGGTCAACTAAGAGGAGAGTATCCTTACTATTCACAATACCACTCCATGAAGATGCAATACTCTCCTAATCTGCATGGCAGGTTGATGTATATCTTAATGTGTTCTAAGTGGCTTATTTAAGCGAGAGATGTTATCCTGAGAACATCTTTTGAAGAACACACCTATATGAGTCGATTGTCAAACGTCGCAATCTATGAGAGTAGGGTTCTCTCTAGTAAACTCATGAAAGGTCACGGAGTATGACGATAAGCTCCACCCACGGGAAGACCCACGGTAGCCACGTGTCGGTCAAGGCTTATGTGAAGCTAGATTCATGAAAACTTGCTGTTCAAGGCCGATCCTTTATTCAAGTTGCTTACTAGTGTAGCATAGAGTTCTAGGTGGAAGTTCAACTTAACAGTCTCCACCGCAGCATCGGTATATAAAAGCAGTGTTTTGGAACCAAAGGCAAATTTCTGTGTGCCTCTCGGGATGCAAAAGGGATTGCTGGAATTTAGTCTATATTGGGCAGCCCAATAACTATTTCAGAAATTCCTAATAAATCCTAGAGGCCCACTTAGCCCATTTGTGCAAGGCAAGGGATACTACTAAAGTTTAGTCCCACATTGCTAGTCTAGTGGGAGTTGGACCTCCTTATAAGGGAGGTTCTTTCCCTACTAGTATGAGCATGAGAACAAGAGGGACATCCACGCGCGCTCCTCCTCCGCCGCCCGCCTCGCCACGCCACGCCTCGCCTCGTCACGACGCGCCGCGTCGCACCGCGGGTTGCGGGAATGAGCCGAGCCGATGTCTAAATTTTTGCCACGCACTACGGGTATACGAAAGGTCACTTGGGAGCTGGAATGTTTTGCGGTAGTGGACAATTAATATGAACGGCGCACCCTTCGCGTGCCGCCTGTTCACTTCGCCTCCCTCCGTTGCTTCAGCTCCCGACGCAACCTCTCGCCTCCTTCTCTTGCGCCTATAAAAGAGAGGTCGCTCCTCTCAGAGAGACGCACCAGAATCTCTTCCTCCTCTCGCCACAAGTTCCTGAGCACTGCGCTGCTGTTGTCTTCCTCATCCCGGCTTGCGGCGGCACCATGAGTCGGGACAAGAGGCCTCCGGAACCGCACCTTTTGAGTCTGTCACGGGAGAAGGGTGATAAGGTTTTTGGGGAGCGCTCTGCGCGACTACTGGCTGCTTCATCACGGACGATCCGGTCGCCGACGACTACTTCCCCGACGACGACTTCTTTCCTGACGTCGACAACCTCCTCGACGACATGGCTGGCGAGGACACCGACCCCAAGTCCAGTGCTACTGCTGCTGCTGTCCCGTATGTCTTCTTCTTTCATCACATGTCCCGCCACAGTTACCTCTACTAGTACTTGCCCTACATATGTTAGATTCTACTTCATATATGCAACTAGTTCTCTTATCGCTATAGATATGTTAGGCTACGGTTCATATATCTGAAGCTATTTACCTTCACTCTGTCAGAACGCATGACTTGCTTTATCTCTACTATTTTACTCATGCTTTATCTAGTATTTCTGTTAATAAAATCATTTGGGAAATTGCTCATATTTCCAACAATCCAAAAACCTTATTATAGGCAATTTACCTCGAATGGTTTCTTTGCTTCCATGAGACCTCCTATGTTTGAGGGTATCCACTATAAGAGGTGGCGCGTGAGAGTAGTCTTATGGTTTCAAACCATGAGTTGCTATGACGCCACGCTTGGCAAACCTGAAGGAGAGCTTGATGCTCAACAAGCACAAGCTTTTCGGAAAATGGATACTCTGTTTAAGGCTGCTCTCTTGAGTGTTCTTGGAGAGAACATAGTTGATGCTTATGCGTCAATTGATAATGGAAAAGATATGTGGGATGCACTCGAGGCCAAGTTTGGGGTCTCGGATGTTGCATCGAGCTGTACATCATGGAGCAATTCTATGATTACAGGATGGTGAAGAGCGCCCGTGGTTGAGCAAGCTCATGAGATATAGTCGTTTGCTAGAGAACTTGAGCACTTGGTTTATGCGCCACGGACAAGTTTGTTGCGGGGTATCATCACTAAGCTTCCTCCTTCATGGAGGAACTTTGCTACTTATCTTGAAGCATAAGAGGCAGGAGTTTTCCGTCCGGATCTCATTGGCACTCTTGATGTGGAAGAAAAGGCGAGAGCAAAGGACACACGTGCTCGAGGTATTGAGGAGGATCTAGTGCCAATGTGGTGCGAAGCGAACTTCCAGCCCCACAAGTTCAAGAACAAGGGCAAGTTTGATGGTAAAGCAAAGTTTGATGGGAAGAACAAGGCTGTGCAACACACGAACTTCAAGAAGAAGAATGGCAAGAAGAAAGGTGCTTGTCATGTGTGTGGAGATCCCGATCATTGGGCTCCTAGTTGCCCCAATCGCTATGACAAGCGTAATCACAGGAAAAGCGGCAAGACCGCTAATGTTGTCATCGGAGACATTGACATGAAGGATGTTGGGTATGGTATATTTCCACTATTCTTTCAGTATGTCATTCTCTGATTGGTTAATTGACACGGTGCTAATGTGCATGTATGCGGTGATATTTCCATGTTTTGTCTTATCGGATCGCGAGGACTTCAACCGTGCTGATGGGCAGCGGTTCAAGTGCTTCGTTCGTGGTGTTGGCACGGTCGATCTGAAGTTTACTTGGGGAAGATCGTCTTGGTCAAGAACGTGCATTATGTCCCCTCGTCAATAAAAATCTTGTTAGCGGATCTCTTACGTGTAGAGATGGCTACAAGCTTGTCTTTGAGTCGAATAAATTTGTAATATCCAAGTATGGAACCTTTGTCGGTAAAGGCTATGAGTCAGGAGGCCTGTTTCGTTTATCCTTATCAGATGTTTGCAATAAAGTTGTTAATCATATTTGCAACAATAGTGAATCAAATGTGTGGCATTCACGACTTTGTCATGTTAACTTTGGTTGCATGTCGCGACTAGCGAAGTTGAACTTAATCCCTAGTTTCACCACCGTTAAGGGATCTAAGTGTCAAGTGTGTGTGCAAGCTAAGCAACCTCGTAAATCTCACGTGATGCGAGACGAGAAATCTTGCACCACTAGAACTTATACATTCAGATCTATGTGAAATGAATGGTGTTTTGACAAAAGGTGGAAAGAAATATTTCATGGCGTTAATTGGCGACTCCACTAGATCTTGCTGTGTGTATCTTCGAAATCTAAGGATGAGGCTTTGAACTTTTCAAGATCTATAAAGCTGAAGTGGAAAACCAACTTGATCGGAAAATCAAGAGGCTTAGGTCCGACCGTGGTGGATAGTATTTTTCCAATGAATTTGATGCTTTTTGTGCGGAACATGGTATAATCCATGAGAGGACGCCTCCCTACTCACCTCGGTCAAATGGGGTGGCGAAAGAAAGAACCGTACTCTAACTGATTTGGTTAACGCCATGTTAGACACATCGGGTCTATCCAAGGCATGGTGGGGGGAGGCGATATTGACAACATGTCATGTCCTAAATCGAGTCCCCACAAAGAACAAAGAGATAACTCCATTCGAGGAATGGGAGAAGAAAAGGTTAAAACTCTCTTATCTGCGAACATGGGGTTGTTTGGCGAAAGTCAATGTTCCAATTCCAAAGAAGCGGAAGCTTGGACCAAAGAGCGTGGATTGTGTTTTCTGGGATATGCTTTTCATAGCATTGGCTATAGATTCTTGGTTGTAAAATCTGAGGTACGGACATGCACGTTGGTACGATCATGGAGTCGAATGATGCGACTTTCTTTGAAGATATCTTTCCCATGAAGGATATGGCTACCTCATCTAATCGGGAGATGCCTAGTTCATCGAATCAGAACCGATTACAATTCTTGAACCTGCCATTTCGATGGAACACTTTGAAAGTCTGTGGAGGAGAACAATGAAGTTCCTACTAGGAGCAAGAGACAGAGGACTGCAAAGTCCTTTGGTGATGATTTTCTTGTGTATCTCATAGATGACACTCCAGTTCTATTTCAGAGGCCTATGCATCGAAGATGCCGACTCTTGGAAGGAAGCGGTTAAATGGCGAGATGGATTCCATCTTGGCGAATGAAACTTGGGAGATAACTGATCGTCCTTATGGGTGTAAACCTATAGGATGCAAATGGGTATTCAAGCAGAAGCTTAGGCCCGATGGTACTATTGAAAAGTACAAGGCTCGGCTCGTGGCTAAGGGTTATACCCAAAAGGATGGTGAAGACTTCTTTGATACTTACTCACCTGTGGCTCGACTGACCACTATTCGAGTTCTACTTTCACTAGCTGCCTCACATGGTCTTCTCGTTCATCAAATGGATGTTAAGACTGCTTTCCTGAATGGAGAGTTGGATGAGGAAATATATATGGAACAACCAGATGGATTTGTAATAGATGGTCGGGAAGGAAAGTGTGCAAGTTCTTTGAAGTCTTTATGCGGACTCAAGCAAGCACCCAAACAATGGCATGAGAAGTTCAAAAGAACTTTAACAGCGCAGCTTTGTTGTGAACGAAGTTGACAAATGTGTGTACTATCGCCATGGTGGGGCGAGGAGTTATGCTTTGCTTGTATGTTGATGACATACTGATTTTCGGAACAAATCTGAATGTTATTAAGGAGGTCAAGGATTTCCTATCTCGTTGTTTTGAGATGAAGGATTTAGGAGTGGCTGATGTCATTCTAAACATCAAATTGTTGAGAGATGATGATGGTGGGATTACATTGCTTCAATCTCACTATGTGGAAAAGATCTTGAGTCGCTTTGGCTATAGTGATTGCAAGCCCTCTCCAACACCATATGATGCTAGCGCGTTGCTTCGAAGAATCGAAGAATTGCTAGAGATCAATTGAAGTATTCTCAGATTATTGGCTCGCTTATGTACTTAGCTGCTACAAGACTCGACATCTCTTTTGCTGTTAGCAAGCTGAGCCAGTTTGTCTCAAAACCGGAGATGTGCATTGAAAGCTCTAGAGAGAGTTTTGCGTTATTTGAAAGGCTTTGTAAATTATGGAATTCACTACTTTGGGCACCCAAAGGTGCTTGAAGGGTATAGTGACTCAAAGCGGATCTCGAGATCTTGATGAGATAAAGGCCACGAGCGGATATGTGTTCACTCATGGAGGTGGCGCTGTTTCTTGAAGTCTTGCAAGCAGACCATCTTAACGAGGTCAACTATGGAAGCAGAACTCACAAGCACTAGATACAGCTACGGTTGAAGCAGATTGGCCGCCGGCTCTTGAATGACTTGCGGTTGTTGAGAAACCTGTACGGGTATCCTTATGAACTGTGACAATCAAAGCTGTGATCACGAAAGTGAACAGCTCTAAGGATAACATGAAGTCATCAAGACACGTTCGAGAGAAGGTTAAAGTCTGTCGGGAAAATGAGAAACTCCGAGTTATTGCATTGGATTATATCCAAACGTCTAAAAATCTGGCAGATCCTTTTACTAAGGGTTTATCACGTAATGTGATAGATAATGCATCGAGGAGATGGGTATGAGACCCACAATATGAGTTGTTCACAGTGGTAACCTATTCTTTGTGATCGGAGATCCGTGAATTAGATGTGGAAGACAAGCTGTTGGTCATTTGAGAGGAGAGTATCCTTACTATTCACAATACCACTCCATGAAGATGCAATACTCTCCTAATCTGCATGGCAGGTTGATGTATATCTTAATGTGTTCTAAGTGGCTTATTTAAGCGAGAGATGTTATCTGCAGAACATCTTTTGAAGAACACACCTATATGAGTCGATTGTCAAACGTCGCAATCTATGAGAGTAGGGTTCTCTCTAGTAAACTCATGAAAGGTCACGGAGTATGGCGCATAAGCTCCACCCATGGGAAGACCCACGGTAGACACGATCGGTCAAGGCTTATGTGAAGCTAGATTCTGAAAACTTGCTGTTCAAGGCCCGATCCACTGTTCAACTTGCTTACTAGTGTAGCATAGAGTTCTAGGTGGAAGTTCAACTTAACAGTCTCCACTGCAGATACGGTATATAAAGCAGTGTTTTGGAACCAAAGGCAAATTTACTGTGTGCCTCACGGGATCTGGGGGATTGCTGGAATTTAGTCTATATTGGGCAGCCCAATAACTATTTCAGAAATTCCTAATAAATCCTAGAGGCCCACTTAGCCCATTTGTGCAAGGCAAGGGATACTACTAAAGTTTAGTCCCACATTGCTAGTCTAGTGGGAGTTTGACCTCCTTACAAGGGAGGTTCTTTCCCTACTAGTACGAGCATGAGAACAAGAGGGACATCCACGCGCGCTCCTCCTCCACCGCCCGCCTCGCCACGCCACGCCTCGCCTCGTCACGGCCACGCCGCGTCGCGCAAGGAGATTATGGAATGAGCCGAGCCGATGTCTAAATTTTGCCACGCACTACGGGTATCTGAAAGGTCACTTGGGAGCTGGAAAGTTTTGCGGTAGTGGACAATTAATATGAACGGCGCACCCTTCGCATGCCGCTGTTCGCCGCCTCCCTCCGTTGCTTCAGCTCCCGGCGCAACCTCTCGCCTCCTTCTCTTGCGCCTATAAAGAGAGGTCGCTCCTCTCGAGAGACGCACAGAATCTCTTCCTCCTCTCGCCACAAGTTCTCGAGCCTGCGCTGCTATTGTCTTCCTCATCCCGGCTTGCGGCGTGCACCGCGAGTCGGGAAGAGGGCCTCGGAACCGCACCTTTTGAGTCTGTGTGACGGAGAAGGGTGATAAGGTTTTGGGGGCGCTCTGCGCGACTACTAGCTGCTTCATCACGGACGATCCGTCGCCGACGACTACTTCCCGACGACGACTTCTTCCCCGGCGTCGACAACCTCCTCGGCGACATGGTGGCGAGGACACCGACCCCAAGTCCGGTGCTCGCTGCTGCTGCTGTCCGTATGTCTTCTTCTTTCTCATCACATGTCCCGCCACAGTTACCTCTACTAGTACTTGCCCTACATATGTTAGATTCTACTTCATATATGCAACTAGTTCTACTTATGCGCTATAGATATGTTAGGCTACGGTTCATATATGCGAAGCTATTTACCTTCACTCTGTAACGCATGACTTGCTTTATCTACTATTTTACTCATGCTTTATCTAGTATTTCATTAATAAAATCATTTGGGAAATTGCTCATATTTCCAACAATCCAAAAACCTTATTATAGGCAATTTACCTCGAATGGTTTTGCTGCTTCCATGAGACCTCCTATGTTTGAGGGTATCCACTATAAGAGGTGGCGCGTGAGAGCAGTCTTATGGTTTCAAACCATGAGTTGCTATGACGCCACGCTTGGCAAACCTGAAGGAGAGCTTGATGCTCAACAAGCACAAGCTTTTCAGAAAATGGATACTCTGTTTAAGGCTGCTCTCTTGAGTGTTCTTGGAGAGAACATAGTTGATGCTTATGCATCAATTGATAATGGAAAAGATATGTGGGATGCACTCGAGGCCAAGTTTGGGGTCTCGGATGCTGGCACTGAGCTGTACATCATGGAGCAATTCTATGATTACAGGATGACTGAAGAGCGCTCCGTGGTTGAGCAAGCTCATGAGATCTGATCGTTTGCTAGAGAACTTGAGCACTTGGTTATGCGCTACGGACAAGTTTGTTGCGGGGTATCATCACTAAGCTTCCTCCTTCATGGAGGAACTTTGCTACTCTTGAAGCATAAGAGGCAGGAGTTTTCCGTCCGGATCTCATTGGCACTCTTGATGTGGAAGAAAAGGCGAGAGCAAAGGACACACGTGCTCGAGGTATTGAGGAGGATCTAGTGCCAATGTGTGCATGTAGCGAACTTCCAGCCCCACAAGTTCAAGAACAAGGGCAAGTTTGATGGTAAAGCAAAGTTTGATGGGAAGAACAAGGCTGTGCAACACACGAACTTCAAGAAGAAGAATGGCAAGAAGAAAGGTGCTTGTCATGTGTGTGGAGATCCTGATCATTGGGCTCCTAGTTGCCCCAATCGCTATGACAAGCGTAATCACAGGAAAGGCGGCAAGACCGCTAATGTTGTCATCGGAGACATTGATATGAAGGATGTTGGGTATGGTATATTTCCACTATTCTTTCAGTATGTCATTCTCTGATTGGTTAATTGACACGGTGCTAATGTGCATGTATGCGGTGATATTTCCATGTTTTCGTCTTATCGGACGCGAGGACTTCAACCATGCTGATGGGCAACGGTTCAAGTGCTTCATTCGTGGTGTTGGCACGGTCGATCTGAAGTTTACTTGGGGAAGATCGTGCGGTCAAGAACGTGCATTATGTCCCTCCGTCAATAAAAATCTTGTTAGCGGATCTCTTACGTGTAGAGATGGCTACAAGCTTGTCTTTGAGTCGAATAAATTTGTAATATCCAAGTATGGAACCTTTGTCGGTAAAGGCTATGAGTCGGGAGGCCTGTTTCGTTTATCCTTATCGATGTTTGCAATAAAGTTGTTAATCATATTTGCAACAATAGTGAATCAAATGTGTGGCATTCACGACTTTGTCATGTTAACTTTGGTTGCATGTCGCGACTAGCTAAGTTGAACTTAATCCTAGTTTCACCACCGTTATGGGATCTAAGTGTCAAGTGTGTGTGCAAGCTAAGCAACCTCGTAAATCTCACGTGATCATGGAGACGAGAAATCTTGCACCACTAGAACTTATACATTCAGATCTATGTGAAATGAATGGTGTTTTGACAAAAGGTGGAAAGAAATATTTCATGGCGTTAATTGACGACTCCACTAGATATCGCTGTGTGTATCTTCGAAATCTAAGGATGAGGCTTTGAACTTTTCAAGATCTATAAAGCTGAAGTGGAAAACCAACTTGATCGGAAAATCAAGAGGCTTAGGTCCGACCGTGGTGGAAGTATTTTTCCAATGAATTTGATGCTTTTTATGCGGAACATGGTATAATCCATGAGAGGATGCCTCCTACTCACCTCGGTCAAATGGGGTGGCCGAAAGAAAGAACCGTACTCTAACTGATTTGGTTAACGCCATGTTAGACACATCGGGTCTATCCAAGGCATGGTGGGGGGAGGCGATATTGACAACATGTCATGTCCTAAATCGAGTCCCCACAAAGAACAAAGAGATAACTCCATTCGAGGAATGGGAGAAGAAAAGGTTAAAACTCTCTTATCTGCGAACATGGGGTTGTTTGGCGAAAGTCAATGTTCCAATTCCAAAGAAGCGGAAGCTTGGACCAAAGGCGTGGATTGTGTTTTCTGGGATATGCTTTTCATAGCATTGGCTATAGATTCTTGGTTGTAAAATCTGAGGTACCGGACATGCACATTGGTACGATCATGGAGTCGAATGATGCGACTTTCTTTGAAGATATCTTTCCCATGAAGGATATGGCTACCTCATCTAATCAGGAGATGCCTAGTTCATCGAATCAAGAACCGATTACAATTCTTGAACCTGCCATTTCGATGGAACACTTTGAAAGTCTGTGGAGGAGAACAATGAAGTTCCTACTAGGAGCAAGAGACAGAGGACTGCAAAGTCCTTTGGTGATGATTTTCTTGTGTATCTCATAGATGACACTCCAGTTCTATTTCAGAGGCCTATGCATCCAAGATGCCGACTCTTGGAAGGAAGCGGTTCGTAGCGAGATGGATTCCATCTTGGCGAATGAAACTTGGGAGATAACTGATCGTCCTTATGGGTGTAAACCTATAGGATGCAAATGGGTATTCAAGAAGAAGCTTGGGCCCGATGGTACTATTGAAAAGTACAAGGCTCGGCTCGTGGCTAAGGGTTATACCCAAAAGGAAGGTGAAGACTTCTTTGATACTTACTCACCTGTGGCTCGATCGACCACTATTCGAGTTCTACTTTCACTAGCTGCCTCACATGGTCTTCTCGTTCATCAAATGGATGTTAAGACCGCTTTCTGAATGGAGAGTTGGATGAGGAAATATATATGGAACAACCAGATGGATTTGTAATAGATGGTCAGGAAGGGAAAGTGTGCAAGTTGCTGAAGTCTTTGTACGGACTCAAGCAAGCACCCAAACAGTGGCATGAGAAGTTCAAAAGAACTTTAACAGGCGCAGGCTTTGTTGTGAACGAAGCTGACAAATGTGTGTACTATCGCCATGGTGGGGGCGAGGGAGTTATGCTTTGCTTGTATGTTGATGACATACTGATTTTCGGAACAAATCTGAATGTTATTAAGGAGGTCAAGGATTTCCTATCTCGTTGTTTTGAGATGAAGGATTTAGGAGTGGCTGATGTCATTCTAAACATCAAATTGTTGAGAGATGATGATGGTGGGATTACATTGCTTCAATCTCACTATGTGGAAAAGATCTTGAGTCGCTTTGGCTATAGTGACTGCAAGCCCTCTCCAACACCATATGATGCTAGCGTGCTGCTTCGAAAGAATCGAAGAATTGCTAGAGATCAATTGAAGTATTCTCGCATTATTGGCTCGCTTATGTACTTAGCGGTGCTACAAGACCGACATCTCTTTTGCTGTTAGCAAGCTGAGCCGGTTTGTCTCAAAACCGGGAGATGTGCATTGGAAAGCTCTAGAGAGAGTTTTGCGTTATTTGAAAGGCACTTTAAATTATGGAATTCACTACACTGGGCACCCAAAGGTGCTTGAAGGGTATAGTGACTCAAACTGGATCTCAGATGCTGATGAGATAAAGGCCACGAGCGGATATGTGTTCACTCATGGAGGTGGCGCTGTTTCTTGGAAGTCTTGCAAGCAGACCGTCTTAACGAGGTCAACTATGGAAGCAGAACTCACAGCACTAGATACAGCTACGGTTGAAGCAGATTGGCTTCGCCGGCTCTTGAACGAGGTGAACAGCTCTAAGGATAACATGAAGTCATCAAGACACGTTCAGAGAAGGCTAAAGTCTGTCAGGAAAATGAGAAACTCCGGAGTTATTGCATTGGATTATATCCAAACGTCTAAAAATCTGGCAGATCCTTTTACTAAGGGTTTATCACGTAATGTGATAGATAATGCATCGAGGGAGATGGGTATGAGACCCACAATATGAGTTGTTCACAGTGGTAACCTATTCTTTGTGATCGGAGATCCCGTGAATTAGATGTGGAAGACAAGCTGTTGGTCAACTGAGAGGAGAGTATCCTTACTATTCACAATACCACTCCATGAAGATGCAATACTCTCCTAATCTGCATGGCAGGTTGATGTATATCTTAATGTGTTCTAAGTGGCTTATTTAAGCATAGATGTTATCTGCAGAACATCTTTTGAAGAACACACCTATATGAGTCGATTGTCAAGCGTCGCAATCTATGAGAGTAGGGTTCTCTCTAGTAAACTCATGAAAGGTCACGGAGTATGACGATAAGCTCCACCAAGGGAAGACCCACGGTAGCCACGATCGGTCAAGGCTTATGTGAAGCTAGATTCATGAAAACTTGCAGTTCAAGGCCCGATCCTTTGTTCAAGTTGCTTACTAGTGTAGCATAGAGTTCTAGGTGGAAGTTCAACTTAACAGTCTCCACCTGCGATACCGGTATATAAAACAGTGTTTTGGAACCAAAGGCAAATTTCTGTGTGCCTCACGGGATCAGTGCGGGATTGCTGGAATTTAGTCTATATTGGGCAGCCCAATAACTATTTCAGAAATTCCTAATAAATCCTAGAGGCCCACTTAGCCCATTTGTGCAAGGCAAGGGATACTACTAAAGTTTAGTCCCACATTGCTAGTCTAGTGGGAGTTGGACCTCCTTATAAGGGAGGTTCTTTCCCTACTAGTACGAGCATGAGAACAAGAGGGACATCCACGCGTGCTCCTCCTCCGCCGCCCGCCTCGCCTCGTCACGACGCGCCGCGTCGCGCCGCGGGTTGCGGGAATGAGCCGAGCCGATGTCTAAATTTTTGCCACGTACTACGGGTATACGAAAGGTCACTTGGGAGCTGGAAAGTTTTGCGGTAGTGGAAAATTAATATGAACGGCGCACCCTTCGCGTGCCGCCTGTTCACTTCGCCTCCTCCGCGTTGCTTCAACTCCCGACGCAACCTCTCGCCTCCTTCTCTTGCGCCTATAAAGAGAGGTCGCTCCTCTCGAGAGAGACGCACTGAATCTCTTCCTCCTCTCGCCACAAGTCCTCGAGCACTGCGCTGCTGTTGTCTTCCTCATCCCGGCTTGCGGCGTGCACCACGAGTCGGGACAGTAGGCCTCCGGAACCGCACCTTTTGAGTCCTGTACGGGAGAAGGGTGATAAGGTTTTTGGGGAGCGCTCTGCGCGACTACTGGCTGCTTCATCACGGACGATCCGGTCGCCGACGACTACTTCCCCGACGACGACTTCTTCCCTGACGTCGACAACCTCCTCGACGACATGGCTGGCGAGGACACCGACCCCAAGTCCAGTGCTACTGCTGCTGCTGTCCCGTATGTCTTCTTCTTTCTGTCACATGTCCTGCCACAGTTACCTCTACTAGTACTTGCCCTACATATGTTAGATTCTACTTCATATATGCAACTAGTTCTACTGTCTGCTATAGATATGTTAGGCTACGGTTCATATATGCAGAAGCTATTTACCTTCACTCTGTCAGAACGCATGACTTGCTTTATCTCTACTATTTTACTCATGCTTTATCTAGTATTTCTGTTAATAAAATTATTTGAGAAATTTCTCATATTTCCAACAGATTTTCCCTTGAAAAAGGGCAATGTCGATGGCCTCGTGATGTAGCGCCCCCCGGAGGACTGAGTTGCTCTCGCCGCTCGGTCGGCAAGTGGACACGATGACACGATGACCCACCGGAGCCGCCTCGGCGGGAGCTGGCCGGCGGCGGAGCGCCATGGTCTGCAGATGGCGCCTGCTCGGACGTTGTCCGCGAGGGACGTGAGGTGGCGGAGGACCGGGAGCAGGAGATCATCTGGCAGGTACGCCCAAGAAGCAAGAGTCTTTCGCCATCGCGATTGATTGATTGATTCACCAAAACCTAGGCTAGGCGTGACTTCCGCGCGTGCACAATTATTTCTGTTTTCGCTAGGAGCAAGTCACGCTCAACTTTGTGCGCCGCGCCTCGCATGAGTCAACGTTAAGCACGGCGCGTTTCTGTTCCTTCCGAGCGCGGCGCGTTGCGTTGCGTTAGGCACAACCGGCGTGGCGTGCTCGTAATTGGCCACAGCCAGCCACGGTTCAACTAATTAAGCATGCACATGAATGTGCCAATACTACAAGGCAAAGTGATTCGTGTTTCTAACGAAATGAGTCCAGCTATTGAAACTGGAGGGACGTGCAAATAAATATTACTGAAACGAAACACATCGAGCCAAACATTGGTAAACGATATGAAGTCCCTTGGATGTAAAATTAAAGATACAGTTAGAAATTATACATGTAAACCAGCTAATCTCTATCTGTTCTCTACTATTTAAAAATATTGTAAGATTCCATGTTTCATTGTTCTTCTCATCATCCTTTCATCCAACCTTCCCCAAATGATAACCAATCATGGTAATTACTTACCTTCTGAACCAATTTCACTTTTATTTACTTAGCAAACTTCACATCAAACTATAAGATAAAATCATGGGCACGATTTGATAAAACATTCATTTACACAATCGCATTAGTATGTGCAGGTAAATCACAAGCCAACGTACTGAGTAAATATTTATACCCCATTACAACGCATGGGCATTGTCGTAATAACCATACAAAAATGCATACAATTTTTTTGGACCATTGGACAAACAATTAGGAATACAACTACTTGAACGATAAATGCTGGCACATGCATGTTGATGACTTAATTAAACTTGGCGATGAAAAAACCATGATGGAAACCGCCCGCTCTTCCACGGCAGCGATGGCATTGACTCACGCAACAAAGGGGTGAATGTCTTGTCTCTAACGTTGTACACGCCAAAGTCGCCGAGAGGTGTGTTCGGCTTCCTCGACACATAGAGGTTCTTCGGGAAGTAGATACAGTCTTCTCGAACTCCATGACCGGCGGGCAAAGACTTAGAGCATCTCCAACAGCCGCGCTATACTAGCGCCACGCCGGAAAAAACGCCATTTTAGTGCGCGCGCAACGCGTCGCACCGCTCCAGCGGGCGCCCAAAAAACGCGCGCGCGCTAAAACGAGTTGGGCGCGCTGGTGAATGCCCCATCCCACGCTGTTGATTTGGAGCGTTCACTTCCGCGCGCGGCACACTCTCGCGCGCGCGAACTCTCATTTCTTCTACCGCGCTCGTTGCTCTCCCGCTCTCTCCCCCCATCCGCTCGCGCCGCCGCCGCCGCCGCTCACGCCCCATCCGCTCTTCCCCAGCCTATCCCGGCGCCGCCCCCGCGCCCGCCGGCGACTCCGACGTCCTCCGAACAGCGCCGACGGCTCGCTTCCGCGCCGCGCCCGCAAGGTGTTCGACAAAAAACCTACAAGGTATGTATTGCTTCAAACTGAATTTGGTGCATATTTTGAATTGTAGTTTTGATAGTATAGTATTGAACATTGTAGATGAGTTCGTCGCATGATTCATCCAAGATGAATTTGATATGGAAGAGGAGGAGGATCTTGCAATGATCATAGCAATGCATATCAATAAAAACCGAAGCACGGTGGTTCGGTTATGGGTCGGGAAAAATTTGGAGAGATAGGATTGATGCCCATAACAGATTGATGAAGAACTATTTCGTGGAGAATCCCACATACCCGAGTCATATTTTCGTCGCGCGGTTTAGGATGAGCACAGACTTGTTCAAGCGCATTGCAGAGAAACTAGCGATTCATGACCGTTTTTCCAGCAAAGGAGGAATGCTGCTGGAGAGCTCGGGCATAGCACCTTTCTGAAGGTGACAGCCGCTGCGCGTATGTTGGCATACGGTATCGGCCGATCTAGTTGATGATCACTTGGCTATGGGTGAGAGCCAAGCCATCATGTGTGTCAAGCGCTTTGCGGTGAGAATTGTGCAAGTGTTTGGCGAGGAGTATTTGAGATCTCCTACTGCTGAAGGCGCGCAAGGCTATTGGCGATGAACAAATCTCGCGGCTTTCCTGGCATGCTTGGCTCAATAGATTGCATGCATTGGAGTTGGAAGAATTGTCCAAAGGCATGGCATGGGCAATTCCACGGCCAAAAAGGGTTCCACTATAATCCTTGAAGCGGTGGCGATCAGGAGACTTGGATATGGCATGCATTCTTTGGAATGCCTGGATCTTTGAATGACATCAATGTTGTCAACGGTCACCACTGATGAATAAGATTGCGAATGGTGAGTTGCCACGGTTCAGTTTGTAGCAAATGGCCATACGTACAACTATGGCTATTATCTAGCGGATGGCATCTATCCAAAGTGGCAAACCTTCGTGAAGCCGTTGAAAAGCCGAAGGTAAGAAAATCTTGATTTCCACAATGCTCAGGCAGCTGCTAGAAAAGATGTCGAGAGAGCATTTGGGATTTTGCAAGCCCAATTTGCTATTGTGAGAGGACCGGCTAGATTTTGGGATCAAAAAATGCTTTGGTACATAATGCACGCTTGTGTGATCATGCACAACATGATCATCGAGGATGGCGTGGCCAAGATTTAGACTACTCACAGTATGAGCTCTTGGGACATCCCGTGCGAGTGCGACGGAGGGCTGAAAGGGTAGCCCGTTTTGTTGCCTCCTATCATGCCATTCGGCGTCCCGCAACGCACAATGATCTTCAGAAGGATCTGATTGAAGAGTGGTGGGCATGGCATGGACAACAACGAGCATGATTTCATTGCATTTTATGTATTGTATTGTATTGTTCATGAACTATTGGTTGTGTTTATTTATTGCATTATTTGTTGTACTGTGAGATAAAACTATTTGTTTCAGTTGTAAACTATTTTATTGTTGATTTATTTGTTTGTTTTAATCGTTTTTCTTCTATTTGTTGAACTATATATGTGCTTTGCGCGCGCTGCATTTTTGCGCGCCGCTGGAAGCAGCAGGCGTCTTGTATGTGAATAGCGCTTCTTGTGGCGCGAAAAACAGCCTAAGCTTGGCGCTATATAGTTTTTAGGCTTGCCGCGCGCGCCTGTTGGAGATGCTCTTAGAGCAAGACCTGCTCACAAAGAGCGCCCGGCCTTCTAGGCTGCCGTCCAACTTCTTCCACTGGCCTTCGCTCATATCTGCCTCCCACACCTGCAAGCAGAATGTTCTTCTACCTTCCGGGAAGCAGGGCATCCATGGGCGGCGGAGCCATCGCTTCACCATCAAGAGCTTGCCGCCAGACTCAACTAGATATGGCTCGACCAGGGGGTCAGCGAAAACGTGTTCTTCATCTTGCTTGAAAACGTCTTCTTCATCTTGCTCATGTTGCTGCCATGACCACGGGTTCTTTATCAAATCTAAACCCCACCGCACTTTTGGTTCGACGCCTGGCGGCGTCGGCTTGTCGAGGTGACCATTCATGAGGTTGAGGTTCGAGAGGACATGTCTGATGGAGAGGGCGTAGATCTGCCCTTGAAACAGAGCCATGTCGACGGCCTCGTAAGCCAACACCAGCAGGCATGAGTTGCTCTCTCCAGCCGGCCGGCAAGTAGAAACGAAGATTTTGTTTTCGAGCAGGACGGCGACGATGGGGTCGTCCGGCGCTGAAGATGACACCACCTTTCCTATAGCCACCGTGGGCTCGTGTGGGTCATGGGGGGTGCGCCTGAGCTCGTTTGGCTTTCGGTGCCGGAGGTTGTCATACCGCAAGATAGCAGCCAGCTCAGGGAGATCGGTCCTGGCACCGGAGAGAGCGTTCATGAGGGAGCAGCTGCCGTCGCGCTGGTGCACGAGAAACAACATGTTCTCGCGGGCGCTGTAGCGCCAGCAGTCAACGGGGAGACGCAGGCGGTAGTGCGGGTGCGGCGCGCTGTCGTTGGCGAGGTCGAAGAGGGTGCTGTCGCCGAACACGACCCAGGGGAGCCGCGTCGGTGGGAGCAGGCTGGAGGCGGAGCGCCACGACCTGCAGACGGCGCCTGCTCGGACGCGGTCCAAGAGGGACGTGAGGTGGTGGAGGACCAGGAGCAGGAGATCCGGTTGCAGGTCCGTCCATGCAGACTGGCGCTGGTCTGTCGCCATCATGATTCACGAAAACCTAGCTTTGGTTGATGATTCTGGTAAGAAAATAAAGCGTACGTGCGCGGTTCTATTTAGTCTAGGTTAAACCGCCATTGCTTTCCTTTTTAAACAAGTCTACCTGTCTGTCTATTTATCTTGTGTGCTCAAATCTATCTAACCAGTTTTTATTTCAAAATTACAGAAAAAACGAACTCCTATGATTGCATGATTAGGAAGGTGATTGTATGCCCAGACGTAGCTATCTAAGATCAATTTTTTTTACTTTACAAAATCTTGAAGCTACATGGCAAGAATTTGCATTTATACAACCCCTTCTGTCCGGTGTTCCCTCATGGACCGAAGGGACTTTTTCCTGGACCGAAGAGGTATATTCATGGCCCACTGAGACAAAGACATTGTCTTCATTTGTGGCCACGCCGAAGATCTAGTCTTCGTTCGTTCCCCTCACAAACAAAGAATTTTGGGATAAGATCGGGGCCTTCTTCTTTCTCCGAACGGCTGCCATTTCTGTCTATCTCACTACAAAAATCTGCGCTAATCTGTGATGAAAACCCTTGTGACGAAAAATAAACTATCACCTAAGAACTTGTTCTGTGAAGGTTTTCTGTCACAAGTTGTTTTCCCCCAGATCAGCCCCCTTAGGTTCATTGGTGACGTTCTGGCCTTGTTTTAAACAATGAATTTGGCCATCATCCATATTCAGCGACAATTTGTACTGTCATGAAAAATGTTCGACGGGTTGCACTACCAGAATAACCGACAATGCCGACGGCCAAACCTATGCCGACGGCCCCCGTCGGCATAGAATAGATGGGTGTATCCCGACGGCCCAGCTCAAGTCGTCGGCGTATATCCATCGGTATAGGTCGGCCGACGGCATTGCAAGAAATGTGCCGATGGTGGCCGTCGGCATATCATGTGGGCCTGGCTACCCAGGCGGCGACGACCGTTAGACGGCGTCACGCGTACGCCGATGGGCTAACGGTGGTCGTCGGCATAGCTATGCCCACGTCACCGATCCGCGTCGCGCGCTACGTCACCGATCCGCGTCGCGTGCCACGTCATTCGAGCCGCTCGCCGGTCCGTGGAGTGGCATACCTATGCCGACGGCCTTGCTGTCGGCATAGGCCTAGCCCATGGATCTTGCCACGTCATCGATCCGCGCCCTACGCCACATCATCGATCCAGGGCTCTACCGTTCCGTGGCCGTAGCTGGGCCGATGGCATTGCCGTAGGCATAGATTTCTAATAGTATTTTAATATTTTATTTATTTTCTCTTATTTCCCTTTTAGTTTTTTCCAAAACTATTAACTTAAATCTGCCCCCCTCACGGGTGTCGCTGCCGCCGTGTCCCGAATGCGGGAAATGACCACATCGGGCCGACACGGAGGGAATCTTGGAGTGGTTGGGCCGGGACGGTGTTGGGGGGTGTAGCTATGGGCTGGGCTATGAAAACCAGGTGAAAAGGTCCACCGGTCAAATCCCCGTCCGGCGAAGGTCAAAGGGCTAGACCCGGGGGTCGTCTGTGTCCGGGTTAGACGGGACGGGGTACCTGGGGGGAGGGTAGCATTGCCGCCAGGTGATGCGGTGGGCCCTCCTACGGTTGTGGAAGCATGGTGGCAGGCGCAGGCACCCGGCACATGGCTCCGGGGTGTGCCCCCTCACGGGCCTCGCTGCCACTGTGTTCCGGAGGGGGGAAACGACCATGTCGGGCCGACACGGAGGGAATCTTTGGGTGGGTTGGGCCGGGACGGTGTTGGGGGGTGTAGCTATGGGCTGGGCGATGGCAACCATGTGAAAAGGTCCACCGGTCAAACCCCGTCTGGTGAAAGTCAAAGGGCTAGACCCGGCGGTCGTTTGTGTTAGGGTTAGACGGGACGGGGTACCTTGGGGGGGGAGGGGTAGCTATGCCGCGAGGTGTTGCGGTGGCCTCTCCTACGATTGTGGAAGCGTGGTGACAGGTGCAGGCACCCGACACACGGCTCCGGGGTGTGCACCCCTCACGGGCGTCGCTGACGCCATGTCCCGGAGGAGCAAAACGGCCACATCGGGCTGACACGGAGGGAATCTTGGGGTGGGTTGGTCCGGGACGGTGTTGGGGGGTGTAGCTATGGGCTGGGCTATGACAACCAGGTGAAAAGGTCCATCGGTAAAACCCCGTCCGGTGAAAGTCAAAGGGCTAGGTCCGGCGGTCATCATCTCCTGTGGTTAGGCGGGACGGGTACACGGGGTGGGGTAGCAATGCCGCCAGTTGTTGCGGTGGGCCCTCCTACGGTTGTGGAAGCGTGGTGGCAGGCGCAGGCACCCGACACGCGGCTCCGGGGCATGCCCCCCCTCACGGGCGTCGCTGCCGCCGTGTCATGGAGGGGCGAAACGGTCACATCGGGCAGACACAGAGGGAATCTTGGGGTGGTTGGGCCGGGACGGTGTTGGAGGGTGTAGCTATGTGCCAGGCTATGACAACCAGGTGAAAAGGTCCATCGGTTAAACCTCGTTCGGCGAAAGTCAAAGGGCTAGACCCGACGGTCGTCTGTGTTAGGGTTAGACGGGACGGGGTACCTGGGAGGGGGGGTAAGCAATGCCGCCGGGTGTTGCGGTGGGCCCTCCTACGGTTGTGGAAGCGTGGTGGCAGGTGCAGGCACCTGGCACGTGGCTCCGGGTGTTCCTTGTTGGGGAACGTAGTAATTTCAAAATTTTCCTACGCACATGCAAGATCATGGTGATGCATAGCAACGAGAGGGAGAGTGTTGTCTCGTACCCTCGAGACCCGGCGAAGCGATCACAACGTAGAGGAAGTAGTCAGACGTTCTCCTCGCGATCCGAGCGATCCCGGCGCCCGTTACTCGGCGCCCGAGTTCTTGACACACGACAGCTCGATGGCGCCCTCAGACTCCGATCCAGCCGAGTGTCGAGGGAGAGTTCGTCAAGACGATGGCGTGGTGACGATCTTGATGTGTTACCGGCGCAGGGCTTCGCCTAAGCTTCGCGACGATATGACCGAGGTGGAATATGGTGGAGGGGGGCACCGCACACGGCTAAGGAACGATCCGTAGATCAAACTTGTGTGTTCAAGGGTGCCCCCTGCCCCCGTATATAAAGGAGGGAGGGGGAGGCCGGCCGCCCCTATAGGCGTGTTAAGGAGGGGAGTCCTCCTCCTAGTTGGAGTAGGACTCCCCTTTCCTAGTCCAACTAGGAAGGGAGAAGGGGGAAGGAAAGAGAGGGAGAGGGAGAGGGAAAGGGGGGCCGCGCCCCCCCTCCTTGTCCTATTCGGACTCCCCTGGGGGGGGGGGCGCCACCTCCTGGTGCGGCCCCTCTCTCTCCCCTTTTGGCCCACTAAGGCCCATAACTTCCCCCGGGGGGTTCCGGTAACCCCTCCGGCACTCCGGTTTTCTCCGGAAACTTCCGGAACCTTTCCGGTGTCCAAATATAGCCGTCCAATATATCAATCTTTATGTCTCGACCATTCCGAGACTCCTCGTCATGTCCGTGATCACATCCGGGACTCCGAACTCCTTCGGTACATCAAAATACATAAACTCATAATAACATCGCATCGAAACCTTAAGCTTGCGGACCCTACGGTTCGAGAACAATGTAGACATGACCGAGACACGTCTCGGTCAATAACCAATAGCGGGACCTGGATGCCCATATTGGCTCCTACATATTCTCGAAGATCTTTATCGGTCAGACCGCATAACAACATACGTTGTTCCTTTGTCATCGGTATGTTACTTGCCCGAGATTCGATCGTCGGTATCAATACCTAGTTCAATCTCGTTACCGGCAAGTCTCTTTACTCGTTCCATAATACATCATCTCACAGCTAACTCATTAGTTGTATTGCTTGCAAGGCTTCATTGATGTGTATTACCGAGATGGCCCAGAGATACCTCTCCGACAATCGGAGTGACAAAACCTAATCTCGAAATACGCCAACCCAACATCTGCCTTTGGAGACACCTGTAGTACTCCTTTATAATAACCCGATTCGTTGTGACGTTTGGTAGCACCAAAGTGTTCCTCCGTAAACGGAGTTGCATAATCTCATAGTTACAGGAACATGTATATGTCATGGATAAAAGCAGTAGCAACATACTAAACGATCGTGTGCTAAGCTAATGGAATGGGTCATGTCAATCAGATCATTCTTCTAATGATGTGACCTTGTTAATCAAATAACAACTCCTTGTTCATGGTTAGGAAACATAACCATCTTTGATTAACAAGCTAGTCTAGTAGAGGCATACTAGTGACATCTTGTTTGTCTATACATTCACACATGTATCATGTTTCCGGTTAATACAATTCTAGCATGAATGATAAATATTTATCATGAAATAAGGAAATAAATAATAACTTTATTATTGCCTCTAGGGCATATTTCCTTGATCTCCCACTTGCACTAGAGTCAATAATCTAGATTACATAGTAATGATTCTAACACCCATGGAGTCTTGGTGCTGATCATGTTTTGCTCGTGGAAGAGGCTTAGTCAACGGTCCGCAACATTCAGATCCGTATGTATCTTGCAAATCTCTATGTCTCCCACGGACTAAGTCCCGGATGGAATTGAAGCGTCTCTTGATGTGCTTGGTCCTCTTGTGAAATCTGGATTCCTTTGCTAAGGCAATTGCTCCAAGATTGTCACGAAGATTTTCATTGGACCCGATGCACTAGGTATGACACCTAAATCGGATATGAACTCCTTCATCCGACTCCTTCATTAGCTGCTTCGAAGCTGCTATGTACTCCGCTTCACATGTAGATCCCGCCACGACGCTTTGTTTAGAACTGCACCAACCGACAGCTCCTCCGCTTAGTGTAAATACGATCCGTCTGCGATTTAGAATCGTCCGGATCGGTGTCAAAGCTTGCATCAACGTAACTGTTTAATGAGCTCTTTGTCACCTCCATATCGAGAAACATATCCTTAGTCCTTTTCGTATTTCAGATGTTCTTGACCGCTGTCCGATGATCCACTCTGGATTACTTTGGTACCTCCTGCTAAACTTATAGCAAGGCACACATCAGGTCGGTACATAGCATTGCATACATGATAGAGCCTATGGCTGAAGCATAGGAACATCTTTCATTTTCTCTCTATCTTCTGCAGTGGTCGGGCATTGAGTCTTACTCAACTTCACACCTTGTAACACGTGCAAGAACCCTTTCTTTGCTTGATCCATTTTGAACTTCTTCAAAATTTTGTCAAGGTATGTGCTTTGTGAAAGTCCAATTAAGCGTCTTGATCTATCTCTATAGATCTTAATGCCCAATATGTAAGCAGCTTCACCGAGGTCTTTCATTGAAAAACTCTTATTCAAGTATCCCTTTATGCTATCCAGAATTCTATATCATTTCCGATCAGCAATATGTCATCTACATATAATATCGTAAATGCTACAGAGCTCCCACTCACTTTCTTGTAAATACTGAGCTTCTCCAAAAGTCTGTACAAACCCAAATGCTTTGATATCAAAGCGTTTATTCCAACTCCGAGATGCTTGCACCAGTCCATAGATGGATCATTGGAGCTTGCATACTTTGTTAGCTCCTTTGGATCGACAAAACCTTCGGTTGCATCATATACAACTCTTCTTCCGTAAATCCATTCAGAATGCAGTCTTTACATCCATTTGCCAAATTTCATAATCATAAAATGCGGCAATTGCTAACATGATTCGGACAGACTTAAGCATCGCTACGGGTGAGAAGGTCTCATCGTAGTCAATCCCTTGAACTTGTCGAAACCCTTTGCGACAAGTCGAGCTTTGTAGACGATGAACATTACCGTCGGCGTCGGTCTTCTTCTTGAAGATCCACTTGTTTTCTATTGCTTGCCTACCCTCGGGAAAGTCAACCAAAGTCCATACTTTGTTTTCATACATGGATCCCATCTCAGATTTCATGGCCTCAAGCCATTTTATGGAATCTGGGCTCACCATCGCTTCTTCATAGTTCGAGGTTCATCATGATCTAGTAGCATGATTTCCGAACAGGATTACCGTACCACTCAGTGCGGATCTTATTCTGGTTGATCTACGAGGTTCAGAGCAACTTGATCTGAAGCTTCATGATCAACATCATCTACTTCCTCACTACTTGGTGTAGGTGTCTCAGAAACCGGTTTCTGCGACAAACTACTTTCAAGTAAGGGAGAAGGTACAATTACCTCATCAAGTTCTACTTTCCTCCCACTCACTTCTTTCGAGAGAAACTCCTTCTCTAGAAAGGATCCATTCTTAGCAACAAATGTCTTGCCTTCGGATCTGTGATAGAAGGTGTACCCAATTGTCTCCTTTGGGTATCCTATGAAGACACATTTCTCCGATTTGGGTTCGAGCTTATCAGGTTGAAGCTTTTTCACATAAGCATCGCATCCCCAAACTTTAAGAAACGACAACTTTGGTTTCTTGCTAAACCACAGTTCATAAGGTGTCGTCTCAACGGATTTCGACGGTGTTCTATTCAGTGTGAATGCGGCCGTCTCTAGAGCATAACCCCAAAACGATAGCGGTAAATCTGTAAGAGACATCATAGATCGCACCATATCTAGTAAAGTGCGATCACGACGTTCGGACACACCATTACGTTGTGGTCTTCCGGGTGGCGTGAGTTGCGAAACTATTCCGCATTGTTTCAAATGTAGACCAAACTCGTAACTCAAATATTCACCTCCACGATCAGATCGCAGAAACTTAATTTTCTTGTTATGATGATTTTCAACTTCACTCTGAAATTCTTTGAACTTTTCAAATGTTTCAGACTTATGTTTCATTAAGTAGATATATCCATATCTGCTTAAGTCATCTGTGAAGGTGAGAAAATAACGATATCCGCCACTAGCCTCAACATTCATCGGACCACATACATCTGTATGTATGATCTCCAACAAATCTGTTGCTCTCTCCATAGTACCGAGAACGGGTTTTAGTCATCTTGCCCATGAGGCACGGTTCATAAGTGCCAAGTGATTCATAATCAAGTGACTCCAAAAGTCCATCAAGATGGAGTTTCTTCATGCGCTTTATAATCGATATGACCTAAACGGCAAGTGCCACAAATAAGTTGCACTATCATTATCAACTCTGCATTTTTGGTTTCAACATTATGAATATGTGTATCACTACTATCGAGATTCATCAAAATAGACCACTCTTCAAGGGTGCATGACCATAAAAGATATTACTCATATAAATAGAACAACCATTATTCTCGATTTAAATGAATAACCGTCTCGCATCAAACAAGATCCAGATATAATGTTCATGCTCAACGCAGCACCAAATAACAATTATTTAGGTTTAAAACTAATCCGAAGGTAGATGTAGAGGTAGCGTGCCGACCGCGATCACATCGACTTTGGAACCATTTCCCACGCGATCGTCACCTTGTCCTTTGCTAGAGTTCGCAATCCGTAGTCCTGCTTCGAGTTGCAAATATTAGCAATGTAACCAGTATCAAATACCAGTGCTACTACGAGCTCTAGTAAGGTACACATCAATAACATGTATATCACATATACCTTTGTTCACCTTGCCATCCTTCTTATCCGCCAAATACTTGGGGCAGTTCCGCTTCAAAGGACCGGTCGCTTGCAAGAGAAGCACTCAGTTTCAGGCTTAGGTCCAGACTTGGGTTTCTTCTCCGAGCACAACTTGCTTGTTGTTCTTCTTGAAGTTCCCTTCTTCTTCCCTTTGCCTTTCTTCTTGAAACTAGTGGTCTTATTGACCATCAACACTTGATGCTCCTTCTTGATTTCTACCTCCGCAGCTTTTAGCATTGCGAAGAGCTCGGTATAGTCTTTACTAACCCTTGCATATTATAGTTCATCACGAAGCCTTTGTAGCTTGGTGGCGTGATTGAAGAATTCATCAATGACACAATCATCCGGAAGATTAACTCCCAATTGTGTCAAGTGATTGTAGTACCCGGACATTACGAGTATGTGCTCACTAATGTAACTATTCTCCTCCATCTTGCAGCTATAGAACTTATTGGAGACTTCATATCTCTCAATCCGGGCATTCTGTTGAATATTAACTTCAACTCTGGAACATCTCATATGCTCCATGACGCTCAAAACGACGTTGAAGTCCCGGTTCTAAGCCGTAAAGCATGGCACACTCGAACTATAGAGTAGTCATCGCTTTGCTCGCCAGACGCTCAAAACATCGGTGTTGCTCAAAGAAGAAGGCTCGCACCCAGCGGTGCATCCAGACGTAACTCTTCGTGCAGCAATGAGGATAATCCTCGAGTTACGGACCCGATCCATGTAATTGCTACCATCATCTTTCAACTTTGCTTTCTCAAGGAACGCATTAAAATTCAACGGAACAACAAAGACGAGCCATCTATCTACAATCAAACATAAACAAGCAAGATACTATCAGGTACTAAGTTCATGATAAATTTAAGTTCAATTAATCATATTACTTAAGAACTCCCACTTAGACAGACATCTCTCTAGTCATCTAAGTGATCACGTGATCCAAATCAACTAAACCATAACCGATCATCACGTGAAATGGAGTAGTTTTCAATGGTGAACATCTTATGTTGATCATATCTACTATATGATTCACGCTTGACCTTTCGGTCTCCGTGTTCCGAGGCCATATCTGCATATGCTAGGCTCGTCAAGTATAACCCGAGTATTCTCGCATGTGCAAAACTGGCTTGCACCCGTTGTAGATGGACGAGAGCTTATCACACCCGATCATCACGTGGTGTGCGGGCACGACGAACTTTGGCAACGGTGCATACTCGGGGAGAACACTTCTTGATAATTTAGTGAGAGATCATCTTATAATGCTACCGTCAATCAAAGCAAGATAAGATGCATAAAGGATAAACATCACATGCAAATCAATATAAGTGATATGATATGGTCATCATCATCTTGTGCTTCGTGATCTTCATCTCCGCAGCACCACCATGATCACCATCGTCACCGGCGCGACACCTTGATCTCCATCGTAGCATCGTTGTCGTCTCGCCAATCTTATGCTTCTACGACTATCGCTACCGCTTAGTGATAAAGTAAAGCATTACAGGACGATTGCATTGCATACAATAAAGCGACAACCATATGGCTCCTGCCAGTTGCCGATAACTTTGGTTACAAAACATGATCATCTCATACAATAAAATATAGCATCACGTCTTGACCATATCACATCACAACATGCCCTGCAAAAACAAGTTAGACGTCCTCTACTTTGTTGTTGCAAATTTTACGTGGCTGCTACAGGCTTAAGCAAGAACCAATCTCACCTACGCATCAAAACCACAACGATACTTCGTCAAATAGACTCGTTTTAACCTTCTCAAGGACCGGCGTAGCCACACTCAGTTCAACTAAAGTTGAGAAACCGACACCGCTAGCCACCTTTGTGCAAAGCACGGCGGTAGAACCAGTCTCGCGTAAGCGTACGCGTAATGTCGGTCCGGGCCGCTTCATCCAACAATACCGCTGAACCAAAGTATGACATGCTGGTAGGTAGTATGACTTGTATCGCCCACAACTCACTTGTGTTCTACTCGTGCAAAACATCAAACCATAAAAACCTAGGCTCGGATGCCACTGTTGGGGAACGTAGTAATTTCAAAATTTTCCTACGCACATGTAAGATCATGGTGATGCATAGCAACGAGAGGGAGAGTGTTGTCACGTACCCTCGAGACCCAAGCGAAGCGATCACAACGTAGAGGAAGTAGTCGACGTTCTCCTCGCGATCCGACCGATCCCGCGCCGTTACTCGGCGCCCGAGTTCTTGACACACGTACAGCTCGATGGCGACCCTCGTACTCGATCCAGCCGAGTGTCGAGGGAGAGTTCGTCAAGACGACGGCGTGGTGACGATCTTGATGTGTTATCGGCGAGGGCTTCGCCTAAGCTTCATGACGATATGACCGAGGTGGAATATGGTGGAGGGGGCACCGCACACGGCTAAGGAACGATCCGTAGATCAAACTTGTGTTCAAGGGTGCCCCCTGCCCCGTATATAAAGGAGGGAGGGGGAGGCCGGCCGCCCCTATAGGCGCGCCAAGGAGGGGGAGTCCTCCTCCTAGTTGAGTAGGACTCCCTTCCTAGTCCAACTAGGAAGGAGAAGGGGAAGGAAAGAGGGAGAGAGAGAGGGAGGGGGGCCCCCCTCCTTGTCCTATTCGGACTCCCGGGGCGCGCCACCTCTGGTGCGGCCCTCTCTCCCTTTGGCCCACTAAGGCCCATAACTTCCCGGGGTTCCGTAACCTCGGCACTCCGTTTTCTCCGAAACTTCCGAACCTTTCCGTGTCCAAATATAGCCGTCCAATATATCAATCTTTATGTCTCGACCATTCCGAGACTCCTCGTCATGTCCGTGATCACATCCGGGACTCGAACTCCTTCGTACATCAAAATACATAAACTCATAATAACCGCCATCGAAACCTTAAGCGTGCGGACCCTACGGTTCGAGAACAATGTAGACATGACCGAGACACGTCTCCGGTCAATAACCAATAGCGGGACCTGGATGCCCATATTGGCTCCTACATATTCTACGAAGATCTTTATCGGTCTGACCGCATAACAACATACGTTGTTCCCTTTGTCATCGGTATGTTACTTGCCCGAGATTCGATCGTCGGTATCCAATACCTAGTTCAATCTCGTTACCGGCAAGTCTCTTTACTCGTTCCGTAATACATCATCTCACAGCTAACTCATTAGTTGTATTGCTTGCAAGGCTTTAGTGATGTGTATTACCGAGAGGGCCCAGAGATACCTCTCCGACAATCGGAGTGACAAAACCTAATCTCAAATACGCCAACCCAACATCGCCTTTGGAGACACCTGTAGTACTCCTTTATAATCACCCGCCACGTTGTGACGTTTGGTAGCACCAAAGTGTTCCTCCGTAAACGGAGTTGCATAATCTCATAGTTACAGGAACATGTATATGTCATGGATAAAAGCAGTAGCAACATACTAAACGATCGTGTGCTAAGCTAATGGAATGGGTCATGTCAATCAGATCATTCTTCTAATGATGTGACCTTGTTAATCAAATAACAACTCCTTGTTCATGGTCAGGAAACATAACCATCTTTGATTAACAAGCTAGTCTAGTAGAGGCATACTAGTGACATCTTGTTTGTCTATACATTCACACATGTATCATGTTTCCGGTTAATACAATTCTAGCATGAATGATAAACATTTATCATGAAATAAGGAAATAAATAATAACTTTATTATTGCCTCTAGGGAATATTTCCTTCATTCCTCCCCTCACAGGCGTCGCTGCCGCCGTGTCCTGGAGGGGGAAACGGCCATGTCGGGCCGACACGTAGGGAATCTAGTGGTTGGTTGGGACCAGACCGTGTTGGGGGTGTAGCTATGGGCTGGGCTATGACAACCAGGTGAAAAGATCCACCCGGTCAAACCCCGTCCGTCAAAAGTCAAAGGGCTAGACCCGGTGGTCTTCCGTGTTAGGGTTAGACGGGACGAGGTACCTGGGGGTAGCAATGCCATCAGGTATTGCGGTGGGCCCTCCTACAGTTGGGGACGCGTGGTGGCAGGTGCAGGCACCTGGCACGCGGCACTGGGGTGTGCCCCCCTCACGGGCGTCGCTGCTGCCGTGTCCCGAAGGGGGGAAACGGCCACGTCGGGCCGACACGGAGGGAGTCTTGGGGTGGGTTGGGCCGGGATGGTGTTGGGGGGGTGTAGATATGGGCTGGGCTATGACAACCAGGTGAAAAGGTCTACCGGTCATACCCCGTCCGGCAAAAGTCAAAGGGCTAGACCCGGCGGTCGTCTGTGTCAGGGTTAGACTGGATGGGGTACCTGGGGGTAGCAAAGCCGCGAGGTGTTGCGGTGGCACTCCTACGGTTGTGGAAGCGTGGTGGCAGGCGCAGGCACTCGGCACGTGGCTCCGGGGTGTGCCCCGCCGTGTCCCGGAGGTGGGAAACGGCCACGTCGGGCCGACATGGAGGGAATCTTTGGGTGGGTTGGGCCGGGACGGTGTTGGGGGGTGTAGCTATTGGCTGGGCTATTGCAACCAGGTAAAAAGGTCCATTGATCAAACCCCGTCCAGCGAAAGTCAAAGGGCTAGACCCGGCGGTCGTTTGTGTTAGGGTTAGACGGGACAGGGTACCTCGGGGGTAGCAATGCCGCCAGGTGTTGCGGTGGGCTCTCTTACGGTTGTGGAAGCGTGGTGGCAGGTGCAGGCACCCGACACGGGGCTTCAGGGTGTGCCCCCCTCACGGCAACACCACGTGGCGTGAGCTCGCGCCGTGGTATGGCGTGAGCTTGTACCTTTACCAACCGGTACTAAAGGTATTTTTTTGAATTTTTTTTAAAATTTTGAAAAAAAATTGATTTTTTTATTTTCAATTTTCTGAATTATTTGATGATTTAGTCTCTAATCGCCCCTCTTAACTACTCAAGTGTGGATCACTCATTCCAAATCGTCTAACTTCCCGACCGGTCACCCATCCTCTCACTCCCCCAGCCTGAGCATGCTTAACTTCGGAGTTCTATTCCCCCTACTTTCCAAGTCTACACTTGTTGTTTTCCTGACAAATGTAAGCTGTAAATCCTATTAACCCTCAGTAGTTTAGCTTGAGCATTAGGTCACACATTTCACCGTTTGAGTTTGAAACTATTATTCTAAAAAACAGTAATTATTTAGTAAGACTAATATTTCTTAAATAAGTTTGACCATAGTTTGACCAGATTTTACCAAAATTCAAAAATTGAAATAATTATTTAGTAACACTAATATTCTTAAATAAGTATGTAGTAACATTAATACTTCTTGAATAAGTAGTTTGACCATAGTTTGACCAGATTTAACCAAAATTTTAAAAAAAACTTAAATTTGAGCATATCTTTTTCTCCTTTTAGAATTTGAGGATTCTAAAAAATTTCAAACAGGCCGTAGGCTGTCAAAATCGGATGCGGATTTTCGTGCTAAATTTTTTGATATATTATACGTTTTTTGATATATCATAAGCATAATCACTCTCATCATTAATATTATGGATAGAACCAATAGTATAGTAATTATCATATTCTTCCAAGCAAGTGCCAAAAAGATTTTCAAGATCATAAGAAGTATCATTATCTTCCCAATCATAATCATCACAATAAGCAATAGGTATAGTGAGATCATCATCAAGTGCATCATCTTCCAAAAGAATTTTTGATTCATTTTCATGAGGCACAACAATAATAGGAGCAACATTATTTGGGAGAGATACCTTTTTACCTCTCTTCCTTTTTCTTTTCTTCTTCTTCACCACACCATGTGTGGGTTCAATCCTCTTTTTGGAGCTCCTTATTAATGAGATTGGTTGAATAGAAGGCTCCTCCTCGTTACCTGATTCATCATAAGAAATAATAGGAGAATATTGGGAAGTCTCTTCCCTTTCATTAGTATTCTCTTCATGCTCTATTTGTTTTATTTTCTTTATGTAATTGGCAATATAAGGATTTTCAATACAATTCACCACACAATATATGTAAATATTCTCTAGATCAAAATCAAGAATTTTATCAAGACTAAATTTTGGAATACCCTCATTTATACTTTCATTTCTTCATAACCCAAAAGAAGACTAAGCTCTTTATGATGCTCAAGAGTAATCAAATTATCATAATATTTGGACACGACTTGATCATGAAACAAATAGCATTGGAGCTTTAAATGACCATGTTCATTGCAAAGTTCACACAGGGCGCGAAAAATATTGAATCTTTCAGCGCAATCATCAAGACTTTCTTGCAATAATTTAGTTTCTAAGTACTTATGCCTCTTGCAATATCTATCTTCCCTATTTGGTGTGTACTTGCAAACCCAATGTACTCCACAAAAATTGACATGTTTATAGGAAACATTTTCATCATAACTAGTGCAATCATCATTAGTACCATGGATATTCAAGGAGTTCATACTAACAACATTGCAATCATGCTCATCATTCAAAGATTTAGTGCCAAACATTTTAATGCATTCTTCTTCTAACACTTTGGCACAATTTTCCTTTCCATCATACTCATGAAATATATTAAAAAGATGAAGTGTATGAGGCAAACTTAATTCCATTTTTTGGTAGTTTTCTTTTATAAACTAAACAAGTGATAAAACAAGAAACAAAAAGATTCGATTGCAAGATCTAAAGATATACTTTCAAGCACTCACCTCCCCGGCAACGGCGCCAGAAACTAGCTTAGTTGACGAGGTGTGTGTGCCGCTTACCAAGCCTCCCCGGCAACGGCGCCAGAAAATGCTTGATGTCTACTATGCAACCTTCTCCTTGTAGACGTTATTGGGCCTCCAAGTGCAGAGGTTTGTAGGACAGTAGAAAATTTCCCTCAAGTGGATGACCTAAGGTTTATCAATCCGTGGGAGGCGTAGGATGAAGATGGTCTCTCTCAAACAACCCTGCAACCAAATAACAAAGAGTCTCCTGTGTCCCCAACACACCCAATACAATGGTAAATTGTATAGGTGCACTAGTTTGGCGAAGAGATGGTGATACAAGTGCAATATGGATGGTAGATATAGGTTTTTGTAATCTGAAAATATAAAAACAGCAAGGTAACTAGTGATAAAAGTGAGCATAAACGGTATTGCAATGCTAGGAAACAAGGCCTAGGGTTCATACTTTCACTAGTGCAAGTTCTCTCAACAATAATAACATAGTTGGATCATATAACTATCCCTCAACATGCAACAAAGAGTCACTCCAAAGTCACTAATAGCGGAGAACAAACGAAGAGATCATGGTAGGGTACAAAACCACCTCAAAGTTATTCTTTCCAATCAATCCGTTGGGCTATTCCTATAAGTGTCACAGACAGCCCTAGAGTTCGTACTAGAATAACACCTTAAGACACAAATCAACCAAAACCCTAGTGTCACCTGGATACTCCAATGTCACCTCAAGTATCCGTGGGTATGATTATACGATATGCATCACACAATCTCAGATTCATCTATTCAACCAACACATAGAACCTCAAAGAGTGCCCCAAAGTTTCTACCGGAGAATCAAGACAAAAGCGCGTGCCAACCCCTATGCATAGGTTCATGGGCGGAACCCGCAAGTTGATCACCAAAAACACATCAAGTGAATCACGTGATATCCCATTGTCACCACAGATACGCACGGCAAGACATACATCAAGTGTTCTCAAATCATTAAAGACTCAATCCGATAAGATAACTTCAAAGGGAAAACTCAACCCATTACAAGAGAGTAAAGGGGGAGAAGAAACATAAGATCCAACTATAATAGCAAAGCTCGCGATACATCAAGATCGTGCCAAATCAAGAACACGAGAGAGAGAGAGAGAGAGAGAGAGAGAGAGATCAAACACATAGCTACTGGTACATACCCTCAGCCCCGAGGTGAACTACTCCCTCCTCGTCATGGAGAGCGCCGGGATGATGAAGATGGCCACCGGTGAGGGTTCCCCCCCCCTCCGGCAGGGTGCCGGAACAGGGTCCCGATTGGTTTTTGGTGGCTACAGATGCTTGCGGCGGCGGAATTCCCGATATATTCTCATCTTCGGAAGTTTTAGGGTACGTGAGTATATATGGGTGAAAGAAGTACGTCGGTGGAGCTTCGGGGGACCCACGAGGCAAGGGGCGCGCCCTAGGGGGGCGCCCCCACCCTCGTGGACACGTCCCTTCTTTGTTGACATGCACTGCAAGCTTTTCCGGTAGCTTTCCTTCCAAAAATAACTTCCCCGGTTGATTTCATTCCATTTCGACTCCGTTTAATATTCCTTTTCTTCAAAACACTAAAATAGGCAAAAAAAACAGCAATTCTGGCCTGGGCCTCCGGTTAACAGGTTAGTCCCAAAAATAATATAAAAGTGGAAAATAAAGCCCAATATTGCCCAAAACAGTAGATAATATAGCATGGAGCAATCAAAAATTATAGATACGTTGGAGACGTATCATAGATCACGTGATATCCCATTGTCACCCCAGGTAAGCACATGCAAGACATACATCAAGTGTTCTCAAATCCTTAAAGACTCAATCCGATAAGATAACTTCAAAGGGAAAACTCAATCCATTACAAGAGAGTAGAGGGGAAGAAACATCATAAGATCCAACTATAATAGCAAAGCTCGCGATACATCAAGATCGTACCACCTCAAGAACATGAGAGAGAGAGAGAGAGGGAGAGATCAAACACATAGCTACTCGTACATACCCTCAGCCCCGAGGGTGAACTACTCCCTCCTCGTCATGGAGAGCGTATGGATGATGTAGATGGCCACCGGAAAGGAATTCCCCCGCCGGCAGGGTGCCGGAATGGGTCTAGATTGGTTTTCGATGGCTACGGAGGCTTGCGGCAACGAAACTCCCGATCTAGGTTTCTATCTGGAAATTTGGGGTTATATAAGAGGTGTTTGAGTCAGGAACAAGTCAGGGCGGTCCCTGAGGCGGCCACGAGGCAGGGGGCGCGCCCACGGGGGTAGGGCGCGCGCCTACCCTCGTGGTGGCCTCGTGACTCTTCTGGCCCACCTCCGGTACTCAGTGGGCTTCTTCTGGTCCAAAAATGATCTCCGTAAAATTTCAGCTCAATTGGACTCCGTTTGGTTTCCTTTTCTGCAAGACTCAAAAACGAGGAAAAAACAGAAACTGGCACTGGGATCTAGGTTAATAGGTTAGGCCCAAAAATCATATAAAATAGCATATAAATGCATATAAAACATCTTAGATGGATAATATAATAGCATGGAACAATAAAAAATTATAGATATGTTGGAGACGTATCACATACTCTCAATGTTGTTTGGAATTATCGTTGCACTTAACCAAACACACATGATCAAGAAAACATGATCATCATACAACACTTGAACTAGTCTTAGAGGCAAGACTAAGAATCAGGTTTTACGGTTTTATCATTCCACGTGCTTATGAGTTTTTCTCCGAATCATATTCAAGAATTATAGCAATTACAGCATAGAATATAAACTCTTAGTTATAAACATGAAAACAAATAATACAAATATGGTTGCCTCTAGGGCATATTTCCAACATGAATATGCTTAGTGTAGAATCGATTTGATTGATATGTTTAGTGTAGAATCGATCTGATTGATATGTTTAGTGTAGAATCTGATGATATATGTGAATTGAAGTGTATGCTTTTTTGATAATTGTGCATGACATGCTCATTTATCACATGGATTTGTTTTTAGATCCGTATGATATGCTTGCGAGTGTGTGTGTGTGTGTGTGTGTGTGTGTGTGTGTGTGTGTGTGTGTGTGTGTGTGTGTGTGTGTGTGTGTGTGTGTGTGTGTGTGTGTTTTCAGAAATTGCCTAAGAGGCTAGCTCCTAGTTGTGTGTCATCGAGGCTGATGAAGCAGGCTATGCTGGAGTACGCCTTACATGAAGGGAATCCATCTCCACCTGTGCGTACGTAGCAGATACGGATGGTTGCATTATCTTAAGCTCGGTGGGGTGGAAGAACTTCCTAGTTGGCAAGAATCTCCAGGTTGGACAGGCCATTATAGTGACTATCATGAACACCAGACACCATGACTTGAGGAGGATGATCGTCATCAACACATTTGAAAGAATGTGTGTGTGTCAAGCTGATACCAAGTTTTAAGTAAACTGGTTCTTATATACTAGCAAAACGGGCACGTGCGTTGCAATGGAAAAAAAAATTCATAATCTCCAATGTCCATCACCACATTTGCTGCATCACCGAGATACACTATCACTCTCATTCGTGAAATCGTCAAAAAAAATTTAAAATCATGAACATTTTTATAAACTCATGAACATATCTAAGATCGTGAACACTTTTCAAATTCATGACCATTTTTTTTATAAAATTTCAAACATTTTCTATAATCATGAACATTTATTGAATTCATGAACATTTTATACTATTTGCAAACAATTTTTTAAAAAAAATTGTGAATATTTTATTAAAATATTTCTTTAATAGGTGAACATTTCTAGAGTGGACGAACATATTTTGGGAAATTGGTGGAACAAATTTTGAAATTCACGAAGATTTTTTGAATCAGCAAACATTTTATGAATCAATAAACTATTTTGTAAGTCACGAACAATTTTTGAATTTTTAGGATATTTTTCAATTCATGCATATATTTTTATTTGGCGCAATTTTATTCAACTTCATTAACATTTTAATACACAAACTTTTTTTAAAAATCGTGTGCATTTTTTGATTTCCGAAACATTTGTGTTCAAAATTGCGAACATCTTTTGAATATACAAACATTTTTTTAAAACCACAAACAATTTCTGAATCCACAAACATTTATGAATTATTAAATATTTTACATCAGAATTCTCATTTTTTATTTTTCTGAACTTTTTGATGTCCCAAATTATTTAAAGTAGAAAAAACAAAGACGGAAAAGGAAAACGATATTCTAAAAGTAGGCTTCCCCGGGCCGGCCCAAACTGGTGCGCTCTGTCATCTCCCAGCGCGCAGAGCGCAGTATAGAAGTTTCCTAACGTATGGGCCGGCCCAGGCGGGGATTCCCCTGTGTCAAACGTTTTTTTATCACTTATAGGTTACATCGGTGGATAATATTTTGCAACTTTGGGGGCAATTTCGATGACGGGCCACCAGAAGCAATAACCCCTTTATTATTAGGTATACTAGTCGTCAACCCGTGCGATCACACGGGCTAGTCTATTTATATATAGATTTTTCTGATTTGTAGTTTTTGTTAACTTTTGTTAAATGCAATATGTATAAGAATTGAAAAATAATAATATAATACAATTTTAAATCCTTGCGAACATACAACAGTGCATATTCTCTATCATGTGAAAAAAGGATATATATTCTTTTTAATGAATTCATGATCATATAATCTACAAAAATCTATTGTTCACATAAATATGTCCGAGTAATGTTTGATTGTCAAGTTATATTTTTTTGGGAGTGGTTCATAGATCTTTACACACACTACATATGAATTCATGTTTAGAAAAAAGAACACTACGCATCAATGAAAAATATACTACATGACAACATGAAAATATTCACAAATATCTTCATTTGCATATTTAATAACTGAGTGTCTTCAAGCCCTGAATATTAGGTAACATGTCTTACTTTGAAAAGGTTATTTTTTAAGACAAAACAATTACTATATTTTTTCTTTTATTAAGTGTGATTTGAAGTCTTGTGTGCTTTCTTATCAATTGCAAAAACTCCAAACTCATGATATCGTGCTGAAAATCCTAATTGCTCTTTTGATCTCAGTATTTTCAAATTGCATTTTAAAATAACAGAAAAATGTACATGTATATGTGCACTACCAAACTTTGCACTACATCATGTAATATTTTTATTTGTATGTTACGCTAGAAGTCCAATGCATGCACTATTTGCTATTTCAGATGCACTATAAGTAATTTTGCTTCATAACCCACTAAATATTTTTAGTGAATGTTACATATATGTGGACATTTGCATGCTGGAAAAATCCAGTTATTTGTCCGATTTAACAAAGGGATGTCATTCGTTTTTTATTTCTTTGGCTATTTCCCGCTATTTGTTTTTGGCTATTTGAAGCCGGAGAGCGATACATTTGCATTGTATATGGTTAGAATTTTGTTATGAAAGATAATAAGGAAAAACATAAAAAGTACATGTAATTTTGTTTTCATCAAAAACATGTCAGCACATGTTTCTCCTCCATTAATAACACCACACTTTTATTTTATTTATGCCCAATTAACTTGTAAAAATGATAGCTTCCCATCAAGCCTAAATAATTTATATGTAATATAAATTATAAGGAAATACTGTTTGATGTTTATAAGAAACAAATGGAAATACAAAGATCTAATGGACAATGTTAACATCTTTTCGGAAAAAACAGTCGAGCACAACATCCGTACAGAGAAACACATAGGCGTTGTTTGGTTCATGCCCATGTGCGCCCTGCCAAATCATAGGCGCCGTGGGCGTGCCAAAAACTTGGCAAGCGTTTCAGCCGCCCTCGCCCAGCCAACGAATTGGCGTAAAACTACAGGGAAAAAGTGGAGGTGCGCTGGCGTGCCAAATTTTTGGATCTCATCCAAACAGCACGCAAAGCCTCGGTCAACGCCCATGTTTTGGCAGGGCTGGCAACGGCGCCGAACCAAACAGCCCCATAGCCATGAGGCATGTATGTACTACGTAAAACGTTGCATTCATAAACAGCTACAGAGATTAAAAAAATACATATAATTAGGAACTGAGTACCTGTGGTGAGTGACAACCATATCAACAGACATGGATGATGTCATCGCTCGACAAAACATTGTCGTTGCTGTTGCTTCTACCGCCATAGGGCATCAGTCGTAGCAGTTGCCACGAACAAAGTACGGCTTGTCTCTGCTGGCCAGATGTGTTTGCTGTCCTCTTGTACATCCCAATACGTAGGAATTATCTCCTGCGCAGCAGGTCATTGCGCGGTGGTTCAACCTGAGTGCCAACCTGGAAAAGCTATAGAAGATCATCGGGTCTAGCGACAATAGCAAAAAGAGAAGCAGCAGAACGGTCGTTGTCCAGAGAGAGAAAGAGAGGACTGTTGGCACAGGTCCTGAATCATGTCGCATGGGTCCTAGGAACTTAATTTTCATCTCCGAAGAAGTCATATTCACACAGCCATGCTAAGGTGGTGTTTGTTTCTCTAGTCCTAGGACTTTTTCTAGTCCCTGAGACTTTTTGAAAAAGACTCTCAAGGAGGTGCTTCTAAGGACTTTTAGCAAAAAGTTTCAAAAAAGTCCAACCCTGTTTGGTTTTGTAGGGACTTTTTCTAGTCCCAACACCAAAAAGTCCCTGGAAACAAACACCCCCTAAATTCCTAAGCAGTACGTAATCTAGATTGATTCACTTCTACATATGCACGTATGTACGCACAGGTAATCCAGATCGATTTTTTTAATCTGCTAAGGCACACACATCAGAGATATGGTTGATGGCAAAAGGAACATGGACGTACTGGCCTCCGGCGTTGACTTGTGAACGGTGATGAAGCAAGCTAGCATGATTCGTTCCTAGTGCAATCGTTCATGAAGCTTGGCCGGCAAGATAAGCACGTAGAAGGTAATCTCGATTGACCTAACTATTTGATAGAAGTCAGCGGCGTGAGATGGAGACACGATTAAGAGAGAGATCAGAAAGATTTTATTTTAGCAAAGATATTGATATTTGACATCATTACGTCCCTACAGGAATATCACGATCAAAGATTTCATCTCCACATCTAATAAAGTAATAATCCAACGGCTAAGAGCTGATTAGATATGATGCTCTTTTTTTCACGTGTAGGGTTGCTCTTTTTTTCTTCACAAAAGTAATGTAAGGTTTTCTAATTACTTCACATCTGATTGATCCGTGTATGTTGAATCTTTTTTTCTCCACAAAAGTAACGTAAATCATGGGGTCAAGATAGATCAGTTAAATAGATCAACGGTTAAAATATTTTTAATGATGTGGATTACTATGATGATCCGTATGGTGCCTCCAATTATAAGATAAGATATAAGATAGATTAGTTCGCTTATAGTGCATATTGACAATGACTAATCATTAGCTAGAACTGTTTGTGAGATCGATGATTGTTGGATATCTTATCTATATAATTACCTATGTTTCTCCGTTGTGCTGCTGTTGGTCTATATAATTATCTATGTGACCGAGATGCAAAATGCTATATGGTGGTGCAAATAAATTTTTTGGCTGAGAAAACTGTTGTTGGTGTGCATGTTACATGGAATGCCGCTAGGTGGGAAATAATAGTGATGGCGTGGGACACGCCGCATGCAAGAAGCACCTAAATTACTGCTGATGTGGGCACTAACACCACAACTATTTTTTAACAGTGACATCATATTGGTGGCGTTGGGCTCCCACGCCAGCAACGTCATTTTTGCAAAGCCAGCACTAAGCTTTTTCTGCACTAGTGCAATGTTGATACTATGCTTTAGTGTGATAATAGATATGCAATGTTTGATAGATGATACCATTGTTGATACTATCTTGTTTATAAGATATGAGGCAGTGCAGCTGGACAGTGCAATCATCATTGACCAGTCAAAGTGGGATGATAGGCTAGTGATAATAGGCAATAGAGATGACGGTTATTGCCCAATAAGTGTTTACTGACACTGTAGTGGTGAGTCATGTATGTATCGATTCTCCTATTGTATCATCTTTATACTTATGAAATTACTACTGATAAAGGAGGCTCTTTTCCAGGGTCACTTTATTTTTAAATGAACAACTAAAAATTCCAGCATTGAAAAAGACAATAAGAAAACTCCCTCATTAGACAAAATATATAGATACCAGCAATGCATCCATGCATGTTTTAATTAAGGTGTGTATTGTCTGAATATCATATAGGCTATAACGTGTCTAGGTCTCGCATACATACTACATATAAAATGAAATAAAAATATGAGTTTAACTAATTAAGCATGCACATTTATGTGTCAATACATGGCAAAATCATCCTTGTTTTCCATAGAGCATACTAAATCATGTCCCAGCCATTGAAACAGGGACATGCAAATAAATATTAACTGAAATCTAACACGTCGAGCCAAACATTGACAATCAATATGACGTCAACAGGTTGTAAAATTCAACCATGTAAACCAACTAATCATAAAGAAATAAACGCATAGGATTTGTTTTATGTGGGTGGCATACAATTATGTTTGGTCCTTTGGACGACTAAAAAAGACAATTATACGACAATTATTCATTTGCAAGTAGTAGGTGCACATGTTCATGACTTAATTAGCTCGGAACCTTGTGTCATGTTCCAAGTGAAATGCATCATTGAGAAAAAAAAAGATTGGCTGCTGAAGGGATGCAGTGTGGCCACTTTTGCAAGGGCTACCCACCGACCCTTCTACTATGAGGTTTACTTTATTCTTAAAAGAAACGGCTAGAAATTCCACCATCCGACAAAAACAATCACAAAAACAATCACAAAACTCCCTCATTAGACCGAATGTCTAGATACAAGCAATGCATCCATGCACGTGTTTAGGTTATGTATTACGTGAAACATCATATAAGCTATGATGTGTCTAGGTCTCATATATGTACTACATATACTACATATAAAATAAAATATGAAAACGAGACCAGATAATTAAGCATCCACATGTATGTGTCAATATACAAGGCAAAATCATTCGTGTTTCCAACCAAATGAGTCTTACTATTGAAACTGCAGGGACATGCAAATAAATATTAACTGCAACCAAACACATTGAGCCAAACAATGGTAAACGATATGAAGTCGCCAGGATGTAAAATTCAAGACAGAGTTAGAAAAATATACTCTATAAAAATGCATACAATATTGGGGTCGTTAATTTTGACAACCAAGGAAAACAACTACAGATAAACGCGGGCACATGTTGACGATTCAATTAAACTGGATAGGAAAAAACACATGTTGATGATTTAATTAAACTTGGACAGGAAAAAACCATGACGGAAACCACTCGCTCAGCAATGGCATCGACTCACGCAATAAAGGGGTGAATGACTTGTCTCTAATGTTGTGCACGCCAGACTCACCGAGAGGTGCCTCCAGCTGCTTCCACTGGTAGAGTTTGTTGAGGAAGTAGATACAGTCTCCCTGAACTCCATGACCAGCGGGCAAAGACTTGGAGCACAGCCCGCTAACAAAGAGCACCTGGCCTTGTAGGCTGCCGTCCAACTTTTTCTACCGGCGTTCGTTCAGGTCGGCTTCCCAGACCTCGAACCGGAAAGTTCTTCTACCATCCGCATCCGGGGAGCTGGGCATCCTCATCCATGGGCGGCGGAGCCATCGCTTCACCATCAGCAGCTTGCCACTGGACTCGAGCAGATACCAAGGGAAAACCGTCTTGAAATGTTGGTGGCGGTGGTTTTGCCATGGGTGCTTTATCATGAGTTCGGTACTGTACTTGAGTTTGAAGCCTTTTTGGTGGCCATTGATGAGGTCAAGGGTCTCGAGGACATGGCCCCTGGAGAGGGCCTAGATTTTCCCTTGAAAAAGGGCAGTGTCGATGGCCTCGTGATGTAGCGCCCCTAGGAGGACTGAGTTGGTCTCGCCGGTCGGTCGGCAAGTGGACACGATGACATCGCGTCCGATCAGGACGGCGACAACGATGGGCTCATCGTCCAATGCCGAGGAGGACACCACCACGCCTTCTCTATAGCTTACATGGGGGGCTCGGTTTGGCCCCGCCAGGAGCGGAGGATGCGCCTGAGCTCATTGTGGTTGTGGGGGCTGCAGCTGAGCTCGTTCCGCAGTCGACGATGCCGGACGTCGTAAGAGCATCTCCAACAGCCGCGCTATACTAGCGGCGCGCCGGAAAAAACGCCATTTTAGCGCGCGCGCAACGCGTCGCACAGCTCCAGCGGGCGCGCAAAAAACGCGCGCGCGCTAAAACGAGTTGGGCGCGCTGGTGAATGCCCCATCCCGCGCTGTTGATTTCGAGCGTCTACTTCCGCGCGCGGCACACTCGAGCGCGCGCGCGAACTTCCCTTTTTCCTTCTTCTTCCACTCGCGCGCGCCGGCGCTCGCGCCCCTTCCGCCATGGATGCGCACACCGGAGCCCCTCTCACCCCGCTCTACAGCCGCGACCCCCCCGCCGCCGCCGCCGCCGCCGCCGCCGCCAAGCAAACCCTAGCGCTGGCGGCGGCGTTAAGCTGGCGCTGCCGCCCTTGGTCGCCGAGCTCCGCCATCGGTCGGCCTCGCAAGATCTCTTCTTGCCGCGCGGATGACCACGCCGACGAAGCGGCGTTGCGCCAGCGCCGTCCCGTGCTACCGCCGCACCATTGAGGCGAAAAAAGAAAAATATCCGCGAAGAAGAAGGCGGCGGACGGCTCCGCACCTCAAGAAGAAGAAGCTTGCAGGGCGGCGGACGGCTCGGCGTCTACCAAGCGCCGCGAGCTCAACTGTTGAGCGGCGGCCGACGCGCACCACGTGCTCGATTTAAATGCCCCAAGGTGAAAAAAGTTCCAACTTTTATTTTCTTGTTATTTGTTCAATGCATCATCATATAGATAGCTTATATTTGCATTTGTAGTCTCAACGATGATGCATACATGTCAACTATGGGTGTTGGGTCCAACAATTCGCATTGGTCTCAAACCAATGAAATCCATTTTGACGACCATGAGTTTGAGGTGTACGAGGAGGGTGAGGGCATTGTCGAGGCGCCGAAAGGAAGAGCGGGCAATTACTCCACCACCGATGACAAGTTACTATGCAACACTTATTTGCATGTCTCCAAGGATCCATCCATTGGAGGTGATCAAAGTAGAGACGCGTATTGGGGGCGAATGACAGAATACTATAATGCTAACAACAAGAGTGGAATTTACCGCTCCGAGAGATCACCGGTCCCGATGGTCGACAATCAACTCGGATTGTCAAAAGTGGGCGGCCGCACAAAAGGCAGTTGACAAGCTTAACCCAAGTGGGACAAACGAGGATGATAGAGTAAGTGCCATATCATACATGTTCATCATACTTTTTTTTGGTGTCCGAAGTGCTAACTTGTTTTGTTTTTTTTGTAGTACAACATTGCACAAAACTTGTTCATAGAAGAGACGAGGACAACCAAGAAGGGGAAGATCAAGAAAGGAAAGATCTTTACCTTGCCTCATTGCTATGAAGTGTTGAAGGATGATGAGAAATGGAGGAAGCGTGAAGATTTGGATGATTTGCATTTGAGCAACAAACGCAAGCGCACAATTGAGTTGAATGATGATGATGAGGAGGATGATGCCTCAAGTGAGGAGGGCATGAGAAGCCCCACACCCAACTCGGTTTCATACTCGAAACCCAAACGACGGATGGGTGCAAGAAGGACAAAACCGAAAAGAAGAAGAGGAAAGGAGATGATGAGCTCACAAATGCTATGGAAGCTATTGTGAAGGCAAGAAAAGAAGCGAACGAGGTGAGGAAAATGGCAAGGAACCAAGATGCCGCGGCCGAGGAGAGGAGGTTGGCGGCCGAGGAGAGGAGGGTGGCCGCCGAGGAGAGGAAAGTGGCATTGGAGGAGAGGAAGGTTGCCATGGAGGAGCGAACTAGGTTGATGGAATGGGAAAAAAATTTGTTCTTCTTGGACACATCTTTGTTCAATGAAGCGCAAATGGAATATGTCAACCTTGCCCGTCAAGAAGTCTTGATTCAAAAAAGAGCCATGATCAACACAATGGGTGGCGGCATGGGTGGCTTGGGTGGCCTCGGCGGCATGGGTGGCTTGGGTGGCCTCGGCGACATGGGTGGCTTGGGTGGCTTCGGAGGCATGGGTGCACCTCCGGCCGCCATGGGAGGCATGGGTGGCTTTGGAGCACCCTCCAATGCTATGGGAGCCATGGGTGGCATTGGAGCACCCTCCAACGTTATGGGAGGCATGGGTGGCATGAGTTTTGCTTCTCTCATGGGAGGCATGGGCGCACCTCCGGCCGCCATGGGAGGCATGGGCGCACCTCCGGCCGCCATGGGAGGCATGGGCGCACCTCCGGCCGCCATGGGAGGCATGGGCGCACCTCCGGCCGCCATGGGAGGCATGGGTGCACCTCCGGCCATGCCTTTCGATGCGGTGCGTCATGAAGAGGAAGATTCATCGGCGGAAGAAGAGGAAGAATCGTCGGCGGAAGAAGAGGAAGAAGACGAAGAAGACGAGCAAGATGGTTGATGTGTTTTATATATGTCTTGAACTTTGTTGGTTGCACTTGTATTTTGAACTTGGTTTGAATTTGGACTTGGTTGGATGAACTTGTGGGCGACTTTTTATGTATTCATCATCAACTTGTTAAATTTCACATGTTCATTGCATTTTGATTGAATGTTGGAGATGCTCTAATTGGGTCCAAATGGCATATTTGGCGCTGCTGTAGCGGCGCGCGCGCTGCATTTTTTGCGCGCTGTTGGAGCTGCGTGCGCGCGCTCTATTGTACAGCAGCCGCTGGAGCCAGCGCGGCGCGGCGCGGCAAACCAGCCGAAGCGCGCGCGGCAAACGCGATTTTTGGGCGCGGCGCGTCGCGCGGCTGTTGGAGATGCTCTAAGTCCGCAGGAGGCCGGCTAGCTCGGGGAGACGGGTGGTGGCGCCGGAGAGAGCGTTCAAGAGGGAGCAGCTACCGTCGCGCTGGTGCACGAGGAACAACACGTTCTCGCCGGCGCTGTAGCGCCAGCAATCGTCGGGGAGACGCAGGCGGTGGTGCGGGTGCGGTGCGCTGTCGTTGGCCAGGTCAAAGAGGGTGCCGTTGCCGAACATGACCCACGGGAGCCGCCTCGGCGGGAGCTGGCTGGCGGCGGAGCGCCATGGTCTGCAGATGGCGCCTGCTCGGACGCGGTCCGCGAGGGACGTGAGGCGGCGGAGGACCAGGAGCAGGAGATCATGTGGCAGGTACGCCCAAGAAGAGTCTTTCGCCATCGCGATTGATTGATTGATTCACCAAAACCTAGGCTCGCGCGTGCACAATTATTTCTGTTTTCGCTCGGAGCAAGTCACGCTCATCTTTGTGCACCGCGCCACGCGTGAGTCAGCGTTAAGCACGGCGCGTTTCAGTTCCTTCCGAGCGCGGCGCGTTGCATTAGGCACAACCGGCGTGACGTGCTCGGAATTGGCCACAGCCGTGGCCAGCCAGGGTTCAACTAATTAAGCATGAACATGAATGTGCCAATACTACAAGGCAAAGTGATTCGTGTTTCTAACAAAATGAGTCCAACTATTGAAACTGGAGGGACGTGCAAATAAATATTACTGAAACGAAACACATCGAGCCAAACATTGGTAAACGATATGAAGTCCCTAGGATGTAATTATACATGTAAACCAGCTAATCTTTATCTGTTCTCTACTATTTAAAAATATAGTAAGATTCCATGTTTCATTGTTCTTCTCATCATCCTTTCATCCAACCTTCCCCAAATGATAACCAATCATGGTAATTACTTACCTTCTGAACCAATTCACTTTTATTTACTTAGCAAACTTCACATCAAACTATAAGATAAAATCATGGGCACGATTTGATAAAACATTCATTTACACAATGGCATTAGTCTGTGCAGGTAAATCACAAGCTAACGTACTGAGTAAATATTTATACCCCATTGCAACGCATGGGCATTGTCGTAATAACCATACAAAAATGCATACAAAATTTTTTTTTGGACCATTGGAAAAGCAATTAGGAATACAACTACTTGAACGATAAATGCTGGCACATGCATGTTGATGACTTAATTAAACTTGACCATGAAAAAACCATGATGGAAACCGCCCGCTCTTCCATGGCAGCAATGGCATTGACTCACGCAACAAAGGGGTGAACATCTTGTCTCTAACGTTGTACACGCCAAAGTCGCCGAGAGGTGCGTTCGGCTTCCTCGACACATAGAGGTTCTTCAGGAAGTAGATACAGTCTTCTCGAACTCCATGACCGGCGGGCAAAGACTTAGAGCAAGACCTGCTCACAAAGAGCGCCCGGCCTTCTAGGCTGCCGTCCAACTTCTTCCACTGGCCTTCGCTCATGTCTGCCTCCCACACCTGCAAGCAGAACGTTCTTCTACCTTCCGGGAAGCAGGGCATCCATTGGTGGCGGAGCCATCGCTTCACCATCAAGAGCTTGCCGCCAGACTCAACTAGATATAGCTCGACCAGGGGGTCAGCGAAAACGTCTTCTTCATCTTGCTTGAAAACGTCTTCTTCATCTTGCTCATGTTGCTGCCATGACCACGAGTTGTTTATCAAATCTAAACCGCACAGCAATTTTGGTTCCACGCCAGGCGGCGTCGGTTTGTCGAGGTGACCATTGCTGAGGTTGAGGTTCTTGAGGTCATGGCTCGTGGAGAGGGCGTAGATCTGCCCTTGAAACAGAGCAATGTCGACGGCCTCGCGAGCCAACACCACCAGGCACGAGTTGCTCTCTCCGGCCGGCCGGCAAGTAGAAACGAAGATTTTGTTTTTGAGCAGGACGGCGACGATGGGGTCGTCCGGCGCTGAAGATAACACCACCTTTCCTATAGCCATCGTGGGATCGTGTGGGTCATGGGGGCTGCGCCTGAGCTTGTCATACCGCAACATAGCAGCCAGCTCAGGGAGATCGGTCCTGTCACCGGAGAGAGCGTTGATGAGGGAGCAGCTGCCATCGCGCTGGTGCGCGAGAAACATCATGTTCTCGCCGGCGCTGTAGCGCCAGCAGTCATCGGGGAGACGCAGGCGGTAGTGCGGGTGCAGGGCGCTGTCGTTGGCGAGGTCGAAGAGGGTGCCGTCGCCGAACACGACCCAGGGGAGCCGCGTCGGTGGGAGCAGGCTGGAGGCGGAGCGCCACGACCTGCAGACGGCGCCTGCTCGGACGCGGTCCAAGAGGGACGTGAGGTGGTGGAGGACCAGGAGCAGGAGATCCGGTTGCAGGTCCGTCCATGCAGACTGGCGCTGGTCTTTCGCCATCATGATTCACGAAAACCTAGCTTTTTGGTTGATGATTCTGGTAAGAAAATAAAGCGTACGTGCGCGGTTCTATTTAGTCTAGGTTAAACCGCCATTGCTTTCCTTTTTAAACAAGTCTACCTGTCTGTCTATTTATCTTGTGTGCTCAAATCTATCTAACCAGTTTTATTTCAATATTACAGAAAACGAACTCCTATGATTGCTTGATTAGGAAGGTGATTGTATGCCCAGACGTAGCTATCTAAGATCAATTTTTTTTACTTTACAAAATCTTGAAGCTACATGGCAAGAATTTGCATTTATACAACCCCTTCTGTCCGGTGTTCCCTCATGGGCCGAAGGGACTTTTTCCTGGACCAAAGAGGTATATTCATGGCCCACTGAGACAAAGACATTGTCTTCATTTGTGGCCACGCCGAAGATCTAGTCTTCGTTCGTTCCCCTCACAAACAAAGAATTTTGGGATAAGATCGGGGCCTTCTTCTTTCTCCGAACGGCTGCCATTTCTGTCTATCTCACTACAAAAATCTGCGCTAATCTGTGATGAAAACCCTTGTGACGAAAAATAAACTATCACCTAAGAACTTGTTCTGTGAAGGTTTTCTGTCACAAGTTGTTTTCCCCCAGATCAGCCCCCTTAGGTGCATTGGTGACGTTCTGGCCTTGTTTTAGACAATGAATTTGGCCATCATCCATATTGAGCGACAATTTGTACTATCATGAAAAATGTTCGACGGGTTGCACTACCAGAATAACCGGCAATGCCGACGGCCAAACCTATGCCGACGGCCCCCGTCGGCATAGATGGGTGTATCCCGACGGCCCAGCTCAAGTCGTCGGCGTATATCCATCGGTATAGGTCGGCCGACGGCATTGCAAGAAATATGCCGATGGTGGCCGTCGGCATATCATGTGGGCCCGGCTACCCAGGCGGCGACAGCCGTTTGACGGCGTCACGCGTACGCCGATGGGCTAACTGTTGGGGCACGTAGTAATTTCAAAAAATTTCCTACGCACATGCAAGATCATGGTGATGACATAGCAACGAGGGGAGAGTGTTATCTACGTACCCTCGTAGACCGAAGCGGAAGCGTTGACACAGCGTAGTGGAAGTAGTCGTACGTCTTCCCGGTTCAACCGATCCAGGCACCGTTACTCGGCACCTCCGAGTTCTTGACACACGACAGCTCGATGGCGCACCTCGTTCTCCAATCCGAAGAGAGGCTCCGAGGGGAGTTCCGTCAACCTGACGGCGTGGTGACGATCTTGATGTTCTCTGTCGCAGGCTTCGCCTAAGCACCGCTACAATATGACCGAGGTGTAATATCGTGGGGGGCACCACACACGGCTAAGGAACGATCAATGATCAACTTGTGTGTTCTAGGGTGCCCCCTACCCCGTATATAAAGGAGGAGGGAGGAGGAGGCCGGCCCAAAGGGGCGCCATAGAGGAGGGGAAACCTACTCCAAGTAGGTTTCCCCCCTTTTCCTTATCTTATTTGAAGGGGGAAGGAAAGAGTACTAGTATTAGGAATAAGTACTAGTAGTAGTAATAGGAAGAGGGGGGAAGGAGAAAGGAAAGGGGGCGGCCCCTCCCAGTCGGATTGGGCTGGGGGCGCCCCCTTGTTCCTTCTCCCTTCTTCCTATATGGGCCCAATAAGGCCCATATACCTCCCGGGGGGTTCCGGTAACCTCCCGGTAGCTCCAAACTTCTCCGGAACCTTTCCGGTGTCCAAATATATCCGTCCAATATATCAATCTTTATGTCTCGACCATTTCGAGACTCCTCGTCATGTCCGTGATCACATCCGGACTCAACAAACTTCGTACATCAAAATACATAAACTCATAATATAACATCATCGAAACCTTAAGCGTGCGGACCCTACGGTTCGAGAACAATGTAGACATGACCGAGACACGTCTCTGGTCAATAACCAATAGCGGGACCTGGATGCCCATATTGGTTCCTACATATTCTACGAAGATCTTTATCGGTCAAACCGCATAACAACATACGTTATTCCCTTTGTCATCGGTATGTTACTTGCCCGAGATTTGATCGTCGGTATCCAATACCTAGTTCAATCTCGTTACCGGCAAGTCTCTTTACTCGTTCCGTAATACGTCATCTCATAACTAACTCATTAGTTACATGCTTGCAAGGCTTGGGTGATGAGTATTACCGAGAGGGCCCAGAGATACCTCTCCGACAATCGGAGTGACAAAACCTAATCTTGAATTATGCTAACTCAACATGTACCTTCGGAAACACCTGTAGTACTCCTTTATAATCACCCAGTTACGTTGTGACGTTTGGTAGTACCCAAAGTGTTCTTCCGTAAACGGGAGTTACACAATTCTCATAGTTACAGGAACATGTATAAGTCATGGAGGAAGCAATAGCAGAATACTAAACGATCAAGTGCTAGGCTAACGGGATGGGTCATGTCAATCACATCATTCTCCTAATGATGTGATCTCATTAAACAAATGACAACACATGTCTATGGTTAGGAAACATAACCATCTTTGGTTAATGAGCTAGTCAAGTAGAGGCATACTAGTGACTATATGTTTGTCTATGTATTCACACATGTATCATGTTTCCGGTTAATACAATTCTAGCATGAATAATAAACATTTATCATCATATGAGGAAATAAATAATAACTTTATTATTGCCTCTAGGGCATATTTCCTTGATCTCCCACTTGCACTAGAGTCAATAATCTAGATTACATAGTAATGAGTCTAACACCCATGGAGTCTTGGTGCTGATCATGTTTTGCTCATGAGAGAGGCTTAGTCAATGGGTCTCGCAACATTCAGATCCGTATGTATCTTGCAAATCTCTATGTCTCCCACTTGGACTTGGTCCCGAATGGAATTGAAGCGTCTCTTGATGTGCTTGGTCCTCTTGTGAAATCTGGATTCCTTTGCGGGGCAATTGCACCAAGATTGTCACAGAAGATCTTCATTGGTCCCGATGCACTAGGTATGACACCTAGATCGGAAATGAACTCCTTCATCCAGACTCCTTCATTCGCCGCTTCAGAAGCAGCTATGTACTCCGCTTCACATGTAGATCCCGCTACGACACTTTGTTTTGAACTGCACCAACTTACAGCTCCACCGTTTAATATAAACACGTATCCGGTTTGCGATCTAGAATCGTCCGGATCAGTGTCAAAGCTTGCATCGACGTAACCATTTACGACTAGCTCTTTGTCACCTCCATATACGAGAAACATAGCCTTAGTCCTTTTCAGGTATTTCAGGATGTTCTTGACCGCTGTCCAGTGATCCACTCCTGGATTACTTTGGTACCTACCGCCAAGCTTATTGCTAAGCATACGTCAGTCCGGTACACAGACATTGCATACATGATAGAGCCTATGGCTGAAGCATAGGAACATCTTTCATTTCTCTCTATCTTCTCATTGTGGTCGGGCATTGAGTTCGACTCAACTTCACACCTTGTAGCACATGCAAGAATCCTTTCTTTGCTCGATCCATTTTGAACTTTTTCAAAATTTTGTCAAGGTATGTGCTTTATGAAAGTCCTATTAAGCGTCTTGATCTATCTCTATAGATCTTGATGCCCAATATGTAAGAAGCTTCACCGAGGTCTTTCATCGAAAAACTTTTATTCAAGTATCCCTTTATGCTATCTAGAAATTCTATATCATTTCCAATTAATAATATGTCATCAACATATAAAACTAGAAATGCTACTGAGCTCCCACTCACTTTCTTGTAAATCTGAGGCTTCTCCAAAAGTCTCAGATAAAACCATATCTTTGATCACCTTGTCAAAGCGTTTATTCCAACTCCGAGATGCTTGCACCAGTCCATAAATGGAATGCCGGAGTTTGCACACTTTGTCAAGACTTTTGGATCAACAAAACCTTCAGCTGCATCATATACAACTCTTCTTCTAGAAATCCATTCAAGAATGCAGTCTTGACATCCATTTGCCAAATTTCATAATCATGAAATGCAGCAATAGCCAACATGATTCGGACAGACTTAAGCATCGCTACGGTGAGAAAGTCTCATCGTAGTCAACCCCTTGAACTTGTCGAAAACCTTTTGCAACAAGTCGAGCTTTGTAGACGATAACATTACCATCAGCGTCGTCTTCTTCTTAAAGATACATTTATTCTCAATGGCTTGCCGATCATCGGGCAAGTCAACCAAAGTCCATACTTTGTTTTCATACATGGATCCTATCTCAAATTTCATGGCCTCTAGCCATTTTATGAATCTGGGCTCATCATCGCTTCCTCATAGTTCGTAGGTTCATCATGGTCAAGTAACATGACTTCCGAATAGGATTTCCGTACCATTCAGTGCGGATCTTACTCGTAGACCTCGAGGTTCAAGAGAAACTTGATCCAAGTTTCATGATCAATATCATTAGCTTCCTCACTAATTGGTGTAGTCGCCACAGAACCGGTTCTTGTGATGAACTACTTTCCAATAAGGGAGTAGATCTGATTATCTCATCAAGTTCTACTTTCCTCCCACTCACTTCTTTCGAGAGAAACTCCTTCTCTAGAAAGGACCCGAATTTAGCAACGAAAATCTTGCCCTCAGATCTGTGATAGAAGGTGTACCCAATAGTCTCCTTTGGGTATCCTATGAAGACACATTTCTCCTGATTTGGGTTCGAGCTTATCTGGTTGAAGTTTCTTCACATAAGCATCGCAGCCCCAAACTTTGAGAAACGACAACTTTGGTTTCTTGCCAAACCACAGTTCATAAGGCGTCGTCTCAACGGATTTTGATGGTGCCCTATTTAACGTGAATGCGGCCGTCTCTAAAGCATAACCCCAAAACGATAGCGGTAAATCGGTAAGAGACATCATAGATCGTACCATATCAAGTAAAGTACGATTACGACGTTCGGACACACCATTTCGTTGTGGTGTTCCAGGTGGCGTGAGTTGCGAAACTATTCCACATTGTTTCAAATGTAAACCAAACTCGTAACTCAAATATTCTCCTCCACGATCAGATTTAGAAACTTTATTTTCTTGTTACGATGATTTTCTACTTCACTCTGAAATTCTTTGAACTTTTCAAATGTTTCAGACTTGTGCTTCATCATGTAGATATACCCATATCTGCTCAAATCATCTGTGAAGGTGAGAAAATAACGATATCCGCCACGAGCCTCAACATTCATCGGGCCACATACATCTGTATGTATGATTTCCAATAAATCTGTTGCTCTCTCCATAGATCCGGAGAACGGTGTTTTGGTCATCTTGCCCATGAGGCACGGTTCGCAAGTACCAAGTGATTCATAATCAAGTGATTCCAGAAGTCCATCAGTATGGAGTTTCTTCATGCGTTTTACACCAATATGACCTAAACGGCAGTGCCACAAATATGTTGCACTATCATTATCAACTCTGCATCTTTTGGCTTCAACATTATGAATATGTATATCACTACTGTCGAGATTCAATAAAAATAGACCACTATTCAAGGGTGCATGACCATAAAAGATATTACTCATATAAATAGAACAACCATTATTCTCTGATTTAAATGAATAACCGTCTCGCATCAAACAAGATCCAGATATAATGTTCATGCTCAACGCTGGCACCAAATAACAATTATTCAGGTCTAAAACTAATCCCGATGGTAGATGTAGAGGTAACGTGCCGACCGCGATCACATCGACTTTGGAACCATTTCCCACGCGCGATCGTCACCTCGTCCTTAGCTAATCTTCGCAATTCGTAGTCCCTGCTTTGAGTTGCAAATGTTAGCAAGAACCGATATCAAATACCCAGTGCTCTGCGAGCATTAGTAAGGTACACATCAATAACATGTATATCACATATACCTTTGTTCACTTTGCCATCCTTCTTATCCGCCAAATACTTGGGGCAGTTCCGCTCAAATGTCCATCGCTGCAGAGAAGCACTCGGTTTGTGCTTAGGTCCAGACTTGGGTTTCTTCTCTTGAGCATCAACTTGTTTGCTGTTCTTTTGAAGTTCCTTCTTCTTTCCTTTGGCCCTTTTCTTGAAACCGGTGGTCTTGTTGACCATCAACACTTGATGCTCCTTTTGATTTCTACCTCCATGCTTTCAAGATTGCGAAGAGCTCGGGAATAGTCTTGTTCATCCCTTGCATATTATAGTTCATCACAAAGCTCTTGTAGCTTGGTGGCGTGATTGGAGAATTCATCAATGACGCTATCATCCGGAAGATTAACTCCCGGTTGAATCAAGTGATTATTATACCCGAAATTTTGAGTATATGCTCACCGACAGAACTGTTCTCCTCCATCTTGCAGTTGTAGAACTTATTGGAGACTTCATATCTCTCAATCCGGGCATTTGCTTGAAATATTAACTTCAACTCTGGAACATCTCATATGCTCCATGACGCTCAAAACGTCGTTGAAGACCCGGTTCTAAGCCGTAAAGCATGGCACATCGAACTATAGAGTAGTCATCACTTTGCTCGCCAGACGTTCTTAACGTCATCGGTTGCATCAGCAGCAGGCTGGCACCCAGCGGTGCTTCCGGGACGTAACTCTTACGGCAGCAATGAGGATAATCCTCGAATTACGGACCTAGTTCGTGTAATTGCTACCATCATTTTTCAACTTTGCTTTCTCAAGGAACGCATTAAAATTCAACGGAACAACAACACGAGCCATCTATCTACAAACAAACATAGACAAGCAAAATACTATCAGGTACTAAGTTCATGATAAATTTAAGTTCAATTAATCATATTACTTAAGAACTCCCACTTAGCAGACATCTCTCTAGTCATCTAAGTGATCACGTGATCCAAATCAACTAAACCATGTCCGATCATCACGTGAGATGGAGTAGTTTCAATGGTGAACATCTCTATGTTGATCATATCTACTATATGATTCACGCTCGACCTTTCGGTCTCCGTGTTCCGAGGCCATATCAGATATGCTAGGCTCGTCATGTATAACTGAGTATTCGCGTGTGCAACTGTTTTGCACCGTTGTATTTGAACGTAGAGCCTATCACACCCGATCATCAAGTGGTGTCTCAAAGACGAAGAACTTTCATAACGGTGCATACTCGGGAGAACACTTCTTGATAATTAGTGAGAGATCATCTTAAAATGCTACCGTCAATCAAAGCAAGATAAGATGCATAAAGGATAAACATCACATGCAATCAATATAAGTGATATGATATGGCCATCATCATCTTGTGCTTGTGATCTCCATCTTGAAGCACCGTCGTGATCACCATCGTCACCGGCGCGACACCTTGATCTCCATCGTAGCATCGTTGTCGTTACGCCATCTATTGCTTCTCGACTATCGCTACCGCTTAGTGATAAAGTAAAGCAATTACAGTATGCGTTGCATTTCATACAATAAAGCGACAACCATATGGCTCCTGCCCGATTGCCGATAACCGGTTACAAAACATGATCATCTCATACAATAAAATATAGCATCACATCTTGGCCATATCACATCACAACATGCCCTGCAAAAACAAGTTAGACGTCCTCTACTTTGTTGTTGCAAATATTACGTGGCTGCTACGGGCTTAAGCAAGAACCAATCTCACCTACGCATCAAAACCACAACGATAGTTTGTCAAATAGAATCCATTTTAACCTTCACAAGGACCGGGCGTAGCCACACTCGGTTCAACTAAAGTTGGAGAAACAGACACCCGCTAGTCACCTGTGTGCAAAGCACGGTGGTAAAACCAGTCTCGCGTAAGCGTACGCGTAATGTCGGTCCGGGCCGCTTCATCCAACAATACCGCTGAACCAAAGTATGACATGCTGGTAGGCAGTATGACTTATATCGTCCACAACTCACTTGTGTTCTACTCGTGCATATAACATCAAACCATAAAAACCTAGGCTCGGATGCCACTGTTGGGGAACGTAGTAATTTCAAAAAAATTCCTACGCACATGCAAGATCATGGTGATGACATAGCAACAAGGGGAGAGTGTTATCTACGTACCCTCGTAGACCGAAGCGGAAGCGTTGACACAGCGTAGTGGAAGTAGTCGTACGTATTCCCGGTTCAACCGATCCAGGCACCGTTACTCCGGCACCTCCGAAGTTCTTCACACACGTACAGCTCGATGGCGCACCCTCGTTCTCCAATCCAAGAGAGGCCCGAGGGGAGTTCCGTCAAGATGACGGCGTGGTGACGATCTTGATGTTCTCTGTCGCAGGCTTCGCCTAAGCACCGCTACAATATGACCGAGGTGTAATATCGTGGAGGGGCCACCGACACGGCTAAGGAACGATCAATGATCAACTTGTGTGTTCTAGGGTGCCCCTACCCCGTATATAAAGGAGGGAGGAGGAGGAGGCCGGCCCAAGGGGGGCGCCATAGAGGAGGGGAAACCTCACTCAAGTAGGTTTCCCCTTTCCTTATCTTATTTGAAGGGGAAGGAAAGAGTACTAGTATTAGGAATAAGTACTAGTAGTAGTAATAGGAAGAGGGGAAGGAGAAAGGAAGGGGGGGCCCCCTCCCCAGTCGGATTGGGCTGGGGCGCCCCCTTGTTCCTTCTCCTTCTTCCTATATGGGCCCAATAAGGCCCATATACCTCCCGGGGTTCAGTAACCTCCGGTAGATCCAAACTTCTCGGAACCTTTCCGGTGTCCAAATATATCCATCCAATATATCAATCATTATGTCTCGACCATTTCGAGACTCCTCGTCATGTCCGTGATCACATCCGGGACTCCGAACAAACTTCGGTACATCAAAATACATAAACTCATAACCTTAAGCGTGCGGACCCTACGGTTCGAGAACAATGTAGACATGACCGAGACACGTCTCTGGTCAATAACCAATAGCGGGACCTGGATGCCCATATTGGTTCCTACATATTCTACGAAGATCTTTATCGGTCAAACCGCATAACAACATACATTATTCCCTTTGTCATCGGTATGTTACTTGCCCGAGATTTGATCGTCGGTATCCAATACCTAGTTCAATCTCGTTACCGGCAAGTCTCTTTACTCATTCCGTAATACGTCATCTCATAAATAACTCATTAGTTACATGCTTGCAAGGCTTGGGTGATGAGTATTACCGAGAGGGCCCAGAGATACCTCTCCAACAATCGGAGTGACAAAACCTAATCTTGAATTATGCTAACTCAACATGTACCTTCGGAAACACCTGTAGTACTCCTTTATAATCACCCAGTTACGTTGTGACGTTTGTTAGTACCCAAAGTGTTCTTCCGGTAAACGGGAGTTACACAATTCTCATAGTTACAGGAACATGTATAAGTCATGGAGGAAGCAATAGCAGAATACTAAATGATCAAGTGCTAGGCTAACGGGATGGGTCATGTCAATCACATCATTCTCCTAATGATGTGATCTCATTAAACAAATGACAACACATGTCTATGGTTAGGAAACATAACCATCTTTGATTAATGAGCTAGTCAAGTGGAGGCATACTAGTGACTATATGTTTGTCTATGTATTCACACATGTATCATGTTTCCGGTTAATACAATTCTAACATGAATAATAAACATTTATCATGATATGAGGAAATAAATAATAACTTTATTATTGCTTCTAGGGCATATTTCCTTCACTAACGGTGGTCGTCGGCATAGCTATGCCCACGTCACCGATCCGCGTCGCGCGCCACATCATCGATTCGAGCCGCTCGCCGGTCCGTGGAATGGCATACCTATGCCGACGGCCTTGCTGTCGGCATAGGCCTGGCCCATGGATCTTGCCACGTCATTGATCCGCGCCCTATGCCACGTCATCGATCCAGGGCTCTACCGTTCCGTGGCCGTAGCTGGGCCGATGGCATTGCCGTAGGCATAGATTTCTAATAATATTTTAATATTTTATTTATTTTCACTTATTTCCCTTTTAGTTTTTCCAAAACTATTAACTTAAATCTGCCCCCTCACGGGTGTCGCTACCGCCGTGTCCCGAAGGCGGGAAATGACCACATCGGGCCGACACGGAGGGAATCTTGGAGTGGTTGGGCCGGGACGGTGTTGGGGAGTGTAGCTATGGGCTGGGCTATGAAAACCAGGTGAAAAGGTCCACTGGTCAAACCCCCGTCCGGCGAAGTTCAAAGGGCTAGACCCGGGGGTCGTCTGTGTCAGGGTTAGACGGGACGGGGTACCAGGGGGGTAGCAATGCCGCCAGGTGATGCAGTGGGCCCTCCTACGGTTGTGGAAGCATGGTGGCAGGCGCAGGCACCCGACACATGGCTCGGGGTGTGCCCCCCTCGCGGGCCTCGCTGCCACTATGTTCCAGAGGGGGGAAACGACCATGTCGGGCCGACACGGAGGGAATCTTTGGGTGGGTTGGGCCGGGACGGTGTTGGGGGGTGTAGCTATGGGCTGGGCGATGGCAAACATGTGAAAAGGTCCACCGATCAAACCCCGTCCGGCGAAAGTCAAAGGGCTAGACCCGGCGGTCGTTTGTGTCAGGGTTAGACGGGACGGGGTACCTTGGGGGGGGTAGCTATGCCGCGAGGTGTTGCAGTGGCCTCTCCTATGATTGTGGAAGCGTGGTGACAGGTGCAGGCACCCGACACACGGCTCCGGGGTGTGCCCCCCTCACGGGCGTCGCTGACGCCATGTCCCGGAGGAGCGAAATGGCCACATCGGGCTGACACGAAGGGAATCTTGGGGTGGGTTGGGCTGGGACGGTGTTGGGGGGTGTAGCTATGGGCTGGGCTATGACAACCAGGTGAAAAGTCCATCGGTAAAACCCCGTCCGGTGAAAGTCAAAGGGCTAGGTCCGGCGGTCATCTATCTCAGGGTTAGACGGGATGGGGTTCCTGGGGGTGGGGTAGCAATGCCGACAGGTGTTGCGGTGGGGCCTCCAACGGTTGTGGAAGCGTGGTGGCAGGCGCAGGCACCCGACACGCGGCTCCAGGGCATGCCCCCCCTCACGGGCGTCGCTGCCGCCGTGTCATGGAGGGGGGAAATGGTCACATCGGGCAGACACAGAGGGAATATTGGGGTGGTTGGGCCTGGACGGTGTTGGAGGGTGTAGCTATGTGCCAGGCTATGACAACCAGGTGAAAAGGTCCATCGGTTAAACCTCGTTCGGCGAAAGTCAAAGGGCTAGACCCGACGGTCGTCTGTGTCAGGGTTAGACGGGACGGGGTACCTAGGAGGGGGGGTAGCAATGCCGCCGGGTGTTGCGGTGGGCCCTCCTACGGTTGTGGAAGCGTGGTGGCAGGTGCAGGCACCCGGCACGTGGCTCCGGGGTGTTCCTCCCCTCACAGGCGTCGCTGCCGCCGTGTCCTGGAGGGGAAAACGGCCATGTCGGGCCGACACGTAGGGAATCTAGTGGTTGGTTGGGCCCAGACCGTGTTGGGGGTGTAGCTATGGGCTGGGCTATGACAACCAGGTGAAAAGATCCATCCGGTCAAACCCCGTCCATCGAAAGTCAAAGGGCTAGACTCGGTGGTCTTCTGTGTCAGGGTTAGACGGGACGAGGTACCTGGGGGGTAGCAATGCTACCAGGTATTGCGGTGGGCCCTCCTACAGTTGGGGACGTGGTGGCAGGTGCAGGCACCTGGCACGCGGCACCGGGGTGTGCCCCCTCACGGCGTCATTCTTTGCCGTGTCCCGAAGGGGGGAAACGGCCACGTCGGGCCGACACGGAGGGAGTCTTGGGGTGGGTTGGGCCGGGACGGTGTTGGGGGTGTAGATATGGGCTGGGCTATGAAAACCAGGTGAATAGGTCTACCGGTCAAACCCCGTCTGGCGAAAGTCAAAGAGCTAGACCTGGCGGTCGTATGTGTCAGGGTTAGACTGGATGGGGTACCTGGGGGGGGGAGGGTAGCAAAGCCGCGAGGTGTTGCGGTGGGCCCTCCTACGGTTGTGGAAGCGTGGTGGCAGGCGCAGGCACTCGGCACGTGGCTCCGGGGTGTGCCCCGCCGTCCCGAAGGGGGAACCGGCCACGTCGGGCCGACATGGAGGGGATCTTTGGGTGGGTTGGGCCAGGACGGTGTTGGGGGGGTGTAGCTATAGGCTGGGCTATGGCAACCATGTAAAAAGGTCCATCGGTCAAACCCCGTCCAGCAAAAGTCAAAGGGCTAGACCCGGCGGTCATTTGTGTTAGGGTTAGATGGGACAGGGTACCTCGGGGGGTAGCAATGCCGCCAGGTGTTGTGGTGGGCTCTCTTACGGTTGTGGAAGCGTGGTGGCAGGTGCAGGCACCCGACACGCGGCTTCAGGGTGTGCCCCCTGAGGGAGTCCTGGACTAGGGGGTGTCCGGATAGCCGGACTATCAATATCCGCCGGACACCCAGACTACGAAGATAGAAGATTGAAGACTCCGGCTCGTGTCCGGAAGGTACTTTCCTTGGCGTGGAAGGCAAGCTTGGCAATACGGATATGTAGATCTCCTACCATTGTAACCGACTCTGTGTAACCCTAGCCTCTCCGGTGTGTATATAAACCGGAGGGCCTTAGTCCGTAGGACAACATTACATCTCAACAATCATACCATAGGCTAGCTTCTAGGGTTTAGCCTCCTTGATCTCGTGGTAGATCTACTCTTGTACTACCCATATCATCAATATTAATCAAGCGGGGCGAGGGTTTTACCTCCATCGAGAGGGCCCGAACCAGGTAAAAACATTGTGTCCTCGTCTCTTGTTACCATCCGCCTAGACGCACAGTTCGGGACCCCCTACCCGAGATCCGCCGGTTTTGACACCGACATTGGTGCTTTCATTGAGAGTTCCTCTGTGTCATCGCCGATAGAGCGGATGCCTTTACCCGTCTTCAAAGACGGTGTTTTCACCGGAGGGGCCTTGGCCGCCGGTCAAACAATCCGGCTTGGTGGCTTCCTTATGACCGCCAGTCCGGCCGTCGCTTCGGCAATGACTTCTCAAGTCGTCGGAAGCAATCTTCGCGTCAGCCCTAAAGCTGCCGAACAGTTAGATCCAATCGAGCTCTCGTCTGTTAACGAGCTCTTGGATCGCATCGCCGCCCTAGGAGTCGCAACGGGCTACAATCAGATCGGGCTTAAAACCGATCCGAGAGAGATTAACTCTCCCCAGGCTACCCACCACGTCGAAGTGGTAGAGGAACAACTCAGCAATTCTTTGCCATTGTTGAAAACAATCTGTGTCCGGATTCCCGAACCCTCCATGCCGGATTCCCGCGGAGGGATGGACTCTGATCGAGCATTGAACCTAAAATCATGCGTCGCTCCGGACTCGCTGGGCTGTTTCCAATGAATCAAGCTTTCGAATTCGGAAGTCCCTCGGCCTTTGAGCCCAAAGATGGGCAGGGATCCGGATTTTATTCCACCCACCCGCCCAGACATATGCGACCTATCTCTAATTCGGCAAGAGCCTTGAAACAAGTACATCATTCTTGGGCGATTCCTCCTGGTTATGGACAGGATAAAGGACTGCCGAGAGGAAAACGCAATCTCAATCTTTCGCAATAATCGCACGAACAAGGGAATCTCGAACGCCATTGATCGTCGCAAGATTACGCGTTTTACCGATCTGGCGTCCATAATCTGAAAATCTTGGCGATGGAAAGTTTCCGAAAACTGAAAATCAATTTCGGGATAATTCGGCCCCAAACCCAGTCCGCGGTAAAAGGGCGCCTCACAATCAGGCCTCAGATGCAAAAACCAAAAAGCAAAAACCCAGCAAGGGAAACGGAACCGTACTAGAGGGATGGCTCAATGGACCCTGTAAACTTCATAATACAGATGGAACTGTCCCAACACATAGCCTTCGAGCATGTTGGATACTACGGCAGGTGGCCAAAAGTGGCGAAGAGCTTCTAGCTCCGGGAAACCACTCCAACAATACCAAAGCACGGTATCAACAGTCTTCGAGACTTTCACATCAAATAATATGCGAAAACGAACAATCCGCGAACTCGCCGAAGTCTACCAAGTAGCAACAGCAAATCCATGGAGCGACACAGCTATCACCTTCAGCGCCAGCGACGAGCCCACATCTCGAACTACCAGAGCCCCAGCCGCACTGGTACTTAGTCCCATAGTGGACGGCTTTCAACTCACAAAAGTCCTCATGGACGGCGGCAGCGGACTAAACCTCATTTATGAGGAAACCCTGCGGAAAATGGAAATCGATTGGATCCGTATTGAGCGAAGCAGCACAACCTTCAGAGGAATAATCCCTAGCCGGGAAGCGCGCTGCACCGGAAAAATCACACTCGATGTGGTGTTCGGCTCTCCGGACAATTACAGATCCGAAGAAGTCACGTTCCAGGTGGCCCCGTTCAGCAGCGGCTATCACGCCATATTAGGACGAGAGGCATTCACAATTTTTCAAGCAATACCTCATTACGGGTACATGAAGCTCAAAATGCCTGGGCCCAGTGGAATAATCACTCTCGTCAATGATCCGGACACAGCACTCCGCGCCGAAAACAAGAGAGCCGCACTAGCCCTCGAAGCACTATCCGAAGCCTTAGCGGCAGAGGAACTCACCGCGCTGCGCTCTACGGTAAACAGGGACGATGTGATACTTGATAAAAGATCCAAGTCCACCTCCTTCAAACCAGCAGATGAGATAACTAAATTTCAGGTCCACCCAACGGACCCAACAAAGACGGCCTCCATCGGGGCACAGTTGAACCCCGAAGTTGACGCCGCACTACGCGAATTCCTTCGGGAAAATTGGACATCTTCGCGTGGCACCCTTCGGACATGCCCGGAATCCCTCGCAGGTTGGCAGAACACAGCCTAGACATCCTAAAAGGATTCAAGCCAGTCAAACAGGCTCTTCGACGATTTTCCGAGCCCAAAAGACAGGCAATGGGAGAAGAGCTAGCCAAGTTATTGGAAGCCGGATTCATTAGAGATATCAAACATCTGGACTGGCTAGCAAATTTGGTGATGGTACCAAAGAAGGATAAATCCTGGCGCCTCTGTGTCGACTTCAAAGACCTCAATAAGGCTTGCCCAAAGGATCCTTTCCCCTCCCCGCATCGATCAAATTATCGACGCCACGGCGGACACGACTCGTTGTGTTTCACGGACGATACCGCTATCATCAAATCAAGATGGCGGAAGCGAATCAAGCCGCAATGGCATTCATTACTCCATACGGACCATTCTCGCTTCAACACGATGCCCTTCGGACTTAAAAACGCCGGCGCAACATATCGGCGCATGATTCGACATGTCCGCTACCCAGATAGGCAAAACAATCGAGAGATACGTGACGGCGTAGTCGTCAAAACAAAACACGTCGAAACTTTAGTAGACGATTTGAGGCTCACATTTGACAACCTTAGAGCATATGACATCAAGCTGAATCCGGAAAAATGTGTTTTCGGTGTACCAGCCGGAAAGCTGCTGGGCTTCATCATATCCGGTAGAGGAATTGAAGCAAATCCGACCAAAATCCGGGCTCTGTCGCAGTTGGATATTCCAAAAGACCTCAAGCAAATAGAAAAGTTAACAGGATGCGTGGCAGCTCTAAGCCGTTTTATCTCCCGTTTAGGAGAGAAGGCGTTGCCCCTTTATCGCCTCCTAAGGCGCACCGAACACTTCGAGTGGACGGATGCCGCCACTGCCAGACTCGAAGAAATAAAGGCCATATTGGCAACAAATCCGGTCCTGGCTGCGCCCACTCTGGGCGAACCAATGTTGTTATACGTCGCTGCAACACATCAAGTTGTAAGCGCTGTCCTCGTCGTCGAACGAGCAACAGAAGGACATAAATTCCCTCTTCAAAAACCAGTGTATTACGTATCCACTGTGTTAACCCCCTGCAAATCCTGTTACCCGCACTATCAAAAGATAGCATATGCGGTGTTCATGGCGTCTCGGAAGCTCAGGCACTACTTTCAAGAGTGTTCGATAACAGTGGCCTCTGAAGTACCACTCAATGACATTATAAATAACCGCGACGCAACGGGCAGGATTGCAAAATGGGCCATTGAGCTCTTGCCATTCGACATAACTTACAAACCTCGACGAGCCATAAAGTCACAAGTTTTGGCTGACTTCATCGCCGAATGGACTGAAGCCGAACTACCTAAAGAGTACGGCGCATACTCCAATTGGACTATGCACTTCGACGGCTCCAAAATGTTGGCGGATCGGGTCTGGCGTCGTCTCGACGTCCCCACGGAGATCTGACCCAAGATGTACTTCAAATAATGTACACGGACTCCAACAATGCAGCCGAATACGAGGCCCTGTTACATGGTCTCCGGATGGCAGTCTCCATGGGCATCCAACGCCTAGAGGTGCGTGGGGATTCAAACCTTGCAATATCCCAAATAAATGGAGACTTTGATGCCAAGGATCCGAAAATGGCAGCATATCGTACCGCTGTCTTGAAAATGTCAGCTCGGTTTGAAGGACTCGAATTCCATCACATAGCCCGAGATAATAACCAAGTGGCCGACGTCCTGGCACGCATTGGTGCGAAACGTGATACTGTCCCTCCAAATATCTTCCTGGAACGGCTCTTCAAGCCATCCGTACTATGGGAAGAGGGGTCCGGTAGCGACAAACCGGAGAAAGCCGCACCAACTGGTGATTCAGCAGACGACATAACACCATCCGCCCACGATATAATGGCAGTAATCGCCGCGTGGACAGAACCTTTGCTAGCCTACTTACTTAGGCAGGAACTCCCCGAAGACCAAAATGAGGCCCGCTGCATAGTCCGGTGATCGAAGGCCTACAAGGTCCATGAGGGAGAACTTTATAAGGAAAGTACTACCGGAGTCCTTCAAAGGTGTATCTCCGAAGAAGAAGGGCGAAGCCTCCTGGCTGAAATCCATGCCGGACTAGGTGGACACCACGCAGAAGCCCGGGCCCTGGTAGGAAAGGCATTCCGTACAGGATTTTATTGGCCGACGGCTCGGGCGGATGCACAGACTTGGTCCAGCGATCGTTGGTTGTCGACTCTTTGCTAATCGAGCCATATGCCACCTACCGCCCTCAAAACCATACCCATTACCGGCCGTTCGCGGCTGGGGCTTGACATGGTCGGACCCCTTAAAGGGGGAACCCACAAGAAAAAGTACCTGTTGGTCATGGTGGATAAGTTCACCAAATGGATAGAGGCCAAACCGGTAAAAATGGCAGAGTCCGGACCAGTGATAGACTTTATATCAGAGGTGGTACACCGTTACGGAGTCCCCCACAGCATCATCACCGACAACGGCACAAACTTCACGGCCGATGAGGTCAAGTCATGGTGCAAAAATATGGGCATTAAGCTCGACTATGCGTCAGTCTATCACCCTCAAACCAACGGTCAAGTGGAAAGAGCAAACGGTCTAATAATGAGCGGCATTAAACCCAGATTGGTGAGGTCACTCACCAAATCCGATACCCAATGGGTTGAGGAGCTCGACTCCGTACTCTGGGGGCTGCGGACAATGCCTAACCGCACTACCGGATTCACACCATTTTTTATGGTATACGGCGCAGAGGCAGTTTTGCCCTGCGACATTATTCATGACTCACCTCGAGTGCGAATGTATGAGGAAAGAGAAGCCGATCTAGATCGGCAGGACAGCTTGGACACATTGGAGGAAGAACGTGACGTCGCGAAGGCTCATTCCGCATTCTATCAGCAGCAGGCCCGAAGATATCAAAGCAGAGAAGTACAGGCCAAAACTTACAACGATGGCGAACTAGTTCTACGCCTGTCGGACAAGAAAAAGGACAAGCTCAAGCCCAGATGGGAAGGCCCCTTCATTATTGATCAAGTACTGACCGGCGGAGCATACCGACTACGAAATGCGTCGGACAACCGACTCGAGCCGAACCCATGGAACGCAGCCCGACTCCAACGATTCTAAGCCTAGCGCCGGACTAAGAGTTCGTCCTCTTCCCCCGTCCAACCTTTTATATTTTGGCTGTCTTCTTTTTCTCCTTCTATCCTTTTAAATTAACAAAGCCCCTCGGGGCCTATTTTCGCATTTTTTGCATACACACGATGTGCCATCCGCACTCGTTATTCCTGGGGGCTTCTTTTACAGAAGCTCAACTATACGGGTTTTATACCCAACACATGTGTCACGCTTCCACATGTACCTTTTACTCGCCATTATATGCATCGATATGACTTAAGTTTTGGCCAAGCTGGGTTGCCTGGCTCTGTGCTTACCCCCACGCTCCCGATTGTTCGGCTAGGTGGTAAAGGAGCACCTCTGCGATTATTCTTGCCGGTCGGCCGGATGTGTACCTCGGTGGGTGAAGCCGAAAGCTAGCGTTCTTAAGGGAATATTCGGTCGGTGATTTAAAAGATGACTTTTACCTATTTTTCCCATCTGCCCCGGATGTTTTATCGCTCTCTTGGCAGTCCGGACATGCACTTTAGGGCATGCCTCCCCAGCGAAAGGAACCCTTAACGGAACTATTCTCCCTGGAAGATGTTTCTTACTAACCATGTAATATAACATAACTAGTTGGGCACTTGTCTGATAAAGCACTAATGACCCCTATGCCTAGTCTCCATGCATACCATGGTTATTTCTTAACCAAAAAGGTATTCAGACACACTCCGGACTCTAGGGTCCCGAGGTCGAAGCGAAAAGGTCGGCAACGACAAACGATCTACAATCCGGCTAGAAGGCATTTCACATGTCATTTTTAAAGGATAACATACATTGTCAAGTTTATTGATTGTATTCCTCCTCAATCCCGTCTAACAGGCTGTCTAGTTTATAGTCCGTTGGGAAAATTTAGCAGCCGTTCTACTGGCTGTACACTAAACTCACAGGATCTCCTTCTGTCGGGCCCCACCGGTCCAACTTCGCCATATGGTTGGGGTCCGCCTTCTTGTACCGCGTCTTCACCATGGCCCAAGCCTCCTCGGCACCTTGACGGCAAGCGAAACCTTCCACAAACGGAGGCGCTGCCGACTCCTGCAGCTTCTCTCGCAAGCTCCCGAGGCCCTCGGGCGGGGCAAGGATGGCCATAAAGCTGTGACTGGCGCCACTCATTGCTGCCGAACTCGTTCGAACAGCTGCAACAGTTCGGGAAGTTGATCACCCATTGATACGGGCATCTCCTCCGCAGGATGGCCCGTGAGTATACCTACAAGACATATTATGTCGAATCGCTTCCTCGCCGAACTCTTCTTCCTTAGAGAGTTCGCTCAAGCACTTACTATAGATGCCGCGACGAAGCCGTTGATTCTCCTTGACGGAGCCGGACAGCTCAGCCTGTGCGCCTTTCAGCTCTTCTCCGAGCTTGGCGTTGGCATATTGGAGCTTGTTCCTTTCCTGCTGAACTCTATTCAGCACACTCTCGCCGGCCTTTAGCTGGCGCAATAGTGCTTGCCTGTCCGGATCTTGTTCGGCGGCACCTGCAGTGTCGTTCTTAGACTCGCGCACATGCCGCACAGCGCTTATATTAATTTATACAAATGTGTTAACAGGAGGGTCTTTCCGTCTCCTCTGCGGCAGCAAGTGCAGCCTCAAGTTGGGCCTTGCAATCTTGCAGCCCCGAGACAGTGGGCGTTCTTCTCGTTAAGAGCACGAAATTCCAAGTGATCCTTAAATCAGTTAACATAACTAATTTAAGTCTCGGGGCTCTTGGTGTATACAACCATTAAAATATCTTTACCCGTATGTCTTTAACATCTTGCTCGCGGGCCTGGTAAAACCATTTTGAGCAGCCCGAGATCGCGTCCCCGCGTTGAAGGCATCTAATGCCTCAGGGGAAAAGCATGCCTCTTGAAAAACTGTCCGGCGGCGTCTATGATTCATAGCGCTCTCCACCTCTGACTTGGTGGCGGACAGTCTGTCGGTATCCTCCGTTGGAGTAGGATCCGGTTCGCGTCTTGCGCTTGCCTCCCCCTCCAGTCCAGGCGCTGGAGCCTGGCTGACATTGGTGGGATCGGCAATTCCTGTGCTCGTAGTCCGGCGAGCGCTTTTTCTTCTATAAAGATCATGAGCACTTAGAAGTTTCCTTGGAACGTCACTCAAAAAGATCAAACACGAGCTATACCTCTGCGGCGACGATTCCGCCCGCACGGCGCTCCTTTTCTTCCTGCTAGTTCGGACCGACCTCTGTAGGTCGGCCGCCGCGGCTCCCGACCGTAATGGCGCTTCTCGCAAAATACCATCGTTCGCGAAGGTCGAAATAGGCAAGGATAAGATAACGGTGTCCGGACTTGGTCTTGGTCACTGGGATGCGAACTTAGCCCGGGGTTGTCCGCCGTAATGGCAACCAAAGCATCATCAATGCTGAGCTGGTGATACACCCCGTCGATCAGCTCCACCCCGATGTCCGGATCCTCTTCGGAGACCGGACCCAGGGATCCTTCTGGATCCTCGGGTTGTGGAGCAGGACTCACCATGTCCTCCACAGTCCGGCGTAGACCCTGCGCCGAAGACATAAGGTAAGAAGCTTAAACTTCGAAGATACGGGTAAAGGCCCTTTTGAGGTGTTCGCTTACCCATCCTCTGGGGTTGATCATGGAAAACCCCTCCAGAGGGTTCGGGTGAAGGAAGTCCTCCTTCTCCCCTTATGAGACGGACGGGATCTCAACCAGATCCTCGGTCGAACCCGCCCTTTGCGGCCGCGTGCAGTATCATCGTCCTCCCGTTGAAATCCCACATGGGTGGCTCTCAGATTGCGGTGGCTGCACCCCGCTTGATGCACGTCGCCATGACTCCAATCATGGTCAAGCCGGAATGAGCCATTAATCTTATCCGGCCATCAAGTAATGGACGCTCTTGTCTTCCTCCAAACGGGGGCTCCGCGGGCGCCAGCTAAGGCGTTTCTTCAAGGGAGCAGCATCAAACTCCGGGAGGCCAATCCGGACTGGGTCGGGCAATGGAGCGTCTACCATATAAAACCACTCCGAGGGCCAGTCTTGGGACGCCCTCTTGGGGGTGCCGGATAGGTATCCGGTCCCAACGATGCGCCATATTTCGGCGCCGCCCACTTGATATATGGACCCCTGGTGAGAACGGGGCACGAGGCAGAACAGCCTCTTCCACAATGCGAAATGGGGCTCGACGCCCAGGAATAGCTTGCAAAGAGCTACATAGCCCGCGATGTGCAGCACAGAAGCGGGCGTGAGGTGGTGGAGCTGGAGTCCATAGAACTTTAGGAGCCCGCGGAGGAACGGATGTATTGGAAATCCGAGCCCCCTTATTAGATAGGGGACGAAACACACCCGCTCCCCCTTGTTGGGGCTTGGGGTGTCCTCCTTTGCCTCCCACCTCGATAAGTAACCAGTCCGGCTCGGACCGGAACCATGAAGGCCGGAGGAAGCAATCCCTCCGTGTGGAGCTTTACTAGCTTGTTGTGCGAAACAGAGCACCTCCTCCAATCCCCCGGCGATGGGCTGGGAGCGCGTGAGGAAGAGCCGCGTTGACGATTCATGGTGGAATGGATTTCAGGGTCAGAGGCGCTTCGATGGAGTATACGCGGGAGGAAGATGGTGCGGTTTGGATCTGGATCCCTGCCCCTTTAATAGGCAGGCGACCCGCACAATTAGGGGGTAAAATGTAAAGGACTCCCTAGCTTTTCGCATTCGTGCGACGCATGGAAGAGGGCCATAATTTGGCATAGAAGCCAAGGAGCACAGTATCGAGGTGAAGCCGGACACTATTCGGCAGGAACATGGAATTTGAAGGGAGAACCCGCCTTGCAACGCCGAAGACTACAAGCACGCTGGACTTATCGTCATTGAAGCCTGGTTCGGGGCTCTTGAGGAGTCTGGACTAGGGGTGTCCGGATAGCGGACTATCAATATCCGCGGACTCCCGGACTATGAAGATAGAAGATTGAAGACTCGGCTCGTGTCCAGGAAGGTACTTTCCTTGGCGTGGAAGGCAAGCTTGGCAATACGGATATGTAGATCTCCTACCATTGTAACCGACTCTGTGTAACCCTAGCCTCTCCGGTGTCTATATAAACCGGAGGGCCTTAGTCCGTAGGACAACATTACATCTCAACAATCGTACCATAGGCTAGCTTCTAGGGTTTAGCCTCCTTGATCTCGTGGTAGATCTACTCTTGTACTACCCATATCATCAATATTAATCAAGCAGGATGTAGGGGTTTACCTCCATCGAGAGGGCCCGAGCCTGGGTAAAAACATTGTGTCACTCGTCTCTTGTTACCATCCGCCTAGACGCACAGTTCGGGACCCCCTACCCGAGATCCGCCGGTTTTGACACCGACACCCCCCTCACAGCAACACCACGTGGCGTGAGCTCGATCCGTGGTATGGCGTGAGCTTGTACCTTTACCAACCGGTACTAAAGGTATTTTTCTGATTTTTTTTTAAAATTTTGAAAAAAAATTGATTTTGTTTATTTTCAATTTTTTGAATTATTTGATGATTTAGTCTCTAATCACCCCTCTTAACTACTCAAGTGTGGATCACTCATTCCAAATCGTCTAACTTCCCGACCGGTCACCCATCCTCTCACTCCCCCAGCCTGAGCACGCTTAACTTCGGAGTTCTGTTCCCCCTACTTTCCAAGTCTACACTTGTTGTTTTCATGACAAATGTAAGCTGTAAATCCTATTAACCCTCAGCAGTTTAGCTTGAGCATTAGGTCACACATTTCACCGTTTGATTTTGAAACTATTATTCTAAAAAACAGTAATTATTTAGTAAGACTAATATTTCTTAAATAAGTTTGACCATAGTTTGACCAGATTTGACCAAAATTCAAAAATTGAAATAATTATTTAGTAACACTAATATTCTTGAATAAGTATGTAGTAACATTAATACTTCTTGAATAAGTAGTTTGACCATAGTTTGACCAGATTTAACCAAAATTTAAAAAACTTAAATTTGAGCATATCTTTTCTCCTTTTAGAATTTGAGGATTCTAAAAGATGCAAACAGTATGAGGCTGTCAAAATCGGATCGGATTTTCGTGCTGAATTTTTGATATATTATCGTTTTTGATATACCATAAGCATAATCACTCTCATCATTAATATTATGGATAGAACCAATAGTATAGTAATTATCATATTCTTCCAAGCAAGTGCCAAAAAGATTTTCAAGATCATAAGAAGTATCATTATCTTCCCAATCATAATCATCACAATAAGCAATAGGTATAGTGAGATCATCATCAAGTGCATCATCTTCCACAATTATTTTTGATTCATTTTCATGAGGCACAACAATAATAGGAGCAACATTATTTGGGAGAGATACCTTTTTACCTCTCTTCCTTTTTCTTTTCTTCTTCTTCACCACACCATGTGTGGGTTCAATCCTCTTTTTGGAGCTCCTTATTAATGAGATTGGTTGAATAGAAGGCTCCTCCTCGTTACCTGATTCATCATAAGAAATAATAGGAGAATATTGGGAAGTCTCTTCCCTTTCATTAGTATTCTCTTCATGCTCTATTTGTTTTATTTTCTTTATGTAATTGGCAATATAAGGATTTTCAATACAATTCACCGCACAATATATGTAAATATTCTCTAGATCAAAATCAAGAATTTTATCGAGACTAAATTTTGGAATACCCTCAGTTATACTTTCATTTCTTCATAACCCAAAAGAAGACTAAGCTCTTTATGATGCTCAAGAGTAATCAAATTATCATAATATTTGGACACGACTTGATCATGAAACAAATAGCATTGGAGCTTTAAATGACCATGTTCATTGCAAAGTTCACACAGTATGAAAAATATTGAATCTTTCAACGCAATCATCAAGACTTTCTTGCAATAATTTAGTTTCTAAGTACTTATGCCTCTTGCAATATCTATCTTCCCTATTTGGTGTGTACTTGCAAACCCAATGTACTCCACAAAAATTGACATGTTTATAGGAAACATTTTCATCATAACTAGTGCAATCATCATTAGTACCATGGATATTCAAGGAGTTCATACTAACAACATTGCAATCATGCTCATCATTCAAAGATTTAGTGCCAAACATTTTAATGCATTCTTCTTCTAACACTTTGGCACAATTTTCCTTTCCATCATACTCACGAAATATATTAAAAAGATGAAGTGTATGAGGCAAACTTAATTCCATTTTTTGGTAGTTTTCTTTTATAAACTAAACAAGTGATAAAACAAGAAACAAAAAGATTCGATTGCAAGATCTAAAGATATACTTTCAAGCACTCACCTCCCCGGCAATGGCGCCAGAAACTAGCTTAGTTGACAGGGTGTGTGTGCCGCTTACCAAGCCTCCCCGGCAATGGTGCCAGAAACTGCTTGATGTCTACTACGCAACCTTCTCCTTGTAGACGTTATTGGGCCTCCAAGTGCAGAGGTTTGTAGGACAGTAGAAAATTTCCCTCAAGTGGATGACCTAAGGTTTATCAATCTGTGGGAGGCGTAGGATGAAGATGGTCTCTCTCAAACAACCCTGCAACCAAATAACAAAGAGTCTCCTGTGTCCCCAACACACCCAATACAATGGTAAATTGTATAGGTGCACTAGTTTGGCGAAGAGATGGTGATACAAGTGCAATATGGATGGTAGATATAGGTTTTTGTACTCTGAAAAATATAAAAACAGCAAGGTAACTAGTGATAAAAGTGAGCATAAACGGTATTGCAATGCTAGGAAACAAGGCCTAGGGTTCATACTTTCACTGGTGCAAGTTCTCTCAACAATAATAACATAGTTGGATCATATAACTATCCCTCAACATGCAACAAAGAGTCACTCCAAAGTCACTAATAGCGGAGAACAAACGAAGAGATCATGGTAGGGTACAAAACCACCTCAAAGTTATTCTTTCCAATCAATCCGTTGGGCTATTCCTATAAGTGTCACAAACAGCCCTAGAGTTCGTACTAGAATAACACCTTAAGACACAAATCAACCAAAACCCTAGTGTCACCTGGATACTCCAATGTCACCTCAAGTATCCGTGGGTATGATTATACGATATGCATCACACAATCTCAGATTCATCTATTCAACCAACACATAGAACCTCAAAGAGTGCCCCAAAGTTTCTACCGGAGAATCAAGACGAAAGCGCGTGCCAACCCCTATGCATAGGTTCATGGGCGGAACCCGCAAGTTGATCACCAAAACACACATCAAGTGAATCACGTGATATCCCATTGTCACCACAGATACGCACGGCAAGACATACATCAAGTGTTCTCAAATCATTAAAGACTCAATCCGATAAGATAACTTCAAAGGGAAAACTCAATCCATTACAAGAGAGTAGATGGGAAGAAGAAACATAAGATCCAACTATAATAGCAAAGCTCGCGATACATCAAGATCGTGCCAAATCAAGAACACGAGAGAGAGAGAGATCAAACACATAGCTACTGGTACATACCCTCAGCCCCGAGGGTGAACTACTCCCTCCTCGTCATGGAGAGCGCCGGGATGATGAAGATGGCCACCGGTGAGGTTCCCCCCCTCGGTGGTGCTTGAACAGGTCCCGATTGGTTTTGGTGGCTCTGAGGCTTGCGGCGGAACTCCCGATATATTCTCATCTTCGGAAGTTTTAGGGTACGTGAGTATATATGGGTGAAAGAAGTACGTCGGTGGAGCTTCAGGGGGCCCACGAGGCAAGGGGCGCGCCCTAGGGGGGGCGCCCCCACCCTCGTGGACACCTCCCTTCTTTCTTGACATGCACTCCAAGATTTTTCGGTAGCTTTCCTTCCAAAAATAACTTCTCCAGTTGATTTCATTCCGTTTCGACTCCGTTTAATATTCCTTTTCTTCAAAACACTAAAATAGGCAAAAAGCAACAATTCTGTCCTGGGCCCCCGGTTAATAGGTTAGTCCCAAAAATAATATAGAAGTGGAAAATAAAGCCCAATATTGCCCAAAACAGTAGATAATATAGCATGGAGCAATCAAAAATTGTAGATACGTTGGAGACGTATCATAGATCACGTGATATCCCATTGTCACCACAGGTAAGCACATGCAAGACATACATCAAGTGTTCTCAAATCCTTAAAGACTCAATCCGATAAGATAACTTCAAAGGGAAAACTCAATCCATTACAAGAGAGTAGAGGGGGAGAAACATCATAAGATCCAACTATAATAGCAAAGCTCGCGATACATCAAGATCGTACCACCTCAAGAACACGAGAGAGAGAGAGAGAGAGAGAGAGAGAGAGAGATCAAACACATAGCTACTGGTACATACCCTCAGCCCCGAGGGTGAACTACTCCCACCTCATCATGGAGAGCGTAGGGATGATGTAGATGGCCACCGGAAAGGAATTCCCCCTCCGGCAGGGTGTCGGAACGGGTCTAGATTGGTTTTCGATGGCTACGGAGGCTTGTGGCAACGAAACTCCCGATCTAGGTTTCTTTCTGGAAGTTTGGGGTTATATAAGAGGTGTTTGAGTCGGGAACAAGTCAGGGCGGTCCCTGAGGCGGCCACGAGGCAGGGGGCGCGCCCAGGGGGGTAGGGCGCGCCCCTACCCTCGTGGTGGCCTCGGGACTCTTCTGGCCCACCTCCGGTACTCAGTGGGCTTCTTCTGGTCCAAAAATGATCTCCGTAAAATTTCAGCTCAATTGGACTCCGTTTGGTTTTCCTTTTCTGCAAGACTCAAAAACGAGGAAAAAAGCAAAGCGCTTTGGGCTCTAGGTTAATAGGTTAGGCCCAAAATCATATAAAATAGCATATAAATGCATATAAAACATCTTAGATGGATAATATAATAGCATGGAACAATAAAAAATTATAGATACGTTGGAGACGTATCGCATACTCTCAATGTTGTTTGGAATTATCGTTGCACTTAACCAAACACACATGATCAAGAAAACACGATCATCATACAACACTTGAACTAGTCTTAGAGGCAAGACTAAGAATCAGGTTTTACAGTTTTATCATTCCACGTGCTTATGAGTTTTTCTCCGAATCATATTCAAGAATTATAGCAATTATAGCATAGAATATAAACTCTTAGTTATAAACATGAATGAAAACAAATAATACAAATATGGTTGCCTCTAGGGCATATTTCAACATGAATATGCTTAGTGTCGAATCGATTTGATTGATATGTTTAGTGTAGAATCGATCTGATTGATATGTTTAGTGTAGAATCTGATGATATATGTGAATTGAAGTGTATGCTTTTTTGATAATTGTGCACGACATGCTCATTTATCACATGGATTTGTTTTTAGATCTGTATGATATGCTTGCGAGTGTGTGTGTGTGTGTGTGTGTGTGTGTGTGTGTGTGTGTGTGTGTGTGTGTGTGTGTGTGTGTGTGTGTGTTTTCAGAAATTGCCTAAGAGGCTAGCTCCTAGTTGTGTCATCGAGGCTGATGAAGCCGGCTATGCTGGAGTACGCCTTACATGAAGGGAATCCATCTCCACCTGTGCGTACGTAGCAGATATGGATGGTTGCATTATCTTAAGCTCGGTGGGGTGGAAGAACTTCCTAGTTGGCAAGAATCTCCAGGTTGGACAGGCCGTCATAGTGACTATCATGAACACCAGACACCATGACTTGAGGAGGATGATCGTCATCAACACATTTGAAAGAATGTGTGTGTGTCTAGGCCTTCGAAGCTGATACCAAGTTTTAAGTAAACTGGTTAGTATATACTAGCAAAACGGGCCCGTGCGTTGCAATGGAAAAAAATTCATAATCTCCAATGTCCATCAACACATTTGCTGCATCACCGAGATACACTCACTCTCATTTTCGTGAAATCGTCAACAATTTTTTAAAATCATGAAAATTTTTATAAACTCATGAACATATCTAAGATCGTGAACACTTTTCAAATTCATGACCATTTTTTATAAAATTTCGAACATTTTCTATAATCATGAACATTTATTGAATTCATGAACATTTTATACTATTTGCAAACAATTTTTTTAAAAATTGTGAAGATTTTATTAAAATATTTCTTGAATAGGTGAACATTTCTAGAGTGGACGAACATATTTTGGGAAATTGGTGGAACAAATTTTGAAATTCACGAAGATTTTTTGAATCAGCAACATTTTATGAATCAATAAACTATTTTGTAAGTCACAAACAATTTTTCAATTTTTAGGATATTTTTCAATTCATGAATATATTTTTATTTGGCGCAATTTTATTCAACTTCATTAACATTTTTAATACACAAACGTTTTTTACAAATCGTGTGCATTTTTTGATTTCCGAAACATTTGTGTTCAAAATTGCGAACATCTTTTGAATATACAAACATTTCTTTAAAACCACAAACATTTTCTGAATCCACAAACATTTATGAATTATTAAATATTTTACTTCAGAATTCTCATTTTTTATTTTTCTGATCTTTTCTGATGTCCCAAATTATTTAAATTAGAAAAAAACAAAGACGGAAAAGGAAAACGATATTTTAAAAGTAGGCTGCCCCGGGCCAGCCCAAACTGGCGCGCTCTGTCATCTCCCAGCGCGCAGAGCGCAGTATAGTAGTTTCCTAACGTATGGGCCGGCCCAGGCGGGGATTCCCCTGTGTCAAACGTTTTTTTATCACTTATAGTGACATCGGTGGATAATATTTTGCAACTTTGGGGGCAATTTTGATGACGGGCCACCAGAAGCAATAACCCCTTTATTATTAGGTATACTAGTCGTCAACCCGTGCGATCGCACGGGCTAGTCTATTTATATATAGATTTTTCTGATTTGTAGTTTTGTTAACTTTTGTTAAATGCAATATGTATAAGAATTGAATAAAAAATATAATACAATTTTAAATCCTTGCGAACATACAACAGTGCATATTCTCTATCATGTGAAAAAAGGATATATATTCTTTTTAATGAATTCATGATCATATAATCTACAAAAATCTATTGTTCACATAAATATGTCCGAGTAATGTTTGATTGTCAAGTTATATTTTTTTGGGAGTGGTTCATAGATCTTTACACACACTACATATGAATTCATGTTTAGAAAAAAGAACACTGCGCATCAATGAAAAATATACTACATGACAACATGAAAATATTCACAAATATCTTCATTTTATATTTAATAACTGAGTGTCTTCAAGCCCTGAATATTAGGTAACATGTCTTACTTTGAAAAGGATATTTTTTAAGACAAAACAATTAATAGATTTTCTTCTTTTATTAAGTGTGATTTGAAGTCTTGTGTGCTTTCTTATCAATTGCGAAAACTCCAAACTCATGATATCGTGCAGAAAATCCTAATTGCTCTTTTGATCTCAGTATTTTCAAATTGCATTTTAAAATAACAGAAAAATGTACATGTATATGTGCACTACCAAACTTTACACTACATCATATAATATTTTTATTTGTATGTTACGCTAGAAGTGCAATGCATGCACTATTTGCTATTTCAGATGCACTATAAGTAATTTTGCTTCATAACCCACTAAATATTTTTAGTGAATGTTACATATATGTGGACATTTGCATGCTGGAAAAATCCAGTTATTTGTCTGATTTAACAAAGGGATGTCATTCTTTTTTATTTCTTTGGCTATTTCCGCTATTTGTTTTGGCTATTTGAAGCGGAGAGCAATACATTTGCATTGTATATGGTTAGAATTTTGTTATGAAAGATAATGAGGAAAAACATAAAAAGTACATGTAATTTTTTCATCAAAAACATGTCAGCACATGTTTCTCCTCCATTAATAACACCACACTTTTATTTTATTTATGCCCAATTAACTTGTAAAATGAAAACTTCCCATAAAGCCTAAATAATTTATATGTAATATAAATTATAAGGAAATACTGTTTGATGTTTATAAGAAACAAATGAAAGACAAAGATCTAATGGACAATGTTAACATCTTTTCGGAAAAAAACAGTCGAGCACAACATCCGTACAGAGAAACACATAGCCATGAGGCATGTATGTACTACGTAACACGTTGCATTCATAAACAGCTACAGAGATTTAAAAAATACATATAATTAGGAACTGAGTACCTGTGGTGAGTGACAACCATATCAACAGACATGGATGATGTCATCGCTCGACAAAACATTGTCGTTGCTGTTGCTTCTACCGCCATAGGGCATCAGTCGTAGCAGTTGCCACGAACAAAGTACGGCTTGTCTCTGCTGGCCAGATGTGTTTGCTGTCCTCTTGTACATCCCAATACGTAGGAATTATCTCCTGCGCAGCAGGTCATTGCGCGGTGGTTCAACCTGATTGCCAACCTGGAAAAGCTATAGAAGATCATCGGGTCTAGCGACAATAGCAAAAAGAGAAGCAGCAGAACGGTCGTTGTCCAGAGAGAGAAAGAGAGGACTGTTGGCACAGGTCCTGAATCATGTCGCATGGGTCCTAGGAACTTAATTTTCATCTCCGAAGAAGTCATATTCACACAGCCATGCTAAGGTGGTGTTTGTTTTCTAGTCCAGGACTTTTTCTAGTCCCTGAGACTTTTTGAAAAAGACTCTCAAGGAGGTGCTTCTAAGGACTTTTAGCAAAAAGTTTCAAAAAAGTCCAACCCTGTTTGGTTTTGTAGGGACTTTTTCTAGTCCCAACACCAAAAAGTCCCCGGAAGCAAACACCCCCTAAATTCCTAAGCAGTACGTAATCTAGATTGATTCACTTCTACATATGCACGTATGTACGCACAGGTAATCCAGATCGATTTTTTTAATCTGCTAAGACACACACATCAGAGATATGGTTGATGGCAAAAGGAACATGGACGTACTGGCCTCCGGCGTTGACTTGTGAACGGTGATGAAGCAAGCTAGCATGATTCGTTCCTAGTGCAATCGTTCATGAAGCTTGGCCGGCAAGATAAGCACGTAGAAGGTAATCTCGATTGACCTAACTATTTGATAGAAGTCAGCGGCGTGAGATGGAGACACGATTAAGAGAGAGATCAGAAAGATTTTATTTTAGCAAAGATATTGATATTTGACATCATTACGTCCCTACAGGAATATCACGATCAAAGATTTCATCTCCACATCTAATAAAGTAATAATCCAACGGCTAAGAGCTGATTAGATATGATGCTCTTTTTTTCACGTGTAGGGTTGCTCTTTTTTTCTTCACAAAAGTAACGTAAGGTTTTCTAATTACTTCACATCTGATTGATCCGTGTATGTTGACTCTTTTTTTCTCCACAAAAGTAACGTAAATCATGGGGTCAAGATAGATCAGTTAAATAGATCAACGGTTAAAATATTTTTAATGATGTGGATTACTATGATGATCCGTATGGTGCCTCCAATTATAAGATAAGATATAAGATAGATTAGTTCGCTTATAGTGCATATTGACAATGACTAATCATTAGCTAGAACTGTTTGTGAGATCGATGATTGTTGGATATCTTATCTATATAATTACCTATGTTTCTCCGTTGTGCTGCTGTTGGTCTATATAATTATCTATGTGACCGAGATGCAAAATGCTATATGGTGGTGCAAATAAATTTTTTGGCTGAGAAAACTGTTGTTGGTGTGCATGTTACATGGAATGCCGCTAGGTGGGAAATAATAGTGATGGCGTGGGACACGCCGCATGCAAGAAGCACCTAAATTACTGCTGATGTGGGCACTAACACCACAACTATTTTTTAACAGTGACATCATATTGGTGGCGTTGGGCTCCCACGCCAGCAACGTCATTTTTGCAAAGCCAGCACTAAGCTTTTTCTACACTAGTGCAATGTTGATACTATGCTTTAGTGTGATAATAGATATGCAATGTTTGATAGATGATACCATTGTTGATACTATCTTGTTTATAAGATATGAGGCAATGCAGCTGGACAGTGCAATCATCAGTGACCAGTCAAAGTGGGATGATAGGCTAGTGATAATAGGCAATAGAGATGACGGTTATTGCCTAATAAGTGTTTACTGACACTGTAGTGGTGAGTCATGTATGTATCGATTCTCCTATTGTATCATCTTTATACTTATGAAATTACTACTGATAAAGGAGGCTCTTTTCCAGGGTCACTTTATTTTTAAATGAACAACTAAAAATTCCAGCATTGAAAAAGACAATCTGAAAACTCCCTCATTAGACAAAATATATAGATACCAGCAATGCATCCATGCATGTTTTAATTAAGGTGTGTATTGTCTGAATATCATATAGGCTATAACGTGTCTAGGTCTCGCATACATACTACATATAAAATGAAATAAAAATATGAGTTTAACTAATTAAGCATGCACATTTATGTGTCAATACATGGCAAAATCATCCGTGTTTTTCATAGAGCATACTAAATTATGTCCCAGCCATTGAAACAGGGACATGCAAATAAATATTAACTGAAATCTAACACGTCGAGCCAAACATTGACAATCAATATGACGTCAACAGGTTGTAAAATTCAACCATGTAAACCAACTAATCATAAAGAAATAAACGCATAGGATTTGTTTTATGTGGGTGGCATACAATTATGTTTGGTCCTTTGGACGACCAAAAAAGACAATTATACCACAATTATTCATTTACAAGTAGTAGGTGCACATGTTGATGACTTAATTAGCTCGGAACCTTGTGTCATGTTCCAAGTGAAATGCATCATTGAGAAAAAAAAAGATTGGCTGCTGAAGGGATGCAGTGTGGCCACTTTTGCAAGGGCTACCCACCGACCCTTCTACTATGAGGTTTACTTTATTCTTAAAATAAACGGCTAGAAATTCCACCATCCGACAAAAACAATCACAAAACTCCCTCATTAGACCGAATGTCTAGATACAAGCAATGCATCCATGCACGTGTTTAGGTTATGTATTACGTGAAACATCATATAAGCTATGATGTGTCTAGGTCTCATATACGTACTACATATACTACATATAAAATAAAATATGAAAACGAGACCAGATAATTAAGCATCCACATGTATGTGTCAATATACAAGGCAAAATCATGCGTGTTTCCAACCAAATGAGTCTAGCTATTGAAACTGCAGGGACATGCAAATAAGTATTAACTGCAACCAAACACATTGAGCCAAACATTGGTAAACGATATGAAGTCGCCAGGATGTAAAATTCAAGACAGAGTTAGAAAAATATACTCTATAAAAATGCATACAATATTGGGGTCGTTAATTTTGACAACCAAGGAAAACAACTAAAGATAAATGCGGGCACATGTTGACGATTCAATTAAACTGGATAGGAAAAAACACATGTTGACGATTTAATTAAACTTGGACAGGAAAAAACCATGACGGAAACCACTCGCTCTTCCACGGCAGCAATGGCATCGACTCACGCAACAAAGGGGTGAATGACTTGTCTCTAATGTTGTACACGCCAGAGTCACCGAGAGGTGCCTCCAGCTGCTTCCACTGGTAGAGTTTGTTGAGGAAGTAGATACAGTCTCCCTGAACTCCATGACCAGCGGGCAAAGACTTGGAGCACAGCCTGCTAACAAAGAGCACCTGGCCTTGTAGGCTGCCGTCCAACTTCTTCCACCGGCGTTCGCTCAGGTCGGCTTCCCAGACCTCGAACCGGAAAGTTCTTCTACCATCAGCATCCGGGGAGCTGGGCATCCTCATCCATGGGCGGCGGAGCCATCGCTTCACCATCAGCAGCTTGCCACCGGACTCGAGCAGATACATCTCGACCAAGGGAAAACCGTCTTGGAAATGTTGGTGGCGGTGGTTTTGCCATGGGTGCTTTATCATGAGTTCGGTACTGTACTTGAGTTTGAAGCCTTTTTGGTGGCCATTGCTGAGGTCAAGGGTCTCGAGGACATGGCCCCTGGAGAGGACCTAGATTTTCCCTTGAAAAAGGGCAATGTCGATGGCCTCGTGATGTAGCGTCCCCAGGAGGACTGAGTTGCTCTCGCCGGTCGGTCGGCAAGTGGACACGATGACATCGCGTCCGATCAGGACGGCGACAACGATGGGCTCATCGTCCGACGCCGAGGAGGACACCACCACGCCTTCCCTATAGCTTTCATGGGGGGCTCGGTTTGGCACCGCCAGGAGCGGAGGATGCGCATGAGCTCATTGTGGTTGTGGGGGCTGCAGCTGAGCTCGTTCCGCAGTCGACGATGCCGGACGTCGTAAGTCCGCAGGAGGCCGGCTAGCTCGGGGAGACGGGTGGTGGCGCCGGAGGGAGCGTTCAAGAGGGAGCAGCTACCGTCGCGCTGGTGCACGAGGAACAACATGTTCTGGCCGGCGCTGTAGCGCCAGCAATCGTCGGGGAGACGCAGGCGGTGGTGCGGGTGCGGCGCGCTGTCGTTGGCCAGGTCGAAGAGGGTGCCGTTGCCGAACATGACCCACGGGAGCCGCCTCGGCGGGAGCTGGCCGGCGGCGGAGCGCCATGGTCTGCAGATGGCGCCTGCTCGGACGCGGTCCGCGAGGAATGTGAGGCGGCGGAGGACGAGGAGCAGGAGATCATCTGGCAGGTACGCCCAAGAAGAGTCTTTCGCCATCGCGATTGATTGATTGATTCACCAAAACCTAGGCTAGGCGTGACTTCCGCACGTGCACAATTATTTCTGTTTTCGCTCGGAGCAAGTCAGGCTCATCTTTGTGCGCCGCGCCACGCGTGAGTCACGGCGCGTTTCAGTTCCTTCCGAGCACGGCGCGTTGCGTTGCGTTAGGCACAACCGGCGTGACGTGCTCGGAATTGGCCACAGCCGTGGCTAGCCAGGGATTCAACTAATTAAGCATGCACATGAATGTGCCAATACTACAAGGCAAAGTGATTCGTGTTTCTAACAAAATGAGTCCAGCTATTGAAACTGGAGGGACGTGCAAATAAATATTACTGAAACGAAACACATCGAGCCAAACATTGGTAAATGATATGAAGTCCCTAGGATGTAAAATTCAAGATACAGTTAGAAATTATACATGTAAACCAGCTAATCTCTATCTGTTCTCTACTATTTAAAAATATTGTAAGATTCCATGTTTCATTGTTCTTCTCATCATCCTTTCATCCAACCTTCCCCAAATGATAACCAATCATGGTAATTACTTACCTTCTGAACCAATTTCACTTTTATTTACTTAGCAAACTTCACATCAAACAATAAGATAAAATCATGGGCACGATTTGATAAAACATTCATTTACACAATCGCATTAGTATGTGCAGGTAAATCACAAGCTAACGTACTGAGTAAATATTTATACCCCATTGCAACGCATGGGCATTGTCGTAATAACCATACAAAAATGCATACAATTTTTTGGACCATTGGACAAGCAATTACCGGGGCCGGCCTCCCCCTTGGGTTCCCCCACCCTTGGGAAAAAGGGGTTTGCCGGCTTACCCGGGGCGGGTTTTCCTTAGGGGGTTGTTTCCTTTGGAGGTTTTAAAAATTTTTGGTTTTTTTTTTGGGGGATTTGCCCCCCCCCTTTCCCCCTTTGGGCCCCCGGGCAAACCCCCCCCGGGGAACCCAAACCCTAAAAGGCCTTTTTAAAAAACCCTTTTTGGATTTACAAAATTTCCCGGGTTGTTTGGAAAACCTGGGGTAATTGGGGTTTTTTAAATGCAAGTTAATTTGAACCCCAAATTCCCCTTGAAATTTTTTGAAACCCACCCAAATCTGGTTTGGGTTTAAATCTTTTAAAAACCCAAACCTTTCCCCAAAATAATTTTTTCTTTTGGGGAAAAATTTTTAAAGGGTTTTAAAACCCCCGGTTGGGTAGGGCTTTAAAAATTTAAGGGTTTCCCCTTCTTTGGGTAAACCGGAAAAATTTTCCCCCCGGATTTAAATTGGGGGGAACCTTTCCTCCCAAATCCCAATGGGGTCCCCAAATTTTTGGGACCCCTTTTGAGGCCCCAGAAAATTTTGGGAGGGGGAAACCCTTTTTCCCCCAAAAGGGGGTTTTTTTCCGGGGGTTTATGGGCCCCCAAAGCCCCTTTTTTTGGGGCCTTCCTCACCCATTTTGGGGGGTTAAAAAACCCTCCGGGTTTTTTTTCCCCCCTTTTGGGGGGGGGGAACCCTTTCCCCAAAAAAGATTTTGGGCCCCAGATATTTAAAAAGGGGCCTTTGACACCCCCAATGGGGGCTTTAAAAGAAACCCAAAGAAGGGAAAAAGGCTTTTGCAAAAGCCGGCTAAAAATACCCGGGCCAAATTTTGGGGCCCGAAAAATTTACCCAAAATTTTTTAAATGGGGGAAACCAACCCTTTTGGGGTTTAGGGTTCCCGGTCATTAAAAAAAAATCGGCCCCAAAAGGGCCCAAAAGCAACCCTTTCTTTTAAAATTTTTTCCACATCCAATTTTAAAAGGGTTTGGGCAAAAACCTTTTGGACTTAAAAAATTTATAAAGCCCGTTTAGCGTTTGGGGAAAATTGTTTAAAATCTTTTAATCCCCCCGGGGGGAAGGTAAAACTCCCCTTTCCCTTTTTATCCGCTAGGATAATTTTAAGGGAACCAAGAACCGGGGAGAAACCCCCAAACCCCCAAAACAAATTTGGGGCCCCCCCAAAAGGAAAAAATTTTTTTAAAATTTTGAAAAAGGTTTTTTTGATTAAAGGGTCTTTAAAAAAACCCAAGGGGCTATTAAAGGGCCTTTGACAAAAAAAACTTCCTTGGGGAATTCCTCCAAAATTTTTGGCCATTGGAATTTAAATCCTTTACCCTTGGGAAAAAGGTTAATTAGGGCCCTTCCCGTTTTTTTAAACCCCTTAAAAAAATTTTTTAAAAAAAACCTTAAAAAATTTACCAAAACCCAGTTCCAACCCTTATTTTTGGGAAAATTCTTTAAAATTACATTATACCCTAAATAAAGGGTGGTTTAAAACAAAAAAAAAACCCAATTTTTAAAAAGGTAAAAAGGGGTTTTACCCTTCCCAATCGGCGGGATTTAACCAATTTTTAAAAACGGTTTTTCCGAAAACCTACTTAAAAGGGTAAAAGGGGAAGTTTACCCTTAAATGCAAAATTTAAAAATTCATTTTTAAAAAAATAAAAAAAATTTTAATCCCAATGAAATTTTTTATTTTACTTAAACCCTTTAAACCCCCTTTGGATCCTTTCTCCCCTTTTTTTTTTCCCAACCCTTTTTCCCCCCTTTACCCTTAATTTTTTATTTAATTAAAACTTTGGGGTTTAACCCCAAAAGGGAAAATTTAAAATTTTGGGAAGCTTTTTTTGGTATTTCCCCTTTTTTTTTTATTCAAAAGGAAAATTTTTAAATAAATTTAAAAAAATTTTAAATTTAAAGTTTAAAAAAAGTTTAAGAAAAAAACAAAATTAAAATTTAAATTTTTTAAACAAAGATAAGTTTAGTCCCAAAAAATTTAATAAATTTCAAATTTGGACCGATTAAAACCCAAAAAAAAAATTTTAAATTTGCAAATTCCTTTTTTAAATTTTAGGAACAAAAAAGGCAAAAAAGTTTTAATTTTTAAAATCCCATTTGGGGTTTTGGGGGGGAAATTTATTTACTTTTTTTAAATATCAAAACTATTACCAATTTTTTAATAAATTTTGAACAAAGTTTAAAAAAATTTTTCCCACCCCCTTTTCCCCCTTTTTTAAAAAATAATTTACCAAAAATTTTTTGGTTTTCCAAAAAAAAAACAAAAAAAATTTGATTTTTTAAAAAAAAAAAAATATTTAAAATTTTTAAACCTCCCCTTTTTTTTTCTTTCCCCAAAAAAGTTTTGGGCAACCCTTTTGGGGGAAATTTTTGGGTTTTTAAAAAACCCTTGGGAAATGTTCAAACAAAGAAAAATAAAAAGATCCTTTCCCCAAATTTTTAATCTATTTGTTTAAAATTTCTTTAGAAAAATTTTGAAAATTAAAATTTAAAAACAAAAATAAAAATTTGGGTAAAAAATTTCTAGGAAAAACGTTTTATATTTATTTTTCTTTTTAAATTTTTTTTCCAACCCGAATTGTTTTAAAGGGAAAACCGGGGTTTTTTTTTTTTTTAAGTTGGGTTTTAAAAACCCTAGTTGGGCAAAACCCTTTCTTTAATTTTCAAAAAACGAAAAATTTAAAATTTTTTAAAAAAATGCCTTAATAAATTTTTAAAATTTAAAAAGCCCCCCTTTGTTTAAAAAATTTCCCCCAAAAGTGTGGATTCAAAATCTAAAAATTCAAATTTTTAAAATTTTCCAAAAATAACTTGGAAACAACATTTTAAATATAAAAAAAAAAATTCAAATTTCATTAAAAATTAAAAAGAAAAACATTTTAAACATTTTTTAAATTTTTTAAAAATTTTTCCCAATATACATTTTGGGGGGTTTTTTGGGTTTCTTTTTTGAAATTTTTTTAAAAAAATTTGTAAAAAAAAAAAAAATTTTAAAAGGAACAACCCCTTTTAAGGCCTTAAACTCTTTTTTACGGGTTTTTTGGGTTTTTTAAAAACCCCTTTTTCAAAAACCTTTTTTTCATCCTTTTTTTTAAATTTTTTTTCCCCAAAAAAAATTTTAAATTTCCCAATTATTTTAAAAAAAAAAAAGGGGAAAATAAAAAGGCCCCCCCAAACCCTGAAACCCAAAACAAAATTCCTTGGGCCCCAAATCCCGGTTTTTTTTAAAAGGTAAAATTTTGAAAAAATGTGCCCAAAAATTTAAAATTTATTTATTAAAATAAAAAACAACCCTTAAAAGAAGGGGAAATCAAAAATTTTAAAACGGTGGTTTTAATTTTAAATCAAATTTTAAAATAAAAAAAAAAAAATCAAAATAAACCTTTACCCTCACGGGAAAAAAATCCCCAAATCAAAAACAAAAAAGAAAATTGGAGGGGAAAAAATTTTTTTTTAAATCAATTTTCGTTGGGAAAAATTTTGAAAAACCCCTAAATTTTTACAAATTTTTTAAAAAAATCCCAACCCGGGGGCAGGGCCCCAAAATTTTTTGGGGTTTTTTTCCTTTTTAAATTTGATTTTTTACCCAATTGGAAACCCTTCCCAAAGCTAGAAAAACCGCGCCTTTTTCCAAAAATTTTAAAATCAAAAAGCATTTTAAAAAAATTTCAAACCCAAAAAAAATAAGTTTAAATAAATTATTCATTTAAAGAAAAAACCCCAAAACCCCAAAATTTTTAAATTTAAAAAAAAATTTTCGGAAAATCATTAGGGTTTGTTTTAAAAAAAAATTTTTTCCAAATTTCCCGTTTCTTAAAAACCAAAAAAAAAAATAAAAATTTGGGCTTTAAAATTAAAAAACCCGGGAATTTTTTCCTTATTTTTTTTTTGTTTTAAAAGAAATTCCCCCTCCAAATTTTTTTTAAATTTTTTTCTTGGGTTTTGGGGGTTTTTTTTGGGGTTTTTTTTGGGGGGGGGTGGTTTCCAAAGGGCCCAGGGGGGTAGGCCCCCCCGGGAAAAAATTTTTTAAAGGCCAAAAATTTTTAAACTTTTTTAAAATTTTCCTGTTGGGGAATTTTGATTTTTTTCCTTTTCCCCCAAACTAAAGGCCCTTTAAAATTTTGGCCCTTAAAGGAAAAAATAAATTGGGTTTGGAAAAAAGCCCAAAAAACCCAAACCCCCAAAAAAAAGAAATTTCAAAATTTTAAAATTTAGGGAAAATTTAAACCCGGAACAATTGATTAAAATTTTTTCCATTCCATTTTAAAAAAAAATCAAATTTTAAAAAACTTTTAAAAAAAATTTTTTTTTAAAAAAAGTGAAAAAAATTAAATCAATTTTAACTTTAAATAGATTAAAAAACAAAGAAATTCAAAAATTTTTTGGCAAAAATGAATCTCCCTATTTGGGGTGTAAAAAAAATTTTTGGTTTTTTGAAAAGGGTTTTAAATTTTTCCGTTTAACAAATTTGTGGTTTTTTGGAAAATTTTGGAAAATGAAATTTTATTTCAAAATTTTTACCCCTTTCGCCCAAAAAAGAAAAATTTTTCCCCCAACTTTTTTTTTGGGAAAAACCCCAAAAATTTAAATTTTTCCCGTGGGTTGCCTTCCCAAAAATAATTTTCTTTCCCCTTTTTTCCCCCTTTTTTTTTCCCAAAAAGGAGGGGAAAAATTTTGTTTGGAATTTTTAAGGAAAAATAATAATTTTAAAACCCAAAATAAGATTAAAAAATTTTTAAGGTAATTTTAAATAAATTTAAAATAAAAATTTTGTGGAACTATTTGGGAAAAAATTTTTTTAATTAAAGCTTTCCCTTTTTAATAAAAACCCGAATTTAAATTTTAAAATTTTTAAATAAATTTGGGCGAAAAAAATTTGGTTTTCCCAAAAAATTTCCCCTTTTATTTTTCCCCCGAATATATTCCCTTTTAAAAAATTTTTTAAAAAAAATTTTGTTTCCCCTTTTAAAAAAAAAATTTTTTTTTTAAAACTTTTAAAAATAAATTGTTTTGAACCATTTTAATTTTTTAAAAAAAGACAAATGATAAATTTTTAAAAAATATTTATAGTAAATGAAAAATTTTGTATTTCTTTTTGTAATTTTTGCCCATTTCCATTTTAATTTTAAATTTTTTTGGGACTTTTGACCCGGGGTTTTTTTGGGGTTTTTTTTTTTTTTTGTTTTTTTTTTTTGGGGGGCAATCAAAGGGCTTTGTTTTTAAAAAATTTTTGAAAGTAATTTGGGTTTTTACATGAAAATTTTTTAAAAATTTTTTCCCCCATTAAAAATTTTATTTTTAAATTTGGGGAAAACTTTAAATTTAAAACCCTCCTTTTAAAAAAAAAAAGGAAAATTTTTTGGGACAAAAAACAAAAAAAATGACAATTTAAAATTTTTTTGGGCCTTTGAGCCAAAATTTTAAGGAAAAAATGGGGGGATTTGGGCAAAACCAGACCCGGTTTAAAAAATTTCTTTAATTAAAATTTTAAAACCCAAAAAACAATCAAAATTCCCAAACCCTTCTTTTTAAAAATGGGCCATTTTAAATTAGAAAAAAACCTTTTCAAGGGTTTTCCTTCTTCTTTACATTTTAAAATAAAAAAATTTTTTACAGATTTTTAAACAAAACTTTTAACCTGGGCAAAAACAAATTTTAAAAATTTAAAGAAAAAAAAAAATTTTGTTTGGGAAAAGAGGGACCTTTATTTTAAAATTGGGGTTTTTTAAAACCCAAATAAATTCCCGAAATTTTTTGTTTAAACTTTTTAAAAATTAAACTTTAAAAATTTTGGGGGAAAAAATTTTTAAAATTTTGGTATTTTCAACAAAATGAAAAAAATTTCCGAAAATTATTCCAAATTTTTTAAATAATTTTAACGCAAAAATTTAAAAGGAAAAAATGGCCTTGGGGGATTTTTAAATTTTTTAAAACCCAAAAATTTTCTAAAATTTTCCCCCCCAAAAAAAATTTTTCGATTCCAATTTTGGAATTTCCGGGGAAAATTTTAAAGGGGGAAAAACAAAAAAGAAAGATTATTTTAATTTGGTCCCGGACAACCGGGCTCCCTTAAAAGCCCAAAAAAGGGGGTTTTTTCTTTTCCGGAGGGTTCCCCTTTTTCCAAACGTTTTTTTAAACCAAATCGGGGGGAAACCCCACCCCAATTTTATGGGGCGGAAGAAAACCCTTTAAAATTTTTTTTTGTTCAATGCCGATTGGCCCCCTTTATAAAAAGTTGGAGTTTTGGGCTTTAAATGTTTTAAAAGAATGTTTTTAAAAATTTTAAACCTTCCCTGGGGGGATAAATTTCAAATTGGAAAAAAAATTTCTTTTTTTAAATGGGTTTTTCCCAAATCCCGGGGGAAAAAAGTTCGGGAAGGGGGCCCCCATAAATTTTTGGGATTATAAAAATAAAATACTAATTTTTCCCCCAAGGAAATACATTGTCAAGTTTATTGATTGTATTCCTCCTCAATCCCGTCTAACAGGCTGTCTAGTTTATAGTCCCGTTGGGAAAATTTAGCAGCCAGTTCTACCTGGCTGTACACTAAACTCACAGGGATCTCCTTCCCGTCGGGCCCCACCGGTCCTTCTGGATCCTCGGGTTGTGGAGCAGGACTCACCATGTCCTCCACAGTCCGGCGTAGACCCTGCGCCGAAGACATAAGGTAAGAAGCTTAAACTTCAAAGATACGGGTAAAGGCCCTTTTGAGGTGTTCGCTTACCCATCCTCTGGGGTTGATCATGGAAAACCCCTCCAGAGGGTTCGGGCGAAGGAAGTCCTCCTTCTCCCCCTTGTACAGACCGGACAGGATCTCTACCAGATCCTCGGTCGAACCCGGCCCTTTGCGGCCGTGCCGGGTAGCATCGTCCTCCCCGTTGAAATCCCACATGGGGTGGCCTCTGTATTGCAGTGGCTGCACCCCCCGCTTGATGCACGTCGCCATGACTCCAATCATGGTCAAGCCGGAATGAGCCATTAATCTTATCCGCCCATCAAGTAATGGACGCTCTTGTCTTCCTCCAAACGGGGGCTCCGCGGGCGCCAGCTAAGGCGTTTCTTCAAGGGAGCAGCATCAAACTCCGGGAGGCCAATCCGGACTGGGTCGGGCAATGGAGCGTCTACCATATAAAACCACTCCGAGGGCCAGTCTTCGGACGCCCTCTTGGGGGTGCCGGATAGGTATCCGGTCCCAGCGATGCGCCATATTTCGGCGCCGCCCACTTGATATATGGACCCCTGGTGAGAACGGGGCACGAGGCAGAACAGCCTCTTCCACAATGCGAAATGGGGCTCGACGCCCAGGAATAGCTTGCAAAGAGCTACATAGCCCGCGATGTGCAGCACAGAAGCGGGCGTGAGGTGGTGGAGCTGGAGTCCATAGAACTTTAGGAGCCCGCGGAGGAACGGATGTATTGGAAATCCGAGCCCCCTTATTAGATAGGGGACGAAACACACCCGCTCCCCCTTGTTGGGGCTTGGGGTGTCCTCCGCCTGCCTCCCACCTCGATAAGTAACCAGTCCGGCTCGGACCGAAACCATGAAGGCCGGAGGAAGCAATCCCTCCGTGTGGAGCTTTACTAGCTTGTTGTGCAAAACAGAGCACCTCCTCCAATCCCCCGGCGATGGGCTGGGAGCGCGTGAGGAAGAGCCGCGTTGACGATTCATGGTGGAATGGATTTCAGGGTCAGAGGCGCTTCGATGGAGTATACGGGGGAGGAAGATGGTGCGGTTTGATCTGGATCCTGCCCTTTAATAGGCAAAGCACCCGCACAATTAGGGGTAAATGTAAAGGACTCCTGGCTTTTCGCATTCGTATGACGCATGGAAGAGGGCCATAATTTGGCATAGAAGCCAAGGAGCACAGTATTCGAGGTGAAGCCGGACACTATTCGGCAGGAACATGGAATTTGAAGGGAGAACCCGCCTTGCAACGCCGAAGACTACAAGCACGCTGGACTTATCGTCATTGAAGCCTGGTTCGGGGCTACCGAGGAGTCTGGACTAGGGGGTGTCCGGATAGCCGGACTATCAATATCCGCCGGACTCCGAGACTACGAAGATAGAAGATTGAAGACTCCGGCTCGTGTCCGGAAGGTACTTTCCGTGGCGTGGAAGGCAAGCTTGGCAATACGGATATGTAGATATCCTACCATTGTAACCGACTCTGTGTAACCCTAGCCTCTCCTGTGTCTATATAAACCGGAGGGCCTTAGTCCGTAGGACAACATTACATCTCAACAATCATACCATAGGCTAGCTTCTAGGGTTTAGCCTCCTTGATCTCGTGGTAGATCTACTCTTGTACTACCCATATCATCAATATTAATCAAGCAAGACGTAGGGTTTTACCTCCATCGAGAGGGCCCGAACCTGGGTAAAAACATTGTGTCCCTTGTCTCTTGTTACCATCCGCCTAGACGCACAGTTCGGGACCCCCTACCCGAGATCCGCCGGTTTTGACACCGACACCCCCCTCACAGCAACACCACGTGGCGTGAGCTCGCTCCGTGGTATGGCGTGAGCTTGTACCTTTACCAACCGATACTAAAGGTATTTTTTGATTTTTTTTTTAAATTTTGAAAAAAAATGATTTTGTTTATTTTCAATTTTCTGAATTATTTGATGATTTAGTCTCTAATCACCCCTCTTAACTACTCAAGTGTGGATCACTCATTCCAAATCGTCTAACTTCTCGACCGGTCACCTATCCTCTCACTCCCCCAGCCTGAGCACGCTTAACTTCGGAGTTCTGTTCCCCCTACTTTCCAAGTCTACACTTGTTGTTTTCATGACAAATGTAAGCTGTAAATCCTATTAACCCTCAGCAGTTTAGCTTGAGCATTAGGTCACACATTTCACCGTTTGATTTTGAAACTATTATTCTAAAAAACAGTAATTATTTAGTAAGACTAATATTTCTTAAATAAGTTTGACCATAGTTTGACCAGATTTGACCAAAATTCAAAAATTGAAATAATTATTTAGTAACACTAATATTCTTGAATAAGTATGTAGTAACATTAATACTTCTTGAATAAGTAGTTTGACCATAGTTTGACCAGATTTAACCAAAATTAAAAAAACTTAAATTTGAGCATATCTTTTTCTCCTTTTAGAATTTGAGGATTCTAAAAAATGCAAACAGGCCGTAGGCTGTCAAAATCGGATGCGGATTTTCGTGCTGAATTTTTTGATATATTATACGTTTTTTGATATACCATAAGCATAATCACTCTCATCATTAATATTATGGATAGAACCAATAGTATAGTAATTATCATATTCTTCCAAGCAAGTGCCAAAAAGATTTTCAAGATCATAAGAAGTATCATTATCTTCCCAATCATAATCATCACAATAAGCAATAGGTATAGTGAGATCATCATCAAGTGCATCATCTTCCACAATTATTTTTGATTCATTTTCATGAGGCACAACAATAATAGGAGCAACATTATTTGGGAGAGATACCTTTTTACCTCTCTTCCTTTTTCTTTTCTTCTTCTTCACCACACCATGTGTGGGTTCAATCCTCTTTTTGGAGCTCCTTATTAATGAGATTGGTTGAATAGAAGGCTCCTCCTCGTTACCTGATTCATCATAAGAAATAATAGGAGAATATTGGGAAGTCTCTTCCCTTTCATTAGTATTCTCTTCATGCTCTATTTGTTTTCTTTTCTTTATGTAATTGGCAATATAAGGATTTTCAATACAATTCACCGCACAATATATATAAATATTCTCTAGATCAAAATCAAGAATTTTATCGAGACTAAATTTTGGAATACCCTCAGTTATACTTTTCATTTCTTCATAACACAAAAGAAGACTAAGCTCTTTATGATGCTCAAGAGTAATCAAATTATCATAATATTTGGACAAGACTTGATCATGAAACAAATAGCATTGGAGCTTTAAATGACCATGTTCATTGCAAAGTTCACACGGGGCGCGAAAAATATTGAATCTTTCAACGCAATCATCAAGACTTTCTTGCAATAATTTAGTTTCTAAGTACCTATGCCTCTTGCAATATCTATCTTCCCTATTTGGTGTGTACTTGCAAACCCAATGTACTCCACAAAAATCGACATGTTTATAGGAAACATTTTCATCATAACTAGTGCAATCATCATTAGTACCATGGATATTCAAGGAGTTCATACTAACAACATTGCAATCATGCTCATCATTCAAAGATTTAGTGCCAAACATTTTAATGCATTCTTCTTCTAACACTTTCGCACAATTTTCCTTTCCATCATACTCACGAAATATATTAAAAAGATGAAGCGTATGAGGCAAACTTAATTCCATTTTTTGGTAGTTTTCTTTTATAAACTAAACTAATGATAAAACAAGAAACAAAAAGACTCGATTGCAAGATCTAAAGATATACTTTCAAGCACTCACCTCCCCGGCAACGGCGCCAGAAACTAGCTTAGTTGACGGGGTGTGTGTGCCGCTTACCTAGCCTCCCTGGCAACGGCGCCAGAAACTGCTTGATGTCTACTACGCAACCTTCTCCTTGTAGACGTTATTGGGCCTCCAAGTGCAGAGGTTTGTAGGACAGTAGAAAATTTCCCTCAAGTGGATGACCTAAGGTTTATCAATCCGTGGGATGAAGATGGTCTCTCTCAAACAACCCTGCAACCAAATAAAAAAGAGTCTCTTGTGTCCCCAACACACCCAATACAATGGTAAATTGTATAGGTGCACTAGTTTGGCGAAGAGATGGTGATACAAGTGCAATATGGATGGTAGATATAGGTTTTTGTAATCTGAAAATATAAAAACAGCAAGGTAACTAGTGATAAAAGTGAGCATAAACGGTATTGCAATGCTAGGAAACAAGGCCTAGGGTTCATACTTTCACAAGTGCAAATTCTCTCAACAATAATAACATAGTTGGATCATATAACTATCCCTCAACATGCAACAAAGAGTCACTCCAAAGTCACTAATAGCGGAGAACAAACGAAGAGATCATGGTAGGGTACGAAACCACCTCAAAGTTATTCTTTCCAATCAATCCGTTGGGCTATTCCTATAAGTGTCACAAACAGCCCTAGAGTTCGTACTAGAATAAAACCTTAAGACACAAATCAACCAAAACCCTAATGTCACCTGGATACTCCAATGTCACCTCAAGTATCCGTGGGTATGATTATACGATATGCATCACACAATCTTAGATTCATCTATTCAACCAACACATAGAACCTCAAAGAGTGCCCCAAAGTTTCTACCGGAGAATCAAGACAAAAGCGTGTGCCAACCCATATGCATAGGTTCATGGGCGGAACCCGCAAGTTGATCACCAAAACATACATCAAGTGAATCACGTGATATCCCATTGTCACCACAGATACGCACGGCAAGACATACATCAAGTGTTCTCAAATCATTAAAGACTCAATCCGATAAGATAACTTCAAAGGGAAAACTCAATCCATTACAAGAGAGTAGAGGGGAAGAAGAAACATAAGATCCAACTATAATAGCAAAGCTCGCGATACATCAAGATCGTGCCAAATCAAGAACACGAGAGAGAGAGATCAAACACATAGCTACTGGTACATACCCTTAGCCCCGAGGATGAACTACTCCCTCCTCGTCATGGAGAGCGCCGGGATGATGAAGATGGCCACCGGTGAGGGTTCCCCCCTCCGGTGAGTGCGGAACAGGTCCCGATTGGTTTTGGTGGCTCTGAGGCTTATGGCGGAACTCCCGATATATTCTCATCTTCGGAAGTTTTAGGGTACGTGAGTATATATGGGTGAAAGAAGTACGTCGGTGGAGCTTCAGGGGGCCCACGAGGCAAGGGGCGCGCCCCCACCCTTGTGGACACCTCCCTTCTTTCTTGACATGCACTCCAAGATTTTTCGGTAGCTTTCTTTCCAAAAATAACTTCTCCAGTTGATTTCATTCTGTTTCGACTCCGTTTAATATTCCTTTTCTTCAAAACACTAAAATAGGCAAAAAGCAACAATTCTGTCCTGGGCCTCCGGTTAATAGGTTAGTCCCAAAAATAATATAGAAGTGGAAAATAAAGCCCAATATTGCCCAAAACAGTAGATAATATAGCATGGAGCAATCAAAAATTGTAGATACGTTGGAGACGTATCATAGATCACGTGATATCCCATTGTCACCACAGGTAAGCACATGCAAGACATACATCAAGTGTTCTCAAATCCTTAAAGACTCAATCCGATAAGATAACTTCAAAGGGAAAACTCAATCCATTACAAGAGAGTAGAGGGGGAGAAACATCATAAGATCCAACTATAATAGCAAAGCTCGCGATACATCAAGATCGTACCACCTCAAGAACACGAGAGAGAGAGAGAGATAGAGGGAGAGAGAGAGAGAGATCAAACACATAGCTACTGGTACATACCCTCAGCCCCGAGGGTGAACTACTCCCACCTCATCATGGAGAGCGTAGGGATGATGTAGATGGCCACCGGAAAGGAATTCCCCCTCGGCAGGGTGTCGGAACGGGTCTAGATTGGTTTTCGATGGCTACGGAGGCTTGTGGCAACGAAACTCCCGATCAAGGTTTCTTTCTGGAAGTTTGGGGTTATATAAGAGGTGTTTGAGTCGGGAACAAGTCAGGGCGGTCCCTGAGGCGGCCACGAGGCAGGGGGCGCGCCCAGGGGGGTAGGGCGCGCCCCTACCCTCGTGGTGGCCTCGGGACTCTTCTGGCCCACCTCCGGTACTCAGTGGGCTTCTTCTGGTCCAAAAATGATCTCTGTAAAATTTCAGCTCAATTGGACTCCGTTTGGTTTTCCTTTTCTGCAAGACTCAAAAACGAGGAAAAAACTGAAACTGGCACTGGGCTCTAGGTTAATAGGTTAGGCCCAAAAATCATATAAAATAGCATATAAATGCATATAAAACATCTTAGATGGATAATATAATAGCATGGAACAATAAAAAATTATAGATACGTTGGAGACGTATCACATACTCTCAATGTTGTTTGGAATTATCGTTGCACTTAACCAAACACACATGATCAAGAAAACATGATCATCATACAACACTTGAACTAGTCTTAGAGGCAAGACTAAGAATCAGGTTTTACGGTTTTATCATTCCACGTGCTTATGAGTTTTTCTCCGAATCATATTCAAGAATTATAGCAATTATAGCATAGAATATAAACTCTTAGTTATAAACATGAATGAAAACAAATAATACAAATATGGTTGCCTCTAGGGCATATTTCCAACATGAATATGCTTAGTGTCGAATCGATTTGATTGATATGTTTAGTGTAGAATCGATCTGATTGATATGTTTAGTGTAGAATCTGATGATATATGTGAATTGAAGTGTATGCTTTTTTGATAATTGTGCATGACATGCTCATTTATCACATGGATTTGTTTTTAGATCTGTATGATATGCTTGCGAGTGTGTGTGTGTGTGTGTGTGTGTGTGTGTGTGTGTGTGTGTGTGTGTGTGTGTTTTCAGAATTGCCTAAGAGGCTAGCTCCTAGTTGTGTCATCGAGGCTGATGAAGCCGGCTATGCTGGAGTACGCCTTACATGAAGGGAATCCATCTCCACCTGTGCGTACGTAGCAGATATGGATGGTTGCATTATCTTAAGCTCGGTAGGGTGGAAGAACTTCCTAGTTGGCAAGAATCTCCAGGTTGGACAGGCCGTCATAGTGACTATCATGAACACCAGACACCATGACTTGAGGAGGATGATCGTCATCAACACATTTGAAAGAATGTGTGTGTGTCTGGGCTTTCGAAGCTGATACCAAGTTTTAAGTAAACTGGTTACTATATACTAGCAAAACGGGCACGTGCGTTGCAATGGAAAAAATTCATAATCTCCAATGTCCATCATCACATTTGCTGCATCACCGAGATACACTATCACTCTCATTTTCGTGAAATCGTCAACAATTTTTTAAAATCATGAACATTTTTATAAACTCATGAACATATCTAAGATCGTGAACACTTTTCAAATTCATGACCATTTTTTATAAAATTTCGAACATTTTCTATAATCATGAACATTTATTGAATTCATGAACATTTTATACTATTTGCAAACAATTTTTAAAAAAATTGTGAAGATTTTATTAAAATGTTTCTTGAATAGGTGAACATTTCTAGAGTGGACGAACATATTTTGGGAAATTGGTGGAACAAATTTTGAAATTCACGAAGATTTTTTGAATCAGCAACATTTTATGAATCAATAAACTATTTTGTAAGTCACAAACAATTTTTCAATTTTTAGGATATTTTTCAATTCATGAATATATTTTTATTTGGCGCAATTTTATTCAACTTCATTAACATTTTTAATACACAAACGTTTTTTACAAATCGTGTGCATTTTTTGATTTCCGAAACATTTGTGTTCAAAATTGCGAACATCTTTTGAATATACAAACATTTCTTTAAAACCACAAACATTTTCTGAATCCACAAACATTTATGAATTATTAAATATTTTACTTCAGAATTCTCATTTTTTATTTTTCTGAACTTTTCTGATGTCCCAAATTATTTAAATTAGAAAAAAACAAAGACGGAAAAGGAAAACGATATTTTAAAAGTAGGCTGCCCCGGGCCAGCCCAAACTGGCGCGCTCTGTCATCTCCCAGCCCGCAGAGCGCAGTATAGAAGTTTCCTAACGTATGGGCCGGCCCAGGCGGGGATTCCCCTGTGTCAAACGTTTTTTTTATCACTTATAGTGACATCGGTGGATAATATTTTGCAACTTTGGGGGCAATTTCGATGACGGGCCACCAGAAGCAATAACCCCTTTATTATTAGGTATACTAGTCGTCAACCCGTGCGATCGCACGGGCTAGTCTATTTATATATAGATTTTTCTGATTTGTAGTTTTGTTAACTTTTGTTAAATGCAATATGTATAAGAATGGAAAAAAAATAATATTATAATACAATTTTAAATCCTTGCGAACATACAACAGTGCATATTCTCTATCATGTGAAAAAAGGATATATATTCTTTTTAATGAATTCATGATCATATAATCTACAAAAATCTATTGTTCACATAAATATGTCCGAGTAATGTTTGATTGTCAAGTTATATTTTTTTGGGAGTGGTTCATAGATCTTTACACACACTACATATGAATTCATGTTTAGAAAAAAGAACACTACGCATCAATGAAAAATATACTACATGACAACATGAAAATATTCACAAATATCTTCATTTGCATATTTAATAACTGAGTGTCTTCAAGCCCTGAATATTAGGTAACATGTCTTACTTTGAAAAGGATATTTTTTAAGACAAAACAATTAATAGATTTTCTTCTTTTATTAAGTGTGATTTGAAGTCTTGTGTGCTTTCTTATCAATTGCGAAAACTCCAAACTCATGATATCGTGCAGAAAATCCTAATTGCTCTTTTGATCTCAGTATTTTCAAATTGCATTTTAAAATAACAGAAAAATGTACATGTATATGTGCACTACCAAACTTTACACTACATCATATAATATTTTTATTTGTATGTTACGCTAGAAGTGCAATGCATGCACTATTTGCTATTTCAGATGCACTATAAGTAATTTTGCTTCATAACCCACTAAATATTTTTAGTGAATGTTACATATATGTGGACATTTGCATGCTGGAAAAATCCAGTTATTTGTCTGATTTAACAAAGGGATGTCATTCTTTTTTTATTTCTTTGGCTATTTCCCGCTATTTGTTTTTGGCTATTTGAAGCCGGAGAGCAATACATTTGCATTGTATATGGTTAGAATTTTGTTATGAAAGATAATGAGGAAAAACATAAAAAGTACATGTAATTTTTTTCATCAAAAACATGTCAGCACATGTTTCTCCTCCATTAATAACACCACACTTTTATTTTATTTATGCCCAATTAACTTGTAAAAATGAAAACTTCCCATCAAGCCTAAATAATTTATATGTAATATAAATTATAAGGAAATACTGTTTGATGTTTATAAGAAACAAATGAAAGACAAAGATCTAATGGACAATGTTAACATCTTTTCGGAAAAAAACAGTCGAGCACAACATCCGTACAGAGAAACACATAGCCATGAGGCATGTATGTACTACGTAACACGTTGCATTCATAAACAGCTACAGAGATTTAAAAAATACATATAATTAGGAACTGAGTACCTGTGGTGAGTGACAACCATATCAACAGACATGGATGATGTCATTGCTCGACAAAACATTGTCGTTGCTGTTGCTTCTACCGCCATAGGGCATCAGTCGTAGCAGTTGCCACGAACAAAGTACGGCTTGTCTCTGCTGGCCAGATATGTTTGCTGTCCTCTTGTACATCCCAATACGTAGGAATTATCTCCTGCGCAGCAGGTCATTGCGCGGTGGTTCAACCTGAGTGCCAACCTGGAAAAGCTATAGAAGATCATCGGGTCTAGCGACAATAGCAAAATGAGAAGCAGCGGAACGGTCGTTGTCCAGAGAGAGAAAGAGAGAACTGTTGGCACAGGTCCTGAATCATGTCGCACGGGTCCTAGAAACTTAATTTTCATCTCCGAAGAAGACATGTTCACACAGCCCTGCTAAATTCCTAAGCAGCACGTAATCTTTTTTTTTTTTGCATGGTAGCAGCACGTAATCTAGATTGATTCACTTCTACATATGCACGTATGTACGCACAGGTAATCCAGATCGATTTCTTTAATCTGCTAAGACACACACATCAGAGATATGGTTGATGGCAAAAGGAACATGGACGTACTGGCCTCCGGCGTTGACTTGTGAACGGTGATGAAGCAAGCTAGCATGATTTGTTCCTAGTGCAATCATTCATGAAGCTTGGCCGGCGAGATAAGCACGTAGAAGGCAATCTTGATTGACCTAACTATTTGATACTCCATCCGTTCCTAAATAATTGTCTTTTTAGGCATTTCAAATGGACTCAACATGCGGATGTATGTAGACATATTTTAAAGTGTAGATTCACTCATTTTGCACCGTATGTAGTCACTTGTTGAAATCTCTAGAGAGACAAGTATTTAGGAACAGAGGGAGTAGAAGTCAGCGGCGTGAGATGGAGACACGATTAAGAGAGAGATCGGAAAGATTATTTTTTAGCAAAGAGATTGATATTTGACATCATTACGTCCCTACAGGAATATCACGATCAAAGATTTCATCTCCACATCTAATAAAGTAATAATCCAACGGCTAAGAGCTGATTAGATATGATGCTCTTTTTTTCACGTGCAGGGTTGCTCTTTTTTTCTTCACAAAAGTAACGTAAGGTTTTCTAATTACTTCACATCTGATTGATCCGTGTATGTTGACTCTTTTTTTCTCCACAAAAGTAACGTAAATCATGGGGTCAAGATAGATCAGTTAAATAGATCAACGGTTAAAATATTTTTAATGATGTGGATTACTATGATGACCCGTATGGTGCCTCCAATTAGTAAATATAAGATAAGATATAAAATAGATTAGTTCGCTTGTAGTGCATATTGACAATGACTAATCATTAGCTAGAACTGTTTGTGAGATCGATGATTGTTGGATATCTTATCTATACAATTACCTGTGTTTGTCCATTGTGCTGATGTTGGTCTATATAATTATCTATGTGACCGAGATGCAAAATGCTATATGGTGCTGCAAATAAATTTTTTGGCTGAGAAAACTGTTGTTGGTGTGCATGTTACATGGAATGCCGCTGGGAAATAATAGTGATGGGGTGGGACACGTGGCATGCAAGAAGCACCTAAATTACTGCTGATGTGGGCACTAACACCGCAACTATTTTTTAACAGTGACATCATATTGGTGGCGTTGGGCTCCCACGCCAGCAACGTCATTTTTGCAAAGCCAGCACTAAGCTTTTTCTACACTAGTGCAATGTTGATACTGTGCTTTAGTGTGATAATAGATATGCAATGTTTGATAGATGATACCATTGTTGATACTATCTTGTTTATAAGATATGAGGCAATGCAGCTGGACAGTGCAATCATCAGTGACCAGTCAAAGTGGGATGATAGGCTAGTGATAATAGGCAATAGAGATGACGGTTATTGCCTAATAAGTGTTTACTGACACTGTAGTGGTGAGTCATGTATGTATCGATTCTCCTATTGTATCATCTTTATACTTATGAAATTACTACTGATAAAGGAGGCTCTTTTCCAGGGTCACTTTTTTTTTAAATGAACAACTAAAAATTCCAGCATTGAAAAAGACAATCAGAAAACTCCCTCATTAGACAAAATATATAGATACCAGCAATGCATCCATGCATGTTTTAATTAAGGTGTGTATTGTCTGAATATCATATAGGCTATAACGTGTCTAGGTCTCGCATACATACTACATATAAAATGAAATAAAAATATGAGTTTAACTAATTAAGCATGCACATTTATGTGTCAATACATGGCAAAATCATCCGTGTTTTTCATAGAGCATACTAAATTATGTCCCAGCCATTGAAACAGGGACATGCAAATAAATATTAACTGAAATCTAACACGTCGAGCCAAACATTGACAATCAATATGACGTCAACAGGTTGTAAAATTCAACCATGTAAACCAACTAATCATAAAGAAATAAACGCATAGGATTTGTTTTATGTGGGTGGCATACAATTATGTTTGGTCCTTTGGACGACCAAAAAAGACAATTATACCACAATTATTCATTTACAAGTAGTAGGTGCACATGTTGATGACTTAATTAGCTCGGAACCTTGTGTCATGTTCCAAGTGAAATGCATCATTGAGAAAAAAAAAGATTGGCTGCTGAAGGGATGCAGTGTGGCCACTTTTGCAAGGGCTACCCACCGACCCTTCTACTATGAGGTTTACTTTATTCTTAAAAGAAACGGCTAGAAATTCCACCATCCGACAAAAACAATCACAAAACTCCCTCATTAGACCGAATGTCTAGATACAAGCAATGCATCCATGCACGTGTTTAGGTTATGTATTACGTGAAACATCATATAAGCTATGATGTGTCTAGGTCTCATATACGTGCTACATATACTACATATAAAATAAAATATGAAAACGAGACCAGATAATTAAGCATCCACATGTATGTGTCAATATACAAGGCAAAATCATGCGTGTTTCCAACCAAATGAGTCTAGCTATTGAAACTGCAGGGACATGCAAATAAGTATTAACTGCAACCAAACACATTGAGCCAAACATTGGTAAACGATATGAAGTCGCCAGGATGTAAAATTCAAGACAGAGTTAGAAAAATATACTCTATAAAAATGCATACAATATTGGGGTCGTTAATTTTGACAACCAAGGAAAACAACTAAAGATAAATTCAATTAAACTGGATAGGAAAAAACACATGTTGACGATTTAATTAAACTTGGACAGGAAAAAACCATGACGGAAACCACTCGCTCTTCCACGGCAGCAATGGCATCGACTCACGCAACAAAGGGGTGAATGACTTGTCTCTAATGTTGTACACGCCAGAGTCACCGAGAGGTGCCTCCAGCTGCTTCCACTGGTAGAGTTTGTTGAGGAAGTAGATACAGTCTCCCTGAACTCCATGACCAGCGGGCAAAGACTTGGAGCACAGCCTGCTAACAAAGAGCACCTGGCCTTGTAGGCTGCCGTCCAACTTCTTCCACCGGCGTTCGCTCAGGTCGGCTTCCCAGACCTCGAACCGGAAAGTTCTTCTACCATCCGCATCCGGGGAGCTGGGCATCCTCATCCATGGGCGGCGGAGCCATCGCTTCACCATCAGCAGCTTGCCACCGGACTCGAGCAGATACATCTCGACCAAGGGAAAACCGTCTTGGAAATGTTGGTGGCGGTGGTTTTGCCATGGGTGCTTTATCATGAGTTCGGTACTGTACTTGAGTTTGAAGCCTTTTTGGTGGCCATTGCTGAGGTCAAGGGTCTCGAGGACATGGCCCCTGGAGAGGACCTAGATTTTCCCTTGAAAAAGGGCAATGTCGATGGCCTCGTGATGTAGCGTCCCCAGGAGGACTGAGTTGCTCTCGCCGGTCGGTCGGCAAGTGGACACGATGACATCGCGTCCGATCAGGACGGCGACAACGATGGGCTCATCGTCCGACGCCGAGGAGGACACCACCACGCCTTCCCTATAGCTTTCATGGGGGGCTCGGTTTGGCACCGCCAGGAGCGGAGGATGCGCATGAGCTCATTGTGGTTGTGGGGGCTGCAGCTGAGCTCGTTCCGCAGTCGACGATGCCGGACGTCGTAAGTCCGCAGGAGGCCGGCTAGCTCGGGGAGACGGGTGGTGGCGCCGGAGGGAGCGTTCAAGAGGGAGCAGCTACCGTCGCGCTGGTGCACGAGGAACAACATGTTCTGGCCGGCGCTGTAGCGCCAGCAATCGTCGGGGAGACGCAGGCGGTGGTGCGGGTGCGGCGCGCTGTCGTTGGCCAGGTCGAAGAGGGTGCCGTTGCCGAACATGACCCACGGGAGCCGCCTCGGCGGGAGCTGGCCGGCGGCGGAGCGCCATGGTCTGCAGATGGCGCCTGCTCGGACGCGGTCCGCGAGGAATGTGAGGCGGCGGAGGACGAGGAGCAGGAGATCATCTGGCAGGTACGCCCAAGAAGAGTCTTTCGCCATCGCGATTGATTGATTGATTCACCAAAACCTAGGCTAGGCGTGACTTCCGCACGTGCACAATTATTTCTGTTTTCGCTCGGAGCAAGTCAGGCTCATCTTTGTGCGCCGCGCCACGCGTGAGTCACGGCGCGTTTCAGTTCCTTCCGAGCACGGCGCGTTGCGTTGCGTTAGGCACAACCGGCGTGACGTGCTCGGAATTGGCCACAGCCGTGGCTAGCCAGGGATTCAACTAATTAAGCATGCACATGAATGTGCCAATACTACAAGGCAAAGTGATTCGTGTTTCTAACAAAATGAGTCCAGCTATTGAAACTGGAGGGACGTGCAAATAAATATTACTGAAACGAAACACATCGAGCCAAACATTGGTAAATGATATGAAGTCCCTAGGATGTAAAATTCAAGATACAGTTAGAAATTATACATGTAAACCAGCTAATCTCTATCTGTTCTCTACTATTTAAAAATACGGTTTTGCTATTTTTCAGTCGAGTGATTTTCAATTGGCTGTCATTCAAATTCTTGGCCGTCCGATCGCGCGCTGTGATTGGCGCTGAGATCTGTGGTTTTGTGTCTGGTTGTCCTTTTGAACCGGGTTCGGTTTTATTTCGTTCGGCGCAGTTTATCGGGTCTGCCCGTTACTGGACGCCCGTTTTCTTTCCTTTTCCTTTCTCCCTCTTTTTCCTTTTGAATCCCTCCATTTTTATTTGGGCGGTCTGCCCCCTTTCGAAACAATACCAGGTGAGCGGCGGAGGAGGGGAAACGCTCGAGCGGCGGAGGCGGCGAGGCGGTCGAGCGGCGGCGGCGAGATCCCTCTCACCTCGGACCTGATTGCTCCCCTGGTTAGTTCCCGTTGTCGCTCTCCCTTTCCCCCATGAGTTTTGCTTCGATTTTGGTCGCGTAGGTTTCAGATCTAGAGTTCTAGCAGTCGTTTTGTTGTTGTTGGTGTGGATCCTGTTGATTTTTGATGATTATTAGCGGTTGGTCAGCGTGGTTTGTTGTTAGTCAATGCTCATCTATGGAGTTCGCCGCCGGATTCCCTCTGTTAAGGTCATTTTACCGGTGAAATCCCCTCTGTTGGTGTCAGTTCGCCGCGGAATCTCCCCTGCTCGCGTCAGATTACTACGGGTCCCATGCGCTCTCTTTAGTTCGCCGCGGATCCCTTGTGTGGGGTGTTAGTTTTAGGTTTTTAGAGTTCGATCTGCACGTTGTTGATGTTTAGTGTTAGCTGTGTCAGTCATCTGACTACACCATGTATTAGTGTTGTATTACCACCCATTTTTTACAGCACTCAAACCCATGAATTTACATTGTATTGTTGTATTTTAGTCTGTTGTTCGTCTCTGATTGTCATTGTATCTCCATCTTAGTATGTATTTCCCCTTAGTTTCAGAGTTGTACTTTATGCATGATGAATATTGTAATGTATATCTGAAGTTCACTGTAGACTGTTTGACTTGCATTTTTGTGTGGTTGAATGACTGTAAGTGTGCTAGTGGTGTTGGACTGTAAGTAACCAGAGTTTTACAGTGTTTTTTTTTGTTCGGGGACTGTAATTATGACTGTAATCACCAGAGTCTTTGCATGACTTACTATGTAATTATCTGGAGTTTTACTCATTGAAGGACTGTAATTTCAGCATTGTTACATTTTTGTAAGCTTTTATGTTTGAGGACCGTAATTTTCGTAATTTTACCAGAGTTTTACGCTGTAATTCCATAGAGTTTTACACTGTAAGTTGTGTGTTTGAGTTCTGTATTTGCCCTGTGATTATACTGTATTTTGTGTGTTTGGGTACTGTAATTTCAGTTTGTCGTAGATCATCCGGCTTTTGCACTGTATTTTTGTAGAGGATTACACTGTATTTTGTATGTTTGAGGACTGTAATATGTGGTAGGGATTACAGTGTATTTTCTGGAGTTTTACAGTGTAATTAACCGGCTTACAGTGTAAATCGGCAGAGTTGTTACACTGTAATGTGTGTAGGTTAGGACTGTAATTTTTGGTAGGGATTACAGTGTATTTTCGTGCAGCTTTACAGTGTAATTAACCATAGGGTTACAGCCTAGATCAGCAAAGTTTTGCACTGTAATTCTGTGTGGGTGAGGACTGTAATTCGCGGTAGGGATTACAGTGTTTTTCATGGAGCTTTACAGTGTAATTAACCATAGGGTTACAGTGTAGATTGGCAGAGTTTTATACTGTAATTTGTGTGGGTGAGGACTGTAATTCGTGGTAGGGATTACAGTGTATTTTCCTATACTTTTACTGTGTAACTAGTCATAGGGTTTACACTGTAAATCAGCAGAGTTTTACACTGTAATTTTGTGTGGGTGGGGACTGTATTTTTTGGTATGGGTTACAGTGTATTTTCCTATACTTTTACTGTAGAATTAGTCATAGTGTTTACTCTGTAAATCAGCAGAGTTTTAAACTGTAATTTTGTGTGGGTGAGGACTGTAATTTTTGGCTTTACAGTGTAATTAACCATAGGGTTACAGTGTAAATCGGCAAAGTTTTACACTGTAATTTGTGTGGGTGAGGACTGTAATTCGCGGTAGGGATTACAGTGTATTTTGTGTGGGTTAGCACTGTAATTGTTGCATAAATCCCATAGAGTGTTTTTCACTTTACTTTTTGTGTGGTTGAGGTCTGTAACATATCGGCTAGTGCTTGTTTCTGCTTCATTTGTCTAATGATTTTTGCCTTTTGTATTTTTAGGCTTGGTTCGATGGGGAGGCTGCGGAAAGCATCTCACAAGGATGTACCCCTAGTCTCTTCTCTTGAGAATGATGGTTCTCTAAATGATCCTTTTGTTCCTAATGATTTTGCAGCCGATGGTTCTCATCCTATGTCCTTGGTATTTATTTCTTTTGCTTCCCTAGTTTTAATCATTATTATTTTTCTTTTCATTTTTTAATTTATGTGTATATTTTGCCTTTGACAGGAAATATCTAGTGATGATGGAGGGCTTGACAAAGCTCTCTTTGACTTCTATATGGATCATGTATGTGTATTTATTTGTGTAGTTTTTGAGTTTATGTGTCGTTATTTCTGATGGCTTATCATTTTGTTGCTGATTATTGGTTGTCTTTGTAATTTTTTCAGAAAGTGAAATGTTTGAAGAGGAAGTTATCAAGTGTTGGAAGAAGAAATGTGGTTAGTATTCTTTTTGATGCACTTTATCTTATCTTTCTTTATTTGTTGCTAAATTTTCCGCAATGAAGTCCATTTTTTGTAATGCTCTTGTTCTTTTGTTTTTGTGGAGGATGAAGCGGTCTTCTGATTTCCCCGTTTGTTCTACTTTCACTAGATATTCTGGGAAGTTTTTCTCTGGTGTTGTCGATGGTTTGCGTCCAAAGTATAAAGATGTCGTTGAGGGTTATCTGTTGTTTGGGGTCAACTCGTGGTTGTGTTCTAGTTCTAGTCTAGTAATTTCCCATGCATCTCCTTTGTCGGTTATGACCATCACCACTTTGCAGTCTGTTTTTGCAATGACTGTAGATTTTCTTGTAGGCACTACACATTCTCTGTCATTTTCCTTTGTCTTTCCATATTTGTTGCACTTCATAGTAATTCTTGTAACCTCATTATTCCTTTTTTTGCTTATGGTTCTTGATGCTGCTACTGTAGCCATTGAAAACCCAGCAACTTTTGAGTAAAAATTGAAATATTCTTGCCCTTCTTCTTTTGTTTTGAACTGCATGCCCATATGCGGCTTCAAATTGCTACTAATGTTCATCAGATTGCCCTCCGATGCAGCATCTTCTTCGTTTTGCAGGAACTTCTAAATGTCTTCTTCATCGAGAAAGGCATTGTCTTCGTGTTCTTCACGTGAGTCCTCAGGACCTCCTCTTTGTTCTTCAGTGTTTTCTCTTGTGTCAGTGAGCGCTCTAGTGTCTGTTGATTCTGTGTTTGATGCACTTGCTGTAGTAGTTGATTGAGATGTTGCTGCTGCTGTAGTGGGTTCATCATCTTCAATGATCTGCTCATTTTGCTTATGTCAATTAGTCTACATTGATCTCCTTGTAGTTTTTCATGTATGATATGTACATTGATCTCTTGAAATTTCTGCAATTTACCTGCTCCAATTGAATGTTGTCAAATAGGTTTGTGTCCCAGGGGTTTGGTTCTGGTGCTTGTTCTTCAGTTGCTATGTCTTGATGCATTTGTTGCGATGTCTGCACAGAGAAGGTAAATTTAGTCTCTTTGTTCCCATTATGAATTTTTGTAACCTAATATGCGATTTTACATTTGAATCAAGTTCTGCACCGGTGTTGTCGTATGTGTCTTTCCCGGACACTTCCTCTCTTTGCTGATATGTGTTCACAGGCAAATTCCCTGAATGAACCTGCAAGTATCATTTCAGAAGTTTTAATATTTGTTCATTGTATGAACAATGTCGTTTGTGTATAGTACAGAGTAGTAGGTCTCTTTTACCTTGTATATAATGTCAGATTGTAGAAGTGCAGTGAATGAAAATGTATCCTGCAGTAGTATTTGAACTTTTCAATTACATGTATATAGAATTTCCTTAAAGTTTCTGACTAATTTTGCTAATGCAACTCACATTTAGGATTAGTTCTTCTTGTGACATTGAGAGAAATTGCTCCTCTGTGAATGTTATTTGCTTGCTTTCCATCTGCAGTAACACCAAAATTAAACTGCCAAAAATCAGCAGTAATATATGTAACCCTTTAAGGAAAATTAAACTGTCAGTAATTACTCCTCTGTGAATGAAAATTTAAACTGATACTTGCAATGTATACTGAAACCATGCTGCTGTCTGTCTTGTCTTTTTACTGCTTTTTGATAGCTGTAAGGGGCTTGTTTGAACTGATACTTGCAATGTATACTGAAACCATGCTGCTGGTTTGTCTTGTCTTTTTACTGCTTTTGATAGTTGTAAGGGGCTTGTTTGAACTGATACTTGCAATTTATACTGAAACCATGCTGCTGAAGGAAATATGCCCTAGAGGCAATAATAAAGTTATTATTTATTTCCTTATTTCATGATAAATGTTTATCATTCATGCTATAATTGTATTAACCGGAAACATGATACATGTGTGAATGCATAGACAAAACAATATGTCACTAGTATGCCTCTACTAGACTAGCTTGTTAATCAAAGATGGTTATGTTTCGACCATGAACAAAGAGTTGTTATTTGATTAACGAGGTCACATCATTAGTAGAATGATCGATTGACATGACCCATTCCATTAGCTTAGCACACGATCGTTTAGTATGTTGCTCTTGCTTTTATCCATGACATATACATGTTCACGTAACTATGAGATTATGCAACTCCGTTCTGGGAGGAACACTTTGGTGCTACCAAGCGTCACAACGAATCGGGTGATTATAAAGGAGTACTACAGGTGTCTCCAAAGGCGATGTTGGGTTGGCGTATTTGAGATTAGGTTTTGTCACTCCGATTGTCGGAGAGGTATCTCTGGCCCTCTCGGTAATACACATCATGAAGCCTTGCAAGCACTACAACTAATGAGTTAGTTGTGAGATGATGTATTACGGAACGAGTAAAGAGACTTGCCGATAACGAGATTGAACTAGGTATTAGATACCGACGATCGAATCTCGGGCAAGTAACATACCGATGACAAAGGGAACAACGTATGTTGTTATGCGATCGACCGATAAAGATCTTCGTAGAATATGTAGGAACCAATATGGGCATCCGTGTCCGCTATTGGTTATTGACCGGAGACGTGTCTCGGTCATGTCTACATGTTGGGGAACGTAGTAATTTCAAAAAATTTCCCACGCACACGCAAGATCATGGTGATGTATAGCAACGAGAGGGAGAGTGTTGTCCACATACCCTTGTAGACCGGCGAAGCGATCTGGCGTAGAGGAAGTAGTCGACGTTATCCTCGCGATCCGACCGATCCGGCGCCGTTACTCGGCGCCCAGAGTTCTTGACACACGTCTACTCGATGGCGTCCCTCGTACTCGATCCGGTAGAGTGTCGAGGAGAGTTTCGTCGACCGACGGCGTGGTGGCGATCTTGATGTTTCACCGTGCAGGCTTCGCCTAAGCTTCGCGACAGTATAACCGAGGTGGAATATGGTGGAGGGGCACCGCACACGGCTAAGGGCGATCTCAAGATCAACTTGTGTGTCCCAAGGTGCCCCCGCCCCGTATATAAAGGAGCAAGGGAAAGGGGCCATGGCCCAGGGGAGGCGGCCAGGAGTCCTACTCCCTCGGGAGTAGGATTCCCCCAATCCTAGTTGGACTAGGATTCCGGGAGGAAAGAGAGAGAGGGGGGCCCTTCTCCTAGTCCTAGTAGGACTAGGGAAGGGGGGGCGCAGCCCACCTAGGGTGGCCCTTCTCCTTTCCACTAAGGCCCATCGAGGCCCATTTACCTCCGGGGTTCCAGTAACCTCCGGTACTCGAATAAATTCCGTTTTCGCTTGGAACCATTCCGAACTCCAAACATAGGCTTCAATATATCAATCTTTATGTCTCGACCATTCCGAGACTCCTCGTCATGTCCGTGATCACATCAGGGACTCGAACTTCTTGGTACATCAAAATACATAAACTCATAATAATCGCCATGAAACCTTAAGCGTGCGGACCCTACGGTTCGAGAACAATGTAGACATGACCTAGAACTATTCACGGTCGATAACCAAGCAGCGGGACACGGATGCCCATATTGGTTCCTACATATTCTCGAAGATCTTTATCGGTCGACCGCATAACAACATCGTTGTTCCCTTTGTCATCGGTTTGTTACTTGCCCGAGATTCGATCGTCGGTATCCAATACCTAGTTCAATCTCGTTACGGCAAGTCTCTTTACTCGTTCCGTAATACATCATCTCACAACTAACTCATTAGTTGTAGTGCTTGCAAGGCTTAAGTGATGTGCATTACCGAGAGGGCCAGAGATACCTCTCCGACAATCGGAGTGACAAAACCTAATCTCAAATCGCCAACCCAACATTTGCCTTTGGAGACACTGTAGTACTCCTTTATAATCACCCGATTCGTTGTGACGTTTGGTAGCACCAAAGTGTTCCTCCGTAAGCGGAGTTGCATAATCTCATAGTTATAGGAACATGTATATGTCATGGATAAAAGCGGTAGCAACATACTAAGCGATCGTGTGCTAAGCTAATGGAATGGGTCATGTCAATCGATCATTCAACTAATGATGTGACCTTGTTAATCAAATAACAACTCTTTGTTCATGGTTAGGAAACATAACCATCTTTGATTAACAAGCTAGTCTAGTAGAGGCATACTAGTGACATATTGTTTTGTCTATGCATTCACACATGTATCATGTTTCGGTTAATACAATTATAGCATGAATGATAAACATTTATCATGAGATAAGGAAATAAATAATAACTTTATTATTGCCTCTAGGGCATATTTCCTTGATCTCCCACTTGCACTAGAGTCAATAATCTAGATCACATCACCATGTGATTAACATCGATAGTTCACATCATCATGTGATTAACACCCATAGTTCACATCGTCATGTGACCAACACCCAAAGGGTTTACTAGATTCGATAATCTAGTTCACATCGCTATGTGATTAACACCCAAAGAGTACTAGGGTGTGATCATGTTTTGCTTGTGAGAAAGTCTTAGTCAGCGGGTCTTTCACATTCAGATCCGTTATGTATTTTGCAATTTTCTATGTCTACAATGCTCGCATGAAGCTACCCTAGCTAATTGCTCCCACTTTCAATATGTATCTAGATCGAGACTTAGAGTCATCGGATCGGTGTCAAAACTTGTATCGGCGTAACCTTTTACGACGAACCTTTTGTCACTTCCATAATCGAGAAACATATCCTTATTCCACTAAGGATAATTTTGACCATTGTCGATGATCTACTCCTAGATCACTATTGTACTCCTTGCCAAACTCGGTGCAGGGTATACAATAGATCCGGTACACAACATGACATACTTTATAGAACCTATGGCCAAGGCATAGGGAATGACTTTCATTCTCTTTCTATCTTCTGCCGTGGTCGGGTTTTGAGTCTTACTCAATTTCACACCTTGTAACACGGCAAGAACTCTTTCTTTGATCGCTCCATTTTGAACTACTTCAAAATCTTGTCAAGGTATGTACTCATTGAAAAAACTTATCAAGCGTCTTGATCTATCTCTATAGATATTGATGCTTAATATAAGCAGACTTCACCGAGGTCTTTCATTGAAAAACTTTTATTCAAGTATCCTTTATGCTATCCAGAAATTCTATATCATTTCCGATCGACAATATGTCATCTACATATAATATCGAAATGCTCTGAGCTCCACTCACTTTCTTGTAAATCTGAGACTTCTCCAAAAGTCTGTACAAACTAAATGCTTTGATCACACTATCAAAGCGTTTATTCCAACTCGAGATGCTTGCACGGTCCATAGATGGATCATTGGAGCTTGCACACTTTGTTAGCTCCCTTTGGATCGACAAAACCTTCGGTTGCATCATATACAACTCTTCTTCCGAGAAATCCATTCAGGAATGCGGTCTTTACATCCATTTGCCAAATTTCATAATCATAAAATGCGGCAATTGCTAACATGATTCAGACGGACTTAAGCATCGCTACTGGTGAGAAGGTCTCATCGTAGTCAACCCCTTGAACTTGTCGAAAACCCTTTGCGACAAGTCGAGCTTTGTAGACGATAACATTACCGTCGCGTCGGTCTTCTTCTTGAAGATCCACTTATTTTCTATTGCTTGCCTACCCTCGGGCAAGTCAACCAAAGTCCATACTTTGTTTTCATACATGGATCCCATCTCGATTTCATGGCCTCAAGCCATTTTGCGGAATCTGGGCTCACCATCGCTTCTTCATAGTTCGTAGGTTCATCATGATCTAGTAGCATGATTTCCGAGCAGGATTACCGTACCACTCACAGTGCGGATCTTACTCTGGTTGATCTACGAGGTTCGTAGTAACTTGATCGAAGTTTCATGATCAACATCATCAACTTCCTCACTACTTGGTGTAGATGTCTCAGAAACCGGTTTCTGCGACGAACTACTTTCAAGTAAGGGAGAAGGTACTATTACCTCATCAAGTTCTACTTTCCTCCCACTCACTTCTTTCGAGAGAAACCCCTTCTCTAGAAAGGATCCATCTTAAGCAACGAATATCTTGCCTTCGGATCTGTGATAGAAGGTGTACCCAACAATTTCCTTTGGGTATTCTATGAAGACGCATTTCTCCGATTTGGGTTCGAGCTTATCAGGATGAAAACCTTTTTCACATAAGCATTGCAGCCCCAAACTTTAAGAAACGACAACTTTGGTTTCTTGCTAAACCACAGTTCATATAGTGTCGTCTCAACGGATTTAGATAGTGCCCTATTTAATGTGAATGTAGCTGTCTCTAATGCATGATCCCAAAAACGATATTGGTAAATCGGTAAGAAACATCATAGATTGTACTATATCCAATAAAGTACGGTTATGATGTTCGGACACACCATTATGATGTGGTGTTCCAGGTGGCATGAATTTGTGAAACTATTCCACATTGTTTCAATTGAAGACCAAACTCGTAACTCAAATATTTGTCCCTGCGATCAAATCGTAGAAACCTTATTTTCTTGTCACGATGATTTTTCCACTTCACTCTGAAATTCTTTGAATCCTTTCAACTATTTCAGACTTATGTTTCATCAAGTAGATATACCCATATCTTCTTCAAATCAACTGTGAAGGTCAGAAAATAATGATACTTGTCGCGAGCCTTAATATTCATCGGACTACATACATCAGTATGTATGATTTCCAACAAATATGTTGCTTGCTCCATTGTTCGGAGAACGGAGTTTTAGTCATCTTGCCCAAAAGGCACGGTTATAAGCATCAAGTGATTCATAATCAAGTGATTCCAAGATCCCATCGGCATGGAGTTTCTTTCATGCGCTTTACACCAATATGACCTAAGCGGCGATTGCCACAAATAAGTTGCACTATCATTATTAACTTTGCATCTTTTGGTTTCAATATTATGAATATGTGTATCACTACGATCGAGATCCAATGAACCATTTTCATTGGGTGTGTAACCATATAAGGTTTTATTCATGTAAACAGAATAACAGTTTATTCTCTTACTTAAATGAATAACCGTATTGCAAAAAACACGATCAGATCGTATTCATGCTCAACGCAAACACCAAATAACATTTATTTAGGTTCAACACTAATCCCGAAAGTATAGGGAGTGTGCGATGATGATCATATCAATCTTGAAACTCCTTTCAACACACATCGTCACTTCACCCTTAACTAGTTTACATTTTATTACGCAACTCCGTTTGAGTTACTACTCTTAGCAACCGAACCGATTACCAAATACCGAGGGATTGCTATAAACACTAGTAAAGTACACATCAATAACATGTATATCAAATATACCTTTGTTTATTTTGCCATCCTTCTTATCCGCCAAATACTTGGGGTAGTTCGCTTCCAAATGACCAGTCCCTTTGCAAGTAGAAGCACTTAGTCTCGTGCTTAGGTCTAGACTTGGGCTTCTTCACTTGAGCAAACAACTTGCTTGCCGTTCTTCTTGAAGTTCCTTCTATCCCTTTGCCCTTTTCTTGAAACTAGTGGTCTTGTTAACCATCAACACTTGATGTTCTTTCTTGATTTCTACCTTCATCGATTTCATCATCATGAAAAACTGGGAATCATTTTCATCATCCCTTGCATACTATAGTTCATCACGAAGTTCTACTAACTTGGTGATGGTGACTAGAGAATTCATCAATCACTATCTTATCTGGAAGATTAACTCCCACTTGATTCAGCGATTGTAGTACCTGCACAATCGAGCACATGCTCACTAGTTGAGCGATTCTCCTCCATCTTTTAGCTATAGAACTTGTTGGAGACTTCATATCTCTCAACTCGGGTATTTGCTTGAAATATTAACTTCAATTCTGGAACATCTCATATGGTCCATGATGTTCAAAACATCTTTGAAGTCCCGTTTCTAAGCCATAAAGCATGGTGCACAAAACTATCAAGTAGTCATCATATTGAGCTAGCCAAACGTTCATAACGTTCGCATATGCTCCGCAATAGGTCTGTCACCTAGCGGTGCATCAAGGACATAATTCTTACGTGCAAAGAATGAGGATAAACCTCGGATCACGGATCAAATCCGCATCATTGCTACTAACATTTTTCAACACAATTTTCTCTAGGAACATATCAAAATAAACATATGAAAAACAACAACGCAAGCTATTGATCTTACAACATAATTTGCAAAATACTACCAGGACTAAGTTCATGATAAATTTAAGTTCAATTAATCATATTACTTAAGAACTCCCACTTAGATAGACATCTCTCTAGTCATCTAAGTGATCACGTGACCCAAATCGACTAAACCATAACCGATCATCACGTGAGATGGAGTAGTTTTCAATGGTGAACATCATATGTTGATCATATCTACTATATGATTCACGCTCAACCTTTCGGTCTCCGTGTTCCGAGGTCATATCTGCATATGCTAGGCTCGTCAAGTATAACTCGAGTATTCTGCGTGTGCAAAACGGCTTGCACCGTTGTAGATGGACGTAGAGCTTATCACACCCGATCATCACGTGGTGTGCGGGCACGACGAACTTTGGCAGCGGTGCATACTCGGGAGAACACTTCTTGATAATTTAGTGAGAGATCATCTTATAATGCTACCGTCGATCAAAGCAAGATAAGATGCATAAAAGATAAACATCACATGCAAATCAATATAAGTGATATGATATGGTCATCATCATCTTGTGCTTCGTGATCTTCATCTCCATGGCACCACCATGATCACCATTGTCACCGTGCGACACCTTGATCTCCATCGTAGCATCGTTGTCGTCTCGCCAAACTTATGCTTCTCGACTATCGCTACCGCTTAGTGATAAAGTAAAGCATTACTGAGCGATTGCATTGCATACAATAAAGCGACAACCATATGGCTCTCGCCGATTGCGATAACCGGTTACAAAACATGATCATCTCATACAATAAAATATAGCATCACGTCTTGACCATATCACATCACAACATACCTGCAAAAACAAGTTAGGCGTCCTCTACTTTGTTGTTGCAAATTTTACGTGGGTGCTACGGGCTTAAGCAAGAACCGGTCTCACCTCGCATCAAAACCACAACGATACTTCGTCAAATAGACTCCGTTTTAACCTTCTCAAGGGACAGGCGTATACACACTCAGTTCAACTAAAGTGAGAGAGACAGCACCCACCGGTCACCTTTAAGCAGAAAGTGCTCGTGGCGGTGAAACCAGTCTCGCGTAAGCGTCTGGCGTAATGTCGGTGCAGGCCGCTTCATCTCACAATACCGCTGAACCAAAGTATGACATCTTTGGTAGGTAGTATGACTTATATCGCCCACAACTCACTTGTGTTCTACTCGTGCAAAACATCAAACCATATAAAAAACCTAGGCTCGGATGCCTTTGTTGGGGAACGTAGTAATTTCAAAAATTTCCTACGCACACGCAAGATCATGGTGATGTATAGCAACGAGAGGGGAGAGTGTTGTCCACATACCCTTGTAGACCCGAAGCGAAGCGATCACAGCGTAGAGGAAGTAGTCGACGTTATCCTCGCGATCCGACCGATCCCGGCGCCGTTACTCGGCGCCCGAGTTCTTGACACGTCAGCTCGATGGCGTCCCTCGTACTCGATCGGCCGAGTGTCGAGGGAGAGTTTCGTCGACGACGGCGTGGTGACGATCTTGATGTTTCACCGGCGAGCAGGCTTCGCTTAAGCTTCATGACAGTATAACCGAGGTGGAATATGGTGGAGGGGGCACCTTTGCGGCTAAGGAACGATCTCAAGATCAACTTGTGTGTCCCAAGGTGCCCCCCGCCTCAGTATATAAAGGAGCAAGGGAAAGGGGGGCATGGCCAAGGGGAGGCGGCCAGGAGTCCTACTCCCTCGGGAGGATTCCCCCAATCCTAGTTGGACTAGGATTCGGGAGGGAAGAGAGAGAGGGGCGGCCTTCTCCTAGTCCTAGTAGGACTAGGGAAGGGGGGCCTTGGCGCCCACCTAGGGCTGGCCCTTCTCCTTTCCACTAAGGCCCATCGAGGCCCATTTACCTCCCGGGGTTCCAGTAACCTCCGGTACTCTGCAGTAAATTCCGTTTTACGCGGAACCATTCCGAACTCCAAACATAGGCTTCAATATATCAATCTTTATGTCTCGACCATTCCGAGACTCCTCGTCATGTCCGTGATCACATCAGGGACTCGAACTTCTTCGGTACATCAAAATACATAAACTCATAATAAGCATCATCGAAACCTTAAGCGTGCGGACCCTACGGTTCGAGAACAATGTAGACATGACCTAGAACTATTCACGGTCAATAACCAACAGCGGGACCTGGATGCCCATATTGGTTCCTACATATTCTACGAAGATCTTTATCGGTCGAGACCGCATAACAACATACGTTGTTCCTTTGTCATCGGTATGTTACTTGCCGAGATTCGATCGTCGGTATCCAATACCTAGTTCAATCTCGTTACGGCAAGTCTCTTTACTCGTTCGTAATACATCATCTCACAACTAACTCATTAGTTGTAGTGCTTGCAAGGCTTAAGTGATGTGCATTACCGAGAGGGCCCAGAGATACCTCTCCGACAATCGGAGTGACAAAACCTAATCTCAAATACGCCAACCCAACATTTGCCTTTGGAGACACTGTAGTACTCCTTTATAATCACCCGATTACGTTGTGACGTTTGGTAGCACCAAAGTGTTCCTCCGTAAGCGGAGTTGCATAATCTCATAGTTATAGGAACATGTATATGTCATGGATAAAAGCAGTAGCAACATACTAAACGATCGTGTGCTAAGCTAATGGAATGGGTCATGTCAATCAGATCATTCAACTAATGATGTGACCTTGTTAATCAAATAACAACTCTTTGTTCATGGTTAGGAAACATAACCATCTTTGATTAACAAGCTAGTCTAGTAGAGGCATACTAGTGACATATTGTTTTGTCTATGCATTCACACATGTATCATGTTTCCGGTTAATACAATTATAGCATGAATGATAAACATTTATCATGAGATAAGGAAATAAATAATAACTTTATTATTGCCTCTAGGGCATATTTCCTTCACTACATTGTTCTCGAACCGTAGGGTCCGCACGCTTAAGGTTTCGATGACAGTTATTATGAGTTTATGTATTTTGATGTACCGAAGGAGTTCGGAGTCCCGGATGTGATCACGGACATGACGAGGAGTCTCGGAATGGTCGAGACATAAAGATTGATATATTGGATGGCTATATTCGGACAGGAAAGGTTCCGGAAGTTTCCGGAGAAAATCGAGTTGGGAGGGGTTACCGGAACCCTGGGGAAGTTATGGACCTTTGTGGGCCAAGAGGGAGAGAGAGGGCCGCACTGGGAGGTGGCGCGTCCCCCTGTGGGAGTCCGAATAGGACAAGGAGGGGGGCGGCCCCCTTCCTCTCCCTCTCCTCTCTTTCCTTCCCCTTCTCTCTTCCTAGTTGGACTAGGAAAGGGGAGTCCTACTCAACTAGGAGGAGGACTCCCCCTCATAGGCGCCTATAGGGCCGGCCGGCCTCCCCCTCCCTCCTTATATATACGAGGCGGGGGGGCACCGTAGGGACACAAGTTTGATCTACGGATCGCTCCTTAGCCGCAGCGGTGCCCCTCCACCATATTCCACCTCGGTCATATCGTCATGAAGCTTAGGCGAAGCCCTGCGCCAGTGAAACATCAAGATCGCCACCACGCCGTCGTCTCGACGGAACTCTCCTCGACACTCATTTGGATCGAGTACGAGGACGTCATCGAGCTGTCGTGTGTCAAGAACTCGGGCGCCGAGTAATGGCGTCGGGATCGGTCGGATCGCGAGGAGAACGTCGACTACTTCCTCTACGTTGTGATCGCTTCGCCGGGTCTATAGGGTGCGTAGACAACACTCTCCCCTCTCGTTGCTATGCATCACCATGATCTTGCGTGTGCGAGGAAATTTTTGAAATTACTACGTTCCCCAACGGTGGTATCGAGCCTAGGTTTTTATGGTTTGATGTTTTGCACGAGTAGAACACAAGTGAGTTGTGGGCGATACAAGTCATACTACCTACCGGCATGTCATACTTTGGTTCGGCGGTATTGTGAGATGAAGCGGCTCGACCGACATTACGCAGACGCTTACGCGAGGCTGGTTTCACCGCCACGAGCACTCGTTGCTTAAAGGTGACCGTGGGTGCTGTCTCTCTCACTTTAGTTGAACCGAGTGTGGCTACGCCCGGTCCTTGAGAAGGTTAAACGGAGTCTATTTGACGAAGTATCGTTGTGGTTTTGATGCGAGGTGAGATGGTTCTTGCTTAAGCCCGTAGCAGCCACGTAAAATTTGCAACAACAAAGTAGAGGACGTCTAACTTGTTTTTGCAGGCATGTTGTGATGTGATATGGTCAAGACGTGATGCTATATTTTATTGTATGAGATGATCATGTTTTGTAACCGGTTATCGGCAATCGGCGGAGCCATATGGTTGTCGCTTTATTGTATGCAATGCAATCGCATTCGTAATGCTTTACTTTATCACTAAGCGGTAGAGATAGTCGTAGAAGCATAAGATTGGCGAGACGACAACGATGCTACGATGGAGATCAAGGTGTCGCACGGTGGCGATGGTGATCATGGTGGTGTGCGGAGATGAAGATCACGAAGCACAAGATGATGATGACCATATCATATCACTTATATTGATTTGCATGTGATGTTTATCCTTTATGCATCTTATCTTGCTTTGATTGACGGTAGCATTATAAGATGATCTCTCACTAAATTATCAAGAAGTGTTCTCCCAGTATGCACGTTGCCAAAGTTCGTCGTGCCCGGACACCACGTGATGATCGGGTGTGATAAGCTCTCACGTCCATCTACAACGGGTGCAAGCCGTTTTGCACACTGAGAATACTCGGGTTATACTTGACGAGCCTAGCATATGCAGATATGGCCTCGGAACACGGAGACCGAAAGGTCGAGCATGAATCATATAGTAGATATGATCAACATAAGATGTTCACCATTGAAAACTACTCCATTTCACGTGATGATCGGTTATGGTTTAGTTGATTTGGATCACGTGATCACTTAGATGACTAGAGATGTTTTTCTAAGTGGGAGTTCTTAAGTAATATGATTAATTGAACTTAAATTTATCATGAACTTAGTACCGATAGTATCTTGCTTGTTTATGTTTGATTGTAGATAGATGGCTCGTCTTTGTTGTTCCGTTGAATTTTAATGCATTCCTTGAGAAAGCAAAGTTGAAAGATGATGGTAGCAATTACACGGATCGGGTCCGTAACTCGAGGATTATCCTCATTGTTGCCTGAAGAGTTACGTCTGGATGCACCGCTGGGTGCGAACTCGCCGCCGATGCAACCGACGGCGTTAAGAACGTCTCGCGAGCAAAGCCGATGACTACTCTATAGTTCGATGTGCCATGCTTTACGGCTTAGAACGGGACTTCAACGACGTTTTGAACGTCATGGAGCATATGAGATGTTCCAGAGTTGAAGTTGATATTCAAAAGTAATGCCCGGATTGAGAGATATGAAGTCTCCAATAAGTTCTATAGCTGCAAGATGGAGGAGAATAGTTACGTTAGTGAGCACATACTCGTAATGTCCGGGTACTACAATCACTTGACACAATTGGGAGTTAATCTTCCGGATGATTGTGTCATTGATGTAATTCTTCAATCACCGCCACCAAGCTACAAAGGCTTCGTGATGAACTATAATATGCAAGGGTTAGTAAAGACTATACCGAGCTCTTCGCAATGCTAAAGGTCATGGAGGTAGAAATCAAGAAGGAGCATCAAGTGTTGATGGTCAATAAGACCACTAGTTTCAAGAAGAAAGGCAAAGGGAAGAAGAAGGAACTTCAAGAAGAACACAAGCAAGTTGTTTGCTCAAGAGAAGAAACCCAAGTCGGACCTAAACTGAAATCGAGTGCTTCTACCGCAAGCGGTGGTCCCGAAGCGGAACCGCCCCAAATATTTGGCGGATAAGAAGGATGGCAAGGTGAACAAAGGTATATGTGATATACATGTTATTGATGTGTACCTTACTAGAGCTCGCAGAGCACTGGGTATTTGATAGTGGTTACATTGCTAATATTTGCAACTCAAAGCAGGACTACGGATTAAGCTTAACACGGCAAAGGACGAGGTGACGATCTGGCGTGGGAAATGGTTCCAAAGTCGATGTGATCGCGGTCGCACGCTACCTCTACATCTACCTTCGGATTAGTTTTAGACCTAAATAATTGTTATTTGGTGCTGCGTTGAGCATGAACATTATATCTGGATCTTGTTTGATGCGAGACGGTTATTCATTTAAATCGAGAGAATAATGGTTGTTCTATTTATATGAGTAATATCTTTTATGGTCATGCACCCTTGAGGAGTGGTCTATTTTGATGAATCTCGATAGTAGTGATACACATATTCATAATGTTGAAACCAAAAGATGCAGAGTTGATAATGATAGTGCAACTTATTTGTGGCACTCGCCGTTTAGGTCATATCGGTATAAGCGCATGAAGAAACTCCATCTTGATGGACTTTTGGAGTCACTTGATTATGAATCACTTGGCACTTGCGAACCGTGCCTTATGGGCAAGATGACCGAACCCGTTCTCGGTACTATGGAGAGAGCAACAGATTTGTTGGAAATCATACATACTGGATGTATGTGGTCCGATGAATGTAGAGGCTCGTGGCGGATATCGTTATTTTCTCACCTTCACAGATGACTTAAGCGGATATGGGTATATCTACTTAATGAAACATAAGTCTGAAACATTTGAAAAGTTCAAAGAATTTGAGTGAAGTTGAAAATCATCGTAACAAGAAAATTAAATTTCTACGATCCGATCGTGGAGGTGAATATTTGAGTTACGAGTTTGGTCTACATTTGAAACAATGCGGAATAGTTTAGCAACTCACGCCACCGGAACACCACAACAGTAATGGTGTGTCCGAACGTCAGAATCGCACTTTACTAGATATGGTGCGATCTATGATGTCTCTTACAGATTTACCGCTATCGTTTTGGGGTTATGCTCTAGAGACGGCCGCATTCACCTTGAATAGAACACCGTCGAAATCCGCTGAGACGACACCTTATGAACGTGGTTTAGCAAGAAACCAAAGTTGTCGTTTCTTAAAGTTTGGGGATGCGATGCTTATGTGAAAAACTTCAACCCGATAAGCTCGAACCCAAATCGAGAAATGTGTCTTCATAGGATACCCAAAGGAGACAGTTGGGTACACCTTCTATCACAGATCCGAAGGCAAGACATTCGTTGCTAAGAATGGATCCTTTCTAGAGAAGGAGTTTCTCTCGAAAGAAGTGAGTGGGAGGAAAGTGGAACTTGATGAGGTAATAGTACCTTCTCCCTTACTTGAAAGTAGTTCGTCGCAGAAACCGGTTTACGAGACATCTACACCAAGTAGTGAGGAAGTTGATGATTTTGATCATGAAACTTGAGATCAAGTTACTGCAGAACCTCGTAGATCAACCAGAGTAAGATCCGCACTGAGTGGTACGGTAATCCTGTTCGAAGTCATGCTACTAGATCATGATGAACCTACGAACTATGAAGAAGCGATGGTGAGCCCAGATTCGAAAAATGGCTTGAGGCCATGAAATCGAGATGGGATCCATGTATGAAAACAAAGTATGGACTTTGGTTGACTTGCCCGAGGGTAGGCAAGCAATAGAAAACAAGTGGATCTTCAAGAAGAAGACCGACGCCGACGGTAATGTTATCGTTTATAAAGCTCGACTTGTCGCAAAAGGTTTTCGCAAGTTCAAGGGATTGACTACGATGAGACCTCACCAGTAGCGATGCTTAAGTCCGTCCGAATCATGTTAGCAATTGCCGCATTTTATGATTATGAAATTTGGCAAATGGATGTAAAGCGCATTCTGAATGGATTTACGGAAGAAGAGTTGTATATGATGCAACCGAAGGTTTTATCGATCCAAAGGAGCTAACAAAGTGTGCAAGCTCCAGCGATCCATCTATGGACTGGTGCAAGCATCTCGGAGTTGGAATAAATGCTTTGATAGTGTGATCAAAGCATTTGGGTTTGTCTGCACTTTTGGAGAAGCTTTGATTTACAAGAAAGTGAGTGGGAGCTCTGTAGCATTTTCGATATTATATGTAGATGACATATTGCTGATCGGAAATGATATAGAATTCTGGATAGCATAAAGGATACTTGAATAAGAGTTTTTCAATGAAAGACCTCGGTGAGGCTGCTTACATATTGGGCATTAAGATCTATAGAGATAGATCAAGACGCTTAATTGGACTTTCACAAAGCACATACCTTGACAAAATTTTGAAGAAGTTCAAGATGGATCAAGCAAAGAAAGGGTTCTTGCCTGTGTTACAAGGTGTGAAGTTGAGTAAGACTCAATGCCCGACCACGCAGAAGATAGAGAGAAAATGAAAGATGTTTCCTATGCTTCACCATAGGCTCTATCATGTATGCAATCTTGTGTACTGACACTGATGTGTGCCTTGCTATAAGTTTAGCAGGAGGTACCAAAGTAATCTAGGAGTGGATCATCGACAGCGGTCAAGAACATCTGAAATACCGAAAAGGACTAAGGATATGTTTCTCGTATATGGAGGTGACAAAGAGCTCATAAATGAACGGTTACATTGATGCAAGCTTTGACACCGATCCGGACGATTCTAAATCGCAGACCGGATACGATTTACACTAAACGGAGGAGCTGTCGGTTGGTGCAGTTCTAAACAAAGCGTCGTGGCGGGATCTACATGTGAAGCGGAGTACATAGCAGCTTCGGAAGCAGCTAATGAAGGAGTGCGGATGAAGGAGTTCATATCCGATCTAGGTGTCATACCTAGTGCATCGGGTCTAATGAAAATCTTCGTGACAATATCGAGCAATTGCCTTAGCAAAGGAATCCAGATTTCACAAGAGGACCAAGCACATCAAGAGACGCTTCAATTCCATCCGGACCTAGTCGGTGGGAGACATAGAGATTTGCAAGATACATACGGATCTGAATGTTGCGAGACCCGTTGACTAAGCCTCTTCCACGAGCAAAACATGATCAGCACCAAGACTCCATGGGTGTTAGAATCATTACTATGTAATCTAGATTATTGACTCTAGTGCAAGTGGGAGATCAAGGAAATATGCCCTAGAGGCAATAATAAAGTTATTATTTATTTCCTTATTTCATGATAAATGTTTATCATTCATGCTATAATTGTATTAACCGAAACATGATACATGTGTGAATGCATAGACAAAACAATATGTCACTAGTATGCCTCTACTAGACTAGCTTGTTAATCAAAGATGGTTATGTTTCCGACCATGAACAAAGAGTTGTTATTTGATTAACGAGGTCACATCATTAGTAGAATGATCGATTGACATGACCCATTCCATTAGCTTAGCACACGATCGCTTAGTATGTTGCTACCGCTTTTATCCATGACATATACATGTTCCCGTAACTATGAGATTATGCAACTCCGTTTACGGAGGAACACTTTGGTGCTACCAAACGCCACAACGTAATCGGGTGATTATAAAGGAGTACTACAGTGTCTCCAAAGGCGATGTTGGGTTGGCGATTTCGAGATTAGGTTTTGTCACTCCGATTGTCGGAGAGGTATCTCTGGGCCCTCTCGGTAATACACATCATGAAGCCTTGCAAGCACTACAACTAATGAGTTAGTTGTGAGATGATGTATTACGGAACGAGTAAAGAGACTTGCCGATAACGAGATTGAACTAGGTATTAGATACCGACGATCGAATCTCGGGCAAGTAACATACCAATGACAAAGGAACAACGATGTTGTTATGTGGTCCGACCAATAAAGATCTTCGAGAATATGTAGGAACCAATATGGGCATCCGGTCCCGCTATTGGTTATTGACCGGAGACGTGTCTCGGTCATGTCTACATTGTTCTCGAACCGTAGGGTCCGCACGCTTAAGGTTTCGATGGCGGTTATTATGAGTTTATGTATTTTGATGTACCAAGGAGTTCGAGTCCCGGATGTGATCACGAACATGACGAGGAGTCTCGGAATGGTCGAGACATAAAGATTGATATATTGAAGGCTATATTCGGACACCGAAAGGTTCCGGAAGTTTCGGAGAAAACCGGAGTGCCGGAGGGGTTACCGGAACTCCCGGGAAGTTATGGACCTTAGTGGGCCAAGAGGAGAGAGAGGGGCCGCACCAGGAGGTGGCGCCTGTGGGAGTCCGAATAGGACAGGAGGGGGCCCCCTTCTCTCTCCCTCCTCTCTTTCCTTCCCTTCTCTCTTCCTAGTTGGACTAGGAAAGGGAGTCCTACTCCAACTAGGAGGAGGACTCCCCCTCCTTGGCGCCGCCTATAGGGGCCGGCCGCCTCCCCCTCCCTCCTTTATATACGGGGCAGGGGGCACCCTAGGGACACAAGTTTGATCTACGGATCGCTCCTTAGCCGTGTGCGGTGCCCCTCCACCATATTCCACCTCGGTCATATCGTCAAGCTTAGGCGAAGCCTGCGCCGGTGAAACTTCAAGATCGTCCACCACGTCGTCTCGACGGAACTCTCCTCGACACTCGGCTGGATCGAGTACGAGGGACGCCATCGAGCTGTACGTGTGTCAAGAACTCGGGGGCGCCGGAGTAACGGCGTCGGGATCGGTCGGATCGTGAGGAGAACGTACGACTACTTCCTCTACGTTGTGATCGCTTCCGCTTCGGGTTTACGAGGGTACGTAGACAACACTCTCCCCTCTCGTTGCTATGCATCACCATGATCTTGCGTGTGCGTAGGAAATTTTTTGAAATTACTACGTTCCCCAACAGCTGCTGTATATCTTGTCTTTTTACTGCTTTTGATAGTTGTAAGGGGTCTGTTTTCATGCTCTTTTCCTCCATTTTCTGTTCTGTAACTGTGATGATTTTCTCTGTTTTGATGATTTTACTAGTTTCTCCTTTACACTGTTACTAATCATCTCCTTGTCATGTTTTGTGCAGTCAACTTCATGCAATAATCAAAATTGGGAGCAAAATCAGGAGCATAACTGGGAGTAAAATGGAGTTTTTAGAAGATTTGCTGACATGTGGATCCTTTCTTGGACGTTCTTCCTGTAGAGTCCAGCAATTAGTGGCAGATCTCCCCACTGCGTTCTCTCCAGGTACACCCCTATCTAACATGTGTCTTTGTGCTGTTGCTGAGCCTTGATGCTCCTCTTCCATGGCTGTTCCTGTTCTATCTTCTTCTCAATCCCCCCCTCCCATGGTGTCTCCTATGTTTGGTTCTGGGCGTGGAGAGGGTGGTTGTGTGTTAGGTGAGATCTGCTTAGACGGGGAGGAAGAGGTGTGAGATCTGTTTACTTTCTTGGGAGGCAAGTTCAAGCCTAGGGTTTAACTGTTTTTTTTCTTTCTTCTCTTTTGTCAGGTGTGGACGTGTGGTCCAGGGAAGCTGCTGGGAGAGATCGGCTGGAGGTTTAGTAGACAACCGGGTCTTTCCAGCCCGACCCGTTTATAATTACAGGTGTCATCAGGACAGTGGTCAGAAAATTTGAATGATACCCAATTGAAAATCAGTCAAATGCAAAATAGGCAGTCCCTAAAAATATTGTAAGATTCCATGTTTCATTGTTCTTCTCATCATCCTTTCATCCAACCTTCCCCAAATGATAACCAATCATGGTAATTACTTACCTTCTGAACCAATTTCACTTTTATTTACTTAGCAAACTTCACATCAAACAATAAGATAAAATCATGGGCACGATTTGATAAAACATTCATTTACACAATCGCATTAGTATGTGCAGGTAAATCACAAGCTAACGTACTGAGTAAATATTTATACCCCATTGCAACGCATGGGCATTGTCGTAATAACCATACAAAAATGCATACAATTTTTTTTGGACCATTGGACAAGCAATTAGGAATACAACTACTTGAACGATAAATACTGGCACATGCATGTTGATGACTTAATTAAACTTGACCATGAAAAAACCATGATGGAAACCGCCCGCTCTTCCACGGCAGCAATGGCATTGACTCACGCAACAAAGGGGTGAACATCTTGTCTCTAACGTTGTACACGCCAAAGTCGCCGAGAGGTGCGTTCGGCTTCCTCGACACATAGAGGTTCTTCAAGAAGTAGATACAGTCTTCTCGAACTCCATGACCGGCGGGCAAAGACTTAGAGCAAGACCCGCTCACAAAGAGCGCCCGGCCTTCTAGGCTGCCGTCCAACTTCTTCCACTGGCCTTCGCTCATGTCTGCCTCCCACACCTGCAAGCAGAACGTTCTTCTACCTTCCGGGAAGCAGGGCATCCATTGGTGGCGGAGCCATCGCTTCACCATCAAGAGCTTGCCGCCAGACTCAACTAGATATAGCTCGACCAGGGGGTCAGTGAAAACGTCTTCTTCATCTTGCTTGAAAACGTCTTCTTCATCTTGCTTGAAAACGTCTTCTTCATCTTGCTCATGTTGCTGCCATGACCACGAGTTCTTTATCAAATCTAAACTGCACAGCAGTTTTGGTTCGACGCCAGGCGGCGTCGGTTTGTCGAGGTGACCATTGATGAGGTTGAGGTTCTTGAGGTCATGGCTCGTGGAGAGGGCGTAGATCTGCCCTTGAAACAGAGCAATGTCGACGGCCTCGCGAGCCAACACCACCAGGCACGAGTTGCTCTCTCCGGCCGGCCGGCAAGTAGAAACGAAGATTTTGTTTTTGAGCAGGACGGCGACGATGGGGTCGTCCGGCGCTGAAGATAACACCACCTTTCCTATAGCCATCGTGGGCTCGTTTGGCTTTCGGTGCCAGTGGTTGTCATACCGCAACATAGCAGCCAGCTCAGGGAGATCGGTCCTGTCACCGGAGAGAGCGTTGATGAGGGAGCAGCTGCCATCGCGCTGGTGCGCGAGAAACATCATGTTCTCGCCGGCGCTGTAGCGCCAGCAGTCATCGGGGAGACGCAGGCGGTAGTGCGGGTGCAGGGCGCTGTCGTTGGCGAGGTCGAAGAGGGTGCCGTCGCCGAACACGACCCAGGGGAGCCGCGTCGGTGGGAGCAGGCTGGAGGCGGAGCGCCACGACCTGCAGACGGCGCCTGCTCGGACGCGGTCCAAGAGGGACGTGAGGTGGTGGAGGACCAGGAGCAGGAGATCCGGTTGCAGGTCCGTCCATGCAGACTGGCGCTGGTCTTTCGCCATCATGATTCACGAAAACCTAGCTTTTTGGTTGATGATTCTGGTAAGAAAATAAAGCGTACGTGCGCGGTTCTATTTAGTCTAGGTTAAACCGCCATTGCTTTCCTTTTTAAACAAGTCTACCTGTCTGTCTATTTATCTTGTGTGCTCAAATCTATCTAACCAGTTTTATTTCAATATTACAGAAAACGAACTCCTATGATTGCTTGATTAGGAAGGTGATTGTATGCCCAGACGTAGCTATCTAAGATCATTTTTTTTACTTTACAAAATCTTGAAGCTACATGGCAAGAATTTGCATTTATACAACCCCTTCTGTCCGGTGTTCCCTCATGGGCCGAAGGGACTTTTTCCTGGACCGAAGAGGTATATTCATGGCCCACTGAGACAAAGACATTGTCTTCATTTGTGGCCACGCCGAAGATCTAGTCTTCGTTCGTTCCCCTCACAAACAAAGAATTTTGGGATAAGATCGGGGCCTTCTTCTTTCTCCAAACGGCTGCCATTTCTGTCTATCTCACTACAAAAATCTGCGCTAATCTGTGATGAAAACCCTTGTGACGAAAAATAAACTATCACCTAAGAACTTGTTCTGTGAAGGTTTTCTGTCACAAGTTGTTTTTCCCCAGATCAGCCCCCTTAGGTGCATTGGTGACGTTCTGGCCTTGTTTTAGACAATGAATTTGGCCATCATCCATATTCAGCGACAATTTGTACTGTCATGAAAAATGTTCGACGGGTTGCACTACCAGAATAACCGGCAATGCCGACGGCCAAACCTATGCCGACGGCCCCCATCGGCATAGATGGGTGTATCCCGACGGCCCAGCTCAAGTCATCGGCGTATATCCATCGGTATAGGTCGGCCGACGGCATTGCAAGAAATGTGCCTATGGTGGCCGTCGGCATATCATGTGGGCCCGGCTACCCAGGCGGCGACGGCCGTTTGACGGCGTCACGCGTACGCCGATGGGCTAACGGTGGTCGTCGGCATAGCTATGCCCACGTCACCGATCCGCGTCGCGCGCCACGTCATCGATCCGAGCCGCTCGCCGGTCCGTGGGGTGGCATTCCTATGCCGACGGCCTTCCTGTCGGCATAGGCCTGGCCCATGGATCTTGCCACGTCATCGATCCGCGCCCTACGCCACGTCATCGATCCAGGGCTCCACCGTTCCGTGGCCGTAGCTATGCCGATGGCATTGCCATAGGCATAAATTTCTAATAATATTTTAATATTTTATTTATTTTCTCTTATTTCCTTTTTAGTTTTTTCCAAACTATTAACTTAATTCTGCCTTATGTACATAAAACATATCTCAATTTTATATATATATATATATATATATATATATATATATATATATATATATATATATCTATTGCCCCCACACGGGCCTTGCTTCACCCGCAAAACAAAAAACTAATTTGATTAACTTAAATGTGCCTTATGTACAGAAAACATATAGATTACCCCCCCCCCCAACACGGGCCTTGCTTCCATCATGTCACGGAGAGGGGAGACGGGACGGGGTACCTTGGGGGGGGGGGTAGCAATGCCGCCAGGTGTTGCGGTGGGCCCTCCTACGGTTGTGGAAGCGTGGTGGCAGGCACAGGCACCGGGCAGGCAGCTCCGGGGTGTGCCCCCCTCACGGGTGTCGCTGCCGCCGTGTCCCGGAGGCGGGAAATGACCACGTCGGGCCGACACGGAGGGAATCTTGGAGTGGTTGGCTGGGACGGTGTTGGGGGGTGTAGCTATGGGCTGGGCTATGAAAACCAGGTGAAAAGGTCGACTGGTCAAGCCCCGTCCGGCGAAGGTCAAAGGGCTAGACCCGGGGGTCGTCTATGTCAGGGTTAGACGGGACGGGGTACCTGGGGGAGGGGGTAGCAATGCCGCCAGGTGATGCGGTGGGCCCTCCTACGGTTGTGGAAGAATGGTGGCAGGCGCAGGCACCCAGCACATGGCTCCGGGGTGTGCCCCCCTCACGGGCCTCGCCGCCACTGTGTTCCGGAGGGGGAAACGACCATGTCGAGCCGACATGAAGGGAATCTTTGGGTGGGTTGGGCCGGAAGATGTTGGGGGGTGTAGCTATGGGCTGGGCGATGGCAACCATGTGAAAAGGTCCACCGGTCAAACCCCGTCCGGCGAATGTCAAAGGGCTAGACCCGGCGGTCGTTTGTGTCAGGGTTAGACGGGATGGGGTACCTTGGGGGGGGGGGGGTAGCTAGGCCGCCAGGTGTTGCGGTGGCCTCTCCTACGATTGTGGAAGGGTGGTGACAGGTGCAGGCACCCGACATGCGGCTCCGGGGTGTGCCCCCCCTCACGGGCGTCGCTGCCGCCGTGTCCCGAAGGAGTGAAATGGCCACATCGGGCTGACACAGAGGGAATCTTGGGGTGGGTTGGGTCGGGACGGTGTTGGGGGGTGTTGCTATGGGCTGGGCTATGACAACCAGGTGAAAAGGTCCATCGGTAAAACCCCGTCTGGTGAAACTCAAAGGGCTAGGTCCGGCGGTCATCTGTGTCAGGGTTAGACGGAACGGGGTACCTAGGGGGCGGGGTAGCAATGCCTCTAGGTGTTGCGGTGGGGCCTCCTACGGTTGTGGAAGCGTGGTGGCAGGCGCAGCCACCCGACACGCGGCTCCGGGGCGTGCCCCGCCTCACGGGCGTCGCTGCCGCCATGTCATGGAGGGGGGAAACGGCCACATCGGGCAGACACAGAGGGAATCTTGGGGTGGGTTAGGCCGGGACGGTGTTGGAGGTTGTAGCTATGGGCCAGGCTATGACAACCAGGTGAAAAGTTCCATCGGTCAAACCTCATCCGGCGAAAGTCAAAGGGCTAGACCCGACGGTCGTCTGTGTCAGGGTTAGATGGGACGGGGTTCCTGGGGGGGGGGGGGGGTAGCAATGCCTCCGGGTGTTGCGGTGGGCCCTCCTACGGTTATGGAAGCGTGGTGGCAGGTGCAGGCACCCGACACGTGGCTCCGGGGTGTTCCCCCCTCACGGGCGTCGCTGCCGCCGTGTCCCGGAGGGGGAAACGGCCACGTCGTGCCGACATGTAAGGAATCTAGTGGTTGGTTGGGCCCAGACCCTGTTGGGGGGGTGTAGCTATGGGCTGGGCTATTACAACCAGGTGAAAATGTCCACCCGGTCAAACCCCGTCCGGCGAAAGTCAAAGGGCTAGACCCGGTGGTCTTCTGTGTTAGGGTTAGACGGGACGAGGTACCTGGGGGGGGGTAGCAATGCCACCAGGTGTTGCGGTGGGCCCTCCTACAGTTGGGGACGCGTGGTGGCAGGTGCAGGAACCTGGCACGCGGCACCGGGGTGTGCCCCCCTCATGGGCGTCGCTGTTGTCATGTCCCGAAGGGGGGAAACGGCCACGTCGGGACGACACGGAGGGAGTCTTGGGGTGGGTTTGGCCGGGACGGTGTTGGGGGGTGTAGATATGGGCTGGGCTATGACAACCAGGTGAAAAGGTTTACCGGTCAAACCCCGTCCGGCGAAAGTCAAAGGGCTAGACCCGGTGGTCGTTTGTGTCAGGGTTAGACTGGACGGGGTACCTGGGGGGGGGGGGGTAGCAATGCCGCGAGGTGTTGCGGTGGGCCCTCCTACGATTGTGGAAGCGTGATGGCAGGCGCAGGCACTCCGCACGTGGCTCCGGGGTGTGCCCCGCCGTGTCCCTGAGGGGGAAAACGGCCACGTCGGGCCGACATGGAGGGAATCTTTGGGTGGGTTGGGCCGGGACGGTGTTGGGGGGGGGGGTGTAGCTATAGGCTGGGCTATGGCAACCATGTAAAAAGGTCCACCAGTCAAACCCCGTCCAGCGAAAGTCAAAGGGCTAAACCCGGCGGTCGTTTGTGTCAGGGTTAGACGGGATGGGGTACCGGGGGGGTGGGGGTAGCAATGCCGCCAGGTGTTGCGGTGGGCTCTCCTATGGTTGTGGAAGCGTGATGGCAGGTGCAGGCACCCGACACGCGGCTTCGGGGTGTGCCCCCCTCACGGGCATCGCTGCCACCATGTCCCGAAGGAGGGAAACGACCACATCGGGCCGACACGGAGGGATTCTTGGGGTGGGTTGGGCCGAGACGGTGTCGGGGTGTAGCTATGGGATGGGCTATGACAACTATGTGAAAAGGTCCACCGGTCAAACCCCGTCCGGTGAAAGTCAATGGGCTAGACCCGGCAGTCGTGTGTGTCAGGGTTAGACGGGATGGGGTACCTGGGGGGTGTAGCAATGCCGCCAGGTGTTGCGGTGGGCCCTCCTACAGTTGTGGAAGCGTGGTGGCAGGCGCAGGCACTCGGCACGCGGCTGTAGGGTGTGCCTCCCCTCACGGGCGTTGCTGCCGCCGTGTCCTGGAGGGGGGAAATGGCCACGTCGGGCCGATGCGCAGGGAATCTTGGGGTGGGTTGGGCCGGGACGGTGTTGAGGGGTGTAGCTACAGGCTTGGCTATGACAACCAGGTGAAAAGGTCGACTAGTCAAACCTCGTCCGGCGAAAGTCAACAGGCTAGACCCCGCGGTCGTCTGTGTCAGGGTTAGACGGGACGGGGTACCTGGGGGGGGGGGGTAGCAATGCCGTTAGGTGTTGTGGTGGGCCCTCCTACAGTTGTCAAAGCGTGGTGGCAGGTGCAGGCACCCGACGTGCGGCTCCAGGGTGTGCCCCCCCTCACGGGCGTCGCTGCCGCCGTATCCCGTAGGGGGGAAACGGCCACGTCGGGCCGACACGTAGGGAATCTATTGGTTGGCTGGGTCCATACCGTGTTTCGGGGTGTAGCTATGGGCTGGGCTATGACAACGACCCGTCCGCCGAAAGTCAAAGGGCTAGACCCGGTGGACTTCTGTGTGAGGGTTAGACGGGACGGGGTACCTAGGGGGGGTAGCAATGCCGCCAGGTGTTGCGGTGGGCCATCCTACAGTTGCGGAAGCATGTTGGCAGGCGCAGGCACCCGACACGCGGCTCCGGGGTATGCCCCCCTCACGGGCGTCGCTGCCGCCGTGTCCCGAAGGAGGGAAACGGCCATGTCGGGCTGACACAGAGGGAACCTTTGGGTGGGTTGGGCCGGGATGGTGTTAGCGGGTGTAGTTATGGGCTGGGCTATGACAACCAGGTGAAAAGGTCCACCGGTGAAACCCCGTCCCGCGAAAGTCAAAGGGCTAGACCGGGCGGTCGTGTGTGTCAGAGTTAGACGGGACAGGGTACCTGGTGGAGGGGGCTAGCAATGCCGCCAGGTGTTGCGGTGGGCCCTCCTACGGTTGTGGAAGAGTGGTGGCAGGCGCAGGCACCCGGCACGCGGCTCCGAGGTGTGCCCACCTCACGGGCATCGCTGCCGCCGTGTCCCGAAGGGGGGAATGGCCACATCGGGTCGACACGGAGGGAATCTTTGGGTGGGTTGGGCCGGGACAGTGTTGGGGGTGTAGCTATGGGCCGGTCTATGACAACCAGGTGAAAAGGTCTACCGGTCAAACCCCGTCCGGCGAAAGTCAAAGGGCCAGACCCGGCGGTCATCAATGTTAGGGTTAGACGGGACGGTGTACCTGGGGGGGGGGGGGTAGCAATGCCGCCAGGTGTTGCGGTAGGCCCTCCTACGGTTGTGGAAGAGTGGTGGCAGGCGTAGGCACCCGACACGCGGCTCCGTGGTGTGCCCCCCTCACGGGCTTCGCTGCCGCCGTGTCCCGGAGGAGGGAAACGAGCACGTCGGGCCGACACGGAGGGAATCTTGGGGTGGGTTGGGCGGGGACGGTGTTGGGGGGTGTAGCTATGGACTACGCTATGACAACCAGGTGAAAAGTTCCACCGATCAAACCTTGTCCGGTGAAAGTCAAAGGGCTAAACCCGACAGTCGTCTGTGTCAGGGTTAGATGAGACGGGGTACCTGGCGGGGTGGGGGTAGCAATGCCGCCAGGTGTTGCAGTGGGCCCTCCTACAATTGTGGAAGCATGGTGGCAGGCGCAGGCACCCAGTACGCGGCTCCGGGGTGTGCCCCCCTGACGGGCATCGCTGCCGCCGTGTCCCGAAGGGGGGAAACGGCCACGCCGGGCCGACACGGAGGGAATCTTGGGGTGGGTTGGGCCGGGATGTAGGAGATATGCCCTAGAGGAAATAATAAATGATATTATTTATCTCCGAGATCATAATTATGTTTATGTTCCATGCTATAACTGCAATGATTCTCGAGTCTGCAATATCCACGAGGCTCGGAGGAAGACTCATATACACTTGTGGAATAATAAACGATAAGAAGTATTCTTAGTCTGGCCTCTAAGACTAGATCAAGTGTTGCATGATGGTTCTGTTTTCCTGATCATGGGCATGTCAATGCCAGCAACTTTGAGGGCACAATGTTAAGAGAACATTTGTGTTGAAATGACCCTGATTGATTTTATGCTATGAGATTCATTCGTCACAAGTTAATGGTGCATAACACAGAGATGGCTAACGTTTGCATAATTCCTTAGACCATGAGAGTATCGAGTTTCTTCATGCTGGCTTCATGAACTTTGGGGTTTGTTAAACATCATCCGTAAATGGGTGGCTATTACGGCGGCTTACGTGTTCATGGAAAAGTATGTCAAGTAACTTGATAGCTCAAGATCGGGATTTGCTCCTCAGACGATGGAGAGATATTCTCGGGCCCTCTCGGTATTATGATATCCATGATCGTCTGGCCAGACACAGTGTGATTTGATCACTGGGATGCCGGAACACGGAAACGAGAAAAGAGAACAAAACCGGTAACGAGGTAACTTGCATGGTGGACAAATGGTTCGTCCAGGGGGATGCAACAAATCTCACCTCAGGTGTTTGTGACATATCGCGAACAACAGGAATAGCTCACTGCAACTGGAGGTTCACTTGAATATTTATTCCTGCGGGTATAGGGGTCAATATGGGTGTCCACAGCTCCGATGTTGATCATTGATCGGAAGGGGTTCCGGGTCATGTCTATACTTCACCGAACCTATAGGGTCACACCCTTAAGGGTCATCTATCTGCTAAATACTAGACAGGGAGTCTGAGATAAAATAATCAAAAAAGTTTCGGACACCGAAAAGTTTTGAACAGTGGAAAAGTTCCGCAGAGAGAGGTCACCGGATGAGTTTCTGTGAAACCGAAATAGTTGTTTAGGGGTATGCCATTAAGTCAAAATGGTTTTGGCACATGCCTGATAATTCTTGGAGGGTGCCGGAATCATTCTGGAGACTTTTTGGAATTTTCAGAAATAAAAACCGGAAATGTTTCGGAGCTGCTGGAACCGGTTCAGATGCTTTTCGCAGATGAAAATCACTAAACTGGAATTGTTCCAGAATGCGTTGAAAATCATTATGGTGGGTACTGGAAATGTTCTAACCCCACATAAATATTTTCAATTCGAACGGACGCTGAAAAATGTCGTCATGAATAGTGAAAGTGCTTTTTGGGATATTTATGGAAAGCCACCTTTTGGGGCTTTTCCCAAAAGGCTTCTAGAAGGACTCAGGGATCAAGGAACCCCCTTTGGGGGGCCCCCATGAGGGTGGGACGTTGGAGGGTGCATCTCCTCCATGGGACTCCACTTGTCATCCCTTTATGCCCTTTATGCCCTTTTATGTGTGACATAAAGTGTGGACATTTTGGGTTTTGCATGTGTCCCCTACCCCTTGGGTTTTCCTATAAATAGAGGTGGAGAGGCACTCTCCACACTTACTCTTTCTCACATACAAGTGCCATTGCAATGATCTGGCTTCTCTGTCCCTCCCCGCGAAATAGTTTCGTAAAGCCGAAAGGCTGTCTGGGTTCCGGTGGGAACTAGTTCTGGACGGCGAAGCCCTGCCGAATAGATGATACCGTATGTGTGCAACTCTGTAGTGAGATCGTAGTTTCGGTCTTAGTTCGTGAGTGCCTCCCGAAGGGCTGTCCGTGTGACCGCCCGAAGTTTCAAAGGTCCTCCCAAGGGCATTCGAGGACCGCTCGAGTTTCAAGGTCCTCCCAAGGCTGTCCGCAACACCTGTCCGGGGTTGTTCGACCCGCCGCGAAGGGCTGTCGAGGAGCAGATAAGGTATACATCCTCGCGGTTGGGAGGTTGTAAATCCTAGCTGCGGGGATCTGCACCGCCGATCGTCATCGACTCTACTTCCCGCTGCACTACGAGTCGGTAATGAAAAAGATCAAACCATGTATGTAGTCTCCATAGTGGTCCTGGGCTGGTGCATAGGTCGGAATTTTTTGTTTTCTACTGCGTTACCCTACAGTGGCATCAAGAGCCGTGCTATGCGTAGATGCAAGTTTCGATCTAGAATACATGGAGATGTATGGGTATTGCATAACATAATTAGGTAGTAGATGAGATCTATTGCTGAAAATTATTTATGCGGGTGACAGATGAAATCTGTTACCCGACGTTCTTGTTGCTTCCCTAGAATTTGTGTTTGTTCAATCTCGAGACAGCATGGTGGAATTTGACAAAGTTCTGGCAATCCGTGATCTTGATTGATCACGGAAATGCTATCAGTTCTTTGGGTTCTGCCGTAGTCAAAAGAAAGATGAAATTCGCAGATGAAAGGGCATTGCAGCTATGATCTGCACGGGGGTCATGCGTATGAAGAAGTTTAGTATGGGGCTCGAGATTTAATTATCTCGTGTATCATACACCCCGATATGTTAATCTAGAAACTTGAATAATCATACTTGATGATAAAACGTTGGTAGCTGCGGTTTAAGTCAAAACCTTAGAAGCCACGTAAAATAAATTTTGCATAAACCGATTAGAGGCATCTAACTTGGTTTTGCAGGATGTGCATGTGATGTGGTATAGCAATGCTCATATTCAATTTGATTCTTTATGAGATGACTATATTATGTAATTAACACGACCCACGTGTCATGATTCGGCATGATGGCTGGAGCCATATGATTGTCACTTTAATGACCTGCGTGTCAACCTTAAGTAATGCACTTATTTTATTAGCTATAGAGATAGCAATATTATCTGGTGCATCGACAAGGTGGTGGCAATCTTCGTGAAGGTGAACACCGACGCGAATGCCGAAGACGAAGGAATGAAAGACTTCTCCGTCATTAAGGGCTATACCATATCATGCTATTATGAATTGCCTGAGTTGTTTATCCCTTTGATGCACCCTTTTTGATTGTGCGGTAGTCGCTTTTTATTAGGGTGATCTCTCACTAAAATATCAAGTAGTTAGTGTTCTCCCAAGTGTAGCACCGTCACGGCACCTATCTTTCCGGGGTGCGCCATGGATGCATGGGTACGAATCCAGATGGCAACGGGGACGAAACCCATCGGGTTTTGCCTTCCCAAACCCATCCCCACGAGAAAATCGTAAACCCGTCCCTGTCCCCATCACCATGTGAAGGGCTAGTTTCTCCCCGTCCCCTAAACCCATCGGGTTTCGGGGAACCCACGAGAAAATCAAAATATTTAAACAAACATAGTGGCCACAAACAATAACATTTCAGCAGCAAAACAAGCACATTTCAGCAGCATAGCTTGAGCAAATTTGAACCAAAAACAATGGTAGATGGTTCAACAGCGGTGCTCGTGTGGTGTGCAAGATGGGATCGAGGGAGCGGTGCCCATGTGGTGTGCGAGACCTAGCGAGGCTGGGGTGCGTCGAGTGGATTTGAGGTTGGGGGCTCGGACGCTGCAGATGATTGGGCCGATGTGAGTCCAGGCTGCATGGCCCAATACCTTGTGCAGTATTTTCGCGGGTAGGCCGGGTTTCGGGTTTGGGTATTGATGAAACGGGTGTGAACCCGCGAAACATGCCGGGTTTTACATTTTACCCAACAGCAGCCCCACGGGGTTAGAAAAACGCCCATCCCCGACCCCTAATGGGGTAAAAACCCGCGGGGACGCGGGTTTCGGGGCCCCGTTGCCATCTTGAGGTACGAATGATTAGATAAGTGTGAGGCGGGTGAGGTCAGACCTTGCAGCAAGATCACTTGGTTGTCTTGATGTTCATGGCAGGATCGTCCTGAGCTCGGAACACACGCATCGAAAGATGAGCAAGAGTCACATAGAGATGTGATCAGCAAGTTGGCCTACCGATTAAAATTCCCGTTATGAGATGATGATTCTATGGCGATGAATTGAAGTCTGGATCTTGTATCACTATAAATTAATTATGAGAGACATTGATTTGAGTGCGAGCGCACTATTGAATTAACATGTTTAATTCTCAGTGCAATTAATTATGAACATTGTCTAAGTGTTTCTGGCAAAATAGTTGTAGAATAATGGCTCGTGTTTCCACCTTCCCTTTTAAAATTGAATAGCCGTTAAATATCTGGTTAAAACTTTACGTTTGGTAACGTAATGTGAGGATTGTCCTCAAAAGTGCAGAGAATGACTTTGTCCTATCGCATGCTTTCCGTATCCTCCCGCTAATGCTATGGATCATGTGACTCTCGTCCTTTGATCCAAAAGCTAAAATTCTGTTTCGGTCAAGTCGAATATGTTTGCTTCCATGAAACCCAAACTTTGAAAGTTGGGATAGTTATATGATATTCATGGAACTGAAAATTATTTTCAGATACAAACAAAGCAATGTTTGTTTGCAAGTATTAGTAAAAGTGTGTCGGAGTAATGGGCCACGGATAGGCTGACACGGGACCCAAGATCTTTCAAGACATCGGGCAGTCTACGCCCCTCCAGCCGAGTCCCAGCTTGCGACCTCTAGAGAGGCCGAGTCCCAGCTGGCGATCTCCCAAGAAGCCGAGTCTCAACTGGCGATCTCTGGAGGAGCCGAGTCCTAGATGACGACTTCAAAGAAAGCCGACTCCAAGCTTGCGACCTCCAGGAGTGCTGACTATGGAGTCGGCCCATGACATTTCACGAAGGCCGATGCAGGGCATGAGCCCGACGTGGCCGTCCCTTCCTGCCTACGAGGGGCTGGCATGGCTACAAGGAGTCGTGTCGCGGGAGGTTCCGGCAAGGCACGACATCGCTGCCGTGCTCGCCTCGACCTCACCACAAAGGCGTGATGCATCGTGCCCACGACGCCGCTTGTACGACCCACGATCGCAGGCCACACTGCCGCGGAGGAATCAAAGACGGCCGAGCATCAGAAGACGGCTCAGGAGTCGGCCTCCTGAGTCGGCCGTCCGCCCGCCAGGCCCCACAAGCCATAAACCAGATAGGATGGGGAGTGGCGCATGTGATCGCCAATGTGACGGGCGGCACTGTTGCCATGACCCCATGACCAAGCTCGCCATCGAGCGCCAAGATGTTGTCCGGTTTGTCTGCGGGACCCACCAGTCGGCGGGCCCCAGAAACCGGCTGAAAAGAAGGCGTCATGAGAGACAAACGGCTGGAACCCACGCCCAGTCGGATTACCATTGTACCCCCGGGGGGTAGGCCTATATAAACCCCCCGGGACACCCATGCAAACGGTTCGGCCCTTGATAGAGTTAGACACATAGACCAGGGAGGAGAGAGCTAGCTTTGCTCCCTCCTGCCTCCCGATACAGCTCTAGGAGCACAATTGTAGCCACTTTGCCATAGTGACCATGCGGAGACCCCGCAGAGCAGCAGTATGGGTGTTATCTCCCCGGAGAGCCCCGAAGCTGGGTAAGATTCGCCGGCGTGCATGTCTATGCCTTATCCCGCTTCAGCACCGCGACGTTCTACTCGCCCCACCATGATAAGCCATCCTTGGCATATGTCGCACCCAACACCGACATTTGGCGCCCACCATGGGCGAGGTGCACCGCCGTCCGGTGATCTGTTCGACGGAACCCTTTTTCTCCTCGGCGAAGCAGCCAGCCAAGCTCGCCAGATGGAGTTCAGACGACATATTGCGCGGCGCTGGCCCAAGGCGCGAAGCGGCTCGCCAACTTATCGGGCGAGGTGCGCCTCCGACGAGCCTACAGCCGACGCAGGCACGGTGGCCCGAGAACCTTCTCGGCCTCTCGACCAACTCCACGCCGCCGGGCGAGCCCGCCAGAGACTTGAGTCCGTGAGGCTCTCCGACCCGATGCTGGTCGACCGACGCCGGTCGATTGACATCTTCCCCACCAACGCAGTGGTTCACGACGAGCTGCTTCCCGACGAGGAGAGCGACGAAGCGCCACACGGAAGTGCTCGCCATCAGCCACGGCGCAGCACTCCGGCGAAGAAGCCCAGACCCGCCAGCCGCGGCCCCGCAAGACCTAACGCGCCCATTCCCGAGGATGCGACGCCGAGACGCTGGAGGCGCGCCGCCTTCAGATCATCGAGAGCGCCAAGAAGCTGGCAAGCATGAGACGCTTGTCAGAGGCATACCAACGCGAGATGGATCGCGCCGTAGGCGGCTCGCCAGCTCCGACTGGGCCGAGCCGTCTAGGTGCGGTCCGGCAGCGCGGCGCAACCATCACCGACTTGCTCGGGGCAAAACGCCCCGTGTATGCCACCCCAGCAGAGAATATCCGCGCCGCCCAAGCGGCGACTGACGAGCTGAAGAACTTCGAGGGCGAGGAGCGCCGTGTGATGACGGAGCGAGTCCAGCAACTCCTTGACGCGTTGTCACAAAAACGCCGCCGCCGCCAGATGCGCTGCAAAGAGCTTAACGACGACTTGCCTCCTTGCCGAGATCAAGGCGCGACCTCCCGGACACCGACTGGCGGAGTACGCGGAACGAAAGAGAAGGAGCCGGCTGCTAGTCACAGCTGGACTCATATTACCATCGAGCGCGACCAAGACGGCCGCCCAAGAGCAGTAGGTCGGCGGGACGATTATCCGCCTCCCCGCCTGAAGAGAAAGGCGAAGTTTCGCCGCCGTTGAGCATCCGACTTTGAGGTCGCTTTGGCCGCCGAGAGGAGTCGGAGAGAACGACGCCGCCATCGGATCGACCGACTCCACCGATCCTCGGCGCTGAAGAAGAAGATGAGCTGGTCCGCTTTGCTTCGGGCCTCGCGATCGAGACGAGCCCTTCCCCAAAGGGTTCACGCCCCCGAGACACCCCTAAGTACACCGCCCGGAAGCCGGAGGACTGGCTGATAGACTAATCCATAGCCGTCAGGATAGCAAACGGCAACAAGCGAGTTGCCGTGAAGTACGTTCCTCTCATGCTCTAGGGCACGGCCCGGACTTGGCTGAACAGCCCGAAGCCCCGCAGCATCAACAGCTGGGTCGACTTCACCGAAGCCTTCATCTGCAACTTCACCAGCACATACAAGCGACCTCCCAAGCCGCGCCAACTCTCCTTGTGCGTGCAAGGCCCCGAAGAATCAACACGCGACTACCTCACACGCTGGGGCAAGCTTCGAAACTCCTGCGAGGGCGTGCACGAGGTGCAGGCTATCGAGTACTTCACCGCCGGGTGCCGAGAGGGCACCCTTCTTAAGCACAAACTCCTCTGCAACGAGCCAGAGACCCTCGACGAACTGCTGGTCATAGCAGATAAATACGCCACGGCCGACTCTTCTATGAAGACGGAGATTCAAGTCGACGCGGCCGGGCAAGGTGACTCCTCAGCCCCGTAACTCCGGCCGAGACACCATCGGCGACAAAGAACAAAACGACAACAAGCGAAGGCCCCACCGCCGACTTTCAACAAATGCGTGTCGCGGCGCTGAAGATCAGCAGCCGAGGGGCAGCCTCCGCCAAGCGGCGTATGGGCGGCAAGTCCAATTGGTTGCTTTCTCCTATGAGCAGACTTTTGATGGTCCATGCAAGTTCCACAGCGCGCAAAGTCGCTTAATCACACCACCAGAAGTGTCACCGCTCACCAGATCGCTAAGGAGACAGCTCATTCCTCCGCGGTCATTGCCGCCCGCCGCCGCCCCAAAGAGCCGGGCGGTTCGCCAACGGGCAAGCAGGTGCAAGACGAAGTTCCCGTAAGAGCATGGAGCCTATGTAGTGTTCACCAAGATGGCAGATGACCAAGAAGAAAGCGCCAACAAAGAACAAGAAGTTAATGCAGTAGCAGCAGATGCCCCGGAATTCATGCATTGGTCCGATCGGCCTATCAGCTGGAGTCGGGCGGATCACCCAGAGGTGATGCCGAGTCCTGGCTCTTACGCCCTGGTCCTAGGTGCGACCTTGGCCACTGATAGGCGGGCCGCCCGTTTTTCGCGAGTCCTGATAGATGGAGGCAGCAGCATAAACATCCTGTTCAAGGACACCATGGAGAAGCTAGGAATCAGGCGAAGACAGCTGCAGAGCAGCCGCACCATGTTCCATGGAATTGTACCCGGTCTCTCCTGTTCACCGATTGGCAAAATCCTGATAGACGTCCTCTTCGGAGACAAAGATCACTTCCGCCGAGAGCCGGTCTGGTTCGAGGTGGTGGATTTGGAGAGCCGGTACCACGCTCTGCTTGGCCGACCTGCCTTGGCCAAGTTCATGGCGGTTCCTCACTACGCCTACCTCAAGATGAAGATGTCGAGTTCTAAGGGGATTCTGACCGTAGCCGGCGACTACAAGAAGTCGCCCTCAAGGCTGCCGAGAGCAAATGACCGCCGAGTCCTTGGTGATCGTGGGTCAGAAGTGGCTCCTTGACCGAGTCGTGGCGATGGCCGGAAAGCAGCCAGAGATGTCGCCCACCCCAAGGAGTCGGAAGCGTATGATCATTCAAGCCGCCAAAGAGACCAAGAAGATACCCTTGGACCCGAGCACCCAGAGAGATACGCCGTCATGGGCACAGCCTTGACAAAGAATAGAAGGCGATCCCGCCGATTTCTCCGTGAGAAACGGACATCTTTGCATGGTCCCCAAGGACATGCCGGTGTACCGATGGAATTCGCCGAGCACAAGCTACACGCCGCATCAGATATGAAGCCCGTCAGAAGCCCTTGCGCTACCTGTCGGAAGAAAAAGAAGAGTTGTTGGAGAAGAGATAGCCCGCTCTTGGCAGCCGGTTTCATCATGGAAGTGTTTTTTCCAGAGTGGCGGCAAACCCGGTTTTGGTGCTGAAGAAGAACAAGCAGGGCGGATGTGCATCGACTACACAAGCCTCAACAAAGCCTGCGCGAAGGACCCGCTTGCTCGCCAAGGATTGATCAGTGATAGACTCCACACCGGATGCGAAGCTGTTGAGTTTCCTAGATGCATACTCAGATACCACCGGATCAAGCTGAATCCCAATGGACAGATCAAGACCGTGATTTATCACGCCATTTGGAGCCTTCGCACCGACAATGACGCTCGCTTGAGGAATGCCGCGCCACCTTTCAGCGCTGCATGCGTGGTGCCTCCTCAAGCAACTCGGCAGGAACGCCCACGTCTATGTGTGGATGATGAGGTGGTGAAGACGGAAAAGCGTGGGACGCTGCTGGAAGACCTCAAAGAGACCTTTGAGAATCTGCGCCGATTCCGGATCAAGCTCAACCCCGAGAAGTGCGTCTTCGGAGTACCAGCTGGCCAGCTCCTTGGCTTCCTGGTCTCCGAACGCGGCATAGAGTGCAACCCCGTGAAGATAAAGGCCATTGAGAGAATGGAGGTACCTAGCGATCGCTGGACGTAGAAGTTCACCGCTGCTCAAGGCCCATCACCGATTCATCACCGGTCGGGCGAGAAAGCTCTGGCCTTGTATCAATTGATGAAGAAGACCACCTTTTTTGAGTGGAACCACAAGGCGGATGAGGCATTTCTCCAGCTGAAGAAGATGTTGGTTACTCCCCCCGTGTTGGTGGCTCCGACTCCCAAAGAGCCCATGCTCCCGTACATTGCCGCCACCAGCCGAGTAGTCAGTACAGTCATCGTAGTCGAGCGCAAGGAGGAAGGCAAGGCGCTCCCTGTCCAGAGACCGGTATATTACCTGAGCGAGGTACTGTCGACTTCCAAGCAGAACTACCCTCACTATCAGAAGATGTGTTACGGCATGCATTTTGCCGCCAAGAAGCTAAAGCCCTACTTTCAAGAGGATCCAATCACTGTGGTTTGCACCGCTCCACTCGCCGAGATCATTGGAAGCCGAGACGCCTCCGGCCGAGTGGCCAAATGGGCTATAGATCTACCTCCTTACACCATCTGCTACCAGCCCCGCACCGCAATCAAGTCGCAGGCGCTGGCCGACTTCCTCGTCGACTGGGCCGAGACCCAGTACCTGCCGCCAGCTCCTGACTCCACTCATTGGCGGATGCATTTCGACGGCTCCAAGATGCGCGACCGCCTTGGAGCCGGCGCCGCCCTCACCTCCCCAAGGGCGCATAAGCTCAAATACGTTGCAAATCCACTTCGCCGCTTCCAACAACGCCGCCAATATGAGGCGCCATTCATGGGCTCCGCTTGCCAAAGAACTTCGGCATTCGCCGATCCCGTGTTATGGCGACCGACTTGGTGGTTCAGCAATCATCCGCGATCGACGCCAAAGACGCGAAACATGGCGAAGCTACCGCTTGGTGCAGCAACTCGCTGGATACTTCGAGGTGCGAATTTCTTCACGTACAAGAAATGACAATGATCACAGATGCCTTGGCGCTGGTCGGCTCCACTCGCCAAGCGATACCTTCCGCGCCGCCCTTCAGCCTCGCCGCCTATCAAGCCCTCACCGAGTCGGACTCCATCTTCGTGCGGCTCCTCCAAGTAGTCGGATCCGACTCCAAAGCCCCAAAGCAGCAGCCTCAAGAAAATCACAGCAGAAACCGCCCGGGATTTCAGAGCCCGCCCGGGATCGCGCCAACCGCCCGGGATTTCAGAGTCTGCCCAGGATCAGTGCTACGGCCCGGGACTTGGAGCCTGCCCGGAGTTGCGCTGGCTGCCCAGAGACTCCATTAATCCAAAGAACGGCAGCGGACTCCAACCCGCCGCCTCCCAGCCCCAGCCACCCTTGTCCAAGTCAGCTGTGGTAGCAATTGAAGAGATAGCAAGACCTTCATGGGCGCAGCCCATCCTCAAGTTTCTAGTAAACAAAGAATTGCCAACAGATGAGATCCTCGGCTCGCAAGTGCAGCACCGAGCAGCAAAGATACACCATAGTCAACAGAGAGTTAGTTAGGCGCAGGTCACCGGTGTCTACCAATAGCGCCAGAGAATCGTAACAAGGCCAAACGATTCTCAAAGACATCTATCAGGGCGAGTGCGGCCACCATGCGGCTTCAAGGGCACTCGTGGCCAAAGCCTTTCGGCACGGTTTCTTTTGGCCAACTGCCCTGGAAGAAGCTAAGGAGCTAGTCCAAAAGTGCAAGGGGAGCCAGATGTTCCGCTCCAAACCACTTCAGCCGGCTTCCGCGCTAAAAACAATCCCCATCGCCTGGCCCTTCGCAGTTTGGGGCTTGGATATGGTAGGACCATTCAAGACGGCCCGAGGCGGCCTAACTCATCTGCTTGTCGCGGTGGACAAGTTCACCAAGTGGGTGGAAGCAAAGCCCATCAAGAAGTTGAACGGGCCGACTGCAGTAACCTTCATTGCCGACATCACGGTGCGGTACGACATACCGCACAATATCATCACCGACAATGACACAAACTTTGCCAAGGGCGCCTTGGCTCGTTTCTGCGCGACGCAGGGCATCCGACTGGACTTAGCGTCCGTTGCCCATCCGTAGTCAAACGGCCAGGTGGAACGAGCCAATGGCCTCATCATGTCCGGCATCAAGCCTCGACTGGCCGAACCACTCGAGCGTTCGGCTGGCTGTTGGGTCGAGGAGCTGCCAGCCGTCCTCTGGAGTCTGCGCACGACTCCAAACAAGTCAACCGGCTTCACGCCTTTCTTCCTTGTTTACGGTGCCGAAGCCGTCATCCCGACGGATATAGAGTTCGACTTCCACGAGTCACCATGTACACCAAGAGGAAGCTGAAGAAGACGCTAAGACGGCGCCGACTGCCGGAAGAGGGCCGACTGTTGGCACTGGCCGGTCCGCATCTACCAGCAGAGTCTGCGCCGATACTACAACCGCAAGGTCAAGCCAAGATCGTTCCAAGAGGGCGACCTTGTGCTCCGCTGATTCAGAGAACGGCCGGCCAGCACAAGTTGTCGGCACCTTGGGAAGGTCCCTTCATCATCAGCAAGGTGCTAGGGAACGACGCCTACTATCTGATTGACGCTCAGAAGCCTCGAGCGCGCAAGAGGGACGACTTCGGCAAGGAAACAGAGCGCATGGAACGCGAATCTTCTTCAAGATTTTACATTGATGCAAAGATGTATTGCACTACCCCTTTGTGTTAAAGTACTAAGACCTTAGACCCTCCGGGACGAGCTCGGGGACTGCCTTTTTGTTATCTATATGATAAGAATTACGCTTCCGAACATGCTATTGTTTTTTATCATACCGTCTGGCACCGGGTTCGACTAGTCGACCCGGGGACTTGCCGTCTTGCGCTATGAAAAGCTCCCTGCAGTTGGACAAGTAATGTGTTGCGCTCAAGCCGTCTTTTGTCGAAAGCCGCAGCTTGCTGAGCGACTGCTGGTAGGCAGGGAACAAGCAAGAACGAGCGCACGCATGAAAAATGGCTAAGGACCTAAAAGCTTATGTATAGCGCAAGCCGGCTACCAGCCTCCCCCCACAGAGCCGACTCATGAGTAGTCGGCTCGCCGTCTTAATTTTATCGAAGGAGAGCTGACTCTCGGATAGTCGGCCTGTCGCTTTCTAGCCGACTTGCTAAAGAAACTCTAAACGACTAAGTACTTGCCTTCCTGAAGTAGTCAAGTACTTGACCTGGCGACAGTCCGAAGAGCGGCTGCCCAGCCGGCAAGGCAGCAACTAAAGGAAGGCGGCAAAGGAAAAAAGTCTAAGGAGAAATAAGCAAGGAAAGGTAGAAATCAGATAAATATTTACATAGGCCCTCGGCCGAATCGCAGAATAGAAATTCAGGATACACCCCGCGGGTGGAATTGTTCGAACTTAACAAGTCTTTCAAAAGATTACTAAAGACAGTAAAATGTATAGTTTAGGAGGCGGCCCCCGGGGCCGGAGGATCGAGGTGACGGCGGTGTCGGATGCCGGGGCAGTCGGCTGGGCGGTCTCAGCCTGGTCGCCCGGGCGGCAGCCGCTTTGCCTCGCTGCTCGCTTCATTGGAGGCGCGACGGCTGAGGCTGGCCGCCGCCTCGCCTTTCGGCGCCTCCTCGCCACCGTTCTCCGACTCGCCCTCCTCCTCGGCGCTGGAGTCGATCACCTCCGCTGGTCTTCAGACCGGGTTCATCCCGAACCAGTCCGGCGGTGCTTCCTCATCGCCTTCAGCCCACTCGGGCACGAAGACGCTGGTGTCCGTGTACTCGGCGATGGCCACCGCACGCTCGACAAGGGCGCTTTCACGGCTCTCCACCGCTGGGCCTTCGACCGAACGCTGCCAGCAGTCCAGGTCCAGCCCCGGATACCACGCCTTGACAAACTCCAAGGCCCGGCGTGGTCCGGCCCGGGCCGAGGAGCCCTTCCAAGCCTCAAGACGGCCAGCGGCGACTTCCAGCCAATCAGCGGTCCGACTTGCGGTACGCAGAGCAAGACGTTTCGCCATGCAGGCGACAACCACTGGCACCGGCGCAATGAAGACGGGCGAAAGAGCCGGTGAGCCGGACGAAGACGAGCCCTGATGCTCAGGAGCTGCTCGTCGATGGTTCAGGAGGCGTTGGCGGCAATCACCTCACCCTTCGTCTTTCGCGCCTTCCGAGCCGCCTCGATGGCCAGAGGGACGGCCTGTGAATGACCAGGAAAGAAGTCTGCCAAGACAGAAAAGAAGATAGTCGAAAAATCAGAAATCAGCCTGACACAAAGTCGGAAGACCAAAGAAGCCAAAAAAGACTTACCATCGACGATGTCCTCGAGCTCGTGGTAGTCGGAGGTCAGCATCGCCTCCCGATCAGTCCAGGCGGGGCGTTCGACCTCGAACTCGGCCATGAGGGCTGCCTCCCGCGACTTGGCGTCGTCTTGCACTTTCTGGAGCAACTCCTTCTGCTCGGCTAGCTGCGCCGCCAGCAGATCGCGCTCTTTGGCGACCCTGTCGCACTCCTCTTCCTTGGAATGCCGAGAAGTGTTGGCCTCGCCCAGCTGCTCCTGGAGGGCGGCGTTGGCGCCTGAAGAACGAAGAAGAAGACAAGAAAAGTCATCAAGAACTAGATCGCTGGAGATACGGCCGACCGCCAGCCAGCGGCCCAATCTCGGAGACTACACCCAGCTGGCGCGCCAGCTGCCTCTGCAAGAGGAAAGAAATTAGATCGCTGGGAGATCCGCCCGACCGCCAGCAGCCGCCCGATCTCGGGATTACAGCCATGGTGCGCCATACTACCGCCAAGAAGGAAGAAAAGAGCTCACCCCGGCTTTCCATCAGGTCGGCGGTCCGCTTGTTCAGCTCCTCGACATTGCGGTTGAAGACTGTGGCGCGGAGGTTATGATATTCCTGCAAAAAGCCGGCAAAGGCAAAAGTTAGTACTGGAGTCGTTAGGAGTTCCAACCGCCGCCAAAGCAGCCGCCCGAACTCGGGATTACACTCAGCAGGGTGCGGGCGCGCCTCACAGAGAAAGACAGGAATTAAAAAGAGAAAGGAAACATACCCGGACGGATGTCCGCACGGCCAGATGCGCTCTGGTACAGATTTGGAGGGCGCGTTTCCGCGCAGCTTTTGCTCGGACGCCTAGGAGGGCTCTGGTTCAGCGGGCCGTGCCACCTCCAAGAACCAACCGGTGGGCGCTGCATCGAGGCCTTGACGCCCGTGATCGCCGAGCTTGCTGCGCTAGCCTTCCGAAGCTCGCGGGCGCCGAAGCTCGTCCTCTCAAGCCGGCGGCGCGCCGGCACGGCGACTTGAAGAAGCAGCCGCGCCTCGGCATCGTCCGTGGTCGGTGGATCCTGCGGGCCCACCGCTGCTTTGCAGGCAGCCTCACAGACGGTGGCGGAGGCGGCGCGAGGGTGTCCCGAGCTCAAGCTCGCCGCCTCCTCCACGAGGTTTTTGGTGCCGACCTCTCCGGGTCTGCCGCGGATCTCGGAGCCGGGCGGCGCCGACGATAACGGAGGGACGAGCATCGCTGAAGCGGCGACGCGGCCTCCTCAAGACGCTGCCGCTGCGGGCGGCGTTGCCTCCTCCAGCTTCTTGGGCATTGGCAGCCGCTTTTCGCCTCCGCTTTCTCCAGCGGTCGGCCTCCTCCTCGTCGCGCTTCTCCCCGCTGCTCTGCCGCTGCCTCCCGAAGGTCGGCGGCGGATCGACCCGCCGGGTGTTGGCGGACGTCTCCACCGACCCCATGACAGAGGGGACGGCGACTCTCTCAAGGGAGAGGGGAGCTCTGGAGAAGAATGAAGGAAAAATCAAAGAAGATTCGAACAAGACCCAACAGAAAAAACAAAATCGCATAAAGACTTACGCGGAAACTAACGGCAGCCTCCTCACTTCCCTTCAGAAGCGGTTATTCGCGACGCCTCCCGCTTGGTCGCGCGGCCGCCTTTGAACTTTCTTCGCCATCACGGGCGCTGCTATTCGGCATGGCGCTCTTCGCGCCGCCTTGGCCGGAGGGGCCGACCCTCAGCTGGGGGCATGGGACGACTTCCACGTCGGCGTCGTCATCGGGCCAGTCGGCGAACATGGATGATGGCTCGAGGTCGCCGTCGCTTCTTCGTCGCCGCTTTTGGCGCGGCCTCAACGCCGCCGCCTCTAAGTCGGGTCGCCAACGCCGCTGTCCTCGCGGTCGGGACGAAGTCTGGGTTTTCTCATGGCGCCGGCTGCGGGCGCCATGAGGGGATTCTACTCATAAGGAACCAATGATGATTAGAGGTCGGAGTCGGCTGTAAAGAAGATCGAGCTACAAAAAGATGCAACTTACCACTGGAGGGGGTTGTCGCCATGAGTACGGCTTCCCGTCAACTGCCGCCCTCCGTGAACTCGCAGTGGGCGCTGTGGTTCACCAAGTTTGCCACCTTCCTGCGGGGCATCTCCTTGGTGCATAGCCGGCTCGGGTCATGGCGGCCGCTCATCTAACAGATGAGGTGAGGCCGGCCTTGGAGTGGGACGACTCGGCGCGCCATGAAGGCGGCCAGAAGGTCGGACACGGGAAGGCCCTCCGACTGCAGCAGAACTCGGAGTCGTGCCACGGCGGCGGCTCCGGAGCGAGACAACGGCTTGGACCGGTGGGACCAACTGGCAAGCCTGCCAGTCAGTGGCTCGGGGTTGAAGGGCGGCAGATTGACCCAGTCGCCGTCGGTGGAGAGGTTCTTCAAGTAGAAGTAGGAGCGCTGCCACATCTTCACCGACTTCACCAGCGAGATGAGAGGGAAAGGGTTGTCGGTCAGCCGAGCGCCAAGATCGCGATGTAGGTGCCGCAGACCGAGCCCGGCGTGCCGGGCGGCCTGCGCGGCCGAGCTTTGAAGAGAAGAATCCCCACAACTCGAGGGTGGGGAGAACGTTGAGGAAGCCTTCGCATGGGTGGCGAAGGCTAAGAGCAGCACTACCGCTTGGGGTGAGGTGGTGCGGTGAAGATTATGGAACTCAGAACAAGCGGAAGAACCCGCCGCCGGCAGCCCCAGCCCACGCATAAGGTGCGAGCGGAAGACGACCCGCTCGCCCTCTTCCGGCGCGGGCCTGATCTCTCCCGTCGGCGCGGGACGGGCATGCACCAAGTCCGCGCTGGGGAGACGGCGGGTCCGGCGGAGGAACTCAATGTGCTCCGCCTCCACGTCCGAGCCGTCCCACACGCCGGAGCGTGAGGTAGGGGGCGCGGCGGAGGAAGAGCTCATCGCCGATGAGAGAAGGTGCTTTTGCTCGCAGCGGGGGAGAGGATGTGCGTGCAGTGCCGCCCCGCTTCTCCCTGCCTATTTATAGCCCTACGGGCTGAGGAGCCGAGGGGGCAGGCGTGGGATTAACTGCGCGCGAGGCCCCACGCCGCCCACGATTTACCCCACGTAGTTACTGCGTGCAGTAACAACGTGGGGAAGCCAACCGTTCGCGACTGCAGCGGATCTGCTCGAAAGCCGAGGCGCGGTAGTGGCGGGCCCCGCCTAGCGGCCCGTCCCGTCGCGCGCGTTGGTGGGCAGACTATCCTCCCCACATGGCGCCGCGCGATAGGTCCGCCACGATGGCGGCAGGGAAGCGTATCCGATACGCCGCCTGATTTCCCGCAGCGACTTACAGACAGTGGCCCCTCGCCAAATAAAGTTCGACTTTGGCGAGTCGGCCCAAGAAGACAAGGACCGAGTCTCAGAGTCGGCGCTGGGAAGCTAGAGACTGCTGAACCCCCACGAGGCGGCCCCGCAGGGCTTCACCAGCTTCGGGGACTACTGTCGGAGTAATGGGCTACGGGTAGGCTGACCCGGGACCCAGGATCTTTCAAGACATTGGGGCGGGCTACGCCCCTCCAGCCGAGTCCCAGCTGGCGACCTCCAGAGAGGCCGAGTCCCAGCTGGCGATCTCCCAAGAAGCCGAGTCTCAACTGGCGATCTCCGGAGGAGCCGAGTCCCAGATGACGACTTCAAAGCAAGCCGACTCCAAGCTTGCGACCTCCAGGAGTGCCGACTATGGAGTCGGCCCATGACATTTCACGAAGACCGATGCAGGGCATGGCCCCGACGTGGCCGTCCCTTCCTGCCTACGAGGGGCTGGCATGGCTACAGTGAGCCGTGTCGCTGGGAGGTCTCCCGCAGGCGCTGCATTGCCATGCCATGCTCGCCCGACTCAGCCACAAGGCGTGATGCATCGTGCCCACGACGCCGCCTGCATTTGCGACCACAGATCGCATGTCAGGACCCCGACTCAATGCCACATCGATCTAGCATGTAACACTTCATATCACTTTGCGGCCTCACGCACGGTATTCCCACGGGTGTCGCCTTACTTTTGCCCGGGACCGCTTATGCTTTTGGCACACGATATGATAGTGTCGCTAGCATCCATATGATAAGGAGCCCGGCTGACATGGCTAGTCAGAAACCCAAAGTGGCACAAACTTACAGTGGACAGCATCCATGACCCAAAGATCGAACGTGTCGGTCATCGAAAGTGAATCCAGTGCTGTAGCACTGGCTAACAGACTCGTGAACCTGGCTGTAGCGGCTAACAGACTCGTATTCATCGCGTGACATTTCTCAAAGGGATGTATTGTGAACGAAGAAGGACACATGCCGCCAGCCTAAGTGTTCCGGAGCAGAGCAAGCTACCTGTGGCTCTGGAAACACTAGGAGACATTTCCGTAAGAAAGGCTACTAAAGATAAACAACTAGATAGTCGATCCCACACATAGCAATACACATTACACGACGCATAACATGCAAGTATGTGCTGTACAACATGGCATCACAAAGATAACTCAACAACTCATATAGATAAAGGCTCAAGAGCCATCATAGCATTTATTGCAAACAGGGTCACAAGACCCATCATACGTGAGCATACAAGCAACAAGCGAAGCATTACATGTCCGGGTACGTACATCTACAAATGAAAAAGGTCAAGAGCCCGACTATCTACAACATCCGATCAAGATCGAGCTGAGGTACAAGCTACTCGTCAAGTCCACGAGAACACTAGTAAGACCAAGTCTCCGCTGCAAAAACATAAATAAAGCACCATGAGTACAAAGGTACTCAGCAAGACTTACATCAGATCCTATCATACATGCATTTGTATCAAGAGGGTAATGTGGGGTTTAGTTGCAGCAAGCCAGCTTTGACTCTGTGGCTATCCTGTTCTACGACTACCAGAACTTCTTTGAGGTGATATGGCGCACACGAGTCCACTAATCACCACACAATACACTACTATGGATTCATCCCCGTCTCCCTACGAGAAGGCCATCCATAGTACTCACACTTTTCTTGAGCATTTTAGAGTATCCACTTCAAGTTATCTATGTACCATGTAAGCATCCAAGAAGTCCATATCCATGACCCGCTATTCAATAGATCATGTTAACCCCGCAGGGTGTACTTCTTCACACACGCCTCGCCACTTACCACCATGTACACGTCGCTGTATCTCGGCAACCTTCAAGCGAAGCTCTGGCGAGGAGTCGGCCACGACCGACTAACCCCACAAGACTCTAGCCCAGGTTTATCGCCTATTCGGTTCCATCCGTAAGGAGATCCGCCGGGTGTCGCCACGGCCCCAAACGATGTGAGCAGGGTTCCCAAGCCCACCATCCGGTGCCACTTGGTACACCGTACACTGTGTTTAGTCTGTCCTAAGCCCACTCGCCGGGTGCCACTTGGTAGAAAAATAGCACTACCTACAAACACCGTAAACTAGTTGCGACTCGGACAGAGATCAAGTCGGTTAATAAGTCGAGAGGGCTTGAGCGCCTGAGCCCAATGTGTGGTAGTATCGAGTCATTGGACAACATACATAGAACTCAAGGCTTAAGGACGGTTCCAAGGAGACAACCCACCATGTACTCCTACATGGCCTCTCACCGCTACCTTTACCAAATCGTGTTCACACGCTCACTCTCAAAGATCGTAACATATCGTAACACTCCAATTCATTCCCAATGAACCAGACTGACACAACTCTAAGCAATAGCAGTATAGCATGGTAGGAACACAACATGGGCTCAATCAACTCCTACACATGCTAGTGGGTTTTAACTATTTATCGTGGCAATGACAGTCATGCAGAGGAATGGGTTCAACTACCGCAGACAAAGTAGCGTATGAATCGTTGTTGTCCTAATGCATTAATTGAGAGCAGGAGCGAGAGAGTAGGATTTTATCGAATGAACAAGGGGTTTGCTTGCTCGGTAGATCAACAAGGAGGCACCGCTTCATAGACAGTACTCTGAACGGTCTCCTGAGCAGACCTATCGAGAAGGAACGTGTCAACAATCAATACACAAACATATGCAACAATATGATGCATGAACATGGCATGAAGATGTGATGTTGTTTGAGCTAATGCAACTAGTATTCTATCTAGATGAAGTCCATTTGAATCAAGGATTCAAATGCAACTCCAAGTAAGCTCTTTATAAATGCCATTTTAGTGTTTCACTTATACAAGTTGGTATCATGCATGAAACTAGTACAGATGGATAGATTGCATTTTTCTGATAATTTTTCATATATAAATTATTTCAATCTGAGCTACGGTTGAATTTCTATGAATTTTTGAAGTTTAAATCATTTTCGAATTTCCGATTTATTTTAATTCCTAAAATGGTTAATTGCGCCAAGATGACGCCAAGATCAAGCGTCAGCGTCAACTGAAAGTCAAACCCGACGTGGGGCCACACGTCGCTGACACGTTAGTTAACAGGATTAATTAGTTACTAAACTAATCCTAAACTAAAATTAGCAGGGCCCGCCCACGCGCTGCTGACCTCTGGGGGTCAAACCCCGTCAACATGGTCAAACCCGGCGGGCGTTAGTCGCCGGCGAGGTCCGCGCGCATTTGTGCCCCGGGTTTCTCGTGGTGCTCCAAATGGCACGCGGCTAGGCGCTGCTGGAGAGCTAGCTCGATGGCGCGTCGGGCGGTGGCGTGGCTGGCTCGGGTGGCCGGAATCGACGGCGGCGAAGCTCGGCTGCCGCCGGAGTTCGGTCGTGTTTCGAAACGCGGCTCGAGCTCAAGATTAACGGCAAAGAGCTAGGGATGCTCTTCGGGCCTTACGGTGTGTTGACTCGCGGGTGACCAAATGGTCACCGGAGCTGCGCCGACGGCGAAGCTCGGGCGGCGGCGGAGGTTCGCCATGTTGGACAAGGGACTACGGCATGCGGGTGACCAAGCGAGAGAGGGGGAACGGTGGCGGAGCTCACCGCGTTGCAGCGGGCGTCGAAGCGGCCTCGGGGATGCACTGGAGACGACGAGGCGGCGATGGGGATCCACGGCGGCCGGCGATGAAGAAGACGACGATGGCGACGCTCCAGGGCGTCCGGCGTCTTGCGGCTTGACGGAGAGGACGAGGGGGTCGTGGCGGAGCCTCTGGGCACGACGGAGGGGCGAGGGGACGGCTAAGGCCGCGGTGACGGCGAGTGGTGGCGACGGCAGCGCGTCGGGCGCGGGAGAGGGAGAGGTCCAGGGGAGGAGGGAGAGCGAGAGAGAGTGGGAGAGGGAACGGGGCGTGCGTGGCGTCGTTCGGGCCGTCCAGAGCGACGAGGGGAGGACAGGCAGGCGAGCAGAGAGGTGGCGTGGCGCTGGCGAGCGCAGCTGCCGGGCACGCCTCTCTCCCCGTCAAGACGAAGACGACAGAGGAGGGGTGGGCTGGGCCAGCCAGATCAAGACGGTGCCGGGCCAAGACAGGAGGAGGCCTGTAAGCTTTTTTCCTTTCTTTTGTTTTCTGTTTTCTATTTCTGACATTTGTTTTGATTTAGTTAAAATACTAAATCATTTTATTTACTTATGCCAATTTTTGCAAGAGCTAACTATATTATTCCAGAGCTCCTCAGCAAGTGGCATAATTTTTGGACAACATTTTATATATATAATAATATATATCCAAAGTAAATAACTATTGCATTAATTCCAAATGCCCAAAATAAATATTTATGAGCTCCTAAAAATATTGGTTGATTTTTATCTCTGTCCAATATTTTCAGAGAAAGACATGAACATTTTCTTGGACCTTTTGGAGCAATTTTTATTTGGGTCATTTCAAAATGATTCTCGAGGGTTTTCAAATCCTCATTTCAAATTTAAATGGAATTTAAACATGATGCACAATGACTAGCTAGTCTAGGTCATACCGTAACTAGGATGTGACAACTCGCCTCACTTGAAAAAATCTCGCCCCGAGATTCGTGGGTCGACGGAAAGAAAGCGGGTACTCCAATGAAGACGATCTTCTCGCTCCCAAGTAGCTTCTCTCGGAATGATGAGACCATCGAACCTTGAGAAACTTGATGTTATGACGCCGAGTGACACGCTCGCTTGATCGAGAATGCGAACCGGTACTCTCGGTATGTGAGGTTATCTTGGAGATCAAGCGCTTGTGGTCCACTCCGGATAGGATCCGAGAAGCAACGCCGAGTTGAGAGACGTGGAAGACATCATGAACTCGAGAAAGATGTGGGGTAGTTCCAACTGGTAGGCAACCTCTCCTCGCTTAGCGAGAATGCGAAAAGGACCAATGTAACGAGGAGCCAACTTGCCCTTGATATCAAACGATGGGTACCTTCAAAGGAGTAACCCAAGGTAAGCTTTGTCGCCAACTTCATAAGTCATATCCTTATGATGACGATCATATTGGCTCTTTTGACGAGACGGGCTGTTTTCAAATTCTCACGAATGATGCGAACTTGCTCTTTCGCCTCCCGGATCATGTCCGTCCAAAGAATTGTCTTTCACCGGTTTCACCAGTTCAAAGGTGTTCGACATCTTCGCCCATAGAGAATCTCAAAAGGAGCTTTTGAGACCGGATTGATAGCTATTGTTATAAGCAAACTCGCAAAGGAAGACATTTCTCCCAATCCATACCGAATGAGATAACGCAAGCTCTAAGCATGTCTTCGAGAATTTGGTCGACCTTTCCACCGACCACTTGACCGAGGGTGGAAAGCGGCATCAAGGAAAGATGGGTTCCCATGGCAGTTTGGAAACTCTCCGTAAATGAGAAGTGAAAAGACCGCCACGGTCTGAATTGATCTCTAGTGGAACACCGTGAAGTGATACTATTCGAGAATATATAAGTCACGAGCTGACTAGCAAAGTGATACTCTCTAATGTAGGAAGTGAGCCACTTTGGAAAGACGATCAATGACTACGAAGATAGCGTTATTCCTCTCTTGGTCCCGGGAAAGCCGGTGATGAAGTCCATACCAACTTTATCCCATTTCCATTCAGAATAGCTAAAGGTCAAGGGTGCCAAGAGGTCTTTGATGCTCGCTTAACGCGACGACAAACGCCGCAATTAGCAACGGTCAGCGATTTTCTCTTCATCCTAGTCCACCGTAACCTCCGGCGAGGTCCCGATACATCTTAGTACTACCGGATGAATCGTGAGAGGATTCATGCGCCCTTAAGAATCAGTTGTCGAAGATGTTGATTCTGGGAACCACCAAGCGATTCTCGAAGAAAACAACACCACGATCATCCATAGAGAAACATCCACCAACTTCCTTCTTAATGTTTCTCTTGATCCGGGAAATACCCGTGTCCTGCTTTTGAGCAGCGATAATCCGATCCTCAAGGTCAGGTTTCGCCACCAAGGTAGAAAGGAACCGTGAGGAGCAATGTGAAGGTTAAGCTTACAGAATTCCTCATGGAGAAGTGGTTGGCCCTGCTGCAACATGAGATTGTTGCAATAGGATTTACGGCTTAGAGCATCAGCCATGACATTAGCTTTGCCTGGAGTGTAAGTAATCCCTAAGTCGTAATCTGAGATCAATTCCAACCAACGTCTTTGCCTAAGGTTCAGATCTGGTTGGGTGAAGATATACTTGAGACTCGTGATCGTGTAGATCTCGCAACGCTTACCAAGGAGGTAATGTCGCCAGTCTTGAGTGCATAGACTACGGCCGCAAGCTCTAGATCATGTGTGGGATAATTCTCCTCATGTGGATGCAATCTGCCGAGATGCATAGGCAATCACATGATGATCCCGCATAAGAATGCAACCTAGTCCTCGCCGTGAGGCGCGCGCAGAGATAACAAAGTCTTTAGTGAAACCGTGGCACAAGTATGGGAGCAGAAGTCAGCGCCTTTTCGCCTCAAAACTGACTCACACCGTGGGGACCACTCAAACTTTTTATCTTTCTTGAGAAGTTCCGTGAGGGGTTTAGCTACTTTGGAGAAGTTTTCAACAAAGCGGCATAATAGCTGGCTAGACCAAGGAAACTCCTAACTTGTTTAACGGTTTCGTGGAGTCCAATCGAGAACGGCCTTAACTCTCTCTGGATTGACAGCAATGCCCTTACCAGAGATTACGTGGCCTAGGTAGGTCACTTCGCAACCAAAATTCACACTTGGAGAACTTGGCATAAAGGCGGTGCTCTCGAGTTTTTCTAATACAAGTCTAAGATGTTCGGCATGCTCTTGTTCGCTCTTCGAGTAAATAAGAATATCATCGAGGTAAACCACGATTTAACTTATCTAAGTACTCCATGAAGATCGAGTTCATCAAGCGGAGAATGTAGTCGAGCGTTGGTTAGACCAAAGGACATGACGGTGTACTCGATCGCCATAACGAGTGACAAAGGCTGTCTTGGGGATGTCCCTGCTTCGATCTTGATTTGGTGGTAGCCTAACCTCAAATCCATCTTGAGAAGATCGAGGATCCAAATGAGCTGATCATACAGATCGTTGATCCCGGGAGCGGATATTTGTTCTTTATCGTGACCAAATTAACGGGCGATAATCTACAACCATCCGTCCGCACCATCCTTCTTCTTGACGAAGAGGACGGGCAAGCCCAAGGAGAAGAACTAGGACGGATGAAACCCTTTGCAAGGACTCATCAAGTTGTTTCTAAGCTCGCTAGTTCTAAGGGTGCCATCTTGTAAGGTCTCCTAGAGATTGGAGCAGTTCCTCGGATAAGGTCTATGATTTAACTCTACATCTCTCGCTGTGGAACACCGGCAGTTCTTCCGAAAGACATCCGGAAAGTCACGGACTACCGGATATCTTGAAGGTCCGGAAGAGGGCTGGCATTAAGAGAATAGAGCCGACGCCTTGCAACTCTAGTGGAGACAAAGGACTATCTTGCCGATGGGTGTGTAAGCTGAACAGACTGTGTAACAATCAATCTTGGCATAATGAGCTGTCATCCACCCATACCCAAGATGATGTTAATATCTCAGAGACTTGAGGGCTATAAGTGATGCAAGGAATACAAGTCTGTCAACAAGGATTTCGCTACCATGGCTTACACTAGAAGTTTGCCATTTGGATCCGGGGTTTGAATGACTAGTGGAGAGGGCATATCACAAAATGACATGTTGTGCAAATTAGCATAGCTTTTAAATGAAGGAGTGAGATGCTCCAAGATTTAATGTAACCGGCGTGGATGACAATTGACAAGGAGTGTACCAAGAACGACATCCGGATCATCATGAGCGCATTAGCTGAGACGTGATGCACACGCCCACGCTCAGGGGAGCTGACTTGACATCGATCATCTTATGCGTGATGGCTTAACACAGCCAACAGTCTTCTCGGCTGGGGTGGAGCATAACTAGTCCGAGGGCAGCCACGCGCATAGTGTCCTGGCTTCCGCATGTAAAGCAAGTCCTCGGTTGATGTGGACCCAAGACCGGCAAGCGGTCTACCAAGAGGGCTGGGTGGAACATACGATCGAGCTGGGGAGGCACCACATAGGATGGTCTTGGTGAATATCCGGAGGAAGAGCGGAGTTCGAACCCAAACCGCGCTTCGAGAACTGGAGCCGAAGAAGATCCCAAATCACGGTGTGCTTACGAGACTCGTAAGTGAGCTGAGCTGTCTCGCATTAATTGCCTTGTTCACAAGAGCTTGGAATGTATCACAATGATGTAGGTGGAGATCACGACGCAACTTGGGGTTGAGACCTTCCGAACCTAGCTCGCTTCTTGGCGTCCGTGGACACTTCTTCGTGGCATAACGGGCGAGGTTCTCAAACTCTCGGTCAGAAGCATCAACAGCCATCTTACTCGGGTGAAACTACGTAACTCTTCTCTTTGCGATCGATGAGGGCCTCGAGGAATGTGATGCTCGCGAAAAGCCTCAAAGTGAAATCCCTCCAAGTAGGAATCGCCACTGGAAGCATAGCCTCATAGTTCTCGCCACCAAAGACTAGCAGACCTTCCGTGGTATGTGGCATAGATGACCTTGTCATCTTCAGCTACGTTCGCAGAACGGAGCTTGTGTGTGATACTACGGAGCCAGTCATCTGCATCGAGCGGCTCGATGGAGTGATGAAAGGTGGGTGGGTGCAAACGGATGAAATCATGAATGGTCACAGATCCTTTGAACTGATGTGCGGTGTTCTTCGATACGCGCCAACAAGCGTTAGACTCACGCTTGTTTCTTCCATCTCTAACATGAACTCACAATGAAGGTTGGTCGGAGGATCCTCATCCCTACCATCTCCGTGATATCGACTACGAGCAACAAAACTTCGCTTAGCCGATGACATCCCGAGAAACGGGTTAAGGACGGAATCAGATCAACTATAGGCCACAGAATGTAGGACAAGGAAATTAGTATCTCCGAACTCCTAGGGCAATTCCGCAAGATAACGGTAGTAAAATGCTCGTAATGAGACATCCTCGCTAAAATGGGGTAGTAACATACTCAACATCACCACTTAAGGTTCTCGGATAGTACTAAACAAAGGCTACACCGAGGTACTCAAAACTGGAATATGACTCGACCAACCAATCCTATGGAACTACGGAGTAGTAACACGTGATCCTAATATACTAAGAGATAGCCTAGTTCCTTAACCCGCAGGAGAGATAGGATGACTCAGATCGAAGGCCATGAGGTATAAGGAGTAAAAAGAGCCTTACGCTCCTTCCCACAATCAATTCCTTACATAGCTAAAGAATTTCTAGACTCAACTTCACCAGTTTGGCTTGGTAATCCTACAGCAACAAAGCTCGATACCAAAGCTGTCAGACCCGACTCAATGCCACATCGATCTAGCATGTAACACTTCATATCACTTTGCGGCCTCACGACGGTATTCCCACGGTGTCGCCTTACCTTTGCCGGGACCGCTTATGCCTTTTGGCACACGATATGATAGTGTCGCTAGCATCCATATGATAAGGAGCCCGGCTGACATGGCTAGTCAGAAACCCAAAGTGGCACAAACTTACAGGACAGCATCCATGACCCAAAGATCGAACGTGTTGGTCATCACGAGTGAATCCAGTCTGTAGCACTGGCTAACAGACTCGTGAACTGGCAGTAGCGGCTAACAGACTCAGTATTCATCGCGTGACATTTCTCAAAGGGATGCACACAGAACGAAGAAGGACACATGCCGCCAGCCTAAGTGTTCCGGAGCAAGAGCAAGCTACCAGGCTCGGTGGAAACACTAGGAGACATTTCCGTAAGAAAGGCTACTAAAGATAAACAACTAGATAGTCGATCCCACACATAGCAATACACATTACACGACGCATAACATGCAAGTATGTGCTGTACAACATGGCATCACAAAGATAACTCAACAACTCATATAGATAAAGGCTCAAGAGCCATCATAGCATTTATTGCAAACAGGGTCACAAGACCCATCATACGAGCATACAAGCAACAAGCGGAAGCATTACATGTCCGGGTACGACATCTACAAATGAAAAAGGTCAAGAGCCCGACTATCTACAACATCCGATCAAGATCGTAGCTGAGGTACAAGCTACTCGTCAAGTCCACGAGAACACTAGTAAGACCAAGTCTCCGCTGCAAAAACATAAATAAAGCACCATGAGTACAAAGGTACTCAGAAGACTTACATCGATCCTATCATACATGCATTTGTATCAAGAGGGTAATGTGGGGTTTAGTTGCAGAAGCCAGCTTTGACTCTGTGGCTATCCTGTTCTACGACTACTGAACTTCTTTGAGGTGATATGATGCACACGAGTCCACTAATCACCACACAATACACTACTATGGATTCATCCCCGCCTCCTCACGAGAAGGCCATCCATAGTACTCACACCTTTCTTGAGCATTTTAGAGTATCCACTTCAAGTTATCTATGTACCATGTAAGCATCCAAGAAGTCCATATCCATGGACCCGCTATTCAATAGATCATGTTAACCCCGCAGGGTGTACTTCTTCACACACGCCTCGCCACTTACCACCATGTACACGTCGTGTATCTCGGCAACCTTCAAGCGGAAGTTCGGCGAGGGAGTCGGCCACGACCGACTAACCCCACAAGACTCTAGCCAGTGTTTATCGCCTATTCGGTTCCATCCGTAAGGAGATCCGCCGGGTGTCGCCACGGCCCCAAACGATGTGAGCAGGGTTCCTAAGCCCACCATCCGGTGCCACTTGGTACACCGTGCCACTGTGTTTAGTCTGTCCTAAGCCCACCGCCGGGTGCCACTTGGTAGAAAAATAGCACTACCTACAAACACCGAAACTAGTTGCACTCTCGGACAGAGATCAAGTCGGTTAATAAGTCGAGAGGGCTTGAGCGCCTGAGCCCAATGTGTGGTAGTATCGAGTCATTGGACAACATACATAGAACTCAAGGCTTAAGGACGGTTCCAGTGAGACAACCCACCATGTACTCCTACATGGCCTCTCACCGCTACCTTTACCAAATCGTGTTCACACGTTCACTCAAAGATCGTAACATATCGTAACACTCCAATTCATTCCCAATGAACCAGACTGACACAACTCTAAGCAATAGCAGGCATAGCATGGTAGGGACACAACATGGGCTCAATCAACTCCTACACATGCTAGTGGGTTTTAACTATTTATCGTGGCAATGACAGTCATGCAGAGGAATGGGTTCAACTACCGCAAAGACAAAGTAGCAGATGAATCGTTGTTGTCCTAATGCATTAATTGAGAGCAGGAGCGAGAGAGTAGGATTTTATCGAATGAACAAGGGGTTTGCTTGCCTGGTATATCAACAAGGGAGGCACTGCTTCATAGACAGGTACTCTGGAACGGTCTCCGGAGCAGGACCTATCGAGAAGGAACAGTGTCGGCAATCAATACACAAACATATGCAACAATATGATGCATGAACATGGCATGTATATGTGATGTTGTTTGAGCTGATGCAACTGGTATTCTATCTAGATGAAGTCCATTTGAATCAAGGATTCAAATGCAACTCCAAGTAAGCTCTTTATAAATGCCATTTTTAGTGTTTCACTTATACAGTAGGTATATGCATGAAACTAGTACAGATGGATAGATTGCATTTTTCTGATAATTTTTCATATATAAATTATTTCAATCTGAGCTACGGTTGAATTTCTATGAGTTTTTGAAGTTTAAATCATTTTCTGGAATTTCCTGATTTATTTTAATTCCTGAAAATGGTTAATTGCGCCAAGATGACGCCAAGATCATCGCTCCGTCAACTGGTCAAACCCGACGTGGGGCCACACGCCGCTGACATCGTTAGTTAACAGGATTAATTAGTTACTAAACTAATCCTAAACTAAAATTAGCAGGGGCCTGGCCCACGCGCCGGTGACCCTGTGGGGGTCAAACCCCCGGTCAGCGCGGTCAAACCCGCCGGCGGTTAGTCGCCGGCGAGGTCCCGCGCGCATTTGTGCCCCGGTTTCTCCGTGGTGCTCCAAATGGCACGCGTTAGCGCGCTGGAGAGCTAGCTCGATGGCGCTGCCGGGCGGTGGCCGTGGCTGGGCCTGGGTGGCCGGAATCGACGGCGGCGAAGCTCGGCTGCGGCCGCCGGAGTTCGGTCGTGTTTCGAAACGCTCGAGCTCAAGATTTAACGGCAAAGAGCTAGGGATGCTCTTCGGGCCTTACGGGTGTGTTGACTCGCCGGGTGACCAAATGGTCACCGGAGCTGCGCCGACGGCGAGCTCGGCGGCGCGGAGGTTCGCCATGTTGGACAAGGGACTACGGCATGCGGGTGACCAAGCGGAGAGGGGGAAACGGTGGCGGAGCTCACCGCGTTGCAGCGGGCGCCGAAGCGGCCTCGGGATGCACTGAGACGCACGAGGCGGCGATGGGGATCCACGGCGCGCGGCGATGAAGAAGACGACGATGGCGACGCCCAGGCGCCCGCGCCTTGCGGCTTGACGGAGAGGACGAGGGGTCGGGCGGAGCCTGGGCACGACGGAGGGGCGAGGGACGGCTAAGGCCGCGGTGACGGCGAGTGGTGGCGACGGCAGGCAAGGCCGGGCGCGGGAGAGGGAGAGGTCCAGGGAGGAGGGAGAGCGAGAGAGAGGGGAGAGGGAACGGGCGGCGTGGCGCTGCTCGGGCCGCCCAGAGCGACGAGGGGAGGACAGCAAAGCGAGCAGAGAGGTGGCGTGGCGCGGCGGAGCGCCGCTGCGGGCACGCGCCTCTCCCGTCAAGACGAAGACGACAGAGGAGGGGTGGGCTGGGCCGCCTGATCAAGACGGTGTGGGCCAAGACAGGAGGAGGCCTGTAAGCTTTTTCCTTTTTTTGTTTTTGTTTTATTTCGACATTTGTTTTGATTTAGTTAAAATACTAAATCATTTTATTTACTTATGCCAATTTTGCAAGAGCTAACTATATTATTCCGAGCTCCTCAAATAAGTGGCATAATTTTGGACAACATTTTATATATATAATAATATATATCCAAAGTAAATAACTATTGCATTAATTCCAAATGCCCAAAATAAATATTTATGAGCTCCTAAAAATATTGGTTGATTTTTATCTCTGTCCAATATTTTCAGAGAAAGACATGAACATTTTCTTGGACCTTTTTGGAGCAATTTTTATTTGGGTCATTTCAAAAATGATTCTGAGGGTTTCTCAAATCCTCATTTCAACTTTAAATGGAATTTAAACATGATGCACAATGACTAGCTAGTCTAGGTCATACCAGAACTAGGGATGTGACATCGCAGGGCCACCTATCAGTGGAGGAATCAAAGACGACCAGAGTGCCAGAGGACGACCCTGTGGGAGTCTGCCTCCTCGGAGTCGGCCGTCTCCCTGCCAGGGCCCCACAAGCCATAAACCAGATATGATGGGGAGTGGCGATGTTGATCGCTCGACAGACGGGCGGCATCGCTGCCACGACCCATGACCAAGCTCAAGCTCATCGGGAGCGCCAAGACAAGTTGTCCGGCCTGTCTGTGGGACCCACCAGTCGGCGGCCCCTGTGGCCTGGCGGGAAGGACGGCGGCATGAGAGATGACGGCTGGGACCCACGCCCTGGACGGATTACCATTGTACTTCGTGGGTAGGCCTATATAAACCCCCCGGGACACCCATGCAAATGGTTTCGCCCTTGATAGAGTTAGACACATAGACCAGGGAGGAGATAGCTAGCTTTGCTCCCTCCTGCCTCCCGATACAGCTCTAGGAGCACAATTGTAGTCACTTTGCCATAGTGACCATGCGGAGACCCCGCAGAGCAGCAGTAGGGGTGTTATCTCCCAGAGAGCCCCGAAGCTGGGTAAGATTCGCCGGCGTGCATGTCTACGCCTTATCCCGTTTCTAGGCACCGGCGACGTTCTACTCGCCCCCACCATGATAAGCCATCCTTTGGCATATGTCGCACCTAACCCCCGACAAAGTGTTTACTATGCATTTGACTGTTGGGAAAGGGATCCAGAAGAACGCCTATCATATAATGAAAGGTGAATAAAACAACAACTTAAAGAGAAAGGAAGTGTCCAAAGGGAGTTAGTATGACTTACACGCCTAGGAAGTCTGGGGCTAACACCACTCTTAAGTTGGGTGCTTCTTTTGCGAGTAGGAGAAATACTAAAAGTTAAACTGTTAGAAGTATAAAGGCAGAAAGAAAGATGACTCGAATATCCAGCTCATGTATGAATATCATACAAGTTTTTGATGTATAGTAGCCTAGTCAAAGATATAGTTCTTGGGAATTATGGTTAAACATGTTAATAACTAATTCTTGGGTATTGTGAGGTAATCACAAAGATACCCGCTCGATTGCATTCTGTTGCGAATCAATGTAAGAGCTACTATGGCCTGAAAGACTGGCCAGAAATGAGGTTAAGGTATACACAGGGAACATAGTAAATGTTACTATACCTTCCATCGGTGTATTACCGTCTGTATTTATTTTCATAATTCATTTAGAGTTTTACAAACTCTAGCCCATTGCATAAGGTATCTTGCAAGAAGGTTGTTCATAAGAGAACTTTTTATGTTCGATGTTATGAATAACACAAGGGCCATACTTTCATTATGAATGAGATGTATGTTATGAATATTGATAATAATACAATACCTCTAGGTTTACTTTCATAATTCATTTTAGAGTTTCATACAGTCAAGCCCATTGCACAATGTTTGTTGCAAAAGAGTTGTTCATAAAAACAACAATTGTTGTTAAGTATTATGAATAACATGAAGGGCCATGCTTCCATCCAAGATGGGATGTATGTTATGAATATTGATGGTAATATGATACATCCGTAACACTGACGCTAAATGTCGCAAGACTAAAAAAATACCACACAAGTGTGGCACTACATTTGGTCACATTGGAGAAACCCGCATGGAAAATTCCATTATGATGGATTTTGAAGTCTTTTTGATTTTGAATCATCTGACACTTGCAACTTTCCTCCGAAAAGTGAAGTGCCTGAAATACTGTTCACATGCCATAAGGAATGAGAAACAAACTTATTGGTGATCATACATTTTGATGTGTGTAGTTCAATAAATGTTGTTGCAAGTAGTGGATTTATATATCTTCAGAAATGACTCAAGTAGATATATGGATATTTGCTTGACGAGACGTAAGTCTGAATCTTTTGAAATCATTCAAAAGGTTTTCAAAAATGAAGTAGAAGTTATTGTAACAAGGAAATTATATTTCTACAATTTGATTGCAGAAAGGAATATCTGAGTTACAAGTTTAGCGAATGTCTGATGAGTTATGAAAAGAGTTTCATAACTTACACCTTCTAGAACACCACTGTCGGTGTCAAAACCGGCGGATCTCGGGTAGGGGGTCCCGAACTGTGCGTCTAGGCGGATGGTAACAAGAGACAAGGGACACGATGTTTTACCCAGGTTCGGGCCCTCTTGATGGAGGTAAAACCCTACGTCCTGCTTGATTAATATTGATGATATGGGTAGTACAAGAGTGGATCTACCACGAGATCTAGGAGGCTAAACCCTAGAAGCTAGCCTATGGTATGATTGTTGTAATGTATATTGTGTCCTACGGACTAAAGCCCTCCGGTTTATATAGACACCGGAGAGGTCTAGGGTTACACAGAGTCGGTTACAATGGTAGGAGATCTACATATCCGTATCGCCAAGCTTGCCTTCCACGCAAAGGAAAGTCCCATCCGGACATGGGACAGAGTCTTCAATCTTGTATCTTCGTAGTCTTGGAGTCCGCGGATGATGATAGTCCGCTGTCCGGATACCCCTAGTCCAGACTCCTCAAGAGCCCCGAACCAGGCTTCAATGATGATAAGTCCGCGCAAGATAATGTTCAAGATTGCAAGGCAGGTTCCTCCTTTGAATAATCCAGAGAAGATCATGAACACCAGGATAGTGTCCGCTCTGCAAAATAAATTCCACATTCCACCAGAGAGAATGAAATGTACACAAGCTCAATCTGCCGACGATTTTGGCGGCATGACGCCACACCACTACCAAGCCTTTACTTGAATCATTTTTATTATACCACCTCAGCCCGCTTAGCTAAGCGTTTCCTTGGCACGCCTTGTCGGCAGAGATCGTGTTCCCTTATTCTGGGATTCTCGATCAATACGGACGGGTAACCCAACCGCGTCTCGCCGCCACGCCTCTATCGAAGGTGAATCCTTAACGGTCACGGAGACGGCTTTTGGTATTTTCCTCTTTATAAGAGGACCAAGGCTCGCTTTTCTTCAATCTTCCATCGAACCTTCTCACCGCTCCAAGTTCCAACACCCAGAGCCCCAGATTCGCAAGGCCGACCTTCAACAATGTCCGCCCGACCTTCAGGGTCGGTGGATGCCCTCCTCCGCCACGGAGGAGGACGTGTTAAGGCTGCATGAGGCCAAGTACCGCTTTACGAGATTTCGCAGACAGGTTGCTCCGCCCAAGGGCAGGCCGCATCTACCCCGAGCCCGGTGAGTACGCTGCCTTCAGACGCACCTCCGCCGGGTTTAGGCTCGACGGACCCCTTCGTGAGAGGGCTCATGTTCTACTACGCCTAGATTTTCACGACTTGACTCGAGTCCATCCTCCATATTTCCGCATTCATTATCATCTGCGAAGCCTTCCTCCGCGTCACCCCCCACTTCGGCCTGTGGCTGAAGACCTTCAATGTGGAGCCGAAGATGATCGGGGGGGCGTCAAGCAGAGTGCGGCGGGGTGGCCATAAGCAGGAGGACCGATGCCCCGTGGCCCGAGGGCTCCTGCCAAGAGGAGCTCGGCTTGTGGCAGCAGGAGTGGTTCTATATCACCGCTCCGAAGGGTAGCAGGCAAAAGCCGCCGCCTTCATTCCGCCCGGGACCTCCACGACGGCTGATGTCGTGGGTCAACCAAGGGCTCAATTGGGGGCCGTCCGAAGACGTGCCCCTATTGCAGGGCCGGATTCAGGACCTCCAAGCGAGGGACATCGATCTGGTTGTGGTGATGCAGGTCATGCTAATCAGGCGTCTTCTGCCCTACAAACGCCATCCTCTCCGGTTATGGGAGTTCAATCCGGAGGGACCACGAATTCTCCAACACTTCATGGGTGCGACACCCGTGGAGATGTACAAGTTGTTCTTCGGACCGCAGATGGCATGTCCGGAATTGACCGAGGACACAGGCCTAAGCTGCAATCGCCCGGATACTCAGGTAAGTAGCTCAGTGTCCGGACGTTCCGTTTGTTTGCTTTTCTATAATTCGTCTTCTAACCCATTATCCTCCATCGAGTGGGTACCGAGCTAAGCCGATAAGGTGTCCGCCCTCCCATAGACCGCGACCGGAGCCCGTGCTGGTCGTAATGTTGGAGGTCGCGCCAGAAAAGATGGCAATGGGGAAAATAGAGGAGTTATCACCTCGCCCAAGGGGCGCTGAAGAGGGGTGTCGGTGTCAAACCTGGCGGATCTCGGTAGGGGGTCCCAATCTGTGTGCGCCTAGGCGGATGGTAACAGGAGACAAGGGACATGATGTAGATGTCATGTATCGAAATACTGGTTGAGCTGTAGGCTCGATGTCAAGTTTAGTTTGTTGATGGAATTGATGGATCTCGATGGCTACAGCAGTGACGCTCGTTTGTCACTGCTGGTCGCCTACACAGTGACGCCTGCTGGTTCTCCAGTCGATATCTCGCTGGTTCTTCTTCTTGTTAACTAACAGCCGTTTACGGCTTAAGTTCTAAATCGATTACAGTTTTTTTCTTCTTATACCACTAACGGAGTTAACCTGCCCAGTGCTGGCCGGTTTACACCTGGTGGTATGTGTAAACCGCCAGTCGGGCCGGGTTAGCTTCGCTAGTGGTATAAGCAGAGAAAGGCCCAAGGCCTATAGTCGGTTTAGAACTTGTAGCCGTAAACCGCCTGATGTATACTTGTATTGTGTTAGAATAGAGAGATACCAACCGGATACGAGTATGAACCGTTGGGAATCTATGAACCGACGGGTGTCACTGGTATATAAGGGACGACCCGCCACGGTTCAAGGACGACAACCACAACTCGAGCCTAGGCGGCTTGTTTGCTCCCCAGCCATCGAGACCACATCAATTCCATCACAACCAGACGTAGGCTTTACCTTCATCGGGGCCAACTAGTATAAAACCCTTGTGTCTCGCGTGTCCGCTTTAACCCCTTCAAGCAAACCCGTAGCGATGGCTCCACGACTAAGTCCTTTCACTAGGACATCTGCCGTGACAAATCCACGACAGTTGGCGCCCACCGTGGGGCTATCGCACAATGGTTTGACGATCTTGGAGGGCAAGCTCAAAGGACTCGAAGGCTACGTCGTAGGCCGGATGACCAAGAGTCGCCGCGGCCGGATCTACATCGACGACGCCGGATGGGGTCCCGAGGCCGATTCAATTGAGTACGGGTACCGGGTCCCCTATGGTGGCATACACGTCTTCATCGGCAAGATCGGGGAGCCTGGACCTGAGCCGGACATCTGCACCGACCTCGTCGAGACGGCTCAGCTAGGGATGTAAATGGTACGGATAATTTCCGCGCCGAATCCGCATCCGCATCCGTTTTTGAGGATATGGTATGCAATTATGTGTATCCGCCGGATATGGATGCGGATACGGATTTTGATGAATCGAATATCCGACGGATATGGTAGCGGATATGGTATCCCTAATATCCGACGGATGTGGATTATCCGCTATTTTTTGCGGATTATCCGAGGAAAGAAAACCGGATTATATCCGATAAAATAAGCCTAGACCCAGACGAGTCGACCCGGTCCATATGCCAACTTAAGTTAGTAATTGTTGATTTGCAGTCGCCCCTAGGATATACTCTACCATAATCTCGTACGCAATCACCGCTTGTAAAATAGGTAGCACAACGGCGATAGCGCATACTTATCCCTCTCTCGGTCTCTCCATCGCCATCTTGCATTGTTGCTTTTCCCCAGCCGCCGACTGCATCTCTGAACTCTCCGATAGTCCGGTGGTTCAACCATGGTGAAAGATGCCCGTGGCCGTGGCCAGTCAGTTGGTGCCAAAAACGGAGGTAAGTGAATTCGTAGATGCACATAGTCCCGCGCAAGGTAAAGCACTGATGATCTATGACTATGATCATGTCCGGCTGTCAGTGGACGCCGTGAGCTGCTGCACGCAGCACGCCCACACCACGCCAAAACGCATGCCAGCATCGTAGAGCCTCAACGGGCGTGGCCGGCGCTTCTCACGGCCATGATCGGTAGCCCGGAAGCGACGATGGTTAACGTCCGCCGTCTTGATGGCGATCTCCATCACTCCATGGATCGGACGTAGGTTCGTGTCGACGCAGTTCGCCATCAGTAATACGCCGATAGAACGTGAGTACGTGACCATTAGCATGTACGCACATACTCCTCTAAACTCACCAGGTTGGAAGCAATGAATACAGTAGCTAGCTCTAGAAATCAATCCGATTGCTTGCTTGCTTGGGCCTTGGGTTAGCTTCTTGCACTTACACGTCTTGCTATTTATGGTCAGACCCTCACAATCTCTCTTGCCTCTGTCTGCTTTCTGTGGACTCACACACATGCTGTACCTGTATTTCAGAAAGATGTATGCTTCAGACTTCCACAGAAAAACAGAGTAACTGAAAAACAGAGGAGACAGAAAGAGACAGTAGTATTTGGTCAACACTTGCCCTTTTGTTCTTCAATTTTCAGCCAACCTTTTCTGTAGAACAAATTCCTGAACATTTATGCAAGATCCACTTGCCAACACAAACCTGACTTAAACACTGAACCGACACACCCAGCTAGTTCAACTTATCAGGATAGAAAAACATCCTGGCATATGTGTAAGTTGGCTTCAGTTGCAGGCAAACTGCAGCATGCCACTTCACTTCGGCACCCACGTATTATTCAGTTTAGATTCGCGCGGAGCAAAATCAGTGTTGCTCACGGCCATGATCGACACCCATACATGACAATGGCAAGTTTGTAGTAGTCGAGTAGGCTTTACCTTAATAGACTACAAAGCACTGAATTTATGATGCTTAATGTCTTTCTTGCTGATCCTTCTCATATATTAATTCCTTTGATCATTAAAAAGTGACCGATTACTTTCGTATTGTTATTCTTTTTATAGATCATCTGAATAAGATATTGGGGAAAACATCAACATCTGAAAGAACAAGTGCAGGTTCAGTTCACAGTATGGTTGTATCACCCCCAGCTGAAAGTCAAGATGAAGAGCCGCTGAATATTGGAAGTGGAAATGAAGTTGCAAATGAAGTGGTTGATCTGGAGGGCGATATTCAGGATGCAGGAGTCGATGAGCCTGTAGGGAAGAGACAAAAGAAGACCACATCAGAATGTTGGGACCATTTTGATAAGTTTTTCAAGATGGTGGTGGTAGATGGCAAGAAAGTTAAGGAAGCATGGGCTAAATGCAAGTACTGCACTTATGATGCAAAGAGAAATAGCAGGAATGGGACATCAGTCTTCTTGAACCATATTAAGATGCATAGTGTGAAGTCAGGCCAACAGTTGCTCAAAGTAGAGAAGAAGGAACATGGTTCTGTTGCTGTTGAGGCTTATAAGTACGATCAAGAGTCTTCCTTGAGAAAGCTCCACTTGGCAATAATCATGCATGAATATCCCTTCAATATTGTTGAGCATGAATACTTCCGTGACTTCATCAAATCCTTGCGCCCTTCATTTCCTCTAAAGAACCGTAACACTGTTAGAAATGAAATAGTGGCTATGTTTGAAACAGAGAAGGATAAGCTGTATGAGTATTTCAAAACAATTCACTGTCATTTTAGCACCACAATGGACATGTGGACATCAAATCAGAATAAAGGGTACATGTGTGTCACTGTGCATTGGATTGATGATGAATGGATTATTCAGAAAAGGATCATCAAATTTATGCATGTAGAAGGGCGCCATACTGGTCTTAACATGTCTGGAGAATTTATTGCTTGCATTTTGCGCTGGTTTATTGAGAAAAAAATGTTTTCTCTTACTTTGGACAATGCATCTTCAAATGAGGTTTGTGTTAAACATGTCATTAGTAAACTGAAAGAGTATTCCCCTCTAGTATGTGATGGTGAATTCTTTCATGTGAGATGTGCAAATCATGTTCTTAATTTGGTTGCTAGAGATGGTCTTGATCAGATTTCAAATGCAGTTTGGGGTGTTAAGGCATTTGTTTTGGCAGTAAAATCATCGCCTCAGTTGGAGGAGGAATTCTATAAGTGTGCATCTGAGTGTGGGTTGTCCACAGAAAAAGGTCTACGGCTGGATGTCCAAACGAGGTGGAATTCTACATACCACATGTTGAGTGATGCCCTATATTATAAGAAGGCCTTTGATAGGTTGCATGAGATTGACAAAAAGAAGTTTGATAAGTTTGCTCCTATAGCTGATGATTGGGACAAGGCGCTTACTCTTTGTAGATGCTTGAAGAAGTTTGATGATCTCACTACTCTGCTATCAGGTAATCAATATCCAACAACAAACTTGTTCTATAAAGGCTTCTGTGAGATCAAGGCTTTAATTTCTGGTTGGCGTAAAAGTAGTGATACTACTATTAAAAAGATGGCAGCTTCTATGCAAACTAAATTTGATAAGTACTGGAGGAAGTCAAATCTTGCTCTTGTGGTTGCCTTCTTTCTTGACCCTAGATACAAGAGAAGTGGAATTGAACATTACATGAGAAAGGTTCATGGGGAACTAATGTATCGTGGTAAAGTAGAAGAGTTGATTATTGCTGTGAAGCAGATGTACCAAGCATATGCTTCTAAGTATTCACAGAGCACTGATGGACCTAGCTGTACTACCACTTCCCAAGAAGGTGTGACTGATCTTATGGTAGAAGATGAAGATGATTATTTTCTGTCTCGGCAGGGCACTCATGGGGCTAATGATGGCGAAACTGACTTGGATAAGTACATGGCAGAAGCTACAGTGAGGCTTTCAAAGGTTGCTTTTGAGAACTTTGATATCTTATCATGGTGGAAAACACATCAAGATGTATATCCTGTGTTATCAATGCTTGCTCGTGATGTTTTGGGCATACAAGTGTCCACGGTTGTCTCGGAAGCAGCTTTTAGTGCCGGTGGTCGTGTTATTGATCCATTCCGCAGTCGTCTCGACCCCCATGTGGTAGAAGCATTAATATGTACAAAGGACTGGGTTGCTGCATCTAGGAAAAATGACAATAAAAGAGGGGATAGACTTGGTTCTATTGTGAATGATCTGGAGGTTGTGGAAACACTTATTGCTAATATGAGTCTTGAGGAACAGCTTGATGAAAAGGTAAGGCCCTGCCCTCTCTACCGCTCTTACTAATTTTTCAAGGGACTTGCCTTCATGATCATTAATTCCCTATACATCGTCTAATGTTAATATATTGCCTGGACTTTGTACTCACAAGCGGAAGCTGGCAGTGATGATGACAATTTCCATTATACCATGAGTACTTCAACTTTAGGGGAGAGGCTAGCTATGCAAGTATGTTTGATTGCCTCTTGAACATTACTGCTATTTTATTTCTTTTAAGTAATAACAATATTTTCCTTAAATTTCATGCTGCTGAAACATAGGATAATCAAGGAACGGATCTTGAATAAGAGGCTGATAAACTGCATCAGGAGCAAGAAGTTTAGGTATGCAGTTATACCGGCAATTCTCTGATGTATGTTAGTATATATTACCAGCATGTATCCTCTTTGCACATATGGATTAGTTTTACTAATATATGCCTTCTATATGTGTGCTGCTACTTGCTAGTTACGAATCACATGCCGATCAGGTTAGATTTACATTTATATATACATCTGTACTCATGATTGAATATGTATGTTGCTAGTTACCGATTAGATATCAATATAATTGAATTAGTCATGTATGTATGGTACGTGCATCAATGCAATATCTGGTGCTTGATGTTTCTCTTCTCTCTATATACACACACACTAAGAAGTTACAGATTAATCATGTGGATATATACACATCAGAATTGACGCATGTGTATTCGAACTACTTAATTGTCCACAGCTAAGTATCAATAATTTCTCTGATTGTCAAGTGTAGCATCTAATATCTCTTATCATTCCCACAGGGTGATGCCAATGGATTGGAAGAACACCATGTTGAAGAGAAATCAAGGATGATTACCGGCTTCTACTTGATCGGATACTTGCCTTTCATAATAAATAAGAACTTCGATTGAATTAAGTATTTCTTAAGTACGACCTTTGTCTTGGACTCTATGTGTAATGCTATCCACATCTTATCGGCACTACATATTATTGCTATACAGGTGATTTATAACTTTAAAATGCCACTCTCTACTGTTATGCACTTGGATGAAAACGTGTTTTCATATTGTTTGGTTAGTAGAAATAAATCATGTCTTTGCGCGTATCATCCGATAATTCTAGTCCATTTCCGGTCCGAATTTACTCCGCTTCCGCTCCGAATCCGGAGTCCGACATAATCCGCATTCGAATTCGCATCCGGTCATTATCCGCTCCGCTCCGAATCCGACCAAAAAATATGGTAAAGGATATGGTAAAAGCATTATCCGATCCGATCCGATCCGTTTACATCCCTAGGCTCAGCGTGCGCGACCTACCCAGGTTAAACCGGCCGTGAAGCGTGTCTTCGTTGGAGTCATCCACGGAGGAGAACATGATGCCGGTTCAGAACACGGTAGCGAGACCGTCGTTTATTCCGGCGATTTAATCTTCAACAGCAGAGACCGAGTCATTGTACGATTGCGGGACGATATGATCGGGGCTGTTCCGATGGCGGACAGATTCCGACCCCCAAGCCGATCAACCGGTTGAATATTCATGGCTGGTACGCAGCAGCTAACCACTCTTCAACCGCTGCAGCGATATTTTCCGGATCAGCAGCGGCAAAGGGCAAGAAGGGCAGGAGGCCCGGGCGCCGCCGGTTCAAGTTCTATCGATCTGTTTGATGCACTAGCTGCGCTTATGGCAGAGGACAACCCAGCGGATCAGGAGGCTCATAATGCAAAAATTGCGAAGGTGAAAGAGCAAATCACACAAGCCAAAGCGGATCTAGCGGCGGAGAAGGAGCGGATGGCTGCGGAGCGAGCCGCTCTGGACGCCCAGGATTACAAACTCATGCTTGACCAGAGTGCGTCGCAGGAGGTGTTGAAGCGGAAGTATAGATCACGCCTACCATTAGGGTTTGATCCCAGAAATCTCTTTCAGACCCCAGGAGCTGGACCCAGTAATCCGCCTCAGCACCGGGAGGCAAACCGGATTGAGGCACCGGGACCAGGGGCGACGGTCCAGCCGCGCCAGATGGAGCCTCCTCAGCAGAATATGGTGGTTCCCCACCGTCGCATACACCCCGTGCCATTATTCTAATCCTATGGACAACCTTGTTGCAGCCGCTGCACGGTTAGAGGCTATCCCGGTCAAAGGGGATTCCCCGCAAGCAATAGAGACGCGCCGGGTTAAAGAGCTTCTCCGGACTGCACTGATTCAACAGGAAGCATATTCATATAGCCGTGATCGGATTCACTCTACACCCCGTCCAAGACGGAGCTATAGCAGGCGAGTGGATGAACCGGCCATATCAAGCAACGCGCGGGACCGTGAAGCAGCCCGTGGCAATAACCTGACGGGTGGTATTCGTGATGCTCAGGAGGTGGTGGATCGGGCCCGGGCACGAAGGGAGGCCGAATTAGCAGCGCAGGATGACGCGGGTCAACATACACCGGTTCGCCCTACCACCTTCGCCGGACCAGGAGTCACATCCGCTTTAGGCGTGCCCTGTTTGATCCCCGCTTTACGCAATGTACGCCTGCCTAAGGACTTTAAGGGTCCCCGCAAGGTGCCAAATTACACCGCCGATCTGTCCCCTGAAGCGTGGGTTGAAAGTTATGAGATGGCCATGGAGATGCTGGATGTGGATGAGGCGCGTGTGCAAAGTACTTCACCATGATGCTTGAAGGCACGGCTCGTATTTTGGTTGAAGAGCCTACCGCCCAACTCTATCAGCTCATGGGCCCATTCACGGCCCGGTTTATCCGTAATTTCAAGGATACATGTAAGCAACCCAAGTCCATAGTAGACCTAGCGGCTTGAGTCCGTGGAGGAAGGGGAGTCAACGACCGTTGGAGTACGCCGTGTTTCGGAGGTTTTGCACTCCCGACAGATCAACGCCGACTGCAATCTTAACCCTAGAAGGCAACCGCGGTTTGAGCCTTTAAAATTGAAATTGGGGCGCATGAAGCGGTTCAGAATGACATGGGAACCCTCATGGCGCGCTGGTGAAGTATGCTGATTTGGACAAGTACCAAGGATCCCGAGGCTGATGATGAAGAAGGGGAAGGGAAAGAAGAATGGCAACCCAAGGGCAACAAGACAAACCGCAGGTCATGGAACGGAGGCAAGCGCAGCGATGGCAACCCGGATTTCGTGGCCAACACTAATGCACATGATGTGGGCAGCAGCGCAGAGGCAAAGCTTAATCGGGTCCAAATCCTAATGCGAGCCGCTTGAATGACTTGTTGAATCAACCTTGCCCCAAGCACGGGACGAAGGAGTCACCAGCGAACCATCTTTGGAAAGATTGTTATATTATGCAGGAGTTCAAAAACTCTAATGCTTTCCGGTATGACCAGGGGTCAGGTGGCGGTTCAGGATCTGGTTTCCATGGGCTGGGTCACGATGGAGCTTCCGATTCAGGTCTTAGTCAGGGCGGTCACAATAGTCAGAATAATCAGGACGGCCAACAGCAGCAGCAACAACAGTCGGGTTACCAGAGCCAACCAAAGCAGTTGAACAATGGGCGGTATCATGTTTTTACAACTAGCTTGGATAAGCGTGACCGAAAGCTTCACAAGCGAGCAGTGAACTCTGTTGAACCGGCCTTGCCACGTTATTTACGCTGGTCGGAGCAGCCTATCATGTGGAGCAGAGAGGACCATCCCCCCCGGGTTGATAATCCGGGCCAGCTGCCATTGGTGGTAGACCCTCAGGTGGGGGGTTACAAGTTCACTAAGGTGCTTATGGATGGAGGAAGCAGTATTAATATACTATACTATGAAACTTTCCGTCGCATGGGTCTAACAGACAAGGATCTCAGACCGTCCAATACAGTGTTCCATGGCGTAGTACCAGGCAAATATGCTTATCCTGTTGGTATGATAGCCCTGGATGTGGCTTTTGGAGACGAGCATGATTCCCGGTCCGAAAAACTAACCTTTGGGGTAGTGAAGATCCGGAGTCCATATCACGCCTTGTTTGGGCGGCCGGCTTATGCTAAGTTCATGGCACGACCTTGTTATATCTACTTGCAACTCAAAATGCCGGGTTACAAGGGAACGACAACGGTGCATGGAAGCCGCCGAGTCGCTTTGGAATGTGAGGAAGGTGATGCAGCTTATGCAGAGGCGGTCTGTGCCACGGAGGAGTTGAAGTTCTATAAGGACAACGTTGATCCGGCAGATATGACCCCTTTAAAGAAACCAACTACGAGCATGAACCGGATCTCAAGTTTAAATCGGAATGAGACCAAGCTTGTTGACTTCGTACAAAGCGATTCGCCCAAGCAGTTCCATCGTCGGTGCCAACTCGATCCCAAATAGGAAAGCGCCATCGAAGTTCATCCGTGAGAACCGGATATCTTTGCATGGAAGCCATCCGACATGCCAGTGTACCGAGGAACTCGCTGAGCACACACTTAATGTGGATCCTAAGTATAAACCGTGAAACAGTTCCTCCGCCGGTTTAACGAAGAAAGGCGCAGCCATTGGAGAGGAAGTGGCCAGGCTTTTGGCAGCTGGCTTTATCATTGAAGTCTTTCATCCGGAGTGGCTTGCTAATCCGGTGCTGGTCCTTAAGAAAACGGCACTTGGCGATGTGTGGATTACACGATCTTAACAAGGCTCGCCCGGCGGATCCTTTGCCCTCCCCGCATTGATCAGATTATTGATGCCACAGCAGCTGTGAGCGCTTATGTTTTTGGATGCGCACTGGATATCATCGATCAAAATGGCGGTTAGGACCAGGAGAAAACAACATTTATCACTCCCTTTGGAGCCTTCGCTATGTATCTATGCCTTTCGGCTCAAGAGCGCCTGTGCTACTTATCGCGGTGTGTAATTGCTCGTGCATACAGATTGGCGCAATGTGCATGCTTACGTGGATGATATTGTGGTGAAATCAAGATGTAGGAGACACCGATGGATGACTTGAAGGAAACCTTTGACAACTTGCGCTTACAAGATGATGCTTAATCCGCCCAAGTGCATCTTTGGTGTTCCGGCAAGTTATTGGGGTTCTGGTATCTAACAGAGGAATTGAGGCTAATCCGAGAAAATTAAAGCTAGTACTTCCTTGGCTAAACCAAAGTGTATCAACGATGTTCAGCGCTTACGGCGAATCGCTGCATTGAGCGGTTCATCACCGCCCGAGAAAAGGCCATCCCTTATACCAGATGCCGAGGAAAATGATAATTTCGCTCGAGTCCGCACGACGAAGCATTTGAGGACTTAAAGCGCAATTGGCAAACCTGTTGTTCTTGCGGCTCCGTTGACAAGGAGCCATTGTGGTTATATGTGGCAGCCAATGCTCGAGCAAGAAGCGTGGCTATTGTGGTGGAGCGCAAGGAGGCAGCAAGGAATATCGGTTCAGCGGCCGGTTTATTATATCGATGAGGTGCTTATTGAGTCCAAGCAAAGGTATCCGCATTGGCGAAGCTAGTCTATGGTGTTTTCATGGCCACCGGAAATTGAAGCAAGATTTCCAAGGGCACCCTATCACGCTTGTCGGCTCAGCTCCTTTGGGTGATATCATGAACCGGAGGCGATCGTCGGATTGCCAAATGGGCCATAGAGCTTGGGCGCATGGACTAAAGTATATACCACGGACAGCGTGAAGTCTCAAGCACTTGTTGATTTCATTAATGATTGGACGGAGTTACAAGCACCAGAGGAGAAGCCGATCACACGTATTGACTATTCATTTCGATGGATCCGAGCAATTGAAGTCTCGGGCGGAGTCGTTTAACTTCCCGTGAGGTGATAAGTTTTGTTATGTTCTCCGCTTAATGTTCCCTTGTACTAATAATGCAGCTGAGTACGAAGCCTTGCTCCATGGTCTCCGGATGGCTAAAGAGATGAACTTAAGCCGGGTTAAGTGCTTTGGTGACTCGGACCTGGTGGCTCAGCAAGTATCTGGCACTTGGGATTCCAAGGACCCGCTTATGGCCGCATATCGTCAAGAAGTGGATAATATTGCGGGTTGCTTCAAGGGTTATCAAGTGGATCATGTGGATCGCCGGAAGAATGAAGTGGCGGACGCTTTAAGCCGGTTGGGTTCTCAGCGTAAACCGGTCCCGCCTAATGTCTTTTTGGACGTGTTGCACAACCCGTCAGTCCAGCTCCCAGGTGAAGCGGATTTGGCTATTCCTGATCCGGAAGCCCAATTGGTGGCAGCACTACATGCTATTCCGGATATGTCTCCAGTTCAACATCCCATTTTCCTTTATTCAAAGCGGAAACATCTTCTTTTACAGTGTGGCTGGTTAAAGTTGCGGGATTCCCCGGTTCAGAACGGCCCATACCAGTTATCACAACATCATCATCTTTGGACTCAACAGACTGTGTAGGCACGGCCGTTTTGTCAGCAGGACTGTGGGATTTATCAAACCGGACGGTGCTGGCAGGTGGATCGGCAGAGATTGAAGTGTTAACAGGCCTCTCTTCGGGAATAACAGTATCTTGTAGCGGAGGATCATTGGGAATGTCTTCAGAGGCAAAATTTCCAAGATCTGATGCTCTCTCATGATCTGAGGCGGCATCTTCCTCAGTCGTTTTATCCAAATGGGCCTTCTTGCTGGGTCTCGGTTTGGTTCTAAGAGACAAGGAGTCAGAGAAAAGCATAAACTATTACACAATATATTAGAAGCATATGGCCGGTTTGGCTTACCCGACGGCTATCTTCAATGGTGGTAGCTGAGTGGCCGATGATTCACCAGAGGATGAATGGGAAGTAACCTGATAATCGGAGTCGGACGGATTAAGAGGTTGACGGAAGAAACCCGCTTTAGAATTTAAAGCAATAAAAAGGTCGGAGACCTCGGAGCGGCGCTTTCGAACCGGGCTGTTTGGTAAACCGGCAGAGGTAACTACCTGACCACTGTGCCGGGTTGTGCGGCGAGCTTCATGTTGCTGCGTCTCCATAAGAAATTTGGGATCCAAATAAGCAAGAGGGTGAGAAAAATTAACTTTCCGGTTTGCCTGGCGAAATTTTGGTAAAGGCAAATTTGCTGAATCGGAAGAGAGAATAGTTACCTCAATGAATCTGCATTGCTGGCCTCGGCGTCGTCTCCCGACAAGCATCATCATCAATAAGGCGTGTAATAAGCAAGCCAAGAGAATCAAGTTCTACCTCAAGATCCGGATTACCCACATCATCGTCAACGGCTGGGTCAGATGAAGCAGTGGTCTTTCTCTTATGGGCTGATTTCTTGACAACTTTGGTTTTGGGCCGGGTTGGCCGTCCTGCTTTCTCCGCTTTATCTTGTGAAAGTTTCTTGCTCCAAAATGGATTATCACCCTGGATCAGAAATAATTAAATGTTGGATACATGAAGCAGTAACAGGTTTAATGATGGAACAACTAGAAACTTACCGCAGGCGGTGTGTTGGTGGTGCAGTAAGGAGCTAGACCGGTTTGAGCACAGAGGTGCTCCGGTTCATTCAACATCTTTTTTACCGAGTCTGTAACTTCATCATCAGAGAGTTGGAGTTTGGTGTGTCGGAGTGGGTCGTCGACATTATCAGTGTACTGGCACATCAAACCGGAGTGCCGGCTCAGAGGCAGTATGCCCCATGATAACCAGCAGCGTGCAAGGTCTATTCCCGTCAAACCGTTAGCCATAAAAGCTCGGAGCTTGGACAGTTGCGGAGCATATTTGCTTCTATCTTTGGCGCTCAATCTTTGTGGAAACGGATGGGTGTTGCTTAGCCACTCTGGACGAAGGCCAGGTAAGGGATTTTCCCCTTCAGGAGAAGTATCTTTGCAATAAAACCAAGTCGCATTCCACTCCTTGGGGTGAGTATGGAGTTTGACGTGGGGATAGGTGATCTCCTTCCTCTTTTGAATAGCCATGCCACCCAATTCAGTATTGGGACCGTCGGTGAATTCAGTGTGACGGTTTAGATGGAAGAGGTCTCTAAACAGTTCAACAGAAGGTTCCTCTTGAAGATATACTTCAGATAGTACTTGAAAGTGGCATAAATTGGTAACGGAGTTGGGGCCAATGTCCTGGGGACGGAGCTGAAAATTGGCTAATACGTCCCGGTAAAATTTTGAACCGGGCGGTTTGAAGCCCCGGGCCAGGTGATCTGCGAAGACCACAACTTCTCCTTCCTGGGGTGTGGGAGGACATTCCTCTCCAGGGACCCTCCAGTGGACTGTATCTTTGTCATCTAAAGCGCCAATCGAGACTAGATCATTCAGCTGTGCCTCGGTGATGCGGGAAGGAACCCAGTTGCATTCATACACTTGTTTGGCCATGACGGGATCTACAAGGAATAATTGATCCGGTTCAAGAGCATGCTTGATACAAGGTGTTGATCTAAGTTATGATAAACCGGGGGCAGTATCTATAAACCGGTTGCCTGTGATATGGTATCAGGCGGATTCTGGCGGTTCAACAAGGGGACTAATGATATATATGTGCCGGTTTAGCAGTATTTTCCTATGGTGAGTTAAACCGCCTAATCTAGGTTTTGGAAGCAATTGAAGCCATGGACAGTTAGTATGCAAAAACAAGTTTCACAAGATCCTATTATAGCTGTGGATCAAATGCAGGCTTACAGAAAACAGAAAATATTTCACGGAACTAAGGCAGAAACGGAAGTGGACTATGGAGCAGATATATATGCAGAAGATCCATGGGTTTAAGATGAAAAAATACAGCGGATGCACAGGGATCGCTATTAATACAGTACAGGTTCACGGTGTTGTTCAAAGTTAAAAGAACAGACAGGAACGCGTGAAGAACACAGTATGAAGCTGGAACCCTAAAAACAGATCTAAGTCAAGAAGGGGAAGAAGCTTACCGGGAACGGAGAAGACACGGAAAGAGGCCGCAATGTTACGAATGCGTTCGAGGTTGATGCAATGACCACGACGAGGCGGAAGTCGATTTACGATGGCGGAGCTCCAAGAACAGCGGCGCGAGGAAGACGAAGAAGAGGAGACGAAGGGAAGACAAAAATGACCCTTCGGTCCTATTTATAAGGCAGCCAAGCTAGGTCAAGTGCGTGGATCCAGGAACAGCTATTAAAAGAGGGCGTTATAAATGATAAATTTCAGGATGACGTCATGCCGGTTTACAGTAACCAGAAGTGATGACGACATGGCGGTTTACCAGTCATTAGAAGATGTCCAAGATACAAGCTTTGTGAAGGATTGACATGAACCAGTTCAAATCAATCTGGGGCCTAATGTTGGGGATATTACCACTAGGTGTAAACCGGCCAGCTGGGGCCGGGTTAGCTTTGTTAGTGGTATAAGCAGAGAAAGGCCCAAGGCCTATAGTCGGTTTAGAACTTGTAGCCGTAAACCGGCCTGATGTATACTTGTATTGTAAGTTAGGAATAGAGAGATAACAACCGGGATACGAGTATGAACCGGTTGGGACTCTATGAACCGACGGGCGTCACTCGTGTATATAAGGGGACGACCCGGCGACGGTTCAAGGACAGACAACCACAACTCGAGCCTAGGCGAAGCTTGTTTGCTCCCTAGCCATCGAGACCAACTCAATTCCATCACAACTAGACGTAGGATTTTACCTTCATCGAAGGGGCCGAACTAGTATAAAACCCTTGTGTCTCTGTGTCCGCTTTAACCCCTTCAAGTAAACCCGTAGCGATGGCTCCACGACTAAGTCCTTTCACTAGGACATCTGCCGTGACAAATCCACGACAGGTAATATCCCCAACATTAGGCCCCAGATTGATTTGAACTGGTTCATGTCAATCCTTCATAAAGCTTGTATCTTGGACATCTTCTAGTAACTGGTAAACCGCCGTGTCGTCACTACTTCTGGTTACTGTAAACCGGCATGATATCATCTTATCATTTATAACGCCTTCTTTAAATGGCAGTCCCTGGATCCGCACGCTTGACCTAGCCCTGTCGCTGTATAAATAGGACCGAAGGGTCATTTCTTTCTTTTCCCTTCATCCTCTCTCCTTTGTCTACCTCGCGCCGCTGGTCTCGGAGCTCTGCCACCGTCGTCGACTTCCGCCTCGTCCTAGGCCGCTGCATCAACCTGATCGTACCAGAGCATTGCGGCCTCTTTCCGCGTCTTCTCCGTTCTCGGTAAGCTTCCTCCCTTTCTTGACCTAGATCTGTTCTTTAGGGTTCCAGTTCCGTGCTGCGTTCTTCGCATGTTCATATCTGTTACTTTGATTTTTAATGAATCCGTGAACCTGTGCTGCTTTTAACAGTGATCCTTGCGCATCCGCTGTAGTCTTCTCATCTAAGCTCACAGATCTTCTGCATATACCTGCTCCATAGCTCACTTCTGTTTTTGCCTTACTCGAAATTTTTTCTGTTTTCTGTAAGCTCACGTTTGATCCGCAGCCATAATAGGATGTTGTGAAACCTGTTTCGGCATACTAATTATCCATAGCTTCAATCGCTTCCAAAGCCTAGATTAGGCGGTTTAACTTACCACAGGAAAAGACTGCTAAACCGGCACATATATATCATTAGTCCCCTTGTTGAACCGCAAGAATCCACCTGATATCATATCACCGGAAACTGGTTTATAGACACTGCCTCCGGTTTATCATAACTCAGATCAACACCTTGTATCAAGCATGCTCTTGAACCGGATCAATTATTTCTTGTAGATCTTATCATGGCAAACAAGTGTATGAATGCAACTGGGTTCCTTCTCGCGTCACCGAATCACAGCTGAATGATCTAGTCTTGATTGGCGCTTTAGATGACAAAAATACAGTCCACTGGAGGGTCCCTGGAGAGGAATGTCCTCCCACACCCCGTGAAGGAGAAGTTGTGGTTTCGCAGATCACCGCCCGGGCTTCAAACCGCCTGTTCAAAATTTTACCGGACGTGTTAGCTAATTTTCAGCTCGGCCCCTGTGACATTGGCCCCAACTCCGTCACCAATTTATGCCACTTTCAAGTACTATCTGAAGTATATCTTCAAGAGGAACCTTCTATTGAACTGTTCAGAGACCTCTTCCATCTAAACCGTCGCACTGAATTCACCGACGGCCCCAATACTGAATTGGGTGGCATGGCTATTCAAAAGAGGAAGGAGATCACCGATCCCCACGTCAAACTCCATACTCACCCCAAGGAGTGGAATGCGACTTGGTTTTATTGCAAAGATACTTCTCCTGAAGATGAAAATCCCTTACCTGGCTTTCATCTAGAACGGCTAAGCAACACCCATCCGTTTCCACAAAGACCGAAAAGCCAAAGATAGAAGCAAATATGCCCCGCGAATCTGCCCAAGCTCCGAGCTTTTATGGCTAACGGTTTGACGGAATAGACCTTGCACGCTGGTTATCATGGGTATATCGCCTCGAGCCAAGCGCCCGGTTTGATGTGCCAAGATATCGACAAAGGTTCACAACCCACTCCGACACACCAAAATTCAACTCTCCGATGATGACGTTATGACTCGGTAAAAAAGATGTCGAATGAACCGGAGCACCTCGTGCTCAAACCGTCTACTCTCTTATCGCACCACCAACAAACCGCCATGTAAGTTTCTAGGTGTTCCATCATAAAACCTGGTATCGCTTCATGTGTTTAACATTTAATTATTTTCGATCCAGGTGATAATCCGCTTTGGAGCAAGAAACTTTCACAAGATAAAGCGGAGAAAGGTGGCGCCAACCCGCCCAAGACCAAAGTTGTCAAGAAACCAGCCCATAAGAGAAAGACCATCGCTTCATCCGACCCGCCATTGACGGCGATGTGGGTAATCCGGATCTTGAGGTAGAACTTGATTCTCTTGGCTTTTTTTACACGCCTTATTGATGATGATGCTTGTCGACGACGCCGAGGCCAGAATGCAGGATTCGCCGAGGTAACTATTCTCTTCCGATTCAGCAAATTTGCCTTTGCCAAAATTTCGCCAGCAAACCGAAAGTTAATTTTTCTCACCTCTTGCTTATTTGGATCCCAAATTTCTTATGAAGACGCAGCAACATGAAGCTCGCCGCACAACCCGCATGTTGGTCGTAGTTACCTCTACCGGTTTACCAAACAGCCCGGTTCGAAGTGCCGCCCGAGGTCTCCGACCTTTTTATTGCTTTAAATTTAAAGCGGTTTCTTCCACAACCTCTTAATCCGTCCGACCGATTATCGGTCACTTCCCATTCATCCTCCGTGAGTCATCGCCACTCAGCTACCACCATTGAAGATAGCCGCCGGGTAAGCCAAACTGACCATATGCTTCTAATGTATTGTGTAATGGTTTTATGCTTTTTCCCTGACTCTTTGTCTCTTAGAACCAAACCGAAACCCAGCAAGAAGGCCCGCTTGGATAAAACGGCTGAAGAAGGTGCCTCCTCCGATCATGAGAGAGCACCAGATCTTGAAAATTTCGCCTCTGAAGACATTCCCAATGATCCTCCGCTACAAGATGCTGTTATTCCCGAAGAGAGGCCTGTTAACACTTCAATCTCTGCCGATCCACCTGCCAGCACCGTCCGGTTTGATAAATCCCAGTCCTGATAACAAAACGGCCGTGCCCACACAATCCGTCGAGTCCAAAGATGATGACGTTGTGATTACCGGTATGGGCCGCTCAACCGGGAATCTCGCAACCTTAACCAGCACACTCGTGAAAGAAGATTTTTCCGCTTTGAATAAAGGAAAATGGGATGTTGAACTGGAGACATATGCTGCTCTAAGCGCCCAAGACCTTCATTCTGGCTATTTAAACCGGCTTTATACTAGCCGTGACTATGAAGCTGGCCTGGTCAAGTTAATGAGGGACAAGTTTAAGGTAACCCACACCTTTGCTTACTGCCAGTATATCAGTCCTTGTAGCCCCTAAGGGCCGGTTTGTAATCTTGATCAAACCGGGACTTGACTATATTCCTTAACAACTTTGAAATCCACCTAGATCAAATAGCCATTAGCCCCCAAGTGCCAAGTTGAATACTTGTATTGAGCTTGGGACTTTGCCATCTAGTAGTAACATAAAAATCGAAGGTGCATTAGCCCCCAAGTGTCAAGCATATAACTTTGTTGTGTGGTTGAGACTTTGACTTTCTTGAACTGCTTGTTGAAAATACTGTCTGTATGCAGGCTGAGGTGAAAATCAAGGAGGACCGGATTGCCGATTTACAAGAGGCGTTGAAACCCAAAGAGTCAAACAGAGAAGGCCAAGAAAGAATTAACCAGTACCTTGAACGCCACTGAACAATTGAAGGAAGGCTTCAAGAAAGAATAGGCTGATTGGGCCACTGAGAAGGCCAATTTAATCAAACGAGCAGAAAATGCTGAAGCTGCCCTTAAACCGGTGGTAGATGATCTGACAGCCGTAAAGCGGCAAGTACACTCCATGACCGCTGCAATCTTTGGTAAGCTCCTTTGAACAGTTGTGATGTTTTGAACCTGCTGTAGTATAAATCCGGTTTGAGACTAACTCTTTATTGTTGTAGGCACACGCATTGGGCACTTAGGAAACGATGTGCGGAAGAAGCTGAAGGCTGTCTACACTTTAGTAGAACAGCTATATACCGGAGCCCAGCATATCATCACCACAGCCTCACATAATAACCCTGCACCTTCCTTAATCCAAGATACTCTGAACCGGTTGTCCATGCTTCCTGCCCGGATTGAAGAGGTGAAAAAATCTGCTGCTCGAACCGGAGCTATTAATGCTTTGATCCGAGCCAAGGCATGGGTACCAGATTTTGACCCTGTGGAAGCAGCTCAAGGTTACCCCAGTGTGAAAGAAGATGGTTCTGATTTCAATGAAGAGGATTTACGGGCAATAAACCGTGCAGTGCGCCCGCTGGCTTGTCAGCTGGCCGAAGAAGCAGATTTGGAGCATTATCAAGCACAATACAATGACCGAACAAGCGAGTGCCCCGCCTAACTTTTGAAGCGGAAAATCTGATCCCTCCAATCCGTAAGCATACTTACGCTCCTGATATTGAACCGTCTTCCCTGATCCACGAAGAGGCTGTTTTCCAAGCGCTAATGGGAATCGGCTGGACCACTATTGATTTCCAGCCAATGGGTAGAGACGAGGAGGCTGAAGCGGCGGAGGATGAAGAGCAGGCTTGAACCGGAGGCCGGTTTAAATATCTGTCGTTGGCGGTTGCCCAAAGAACAATGAACTTACTTGGGCACCATGTTGCCTTGTAATAACTTTAGTTAATACTTCCGTTTTGAATATGCCTTCATGCATAAGTGGTGAAACTTGTGCTTGATTCGTACTTCCTGCAACCATAAAAATTTGTACCTCGGTGGCGGTGATACCGCCAGCCGGTTTATGATATTGAATATATGTATCAGAAATCCAACAAATGTGTGATACCAATACCTGCCATGTCTGGGCATGAAGCTGGCGTAGCCAAACTGAAAGCGAAGGCCTTAGAAACCATTATCGTCGGTAAAGCAGGGAGAAAACAACTCCCATATAAACCGTGCTGAATCAGCACAAGCCCCCTTGTTATTCAATGACGATAACAAGAAAAAAGGTAAACCGGGCAGATAAACTCCGGAGTAAGATTTAACCGTGTTCTGTTAATTTGTAATTGACAGTTGAACCGGATGAAAACATTGTCGGTTTAAAAAACGCAACAAAAATCGAATACCAATTATGAAAAAATATGGAAACAGAGGCAACAACTTTGTGCAAAAGAAAAGCTTTACTGAGCTGGTCAGATGGCGTTACCATGGTCAGACGCAACCAAGCTCCCCGAAGTCGTAGCGATGGTGCCAGTCGGCCAGGTCCCCAAAAGACTCGTGGCATTACGCCGGCCAAGTGGCATGACATTGGTTCGGGTTCGACCAAGCCCCCAAATGACACTGGCCTGTAGGCCGACCAAGAGGCGTGACCGGTTCAGACTTGACCGTGTCCCCAAATGATCTGGTGGCTTTCGCCGATCAAGAGGTGTTGCATTGGTTCGGACACGACCAAGCCCCCAAGTGATAAAAAACAAATGTCAAGGGGTAAACCGGAGGCCGCTTTAAAAATAGAATCACTCCATGTAACCACGCATGATGAGAAAGACAGAGACCCCACTTTAGCTGAGGCTCCGGTTTTATTATATCGAAGATAATATATACATTGTCATGATATGTACATAAATAGAGCCGATGGCTCAAGTGTAGTAAGGCCGAAGATGAGCTATGTTCCATGGCCTGTTGGTCTCCTCCTCTGACATGCGTGAGTCTTGATGCTCTCGAATATCAATCAGATAGTATGACCCGTTGTGCAGATTCTTGCTGACCACAAAAGGTCCTTCCCAAGGTGGGGATAATTTGTGCATATCTGTCTGGTCTTGGATGAGCCGAAGCACCAAATCTCCTTCTCGAAAGGTTCTGGTTCTAACCCGGCGACTGTGATAATGATGAAGATCTTGCTGGTAAATCGCCGACCGAGCAGTTGCCATATCACGCTCCTCATCCAATAGGTCCAAAGCGTCTTGCCGTGCCGTCTCGTTGTCCGCTTCAACATAAGCCGCCACACGAGGCGAATCGTGCCGGATATCGCCGGGAGAAGCGCCTCTGCCCGTAGACCATGAAGAACGGTGTATATCCAGTAGACCGGTTTGGCGTAGTATTGATACTCCATAGCACCGATGGTAGCTCTTCAACCCAGCACCCTGGTGTTCTCTGTAATGGGACCATAAGCCGGGGTTTGATGCCTCGTAAGATCTCTTGATTAGCTCGTTCTGCCTGTCCGTTGGACTGGGGGTGAGCTACTGACGACACGTCAAGCCGGATGTGCTCACATTCACAGAACTCTTTCATAGCACCCTTGGATAAATTAGTACCATTGTCGAGAATGATCTTTGTGTGGAAAGCCAAACCGGAAGATCACCTTTTGATGAACTGCACCGTTGTTGCTGCATCACACTTGGCCGACGAGCTCGCTTAAACCCACTTGGTAAATTTGTCTACTGCCACCAAAAGGTGGGTCTTCTTATCCTTGGATCGTTTAAAGGGTCCAACCATATCCAGCCCCCAAGTTGCAAACGGCCACGTTATTGGGATCATCCTCAACTTTTGTGCCGGTACATGAGCACGCCTTGAAAATTTCTGACATCCTTCACACCGTTTAACCAAGTCCTCCGCATCAGCGTGTGCTGTCAACCAGTAAAATCCGTGACGGAACGCCTTTGCCACCAGAGACTTTGAACCGCCGTGATGTCCACAATCCCCTTCATGGATGTCTCCTAAGATTTCACAGCCTTCCTCAGGAGAAACACAATGTTGAAATGCCCCTGATACACTGCAATGATGCAACTCACCATTAAGAATCATCATGGACTTGGAGCGCCGGATTATCTGTCTGGCCAGAATCTCATCTTCTGGCAATTCGAGTCATATACGCAAGAAAAGGAACCATCCAATCCGGAATAGCATGTAGTGCTGCCACTAATTGGGCCTCCGGATCAGGAATAGCCAAATCCGCTTCACCTGGGAGCTAGACTGACGGGTTGTGTAATACGTCCAAAAAGACATTAGGCGGGACCGGTTTACGCTGAGAACCCAACCGGCTTAAAGCATCCGCCGCTTCATTCTTCCGGCGATCCACATGATCCACTTGATAACCCTTGAAGCAACCCGCAATATTATCCACTTTCCGACGATATGCAGCCATAAGCGGGTCCTTAGAATCCCAAGTGCCAGACACTTGCTGAGCCACCAGATCCGAGTCACCAAAGCACTTGACCCGGCTTAAGTTCATCTCCTTAGCCATCCGGAGACCATGGAGCAAGGCTTCGTACTCAGCTGCATTATTAGTACAAGGGAACATTAAGCGGAGAACATAACAAAACTTATCACCTCGCGGGGAAGTTAAAACGACTCCAGCCCCCGAGCCTTCCAACTGCCTGGATCCATCGAAATGAATAGTCCAGTACGTGTGATCCGGCTTCTCCTCTGGTGCTTGTAACTTGGTCCAATCATTAATGAAATCAACAAGTGCTTGAGACTTCACCGCTGTCCGTGGTATATACTTTAGTCCATGCGGCCCAAGCTCTATGGCCCATTTGGCAATCCGCCGATCGCTTCCGGTTCGTATGATATCACCCAAAGGAGCTGAATCGACCATCGTGACGGGTGCCCTTGGAAATCTTGCTTCAATTTCCGATCGCCATGAAAACACCATAGACTAGCTTCGCCAATGCGGATACCTTTGCTTGGACTCAATAAGCACCTCGGTGATATAATAAACCGCCGCTAAACCGGATATTCCTTGCTCGCCTCTTGCGTTCCACCACAATAGCCACGCTTAATCGCTCAAGCATTAGCCGCAACATATAACAACAAATGCTCCTTGTCAACCGGAGCCGCAAGAACAAGCGGATTGGCCAATTGCCGCTTTAAGTCCTCAAATGCTTCATCAGCACCGGACTCGAGCGAAATTAATTATCTTCCTCAAAGCATTCGGTATAAGGGATGGCTTTTCTCCGAGGCGGTGATAAACCGGCTCAAGCAGCGATTCGGCACCAAACGCTGAACATCATTGATACACCGGTTTAGCCAAGGAAGTAATAGCTTTAATTTTCTCCGGATTAGCCTCAATTCCTCTGTTAGATACCAGGAACCCCAATAACTTGCCTGCCGGAACACCAAAGACGCACTTGGCCGGATTAAGCATCATCTTGTAAATGCGCAAGTTGTCAAAGGTTTCCTTCAAATCATCCACCAGTGTCTCCTTTTGTCTTGATTTCACTACAATATCATCCACATAAGCATGCACATTGCGACCGATCTATGTATGCAGGCAATTCTGGACATACCGCTGATAAGTAGCCTGGGCACTCTTGAGCCCGAAAGGCATAGATACATAGCAGAAGGCTCCAAAGGGAGTGATAAACGCTGTTTTCTCCTAGTCCTTAACCGCCATTTTGATCTGATGATATCCAGAGTATGCATCCAAAAAACTTAAACGCTCATAGCCTGCTGTGGCATCAATAATCTGATCAATGCGGGGGAGGGCAAAAGGATCATTGGACAGGCCTTGTTAAGATCATGTAATCCACACACATACGCCAAGTGCCGTTTTTCTTAAGGACCAGCACCGGATTAGCAAGCCACTCTGGATGAAATACTTCAATGATAAAGCCAGCTGCCAAAAGCCTGGCCACTTCCTCTCCAATGGCTTTGCGCCTTTCTTTGTTAAACCGCGGAGGAACTGTTTCACCGGTTTATACTTAGGATCCACATTAAGTGTGTGCTCGTGAGTTCCTCGGTACACCGGCATGTCGATGGCTTCCATGCAAAGATATCCCGATTCTCACGGATGAACTCGATGAGCGCGCTTTCCTATTTAGGATCCAGATTGGCATTGACAGTGAACTGCTTGGACGAATCGCCTGGCACGAAGTCAACAAGTTTGGTCTCAGCTGCCGATTTAAACTTCAGATCTGATTCATGCTCTGTAGTTGGTTTCTTTAAAGGGGTCATATCTGCCGGATCAACGTTGTCCTTATAGAACTTCAACTCCTCCGTGGCACAAACCGCCTCTGCATAAGCTGCATCACCTTCCTCACATTCCAAAGCAACCCGGCGGCTTCCATGCACCGTTATCGTTCCCTTGTAACCCGGCATTTTGAGCTGCAAGTAGATATAACAAGGTCGTGCCATGAACTTAGCATAAGCCGACCGCCCAAACAAGGCGTGATATGGACTCCGGATCTTCACTACGTCAAATGTTAGTTTTTCAGATCGGGAATCGTGCTCGTCTCCAAAAGCCACATCCAGGGCTATCTTACCAACAGGATAAGCAGATTTGCCTGGTACTACGCCATGGAACACTGTATTGGACGGTCTGAGATCCTTGTCTGTTAGACCCATGCGACGGATAGTTTCATAGTATAGTATATTAATACTACTTCCTCCATCCATGAGAACCTTAGTGAACTTATAACCCCCCACCTGAGGGTCTACCACTAATGCTAGCTGGCCCGGATTATCAACCCGGGGGGGATGGTCCTCTCTGCTCCACACGATAGGCTGCTCCGACCAGCGTAAATAACGTGGCAAGGCGGTTCAACAGAGTTCACCGCCGCCAGAAGCTTTTGTCGCGCTTATCCAAGCTAGTTGTGAAAACATGATATCGCCCATTGTTCAACTGCTTTGGTTGGCTCGATAACCCGATCGCCTTTGTTGCCGCTGGCCGCTCGATTATTCTGATTATTGTGACCGCTCGATTGAGACTGAACCGAAGCTCCATCGTGACCCGGCCCGTGGAAACCGGATCTGAACCGACACGACCCTGGTCATACCGGAAAGCATTAGAGTTTTGAACTCCTGCATAATATAACAATCTTTCCAGAGATGGTTAGTGGCGACTCTTCGTCCGTGCTTGGGGCAAGGTTGATTCAACAAGTAATTCAAACGGCTCGCATTAGGATTTGGACCCGATTCGCTTTGCCTCTGCGCCGCTGCCTCATCTGTCGTGCATTAGTATTGGCCACGAAATCCATGTTGCCATCCGCTGGCGCTTGCCTCCGTTCCATGACCCGCCGGTTTGTACTGTTGCCCCTTGAGTTGGCATTCTTCTTTCCTTCCTGCTTCATCATCATCAGCCTCGGGATCCTTGGTCTGTCCGAATCAGCATATTTCACCAAAGCGCCATGAGGGTTCCCATGTCGTTCAGAACCGCTTCATGCGCCCCAATTTCAATTTTAAAGGCTCAAACCGGGTTGCCTTCTAAGGTTAAGATTGCGAGTCGGCGTTGATCTGTCGAGGAGTGCAAAATCTCAAACACGGCGTATCTAAGGTCGTTGACTCCCTTCCTCCCGAACACAAGCCGCTAGGTCTACTATGGACTTGGGCTGCTTACATGTATCCTTGAAATTTGGATAAACGGGCCCGTGGCGGGCCCATGAGCTGATAGAGTTGGGCGGTAGGCTCTTCAACCAAGTCTGAGCCGTGCCTTCAAGCATCATGGTGAAGTATTTTGCACACGCGGTTTCATCCACATCTAGCATCTCCATGGCCATCTCATAACTCTCAACCCACGCTTCAGGGGACAGATCGGCGGTTTAATTCGGCACCTTGCGTGGACCCTTAAAGTCTTTAGGCAGGCATACATTGCGTAAAGCGGGGATCAAACAGGGCAGCCCTAAGGCGGATGCGACTCCTGGTCCGGCGAAGGTGGTAGGGCGAACCGGTGTATGTTGACCCGCGTCATCCTGCACTGCTAATTCGGCCTCCCTTCGTGCCCGGGCCTGATCCACCACCTCCTGAGCATCACGAATACCACTCGTCAGGTTATTGCCACGGGCCGCTTCACGGTCCCGCGCGTTGCTTGATATGGCCGGTTCATCCACGCGCCTGCTATAGCTCCGGCTTGGACGGGGCGTAGAATGAATCCGATCACGGCTATATGAATATGCTTCCTGTTGAATCAGTGCAGTCCGGAGAAGCTCCTTAACCCGGCGCGTCTCTACTGCTTGCGGGGAATCTCCTTCGACCGGGATAGCCTCCAATCGTGCGGCGGCTGCAACAAGGTTGTCCATAGGATTAGAATAATGACCTGGGGGTGTCTGAACCGGTGGAGGAACCACCATGTTCTGCTGAGGAGGCTCCATCAGGCGCGGTTGGACCGTCGCTCCTGGTCCCGGTACCTCAATCCGGTTTGCCTCCGGTCTTTGGGGCGGATTCTGGGTCCAGCTCACGGGTCCGAAGAGATTTACGGGATCAAACCCTAATGGTAGGCGTGATCTATACTTCGCTTCAACACCTCCTGCGGCCTTTTCTGGTCAAGCATGAGTTTGTAAGCTGGGCGTCAGAGCGCCCGCTCTGCAGCCATCCGCTCCTTTTTCGCCGCTAGATCCGCTTTGGCTTGCGTGATCTGCTCTTTCACCTTCGCAATTTCTGCATTATGAGCCTCCTGATCCGCCGGGTTGTCCTCTGCCATAAGCGCAGCTAGTGTGTCAAACAGATCTGATAGAACTTGAACCGGCGGGCGCACCGGGCCTCCTGCCCCTGCTGCCACTGCCGCCGCTGATCCGAAAAGCATCGCTGCAGCAGTTGAGGAGTGGTTCGCTGCCTGCGTACCGACCATGAATATTCTGACCCAGTTGATCTGGCTTGGGGGTCCGGAATACTGTCGCCATCGGAACAGCCCCTGATCATATCGTCCTGCAACTGTTACAATGACTCAGTCTCTCCTGTTGAAGATTCGTCGCCGGAATAGACGACGGTCTCACTACCGTGTTCTGAACCGTCCTCACATCCTCCATGGACGACCCCAACGAAGACACGCTTCATGGCCGGTTTAACCTGGGTGGGTCGCGCACGCTGAGCCATATCGACGAGGTCGGTGCAGATGTCCGGCTCAAGCCCAGGCTCCCCGATCTTGCCGATGAAAACGTGTATGCCACCAAAGGGGACCCGGTACCGTACTCAATTGAATCGGCCTCGGGACCCCATCCGGCGTCGTCGATGTAGATCCGGCTGCGGCGACTCTTGGTCATCCGGCCCACGATGTAGCCTTCGAGTCCTTTGAGCTTGCCCTCCAAGATCGTCAAACCATTGTGCGATAGCCCCACGGTGGGCGCCAACTGTCGTGGATTTGTCACGGCAGATGTCCTAGTGAAAGGATTTGTCACGCAAGATAAGTGTGAGTGCTATGGATGGCGTTCTCGTAGGGAGACGGGAGCCGATGCATAGTGGTGTATTGATATGGTGAATATGTGGACTCGTGTGCGCCACCCCAAAAGAGTTACTTGCAGTCGTAGTTCAGGATAGCCACCGAGTCAAAGCTGGCTTGCTGCAGTTAAACTCCACCACCCCCTTGGTTGATAATGATGCATATGTAGTTAGTTCTGATGTAAGTCTTGCTGGGTACATTTGTACTCACGTTTGCCTATTTTATGTTTTTGCAGAGAGAATTTAGTCTCACTAGTAGTTCCACGTGACCTTCGACGGTTAGCTTGTTACCTCAGCTACGATCTTGTGCCCTCGGCAGGATCTGGTAGTTAGTCAGGCTTCTCAGCCTTTTTCATTTGTAGTTGTCTGTACTCAGACATGTTAAGCTTCTGCATGTGCTTTGACTTATATGCTCTGAATGTTGGGTCATGAGACCCATGTTTGTAATATCTCGCTCCTCGGAGCCTATTGAATAAATACTTGAGTCGTAGAGTCATGTTGTGATGCCATGTTGTATTTGGACATATCGAGCATATTGTGTGTATGTTATTGAAATGCTTGGTATGTGTGGGATCTGACTATCTAGTTGTTTATCCTTAGTAGCCTCTCTTACCGGGAAATGTCTCCTAGTGTTTCCACCGAGCCATGGTAGCTTGCTACTGCTCCGGAACACTTAGGCTGGCCGGCATGTGTCCTTCTTCGTTCTGTGTCTCATCCTTCGGGAAATGTCGCGATGAATACCGGAGTCTGTTAGCCCGCTACAGCCGGTTCACCGAGTCTGCTAGCCCAGTGCTACAGCACGGATTCACTTTCGCGATGACCGACACGTTCGATCTTTGGGTCATGGATGCCTGTCCTGTAAGTTTGTGCCACTTTGGGTTTACGACTAGCCATGTCGGCCGAGCTCCTTATCATATGGATGCTAGCGACACTATCATATACGTGTGCCAAAAGGCATAAACGGTCCGGGCAAAGGTAAGGCGACACCGTGGGGATACCGTGCGTGAGGCCGCAAAGTGATATGAAGTGTTACATGCTAGATCAATGTGGCATTGAGTCGGGGTCCTGACAGCTTTGGTATCAGATCTTGACTGCCTGTAGGATTACCAAGCCAAACTGGTCGAAGTTGAGTCTAGAAATTCTTTAGTTATATAAGGGAATTGATTGTGGGATGGAACGTAAGGCTCCTTTTACTCCTTTACCTTATGCCCTTCTGATCTGAGTCATCTTATCTTTTCCTACGGGGTTAAGGAACTAGGCCTTCTCTTCTGTCTATCAGGATCACGTGTTACTAATCCGTAGACTTATAGGATTGTTGGTTTCAAGCCTCAGTTAAGTTCCTACTACTTCTGTGTGTTGTTAGTTGATCTCAGAACCTTGTTATTGTGATGTTGAGTGGTCATGCCACTATTTTGCAGAATGTCTCAAACCTTTTTGAGCATTTACAGCCGTTATCTTTGTCCGAGTTATCGAGTTTCTAAAAATCTGATGCATTTGCAAATCCTTCCTACCGTTTCAAAGTTCCTTTGTGCGGATTAACCACACTAAGCGGGAGTTGAGGTACTCTATTGCCTCGACGTATATGTTGGAGCTATTATTATGACCCTAGATGTCTAGAGTATCACCTAGTAATTTAGCCATGCTTTGTGTTCCCAGTGTGATGATTCTGGCCATCAATCTCGAAAGCATCCCGTGATGCCACTTAGTTAGTAGGCACTCTACTCCTGGGTTTCTGAACCCGAGACTCACACTACTTACTTCAGTGTTGATAGTATTTACTAATATCCTAAAGGAACTAGTAAATAAGCTGTCAGGACCCCGACTGAATGCCACATCGATCTAGCATGTAACACCTCATATCACTTTGTGGCCTCACACACGGTATCCCCACGGGTGTCGCGTTACCTTTGCCCGGGACCGTTTGCGCCTTTTGGCACACGTATATGATAGTGTCGCTAGCATCCATATGATAAGGAGCCCGGGCTGACATGGCTAGTCGTAAACCCAAAGTGGCACAAACTTACAGGGACAGGCATCCATGACTCAGCATCGAACGTGTCGGTCATCAGCGAGTGGATCCAGGCTGTAGCACTGGGCTAGCAGGACTCCGGTGAACCGGGCTGTAGCGGGCTAACAGGACTCCGGTATTCATCGCGTGACATTTCCCGAAGGATGCATACAGGAACGAAGAAGGACACATGCCGGCCAGCCTAAGTGTTCCGGAGCAGTAGCAAGCTACCATGGCTCGGTGGAAACACTAGGAGACATTTCCCGGTAAGAGAGGCTATTAAGGATAAACAACTAGATAGTCAGATCCCACACATACCAAGCATTTCAATAACATACACACAATATGCTCGATATGTGCAAATACAACATGGCATCACAACATGACTCTACGACTCAAGTATTTATTCAATAGGCTCCGAGGAGCGAGATATTACAAACATGGGTCTCATGACCCAACATTCAGAGCATACAAGTCAAAGCACATGCGGAAGCTTAACATGTCTGAGTACAGACAACTACAAATGAAAAAGGCTGAGAAGCCTGACTAACTACCAGATCCTGCCGAGGGCACAAGATCGTAGCTGAGGTAACAAGCTAACCGTCGAAGGTCACGCGGAACTACTAGTGAGACTGAATTCTCTCTGCAAAAACATAAAATAGGCAAACGTGAGTACAAATGTACCCAGCAAGACTTACATCAGAACTAACTACATATGCATCATTATCAACAAAGGGGGTGGTGGAGTTTAACTGCAGCAAGCCAGCTTTGACTCGGTGGCTATCCTGAACTATGACTGCAAGTAACTCTTTTGGGGTGGCGCACATGAGTCCACATATTCACCATATCAATACACCACTATGCATCGGCTCCCGTCTCCCTATGAGAACGCCATCCATAGCACTCACACTTATCTTGCGCATTTTAGAGTATCCACTTTCACTTGTCTATGAACTATGCAAGGGGTCCAAGTTTCCATATCCGAGGAATCCGGCTATTCGAATAGATAATGATAACCCTGCAGGGGTGTACTTCTTCACACACGCTCTCGCCACTTATCGCATACAGTACACGTCATGTACCTCGGCAACCTTCAAGCGGAAGCCGGGCGAGGGAGTCGGCCACGGCCTACCTAAACACTCAAGTCTCTCGTCCAGGTTTATCGCCTATTCGGGTTCCATCCGCAAGGAGATCCGGCCGGGGTGTCGCTCACGGCCCCAAACGATGTGAGCAGGGTTCCCAAGCCCACCATCTGGGTGCCACTTGGTACACCGTGCCACTGCACCTAGTCTGTCCCAAGCCCACCTGTACCGGGTGCCACTTGGTAGACTACTAGCACTACCTACAAACACCAGAAACTAGTTGCAACTCCTGGACAAAGAACAAGTTTGGTTAAGAAGCCGAGAGGGTCAATTAAGGATCCCAATGAGTGGTAGTAGCTGTTCATGGATCACAAACACAGAACTCAGTTCCTGAGGACGGCTGCAATGAGACAACCCACCATGTACTCCTACATGGCCTCTCACCGCTACCTTTACCAAATCGTGTTCACACACTTAGCTCACACACAGTAGGACATGTTCACACACCTCCGATTCATCCCCGATGAATCAAACCTGACACAACTCTAAGCAATAGCAGGCATGACAAACAAGCATGAATGAGTAGGCACATCAGGGCTCAAACAACTCCTACTCATGCTAGTGGGTTTCATCTATTCTTGTGGCAATGACAGGTCATGCAGAGGATAAAGGGGTTCAACTACGCAACAAGTAACAGATTGTATCGTTGTTGTCCTAATGCGATAAAATAGAGCGAGGAGCGAGAAAGTGGGATAGTATCAGAATGAACAAGGGGGTTTTGCTTGCCTGACACTTCTGAAGATAATATAGTTCTTCATCGGTGTCATCAAACTCATCATCGGAACGACGTCTACTGAGGGGGAACAAACACCGGCAACAGAGAAAGAACACAATCAATGCAATGCAACAATATGATGCATGAGTGTTACATGGCAATATGCTGTGATTTGAGCTAATGCAACTAGCAGCAGGTTAAATGAAGTTGGTTTGAATCCAAGATTCAAATTTAAACTCCATATGTGGATATTTAAATGCCATTATATGATTTGTGCTAAAAAGCAGCTATAAATTGTTCTAACATGCATGAAAACAGTACAAATGGATAGATTGGATTTTTCTGATCATTTTTCATATATAATTTATTTCATTTGGTGTTACAGTTGATTTTATATGAATTTTTGAAGTTTGGGATATTTTCTGAAATTTCCTGAATTAAATTAAATCCAGAAAATGACTTATTGTGTCAGCATGATGTCTAAGTGACGTCAGCAGGTCAACGGGTCGGTCCAGGTCAAACCTGAGCAGTGGGACCCATATGTCAGTGTCTAACTACTAACCTAAGTTAATTAGTACTAATCTAATCCTATTCCAGCTTAGTTAAGGCCCCGGGCCCACATGTCAGTATCAGCAGGCTAATTAAGTTTAGTTAACACTTAACTAAAATTAGCTGGGGCTGGGCCCACTTGTCATTGACCCAGGGGAGGTCAAATCCAGGTCAAACACGCCGGCGTTTAGCCTTGGTCAGCAGCAGAGACGCCATGGTCTCTCGAACGCATTTGTGTGGTGCCTCGTTTGCGGCGTGGTGCTGGATCGTTCAAGACCCAGACCAGCGCGTCGAGTGGTGGAGCCAGCTGGACTGCTGGGCAGCCGGAGGCGGCGGCGGGAGCTCGGCTTGGGCGGCTGGAGCTCGGCGAGCTCGGGCTCGGCGTTGTGGTGCACGGGAGCAAGAATAGCTGGGCCAGGTGGGGCGCTAGGTGGGCTGTAGGTAGGTGGCCCAGGTAGTTCCTCTCTCTTTCTCTTTCTTTTGTTTCAGTTTTCTATTTTTTTCTGTTTTGTTTTGATTTAGTAAATATACCAAAGCATTTGATAAAATGCTGAAAATAACTGTGGGCACTTGTGAAATTATTCCCAACAGCCCTCAAGTAGTTTCAGAATTTTTAGAGCATTTAAAATATTTATAGGATTTAAATGCCCTAATTCAAATACAATATGAGTTAATTTAAAAATCCAAAAATGATCTAAGAAAATATCCACCATTTTTGGCAGAGGTTTCCACCTTAACCAGAAATCATGAACTTTTCTTAGGGACATTTTGGGTTTATTGAAAAGGTTTTAAGGTTGACCCTATTTGATTTAATTTTGGTGCTAGGGTTTGTCAATCCCCATTTCAACTTAAATAAAATTTAAACATGATGCAACAAGATGCAACACCAGGCAGTACCAGAAGCTAGGGATGTGACAAATAGTTTTGCCGCGAAATGGTGTGCTTTTAAGGAGAATGGTTCTTTCAAAAAGGTGAGTGGGAGAATAGTGCAACTCGACGAGATAAACAATATCTTCGTGATCAGATCAAAGGAAAGAGACCTTGGAAGTAATTCCAGACTTTTCTACTGCGACTGATACAGAAGTCTCTACAATAAAATGTATGAACTTCGGTCGAACTTGCAGCTGAACCACGTAGGAAAGGCTCGTGCAAACCTCTCAGGTGCGCAAACGAGATATTGTTGTTAGACAACATTATACCTACGATACACAAGGAAGCATTGATGGGCCTTGACTCCGGAATTGGCTAAATGCCAATACAACCCGATTTAGTTTCCATATAAGTGATTCAAGATTAAAACCTTGATACACCTTTCGGAAGACTTAGAGTCTAACGAATATTTATGGAACTTAAAACTGATAAAGATAAATTTTTTTATCCATAAAGGTCGACTTGTTGAAATAACAAGTTCAAGAGTTGACTACGATGAGGTTGTTTTCATCGTAGCGATGCTTAAAGTCGGTTCGGGTTGAACTAGCAATTAATACATATTTCAATCATGATATATGAAACATGGATGACAATAGGATTTCCATCTGATGGAAATGAAACCAAGGACTTGCATGTGTTACAGTCCAAGGCATTTTGTCTATCCAGAGGATGCTAGTAATGGTGCAAACTTCAGAGTTCCAGTGATGGACAGAAGAGAGCAAAATGGAGTTGGAATCTTCGTGCTTTGATGAAATGGTCAAAGGGGTTTGACTTCATCAATGGGTAATGAAGATGCTTGTAATTCAAGAAAGTAAGTGGGAGCGTAATAATATTTCTAAAAACCTTGTGTGCTTGACACATTGTCAATTGGAAATAAATTTCTTGACACAAATTAGGACTTCATTTGAAAATAGTTTTTTGATGAAGTGCTTAGGCTAAATAGCCTCATTATTAGGCATAATGATCTATGGAGATAGCTTTACCTAACAGGGCCAAGCAATGAATACATATTGACAAGGTGGTAAAACCTTTTAGCATTTAAAACCGCCAAGGAGTGATTCTTGCCGGAGTCACATGGAAGAGTTTTTTGCAAGACTAGGTGTCCCAAAACACTGATGAGCAAAATACATGATGCAAATTCCACACATTTTGTGTTTGGATTAATCATGTATTCCATGGTATGTAAAACAACCAGATATGTCTGATACTCCCAAGGTGTTACGAGTATGGATACTAAAGTGATCAAAGTACTGATCGTGGGACAACAGTGAAAGATGTCATTGAGTACTAGAGTAAATCGATGATATGTTTCTATAGCGGAGATCATGAAGAGTTCGTTGTTAAATGTTACATCGATATAGTCTTCATCTTTTCTCCATGCGATTTTCGATTTAAGTTAAGGGTTTTGTGTAATACACAATATGGTGGCACGGTAGTTGGAAATTGTTCCCAACATGATACTGTGGCGAATTCTATAACAAATGACTGAGTATGTTGACGCTTTAGAAGCGACAAAAGAAGATGTTGAATCATATAGTTCATTTATGAACTTAGTATGGTTCCAAGATGGCTTTTGTCAATGGGACACTACTGCAGGTAGTTGCTCCATAACTCAGTCTGAGGAATCCAGGTTCAACCTATGATTCACATACATACAACGCCAAGTCCGCACAAAACATGAATTTTGTGAAAGCATGAAAAAGCGAGGATATGCAGAGATACACACGGAGCTGAAATTGTCAGTTCCGATGGACATCAGGCTATACCACATGCGAAGCATTTTTTACACCAGTATGCCATAGGTGTAAAGTGCATTAGCATTAACTAGATTATTGACTCTAGTGCAAATGGGAGTCTGTAGAAGATATGCCCTAGAGGCAATAATAAATGATATTATTTATCTCCGAGTTCATAATTATGTTTATGTTCCATGCTATAACTGCAATGATTCTCGAGTCTGCAATATCCACGAGGCTCGGAGGAAGACTCATATGCACGTGTGGAATAATAAACGGTAAGAAGTATTCTTAGTCTGGCCTCTAAGACTACCTCAAGTGTTGCATGATGGTTCTGTTTTCCTGATCATGGGAATGTCACTGCCAATAACTTTGAGGGCACAATGTTAAGAGAACATTTGTGTTGAATCGACCCGGATTGATGTTATGCTATGAGATTCATTCGTCACAAGTTAATGGTGCATAACACAGAGATGGCTAACATTTGCATAATTCCTTAGACCATGAGAGTATCGAGTTTCTTCATGCGTGCTTCATGAACTTTGGGGTTTGTTAAACGTCATCCGTAAATGGGTGGCTATTACGGCGGCTCACGGGTTCATGGAAAAGTATGTCAAGTAACTTGATAGCTCAAGATTGGGATTTGATCCTCCGAAGATGGAGAGATATTCTCGGGCCCTCTCGGTATTACGGTATCCATCATCGTCTGGCCACACACAGTGTGATTTGATCACTGGGATGCCGGAACACGGAAACGAGAAAAGAGAACAAAACCGGTAACGAGGTAACTTGCATGGTGGACAAATGGTTCGTCCACGGGGATGCAACAAATCTCACCTCAGGTGTTTGTGACATATCGCGAAGCAACAGGAATAGCTCACTGCAACTGGAGGTTCACTCGAATATTTATCCGTGTGGGTATAGGGGTCAATATGGGTGTCCACGGCTCCGATGTTGATTATTGATCGGAAGGGGTTCCGGGTCATGTCTATACTTCACCGAACCTATAGGGTCACACGCTTAAGGGTCATCTATCTGCTGAATACTAGACAGGGAGTGTGAGAGAAAATCATCAAAAAAGTTCCGGACAGCGAAAAGTTTCGGACAGTGGAAAAGTTCCACAAAGAGAGGTCACCGGATTTGTTTCGGTGAAACCGAAATAGTTGTTTTGGGGTATGCCATTAAGTCAAAATGGTTTTGGCACATGCCTGATAATTCTTGGAGGGTGCCGGAATCATTCCGGAAACTTTTTGGAATTTTCAGAAATAAAAACCGGAAATGTTTCGGAGCTACTGGAACTGGTTCAGATGGTTTTCGCAGATGAAAATCACTAAACTGGAATTGTTCCAGAATGCGTTGAAAATCATTATGGTGGGTACTGGAAATGTTCTAATCCCACGCAAATATTTTCAATTCGAACGGACGCTGAAAAATTTCGTCATGAATAGTGAAAGTGCTTTTTGGGATATTTATGGAAAGCCACCTTTTGGGGCTTTTCCCAAAAGGCTTCTCGAAGGACATGGGGATCAAGGAACCCCCTTTGGGGGACTCCCATGAGGGTGGGACGTTGGAGGATGCAGCTCCTCCATGGGGCTCCACTTGTCACCCTTTATGCCCTTTATGCCCTTTTATGTGTGACATAAAGTGTGGACATTTTGGGTTTTTCATGTGTCCCCTACCCCTTGGGTTTTCCTATAAATAGAGGTGGAGAGGCACTCTCCACACTCACTCTTTCTCACATACAAGTGCCATTGCAATGAACTGGCTTCTCTTTCCCTCCCAGCGAAATAGTTTCGTAAAGCCGAAAGGCTATCTGGGTTCCGGTGGGAACTAGTTCTGGACGGCGAAGCCCTGCCGAATAGATGACACTGTATGTGTGCAACTCTGTAGAGAGATCGTAGTTTCGGTCTTAGTTCGTGAGTGCCTCCCGAAGTGCTGTCCGTGTGACCATCCGAGTTTCGAAGGTCCTCCCGAAAAGGGCTGTCCGAGTGACCATTCAAATTTCAAAGGTCCTCCCGAAGGGCTGTCCGCAACACCGTCCGGGGGCTGTTCGACCGCCTCCCGGAGGGCTGTCTGAGGAGAAGATGAGGGTATACATCCTCACGGTTGGGAGGTTGTAAATCCTAGCTGCGGGGATCTGCACCGCCGATCGTTATCGACTCTACTTCCCGATGCGCTACGAGTCGGTAACGAAAAAGATCAAACCATGTATGCAGTCTCCATAGTGGTCCTGGGCTGGTGCGTAGGTCAGAATTTTTTTGTTTTTTGCTGCGTTACCCTACACGGGATAGTGTTGGGGCTGTAGGTATGGGCTGGGCTATGACAACCAGGTGAAAAGGTCCACCGGTCAAACACCGTCCGATGAAATTCAAAGGGCTAGACCCGGCGGTCGTCTATGTCCGGGTTAGACTAGACGAGGTACCGGGGGGGTAGCAATGTCGCGACGTGTTGCGGTAGGCCCTCCTACGATTGTGGAAGCATGGTGGCAGGCACAGACACTCGACACGTGGCTCCGGGGTGTGCCCCGCCGTGTCCCGGAGGGGGGAAACGGCCACGTCGGGCCGACACGAAGGGAATCTTTGGGTGGGTTGGGCCTTGACGGTGTTGGGGGGTGTAGCTATAGGCTGGGCTATGGCAACAATGTAAAAAGGTCCACCGGTCAAACCCCGTCCAGCGAAAGTCAAAGGGCTAGACACGGCGGTCATCTGTGTCAGGGTTAGATGGGACGGGGTATCTCGGGGGGGGGGGGGTAGCAATGCCGCCAGGTGTTGTGGTGGGCTCTCCTATGGTTGTGGAAGCGTGGTGGTAGGTGCAGGCACCCGACACGCGGCTCCGGGGTGTGCCCCCCTCACGGGCATCGCTGCCGCCGTGTCCTGAAGGACCGAAATGACCACGTCGGGCCGACACGGAGGGAATCTTTGGGTGTGTTGGGCTGGGACGGTGTTGGGGGGTGTAGCTATGGACTGGGCTATGACAACCAGGTGAAAAGGTCCACCTATCAAACCCCGTCCGGCGAAAGTCAAAGGGCTAGACCCGACGGTCGTCTGTGTCAGGGTTAGACGGGACGGGGTACCTGGTGGGTTGGGGGTACACTACAAAAAAAATACACTTCCGTGATGATACGTGTTTGTCACATTAGGTCGCGTTTTTTGTCATGCATGTACATCCATGACAAATTTATGACATAATCAAGATAGTCATACCTGTGCTGTCGTAGAAGTGTTCCATGACATTACCAAAATTATCATCACAGAAGTGTCCACTTCCATGACAACAAATCGCGCGTCAGAGAAGTGCTTTCGTCAAGGGTGACCGACACGTGGCATCCACTGTAACCGGAATGCCGTTAAGCTATCGGGTCGGGTTTTGGATCCGATAACCCGTTAACAGCCCCGACCAATGGGGATTTTCCATGTGTAAAATCATCATTGGCTAGAGGAAACACGTGTCGGCTCATCGTCGGGACAGATGTCATCCACTCACTGGACAGAAGGCGCCTATGATACGTCGACACGTGGCACGGCCCAACAAGTTTAAATGGGCCAGCCCAACTAAAGGCCCACAAGATTTTCCGGACCATAATAGGCCGGCCCAGCTAAAGGCCCACGAGATTTTGCGGACCATAATGGGCTGGCCCATCTAAAGGCCCACAAGATTTCGCTGGCCATAACGGGCCAGCCCAGGTAAAGGCCCACAAGATTTTTGTGTGCCATAATGGGCCAGCCCAGGTAAAGGCCCATAAAATTCTTGCGGATCATAATTGGCCGGCCCAGCTAAAGGCCCACGAGATTTCGCCGACATTAATGGGCCGTCCCAGCTGTAGGCCCACAAGATTTTGAGGAACCTAGTAGGCTGGCCCATTAACAGGCTGCCATGTTTCGGGCCAAATGCCGGCCCATATTTGATCCGGTCCATTAATGGCCCGCCATGCTCCGGGCCTAATAGTGGCCCATATGAGATCCGGCCCGTTAAAAGCCTACCACGTTCCGGGCCAAATTACGGCCCAGATCAGGTCCGGCCCTTTAAGAGGTTTTGGGCCTAATTATGGCCCATATCAGATTCGGCCCATCAACTGGACACTATGCTTTTGGGCCCACTTGCTAAAGGCCCACTGAGGGAGTCCTGGACTAGGGGGTGTCCGGATAGCCGAACTATCATCATTGGCCGGACTCCAAGACTATGAAGATACAAGCTTGAAGACTTCATCCCGTGTCCGGATGGGACTTTCCTTGGGTGGAAGGCAAGCTTGGCGATACAGATATGTAGATCTCCTACCATTGTAACCGACTCTGTGTAACCCTAGCCCTCTCCGGTGTCTATATAAACCAGAGGGTTTTAGTCAATAGGACAGATAACAATCATACCATAGGCTAGCTTCTAGCATTTAGCCTCCTTGATCTCGTGGTAGATCTATTCTTGTACTACCCATATCATCAATATCAATCAAGCAGGAGTAGGATTTTACCTCCATCGAGAGGGCCTGAACCTGGGTAAAAACATCGTGTCCCTTGTCTCCTGTTACCATCCGCCTAGATGCAGTTTGGGACCCCCTACCGAGATCCACGGTTTGACACCGATATTGGTGCTTTCATTGAGAGTTCCTCCTGTGCGTCACCTATAGGCCCGATGGCTCCTTCGATCATCAACAACGGCGTGGTCGATGTGAGACTTTTCTCCCGGACAGATCTTTGTATTCGGTGGCTTTGCTTGCGAGCCAATTAAGCAGCCATCATGGAGCAGATCGAAGCTTCGCCCCGCCATCGGTCGATTTGGAAATCTGAACTATCGGCCGACATCCGCGGAGACTTGATCTTCGACGGATTCAAGCCGCAAGAGCGCGCCGCCGATCATCACGATGGGCATGATTTAGCTCTCTGCGCGGACGGTGCCACGAGGTCGCACAAGAGTCCGCTCCGACCCTTAATTCGGAGCCGACTGCGCCGATCGAGGATGGGTGGCTAGACACTGCCTCGGGGGCTGCTACCTCAGCGGCGATAGAGCCGAATACCGACCCTGTCCCTCATAAAGCTCGTGACTCCAAGGTGCCAGACTCCTCTCCGGTCCCTGAACCGTCCGCGCCCCTTCCAATGAAACCTGATTGGGCGCCGATCATGGAGTTCACCGCTGCGGACATCTTTCACACTCGCCTTTTGGCGACATCCTGAGTTCACTAAAGTATCTCTCTTTATCAGGAGAGCCCTGGCCGGGTTACGGTCAGGACGGTTGGGATGCGGACGACGAAAAAATTCAAAGCCCACCCACCACCCACTTCGTAGCCACTGTCGATGACTTAACCGACATGCTAGACTTCGACTTCGAAGACATCGACGGTATGGACGACGATGGCGGAGACGACGAAGAACCAGCGCCTACGGGGCACTGGAAAGCCACCTCATCATACGACATATACATGGTGGACATCCCAAAGGATGGGGATGGCGATGGAACAGTGGAGGATGACCCCTCCTAGAAACAGCCTAAGCACCGGCGTCAGCGGCACCGCTCTAAATCCCGCCACAGCAAAAATGGAGATTCCGGCTCCGGAGACAATAAAACCCCGGACAGTGCCGAAGACAACCCCCTCCAGCAAGATTCAGCACAAGAGGACGGAGAAGCCAGCCCTCGCGAGAGAGCGGTAGACGAAGAGGTAGAGGAGGATAATTACATGCCTCCCTCCGGAGACGATGCGAGCCTCGACGACGACGAATTTGTCGTGCCTGAGGATCCCGTCGAACAAGAGCGTTTCAAACGCAGGCCTATGGCCACGGCAAGTAGCCTCAAGAAAAAGCAACAATAGCTTAGAGTTGACCAAGACTTACTAGCTGACAGATGGACTGAAGTCCTTGCGGCCGAAGAGTATGAACTCGAATGCCCCTCCAAAAGCTACCCCAAGCGCAAGCTGCTGCACCGATTAGAGGAGGAAGCATATAAACCTACATCACCAGTGCACAATACGGCCGACCGGCCACCTCGTGGCCGCGACAGAGAGGCCTTTAGGCCCCCCACTAAAGCCGCACCCCGGCATCGCTCGAAAAGTACAAAGCCACGGAGAAGTGTGCCGGACTTGCGAGACATATTGAGGATAAGGCAAGACAATCAAGATCGATCTACGGATTGCGTGGGTGCCCCACGATACGTGACGACAACTGTCGCGTCGGATACAGCAACTCCGGCCGGGCCGAACACAGTAGACAAAGTTCGCTTGAGCTACGTCGTGATATAGCCCAATACAGAGGCGCCGCACACCCACTATGCTTCATAGATGAAGTAATGGATCATCAAATCCCTGAAGGGTTCAAACCCGTGAACATTGAATCCTACGATGGCACCACAGATCCTGTGGTTTGGATCGAAGACTATCTCCTTCACATCCATATGGCCCGCGGTGATGATCTTCACGCCATCAAATACCTCCCACTCAAGCTTAAAGGACCAGCTCGGCATTGGCTCAACAGCTTGCCAGCAGAATCAATTGGGTGTTGGGAGGAGCTGGAAGCCGCATTCTGTGATAACTTCCAGGGCATGTATGTGCGACCACCAGACGCCGATGACCTAAGCCACATAATTCAGCAGCCGACGAATCGGCCAGCAATTCGGACATGGTTCTTAACCAAGAAAAATCAAATCGTCATTGTCCGGGATCACGAGGCCCTTGCAGCCTTCAAACATAACATCATGACGAGTGGCTTGCCCGGCACCTAGGACAGGAAAAGCGAAATCCATGGCAGCCCTCACATCTCTCATGACCCGCTTACGTGCGGGGAGAGGACAGCTAGCTAGCCCGCATAACAACCTCACCAAAAACTCGGTAGTTCGGATACCAAAGACAACAATGGCGGTCGGCGTCGCAATAAGCACAAATGCGCGTGCGGCGATATCTGAAGATATGGCGGTCAGCGCCGGATTGAGGCTCTAAACCGGTCAGCGGAAAAAGCCATTCAAAAGAACTACTCGAGCCCGCCCAATTTGGACCGGATACTCGATCACTGCGTGCGGATACATGGCACCCAAAACCAGCTAATCACACCAACAGAGATTGTTGGGTGTTCAAGCGAGCAGCAAGTTAATCGCCGAAGGCAATGACAAGGGCTGCATAGCAGCGGCGAGGAGGAACACGCCGCCCGAACAATAGAGGATAGAAGGATTCCCCACTACTAGGAAAGGGCTATAGATGGAATTGACACTAATGGCGCACGGACATGTGGTGCACCATTACTATATACTAATGGCGCACCATGTGTTGATGCGCCATTAGTGTCCAATACTAATGGCGCACCACATCACGGTGCGCCATTAGTAAAAATATTTTTTTATTTTTTTCAAAACTACTAATGGCGCACCGTGGGGTAGTGCGCCATTACTAGTTGAACTAGTAATGGCGCACCATGCCATGGTGCGCCATTAGTAACTTGGCCACCACTTCCACCGAATGCACCCCCGGGTGGATCGCCTTTTCAGTTTAAAAACAAATAAAAGAAAATGATGAAAATGTCAAAAAAATAAAAGAAAATAAGTTTCCCATGTGATATGTGGTCTAGTTGTTGGGAAAATTTGCAAATATGAATTTCGACTTCATTTGCAAAATCTCGCGAGAATTTGTAAAAATGGGCATAACTTTTGCATACTAACTCGGATGAAAAAGTTTTTTATATGAAAAATCATCTACTCGAAAGTTACATCCAAATTTAGCAGGGAACCCGTTAAACATTTTCAAAATCCTCAAAAACCTAACAGAAAAAAAGATACGGGGCTTTTAAGATCTGGAGAGGCAAAAAATTCAAAAAAAAAATTCAAACTTACTAATGGTGCACCTACCCATGGTGCGCCATTACTATCTTCCCGCCTTCAAAATTCAAAATAAGTCAAAAAAATAAAAAAAAGTTACTAATGGCGCACCTGCCCATGGTGCGCCATTAGTATCTTCCCTCCTTCAAAATTCAAAATAAGTCAAAAAAAAAAAAAAAAAATTACTAATGGCGCACCTGCCCATGGTGCGCCATTAGTATTTTCCCGCCTTCAAAATTCAAAATAAATCAAAAAAAAAAAAAAAAAGTTACTAATGGCGCACCTGCCCGCGGTGCGCCATTAGTATGCCGTATATATGGCTGGCCGTGGTCCTCTCCTCCTTATCTCTTCATTCCACCTCTCCTACACTCCATCTCCTCCTCTCCTCCACTCCATCTTCCCTTCTCTCCTCCACCATACTACCCTCCTCTCCGGCGACCTCCTCCTCCTCTCCGGCGACCTCCTCCTCCCTCCTCTCCTCCCCTCCCCTCCCCTCCCCTCACGGTTTCTTCTCCCTCCTCTCCGGTGAGCTCCTCCTCCCTCCTCTCCGGTGAGCTCCTCCTCCCTTCTCTCCGGTGAGCTCCTCCTCCCTCCTCTCCTCCCATCCCCTCATGGTTTCTCCTTCCTCCTCTCCGATGCTCCAGTGAACTCCTCTCCAGCGACCTCCTCCTCCTCCTCTCCAGCGATGTAGGCGAGCGCCTCTCCGGTGACCTCCTCCTCCTCCTCTCTGGCGAAGTCCTCTCCAGCGAACTCCTCTCCGGCAAAAGAACATGGCAAAAGAACGTACAAGATCCAAAATAGGAACAAAATTTGAAATAATGTCATGCCAAAAAACGAGCAAAAAAACGAGCAAAAAATCACGATCCAGATTCAAAATTCAAAAAATTCAAAAACACTAATGGCGCACCGGTGGCCTATACTAATGGCGCACTGCCTGGTGCGCCATTAGTATACCGGATACTAATGGCGCACCATCAGTGCGCCATTAGTAATAAATACTAATGACGTGGTACTAATGGCGCACCGGTGGTGCGCCATTAGTAGGCAAAACCGGTGCGCCATTAGTAGGCCTTTTTCTAGCAGTTCCCCCACAGGTGCGGATGGTGAACATGGTATACGCAACCCACATACCCAAAAGGAGGCGGAGCGTGCGCTTCGAGGATGTATCTGCGATGGGCAGTCGCCCAAAGTTCAATCCATGGTACTCCTGCCCGATCACTTTTGATCGAAGGACCACCCACCGATATCCGCCACGAGCGGATTCGCGCGTGGTTTTAGACCCAATCGTTGACGGATTTCACCTCACTAGAGTCGATGGATGGCGGCGTGCTTTGAACCTGCTTTATCGGGATACACGGTCGCCAAGATGGGCATAGACCCTCAAGGATTAAACCCACAAAACAACCTTCAAAGGCGTCATACGGTGTAGAGGCCAAGCTGCACGGCTCACCACACTTGAAGTGGTCTTGGATCCCGGATAACTTCCAAAGCGAGGAGTTAATCTTGACATAGTCCGTTCCACAGCGGCTATCATGCACTGCTCGGACGAACCGCATTTGTAAAGTTCAATGCGGTGCCGCACTATGCATACCTCAAGCTCAAGATGCCAGGCCCTCGAGGAGTCATCATGGTCAACGGAAACACTGAACGCTCTCTCCGCACGGAGGAGCATACATCGTCTCTCGCAGCGGAAGTACAGAGCAGCCTCTTAAGGCAATTCTCGAGTCCGGCCTTAAGCGACCGGACACCATCAAGCGCGCCCAGAATAACCTACAACAAGACCACCTGGCACGTTCCGAGCATGCGTAGCAATGCGGCCCCAACCCTAGCCCTCGCAACATTGCGAGATCAGTGCCATGCGTACATCATTACGCTCTGGAGATACCATGGCATAGGGGGAGGGGCACGACCATGGCAGGCCCAGAGTGCGGATCAACCACACCAGGGGCTCCCGAATTGGTCATTCTTTTTTTTATTCTCAGGACTCCGTTTTTCAGAAGCCCTGTCTGGTAGTGGATCTGCCGAACTAACGACGCAACAGCCAGGGAAGCAGAAAAGCTACGACGAGTATCCAGGTGGTCTCCATTACGAGCATTATACCTGTTTTACATACATTCCGCAGCCTACCCCTGGAGGGGGACATGTTAAATAGTCCCACCCCTTGCTTATCGCACTATTTGTATCATTCTGCCTTTATTGTAGTATCTTTTGAATAAGAAATGCATCGCTTTTTGCCTATCATTGCATTCCTTTTTATACATATGTTCACTTATGACATGCTGCATCCGTACGCTTTGGTATGGCTAAATACACCAGGTGCTTAAGTTCCCCAAATTATGGTGTGATAAGTCCGAAAACTTTCACAAGTGCGGCACCCCGAACTTATAGCATTATATGCATCGGCTCCGAATCATGTCTTGGGTCAATAGTTGGGTTTGCCCGACTCCCATGTTTTGGTACCTTACGTTCCGTTATATCGTATAAGGTAGCGCTGGGAGAACCACTGCGATTGTGCCCTAGTTCAGCTGGGTGAGCACCTCAGTGGAGAAAGTTAAAACTGACCGTCATGATGGGGCGAGAGCCGGTCGCTGTTCGAGAGGTTTTTTCGAGTCCCTAAAGACTTATGCCGTTAGAGAGAGGAACCGGCTTTGTCCGGCCCAGGCGTGGATAGCACCCCAAATTTGGCCTTCTGAACACTAGGGGCTTCGCCGAAATTTAAAATTAAAGAATTCTATGGCTAAGTGAGAGTGTTCAAGCATTATAAGTCAGGTTGCCTCGTTCGTTGTGTTGAGCGCCTCCCTAGAAGGACCAAAAAATGGGAACAAGAGCGCTCAAGTTTATCCCGAACACCCCAGCACTCGTGGCATGGGGGCCGAAGCCAACGACTTGCCATCTCTCAGATTTGATAAATGGCCGCACAGATGGTAATATTTTAAATTAACAAGAGTTGCTTAGCGCATATGAACAAAGTTTTCAGTGCACAGGATAACAAGGTGCGATTCTACTCAAAAGTTACATCTTTGGAGCATTCACCCGCAATAATGAGGGCACCCTTCAGGACACTCTTATAATACATCTCGGGCGTGCGATACTCCTTGCCCGGCGGTGGCACGTCCATCATAAGCTTCTTCGCGTCCATCTTGCCCCAGTGCACCTTAGCGCGGGCAAGGGCCCGACGGGCACCTTCAATACAGGCGGGGTGCTTGATGACGTCAACCCATGGATAGGCATCCACCAGCCGCCGCACCAGACCGAAGTAGCTCCCAGGCATGGCCTCTTTGGGCCAAAGCCGAACTATGAGGCCCTTCATGGCCTGTTCAGCCACCTTGTGGAGCTCGACCAGCTGCTTCAGCTGGTCGCTCAGGGGCACCGAATGTCCGGGCTCAGCATACTTAGACCAGAACACCTTCTCCGTCGAGCTCCCCTCCTCAGCTCTGTAGAATGCGGCAGCATCGGACACGCTACGGGGCAGATCAGCGAACGCTCCTGGAGAGCTCCGAATTCGGGTAAGTAACAAGTAATTCACTTTTACATGCTTGCTTTGCATGAAGAATGCCTTACCCGCCGCTATCTTCTTCACCGCCTCGATTTCCTGGAGGGCCTTTTGGGCCTCGGCCTTAGTGGCTCTGGCACTCTCAAGAGCGGATGCAAGCTCGGACTCTCGAGTCTTCGAGTCACGCCCCAAATTCTCGTGTTTTTCCACGAGCGCCTGGAGCTCTTGCCGCACCTCCGCCACCCGCGCCTCCTGCTTCTCTCGCTCGGTACATTCCGCAGCCGCATTGCGTTCGGCCGCGGACACCACCTCCTTCAGGGTCGCCACCTCGTTCGTGGCCCCTACAATACCCACGTTATTCCTGTCATTTTTTGCAACCAAATCCTTTTTTATAAGGTACAACTTTAATAAGGTGTTACTTACCTTCCTTGTCCTCGAGCTGCTTCTTGGCACGGCCGAGCTCGTTCTCGGACCGCTCGAGGCTCTGCTTCAAGGCAGTAACCTCCGCAGTCAGTGTGGCAGAGGTTAGCAGCGCAGCCTGCATTCCCATATTGACATATTTGTTAGACTCCTACGTATATCTTTTAAGATCCTCAGCTCGGCTTTTCTTTCCGAACACCGAACTGAGCATCAGGGGCTACTGTCTATGCGGTACTATTTTACATATCTTAAAAAATCCTTACCTCAAAGCCTGTTAGAAGGCTGCTGCAGGCTTCGGTCAGCCCGCTCTTGGCAGACTGAACTTTCTGAATCACCGCACTCATAGCAGTGCAGTGTTCCTCTTCGATGGAAGCGCCGTTGAGCGCTTCCAGCAAGTCAACCGGTGCCTCCAGTTGGACGGAGGTCACCGGCGTCGCCGTCTCACCCTTCTTACGAAGGGGCCGCCCGCCGGACTCCGGAACCACCAAAGGTTCCGGCACGGAGTCCGGTCCAAGGTCCGGGAGGTTGCCCTGCGGCACCTCCGGGGTCTCCTCCTCCTGGCCGGTCCCCTTCTGGGACACCACCTCGGCGTCGTCGGTGTCACGAGGGGAGGAGGCAGTCGGAAGTGAAGCGCTATTCACATCCGACGAACCCAGGGACCCGCTCGACGAAGCGGGGAGATCGTCCATGGGCGGGCTGTATGGTCGTGTTCGGCATTAGTAGACACTATGCGGCGAAAGGAAAAACATAAGTTATTCTGGGACCCGGACACTTACGATCTCGCCAGGTGCTTGGCCCTCGAAGGCCACTCCTCCTCGCCGTCGCCAACGTTGGTGGAACAGTCCGGAGGAAGGGTCCTTCCCTTCTTGGACCCTTCGGCCTCCCCCGCTAGGGAAGCCTTCCTTTTCTTCTCTCCCCCCGCTGGGGGAGAGGCCTCTTTCTTCTCCTCCTCGTCTGCGTGGGAGGAGTCTGCCTTGAAGTCATTGGACGATGAGTCCGATAACACCTGGCGCCGGGAACTCCTCCGAGTTCCCGTGGCCTTCTTCTTGGCCTTCTTCTCCAGCACCACGTAAGGCGCCGGGACCAGCAGCCCTGTCAAACGGGCATCTGCTGGGTCTTCTGGAAGGGGCGCCGGACAGTTAACCTGTCCGGACGTCTTCTGCCAGGCCTGTCAAAGGTATTGGGAGTTTAGATCCCACATAGAGTCAAACTATTGAAAGCAAGTGTCCCGTAAAGGACAATGTAGCTTACCTCGCCAGCAGGACGCTCCGAGCTGAATCCGCGATCTTCGGTAGCGGATGCGGGAGCCTTGGCGCTCTTGAATAGCACCCTCCAGGCCTCTTCGTACGTAGTGTCGAAAAGCCTGCTCAAGGTCTGGTGTTGTGCCGGATCAAACTCCCACAAGTTGAAGTCCCGCTGTTGTCACCGGAGAATCCGGCGGATGAGCATGACCTGGACTATGTTGACAAGCTTCAGCTTCTTGTTCACCAGGGTTTGGAGACAAGACTGGAGTCCGGTCAGCTCCTCCGAATCGCCACACAACAGGCCCTTCTCTTTCCAGGAGGTGAGCCGCGTGGGGAAGCCAGATCTAAATTCGGGGGCCGCTGCCCATTTAGGGTCACGCGGCTCGGTGATATAGAACCTCCCCGATTGCCACCCTTTGATGGTTTCTACGAAGGCGCCCTCAAGCTAGGTGACGTTGGGCATTTTGCCCACCATGGCGCCTCCGCACTTTGCTTGGCTGCCACCCACAACCTTCGGCTTGACATTAAAAGTCTTTAGCCATAAGCCGAAGTGGGGCTGGATGCATAGGAAGGCCTCACACACAATGATAAACGCCGAGATGTTGAGGATGAAATTCGGGGCCAGATCATGGAAATCCAGGCCGTAGTAGAACATGAGCCCCCGGACAAAGGGGTGGAGTGGGAAGCCTAGTCCGCGGATGAAATGGGGAAGGAATACCACCCTCTCATGAGGCCCGGGGGTGGGGACGAGCTGCCCCTCATCAGGGAGCTGGTGCGCGATGTTGCTGGACAGATATCCGGCCTTGCGCAACTTCTTGATGTGCCCCTCCGTAACGGAGGAGGCCATCCACTTGCCTCCCGCTCCGGACATGGTTGGAGAAGGTTGAGGTGAGATGTGCGGACTTGGGCGCTGGAGCTCGAGTGCGCGGAGATGGATAAGCAAAGGAGGAAGAAGGCGTAGGTGAAAAGGTGGATCCTTATCGCCTATATATGAGCGGACGAAACTATGCATCCACACCGGCCCAGTAAAACTCGCTTATCTCCCAAGTGCTGCAATCAATGGCGCGGTTGGGTTACCCCTGTCTGTATTGATGAGAATCCCAGAATAAGGGGACACGATCTCTGCTCTGACAAGTAGTGCCAAGGAAACCGCTTCGCTAATCGCGCTGAGGTGGAACAATAAAAATAATTCGAACAAAGGCTTGGCCATGGCGTGACGTCATGCCACGAAATACGTCAGCAGATTGGATTTGTGTAAACATTATTCTCTCTACGGTGATATGTGGAATTTATTTTGCCGATCCGGACACTATCCTGGTGTTCAAAATCTTCTATGAATTATTTGGAGGAGGAACCCGCCTTGCAATGCCGAAGACATTATGCGCGCCGGACTCGTCGTCATTGAAGCCTGGTTAGAGGCTCTTGAGGAGTCTGGACTAGGGGTGTCCGGATAGCGAACTATCATCATTGGCGGACTCCAAGACTATGAAGATACAAGATTGAAGACTTCGTCCGTGTCCGGATGGGACTTTCCTTGGTGTGGAAGGCAAGCTTGGCGATACGGATATGTAGATCTCCTACCATTATGGCGACTCGACTGTAACCCTAGCCCTCTCGGTGTCTATATAAAGCTGGAGGGTTTTAGTCCGTAAGACTGATGACAATCATACCATAGGCTAGCTTCTAGGGTTTAGCCTCCTTGATCTCGTGGTAGATCTGCTCTTGTACTACCCATATCATCAATATCAATCAAGCAGGAGTAGGGTTTTACCTCCATCGAGAGGGCCCGAACCTGGGTAAAAACATCGTGTCCCTTGTCTCCTATTTCCATCCGCCTAGATGCACAGTTCGAGACCCCCTACCCGAGATCCGCCGGTTTTGACACCGACACCCACTTAGTAATTCGGTTTGATATTAGTTTTGGCCTGTTAAGGGCCCGTTTAACATTTCAGCCCTATATTAATTTCAGCCTGTTAAAAGCCCGTCATATAGTTGGGCCTAACTACGACCCAGTTTACATCCGGCCTGCTCGCAGCCGATATCTGATTGGGCCAAACAAGAACCGAGACAATTTTTTGGCCTGTTAAAACCCTGTGATTTGATTCACACAATCATGCGCCGGGGTTCATTTCGGGCTGCTGCCAGCCCATGAGCTGTTCGACACGTTTCAGACCCAACCTACATCGTGATTGCATGACAGCCCGATTATGTACCTTAATTTTACGGTTTGGCCGGTTTACTGCGAAGACAGGATATATATATATATATAGTAAAATAACTGCAGCATCATGAATAAGAAAAAACCTAGACTATACAATAAAGAAATTACGGCATATTACATCCACTTGGCATCAAAGTTTGGCACTATGATAATAAAGCACAAGCAGACAGCAGATTACATACACTGGACATCAAATATCGCCACCAGTGCAAATAAACACGGCGACAAAATAATATACAAAACCGACAATACTTCAATAGAGTTCAAGAAAGGTTACCCTGCTGGGGAGCTGCAGCGCAAGCTGATGACCCACAAGTATAGGGGATCTATTGTAGTCCTTTCGATAAGTAAGAGTGTCGAACTCAACAAGGAGCAGAAGGAAATGATAAGCGGTTTTCAGTAAGGTTTTCTCTGCAAGCACTAAAATAGTAGGTGATAGATAGTTTTGTGATAAGATAAATAGTAACGAGCAAAAGTAAATAAAGTAAATAAAGTGCAGCAAGGTGGCCCAATCCTTTATGTAGCAAAGGATAAGCCTAGAAAAATTCTAATAATGAAGAAGGAGCTCCCGAGGACACATTCGGAATCATCATCAAGCTACTTTTCATCACATTCGTAAGATTCGCGTTCGGTACTTTGATAATTTGATATGTGGGTGGACCGGCACTTGGGTATTGCCCTAACATGGACAAGCATCCCACTTATGATTAACCCCTATTGCAAGCATCCGCAACTACAAAAAGGAGTATTAAGGTAAACCTAACCACAACATTAAACATATGGGTCCATATCAACCCCTAACGAAGCAACGCATAAACTAGGGTTTAAGCTTCTGTCAATCTAGCAACCCATCATCTACTTATTACTTCCCTATGCCTTCCTCTAGGCCCAAATAATGGTGAAGTGTCATGTAGTCGATGTTCACATAACACCACTAGAGGAAAGACAACATACATCTCATCAAAATATCGAATGAATACCAAATTCACATGACTACTAATAGCAAGACTTCACCCATGTCCTCAGGAACAAACGTAACTACTCACAAAGCATATTCATGTTCATAATCAGAGGAGTAATAATATGCATAAAGGATCTGAACATATGATCTTCCACCAAGTAAACCAAATAGCATCAACTACAAGGAGTAATCAACACTACTAGCAACCCACAGGTACCAATTTGTGGTTTTGATACAAGATTGGATACAAGAGATGAACTAGGGTTTTGAGAGGAGATGGTGCTAGTGAAGATGTTGATGGAGATTGACCCCCTCCCGATTAGAGGATCGTTGGTGATGATGTTGGTGATGATTTCCCCCTCCCGGAGGGAAGTGTCCCCGGCAGAACAGCTCCACTTGAGCCCTAGATTGATTCCGCCAAGGTTCCGCCTAGTGGCGGCGAAGTTTTGTCCCGTAAGCTTGCCCACGATTTTTTCCAGGGTAAAAATGATGATGTAGCAGAAGATGGACGCCGGAGGCCCACCAGGGGGCCCAGGAGATAGGGGTGAGGGTGTCCTGGATTAGGGGGTATCCGGACAGCTGGATTGTGTACAACGTCCGAACTATTGAAGCGTGAAGATACAAGACTCAAGACTTCGACCCGTGTCCGGATGGGACTCTCCTTTACGTGGAAGGAAAGCTTGGCGAGCCGGATATTATTTTTCCCTTCTTGTAACCGAATCCATGTAAACCCTAGCTCTCTCCGGTATCTATATAAACCGAAGAGGTTGGTCCTTAGAAGGCCGATCACAATTACAATCATACCATCATAGGCTAGCTCTTAGGGTTTAGCCTCTACGATCTCGTGGTAGATCTACTCTTGTACTACCCATATCATCAATATTAATCAAGCAGGAAGTAGGGTTTTACCCGAACCTGGGTAAACATCTGTGTCCCTTGCTCCCTGTTACCATCAGACATGACGCACAGATCGGGACCCCCTACATGAGATCCGCCGGTTTTGACACCGACATTGGTGCTTTCATTGAGAGTTCCTCTGTGACGTCGCCACAAGGCTTGATGGCTCCTTCAATCATCGTCAACGACACGGTCCAGGGTGAGACTTTTCTTCCTGGACAGATTTTCGTGTTCGGCGGCTTCGCACTGCGGGCCAATTCTCTTGCCCATCTAGAGCAGATTGACAGCCACGCCCCTGGCCATCAGGTCAGGTGCGGAAACTTGAACTACACGGAGGATATTCGTGGAGACTTGATCTTCGACGGATTCGGGCCTACGCCAAGAGCGCCGAACAGTCACGATGAGCACGGCTTAGACCTGCTGTCGGACGATGCTCGGGATATCACCCCGGCAGAAGCCTCGGATCTAAATCCAGGGCAGGTTGCATTGCCCAAGGAAGGAGGGCTGGACCCCTCCCCGCAGGCCGTACCCCCATCAGCGATGGAGCCAAACACAGGCCTCACTTTTGAGGAAGCCTGTGACTCCGGACCCCCGGACTCTCATCCGGTTGTTGGTTCCGGTCCGCGCGTTCCCGAGCTCGCCGAACCTGGTTGGGCTCCGGTAATGGAGTTCACCGCTGCGGACATCTTTCAACATTCGCCCTTTGGCGACGTGCTGAACTCATTAAAGTCTCTCTCTCTTTGTCAGGAGGCTCCTGGCCGAACTATGTCCGGCTCGAAGGGGAAGCAGGAGACGACGAAATTCATTGCCCACCCACCACCCACTTCATCGGCACGGTCGATGATTTAACCGACGTGCTTGAATTTGACTCCGAAGATATCGACGGTATGGACGACGATGCAGGAGAATTACAGGAGCCACCGCTCATAGGACGGTGGACACCCACCTCCTCATACGACATATATATGGTGGACACTCCGAAGAAAACCAATTGTGACGAGGCAACGAAGGATAACCCCTCCGGAGAAAAAACAAAGCATGGGCACTTTGAGTCCCGCCTAAAGCCCCGCCATACCAACACCAGCCCCAGAGACGAAAGCAATCCGGATGGCGCCAAAGAGGAATACAGCCCTGATCGGCCTACCTTCAAGCAGGCCGGACCGGTCACGAAGGGATACTCGGAGAGGGACAACCATACACCCCCCTCCGACGACGAGGTAATCCTCGGCAATGACGAATTCGGCGTACCAGAAGATCCAGCGGAACAAGTTTGCTTTAAGCGATGGCTCATGGCAAGGAGTCTGCAAGGGAAGCAAGAGCATCTTAAAGCTAACCAAGACTTGCTAACGTATGGACTCGAAAGCCCCAGCAAAAGCCATGAACCACACAATCGGCTACCTCAACCTAAGCAGGAGAACCCGAGGCACACACCCCGACGTCCACACATCATCACGGCCCAAGACAGCAAAAGGGATACACGAAGGGGCACCCTCAGGCTTCGGTGCAATGGTCATAAACGGCAAGTAAAGGAAACTAGTGCCAAGTCCATCAACTCCCGGTCCGGCCAACGGACAAGGAGCAGCTCAAGCCTATCCGGCTCGAGCCACATCCTCGATCAACCATGCGAAATTCATGGTACTCCTAGAAGGACGACGAAGCATACCAATAGAGAATGTCGGATCCTCCAAACAAAGCGGCTGGTCGTATGCCGGAAACAATGATGGGAGGCGTCTAGTCAAAGAGACCCCCAGAGTATAAAAAGTACGGCCGATCGCCCCCGATCAAACCAAGCACAGCAATTCAATTGCCGCACCCCTAGACCTAGTAGTCTGGGGGCTCCATAATACATAAAGCCCTTGTGGGTATGAAACCACAAATAACATCTTTTTCAAAGGATGCCAGGCGTAAAGGCCAAGTCTATTAGCCCACCATTCTAACGGTTGTTCTCGGACCAACAAAAAATGCCACACCAAAGATTAACTCTTTGGCACTCTCCCCTCGTGCGGTAATTAACCGTATGACAATGGGACAAACCATGTCGGCTAGATTCCATGTGGTAAACCATTAGGCCAATGCCGTGTGACATAATCACACCTATAGGCAAGGCCAGACTACGCGCTTAGAGCGGAAACCACACAGCTGCTGGAGTAGCGAATCGTGCATGCCTATCAAAATGTTGATATGACAGCCAACTATTCGGACACCAACTGAGGAGTCCGCGCTATTTCACGGTATAATGCCTGGGTTCACCAGGGTCCGATCAGGAACCCCTAGACCAACCACAAAGAGGACGCTCAGCTGCCGCATAACATTTTCCTTTACAAACTAACTTTGACGTAGAACAGGATTGGCGGCGTGGAATTAGCCCGGACACACGATGGCGGAAACATGCAGGTAGAAGGCAGTTCGGATTCACCCTCGATCCACTCACAACCCCCTCTAGTCCGGCAATCACAGGTTCCGCCAAAAACACCTCCTTTTATACATCGTACCCATATGCATAGACACATCATCCTACTACAATGGGTAGATTAAAAAAACACTTATCGGCCAGCGTGTATCGCCAATGCCTCTTTGCCAAATATGGTAGCCACGCTTCGTGTTACGCCCGGTTATGCCAAGGGCTGCACAGTACGGCAATAAAGTCCGACCACCTTTTCGGTCGCTCGGCACCCCGAACTTATAGCACTATATGCATCAGCTCCGAATCATGTCTTGGGTCATTGGTTGGGTTTGCCCGGCTCCCATGTTTTGGTACCTTATGTTCCGTTATGTCGGCTAAGGTAGCGCTGGGAGAACTACTGCTATTGTGTCCCGATTCTGCAGGACGAGCACCTCAGTAGAGAAAGCCGAAAACCGACTGTCATGATGAAGCGAGAGCCGGTCAGCTGTTCGAGAGGTCATAAAATCCTTAAAGATTTATTCCGCACAACGCCATTATAAATGCTGAGTGCGACGGATCGGTCTTCTGATCAGGCGCCAATAGAGCCCCTAGTTCGGCCTTCCGAACACAAGGGGCTGCGCCAACCATACTCGAATTCCTATGGCTAAGTGAGAGTAATAAAGCCTTATAGTCCGATTGCCTGGTTTGCGGAGAGAAACACCTCCTTAAAAGGACCCAACTATGGGATAAAGAGCTTTTAGATATATCCTGAACACCCCCATATTCTTTTTACGAGGGGGCAGAAGCCGATGACTGGCCAACTCTCAGGATTTGCATACAATAAACAGCCGCACAGGAAGAACATATGTTCAAACAAAACAGGCAATATATAATAAAAATGCCATTATCCCATATTACAAAATGCGGCACAAATGCCCTCAGGGAAATATAATGTCTTTAGCACATTTGTCCGCCGCAAGGCGGGCCCCTTTCAGTACACTTTCATAGTAAAGCTTGGGCTTGCAGTGCTCCTTACCCTCCGGCGGCCCCTCAGTCATCAGCTTCTCCGTGTCAAGCCTCCCCAATGCACTTTTGCACGGGCAAACGCCATGCGCGTGCATTCTATACAGACTGATCGCTTGATGGCATCAAGCCGAGGACAGGCGCCCACAATCCGCTTGACGAGACCTTCATGGCTAGTTCGGCTGCCTGGTGCAGTTCGACAAGCTATTTCAGCTGATCGATAAATGGCACCAGATAATTCGGCGCCAGATACTGCGACCAGAAATCCCTCTCCGCAGACTTCTTTTCCTCGGTGCGGTAGAATTGGGCGGCATTTGATATGCTGCGAGGAAGATCCGCAAAAGCCCTTGGAAAAATAAGAATTCAGCATGTCGCTTAGAATTCTTCCCATTATCACATATAAAGAGCTAAGAATACAGAAGGCCTTACCAGCCGCAACCTTCCGGGCCTCCTGAATGTCGCGCGCAGCACCTCGGGCTTCTTCCCGAGCACCTTATGCAGCCTCAAGAGCTTGGGCGAGTTCGGATTCTTTCCCTTTTAGACTCTACTCCAAGCCCTCGCTTTTCTTCACAGCTTCCTGGAGCTCTCGCTCAGCTGCGATAACCCTGGCCTCGTGTTTTTCACGAAGCGCCTGTTCGGCCTCAGCCTTCTTGTTGGCATCAGCCAAAGCTTTCTTTAGTGCCTCGTATTCGGCACCCGCTCCTAGAGCATACAATAGAAATATTTCTCATTATGCACAACTATTCGTTCATGCCAACTTCAAGACAAATGTTTTCAACATACCTTGCTTGTCTTCTGATACGTCTCCAACGTATCTATAATTTTTGATTGTTCCATGCTATTATATTACCCTTTTTAGATGTTTATGGGCTTTATTTTACACATTTATATCATTTTTGGGACTAACCTACTAGCCGGAGGCCCAGCCCATATTGTTGTTTTTTTGCCTATTTCAGTATTTCGAAGAAAAGGAATATCAAACGGAGTCCAAACGGAACGAAACCTTCGGGAGCGTGATTTTTGGAACAAATCTGATCCGGAGAGCTTGGAGTGCAAGTCAAGAAGCTCCCGAGGGCCCCACGAGATAGGGGGCCGCCCCACCCTGTAGGGCGCGCCCCCTGTCTCGTGGGCCCCTCGGGCGGCCACCGACGTACTTCTTCCTCCTATATATACCTACGTACCCTGAAAACATCCAGGAGCACCACAAAACACAATTTCCACCGCCGTAACCTTCTGTATCTGCGGGATCTCATTTTGGAGCCTTCACCGTCACTCTGCCGGAGGGGGAATCAACCACAGAGGGCTTCTAAATCAACATCCTTGCCCCTCCGATGAGTTGTGAGTTGTTTACCACAGACCTACGGGTCCATAGTTATTATCTAGATGGCTTCTTCTCTCTTTTTGGATCTCAATACAGTGTTCTCCCCCTCTCTTGTGGAGATCTATTCAATGTAAACTCTTTTTGCGGTGTGTTTGTCGAGATCCGATGAATTGTGGGTTTATGATCAAGTTTATCTATGAATAATATTTGAATCTTCTCTGAATTCTTTTATGTATGATTGAGTTATCTTTGCAAGTCTCTTTGAATTATCAGTTTGGTTAGGCCTACTAGATTGGTCTTTCTTGCCAAGGGAGAAGTGCTTAGCTTTGGGTTCAATCTTGCGGTGTTCTTACCCAGTGACAGAAAGGGTTGCAAGACACGTATTGTATTGTTGCCATCGAGGATAACAAGATGGGGTTTATATCATATTGCATGTGTTTATCCCTCTAGATCATGTCATCTTGCTTAATGTGTTACTTTGTTCTTATGAACTTAATACTCTAGATGCACGCAGGAGTCGGTCAATGTGTGGAGTTATAGTAGTAGATGCAGGCGGGAGTCGGTCTACTTGTTATGGATGTGATGCCTATATACATGATCATGCCTAGATAATCTCATAACTATGCACTTTTCTATCAATTGCTCGACAGTAATTTGTTCACCCACCGTAATACTTATGCTATCTTGAGAGAAGCCTCTAGTGAAACCTATGGCCCCCGGGTCTATCTCTTATCATATTTGCTTTCAATCTACTTTTATTTGCATCTTTACTTTTTGCATCTATCTTATAAAATACCAAAAATATATTTATCTTATCATACTATCTTTATTAGATCTCTCTTTCGCAAGTGGCCGTGAAGGGATTGACAACCCCTTTATTGCGTTGGGTGCGAGTTCTCAGTTTGTTTGTGTAGGTCCGTGGGACTTTTGAGGAGCCTCCTACTGGATTGATACCTTGGTTCTCAAAACTGAGGGAAATATTTACGCTACACTTTGCTGCATCACCCTCTCCTCTTCGAGGAAAACCAACGCAAGCTCAAGACGTAGCAAGAAGGATTTCTGGCGCCACTGTCGGGGAGGTCTTCGCTCAAGTCAAGACATACCAAGTACCCATCACAAACCCATCTTCCTCGCATTAACATTATTTGCCATTTGCCTCTCGTTTTCTTCTGCCCCACTTCACCCTTGCCGTTTTATTTGCCCTCTCTTTCCCAATCTCCTCCTCTCCTTTCATTTGCCGTTTTTTTGTTTGCTCGTGTGTTAGCTCGTTTACCTTGTCTTCATGTCTAGTTCTTTATCCACTCCTATGTCTCCCAAGTTTGAAGTTCTTCACTTCAAGCAAAGGCAAGGAGAAAATTTAAAAGATGCTTGGTATAGGATGATGGAATCTTATCGCAAGTGCACCGTAGAGGTAAACTTTAGAATTCTTCTTCGTAATTTTTATGTTGGGTTAAATATGACGCATAGACAACTCTTGGATTGCATTGCCAAGGGAAATTTCATTGAAATTGATCCCAGTATTGCGCATGAAATTATAGAGGGAATAGTGGGAACACTACCTCAAAAGGGAGGATCACATCCTACCCAAGAAGAAACCCAAGTGTTTGGAAAGATTTGCGAAGTAATAAATTTTTTACAAATATCTCTTGAGCTTCTTCAAAGTGTTAGCAGAAATCTTCACCGCATGAATATGTTGATTACTCTTTGCAATAAGCGGTTGGATTCTTTAGATCTAAAAATTTCCGAATATGAAGGGAAGCAGAAAGAACCTCCCGGATTCGAGCATGACTCTGCTAAAAAACTGAAAATACAAGATGACACTCGTTAGATCTATCCTTGCTTTTATGCCTAGCTAGGGGCGTTAAACGATAGCGCTAGTTGGGGGGCAACCCAATTTTTTTCTTTATCTTTTTTTTGTTTTTGCTCCTGTTTAGTAATATGCATCTACCTTCTGTTTAGATGTGTTTTTATCTTTTAATTAGTTTTTGTGCCAAGTAGAACCTATAGGATAACCTACGATGATAGTTGATTTGATTCTGCTGAAAAACAGAAACTTTGCACGCACGAATATAACTTTTTTAAATCACAGGAACGTGCTTTTGCGTTGATTCTTTTTGCTGATGTTCAATAGACAAATTCTCCAGGACTTCCTATTTTGGTAGGATTTTTAGAGTTCCAGAAGTTTGCGTTAGTTACAGATTGCTACAGACTGTTCTGTTTTTAACAGATTCTGTTTTTCGTGTGTTGTTTGCTTATTTCAATGCATCTATGGCTAGTAATTCAGTCTATGAACCATAAAGAAGTTGTAATACAGTAGGTTTAACACCAAATTAAATAAATAATGAGTTCATTGCAGTACCTTATGTGGTGGTTTTGTTTTCTTTCACTAACGGAGCTTATAAGATTTCCTGTTGAGTTTTGTGTTGTGAAGTTTTCAAGTTTTGGTTAAAGCTTATATGGACTATGGAATAAAGGGTGGCAAGAGCCTAAGATTGGGGATGCCCATGGCACCCCAAGATATTCCAGAATAGCCAAAAGCCTAAGCTTGGGGATGCCCCAGGAAGGCATCCCCTCTTTCGTCTTCATTCATTGGTAACTTTACTCGGAGCTATATTTTTATTCGCTACATGATATGTGTTTTGCTTGGAGCATCGTGTATTATATTAGTCTTTGATTTTTAGTTTACCAAAATCATCCTTGTTGTACACACCTTTTGGGATAAGCCTATTTGATTAGAATTTGCTAGAATACTCTATGTGCTTCACTTATATCTTTTGAGCTTGATAGTTTTTGCTCTAGTGCTTCACTTATATCTTTTAGAGCGCGGTGGTGTCTTAATTTTGAAGAAATTGCTAGTCTCTCATGCTTCACTTATATTATTTTTAGAGTCTTTTAGAACAGCATGGTATTTTCTATGGTCATAAAGTTGGTCCTAGAATGATGAGCATCCAAGTTGGGTATAATAAATACTATCATAGAAAAGTGAATTGGATGCCATGATCAACTTGATACTTGATAATTGTTTTGAGATATGGAGGTAGTGATATTAAAGTCATGGTAGTTGGGTGATTATGAATTCAAATAATGCTTGTGTTGAAGTTAGCAAATCCCGTAGCATGCACGTATGGTTAAAGTTATGTAACAAATTTGAAACATGAAGTGTACTTGGCTTGTGCATCCTTATGAGTGGCGGTCGGGGACGAGCGATGTTCTTTTCCTACCAATCTATCCCCCTAGGAGCATGCGCGTAGTACTTGATTTTTCATGACTTCTAAATTTTTGCAATAAGTATATGAGTTCTTTTGACTAATGTTGAGTCCATGGATTATACGCACTTCTACCTCTCCACCTTTGCTAGCCACTTCGGTACCGTGCATTGCCCTTTCTCACCTTGAGAGTTGGTGCAAACTTCGCCGGTGCATCCAAACCCCGTTATAAGATACGCTCTATCACACATAAAACTCCTTATATATTCCTCAAAAACGCCACCATACCTACCAATTATGGCATTTCCATAGCCATTCCGAGATATATTGCAATGCAACTTTCCACCGTTCCGTTCATCATTTTCATGACATACTTTACTTTTGTCATATTGCCATTGCATGATCATGTAGTTGACATTGTATTTGTGGCAAAGCCACCATGCACTATTTTCATACATGTCACTCTTGATTCATTGCACCATCCCGGTACACCGCCGGAGGCATTCATATAGATTCATATCTTGTTCTAGTTTCGAGTTGTAATTCTTATGTTGTAATCAATAGAAGTGTGATGATCATCATTATTAGAGCATTGCCCAAAGAAAAAAAGAAACAAAGAAGAAAGGCCAAAAAGAAAAAAAGGAAGGCCCAAAAAAAGAAAAGAAAGAAAAGAAAAAAAAGAAAAAAAAAGAAAATTAATAAAAAGGGCAATGTTACTATCTCTTTTTCCACACTTGTGCTTCAAAGTAGCTTCTTGTTCTTCATGAAGAGAGTCTCATATATTGTGCTTCAAAGTAGCACCATGTTTTTCATATAGTGAGTCTAATAAGTTGTCTTTTTCATACTAGTGGGAATTTTTCATTATAGAACTTGGCTTGTATATTCCTACGATGGGCTTCCTCAAATGCCCTAGGTCTTTGTGAGCAAGCAAGTTGGATGCACACTGATACGTCTCCGTCGTATCTACTTTTCCAAACACTTTTGCCCGTGTTTTGGACTCTAACTTGTATGATTTGAATGGAACTAACCCGGACTGATGCTGTTTTCAGCAGAATTGCCATGATGTTGTTTTATGTGTAGAAAATAAAAGTTCTCGGAATGACCTGAAACTCCACAGAACATCTTAGAAAAAATAATAAAAAATCCTCGCCAAAGATGAAGACCAGGGGCCCACACTGTCCACGAGGTGGGGGCCCCCCCCTGGCGCGCCCCTACCTCGTGGGCCCCCTGGAGACCCCCCGACGCCAACTCCAACTCCATATATTGGCTTTCGGCGAGAAAAAAACAGAGAGAAGAAATCATCGTGTTTTACGATACGGAGCCGCCGCCAAGCCCTAATCACTCTTGGGAGAGCTGATCTGGAGTCCATTCGGGGCTCCGGAGAGGGGGATTTGCCGCCGTCATCATCATCAACCATCCTCCATCACCAATTTCATGATGCTCACCGCCGTGCGTGAGTAATTCCATCGTAGGCTTGCTGGACGGTGATGGGTTGGATGAGATTTATCATGTAATTGAGTTAGTTTTGTTAGGGTTTGATCCCTAGTATCCACTATGTTCTGAGATTGATGTTGCTATGACTTTGCTATGCTTAATGCTTGTCACTAGGGCTTGAGTGCCATGATTTCAGATCTGAACCTATTAGGTTTTCATGAATATATGTGAGTTCTTGATCCTATCTTGCAAGTCTATAGTCACCTACTATGTGTTATGATCTGGCAACCCCAAAGTGACAATAATCGGGACCACTCCCGGTGATGACCATAGTTTGAGGAGTTCATGTATTCACCATGTGCGAATGCTTTGTTCCGGTTCTCTATTAAAAGGAGGCCTTAATATCCCTTAGTTTCTAATAGGACCCCGCTGCCACGGGAGGGTAGGACAAAAGATGTCATGCAAGTTCTTCTCCATAAGCACGTATGACTATATACGGAATACATGCCTACATTACATTGATGAACTGGAGCTAGTTCTGTGTCACCCTATGTTATGACTGTTACATGACGAATCGCATCTGGCATAATTATCCATCACTAATCCGGTGCCTACGAGTTTTCCATATACTGGTTCTCGCTTATTTACTTTTCCATTGCTACTGTTACAATCACTACAAAATACCAAAAAACATTACATTTGCTGGCTTTACTTTTGTTACTATTACCAGCACTATCTTATTACTTTGCTACTAAACACTTTGCTGCAGTTACTAAGTTTCCAGGTGTGGTTGAATTGACAACTCAACTGCTAATACTTGAGAATATTCTTTGGCTCCCCTTGTGTCGAATCAACAAATTTGGGTTGAATACTCTACCCTCGAAAACTGTTGCGATCCCCTATACTTGTGGGTTATCAAGACCTTTTTCTGGCGCCGTTGCCGGGGAGCATAGCTCTATTCTTTGAGTTACTTGGGATTTATATCTGTTGATCACTATGAAGAACTTGAAAGATGATCGAACTACTATTTTGCCCTCAACTACGATGGGAGGTAAGGAGCTGCCATCTAGCTCTGCACTAGATTCTCCTTCCGTTATAAGTAAGCTTGCGACACCTAAACCTGCTTCTGCTATTCATTCCGATATGTCGCATGTTATTGATGATGCCACTTCTGCTATGCATGATACTTATGATGAAACTACTTCTATGCTTGATAATATTGTGCCCCTTGGTAAATTTCTTGATGAACAGATTTCTAAGTCTACAGACAGAGAAATTATTGAATCTGAATACGATGATGAGACTGATGATGAAAATATGCCTGCTATTCCTGAGGGTTATCTTTTTTATGCGGAATCTTCTGCAGCTATTTTTGCTTGCCAGGATAGATACGAACTTAAGAGGCTGCTAGTTAAATGGAGTAAAAAATCTCTTAGAGATAGAATGAAACCCAACCCTGCTTTCGCTACTTCACCTATCTGTGTTCCCGATAAGGATTATTATGAATTTTCTGTTGATCCATATATAATTACTTTGGTTGAATCTGATCCTTTCTATGTGTAACACCCCGGATCCGATGCGCCAGGTGTCTGCCAGTTATTCGCCTTCGTTGCCATGTCATGTGCTTGCGTGTTGCACTTTGCCATGTCATCATTTGCATTTTATCATGTCATCATGTGCATTTCATTTTGCATACATGTTCGTCTCATGCATCCGAGCATTTTCCCCATTGTCCGTTTTGCAATCTGACGCTCCTATGTCCTCCGGCGTCTCCCTCTTCTCCCTTCTCTTGTGTGGGTATTGAACTTTCTCGTAATGGCCCGAGGTTTGCCAAGCGGCCTTGGTATAGCACCGGTAGACCGCCTGTCAAGTTTCGTGCCATTTGGAGGTCGTTTGGTACTCAACAGTTAGCAAGGTAACCAGTAAAGCCCTCTTTGTTGCAGCCCAACACCCTTCCAAAGTGGCCCAAAACCCACCAAACTCCTCTCCATGCTCTCGGTCGTTCGATCACGATCGCGTGGCAAAACCGCTCCTCATTTGGACACTCCTAGCTCCCTCTACCTCTATATATAGACCCTCCCGAATTCCCACAGATCATACCCTAATTTTCCCCTCAAGGCCGGACATGTCCAACTCGGCGGACACGTCCGGCTTCCACCTCACCCGGCCAATCGGGCGCGCCACGTCACGCGCCGCCGCCTAGCCTATCGCCGCCATCGCCGCCGCCACTTCGCGCCGCCGCCGCCCGCGGCCCATCCATCGCCGGGCCGCCGGAGCCGAACCCGCCGCCGCTGGCCGTCGCCCGCCGCCGCCGCCTCCGTCGCCGCTCCGGCCGCCGCCAGCCTCCTCCGCCGCCTTGAGTATCGCCGCCGCCCGCGCCCTCGGCCCCGGCCGCCGCCGCTGCCAGCCGCCGCCGGGCCGCTTCGCGCCCGCCCCTTTCTGCAAGCGCCGCCGCCGCCAGAAGCGCCAGCTCCGCCGCCGCCGCCGCCATTGCCGCCGCCCGCCGCCGCGCTGGCCGCCGCTTCGCTGCTTTCGGCCGATGCCTGCCGCCGTCCGGCCACGCCGCCCGGCTTTCCGTCGCCGGCCGGATCGGCAAGGCCGACGGATCCGCCCTCTCCGGCCTCCTCCGGCCTTCCCGACTCCTCCGGCAACTTCCCCGCGTCTCCGGCGAGTTGCCGGCGATCCTCGATCCACGTGCCCCGAAACCCTAGATCCGTTTTCGGGAGGTAAAATCTGCTAAGTCCCCAGATTCTATTATTTTCGTGCATTTTCATCGCATCACATCTTCGCATCCGTAGCTCCGTTTTGGGCGTATAATATGTCAAATTGTTCGTCTCGAAGAGTACATCATTTAATTCCATTGCATCATTTGCATTTGAGCTCATCTTGATGCCCGAAATGTTGTTGGAAGATGGCTTCAGATCGTTAGTTTCAGAATCTTATCAGTTCGAGCTCTTTTGTTATTTTTGCCATGAATTATGTGTGCACCTTTTGAACTTGAGTCCTACATGTGAGTTGAACATTGCCATGACATCTTTCCAGGGGTGTTTGCCATGTATTTTTGTGAGTTATGTGTTGACTAGAACAAGCATGCAAAGTAGGGATGATGATGTTGCTGATTTCAGGAACTTAGTGATTTCACTAAGTCTTGTCCTGCTGTTATTTTTATGCCACATGTTCATGTTGTTACAGAGAGATCTATGCCCTTTTTGAGCATGATCAGTAAGGGTGTTTTGAACATATGGATGTGCTCTATCCATCCATGCCTTTGTTGGTATTTATGGAGTAGTCTAGCATGTCATTTTCGTGCTCTACTTTTGCTTGAAATGTTTCCTGGCAGATTGTTTGCATGAGATTCAATTTTCACGAGGTCGTTGTAGTTGATCCGTGTATGCTATGAACTTGCTCTTGCCATGCTTAGCTTCATAATCATGCCTTCTTACTGTTGGTTGCCTTGCCATGCCATGTATTGCTCTGTAGTGAGTGCTTTGAGCTCACGAACATGCCTACTCGTTAACTGTTTTTGCCATGCCCAGTTTTTCTGCTAAGTCTGAAATCTGTAATAAAACTTGCTATGTTTACATGGGTGCCATCATTTCTTAATGTCCTTTTTGGCTTATGGTCAGTAAGGGACTATTGATATATGCTTTGAGTAGAATCATGTCATGCCTTGATTTGCTATTATAAGTTCCTGTAGCATGTTGTTTGCTTGCTCTAAACATGCCTTCCTGATGTTAATTCCTGGCATGTTAGTATTTCCACTAAGTCTGTGAACCTGATATTTTGAGCACTTTCACCATGCTTGTTTGAACATGTTATGATGTGTTTTAGCCGTAGCTCAGTGTTCCTATTTTGTTAAGCATCTCTTGTAGTTCGCTGCCATATGCTTTGTTTTTATGTTGGGGTGCTGTAGCATAGTTTCTTGTTGCTTGCTAAGTAGCTTCGGGCTGTTAAACGCAGATTTGCATCATTCTTGTTTTGCTTGTCATTTGCAAACCGTGCATCCGATTCGGTGATCTTTATATCGATTTCACCGAAATCATCCCATCTTTCAGCGGCATACTTGGTTTGCTAAGTTGATGCCAGTTCATCATTTTCCTTCCGGAGCATACATATGCATTGCATATCACATCTCGCATAGCATGTCATGTATTGCATCATATTGCTTGTGCATTGTTCCTTGTTTGATTGTGGTTCCGTTGCTTGTGTTCTTGCTTTGGGTAGAGCTGGGAGACGAGTACGTGAACGAGGAACCTGTTGAGAACGCCTACGAGGATCAAGCCTTCGACAACTCTGAGAACCTTGCAGGCAAGATGATCATATCCTCGAAATCACTACTATCTTTGCTATGCTAGTTTGCTCGCTCTTTTGCTATGCCAATGCCACAATGCCTACCATTTGCTTGTCAGCCTCCCAAATTGCCATGTCAAACCTCTAACCTTTGACACCTTTCCTATGCAAACCGTTGATTGGCTATGTTACCGCTTCGCTCAGCCCCTCTTATAGCGTTGTTAGTTGCAGGTGAAGATTGAAGATTGTTCCTTGTTGGAACATGGAGATGATGTTCCTGGCTGGAACATGTTTACTTGTTGGGATATCACAATATATCTTATTTAATTAATGCATCTATATACTTGGTAAAGGGTGGAAGGCTCGGCCTTATGCAGTGTTTTGTTCCACTCTTGCCGCCCTAGTTTCCGTCATATCGGTGTTATGTTCCCGGATTTTGCGTTCCTTACGGTTGGGCTATAATGGGAACCCCTTGACAGATTCGCCTTAAGTAAAGCTTCTCCAGCAATGCCCAACATTGGTTTTACCATTTGCTCTAACAACCTACCACCTTCCCTTGGGTTCTGCAGACTCAAGGGTCATCTTTATTTTAACCCCGGGCGGTGCTCCTCCGAGTGTTGGTCCGAACCGAGCTACACTGGGGCCACCTCGGGAAACTTGAGGTTGGTTTTACTCGTAGCTAGACTCATCCGAGTGTGCCCGAGAAAGAGATATGTGCAGCTCCTATCGGGATTTGTCGGCACATTCGGGCGGTGTTGCTGGTTTAGTTTTACCTGTCGAAATGTCTTGTTGTACCGGGATACCGAGTCGATCGGAGTATCTTGGGTGGAGGTCTATTCCTCCGTTGACCGTGAGAGCTTGTCATGGGCTAAGTTGGGACACCCTGCAGGATTTGAACTTTCGAAAGTCGTGCCCGCGGTTATGTGGCAGATGGGAATTTGTTAACGTCCGGTTGTAGAAGACCTGAAGTTGACCTTAATTAAAATACATCAATGTGTGTGTAACCGTGATGGTCTCTTTCCGTGAGTCCGGGAAGTGAACACTGATGTTGGAGTTATGTTTGGCGAGGTTGCTATAGGATCACTTCTTGATCATACTTTTATCGACCGTGCTTTGCCTTCTCTTCTCGCTCTCATTTGCGTATGTTAACCACCATATATGCTAGTCGCTGCTGCAGCTCCACCTCATGCTTTTACCTTACCCATAAGCTTAAATAGTCTTGATCTCGCGGGTGCGAGATTGCTGAGTCCCGTGGCTCACGGATACTTCAAAACCAGTTTGCGGTGTCTATTTTACCAAGCGGTGGCGCAACCAAGCTCAAGGAGGAGCTCGATGAAGATCTTGCCCTTTGTGTTGTTTCGTTCTAGTTGATCGAGAGTGGAGCCCAGTTGGGGTCGATCGGGGACCGTTTGTCGCATTTGGGGTTCTTCTTTTATTTTGGTTCCGTAGTCGGACCTTGATTGTATCTGGATGATGTAATGTTTTATTCATGTAATTGTGTGAAGTGGCGATTGTAAGCCAACTATGTATCTCTTTCCCTTATGTATTACATGGGTTGTGTGAAGATTACCTCACTTGCGACATTGCTTTCAATGCGGTTATGCCTCTAAGTCGTGCTTCGACGCGTGGGAGATATAGTCGCATCCAGGGCGTTACAAGTTGGTATCAGAGCCTTCCCCGACCTTAGGAGCCCCACTGCTTGATCGTTTTTTAGCGGCCGAGTTGTGTCTAGAAAAATGTTTTGAGTCATTTAGGATTATATATATCGGAGAGTTAGGAATTCTTTTTACTCCCCAGTCCCTTCGACCTTCTGGTGAGGTATCCTGACGTAGAGTTTTGACTCTTCTCTTCTCAAATTTCACTAAATTTTTTTTTTAGGATCACGCGGGTATCTTAGAATCGTTCCGATGGTTTTATGATGACAACATTGTCTTGGTTGCCTCGACATTTAGGGGTTGTGGCGGTGTCCCGGGAGTTGAGCTCCGAGGTGTTGTCGTCATAATTTTATCGTTGCGATTCTGGAATACCGAGTTTAATCGCCGACATCGAAAATCTCTTTTATGCAGTTGTTGGTGAGATAACCCGCTAACCCGATCTTGAGGTGAGTACGGAGTATTGCCATGACTTGTATAACGGATGCTTTTGAAGGTTGAGGTCGACGATTTCGAAGGTTTCTTGGTTATGTGTTGACGGATGGATACAATTGGATGTAGGGATTGTTAGTTTGTGTGAGATATTATTGCTCCCTGTATCCCCAACACCAGATTGCATAACCGTAAAGTTTCGGGAGTTTCATAGGTGGGAATTCAAGTAGCTCCTAGGATATCTTTCCGACGGATGTATGATATGAAATTGGGGTTCGACGTCTAGTGGTCCGCCTATTCACGGTTGGTTTTACAGTGGTCTCGTTGTGTCTTAAAGAGTCCTTGGCCATGCCGACTCGGGGACGCTTCGTATGTCATGTGCACTGCCTTGTACATGATGGTGCTGTACGATTGAGCCCGTGTAGGCCCCACCACGAAAACTTCGGACGAAATCTCTATCATATGTTTGTTCCGGCTTATTCTGCAAGCCAAATCCTTTGTTTTGTTTTATTTTGGTATTCGAGTTGCTTCGAAGTCAGATGTTGAATCCATACCTTTCCTAAATGGTGCTCTCATACTCCGATGTGAATACCAATCCTTCTCGACAATCGAGATTGTCATGTCAATTCTTTTCCTACCGGCGTGTTTTCTCTTCTAGTGGATCCGATCACTTCAACATCAGCAAGACAAATCATCATTTCTTCTCAACGGCGTTTGTTTCATCCGTCTCCAAGTTGCCTTTGTTTTTCCCGCCCACCCACCCTTTTTCCTCAAGGACTAAGATTTCTTAATCAAGTATCCATTTATTCATGTGAAGTCTCTTCACTCTTTTCTTTCTCCCGGAGTATCTCAGCAATTCATGGTGGTTCTCAAGAAGATGTTCTACTAGTTCGTCATTCCTCATTCCTTTCTCTTCTCCGGTGGATTCAAGTCAAGTTTTGTTGATCATACCTTTTTCCTCATTTCAATGTCTTCTCATACCGGTGCACCTCATTATCATTCTACTTCTTGCTATTTGTTATTCCGGAGTGCTCAAGATATCTCGAAGATTCGTGTTTCCACTCTGCATTCGTTCAAGCTCTTTCGAGATTGCTATCTCATTCAAGTCATTTAATTCAACCGGTGAAACTTCTCTTTTAAAATCATTTCAACGGTGTTCTCTTGAGTGGGCCCTAACCCACAGGTCTTTTCCCAGGATCTTACCTGACTCTTCTATTTTTCCTCGAGCTATCCTAAATTCTTCTCCAAGTTTGACGTAAGAATGAGTTGTCATCAGTCAAATGCTTTTCTCCAAGATCTTTCAAATTCTTTTCTTAGTTGGCTCAACCTCTTCGCTTTTGATTCTTTCGGTGTGCCTCAATAATTCTTGGTGGTGTTTCTCGTTGTCATTCTCATCATTTGAAGACCGAAGAAGAGTTTCTCTTTAATCTTGCTCTATTCTCTTCAAGATTCATGGTGCTAGCTTGATGCCATTCTCTCATAATTGTTTTCGATTGTGAGAACTCTTTTCTTACCATCCGGAGCATTTCATGAGTTGTTTCCATTTCTTTCCAACGAAGGTCATCATGTCATAATTCGTCATTCTCAGCGTGTAGCTATCGTTCTCCATATCATACCGGTGCATCATTCAAGTGTTCTCTAATCAGCTCGTGATCTATTCGTTCATTTGTATCTAAATCCCCTCAAATATCTTCATTCGTTTTCCAATTCTTCCCGGTGAATTGTGCCTTTGCTACGTTCATTTTCAATTCTTACGGTGGTTCGTTCAAGATTTCATCTCTTTCGTTATCATTTAATTCATTCGTTCTTTCCAATCCTACCGGTGGTTCGTTCAAGACCTTCTCAAGTTTTGATATATCTCTTTTAATCCTTTCTACGAGAATAAGTAGTATGCCAAATCCGTTGATTGTCATCAATTTAATTGGTGAGGGATAAGCATAACATAATTCTTATTCTTGTTCATCCAAGTGATTGATTCCTTCTTTCGGAGTTTATTCATGATGAATAAATTCTCGGTTTCATTTGTTTCATCTTCTCTTTTTCCCGGAGTTCCAAGCTCTAATTATCACGGAGATCCATCTAAATCATTGCAAGGATTCACCTTGTGTTTTCAATTTATCTTTCTTTTCATTCCTTTTGTTTACCGGAGTTCTTCATGGAGGCTCTACATGGTGGTTCGTCAATGATTCCTTTCATTCTTGATTTGTTCATCAAGATTTCTCTTGAAGTTAAGATCCACCAAGCTTTACTCTAAAATAAACATGGTGCTCAACACATGTTTTGTTTTGAGGAGTTCAAGCATTCTTCATCTTGCATTCCGAAGGGCAATTCTTTCTACCTTATCTCTTGAGATGGTGTTATGTCATTCTTGACAATTTCCATTCATGTTTCCTGATTCACATGTTGTCAAGAATGAGGTATTTTAAATCCATCAATCCCTTTGTTGGAGTTATCTTGGGTTATTTTTCACCTAAAGCTTTCCCTAAGGATTGTTGCTATTTAAGGTGCTTATAAATGACCCAAGTTCTTCTTCATCCTCCCGGTGATATAGCTTTCTCGTCTCCTTGTTCGTATCAATGAAATTCTTTTCCCGTGCTTGGCAGGTTGTCACCTCATAATTTGAGATGCATTCCTTAAAGACCATAACAAGCTTATTCTTTACATTTCATTGTTGTTTTACCAACAATTCCGTTCTAACCTTCTTGGAAGGATGCTTTCCAAATTCAATTGTGGTAGAAGTTGTCATTTTCTTCTCCATTCTGTTATTCCAATGATCTATCTTCTATTCTTTCTTCCGGAGGTATTGTGTTGTTTTCTTTGACCCAGTATATCATTTTGGAGATCATGTTCTTTTCGTGCTTATCCATTTAACCGGAGTGTCGTGTTTTCATTCGAGTTCTCTCATCTTATCAAGTTTTCCTTCTTCTTTCAGTCGGAGTGCTGTCCAAATTCTGTCATTCTTGTTCCTTGGCTATCTCATTATACCGAGGTGGTCATATTCTTTTCCATCGTGAAACTCTTGATTCATGTCTTTGCAACCTCTAAATTCTCGTAATACTCCTTGTTCCTCTTTTCTACCGGATTGTTTGCAATCTCGTTCATCTTTGTTGTACTCTTTCTTTTAAATTGCTCAACATCTCAAGGTTCATGGTTTTCACTCTTTTGTCGAAGAAGCAACTTAGTTTTACCTTTCTTTTTCTCTTCCGTTTTCCCTCCGGTGCCATCCTAGATCTCGGGACGAGATCCTCTCGTAGTGGTGGAGTGTTGTAACACCCCGGATCCGATGCGCCAGGTGTCTGCCAGTTATTCGCATTCGTTGCCATGTCATGTGCTTGCGTGTTGCACTTTGCCATGTCATCATTTGCATTTTATCATGTCATCATGTGCATTTCATTTTGCATACATGTTCGTCTCATGCATCCGAGCATTTTCCCCGTTGTCCGTTTTGCAATCCGACGCTCCTATGTCCTCCGGCGTCTCCCTCTTCTCCCTTCTCTTGTGTGGGTATTGAACTTTCTCGGAATGGCCCGAGGTTTGCCAAGCGGCCTTGGTATAGCACCGGTAGACCGCCTGTCAAGTTTCGTGCCATTTGGAGGTCGTTTGGTACTCCAACGGTTAACCGGGTAACCGTAAAGCCCTCTTTGTTGCAGCCCAACACCCTTCCAAAGTGGCCCAAAACCCACCAAACTCCTCTCCATGCTCTCGGTCGTTCGATCACGATCGCGTGGCAAAACCGCTCCTCATTTGGACACTCCTAGCTCCTCTACCTCTATATATAGACCTCCCCGAATTCCCACAGATCATACCCTAATTTTCCCCTCGGCCGGACATATCCAACTCCGGCGGACACGTCCGCTTCCACCTCACCCGGCCAATCGGGCGCGCCACGTCACCGCGCCGCGCCAGCCTATCGCCGCCGCCACTGTCGCCGCCGCCACCTCCCACCGCGCTGGGGAAGCCATCGCAGGCCCGCGGGCCTGACCCGCCGCCGCTGGCCGTCGCCGCCGCCGCCTCGGTCGCCCGCTCGGCCGCCGGCCACCTCTCCTCCGCCGCCGCATGGCATCGCGCCGCCACGGCCCCCGGCGCCCGCCGCCAGCCGCCGCCTGGCCATTTCGCGCCCGCGCAAGACGCCGCTGGCGCCGCGCCGCCCTCAGGCAGCGCCTGCCCCCGCCGCAGCCTTCGCACCTCCGCTGCCACCGCCTTTGCTGCAGCCGCCCCGCTGCTTTCATACAAGATGTTAAGCGCGCCGTCGGCCGCCGCCCGGCCTCCCCGTCGCCGGCCGGATCCGGCAAGGGGCCGACCGGATCCGCCCCTCTCCGGCCTCCTCCGGCCTTCCCCGACTCCTCCGGCAACTTCCCCGCGTCTCCGGCGAGTTGCCGGCGATCCTCGATCCGCGTGCCCCGAAACCCTAGATCCGTTTTCGGGAGGTAAAATCTGCTAAGTCCCCAGATTCTATTATTTTCGTGCATGTTCATCACATCACATCTTCGCATCCGTAGCTCCGTTTTGGGTGTATAATATGTCAAATTGTTCGCCTCGAAGAGTACATCATTTCACTCCATTGCATCATTTGCATTTGAGCTCATCTTGATGCCCGAAATGTTGTTGGAAAATGGCTTCAGATCGTTAGTTTCAGAATCTTATCAGTTCGAGCTCTTTTGTTATTTTTGCCATGAATTATGTGTGCTCCTTTTGAACTTGAGTCCTACATGTGAGTTGAACATTGCCATGCCATCTTTCCAGGGGTGTTTGCCATGTATTTTTGTGAGTTATGTGTTGACTAGAACAAGCATGCAAAGTAGGGATGATGATGTTGCTGATTTCAGGAACTTAGTGATTTCACTAAGTCTTGTCCTGCTGTTATTTTTATGCCACATGTTCATGTTGTTACAGAGAGATCTATGCCCTTTTTGAGCATGATCAGTAAGGGTGTTTTGAACATATGGATGTGCTCTATCTATCCATGCCTTTGTTGGTATTTATGGAGTAGTCTAGCATGTCATTTTCGTGCTCTACTTTTGCTTGAAATGTTTCCTGGCAGATTGTTTGCATGAGATTCAATTTTCACGAGGTCGTTGTAGTTGATCCGTGTATGCTATGACCTTGCTCTTGCCATGCTTAGCTTCATAATCATGCCTTCTTACTGTTGGTTGCCTTGCCATGCCATGTATTGCTCTGTAGTGAGTGCTTTGAGCTCACGAACATGCCTACTCGTTAACTGTTTTTGCCATGCCCAGTTTTTCTGCTAAGTCTGAAATCTGTAATAAAACTTGCTATGTTTACATGGGTGCCATCATTTCTTAAGGTCCTTTTTGGCTTATGGTCAGTAAGGGACTATTGATATATGCTTTGAGTAGAATCATGTCATGCCTTGCTTTGCTATTATAAGTTCCCGTAGCATGTTGTTTGCTTGCTCTAAACATGCCTTCCTGATGTTAATTCCTGGCATGTTAGTATTTCCACCAAGTCTGTGAACCTGATATTTTGAGCACTTTCACCATGCTTGTTTGAACATGTTATGATGTGTTTTAGCCGTAGCTCAGTGTTCCTCTTTTGTTAAGCATCTCTTGTAGTTCGCTGCCATAAGCTTTGTTTTTATGTTGGGGTGCTGTAGCATAGTTTCTTGTTACTTGCTAAGTAGCTTCGGGCTGTTAAACGCAGATTTGCATCATTCTTGTTTTGCTTGTCATTTGCAAACCGTGCATCCGATTCCGGTGATCTTTATATCGATTTCACCCGAAATCATCCCATCTTTCCAGCGGCATACTTGGTTTGCTAAGTTGATGCCCGGTTCATCATTTTCCTTCCGGAGCATACATATGCATTGCATATCACATCTCGCATAGCATGTCATGTATTGCATCATATTGCTTGTGCATTGTTCCTTGTTTGATTGTGGTTCCGTTGCTTGTGTTCTTGCTTTGGGTAGAGCTGGGAGACGAGTACGTGAACGAGGAACCTGTTGAGAACGCCTACGAGGATCAAGCCTTCGACAACTCTGAGAACCTTGCAGGCAAGATGATCATACCCTCGAAATCACTACTATCTTTGCTATGCTAGTTTGCTCGCTCTTTTGCTATGCCAATGCCACGATGCCTACCATTTGCTTGTCAGCCTCCCAAATTACCATGTCAAACCTCTAACCTTTGACACCTTTCCTATGCAAACCGTTGATTGGCTATGTTACCGCTTCGCTCAGCCCCTCTTATAGCGTTGTTAGTTGCAGGTGAAGATTGAAGATTGTTCCTTGTTGGAACATGGAGATGATGTTCCTGGCTGGAACATGTTTACTTGTTGGGATATCACAATATATCTTATTTAATTAATGCATCTATATACTTGGTAAAGGGTGGAAGGCTCGGCCTTATGCCTGGTGTTTTGTTCCACTCTTGCCGCCCTAGTTTCCGTCATATCGGTGTTATGTTCCCGGATTTTGCGTTCCTTACGGTTGGGCTATAATGGGAACCCCTTGACGATTCGCCTTAAGTAAAGCTTCTCCAGCAATGCCCAACATTGGTTTTACCATTTGCTCTAACAACCTACCACCTTCCCTTGGGTTCTGCAGACTCAAGGGTCATCTTTATTTTAACCCCCGGGCGGTGCTCCTCGAGTGTTGGTCGAACCGAGCTACTCTGGGCCACCTCGGGAAACTTGAGGTTGGTTTTACTCGTAGCTAGACTCATCTGAGTGTGCCCGAGAAAGAGATATGTGCAGCTCCTATCGGGATTTGTCGGCACATTCGGGCGGTGTTGTTGGTTTAGTTTTACCTGTCGAAATGTCTTGTTGTACCGGGATACCGAGTCGATCGGAGTATCTTGGGTGGAGGTCTATTCCTCCGTTGACCGTGAGAGCTTGTCATGGGCTAAGTTGGGACACCCTGCAGGATTTGAACTTTCAAAGCCGTGCCCGCGGTTATGTGGCAGATGGGAATTTGTTAACGTCCGGTTGTAGAAGACCTGAAGTTGACCTTAATTAAAATACATCAACTGTGTGTGTAACCGTGATGGTCTCTTTCCGGCGGAGTCCGGGAAGTGAACACGGTGTTGGAGTTATGTTTGACGTAGGTTGCTATAGGATCACTTCTTGATCATACTTTTATCGACTGTGCTTTGCCTTCTCTTCTCGCTCTCATTTGCGTATGTTAACCACCATATATGCTAGTCGCTTGCTGCAGCTCCACCTCATGCTTTTACCTTACCCATAAGCTTAAATAGTCTTGATCTCATGGTGCGAGATTGCTGAGTCCCGTGGCTCACGGATACTTCAAAACCAGTTTGCGGTGCCTATTTTACCAAGCAGGTGACGCAACCAAGCTCAAGGAGGAGCTCGATGAAGATCTTGCCCTTTGTGTTGTTTCGTTCTAGTTGATCAGTAGTGGAGCCCAGTTGGGGTCGATCGGGGACCATTTGTCGCATTTGGGGTTCTTCTTTTATTTTGGTTCCGTAGTCGGACCTTGATTGTATCTAGATGATGTAATGTTTTATTCATGTAATTGTGTGAAGTGGCGATTGTAAGCCAACTATGTATCTCTTTCCCTTATGTATTACATGGGTTGTGTGAAGATTACCTCACTTGCGACATTGCTTTCAATGCGGTTATGCCTCTAAGTCGTGCTTCGACGCGTGGGAGATATAGCCGCATCGAGGGCGTTACACTATGGCTATGAATCTGGAACTGTTGTGGCACATCTTACTAAGTTAAATGATATAGCCGCCCTGTTTACTAATGATGAGAGATCGCGTTACCTTTATTTACTCAAAATATTTCCATTCTCATTAAAGGGTGATGCTAAGATATGGTTTAATTCTCTTGATCCTGGTTGTGTGCGTAGTCCCCAGGATATGATTTATTATTTCTCTGCTAAATATTTCCCTGCTCATAAGAAACATGCTGCTTTGAGGGAAATATACAACTTCGTGCAAATTAAAGAAGAGAGTCTCCCACAAGCTTGGGGGAGGCTTCTCAAGTTACTTAATGCTTTGCTGATCATCCTCTTAAGAAACCTGAAATACTTGATATCTTTTATAATGGACTAACCGATGCTTCCAGAGATTACGGATAGTTGTGCTAGTTCTCTTTTAGGAAAGAACACGGATGAAGCTAAAATTCTATTGAATAATATGTTGACAAATGAAAATAATTGGGCACCTCCCGAGCCACCTCCTGAGCCAGCTCCAGAGCCAATTACTGAGCCTATTCCTAATCCAACTCCGAAAAAGAGAGGTGTTCTATTTCTCAGTCCCGAAGATATGCAAGAGGCAAAGAAATCTATGAAAGAAAAAGGTATTCAAGCCGAAGATGTTAAGAATTTACCTCCTATTGAAGAAATACATGGTCTTAATTTACTGCCTGCTGAAGAAGTATATGATCTCAATTCCTTATTCACCGAATAACCTCCTGATCCCGATATCCCGACATAGGTAGTAAAGGGGCTGTTATTGATTGCAACAAAGGCAATGTCACTTTTCATGTTAATGGTAATGAGCACACGGTACACTTTCCGAAGAAACCACCTCAATTTTATAGCATCAACTCTATTGGAAAAATTCAATCTATTATATTTGGAGGTTTTGAATTTCCTCTCCCTACTGTCAAGAAAAAGTATGATATTATTATTGTTGGGGATTTTCATATCCCCGTTGAGGTAACTTAGTGTTATTCGAAATTTCTCTGGTCCCGTGTTATTCGGAATGAGTTTGCTAACAAGACTTGATCAACCTTGTTAGTGGGTTCATTTTGATGATCACGAGATGGATGAAACTAGAAGCACAACCTTCTGTACCCTCTCTATATTTTCTGTTATTTAGTAGAAATAAAGTAAAATAGTATTTTTTCTGTCTGTCTCCTGACTTATCCGTGCGATATAAAAATATCCTGAAAATAAAAGTCCTCAGAATGCCATGCCAATTTAATATAATTTTTTCGGGAATATTTGAGGATTTATTGTGCAAAAATTACCGCGGGGGGAGCAGCCACCTGGCCACGAGGGTGGAGGGCGCGCCCTACCCCCCTAGGTGCGGCCCCCTGCCTCGTGGGCCCAGGGTGGCCCTCCTCCGCTTATCCCTGCACCCATCTTCTTCCTCTGCCTCACACAAACACGAGAAACCAACTCAAGCACGAGTTCCAGCCCCCGTTGCTGTGATTTTCGATCTCCTTGCTCAAAGCACCTCTCGCAAAACTGCTTGGGGAGATTGTTCCTTCGTATGTAACTCCTCCATTGGTCCAATTATTTTTTGTTCTAGTGCTTTATTCTTTGCAAATTTGTGCTGCATAGGTGACCATGTTCTTGAGCTTGCATGTCAAATTTATATGGTTCCAAGTAGTTCTAATGCTTGATATAGGCTCTAGGCACTTGTGGGAGTTGTTGCTATCAATTTTATTGAAGTTGGTTCACTTTTATTTGAAGTTACTAAAAATTTCAGATTATTTCAGAAAATAATGAAGAGAATTTTGAGGGGCTCGTCGAGCCGAAGCTCGAAGGAAAAACAAAAGGAAGAAGAGCAGAAGCCCAAATTTAATTTGCCTTGCACCGCAGAGGTCCGGCCGTGTGAATGGCCTTCCGATGACTTCTTGAGGGGAGCCGGGATTTATGAGGATTTCTATTTATTGATTAAGAATGCTGGCCTCACCGTCTTCCTCCGCGACCAACGTCATCAGTATCTCTTACTCACAAATACTTTTGTGCTAAACTTCTACTTTTTCCCTAAGAAATCACCTCCATCAGTAGAGATTCATTTATATGACGTTGTTAAGGAGATGCCATTAGCTGAATTTTGCGAGGTTTGCAAAATACCCTTTGAGGGCACCTTGGATGAACCACACCGTAACGAAGTAGAAGCTTTTATTAACACTATCACTATGGGAGAAACCAGGAAGGTTTCTGATGCAAGGATCACTAGCATACATTTTCCTGTTTTACGCTACTTTGCCTTATTTGTTAGTCGTTGCTTGATTGGATGCGGGAACTGTGGAAACCTTAGTGTTCCTGATATTATTATTTTGTTCAATGGTTTACACTGCAATAACTATGTTAGTATGGGTGGAATTGTTGCTAGACGGTTAAGTCTGAACCGTACTAAGGGCCCTATCTTTGGAGGCATTTATGCTTCGCGCCTAGCTGAATATTTTGAAATACCTATTAGGCATGAGGAGAAAGAAGAAACATCGTTGCCCCGTGCTTATTTAGATTATAAGAGTATGCTAGCGCATGACTTTCTTGTTAAGAGTCGTGAAGGGGAGCTCAAATATAAATTATACATTGATAAACATCACCCTGATACTATTACTTTGCCTGCTCTCTCTTTGTTTAACTTGTCTGCAGGTTCTCACATCGTTCCGTGGGCAGCCATTCAAACCTATCGGAATCCTGCACCAGCCTCGGAACCGGAACCACAAGAAGAGCCTCCACGACAGTCTGTTTATTCTTGGGATCCAGAGGTGGTTGCCAGCCAGTGGTAGTCAGAGTCTTCTTCATCGCAGTATGACCCCAGCTTCACCTACGGTTATCCGCCAGGCTATCCCTGGCAATAGACCAACTTAGGCCAAAAGCCTAAGCTTGGGGGAGTATGTATTTCCCATCAACATTACATTCATGTTCACACACACTCATTGCTAGATGTCGCTGCTCACACTCTTTCACTGGAATATCCATGCTAGTTTATTTTCTTTTTCCTGCTTTCTTCTTGTGTGTTTGATAAACCTTAAGATAAAACAAAAAAAATGTTAGTAGTAGTTTATTTCTTTGCTGTAGTAAATAAAAAGAAAACCCAAAAATATATTTCCTGTTCTTCTTTTGCTTGTTGGGAGCTTTCCCGTGTAAATAGTTTTTATTTCTTTTCCTTTCTTTGGGGGTCAGTAGGAGAAGACCATGATTAAATTGTCGAAGTGGCTCTTATATGCATCATTGTTGATTTAACCAAGATCCCATATTGCCTTGTCTTCTCCTATTTATTGAATGCTCGCAGATTCCAGCTTAGTCCAATGCACGTGCACTCTTATTATTATTCACATCGTTCGGTCGTGGAAGTGAAAGGCAATAATGATGATATATGATGGACTTATTGGGATTAGAAAAGCTAGTATGAACTCGACCTCTCTTGTTTTTGTAAATATGATGATTCATTGTTCCTGAGTCAGCTATTATGAAGTAAACATATTTGCAATGACATTTAGAGATTATAGTTGCTTGTGCCATGCTTGATTAGCTATCAGTTATAATGGTTTACCTTGCGTTCCAACATGCTATTAGAATGATTATGATGTGGTATGATGGGATGGTATCTTCCTTTAAATGAATTGAGAGACTAGAATCGGCACATGTTCACATATGTAGTTGAATCAAATCAACATAGCCTTCATGATATTTTTGTTCATGGTAGATTATATCCTACTCATGCTTGTATTCGGTGTAAATCTATTTTAATGCATGTTTACAACTGTTGTCGCTCTCTCAGTTGGTCGCTTCCCAGTCTTTTGCTAGCCTTCACCTGTACTAAGCGGGAATACTGCTTGTGCATCCAAACTCCTTAAACCCCAAAGTTGTCCCATATGAGTCCACTATACCTACCTATATGCGGTATGTACCTGCCGTTCCAAGTAAATTTGTATGTGCCAAACTCTAAACCTTCAAATAAACATTCTGTTTTGCATGCTCGAATAGCTCATATATCAACTAGGGCTGCCCTTATCTTCCGTGTTAGGCGGGTTATTCTCAAGAGGAGTGGACTCCGCTCCTCATTCACGAGAAAATGGCTGGTCGCCGGGATGCCCAATCCCATGCTTTATGCAAACTAAATCAAAATAATTGCAAACAAAACCCCCCTGGGACCCGTTGAATGTTGGAGGCACTCATTGTTTCGAGCAAGCCATGGATTGATGCTTGTGGAGGAGGGGGAGTATAAACTTTACCATTCTGTTTGGGAACCGCCTATAATTTATTTAGCATGGAAGATATCGTCATCTCTTAGTTGTTATGTTGACAATGAAAGTATGCCGCTCAAAATATAATTTATCTCTATTTCAAAACCGAGTTCTGACACCTCTACAAATCCCTGCTTCACTCTGCGAAGGGCCTATATATTTACTTTCATGTTGAGTCATCATCCTTCTTATTAAAATCACCCGCTGGAGAGCACACTGTTGTTTGCATTCATTATAATTGGTTTATATTGGGTATGACTTGACTGGATCTCTTTTACCATGAATTACAATGTTTAGTCAGTCCTTGATCTTTAAAGGTGTTCTGCATTTATGTTTTGCGGTCTCAGAAAGGGCTAGCGAGATACCATTTTGTTATATCAAGTTATGATTATTTTGAGAAAGTGTTGTCATCCGAGTTATGTTATTGTAGCTCGCTAGCTGATTATGCTATTGATATGGGTAATTGTGAGACCTATGTGTTATTGTTAGTATGGTTAGTTCATAATATATGCTGAAACCTGAATGCTGGCTTGACATAGGTACAACAACAAGAGCAAACAGAGTTTGTAAAAGTTTTTCTTTTTCTCTTTCAGTTTGTCAGCTGAATTGCTTGAGGACAAGCAAGGGTTTAAGCTTGGGGGAGTTGATACGTCTCCGTCGTATCTACTTTTCCAAACACTTTTGCCCTTGTTTTGGACTCTAACTTGTATGATTTGAATGGAACTAACCCGACTGACGCTGTTTTCAGCAGAATTGCCATGATGTTGTTTTATGTGCAGAAAATAAAAGTTCTCGGAATGACCTGAAACTCCATGGAACATCTTAGAAAAAATAATAAAAAATTCTCGCCAAAGATGAAGACCAGGGGGGCCACACCCTGTCCACGAGGGTGGGGGCGCGCCCCCCCTCCTGGGCACCCCCCTACCTCATGGGCCCCCTGGAGACCCCCCGACGCCAACTCCAACTCCATATATTGGCTTTCAGGGCGAAAAAAATCAGAGAGAAGAAATCATCACGTTTTACGATATGGAGCCGCCGCCAAGCCCTAATCTCTCTCGGAAGGGCTGATCTAGAGTCCGTTTGGGGCTCTGGAGAGGGGGATTCGTCGCCATCATCATCATCAACCATCCTCCATCACCAATTTCATGATGCTCACCGCCGTGCGTGAGTAATTCCATCATAGGCTTGCTGGACGGTGATGGGTTGGATGAGATTTATCATGTAATCGAGTTAGTTTTGTTAGGGTTTGATCCCTAGTTTCCACTATGTTCTGAGATTGATGTTGCTATGACTTTGCTATGCTTAATGCTTGTCACTAGGGCCCGAGTGCCATGATTTCAGATCTGAACCTATCATGTTTTCATGAATATATGTGAGTTCTTGATCCTATCTTGCAAGTCTATAGTCACCTACTATGTGTTATGATCCGGCAACCCCGAAGTGACAATAATCGGGACCACTCCCGGTGATGACCATAGTTTGAGGAGTTCATGTATTCACTATGTGCTAATGCTTTGTTCCGGTTCTCTACTAAAAGGATGCCTTAATATCCCTTAGTTTCCAATAGGACCCCGCTGCCACGGGAGGGTGGGACAAAAGATGTCATGCAAGTTCTTTTCCATAAGCACGTATGACTATATACGGAATACTGCCTACATTACATTGATGAACTGGAGCTAGTTCTGTGTCACCCTATGTTATGACTGTTACATGACGAACCACATCTGGCATAATTATCCATCACTAATCCGGTGCCTACGAGTTTTCCATATACTGGTTTTCGCTTATTTACTTTTCGTTGCTACTGTTACAATCACTACAAAATACCAAAAAAACATTACTTTTGCTGTCTTTACTTTTGTTACTGTTACCACCACTATCATATTACTTTGCTACTAAACACTTTGCTGCAGATACTAAGTTCCCAGGTGTGGTTGAATAGAAAACTCAGCTGCTAATACTTGAGAATATTCTGTGGCTCCCCTTGTGTTGAATCAATAAATTTGGGTTGAATACTCTACCCTCGAAAATTGTTGCGATCCCCTATACTTGTGGGTTATCACACACCCACTAGTTTTCTTTTGTTGAACAATTCATTTGTAGCTCTAGTGCATCCGTTGCATGGCAATCCCTACTCCTCATGTTGAGATCAATTGATGGGCATCTCCATAGCCCGTTGATTATCCTCGTCAATGTGAGACTTTCTCCTTTTTTGTCTTCTCCACACAATCCCATCATCATATTCTATTCCACCCATAGTGCTATATCCATGGCTCATGCTCATGTATTATGTGAAGGTTGAAAAAGTTTGAGATTATTTAAGTATGAAACAATTGCTTGGCTTGTCATCGGGGGTATAGAAGTTGGGAACATCTTTGTGTGATGAAAATGAAGCATAGCCTAACTATATGATTTTGTAGGGATGAACTTTCTTTTGCCATGTTATTTTGAGAAGACATGATTACTTTGATTAGTATGCTTGAAGTGTTACTATTTCTTATGTCAATATGAACTTTTATTCTGTATTCATTTGGATCTAAACATTCATGCCACAATAAAGGAAATTACATTATGAATTATGCTAGGTAGCATTCCACATCAAAAATTCTCTTTTTATCATTTACCTACTCGAGGACGAGCATGAATTAAGCTTGGGGATGCTTGATATGTCTCCATAGTATCTATAATTTTTTATTGTTCCATGCTATTATATTACCCTTTTTAGATGTTTATGGGCTTTTACACATTTATATAATTTTTGGGACTAACCTACTAACCGGAGGCCTAGCCCATATTGCTGTTTTTTTTTGCCTATTTCAGTATTTCGAAGAAAAGGAATATAAAACGGAGTCCAAACAGAATGAAACCTTCGGGAGCGTGATTTTTGGAACAAATCTGATCCGGAGAGCTTGGAGTGCAAGTCAAGAAGCTCCCGAGGGCCCCACGAGATAGGGGGCCGCGCCCCCTTGTAGGGCGTGCCCCTATCTCGTGGGCCCCTCGGGTGGCCACCGACGTACTTCTTCCTCCTATATATACCTACGTACCTTGAAAACATCCAGGAGCACGACGAAACACAATTTCCACCGCCGTAACCTTCTGTATCCGCGAGATCTCATCTTGGAGCCTTCGCCGGCACTCTCCCGGAGGGGGAATCAACAACGGAGGGCTTCTACATCAACATCCTTGCCCCTCCGATGAGTTGTGAGTAGTTTACCACAGACCTACGGGTCCATAGTTATTAGCTAGATGGCTTCTTCTCTCTTTTTGGATCTCAATACAATGTTCTCCCCCTCTCTTGTGGAGATCTATTCGATGTAAACTCTTTTTGCGGTGTGTTTGTCGAGATCCGATGAATTGTGGGTTTATGATCAAGTTTATCTATGAATAATATTTGAATCTTCTCTGAATTCTTTTATGTATGATTGAGTTATCTTTGCAAGTCTCTTTGAATTATCAGTTTGGTTTGGCCTACTAGATTGGTCTTTCTTGCCATGGGAGCAAGTGCTTAGCTTTGGGTTCAATCTTGCGGTGTTCTTACCCAAAGGATGTAAAGGGTTGCAAGACACGTATTGTATTGTTGCCATCGAGGATAACAAGATGGGGTTTATATCATATTGCATGTGTTTATTCCTCTACATCATGTCATCTTGCTTAATGCGTTACTCTGTTCTTATGAATTTAATACTCTAGATGCAGGCAGGAGTCGGTCGATGTGTGGAGTAATAGTAGTAGATGCAGGTAGGAGTAGGTCTACTTGTTATGGACGTGATGCCTATATACATGTTCATGCCTAGATAATCTCATAACTATGCCCTTTTCTATCAATTGCTCGACAATAATTTGTTCACCCACTGTAATACTTATGCTATCTTGCGAGAAGCCTCTAGTGAAACCTATGCCCTCCGGGTCTATCGCTTATCATATTTTCTTTCAATCTACTTTTATTTGCATCTTTACTTTTTGCATCTATCTTATAAAATACCAAAAATATATTTATCTTATCATACTATCTTTATTAGATCTCACTTTCGCAAGTGGCCGTGAAGGGATTGACAACCCCTTTATTGCGTTGGTTGCGAGTTCTCAGTTTGTTAGTGAAGGTCCGTGGGACTTTGGAGGAGCCTCCTACTGGATTGATACCTTGGTTCTCAAAACTGACGGAAATACTTACGCTACACTTTGCTGCATCACCGTCTCCTCTTCGAGGAAAACCAACGCAAGCTCAAGACGTAGCATCTTCCAGTTGCTTTTTTACAAGGCCGAGTTCTTCCTCGGCCCGTGCAAGGCTATGCTTCAGTTCAGACACTTCCGCATTATAAGCGGCCGTCCTCTCGGCAGAAGCCTGTTTTCACATAAAGGGGTATACGTCATTCACATAAGCTCCTATGAAAGCGGAAGCTTTGATCCCCTGCCCAGCTCCGTCTTCTCTGTCGGACAGCGTATCAGGGGCTACTACTCCTATTATGACAATTCCTCAAAGGTTTCTTAGGAAACATACCTCAAAGGCCTTTATAAGGCCAAAGCAGGACTTGTTCAGCCCGCTCTTGGCGGACTGAATCTTCTCAACCACCGCGCCCATGAGAGTGTGGTGCTCATCAATGATAGATGCGTTCTTCAATGCTATCGATAGACCGCCGGGCAGCTCTGCTCGAACAGAGGATGCCGGCGAGGTAGGCAGGCCCCCCACCATCGAAGGTGGCTGTCCGCTCGACTCTGGAACCTTAGAGGTCCCAGGGGCCTTATCCGCCCCCAGGTGTGTGGCAACGGGGATATGTCCTCCCTGGTCCGGGTCTGTCGGGATGACACCTCGTGTCGCTACCGACTTTGGGGAAGGGGCTCATGAGGCGCGTCTCGCCGCCAAGGCGCTCGAGCCCAGTGAATCCTCCGATGAGGACTGTCCGGCGCGAGACCTCACCGGGCTATGCAAAATGCGGCAACAGTTAAAGCCGATAAAACCGAAAACAATCCCGGACGCGTACGTGAGTTCGGATTCTGTACACTTACGACTTTCCCAGGGGCTGGGCCCTGGGATCCCACTCCGGGCTGCTGCCGGGAGCCGTGGTGGATGTCTCTAGGAGGGAACCTTTCCCCCTCTTGGCTGATTCGGCCTCCAGGGACGGGGAAGCTGGACGCTTCCTCCCACCTCCAGAGTGAGGCTCGTCTTCCTCTGCTTCCTCGTCTTCGTCCTCCGAAGAAGGAGCATCGCTTGAGTCTCCGGATTTTGCATCCGAAGCCTCGCGGCGACGGAGGCCACTCCAGGTCTTCTTCTTTGGCGCCTCGTAAGGCGCGAGGACCAGCATCTTCGACAGAAGGGGTCCGGCCGGTTCCTCCAGCAACGGGGCCGGACAATGCATCCGCTCCACTTTCTTTATCCATCCCTGAGGTCGCGATGAAACACGATTAGGATGTCTCCCTCATGACATGCCAGCTGAAGCATGAATAGACAGAGCGTGGCTGTGACTTACCGAGCTTGGAGAATGGGATAATTGATACCCACGGTCCTCAGTGGAGCCCGGCCACGATTTGCCGGACTTGAAGAGCACCTTCCAGATATCCTTGTGGGAGGAATCATAAAGATCCCGAAGGGTTTGGTGCTTGGCTGGGTCAAACTCCCACAGAGTACAAGCTCGGCGTTGACAGGGGAGAACGAGGCGAACTAGCATCACTTGGACTACGTCGAAGAGTTTCACGTCCCTATCGACCGCACCCTGAATGCGCGTACGGAGCAGTGACAACTCATCGGACGAGGACCAGTTCGGGCCCTTCTCGGGCCAGGACGTGAGCCGCAGTGGAACTCCGGATCTGAACTCTAGAGCTGCCGCCCACTTTTTGCCATGTGGTTCGGTGATATAAAACCACTGCTGCTGCCACTCCTTGACGGAGTCGTTGAAAGCACCTTTCGGCCAAACAGCCTCGGGCATCTTGCTTACCAGGGCACTGCCGCACTCGGCGTGTTCGCCACTCACCACCTTGGGCTTCACATTGAAGATCTTCAGCCATAGGCCGAAGTGAGGTGGGATCCGGAGAAAAGCCTCGCACACGTCGATGAACGTCGAGGTATTGAGGAAGGAGTTGGGGGAAAGATCATGAAAATCGATCCCGTAGTAATACATGACTCCCCGAACGAACAGGTGAAGGGGAAACCCGAGCCCACGGACGAAATAGGGGAAGGAACACGACTCTCTCGTGAGATTCCGGAGTGGGGACGACCTGTCCCGCCGGTGGAAGACGGTGGCCGATCTTCTGGGCCAGATACCCGGATCCCCGGAGCTTCTTGATGTCCTTCTCCTGGACGGTCGAGGCCATCCATCTGCCTCCTGCTCTGGATCCGGACATCTTTGGAAAACCTGTCTTTGATGGAGAATAAGAGTGCTTGGGTGTTAGGGCTCGAACAGAGGGGAATGGGCTAGCGGGAGGAGAAGGCGTGGGTAAAAGAGAAAGAAACCTAACCTCTTTATAGAGGCGGTAACTGCTTTTTGCGCCTCCCCACTTGCCTAGTAGAGCCCGTCTGCCTCCCACTCGCCGCGATTAGCGACGCGGTTAGATTACCCGTACCTGTATTGATGAGAATCCCGTGATAAGGGGACACGATCTCTGCTTTGACAAGGCGTGTCACGGAAATCGCCTCGTAATATGCACTGTAGCTAGTTGTGGGAAAACAGTTCGAATAATGATCCGACCATAATAACATGTCACGTCATCAGAAAACGTTGTCAGCAGATTGCATTTGTGAAATATCATTCTCTCTATACCGGTGTGTAAAGATCATTTTGTGGATCCGGACACGATTCAAGTGTTCGATGACTACTTTGGAGAATTCGGAGAAGGAACCCGCCTTGCAATGCCGAAGACAATACTGCGCGCCGGACTCATCGTCATTGAAGCCTAGTTCAGGGGCTACTGAGGGAGTCCTGGATTAGGGGGTATTCGGATAGCCGGACTATGTACAACATCCGAACAATTGAAGCGTGAAGATACAAGACTCAAGACTTCGACCTGTGTCCGGATGGGACTCTCCTTTGCGTGGAAGGCAAGCTTAGTGATCCGGATATTATTTTTCCCTTCTTGTAACCGACTCCATGTAAACCCTAGCCCTCTTCGGTGTCTATATAAACCGGAGAGGTTGGTCCTTAGAAGGCCGATCACAATTACAATCATACCATCATAGGCTAGCTCTTAGGGTTTAGCCTCTACGATCTCATGGTAGATCTACTCTTGTACTACCCATATCATCAATATTAATCAAGGTGAAGTAGGGTTTTACCTCCATCGAGAGGGCCCGAACACGGTAAACATCTGTGTCCCTTGCTCCTTGTTACCATCAGCCTTGACGCACGATCGGGACCCCTACCGAGATCCGCCGGTTTTGACACCGACAAGGGGCGCGCCCTCTGGGGCGCGCCCTGCCTCTCGGATGTGGTGTGGCCCCTGGCCTATTTCTTTCGCTCATAAGTTCTTATTAAATCCAAAAGGTTGTTTCGTGGAGTTTCAGGACTTTTGGAGTTGTGCAGAATAGGTTTCCAACGTTTGTTCCTTTTCTAGCCAGAATTCCAGCTGCCGGCATTCCCCCTCTTCATGGTAAACCTTGTAAAATAAGAGAGAATAGCCATAAGTATTGAGATATAATGCGTAATAACAGCCCATAATGCAATAAATATTGATATAAAAGCATGAGGCAAAATGGACGTATCACAAGCAGCTGAGCAAGATGATGAGACTGCGCTTGTTCAACACTTATATCTTCCTCACTCTGAAAGATAAACAAGCAGATAGATGACAGGTTTTGCACATAAAAGTATTAGTGCTGACAATTCATCACATTTCTTACTGACGAATAAAGTGACACAATTTAAATTTGCATTAACACAATATGGTATTGTTCAGGTCAAGACATGGCAGGAAATGACATTATGAAGGAGTTGGCAACTTCACGACACCACTGGATTACAGATCAAGAACTCATAAGTATCAATGGTTAGTGTGCTGTCAATTTATACCATTTCAGATTAGCAAATAAAGAGACGGTTTAAATAATAGTAGAATGATATGACATTGTTCATAGTTAAGACATTGTAGAATATGACATTGTGCTGTAGTGGGTAGGTTCACCACACCACTGGATTACGGAGGAAGAACAGAAACATACATGCAGGGCAAAAGAATATCACTTGCTCTGTATAGTTTAATTTACATGGTATGAAGAAGGAACTTGGTTGTACAACTGAAAACTTAAATTGAGAAAGGACAAACTTTTGTTTATGAACTACATATCATAAACTTTAAACAAGCAATTTGATGCAAACACCAAAAATAAACAGCTGTTGCAGTCATGCCTAACCAAATATATACAACAAAGTTTGAAGGCTTGAGATGGACAAACTTACATTATTGGTGAAGATAGGCTCTATAAAGGCCTTGTGCATGCTGATGGGGGGGGGCAATTCAAGAAGTTTACCACAGAATCTTCTTCAAAAGCATTGCCTTTATTCTACATTTTGTTAAGAGTAAATATAGATGTGATAATATACGAAAAAATGGAGAATATTTAAGATAAGATGAAGAATGATGCTACATAACCAAGTAGCTATAAATGTAGGTGCAGCGATACAGGCAAAAGGTACAACCAAGAGCAATGCACAGCTAAACTTCTTCAGTACCAACCTTATGGTAAGAGTAAATATAGATCTGATGTGTAGAAAATGGAGGGCAAAGGAAAATAAGCTGCAGAGTGATGGTACATGAACAACTACCTGTAATTATAAGTACATTGATAAAGGACAGCATGTAATTACAAGAACAATGTAGAGCTAAAAAAACATTGGCATTGGATATATTCTACACTAATGTAACCATTCATACAGATCAGATAATTTGGAGCAAACAATTGATAAGCAAGCTATCATGCATACTGGTGCCACATAATGAACCATGTATGTATGCAAGTACAGTGATACAGGACAACAGGTACTAACAAGAGAAAAGCAGCGGGCAGCATATTTGCGATATCCTGTCGCTCTTGTCAAACCAGAATTATTCTTCGAGCAGATTTCCTGCAAAAAAGATCCGTAAGGCACATGCGGAAAAGTAGAAGTTCAAATTGTCATGTGATTTCATAGACAGTACCTCATCCTGGGAATGAGACCAGTGCATAACAAGGTTTTTCCATTCAATGTCTTCTAAATTTAGCATAGGAGACTTCACCGAAAATTCGTTTATAGACTTTCCATCAAAGTGTGATTTCCTCAGGTAACACCGATACTGCTGCAATGCTTCCTTGAAAAGCACAAGCAAGCTTTGCTCGTCATGACTATCCAGATTGACCATCGCCTAGTTACAACAATGTAATGTAAATCATTGATGTGTTCAATCAGCAGAAAACAGGAAAATAATAACCATGAATAATAGCACTTACACGTAAGTTGGACAGGAAGATGTGAAAATGGTGTTTGTCTTCACAATAATCTTCCCATGATGGGAAGATATGCACGTAGTCCCTAACAACATTGAAAGCATTGTCTTTTAAATTGGGAATAAATGGAATGGGGTTCCAATCTGCAGGAATTGGTCGTCTCTGCAGTTGGGATAGGTCTTCGGCCGGTGAACTTGTTGTACTTTTTGCTGGAGTGGGATTTTTCTGTGGTACAGCTGGTGCTATGGAAAATGAAATCAGTATACCTTTTGCTGGAGTGCAGGTCCTGTGTGGTGAGGCTAGTGGTGTGGCCAGTGAAGTATGGGTACAGTCTGCTCGAGTCGGTCCTACGTTTTGTGTCACTGGTTGTACAACCAATATAAGTGGGGCGCTGTCTGATTTCTCCGGCACCACCATGTTTTTCAAGGAATTTGCTGGTGCTCCTTCAGGTTTGGCAACCACCCTCTTCCTTTTTGATGTCTGATGCACAAGAACAACATTTGAGTGGAAAAACATGGTATGATGAGTAAACTAAGCAGATGGCGGTGTAACAAAGTAGAAGAAATGCAAGACAACATATGCAAGATACACGCAATCAATAAAACCTTGTCAAATTAGAACAGGCACCTTGATGGGTGAACAGGACAGGCCATCTGCCTTTGACTCCTCGAGGTTAGAATAGTCATTAGGATGATATTCTGAACAAGAATCAGTAGGTGGGGAGCGTACGAGTTTCATTGCTTCCAGAATGGCACTCAATGCCTTGCTGCCAATTTGCAGTGTTCCACAATATTCTTCTGATGCGCGGATTCTGATATTCACTGTAATTGCTATAATATCTGAGAACCATGAAAACATAAATAGCTGTGAGGTTATCTTTGTAATGAAGATGATATTCTAATATAGGGGCGCCCCTGTAAACACTTGTGTGCTATCACTGGATTCTGATGAGAGAGCTCATGTGTGCTGTAATATGGTGCGTGCATTTATATAATCTCGCACAAGTACACAAAAAATAGGCTCCAGAAGTAAGGATAGCTGGCAGATGATATGTTCATAATATACTGTATAGAGAGTTTATTGCCAAACCATGATAACAAGAGCACACAACAATTAGGCAGATCATAGTGTACATAACAGGGGTACACCATAACCAGGATATATAAATCAGGAAAGTGGAACTGGCTGGAAATTACGGTGTTGTATTGCCGCTAGTAATTGAAAGCCTATCGATCACGTACAGGCCAGCTCTATCAGCTGTTGACTGCAGATGTCCCTGCTCCCCTTCCTGACAAGGAACATACTGTGCTTCCCATACAAAACACCACACGGGCCGCCGGCCGAACCACCGGCCCCACCGCCTATGTTCCTCCGCCACCCTCACCCCCGCCCCCACCCGCGTCGAGTTTTCTTCGTTCGACAAGGCCCCACCACTGCCCCCACAACCACCGTCCCCACCCGAGCCCCTTCGATTGCACCGGCGAACTCCGGCGAGCTCTGAAAAATCGACTGACCCAATTTTGAAATTTAGTCTACTGTGATTTAACTAGTGTGGAATATAAAAGGAGAAAACCATAAGCATTGGGAGTATGGTGTTGAGCGTGCCATGGCGGATCTGAAGGTGCAAATCGGACAAAGGCGACTTGGCAACCAAGACAAGAAATCAGAGTAAAGCAGTGGCGATCTATTTTCTTGCTGTGATAAATAAGTTGAGCAGATACGAAAGAGTATCGCCTCTAGTGCGGCGCCGTGTACGCATCTGCTTAGAATTTGATGGTGCTGCGGTAGCGATGGCTGTCAGCGGCGTGGAAGAAGATCTAGGAGGGTAGATGGTGGCGGCGGGGTGCGGTGGACGAGATGGTCGTAGGAGCGGCGCCGACAAGGTGGACGACGGCGGGGATGAAGCGAGAGGACGGGATGCAAGGATCCCGGTCCGCAGCCATGGATGAGAGAGGTCGATCTCTTGTAATGGACAACGGCGTCAGGGTATCAGCTCCGGCATGGTGGAGGAGGATGGCGGTGGATGGGGTGGCGGACGGCGGCAAACGGAGGAGGGTGGGGTGGAGAGGGTGTTTTGGCGCCCACGGAGTACGAATGGGGAAAAGGAAGGTAGAGAGGAAGGGGGAACCATGTATTCAGAGCGCACTTGTCTCAAATGCGAGGAAATTTACAAACTTAGCCCCCGTTTCAAATTTCTACTACATCACAGCAACACTACTCGGTTGGGGATAGGACGGTAATCTCGCATACAACGAATATTTGCCGACGAGAGTTTGTTTTTGGCGCCCACCGTGTATGAATATGAATCGGGGAGGGAGTCGATTTCGGCCGAGGACACACTGTGTTTTGGCGCCCACCGTGTATGAATCCGGGTGAGAGGCGCGTTTGGGTGAAATTACAAACCTACCCCTATCGAAACCTACATAAATCCAGCAGATAGGCTTTGCGTGGCAGGGACAGGCAGTAGTGATTTCCATCTCGCATATTTTGGTTTCGGGCGGTTACTGCGACTTTCCCCGCTTCGTTCAAATTTTGCAGAGTGCACGTTTACCGTGCCAACTCAATTCGAATCCCGTTTGTATTCTATTTTTTTCAGGTGGGATCCATTTTCAATTGGAATTACGTTCTATATACATCATTTTTTATATATACTTTCAAAAGCACAACAAAGAATTCTGCTCCTTTATATGTATAATATGATTTACAAATACCATGATCTTGAAATCTTATGGTTGAATTCGAAAATTTTTAACCAAATTATGTTCTAATAAATGTATGTATCAGTAATACTACATATTAAATAATATAGATGTGCATGAATTCATATGAGTATGCATGTTTGATAGATCAATTTTGGTTTGAGTATGGATTACATGTATCATCATCTCGAATTCAAATATTTGAATCCCTTTTTTGTTCACTCCTTTCACGCTCATCTCTCTCGCATGCATGCTCCTTCAGGTAGCTATCACTCTCTTTTCTCCGGCTCACCCGCACGCTCACTTCATGTTGCTCCTATCCTCGCAAACATGGTCTCTCGACGTCTCCCTTGAGAAGTGTCACACTCTCCCTATCATTATACATTACACGGTTTTCATTATCTCTCACGTCTCTACTGTTCTCTGGTATCACTCGGTACCTAAGCTTTCTTTTTCACCTCCAAGCACACAGTCGCCACTCGTCTTTCACTTTTCTTTCTCTCTATGGGATTCTCTCACACACCCTATAGGTCTCTACATATGACTCATACCACTAAAATTACTCTCTCTATCTCTCCTGTAGACACAACATTTGTTGCGGTCTCCTTTTAAATCTCCATCCTGCATCGACATTATTCATTTGTTTACCGATCAGACAACCCCGACTACCGTCTCCTCTCTCTCTCACAGACACACACACACAACTCCTGCTTCCACTCCCCTTCCCGACTACCGTTTCTCTCTCTCTCTCACACACAAAACTCTCACATTCGCACCCCAACTCGTATTTCTCTCACAAACATTTATCGACTAGCTAGCCTCTAGATAGGTTTATACACCCGCACACTCGTTCTTCCACCATCGCATACATGTCTCTCTCCCTCTCCTTGTATCTATGTAGATTTTTCTTCCCTTCTTGAGACACGCCCTCTCGATCGTGCACACACACTATCGCCTCATTTTAAGCTGATACCTATCGCACACACACTCCTTGTGTCTTTGTCACACATGCACTCCGTCCTCCTCCACTCTCCCTCTCTATCACACACATGGCTTTTTGCAACAACTAGCAAGATGCCCATGCGTTGCACGAAACATCAACATGCATTTGTATGAGTAGTTTATCTTGTGGGGGAAAAGGATGAACGAGGGAAGGCCTTCTTTGCAAATTTGGAGAGGGGTGTGGGTATCTTTTTGCAAAATTGCCATAGTTTCCTTCCTATCCATCAGATATAGATCGGACGGCCTATATTGCAGGATGACAGGCACATGATCATCACCGACAATGCTTATTATAAGAGTAGGGATAAAAAATAGAGTTGGTGATGATGGTGGGCCTGCCATCCTGCAACGTAGGTCGTCTGATTTATATCTGACGGATAGGAAGGAAAATATGGCAATTTACTCGCACTCTTCACGACATTTGCAAATAAGGCCTTCCCTCGTTCATCCTTTTCTCCCACAAGATTTTGATGTTCCGTGCAACACACGGTCATCTTGCTAGTAAGAGTAGAAATTAGACATATACCACTTCTCGAATCTTGAAACCAACAACATTCCTCCCTTATCTCATCAAAACCGCCAAAGGAATATATTTTGAGTGAAACATAACATATTTTTAGTGATATACATATTTCAAAGCTAGACTTTTTTTCTATCAAATAAGTGAATATGCATTAATCCAGTGGCGGAGACAGGCCTGGGGCAGCTAGGGCTATAGCCCTAGGCCTAGAAACAACTTCCTTTGTAATTTCTTCATGCAAAGCATAGAAAATCATAGAAGTTTATCACTCAACATAGCACAGCCCCAAGCGTAATCTGCATCTAGCTCCGCCCCTGTATTAATCTACTTTGATCGTGTGGCAACGCATTGGCACATTACTAGTAGTTATTATAACTTCTTGGACACCAGACAAACAGTGGAGTACATATACGAAGAGAAGAGGCGCACGCACGCATTCGGCCTCTCGATGTCTCGCACACATGAGTGTTACGTAAAGGCGACGTTAACAAATAAACCCTAAAACCCTAGGTGCACGATTGCTGCATTCGCGGGTACCGAGTACATGGTGGAGCACCTTTGTAGGAATAGTCATCTCGCGTGATAATTTGAGCCGTAGGAGTTGATTGTCGGGACCACATGTGAACGACTTGGAGCGCGGTGGCTCGCCAGTTGCCACAGATCGAGTAGCCATGTTTAAAATATCGTTTTTTTAGCGGGGTTAAGAGTTCCGATTTTCAATGGCGCGTTATAAGTAGTAAGTAGTTTTTAGAACGATTGGTATGGAGCAAAAATGGAATTCATAGTACTACGTACCTCCTTGGCGTATGGTTGTATGGTTTGTTTTTTTTTGCAATGGAGGTTGTATGGGTTTATGTTGCGATATGTTGAACCTTGTAGTTCTAGGGCAAATACTATGGTTTAGATTTAGATGCTGGTTTTCAGTAATCAAAATCGGAAGGGGAAACCCTTCTTTGATTAAAAAAACTACTACCTCCATTTTGGTTTACTAGTCCCCATCGTACTTTGGGTCAAAGTTTGTCCATGAATTTTACTTGTAAAATGTGAATGGAAAACGAGATTTTGTTATACCCAAACAAAAAAGGACTGGAGGGAGTGATTGCTCTGACACGGGCGCGACCTCTCATAGCGCAGGCATTGAACCGGCGCGCCGGCCAAGAGGGCCGCACTCGCTGCAGGCCCAGCTGAGCACGCCTCCTCACCGCGTGTGTGCCAGCAACACGTCCTTCCGCGAGCCTATAGGCATTTTAGAACACAAAAAATGACTAAAATATAATTAATTTACGCATGGTCCTGACTTGTTGTGCTCGCACTGGTAGCAGGAACTAGTAGAGGATTTTCTTTATTTATAACTCTCCTCACATTTTTTTGGCTTTGAAGTGAATCATGGTTGTGGACATTATGTACGAATGTGCAGATATCTGTGAACATGAGTTTGATGTGGAAGTTGAACTTCGAATGTCGGGCTTGCGCGTGAACTATACCATGTCCAATGCTTCGTCTGTTATTGTTTGGAAAGTAATTGCTATTATTACATGACCCGAAAAAAAACATTTTGTGCCACATCAGTAGATGCACGGACATCACAATAGGCATGCTGACTGGATAAACATTTGAACCTAGCTATTATGAAGGAAATTTTGTATTGACAACAGTTTTAGATAGTAGGAGACGCCTAGCCTGCTCTCGCCTCGCTAGCTTATTTCGCTTCTTCCATCTCTTCTTTGGCTTGGTGAAGAGAGCATCCGATTGCTCTTTTCGCTTCTTCAGGAACTCAGCTACATTCTCAAGGGCTGCTGCACGCTTTCTTTCAGCCTTTACTAATGCCACGAGGACATGAACAGCTGACGACTTCACCTGGCTTGTGTGTAATCTAGCATCATTTGGGAATTTGCACCTTGTGTCTAATCCAAAGATCATTAGGAGGCGGCACCTTGTGTGTAATCCAGCCTCATTTTGGAAACATGATCTCGAGGTTGACCATACTTCCCTCCTCGCAGGAACTGCATCCTAACATGAAGTTACTTCTTTTTTAGATCAATACTCAGAGCAACCTAGATCCATTTAGTAGAAGCCAGATAAACAGAACTCGGAGAAGTGAATTCAAAAGGAAAAAATAAATAAAAACAGACTACAAGGTGAGAACACCCACTTCCTACATCAAGGTAAAAATGAAAGCATTAGGACGATTAAGACTCTTCTTATTACACATCGAAGAACACCACGCTTAAGAGAAACAGAAACTACAACATATACACATCGAAGAACACGTGGCTACACGAAAGTAATTGAAAGGGTGTTACTTACCAAAGCTCGTTTTACCGGTTCGGTGCAGCTCCTCTTTAACTTGCCACGCTCCTTGAAGATGTCCCGAATATCCCGTGTTTGGTCTTCATTGCTCCTCTGCATGTTCACACTCGTGGTTTTAAAATCTCAACATGGCAAGAAAAATATACTACTAGTAATACTCGCGCATCTTGTGGGCAACATTAAAGCACTCGTCTGCCATGTTAGAGCATCTCCAACAAGATAAACTACTCATACAAATGCATCTTGATGCGTGCAATGCATGGCATCTTACTAGTTCTAAAAACCTTTCCATCATTTGCCACACTACTGGTTGCAGATGAAAAACCTACCCAAGCACAGTGCGATACAGGAGCGACGCACAATTACAAGCTGATATTCTATTGGACAATGGAGACTATAACCTATTACTTTCACGGGAACAATAGCACCCAGGAAATTTTAAGGGTAGGTATGAACGAAATTGGAACTGCACATGTACTGCTAAGTGATTCAATACACACATTACCAATCGAGGAGAAGAACGATGGTCGCGGCAGCCTCTGTGAGTCATGGTCGGCAACGAGAGTCAGTTCATTGTCCATGACGGTGGTACTTCTGCGCTTGGCGTCGGCTTTCGGGAAGCAGATACGAGACCGTGGAAGATGATGCCGAGGAAGAGGCTCCATGTACGACGACGACGGTCGACCGGCTCCAGTGCGGCGTACGAGGTCGTCGATGAGGCAGATGCGCTGCGGTGGACGAGTGCGCCGATGTAAAGGGGTGGAGCACGAAGGCTGCGGTGCCGTGGAGAAGTCTATTTTGCGGTGGGGATAGAAATTGGGGAGTATTTAGGTGTACTCCTCTAGGTGCCGGGGTGGGGTTGGCTGGGTAGGGTGAACCTGAAGTTACAAAAATAGCCCCCTACCAAGCGTCATCCGTTGGCTTGTTCCGAAGGCTATGATGGTAACTTCCACTGCTCGAATTAGGGTCGTGGGAGATTTTCCCGCCGACCTCAAAATTTTGTGACACTGGACTCCCCGTGTGGCGTGTTGAGTGATTCGGCTAAGCAACTAGTGAGTAGTAGTAGTAAACTCTGCATATTCGGTTTGACCGAAGTCAAACTTCCTAAAGTTTGACCAAGTTTATAGAAAAATATAAACATTTACCATAACAAATATGTATGATGTGAAAGTACATTCAATAATGAATCTAATGGTATTTATTTGTTATTGTATATGTTAATATTTTTTGTTATAAGCTTTGTGAGAGTCTACAAAACTTGACTTTGACCAATGCTAATACGCAGACTTAAATAAAAACGGAGGGAGTACACATTTGTTTTCTTAGTTTGTAGTGAACTAATCATTTGTTGAAATTGTGAAATAAATATATTAGGCTATTGACTTCGAATGTAATGGTCTATACAATTCAATAGTTACATCATTGTCGAATCCCAAGATGTATACAAGGTCTATAGTATTTCACAACATGCTCAAACTCACATAATCCCAGTCAAATGAGAATCTAAATGCATTTCATAGTTATTACTTTGTAGGATACAACAAAAACAACCATAACTCTACATCATCCATTATACAAGCAACATTTTGACATATCCCAATGTGTGAATGAAACGTGCAGAGAGAGCTTTTGAAGATGGAGCAGATAGGGCGGGAAAGATTGTATGTATGTGGACGAGAGAGTAGGAGACAAACCTAACGAGATAGAGAGATAGAGATAGAGAGAGAAAGAGAGTGGAAGAAGTTAGGTCTGTGAGAAAGATGCATACATGTAATATACTTGAGATGCGTGTGCATCTGGATTCTGTATACGTGGAAGGAGAAGAGACAACATGTTTGATGAGAGAGCTGGAAAAACATGGACGAGAGGGGAAGGATCTTGTGGGTTGAGGGATTGACAATTTTGTGTGGGGGAGAGAGGGATTGGTAATTTTGTGCAAGAGAAAGAGAGGGTGGGGGAGGAGTCAGTCAGCCGTCATCACATCACCCTGCTTCCAAATGACCCCGCATTCTCTAGCGCGGTGCGGTCGCCGTCTTCGATCTGCTCATTGCCCTCTTTGAAGATTGAGGTGTTGTGCATGTTGGGGTGCAAAGAAGCACAAGCGAGAGTAGTCGCCATATGACCTTGGATGGGGATGAATTTTGTGCTCGGGGGAGTGTGTGTGTGTGTTGTGCTGCGTCTCTCTCTCTCTCTCTCTCTCTCTCTCTCTGTGTGTGTGTGTGTGTGTGTGTGTGTGTGTGTGTGTGTTAGATATTGAGAGAAAACAAACCTAAGGAAAGAAATGGGTATTCACGAAGAGATTGTGCGGGCCTTGAGGTGGGCAAGGGGGGTGAGGGTGTCAAAATGTGCGAGTTGATGCATGTGTTGCATGCGACCGTGCGAGGGACGGACGAATCGAGATAGATGGTTGTTGTGTTACGGATGCTCCTCTCTCTCTCTCTCTCTCTCTTACACACACACACACACAAGTAAACTAGAAGACCGTTCTCTCATGTATACACAACGTATCGGCATCTGTCTATGTCTCACTCATGCATGATCACTTGCACATTCACACCTCTCTATGTCTGTATCACACGCACACCGTCTCCACATTGCCCTTCCGCCACAACACACATATGGACACATACAGACGTTCTCTCTCAGTCACACACACAAAATCAGTATTAAAAAAACTAGGGCGCACCTAAAACGTCCAAACCCAAATAAACACGACCTGGAGCTAAATTCAAATATATGGAAATATTGCAGCGTCAAGAACTTTCACATAAAAAAAGTTGAGTAATATTCGAGGATTTTTTCACACACACAAAAAGGTTCGGTGGATGTCCTTCGAGCGCGACATGGTGACGCACCGTTCAATTGACCGCGCGGCCGCGGTTCACGCGCTTGCACAGGATTCCGTATCGTTGATGTGGTACTAACTAATAAAATCGCTGCTTAAGTCTAATGTTTACGTGTACTAGTATGGTTTTCTTTTAAGTTTGACCAGCCTTATATATAAAACTAAAGTAAGCTCCCACACGCGCACTCATCAATATGCCGCCGCCGTTGCGCATGCCGGCGCCCGCCTGCTCCGGCCAACAATTTCTCGCCCGTCACCGCCGTGTCGTGGCCATCCCTGTGCCATGAAGGCGAAGGCTAGCCCGCTCACGTCGTCTGCAGTCCGTCCTCGCGATGCCGCCGCGCTTCCAAGCACGCGAGCAGCTGGTGGAGCCGCGTCTATGCACGCAGTGCACAAAGAGGAGGACGAGCGCGTGCTCCAGCACGCCGGCGAGGAGGAACTAGCATGTCATTGTCATCTCCGCCCGCGCGGAGGAGGCGCGCATGGTGGCTGTCGCGGGGGAAGCCGGTCGCGTGCGTGTCGAGCCCGCAATCCGGGTGCGGACGTGGAATCTACCATCGAGACCTTGAATGCCACATGGATCCTGCAATCTGAAGGAGAAATTTGGGTCAGTCGACTCATGTGAGCCGTTTGATGCAACATGGATGGATAGAAGGGCTTCTTCCACCTCTTCTGCCGTCTTCTTCCTTCGCTCCGTCGAACTTCTTTCACAAATCGACTGACCCAAATTATACTACTAGTACGAACGTATCAAGTACAGTAGGAACACGAAGATATGAGCAGTAGTACCAGCTGCAAGAAGAACAGTAGTAAGACATATTACTAGTACTACTGTACGTACTAAAGAGTTCAAATAATGAGAAAGAACATAAACATAGTTCTGCTGGGGCCTCAGCACAACACACCCTTGAAAATAAACTAAGCAACTAGTCCACTTGATATTGCAGTAGAACTAGCATGAGCGACAGCACTGCCACCTACTCGGAGTCCGAGTCCACGTCCTCGACTTCGTCCTCGTCCCTCTGCCTCTTCCTCTTCGCCGACGCTTCTTTGCTTGAACAGACTTTGGCTCGCTTCTTCATCCAACCCTTGTAGATATTTAAACAAAGGTAGGCATCCATTGCTGCGCATGTGATGTGATCTTCATCTAATGTCTTCGACTCCCATGCATGATGAAACTCGTGATGAGGTTTCTTCAGTTTAGCGTACGAAGGATCAATCATGGCTGCTGCCAGGGTCGGCATTGAAGGTTGAGAGGAGGACACCAGGCTTGCCTTCTGGAGATCGAAGGGCTGGCCTACAACGAGAGCTATCTGACGTAGGACGTCATTGTCATTCTTAAAGCCTATAGTAACGAATTTCACTCTTTTGTCCTTGGGGATGGCCGGAGCGCATCTGGCAACGGTTGTGGCGGACGGCCCCATCAGGCATTGGCGGCACCGGCATAACGAGGCACGGGACGAGGCGGAGAGGAGCGGGGAAGCTCCGTAGCCTATCGGAGGCTCTCCTGGAGGTCGAAGGAGAGGGGGAGGGGCTCTGGTTCGCTGGAGCAAAGTGGAGGCCGACGGCGAACATGGTGGCCATGGAGAGGGCAGGAGGGCGCGAGGAGGGGAGTGGGTCGGTCCAGGGGGTGCACGGGAAGGAGAAAGAGCCAAAGGAGTAGAGGGAGGGCTCGGGGAGGCCTTTAAATAGGCAAACGGCGAGGTCCAGTAGACCCGTGCGCCGGCGAGCTCACGCTCGTCGCTGCAGGGCTCGGGGGAAGAAGGCGTGGTGTCTGGGGTGTTCCTGGACGTCGACCACGTCAGGTGAGATAGAGAGAGGAAGTGGGGAGAGGTTAGGGGCGCGCGCGTGCGAGCCGCTCCATTGGCGCGCTCGGGCGGCCTCTGTTCGCTAGCGCGGAGGCGCGGGGAGGAGGAGATTGAAGGGGGCCGACCATGTAGTGTGCTTTGGACGCCGAGGCGCATCGGAAGGCGCGCGGGGGAGGCCCGAGGTCGTCGGAGTCGTTGGGTAGAGAGCGGCTACAGTGCCTAGCCGCACTGTAGCGCGCTCTGGAGTGTGCATTTGGCATGCCATGGCATATTATATGCCTTGTGGGCGCGGCCACTGATGTCTGGAAGCTCTAGGAGGGAGTAAAGAAGAGGGGAGGGACATTGGATACCCTGGAGAGCCAGTAGGAGAGGAGGGAGGGTGAGGGAGAGAGAGAAAGTGCCTGTCCAGAGAGGAAGAGAGAGATTTTACCCCTCCAATAAGTGAGCTGTGGATTTGCCATTGTTACTGGAGGTGAAAGGGGACTATGAGGAGCTGTGCTAAAAAGTTGAGGTCATGGAGAAGAGTGGAAGTGGTCAAAATGATGATTTTGGAAAAATGACAGAAGGTGTTTGTTGTTGGTTTGGGCAAGAAAATTAATTCCACTTGCCATGAGAATTAACAGGATGGAATGGCACATGGAAGTAGGGTGTTCCACCAAGTTTGAGCTCATTTGGGCAAAGTAGCCAATGCAACTTTGGTAAACCCTAGAAATCAGCAGAAATGGCTTTGCCAAGATTTAGTCATGCAAATCTATTCTCCTTGATACACCACTTGGTGTAGTGTCATCATTTGAGGTTCTGAACATGTCCACAAAATTTGAGATCAGAAGGAGAAAGTTGCCAATGTAGAGTTGTTCAAATTTGGTTCTGGACAGGAAGGGTTTTGGGGCACTTTGATCAAGTTAACTTGTTCTCCAACTTGTGCCACTTGGTCTAGATGAATTATTAGACCATTTGAGCATGTTCACAAGGTTTGAGAACATTTGGACATGTTTGGCAGTGCAAGGTTGTTCAAACTTGAAAAAGGAAAGAAGTGGTTTTGAGAGGGTTTCATGGGGTTATACTGTTCTCCATGACATGAGACTTGGCAAGACCGTCAAACATGTCATATGTGACATGCTAGAATTTTCTTGGAATTTTTGGAGATTATTTCCGTTGTAAATATTTCAAAAGCTTGAAATATCCAGAAAGGGTTTTTGAGGTATTTGACCAATATTTTGAACATGACCATGTGTTGAAACTCTTATATATGGGCAATATATGTCCACTGAGTTTACCTAGGTTTTTGTCAAATATTTTTGAAACAACAAAATGATTTTTCCCTAATAAAGACCATTTCTGGCCTTAAGAAAAAGCTTTTAAATAAAATAGGAAAATAACTTTTAAAATTATATTTTTGTGGTTTATGGGAGTCCTACATCTAATAGTATTCAAATATATTTTTGGAAAGATTTTTAATGCCCTTAATTAAGTACTTGCAGTGCAAACCTCAATTCAGGGGTTTTTGAAAAACTAATTTTAGAAAATACTTTTTGGCCAAATTATTTTTGTAAGAAAATACTATATTGCTCTATACACATGGAATGATCATTGGGCAGAAGTTTGGGGCAAGGAAATGAAGTAACGAAGTTGGAGGATTTACTTCATATTTTTAGAGCACTTGCAAATAGCAGACAAAAACCAATCAAGGCAAAGTCCAAAACACTCGAAAGCTTTCGTCAAACCACATTTTATCATGATTTATCATCTTAAGTGTTGTGCCACGAAAATCAGGGTGTGACAGAGCTACACGCGAGAACGGAGGAACGAAGAGAGGGAAACGGAGCAGAAGCTCACAGCGGACTCGACGGCCTTGAAGGAAAGGTCGGGGATGCACTGGAGACGGCGGGGCGGCGATGGCGATCTCCAGTGGCCGGGATGAAGACGGCATCGATGGAGGCGCTCTAGGGCCTCCCGAGGCGCGTGGATTGGCGGAGAGGTAGCCGGCGACGTGGTGGAGCTTCTGGGCACGACGGAGGGGCGAGGGATCGACGGTAGCTACGGCAACAGTGGTCGGTGGCGACGGCAGCGCTCGGCCGCGGGGTGAGGGAGAGAACCAGGGGAGGAGGGAGAACATTCGGAAGACAGTGAGAGGGCCCGGGGGGTGCATGGCGTCTCCGTGGCATCGTCTTGGAGCACCGGGGAGGAGCCAGGCAGGCAGGGAGGGAGGAGGTGGCCGGCGCAGGGCGGCAACGCGCCTCCGTCCTTCTGGCGGGGAAGGAAGACGACAGGGGGTGAAAGCGGTGGTGGGCTGGGCCGGCACAGATGAGGCCCAGGTGGGCTTGGTGGGCGCCAGGTAAGTTTGGGCCAGGTAGGTTTCCCTCTCTTCTGTCTTCTAATTTTGTTTTTGTTTTCTAATTATTTGCCTCTGTTTTGAGCTTAGGAAAATACCAAGGCATTTCCTAAAATCCTGAAAATATTCATGGACACTTGCTAAATTATTTCAGTGGCCGAAAAATAGTTCCAACATTATTTGAACATTTAAATTATTTATAGTATTTTAAATGCCCAAAGTCAAATACAATAAGATTTAATTCAAAAATCCAGAATGGCCTAGAAATATGTGCATCATTTTTGGCAGAGGTTTTCAACTTTAACAAAAATCATGAACTTTTCTAAAGGGGATTTGAATTCATTGAAGATATTTTTATTGAACCTAGTTGAATTCATTTGGTGCTAGGGTTTCAACAATCCCCATTTCAACTTTCATAGAAATTTAAACATGATGCATGGATGCTTATGCAGGGTCAGGCAAGGACTGAGCTAGGGCTGTGACAACTCACCCCCACTAAACAAGAATCTCGTCCCGAGATTCAAGACGTGGGGTAAAAGACAAAGGGGACAATAAGCCAGCTCAAACTTCATGATCCAAATGTCCTTCTCGAGGATGCTAATTCAGTGCTCTAATTGATCTTGACGTCTTTGCTTTTGAGATCTGCATCCAACACGAGGACGGAGACACTCTACAAGGATGGATCATCTTAATGATCACAAGATCAACTCATAGAATGAGTTGTAAAACATCTCTTGAGCTGAGAGGCAAAACTCACATCATGAAGGACAGAAGAAACAAGTTGATGAGGTTTCAAAGTAGCGAGGAAAATAGTTGCCATGATACCACAACGAAACACCTTAGGGATGGTGACTCGTAGATATATCCCCTTAAGTGGCAAAAAGAATTACCTTTGATTCAGAGATCATTGAAACTCTTTATACCAGCCTAAGGCAAAACACAATCGATCATTTGAAGGAGTCCGAAAGAATGACGTTCTCGGACTAGTCTGGATGATGTGGATTACCTTGTTGAGGAAAACACAATGGATGATTTTGCCTATCATCGGAGATGGATGGAAAACCATGGTAGGATCACTTTTGAAAATGGTCCTGATCAATAATTACTGAGAAATATAATCGAGAGTAGGGTGGCACGATGGTGGTGCAAGCTAGGAACAACATGCAAATGATGGAAATGATTCTAGTAACTGGGAAATAACTCAACAGTCGAGGGGTTCCACTGTTGAAAAAAAATTATAGTATGGCCGAGAAAACTGGGAGCAATCCCTAGTTAGTGCCAATGATAACACTTAGTGCTTGTGCGTGCTCTCAAGAACTTGAGCATTTCCAAATGCATCAAGGTTTTACCAACATCCGTGTCAAGGATCCTGGCAACACAACATACTACCATGAGGAATAGTGATGGATGATGCAGATGCAAAGGAAGATAACACTTTCTCAGATTTCACCTTAGCGAGACCAAGGGGACAAAATCTGGATGATCGACTGAGAGACATTTAGCACTCCGCTTCTAATTTTCTCCTTGATGTACTAGCGTATCCCATTCATAGATATGGTTTGGTATCTAGAACATCAAGTAGAGGTCGGACTTTGGGAGCACAAAAATCCATAAGGGACAACTAAGGAGTAAATCCTACGAAATCCCTATGGGGAGGTGGCCAACTTTCTCAATCAATATACTATAATAACAGGTCTTCCGGTTGGGTGTGTTGGCCATGACATCCACTTTACCAGTTACAGAGATACCAATATTATAATTCTTGGGAAACATTCCAACCATCATATCTACCTGAGATTCAGATCTGGTTGGTGTCAGAATAATATAGACTCATCGAGTCTAGAAAGAAAAATGAAAGTTTGCAACACAAACCGACGAGATGACGTTGTGAGATTCTCGGGAAATGAACTACGATAGCAAGCTCCGAAACATGAGCTGGTTCTGCTACAAACATGTGAACATGTTGTCCCAGAGAAACATGATCCCATGGTAGTCTTACAATAAAACACTACCGAGTTCCGGTGGGGAACCATCATCGAGGATATCGAAGTCCTTGCATAAGGTATACTCTTAAGAAGGAGCTTCTTCTCCTTAAACAAATCAATTAGTGTCTTGGTGTGCTACAAAATACATATGGAGTGGAGGTAATTAATCTACCCAACCATAGTATACTTTGCACATGTGTGACTAACTTGGGATGATTCGAAGGAAGCAACATTGACTTTATCGAATTCACGGCAACAACTTACACCAAGTGCCGTGAATTAGAGGAAGTCACTTCTTTCGTCCGAACATATACCTCATGAACGGAACACGAAGATAATGCTTACACAAGTTTCCAACACTAGCCTGATGTTCATCATGAATTATGGAGGAGATAAAATGTTGCTGATGGGCTCAACAACAATTCATCTGATTTTCTATATCACTGGAATTCCGCCATTATGTGAACAAGGTGATAGTATTGGTCAGAACCAAAAGATATAACGGTGTATGCTGGTGGGAAATCCACGAGTAAGACAACATTACGAACGTCGTTGGTTCTGAGTTGATATGAGGATAGCCCACACTCAAATCAAAGTTTTTATAAGACAACAGATCCAGCAATTGGTCACGGAGATCAATCGATGAAGATATCATCCTTTTTCAACACACATATACGAAGAGATATCCCTTTGGAATGAACTAAGTCATACAAAGCTTTTATCTTTCAACTCTCCAAGTTGTTGTTCAGCTTAACCAACTAGCTCAGGGGTATCCAACATAGACCCTTGGAGAAAGGGTGGTTTATAGGGATAAACCAACTTGATCACGAACTCAACATAGCGGTCAGGTGACGACCTGGTGATACTTCCGAGAAGATATTCAGAGAATCATGAACCACCGATATGTTACTAAGCCCGAGAACAATCTTGCTTTTCAGGGCAAGACAAAATGATCAAATGAGCGAGTGATTGACAAAATCCTAACTCACCGACCGAAGAGTGCTCTAGAAATAGGGACTATGTAGCACAATCAACCTTAGGGTGATGATTCAATAATCAAGACGCTAAGATGAGGTTATTGTCCATTTAACTACCAAGCAACAGAGTTGCTAGGAGTATAGATTTCACACACCACGATTCACTTGGCGGCATTCCGGTTGCGACAACACGAAACCGAGGAATGAATAATGATGGCGAGAAGTACCACTGTGTCAAGAGTTCATAGGATGGTGTGCAATTGCCATGACATTCTTGATATAAATATGGTAATACTCCAAGGTAGAACAGAACAAGAGCTAGATTAGCATTTTAATCTGCGGAACACAACTACTTTGACCCAATCCTGGATATGGATGAGGTACTGGAGTTTGTCTCTCCTAGTCATTCCGAATAGAATGGCTTGACGGACCACAGAGTAATAGGCATCGATGAACTCGAGTGCACAACTACTCCTTTCTATCAATTGATAAACAAAGGTCAGAATACAACTAAAGAGGGACAACTCAAAGGAACATATGATTTCCTGAGTTGTGGATGCATAGAATTAGTGTGTCAAACAAGTTTAACATATTTCTTCCAGATAATCCATGCAGAAAGGTAGGACTGGCAGATTCACAACGCAGAATGGAGAACTCATCAAGAGCACTCTGGTTGTGATCTTTTGGTTCAAAGAACTTCTGCCAGAATGGTTCATGGTATTTGGAAGAAGGAAATACCACGGACCTCGAGGACTATCGCAAAGGTTACTAGTATCCTAAAGGAACTAGCAAACACTATCAACATGAAATAAGTAGGGTGAATCTCGGGTTCGGAAACCCAGAAGTAGAATACCTACTACTAAGTGGCATCACGGGATGCTTTCGAGAATAAAGGCCAGAATCATCACACTGGGACACAAATCATGGCTAGATTACTAAATGATCCCCTAAGACACCTAGGGTCATAATAAGAACTCCAACATATATGTCGAGGCAATAGAATACCTGAACTCAGCAATTAGTGTGATTAACCTGGCCCAAAGGAACATCAAAACCATAGGGGATTTGCAAGTGCATCAGACTATATAGAAACCTAGGATGACTCGGACAGCATAACGGTTGTAAATGCTTAAAAGAATTTGAGACATGATACAAAAATGGTGGCATAGCCACTCAGAAGCACAATATCAAAGTTCTGGGATCAACTATGAATACACAGAAGTAGTAGGAACTAAACTGAGGCTTACAAACCACCAATCCTACAAGTCTACGGATTAGTAACACGTGATCCTGATAGAAAGAAGAGAAAGCCTAGTTCCTTAACCCCGCAGGAAAAGATGAGATGACTCGGGTCAGAAGGCATAAGGGATAAGGAGTAAAAAGAACCTTACGTTCCATCCCAAAATCAATTCCCCTACATATAACTAAAGCATTTCTAGACTCAACTTCGACCAGTTTGGCTTGGTAATCCTACAGGCAGTCAGGCTCTGATACCAAAGCTGTCAGGACCCCGACTCAATGGCACATCGATCTAGCATGTAACACCTCATGTCACTTTGCATACTCACGCACGATATTCCCACGGTGTCGCCTTACCATGCCCGGGACTGTTTGCGCCTTTTGGCACACGTATATGATAGTCTCGCTAGCATCCATATGACAAGGAGCCCGGGCTGACATGGCTAGTCGTGAACCCAAAGTGGCACTACCTTACAGGGACAGGCATACATGACCTAGCATCGAACGTGTCGGTCATCAGCGAGTGAATCCAGGCTGTAGCACTGGGCTAGCAGGACTCCGGTGAACCGGGCTGTAGCGGGCTAGCAGGACTCTGGTATTCATCGCGTGACATTTCCCCGTAGGGACAGACACTGGAACGAAGAAGGACACACGCCGGCCAGCCTAAGTGTTCCGGAGCAGTAGCAAGCTACCATGGCTTAGTGGAACCACTAGGAGACATTTCCCGGTAAGAGAGGCTACTAAGGATAAACAACTAGATAGTCAGATCCCACACATACCAAGCATTTCAATAACATACACACAATATGCTCGATATGTGCAAATACAACATGGCATCACAACATGACTCTACAACTCAAGTATTTTGTTCAATAGGCTCCGAGGAGCGAGATATTACACACATGGGTCTCTCGACCCAGCATTCAGAGCATACAAGTCAAGCACAAGCAGAAGCTTAACATGTCTGAGTACAGACATCTACAAATGAAAAAGGCTGAGAAGCCTGACTATCTACCAGATCTTGCCGATGGCACAAGATCGTAGCTGAGGTAGCAAGCTAAACGTCGAAGTTCACGTGGAACTACTAGCGAGACTGAAGTCTCTCCGCAAAAACATAAAATAGGCAAACATGAGTACAAATGTACCCAACAAGACTTACATCAGAACTAACTACACATGCATCATTATCAACAAAGGGGATGGTGGGGTTTAACTGCAGCAAGCCAGCTTTGACTCGATCGCTATCCTGAACTACGATTGCAAGTAACTCTTTTGAGGTGGTGCACACGAGTCCACATATTCACCATATCAATACACCACTATGGAACCGCTCCCGTCTCCCTACGAGAACGCCATCCATAGCACTCACGCTTATCTTGCGTATTTTAGAGTATCCACTTTCACTTGTCTATTAACTGTATAGGCAACCCAGAAGTCCTTTTCCACGGACACGGCTATTCGAATAGATCATATTAACCCTGCAGGGGTGTACTTCTTCACACACGCTCTCGCCACTTACCGCCATGCACACGTCATGTATCTCGGCAACCTTCAAGAGGAAGCCTGGCGAGGGTGTCAGCCATGACCTCACTAACCACACAAGACTCTAGTCCAGGTTTATCGCCTATTCGGGTTCCATCCGCAAGGAGATCTGGCCGGGGTGTCGCTCACGGCCCCAAACGATGTGAGCAGGGTTCCCAAGCCCACCATCCGGGTGCCACTTGGTACACCATGCCACTGTGCCTAGTCTGTCCCAAGCCCACCTGGCCGGGTGCCACTTGGTAGACTACTAACACTACCTACAAACACTAGAAACTAGTTGCGACTCCTGGACAGAGATCAAGTCGGTTAATAAGTCGAGAGAGTCAATTAAGGATCCCAATGTGTGGTAGTATCGAGTCATGGATCACAAACACAGAACTCAGTTCTTGAGGACGGCTTCAATGAAAAAACCCACCATGTACTCCTACATGGCCTCTCACCGCTACCTTTACCAAATCGTGTTCACACACTTAGCTCAGACACAATAGGACATGTTCACCACCTTCCAATTCATCCCCCATGAATCAGACCTGACTCGACTCTAAGCAGTAGCAGGCACGACAAACAGGCATGAATGAGTAGGCACATCTGGGATCAAACAATTCCTACTCATGCTAGTGGGTTTCATCTATTTACTGTGGCAATGACAGGTCATGCAGAGGATAAAGGGGTTCAACTACCGCAGCAAGTAACAGTTATATCATTGTTGTCCTAATGCAGTAAGATAGAGCAGGAGCGAGAGAGTGGGATTGTATTGGAATGAACAAGGGGGTTTTGCTTGCCTGGCACTTCTGAAGATAGCATTGAGTCTTCATCAGTGTCAACGATCACAACGTCGGTACAACGTCTACCGAGGGGGAACAACACCGACAAACAGAGAAGAAACACGATCAATGCAATGCACAATATGATGCATGCTATGACATGGCAATAAGAATGTGTTTTGGCTAATGCAAGCTAGAACAGATTGAGATGAGTCCATTTGAACCAAAGATTCAAATGCAAACCCATTTTAAGAGGTTATATTAGTGCATTAACTTGTTTCATCTAAGTAGCAAGGTTAAAGTGTTATAACATGCATGAAAATGGTACAAATGGAAAGATTGGATTTTTCTGATCATTTTTAATATATAAATTGTTTGATTTGAAGCGACGGTTGATTTTCTATGATTTTTAGAAGTTTGCAACATTTTCTGGAATTTCCTATATAAGAATAAATCTAGAAAATAAGTTACTGCGTCAGCATGACATAGGTGTGACGTCAGCAGGTCAACTGGGTTGGCCAGGTCAAACCTGACTTGTGGAACCCATGCGTCAGTGTCTCAGGCTGGTTTGGGTGTATGACATGTGGGACCGGTCAACGTTGACTTGACCAAGGTCAAAGCTGACACGTGGGGTCCACACAGATTAGTACTAATCTTAACAGACAATTAGACTAACCTAATTATGCTCAGGGATCCACATGTCATTGACACAGGTAATAACTAAACATAATTAGCACCTAAACTAATGGTGCCACGTCAGCCACCGGCGTTTAACCGCCGGCGACGACAGACCGCGGCGGTACCCGCATCGGGTTTGCTCTACGTCCATCGTTCGATGAGCGGTTTATGGCTACGGGTTGCTGGCACTTGCGCGCGTCCAGTGGTGCAAGTGGTTGGACACGGGGACGCCGGAAACGACGCCGGCGAGCTCGACAGCGGCGGCCGGAGTTCGGCCGTGCTCGAGTTCCTCGCTAGGGTGTTCGGGAGGAGGAGTTGGGGGTGGCTACGGGTGCACGGGGAGGTTCTCAGCACACTGGTGTGCTCGGGCACGGGCTGCAGTGACCGTGGCCACGGCGGCGACATGACCGACGGCGAGGTGCTTCGGCTGGGGTGGGAGAGGGAGCTACGACGCGAGAATGGAGGAACGGAGAGAGCGGAACGGAGCAGAAGCTCATAGCGGACTCAACGGCCTTGAAGGAAAGCTCGGGGATAAACTGGAGATGGCGGGGCGGCGATGACGATCTCCGGTGGCCGGGGATGAAGACGGCGTCGATGGAGGCGCTCCAGGGCCTCCCGAGGCGCGTGGATTGGCGGAGCGGTAGCCGGCGACGTGGTGGAGCTTCTGGGCACGATGGAGGGGCGAGGGATTGGCGGTAGCTACGGCAACGGTGGTCGGTGGCGATGGCAGCGCTCGGCCGCGGGGTGAGGGAGAGAACCAGGGGAGGAGGGAGAACATTCGGGAGAGAGTGAGAGGGCCCGGGGGTGCGTGGCGTCTCCGTGGCATCATCTAGGAGCACCGGGGAGGAGCCAGGCAGGCAGGGAGGGAGGAGGTGGCCGGTGCGGGGTGACCACACGCCTCCGTCCTTCTGGCGGGGAAGGAAGATGACAGGGGGGGAAAGCGGTGGTGGGCTGGGCCGGCACAGATGAGGCCCAGGTGGGCTTGGTGGGTGCCAGGTAAGTTTGGGCCAGGTAGGTTTCCCTCTCTTCTGTCTTCTAATTTTGTTTTTGTTTTCTAATTATTTGCCTCTGTTTTGAGCTTAGGAAAATACCAAGGCATTTCCTAAAATCCTGAAAATATTCATGGATACTTGCTGAATTATTTCAGTGGCCCAAAAATAGTTCCAACATTATTTGAACATTTAAATTATTTATAGTATTTTAAATGCCCAAAGTAAAATACAATAAGATTTAATTCAAAAATCCAGAATGGCCTAGAAATATGTGCATCATTTTTGGCAGAGGTTTTCACCTTTAATAAAAATCATGACCTTTTCTAAAGGGGATTTGGATTCATTGAAGATACTTTTATTGAACCTAGTTGAATTCATTTGGTGCTAGGGTTTCAACAATCCCGATTTCAACTTTCAAAGAAATTTAAACATGATGCATGGACGCTTATGCAGGGTCAGGCAAGGACTAAGCTAGGGCTGTGACAGCTCCTACTTCTATGACAAAAAATCATGACAGAAAATGGGTTTTTCGTCCTAGGTGGGCCGGAGACGCAGCTGCATGACATTCTTTTGGCCGTCCATGGCGGAAAAAACCATGGTAGAAGCGAGGGGGAGGAAAATTTCGAGGAGTTGCCGGTTACGGTGGGAGGTCGGGGGCCGAGCGATGCACGTTTCTCTCGTACACGTGCGAGGCGTTGGCTCTAACTGAACCCGAGCAAGGCGTTGGGCTCTAACTGAACCCGAGCGATTGCACTGCAGGCTACGGGTTACTGAACCCGAGTGATCAATCGATGGCTATTAACTGAACCCGATGGAGCGATTCCTTCACTACTGCTGCTAACTGAAGCCGATCGATTGGATGACAGTGAGCGTTGCGGGGGGGGGGGGGGGGGTGGATGAACAGTGAGTGGTGGCGTTGCCTCTGGATGAACAGGACCCCCATGGTGTGGAGGGCTGGATGAACAGTAGACGATGGAGGGGCGGCCGTGGAGGGGTGGTTGAACATGACCCGGTGGTGTGGAGGGCTGGATGAACAGTAGATGGTGGAGAGCTGGATGAACATCAGACGATGGAGGGGTGGTTGAACAGTAGCCGGTGGAGTAGCGCGCGGTGGAGGCTGGATGAACAGGAGCCCGTGGAGGCTGGAGGAGGTCGATGGTAGCCCGTGGAGGCTGGACGAGGTCGACGGTGGAGATGAACAGTATCCCGTGGAGTCCCGTTTTGTGGTACGTCACACCCCTCCCGATGAACAGGACCCCCGTTTCGACCGTAGCACTCCAACACAAGTCCGTTTCGTCCGTTTTGCGGTACGCCACACCCCTCCCGATCAACAGGACCCCCGTTTCGACCGTAGGAGGTCCGTTTTGCGGTACGCCACACACCTCCCGATCAACAGGACCCCTGTTTCGACCGTAGGAGGTCCGTTTCCTCCGTTTTGTGATACGCCACACCCCTCCCAATCAACAGGGCCCCGTTCTGAACGTAGGAGGTCCGTTTCCTCCATTCTGCGGTACGCCAGGCCTCGTTTCCATCGCTTGTTCCGTCCAAGCCCTCCCGATGAACACGACCACGCATTCCGTTCCGACCCAGCCGGTTGGCTCCCACGCGTTTTGTTGCCTCCCGATGAACACGACGCATTCCGTTGCCTCCCCATGAACACGACGACGACACTATTTCTCCATTCCGACCCAGCCATGTACACGAGCCCTCGCCGTACGTATGCGCGAGTAGGCGTTCGAGACCCCGCCCGTATGTACACATACGTGGCCATATTTTCTTTCTTGCACCCTGGCCGATGTACGTACGTGTACATGCTACGTGCGCGCCTCTACTACGACACGTGCGCGCCTCTACATCGACCAGTATATATGTACGTACACGTTCGCAACCAGAATGACAACGCTACGTACGTGTCGGGACGGGACGGAGGAGGCCCGCCCGCCGCGAGCACCTATGGGGCCGGAGCCCCTTGTCTGAGCGGTACGAGGGCGGAGGGAGCACGGAGAGCAGATCGAGGCGATGCACGCGGGGGGATTTTTACCCAGCTTCGGAGCTCTCCGGAGAGATAAGACTCCTACTGCTGCTTTGTGTTTGTATTTGATCTTGCTCGAGAAATGCGAGCGTATGGTGGTGTGGTGTGTTGGGTGAGTCGATCCAGCTGAACCCCAGGCGCGAGAGTTGCCCAGGATCCGAACCCCCACGCTGTGCATGGGCCTCCTTTATAGTGCCAAGGGGTCACCAACAGTGTCAACGAGGAGAAAGGGGTAAAATGTAAAAGAGGTGGTAGTTGGAACAAGACGGGAACAGGCGGCTACAAAGGCTTGAACAGTGGCTTCTACCTACTTTGTGAGGGGGGACAAAGGCATTTAATGCCCGTCGCCGCCGACCCCAAAAGCTCCCCGCCCTTGCGTCTCCGTCACACGGGCGATGGATCTGCCACCGTGAAGTGCCACCGCACCTCCAGCTGCACAGCCATCCGCCACGCGTCTCGGAGAGGGCTCAAGGCGACGCTGGGCAGATGAGCTGGAGGCGGGCACACAACAGAGCTCTCCCGCAAGTACCTTGCCGGGTCTTGATCTTGCCGGACCCGGGAGCTTGTCGGGCCAGAACTTGCCGCTCCCGGGCCCTCGCCGACGCCAGATAAGCGCCGAGGCGTGTCTTCTACGATGTAATCTTCTAGTCTCCCCGGCGAGCTCCTCTCGCCAGGGCCTTTTGTGAGCGATGTAGTCTTGAGCCTGGGACGGCCTTCCCGGCAAGCTCCTCTTGCCGGGGTCTTTATCTTCTGTCTTGTACACTTTGTTCTTGAATGGCTTGATATGGAGCAGGAATGGTCTCCGGCAAGCGTGTGGTAGATCCAGCCGCGGGGAGCTGCAACTGCCCGTGCACAAGTTGGGGTACTGAGGTACCCCTACCTTAGTACACCGACAGTACGCTTCGACAATGTGGGTCCCGACTTTTAGGCACTTCCTTGCCTGCGAAGATGTAGCTGGTGGGTCCCAGCAGTCATGGGGCGAATCGTTTTTTTTTTGCCCGGACGCACTTCCTTTCGTGCGAAGATGTAGCTGGTGGGTCCCAGCAGTCAGGGGGCGAAATTTTTTTTTGCCCGGACGCACTTCCTTGCGTGTGAAGATGTAGCTGGTGGGTCCCAGCAGTCAGGGGGAAACGTTTTTTCGCGAAATACGGTGGCCCGTCCGGTGGGTCCCGCTGTCAGGTGGAGGAATAATTATTTTGCGCATAATAAGGAGGCACTTCCTTGCGGCCGCCGTGGACCCACCTGTCAGCCCCTTCACGCACAGTACTCTTCCGATGGAAGTCGGTCATTGACCACATTGACCACGCCGCACCGAGAGCACCATGTCGGTGGACGACGGCGAGGCCTAGGAAGGGGACGACGCGGAGCCGGGGAAGACGCAGCAGTGGATGCCCACGCAAAGAGGAGTACGAGGCTGAGGCTGTCGTCGCCACAGAATAACAGGGGGTGTGGATGAGTAGAGGGATGGCCTGGCCAGCGGTGGGATGTTGGGGAACGTTGCATAAAATAAAAACTTTCCTACGTTCACCAAGATCAATCTATGAGTTCATCAAGCAACGAGAGAGAGGAGTGCATCTACATACCCTTGTAGATCGCAAGCGGAAGCGTTCAAGAGAATGGGGTTGAGGGAGTCGTACACGTCGTGATCCAAATCACCGGAGATCCTGGCGCCGAACGGACGACACCTCCGCGTTCAACACACGTATGGTCACGTGACGTCTCCTCCTTCTTAATCCAGCAAGGGGGAGGAGAGGTTGATGAAGATCCAGCAGCACGACGGTGTGGTGGTGGATGCAGCAAGGATCCGGCAGGGCTTCGCCAAGCGTCTGCGGGAGGGAGAGGTGTAGCAAGGGGGAAGGGAGGCGCCAGGGGCAAGGGTGCAGCTGCCCTCCCTCCCCCCTCTTTATATAGGGTCCCTAGGGGGGCGCCGGCCCTAGGAGATGGGATCTCCTAGGGGGGCGGCCAAGGGGGAACTTGCCACCCAAGGCAAGTGGAGGCGCCCCCTCCCCTAGGGTTCCCAACCCTAGCCGCAGGGGGGGGCCAAGGGGGGCGCACTAGCCCACCAGGGGCTGGTTCCCTCCCCACTTCAGCCCACGGGGCCCTCCGGGATATGTGGCCCCACCCGGTGGACCTTCGGGACCCTTCCGGTGGTCCCGGTACAATACGGGTGACCCCCGAAACTTTCCCGATGGCCGAAACAGCACTTCCTATGTATAATTCTTCACCTCCCGACCATTCCGGAACTCCTCGTGACGTCCGGGATCTCATCCGGGACTCCGAACAACTTTCGGTTTGCTGCATACTAATATCTCTACAACCCTAGCGTCACCGAACCTTAAGTGTGTAGACCCCACGGTTCGGAGATATGCGACATGACCGAGACGCCTCTCTGGTCAATAACCAATAGCAGGATCTGGATACCCATGTTGGCTCCCACATACTCCTCGATGATCTCATCGGATGAACCACGATGTCGAGGATTCAATTAACCTCGTATACAATTCCCTTTGTCAATCGGTACGTTATTTGCCCGAGACTCGATCGTCGGTCTCCCAATACCTCGCTTAGTCTCGTTATCGAAAGTCACTTTACTCAGACAAGAATGCATGATCCCGTGACCAGACACTTGGTCACATTGAGCTCATTATGATGATGCATTACCGAGTGGGCCCAGAGATACCTCTCCGTCATACGGAGTGACAAATCCCAGTCTCGATTCGTGCCAACCCAACAGACACTTTCGGAGATACCCGTAGTGCATCTTTATAGCCACCCAGTTACGTTGTGACGTTTGGTACACCCAAAGCACTCCTACGGTATCCGAGAGTTGCACAATCTCATGGTCTAAGGAAATGATACTTGACATTTGGAAAAGCTCTAGCTAAACGAACTACACGATCTTTGAGCTATGCTTAGAATTGGGTCTTGTCCATCACATCATTCTCCTAATGATGTGATCCCGTTATCAATGACATCCAATGCCCATAGTCAGGAAACCATGACTATCTGTTGATCAACGAGCTAGTCTACTAGAGGCTCACTAGGGACTTGTTGTGGTTTATGTATTCACATGTGTATTACGATTTCCGGATAACACAGTTATAGCAGGAACAATAGACAATTATCATGAACATAGAAATATAATAATAACCATTTATTATTGCCTCTAGGGCATATTTCCAATAGTCTCCCACTTGCACTAGAGTCAATAATCTAGTTACATTGTGATGAATCGAACACCCATTGCGTTCTGGTGTTGATCATGTTTTGCCCTAGGGAGAGGTTTAGTCAATGGATCTGCTATATTCAGGTCCGTATGAACTTTACAAATATCTATGTCTCCATCTTGAACATTTTCACGTATGGAGTTGAAGCGATGCTTGGTGTGCCTGGTCTTCTTGTGAAACCTGGGCTCCTTGGCATTAGCTCCAGTGTTGTCACAGAAGAGTGTGAGTGGCCCCGACGCATTGGGTATGACTCCTAGGTCGGTGATGAACTCCTTCACCCAGACTGCTTCATGCGCTGCCTCCGAGGCTGCCATGTACTCCGCTTCACATGTAGATCCCGCCATGACGCTCTGCTTGCAACTGCAGCAGCTTACTGCCCCACCATTCAAAATATACACGTATCCGGTTTGTGACTTAGAGTCATCCAGATCTGTGTCGAAGCTAGCATCGACGTAACTCTTTACGACGAGCTCTTCGTCACCTCCATATACGAGAAACATGTCCTTAGTCCTTTTCAGGTACTTAAGGATGTTCTTGACCGCTGTCCAGTGTTCCTTGCCGGGATTACTTTGGTACCTTCCTACCAAATTTACGGCAAGGTTTATATCGGGTCTGGTACAGGTCATGGCATACATGATAGACCCTATCGCTACTAGGGAAAAGGCTAGCAGCAGTGCGGGTTTTAGATGTATCAGTAGCGCGGGTACCCGCGCTACTAATAAGGCGCTACAGCTAACTCATAGCGAAGGCGGCGTGCTTTCAGGCCATTGCTACACAAGTGTAGCAGCAGCGGTTAGAGGAAGCTCGCTATCGCTAGTAGCGCTTAGCGCTCTTTGGTTGGACGCGCCATCGCTATTGAGGCGCTGCTGCTAACTTTTATACACTCGCCATCGCTAATTTAAGTAGTTTTTTGGCATATTTGTTTTGTATTTGAACCGCTTTGTAGAAGAATCTTTAGCACATAGAAATGTCATCATGATACACATACAAATGCTCATGAGACCACAAATATAATCATAGCATGTACATACAAATAGTCTCATCATAATCATCATCCAACACAAAGTGATATCTTGTCATCATCTCGAAAATAGCAATACATGCAAGTCTCGAATACTTGCAACTACAACAACGCTATCCATCTAAACAAAGGCATACGCAAGAAATGCTATCACTATGAGTGAGAGCGAACTATCTGAGACATGAGGTGGCGGTTACGAGTCCTCTTCGCTAGCGTGAACCTCAAGTAACTAGCTTCTCCTTCTTGTGCCTTTTGAAGACTTTATGGCTGGCGCTCGTGAACCCATTCACTTGCGCCGACACTCATGCCACTCGTTGTACACCCCGGAACCTTCCTTTGTACACGACATAGCATTTCCATCTCGCCATCAAGAAATAGGTACCTGTTAGAGATGCATGTTCATGAAGAGGATGTACAATCATATATATGCAAAAAGATATACTAGAGCAACACCAAACAAGAAAGGTTAGCAACTAGATGCAACATATACAGTACGCAAATTAATTAGCTAGAGGTACGCAGGTCATCGTACGCAAACTAACAAAGTAGCGTTACGCAAGTTCGGCAGGGACCGTGGACATCACAAAGTTTCATCGCTACAAAAAGTATACTAGTTCAACCAACACATATCATCATCATCGGCATCATAAATCACTAGAAGTTCCATCCTTCCATATCATCGAGGACGAACCCTAGCTTCTTGAACGGCGTGAGGTCTAGGCGTTGCATGCCTATGCGAGTTCGGACGTCAGTTTGCAATATAGGGCCGTGGTGGAACATCCCCTTCTCATCGACGACTTCTTTCATGATGATCGTCGCAATGTCGCTTTGGATGCGAAAGAAGTCATCTCTAAGTTTATAATTCGCTTCTCCATGAGATTCTAGCCACTTGTGGATATGATCATCATTTCTGCTGTTAATGCGAAGCTTTTTGTGATCCATGTTGAACTGAATCATGAGATTGACGATGTAGAATCCATCCTTCTTGCTTGGTTTTGGGACATGGATGCAGGAGAAGTTAGATTTATGCACGAAACCCATCTTCTTGTTCCTTTGTTTCTTGATATGCACGTGGCCACCTCTAAAGCTGAAGCCTTGGAGAGCATCATCTAGAATATTCATTATGTGGGTGTAGTCCTTTTTCTCGTAGTCTCTGGAAGGGTCAAAATACATGGCGTGGGAGACTTGCGGGTAAAGAACGATAAGGACAGCGCGCCCGTTGCTGCGGGGAAAAGACACCTCAAATTATTCCCCATATGAGAGAGAAGGAATGATTCAAATGTACGAAAGGGTTGTCCGGAACAGACTTACTTTGGATGATAAGGCACGAGGACAATTTCCCGGTCCTTATTCTGTACCATGATGTTTTGGAGGTACTCCCTAGCAGTTTCACGCTCAAAGTCGCTGAGACTCAAGAAAGACTCGTGCATGTAGTACGGATCCGCCACACAGATTTGCGAGACTTCTTCACTCTTCATGACAGAGCTCATATGTAGCGCAAAAAGGCGGACGATAGTAAAATCAAGTCACTTTGTTAGAAACATCTCAAAGATATGGTCACACCGCAGAAGAACACCTCCGCTGGGCCGTGTGTCGATGTAGCACTTCCCTCGTGCACACGAGCCGCGTTTGTCGGATATCCCGGATCCTTTGAGGCTAGTAGGTTTTCTCGGTCGACAAAGACATGATCGTGCAGTCTCTCGACATCCTCGATAGTGCCTCCAGCGGTTTCGGCGGTAGCATCGGCTCGCCCGTGAGATGGAACATGACCGCACCTTTCACGGATACACACTCTTCGAATGCATCGACCGGCTGTTGTGTGCTCGCTTGTTTGGAGGCGATTACCTTCCCGATCTCTTCCTCTCCTTTTTCTTGGGCATACCTTCCAGACCCTTCCTTAACCCCTGCCCAAGTGTTCCCGGGCTAAGTACTATACGACCCTCGCGCCTGGCTAGTTGAGCCTGTGTTGAGGCGGCATCTTCAGGCGTGTTCTGTGAGGATTTCATGAAGAGAGACTTTTTGCAATCCATGGTACGACCCTGCCCGGGCATATCATCCATATCCTCATTAGCAAGCTGATAGCCCGATTCGTCATATGGTTGACTCATCATATCTATGTCATAGTCATACGCGTTTGTATTGAGGTAATCCATAGGGTCGACCTCCGTTTCATCATCCATTCTCTGTTCTCAGAGAAATTACATCAGCCAAGATTATTGCACCCCTTCATCATGTCGTCTGCCACTCTCACCCGGCACTACAGGAGCTGGTAATTGCGTAGGCGGGGTGGTGGTCTCCGCACATGCTTGTTTGATGTGTGGTAGTTATTGGTGTGCTCTGGGCTGGCTCCAGACGAATAAGATTCTTCGGCCATAGCAGCACCCAACCCTTGCAGCTTCCAATCCGCGGTGGGGTCTTGTCGTCCGCTCCCACATGCTGTACTGGAGGAGGCAAATCCTCGTGCCCCGATTTCGCACTGGTCAAGCAAACCCTGAAGTGCCCAACGGGGATCGGCTGGTTGTGGAACGTGCGTTGAGAGGGGTCCATTATCATCCCCTTTCCCATGTCCACCTTCTAGCCTTTGATCAAGTAGAGTATGGTGCACGGGGTTTCTTTCGCCTGCAAACACATATGTCTGTGGCGTAAAACAACCGAAAGGCAACAAAAATGGAATAATATATATATATATATGTTGGTGCGACATGTAATTACCGTGACGGCGTCGAGCTCAGCCAAAGACGAAGGCCCACCTAGCGCGCCTGAGACTGAGGACGGGCTGCTATGAGCGGGAGCGGCTACGAGAGGAGGCCCGGTTGCTTGAGCAAGTGATGGTGCGATGGTGTTGTTGTTCATGGAGTTGCTCGCGACGAAACTGGGCATCGGGAAATCATGTACCGCCTTGTTCGGATTTTCCTTCGCCAGCTTGATGATAATCGAACCAAGTTAGTAGCAAAATCATTTCTGCAGCGATTCTGCTGCATTGACCGCCTCTTTGTAGCAACTCATATTTGTCCTCGGCTGCTTTTTTCACATCCTCAGCTGCTTTTTTCTCGACCGCAAGCTTCACCTTTGCGTCGATGTCCGCCTGACTAAACTTCTTTTTCTGCTTCTTGGCCTCCGGGTCGTCAATGTAAAACACCTTCCACGTGGCGCTGTCTCCAGCGCCGTGCACACGACCATATTGCGGCCGCTGGTCCAACGGGAGTCCCTTAAGTTCGTTCAAGGCCCGGTTGAGAGAGGTGTCCCAATTGGGCCTCATCGGAGAAGTAGGGCTTTCGGCTGCAAGTCGGTGTTGCTTCTCTAGTAGTCTAATCAATTTCCTCGTGATCTTGTCCGTGTAAAACACCTTTTTCTCCTTGTTCCACTTGTAGCGGGCCCTGATGAAGTCATGCTCCAAGGGGTTGGTGAACTTCGCGAAGGGGTCTGGGAGACCCGCGGCTTCACATTCTGCGTCCTCCTTATCCCATATGGGCCTTTTACCGAGGTAGCCACGGCTTCCGAGGCGATGCTTCCCCGTGTTCCGGAGCTGAAAGCTTTTGAATTTTGCAGCCTTAGCCTTGGCTGCCTCGGTAGCGCAAGTGTCCTTGAACTTTTCAAACTCCTCTTCCGTAAGTGTCGGATTTTCCTCCAGAATCTTGGACAGGGGTTCATCAGCCTCAATAACTCGTTTCACCCTCCCTTTCCAGGAGGCCAAATCATTGCTGAACATGCCCATGGCGTGATTGTTAATCTTTTTCATCTTCGGATCATCCCACGGTTGTTCTATGTTATCATCCCGGTCGGGGAACTTGAATCTCTTGTGCAACTTCGTTAGGAGCAATTGCGTCAAATGTTCTTTACTCCTTAAGTCATCGTCGTTGATGCTCGCACATTCCCGTAGGATGCATCCTACTTGGTTCCCATAGCACTTGCGAGGTTCTTCCGGCTCTAACGGCTCAAACTTGCCAGGTGCCATCTTTGTGATCACAAGTCGTCCAATCCCTAGTTTGTTAGGTTTTCGTATCCTCTGCTTCTTATGCTTCCTCTTTTCGGTAGCGGCATCGGGGCCGGTACCTTCCCTGCCGGTACCTTCCCCGCCGGTACCTTCCCCACCGGTCTCGGTGCCGCCATCGGTGCCGGCGCCGTCGGTGTCGATGTCGGCGTCAGTACCATCATCGAGGCCGACCTGCAAACCTTGCTTAGCAGTCAAATAGTCGAGGTACTCTTGTTCACCCTCATAATCCATCTAAATCGCATCTTGGTCAAGGCCCAGTTTCTTTGTTGTTCGACATGTTTCCTATGATTAAGTGGCCTCATTTATTTCTAAAAGTATGAATAAATGAGAAATGACATAAAAAGAAATCTATGTGCCAGCACTCGATATGCCAACTATGTAGCAAAAATCATGCCTTTATTCACGGGAAATTTCGGCATGACCTTTGCTAAAAAATGGACATATAATTAATTAACATGAAGAACCCAAGCAGAGAGGGGGGGTTTACAGAGAGTACAGGGGCGAGGAGGCAGGCCCGACGACGGCCGGCAGGGGAGAGGAGGGAGGCGAGCGCCGACGGTCGGGGCGAAAGGCTGGGTCCGGGCGAGCGCTTGGCCGCGCCGAGTCGGGGCGTCGGCTGGGTCGGGGCGAAGCGGCGTGGTCGAAGAAGCGCCGCACCGGGTCGGGTTGGGGGACGGGGCGAAGCGCCTTGAGGCTAAGCGCCGGCGCCGATGGAGTCGGGGGCGAGTGCCGGGCCGGGTCGGGCGCGGCGGTGCGACGGGGGAGAGAGAGTGGGGATTTGGGGGGAAATGGCGGGATGAAGCACGGCGAGTGAGAATTTTGGGTTAAGTGGACGTAGCAGTCTAGCGTTATGTCAAAACATGCTGCTACTAAATTCAGTAGCTGCAGCGGTTTAGGTGAAACGCGCTACTACTAAGATCTGTAGCTGCAACGGTTTAGGAGGAACGCGCTACTACTAAGATCTGTAGCTGCGGCGGTTTAGGAGAAACGCGCTGCTACTACCGTTGCTACTGCCAGTTTTCCTTTTTCTTTTCCTTTATTTTATCCCACTTTTATTTCCCGAGGGCAGTGAACGAAGGGAGGGCGATATATATTGCATCATTTGACGGTTAAATATGTATGCAAAATAGGAACATATATATTACACATCATTGGACCCATGCATAATAATTGCTAAGTGTGTATACAAAATAGGAACATATATATATTACACATCATTGGACCCATAACATACGTTTCCTCAGTGCTGACGTTTTCGTTTTTGAGTCAGCTTCTTTCCCTTCTTGTTCGTCGAAGAATAATTGAGCCCCTCATTGTGACTTTGCCTTTTCCATGGAGTATGATTTTTCTTAGGTAATGTAGTATTGATTCTTCTTTTGACGTATACTTCATCATCATCGTCATCTTCCCTCATTGGGTTGCCGTACTGATCATAGTCTTCCTCGTTGGCGACTCCATCCATTCCAATGATGTTCCTTTTGCCTCTCCTCACGACAACACGGCTGGGATTGCGCGGGTCAGTTATGAAGAAGCATTGTGTCACGTGCTTAGCATGTACCCATGGCTCGTTTTTTGCGATAGCGTTCACGGTAGCGCTCTTGGCGTCGGGTATAGTCATGGTAGTGAACATCCGGCTTTCTCTTTCGACATTCTCTGCCCATCTGACATGGAACATCGTTGTGTTGTGCAGTCCAGAGTAGTCAAGCTCCCAGATCTCCTCGACCCTTCCATAAAATCGTTCAGTTGTGCCATTGTTGCTGCCGGTCATGCATTCCATCGTCACCCCTGAGTTCTGATCATCACTGTCCATATCTTTTGCCTCCGTGTAGAACGTGTATCTGTTGATATTATATGCCTGATAGGTTACGAGGTTGGGCGAGGGGCCATGTGCTATGGCATATATGAGCAATTCGTCCTTAGAGCCCTCCTCCGACGGATTAGCAATAATATGCTCTTTGAACCGATGCAGGAAAGTGGAGTTGTGCTCTCTAGTAACTTCGGCATCCGTCCTGCATACCCCCCGGTCACGATACTTCTTTGCGATAATTTCTTTGTGCAGTGCCACGAAAGGATCTACCTCGTCTAGGTGTTGTAGCACTACCAAGTTTGCTCTGTCAAAGTCGTTGCGTCGATCTGAGTATGCCACGTGCAGTTCCCTGTGACCATTGCAGTGACCATCTCCTTGAGCCTCCCATCATTAGCTTGTTAACGGGCAAACCAACACTAACACCAAGCGGCTGGTCTGCGCCATATAGAAAATTCTCACGAAAGAGATGCACTCTTGTGCCAAATAGCCCTGGACGATGCTTCCATCCGGACGGGACATATTCTTAACGAATCCTTTGATGATCCCATTCATCCTCTCAAATAGCATCATGTTGTGCGGGAATGACGGCCCCAGGTCTATTATGTCATCCACAATATGGACACACAGATGCACCATCACGTCAAGAACGCGGGCGGAAGTACATCTCAAGCTCATTCAAGATCACAATGATCTCTTCCTCTAGCCTTTGGAGCTGCTTCACACCGATCGACTTTCAAGAGATGGCGTCGAAAAAGTTGCAGAGACCAATAAGCGTGTCACGGACGTGCTTGTCCATTATCCTCTAAGGGCAACGGGTAGTATCTGCGTCATCATCACATGACGGGCATGAGACTTCATCCGCTGAACCTTTTCTTGTCCGTGTCTAGATATCTCGCTTATCTTGCCACGAAGAATCGAACTAACTTTTACTCCGGTAAGGCACTTAAAGAATTGATTGATCTCAACCTGACTTAAGGTGAAGCAAGAAGGGGGGCAATAATCCTCTTTCTTTATTTTCTTGCCCTTCTTCTCCCGTGCCTCTGTCTCCGTCTCTGTCTCGTCTGACATTTTACGGGGCGGCATGTGCAGATCTTCCCTAATTTTCAAATCTTGCAAGTCTTTTCTTGCCTTCAGCCCATCCTTGGTCTTATCCGGCATGTTCATTAGTGTTGCGAGCAAGCTCTCAAGGAAATTCTTACAGATATGCATTTGATCAAGGCAATGAGGTGTATCGAGTTTGTGCCAGTACTCCAAGTCCCAGAACACAGAACTCGTCTTCCATACCTTCAGCAGCGGCTCCGGCGCCTTTCTCATCGTCTTTCCCGGTGCGGGGCACTCCTTCCAGTTTTTCAACAGCTCATCGATTTCGGCACCGCTCCGCTTACGTGGTGGTCCTCGATGCTCAGCGTGACCATTGAATAGATCTCCATGATTTCTCCACGGGTCGTCCTGTTCAAGCCATCTTCGATGCCCCATGTACACGATTTTCCCAGACCCGCCATCTTTCCTTGACGTTAGCTGCTGAGACGTTGTATCATCCATGCACCGCGTGCATCCGCAATATCCATGGCACACCTGGCCTGCCACATATCCGTAACTGAGATAGTCCTGCACTGTCGTGATCAGCACGGCTCTCATGTTGAAATACTCACCTTTGCTGGCGTCCCATGTCTTGGCCGGTGTTTTCCATAACATGTCTAACTCCTCTAGAAGTAGCCCCAGATACAAATTAATATTATTTCCTGGCTGTTTCGGCCCTTGAATAAGCATGCTCATGTGAATGTACTTCGATTTCATGCACAACCAGGGGGGAGGTTGTACATCCATACAAACACGGGCCATGTACTATGGTTGGTGTTCTGGTTGCCAAACGGATTCATGCCATTGGTACACGCACCGAGCACGATGTTCCTTGCATCACATTCAAAATACCGATAGAAGTTGTTCAACGCTCTCCACTGGCTTCCATCCTTCACGTGTCTCAGCTTCGGATCATCTCCATCGTCGGGCTTCTTCCTCTCCGCGTGCCAGCGCATTAGCTTTGCTTCCTTGGGATCTACAAAATACCTCTGGAGACGGGGAGTGATCGGTAAGTACCATACAACTTTCTGGGGACATTTCTTCCCGGCCTTCTTGTATCGTGAAGCATTGCACACCGGACAGCTTGTTTTTCAGCGTGCTCTTCCGATAAATTATGCAATCGTTGATGCATGCATGGTATCTAACGTGTGGCAGATCAAGAGGGCACACGATCTTCTTGGCCTCATCAACACTAGTAGGACATAGATTACCCACGGAAGAACATCCTTTAGGTACTTGAGATGCTCATCGAGGCTAGTGTCGGTCCATTTGTTTTAGACTTCGTCTTGAGGAGTTGGGCGTGAAACTCAAGCGGGTCACCTCAGGATTGCAACCATCATACAATGGAGTGTTCGAGTCTACCACCAGTTGCTCTAGCTTAGCCTCCTCTCTAGAAGCAGCTCTCTCAGTACTCGTCTCCTTGCGAAGCAATGCTTGAACATGAGGGTCCCGCACAATTGAACTTAGTACCGACAAACTCTGTTGCGTGGAGTCCATGTCGTTCTCTCCGCCGCCATGTCCGGCCCCTTCTCCTCTGCCATGTCCGGCCCCTTCTCCGCCACCATGTCCGGCCTCTTCCCCGCCACCATTATCGATCATCTCTTCGTCTTGCCCCGTGTCATCATTGCCTGCCCCGTCGGCATCCTCAACATCGTCATCCTCATCTTCAATTATCCACCGAGTATAGCCATCCATGAAACCAGTCATGAGTAGGTGCGCTTCGACACGACCATCGTCATGGGGGTCGAGCCAAACTATTCCTTTGCATTTTCGACACGGACATAAAACCTCTGTCCGGTTATTTTCTTTCATGTCCTGCACCACCGACCGCAACCACCTGTCCACCATCGTTCCACTGACCATCGTCAATTCTGCATGGTAATAATAAAAAATTGATTATAAAAATGCATGCATGCATCAAAGTCATAAAAAAATTGGGATGACCTTCCCTAAAAATAGGACATATATGGATCTAGAGTTTGCCCGGAACTCGCTGAAACGGAAATAAATCGACATTTCGGCAAAACATAGGCAACTCAAAAGCACAATTTGGCGGCGTCAACTCATGCCACACACACAATTTCCACAAACATATCACACACACATAAACACATTTTCATTTTGCAAAAGCATGAAATTTTCATCACCTCTATCTCGATCGAGATGGAGCACACGGTGGAGATGATGTTGTAGGGAGATCAAAAGTGCACAAAGCTCTTCTTGACAAAGATAGATCTAGTTAGGGGGCAAATAGGTCACTTAACTAAATCCTACATCTACCTAGCTACCTAATATGGGAGGAGACAACTTCAACTAGTGGAGGGGGAAGGAAAAAGAGAAAGGAGATGCATTAATGGAGGTGGTGTAGTTATGTAGGAGTAATGAAGAGAGAGAAAGGTGGATAGAAGAGAGAGAGTAATGGGGGAGAAGTATTGAGGAGAAGAAGAAGAGTGAGAGTGGGAGAATGTGGTGGAGGTAGGGGAAGGGAAGAGAGGGGAGGTAGGGAAGGGAAAAGAGGAGGGGAGGGAGGGACGGGTGGGGAAAGGTGTTGGGTTGGTGCGGGTTAGCGATGGCTGGAGCGAAAACGCACTGCTGCTAAGAATTTAGCAGCAGCGCGCTTCGCGGTACGGCGCTACTGCTAATTGGGACAAAAAATTGTGGCAATTTGAAACTTACCAGCAGCGATCTCGAAGAAAGCGCGCTACTACTACATACTTAGCAGTAGCGCTGTTCTTGCGACCGTGCTACTGCTACTTAGAGTTAGGTGGACACTGCCGGTCGATATTTGTAGCAGCGCGTTTCTGGCCGAGCGCCCTACTGCTGAATCCTTATCAGCAGCGAGTTTACATAACACGCGCTACAACTAGTTAGCAGCAGCGCCCCATTTTCAACCGCGCTGCTGCTAAGATTCTGTGTATAGGCTTTTCCCTAGTAGTGTATGGCTGAGGCATAGGGGATGACACTCATCTCTTCTTTATCTTCTGCCGTGGTCGGGCATTGAGCTAAGCTCAATTTCACAGCTTGCAGCACAGGCAAGAACCCCTTCTTGGACTGATCCATATTGAACTTCTTCAATATCTTATCAAGGTATGTGCTTTGTGAAAGACCTATGGGGCGTCTCGATCTATCTCTATAGATTTTGATGCCTAATATGTAAGCAGCTTCTCCAAGGTCCTTCATTGAAAAACACTTATTCAAGTAGGCCTTTATGCTGTCCAAAAGTTCTATGTCATTTCCCATCAAAATCGTCATCCACATATAATATGAGAAATGCTCTGAGCTCCCACTCACTTTCTTGTAAACGAGCTTCTCCATAAGTCTGCATAAACCCAAATGCTTTAATTATCTCATTAAAGTGAATGTTCCAACTCCGAGATGCTTGCACCAGCCCATAGATGGAGCGCTGGAGCTTGCATACCTTGTTAGCATTCTTAGGGTCGACAAAACCTTCCGGCTGCATCATATACAGTTCTTTCTTAAGGTGACCATTAAGGAAAGCCGTTTTGACCTCCATTTGCCATATCTCATAATCATAGTATGCGGCAATTGCTAACATGATTCAGATGGACTTTAGCTTCGCTACGGGAGAGAATGTTTCATCGTAGTCAATCCCTTGAACTTGTCGATAACCCTTAGCGACAAGTCGAGCTTTATATATGGTGACATTACCATCTGCGTCCGTCTTCTTCTTAAAGATCCATTTGTTTCCTATTGCTCGCCGATCATCGGGCAAGTCTATCAAAGTCCACATTTTGTTTTCATACATGGATCCTATCTCGGATTGCATGACTTCAAGCCATTTGTTGGAATCTGGGCCCGCCATTGCTTCTTCATAGTTCGAGGGTTCACCATTGTCTAACAACATGATTTCCAAGACAGGGTTGCCATACCACTCTGGTGCGAAACGTGTCCTTGTGGACCTTCGAAGTTCAGTAGGAGCTTGATCCGAAGTATCTTGATCATCATCATTAACTTCCTCTCTTGTCGGTCTTGGCACCACAGAACATTTTCTGAGTTGCGCTTACTCACCGTTTCAAGAGGCAGTACTTCATCAAGCTCTACTTTCCTCCCACTTAATTCTTTCGAGAGAAACTCTTTCTCCAGAAAGGACCCGTTCTTGGCAACAAAGATCTTGCCTTCGGATCTTAAGTAGAAAGTATACCCTATGGTTTCCTTAGGGTATCCTATGAATACACATTTTTCTGACTTGGGTTCGAGCTTCTCAGGTTGAAGTTTCTTGACATAAGCATCGCATCCCCAAACTTTTAGAAATGACAGCTTAGGTTTCTTCCCACACCATAGCTCATACGATGTCGTCTCAACGGATTTAGACGGTGCCCTATTTAAAGTGAATGTAGCTGTCTCTAGAGCGTATCCCCAAAATGATAGCGATAAATCAGTAAGTGACATCATAGATCACACCATATCCAATAGAGTGCGATTACGACGTTCAAACACACCATTTCGCTGAGGTGTTCCAGGAGGCATGAGTTGTGAAACGATTCCACATTTTCTTAAGTGCGTACCAAATTTGTGACTTAAATATTCTCCCCACGATCTGATCGTAGGAACTTTATCTTTCGGTCATGTTGATTCTCTACCTCATTCTGAAATTCCTTGAACTTTTCAAAGGTCTCAGATTTGTGTTTCATCAAGTAGACATACCCATATCTACTCAAGTCATTAGTGAGAGTGAGAACATAACGATATCCTCCGCGAGCCTCAACGCTCATTGGACCGCACACATCAGTATGTATGATTTCCAATAAGTCGGTTGCTCGCTCCATTGTTCCGGAGAACAGAGTCTTGGTCATCTTGCCCATGAGGCATGGCTCGCATGTGTCAAACGATTCATAATCTAGAGACTCTAAAAGTCCATCAGCATGGAGCTTCTTCATGCGCTTGACACCAATGTGACCAAGGCGGCAGTGCCACAAGTATGTGGGACTATCGTTATCAACTTTACATCTTTTGGCATTCACACTATGAATATGTGTAACATTACGCTCGAGATTCATTAAGAATAAACCATTCACCAGCGGGGCATGACCATAAAACATATCACTCATATAAATAGAACAACCATTATTCTCGGATTTAAATGAGTAGCCATCTCGAATAAAACGAGATCCTCATACAATGTTCATGCTCAAAGCTGGTACTAAATAACAATTGTTGAGGTTCAAAAATAATCCCGTAGGTAAATGTAGAGGTAGCGTGCCGACGGCGATCACATCAACCTTGGAACCATTCCCGACGCGCATCGTCACCTCGTCCTTCACCAGTCTCCGCTTATTCCGCAGCTCCTGCTTTGAGTTACAAATGTGAGAAACCGCACCGGTATCAAATACCCAGGAGCTACTACAAGCACTGGTAAGGTACACATCAATTACATGTATATCACATATACCTTTGGTTTTGCCGGCCTTCTTGTCCGCTAAGTACTTGGGGCAGTTCTGCTTCCAGTGACCACTTCCCTTGCAATAAAAGCACTCAGTCTCAGGCTTGGGTCCATTGCTTGACTTCTTCTTGGCAACTGGCTTACCAGGCGCGGCAACTTCCTTGCCGTCCTTCTTGAAGTTCTTCTTACCCTTGCCTTTCTTGAACTTAGTGGTTTTATTCACCATCAACACTTGATGTTCCTTTTTTGTCTCTACCTCAGCTGATTTCAGCATTGAATATACCTCAGGAATGGTCTTTTCCATCGCCTACATATTGAAGTTCATCACAAAGCTCTTGTAGCTCGGTGGAAGCGACTGAAGGATTATGTCAATGACCGCGTCATCCGGGAGATTGACTCCCAGCTGAGTCAAGCGGTTGTGCAACCCAGACATCTTGAGTATGTGCTCACTGACGGAACTATTTTCCTCCATCTTACAGCTGAAGAATTTGTCGGAGACTTCATATCTCTCGACCCGGGCATGAGCTTGGAAAACCATTTTCAGCTCCTCGGACATCTCATATGCTCCGTGTTGCTCAAAACGCTTTTGGAGCCCCGGTTCTAAGCTGTAAAGCATGCCGCATTGAACGAGGGAGTAATCATCAGCACGAGACTGCCAAGCATTCATAACGTCTTGGTTCTCTGGGATTGGTGCTTCACCTAGGGGCGCTTCTAGGACATAACCTTTCTTGGCTGCTATGAGGATGATCCTCAGGTTCCGGACCCAGTCCGTATAGTTGTTGCCATCGTATTTCAGCTTGGTTTTCTCTAGGAACGCGTTGAAGTTCAGGTGGACATGAGAGTTGGCCATTTGATCTACAAGACATATTGTAAAGATTTTAGACTAAGTTCATGATAATTAAGTTCATCTTAATCAAATTATTTAATGAACTCCCACTTAGACATACATCCCTCTAGTCATCTAAGTGAAACATGATCCGAGTAAACTAGGCCGTGTCCGATCATCATGTGAGACGGACTGGTTAACATCGATGAACTTCTTCATGTTGATCGTATCATCTATACGACTCATGCTCGACCTTTCGGTCTTTCGTCTTTCGAGGCCATGTCTGTACATGCTAGGCTCGTCAAGTCAACCTAAGTGTATTGCGTGTGTAAATCTGGCTTACACCCGTTGTATTCGAACGTTAGGATCTATCACACCCGATCATCACGTGGTGCTTTGAAACAACGGACCTTCGCAACGGTGCACAGTTAGGGGGAACACTTTTCTTGAAATTATTATGAGGGATCATCTTACTTACTACCGTCGTTCTAAGTAAACAAGATGAAAAACATGATAAACATCACATGCAATCATAATAGTGACATGATATGGCCAATATCATATAGCTACTTTGATCTCCATCTTCGGGGCTCCATGATCATCTTCGTCACCAGCATGACTCCATGATCTCCATCATTGTGTCTCCATGAAGTTGCTCGCCAACTATTACTTCTACTACTATGGCTAATGCTTTTTAGCAATAAAGTAAAGTAATTTACATGGCGTTTCTCAATGACACGCAGGTCATACAAAGATAAAGACAACTCCTATGGCTCCTGCCGGTTGGCATACTCATCGACATGCAAGTCGTGATTCCTATTACAAGAAAATGATCTCATACATCACATATATATCATTCATCATTCATCACAACTTTGGCCATATCACATCACAAAACACTTGCTGCAAAAACAAGTTAGACGTCCTCTAATTGTTGTTGCAAGTTTTTACGTGGCTTCTATAGGTGATCTAGCAAGAAAGTTTTCTTACCTACGTTAAAGCCACAACGTGATTTTCCAACATCTATTTACCCTTCATAAGGACCCTTTTCATCGAATCCGCTCCAAATAAAGTGGGAGAGACAGACACCCGCTAGCCACCTTATGCAACTAGTGCATGTCACTCGGTGGAACCTGTCTCACGTAAGCGTACGTGTAAGGTTGGTCCGGGCCGCTTCATCCCACAATACCGCTGAAGCAAAATAAGACTAGTAGTGGCAAGAAAGTTGACAAAATCTACGCCCACAACAAATTGTGTTCTACTCGTGCAAAGAGAACTACGATAGACCTAGCTCATGATGCCCTTTGTTGGGGAACCTTGCATAAAATAAAAAATTCCTCGTTCACCAAGATCAATCTATGAGTTCATCCAGCAAAGAGAGAGAGGAGTGCATCTACATACCCTTGTAGATCATGAGCGGAAGCGTTCAAGAGAACGGGGTTGAGGGAGTCGTACACGTCGTGATCCAAATCACCGGAGATCCTAGCGCCGAACGGATGGCACCTCCGCGTTCAACACACGTACGGTCAGTGTGACCTCTCCTCCTTCTTGATCCAGCAAGGGGGAGGAGAGGTTGATGAAGATCCAGCAGCACGATGGTGTGGTGGTGGATGCAGCAGGCATCCCGCAGGGCTTCGCCAAGCATCTGCGGGAGGGAGAGGTGTAGCAAGGGAGAAGGGAGGCGCCAGGGGCAAGGGTGCAGCTTCCGTCCCTCCCCCCTCTTTATATAGGGTCCCTAGGGGGCCGCCGGCACTAGGAGATGGGATCTCCTAGGGGGGCGGTGGCCAAGGGGGAACTTGCCCCCCAAGGCAAGTGGAGGCGCCCCCTCCCCTAGGGTTCCCAACCCTAGGCGCAGGGGGGCGAAGGGGGGCACACCAGCCCACCAGGGGCTGGTGCCCTCCCCACTTCAGCCCACGGGGCCCTCCGGGATAGGTGGCCCCACCCGATGGACCCCCGGGACCCTTCCGGTGGTCCCGGTACAATACCGGTGACCCCCGAAACTTTCCCGATAGCCGAAACAGCACTTCCTATATATAATGCTTCACATTCGGACCATTCCGGAACTCCTCGTGATGTCCGGGATCTCATCCGAGACTCTGAACAACTTTCGGTTTGCTGCATACTAATATCTCTACAACCCTAGCGTCACCGAACCTTAAGTGTGTAGACCCTACAAGTTCGGGAGATATGCAAACATGACCGAGATGCCTCTCCAGTCAATAACCAACAGTAGGATCTAGATACCCATGTTGGCTCCCACATACTCCTCGATGATCTCATCAGATGAACCACGATGTCGAGGATTCAATTAACCCCGTATACAATTTCCTTTGTCAATCGGTACGTTACTTGCCCAAGACTCGATCGTCGGTATCCCAATACCTCGTTTAGTCTCGTTACCGGCAAGTCACTTTACTCGTACCGTAATGCATGATCCCGTGACCAGACACTTGGTCACATTGAGCTTATTATGATGATGCATTACCTTGTGGGCCCAGAGATACCTCTCCGTCATACAGAGTGACAAATCCCAGTCTCGATTCGTGCCAACCCAACAGACACTTTTGGAGATACCCGTAGTGCACCTTTATAGCCACCCAGTTACATTGTGACGTTTGGTACACTCAAAGCACTCCTACGGTATCCGGGAGTTGCAAAATCTCATGGTCTAAGGAAATGATACTTGACATTTGGAAAAGCTCTAGCTAAACGAACTACACGATCTTTGAGCTATGCTTAGAATTGGGTCTTGTCCATCACATCATTCTCCTAATGATGTGATCCCGTTATCAATGACATCCAATGCCCATAGTCAGGAAACCATGAATATTTGTTGATCAATGAGCTAGTCTACTAGAGGCTCACTAGGGACTTGTTGTGGTCTATGTATTCACACATGTATTATGATTTCCGGATAACACAGTTATAGCATGAATAATAGACAATGATCATGAACATAGAAATATAATAATAACCATATATTATTGCCTCTAGGGTATATTTCCAACATGGGAGTAATAGGGGGCAGTGAGGCCTCCGCAGCATCACAGCCGGCCACGGGAGGCAGGAGCACGCGGCATGACCGGCGCTGCTTTGGGCGGCTGGAGCACGAAGACCAGAGGTTGAAGAAGCAATACGGCCGGTGGATGGACATCATACGGTCACTGCAGCTAGAGTCGTTCATATTGGCTAAGTTGACAAAGCCCTCCATCCCTGTGAACTTAGTAGCCCACAAGTTAGCCTCCCACCAAGGTGAGTCCCAGCTAGCAGGGGGAGTATTCAATTTTTTGTGCGTAATAAGGAGGCATTTCCGGTGGGTCCGAGCTGATAGCGGGGGGGACATTTTTTCGCGAAATAAAGAGACCCTTCCGGTGGGTCCCAGCTATCAGGTGGAGGAATCATTATTTTGCGCGTAATAAGGAGGCATTTTCTTGTGTGGGCCCCTACTGTCAGCCTCTTTCGATGGCTATTGTTTGTTGACCATGTTGACCTCGCCGCGCCGAGAGCACAAACGCGGTGGACGAGGGCGAGGCCCAGGAAGAGAACCACCCGGAGCCGGCGAAGCCACCGCAGCGGATGCCCATGCTGAGGGGAGAACAAGCGCTGACTGGTCGGCTGCGGGGTGAGGCTGACGTCGCCAGAAAATAACAGGATGTGTGGGTGGTTAGAGGGATAGCCTAGCGGCAGCACAGCCAGCCACGGGAGGAGGGAGCAGGCAGTCCCGCCGGCGCTAGTTTGGGCGGCTGGCGCAGGAAGATCAGAGACTGAAGAAGCACGGCGGCCGTTGGATGGACATCCAACAGTCACTGCTGTGTGTTGACTAAGTTGACAAAGCCTTGCGTACATGTCAAAAAAAATTAGGACAACGTCATCGCCAACCTAGTAGGCCCAGAAGTCAGCCTCCAAATCTGTGGAAAACAGCATACAGCCCATTAGCCATTATTTTGAATAATTTACAACCCATTTGCTAATTCTTAAGGGTATTTGAAGCCCATATTCTTTTTTATTAGTATTACAGACCATATATTCTGGGCACTGCTAAAAAAATTCAACAAAATTTTGCATATTTCGGTGGGGTCCGAACTCTTTTAATCACGAAATTTCAAGTCACGTTAAAAATAGTTTTCAAAAAATTATATCAAAATAAAATTCAAAAAACAATTCTCCGCAAAAAAATGAATGAAATTTAGAATCTTAACTAGCAAGATGCCCATTCGTTGCACGGAACATGAAGATGCATTTGTATGAGTAGTTTATCTTGTGGGTGAAAAGATGATATTTTAATGTAATTGCCAGTTGGCTTTGGTTTTTATAAGAGTAGAGAGTAGAGAAATCCTGAAAAAATGATATTTTAATGCAATTGCCGATTGGCTTTGGTTTAAAAATTTACAGCCCATTTCTTACAACTTATAGCTCGTTTTCTTGGGAAGCCCATTTCTTATCCCTCCTCGTCTTGAAAGATTTGCAGCCCAGCAGGGCTGAGAAAAGCAAGTAGGCCTCGGTTTTGGTATTCTCCAAAAAAAGAACTGGGCTAGCCAATTTCAGAAACAAAAAATATCAACTGGGCTCGTCATGTGCTTAATAAAAGCGTAAGTGTGGGCTAGACGGGCCACAGCCCCTGCACAGCGCACAGTTGAGCTCCGTCTCTGAAATTGAAAAACAACTGGGCGAGCTGTTGGGTCCCTGGTGTTATCCGCTCGTTGTGTAATTTTCTCGTTTATTGACTACATTGACAATGGCGTGGAACCTAGTTGTCAAACAATTAGGAGGAAGTATTGTTTTGGCTTGTAATAACGAGGCACACGCTATAAATGCAATGACCCTGGTGGGTCCCTACTGTCAGCCTCTCCACCTACAGTCATCTCCTGATTCCTCTTGGTTGTTGACCATGTTGACAACACCAAACGGCGGCGAGCACAGCGAGCTAACCAAGACGGAGAACAACGGCAAGGCCTTGGACGGGAATGAACAACAGCCATGGAAAATGCGGCAGTGTAGTGGCAGGTGGAGGGGAGTACGAGGGCAACAACATGCAAGTCAAGCATACGAATGGTACAAAAAGCCCAAGGATTAATTGTTCATTAAATTTTTAGACAAAACCCAGATTGAACATGACAGTAACATCTAACCCAACCACTCTTTTTGCAGTCACAAACAAATGGATCGGTATGATCCATAAAATCAACATCCTGTGCAAAAAAATTTATTTTAGGATGTCTACAACTTGTTGTAAATAGAAGCCGAGCACGTTTAGAAGCCCATTTGTCCACCTGAAACTTATTTTTTTGGTGTTCAACATGTTCGTCTGTGAGAAATCTCTTGCTGTAAAAATTAAGCCTCATGGACAATAGTAACCTCACATTCAACAGGAAGAATGTGACAAAGCTTCTGTTTGCCTGGTTGGATGCATATCGTCCCATCGTTATTGTCCTCAAACGAATGTCATGAGAACTGAGAAAATACTTGTGCTTATTACGCCAACGATTGGTTATATGTTTTTCTCCATGTGGTTCTGCCTAAGTAGACATGAAGATTGAAAACAGTTAAGGTCTGAAGAAAGAGTATGTCGAAAGAACGACAGCTGAATAGTTAATTCTAGTACAATATATACGGGCTTTCAATGTCCATGAAATCATCACCTCTATGTATAAATTCTCCAGAGATCGAAAGCATCGCAGCAAGCCAATAATTATGTCCAGATCAAAACTATACATTCTGATATATATGATCTTGACAGAATCCAGCAGCATTGATAGGCTATCAATGGACGAACTCTTCATTGAGCATATAACATAATATTAGTACCCAAAGTGTACTCCAAGATGATATAAGACTTATGCGCACAAATGAAAAATGCAGCATATGATTACAAATGTGTAGATGATAATATACTGTACCTGAAAAGGTGAGGAGCCAAACACCAACTCCTTGTCATTATTAAACGGGTCACGAATTACACCCAAGGTCTCCAGTTTGGGTGCAGAGACGACAATTATTTCTGAAGGTGTATAACAATTATGAACGACCAACCTTTCAAGTGAAGGGTCATCTTCGACGATGAGCTATTGTCCTTCAAAACAAATTCCAATGCTTTTAAGGTGAGGCGACTTTATTTGGAGACAACTGATACCGATTTCTATTCCCAAAACAATCAGCAAGCGCTCCAGGGCAGGGCAACTGGAGTGGATGATGTTGTGCAGTGAGGCCTCCGACAGATAAACCACCACAAGCGAAAGTTTCTTTAGCAGTGGGAGTCAAAGCATTTGTACCAGATCGTCTGGTAGATGGCACCGGGCGAAGGTGGCGGTGTGGAGAGGGGAGGAAAACCGCGAGATGGACAACGATGGTGTGGGCACGAATTCTTGGTATGTTCATGGTATGGAACTTTCGTGGTAATGGTAGAACTCAAACTGTTGGAGTTTTCCAAATTCAGGGGATGTCAGCCAAGCGTCCACCTTGCCGGGTATGGATAACATGTAGCTTGTCGGGATGCAGAGGCATTGAACGGGGCCCTGCTGGTGAGAAGAGACGATGGCTCTGATGAGATCAAATTCAGGAGGGACAGATATCTGACGACAGTCAAGATTGAGGGGCGCGGTGCACCATAGAGGGCGCCACTGAGTTGAGAGGACTTGTGTGCGGCAGCAATCCTTGGTGGGGAGAAGCGAGATGATCTCCTCAAGGATGACGTCCGGGAGATCGTTGATGCGGTCCACCGGAGATTCTACCGGTTCCTCAGATCCGGGGGGCTCGTCGTTTCTTTCCGCGCTACCGGGTGCGGGATCTACAACCGGCATCGCCGCTGGCGGGAGCCTCATCTTCTTGGCGCTGGGGCCAGCCGACTCCATTTTCCTTGTGGGCGTCGCGCTGAGCTCACGGGTTTGAGCAAAGTAGCCAGAGACGAGCCTAGTAGCAGTGCGAGTGGGGAAGAAGGAGGGTTGGGGATTTCTGTAGGAGTGGAAGAAAAGGAGCAGGCGTTTTCTGTACGAGTGAGGAAGAAGGTGAGCGGGGTTTTCTGGACAAGTGAGGAAGATTGGGGAGCGGGGGGAATTGGGTGGGGAGTCGGAAGCGGGAGAGCGAGCTGTTTGTGTTTATAAGGCCCGCTACACTAACTACTCGTTTTTTTCCAAGAACCACTCTCTTCTTTTGCGTTGCTGCATGAATGGCCATGCATGCAGGATGCATGTGCCCGCCGGCCACTACATGCGCCTGGTTTGTTACTAGGCCTATTTAACAGGGTGGTTATGGAGTAAATTAAGGAGATTTATTTTGTCTGTGTGCATCCACCAAATTAGAGGATGTTGTACTGGATACAGACACTCACATTAAACTAACATTCAGAAGAACAAAAGTTTAGCATGTCTATGCATCTCAATGATTGACCATACTATAACCAATATACAAAACTGTGAAAAGGTATGGAAATAAAGAAAATTGGTCGATGCTTCTCTGAGCAAAGGGCCTCGCTGCGCACGCATTAATTTCCTGGGCATGCTTGTTTCTTCTCAATGTTGCGAGCACTTTGAGCATGTTGGCAACTCCACAACTAGCTAGCTGCCTCATCTTGCAATTGATGCTGACACATTTGCAGCAAACACATGAGGCAACAGAGATGACTCAACATGGGTCCATATTGTGCAGTTCCCCTGATATCATATTCATTGTCCTGAATCTGAAAAGATAGGAAAACAGTAGCTATACTTAAATGGTGTTGCAAAACAGTAGCACATATCAATAGCTCGACATGACAAAACACGATCATCTGGACGAAGGGGATACTGACCTGCCTGAGGAAGATTACATATAATTTCATAAGTCCTTTGTTGATTTCCACCTTCGGCTGCACTGCTTATTTGCTCCTCCACACATGACAGGATCATTCCGCACCTCATTCAGCAAGTCAACGTACGAATAAGCTAATTTCATCTTGCGGTGGTCATTGTACCTAGTTACGAATGTAGGAATACCTGGAGCACCATGAGGTTAGCTGACCGCAGGTAGATGCAGCCATATAAATTTTGTGCAGTGCTACCAAAATTGAGGTTTGTATCCCTTCCCGTTATGAGAATTCTTCTTGAAGTTGGTAGAATGTGACGGCTTGTTCTTTGCATCAAACTTGCCTTTCCCCTGAGATTTGTTCTTGATGTTTTGGGGCTGGTTGGGCTGGAAGTTCTTCTCGTGTACCATGTGGGCACTAGAAGCTCCCTCGGTGACCCGAGCACGTGTGTCTTTTGCTCTCGCCTTCTCCTCAAAATCAAGAGTGCTAATGAGATCCAAAACAGAAAACTCATGTCTCTTGTTTTTCAAAGAAGTAGCAAAATCATTCCACGAAGGTGGAAGCTTGGCAATGATGGTCCCAGCAACAAATTTGTCTGGCAACACACACATAAAGTACTCAAGTTCCTTAGAGAGTGACTGTATCTCATGAGTCTGCTGAACAACAGAGCGCTCATCGGTCATCTTGTGGTCACAGAATTGCTCCATGACGTACAACTCGTTGCCAGCGCCCGAGGGCCCAAACGTGGCCTCGAGCGCAGCCACATGTCTTTCCTGCTGTCAAACAACATATACGAATCCACAATGGAGTCATCAAGAACACTCAGTAGGGCGGCTTTGAAGAGGGTATCCATGTTCTGAAAAGCTTCCTGCTGTGTAGGATTAAGATCGCCCTCAAGCTTACCCTTAGTGGCGTCATAGCAGTACATGGTCTGAAACCAATATACTGCTCTTGTGCGCCACCTTTTATATTGCACCCCCTTAAAAGTAGGCGGCTTCAAAAGCGCAGCAAAACCACTCAGAGTAAATTGCCTGTGATTAGGTTTTTGGATTGGATTATTGAATATATGAGCAATTTAGTATGAGATTTAATCCGAATCAGCAGTAAATAGATCATGACGACAATTGCAAACATCAAAGTAATGATGCGGACTAAACCAGGAGGACAGAATCACATACTGTACAGCGGGAGCAGAACCGATGTGGTTGATGTTGTCACTCATGTCGTTGATGAAGAGGTTACCGAGGTCGGGGAAGAAGGTTGTCATTGAGGAAGTCTTCGTTGGCAGCAGTCACAGGAGTGTGCTCCCCAAAAACCTGATCGCCCCTCTCCCGTACAGCTGTCCCTTCTCACGGTGCACGCCGGAGGAGGGCTGGAGAAGAATTGCGTGGCGGCGCTAAGATCTGGAACGGTGCGAAACCATATGATACAGTGGCGGCTAGGGTAGATCATGTCAGATCGGAGTATAATAGTAGGCCTTTGGCCCCCAAACCCCACGTCCAAGTCAATAATAGCTCAAAAAAAGTCAATAATAGCCCCACCAAGGTTTGTCTCAAAAAAAAGGAGTAATTAAGGCGTCCGTTAGTCCCTTTGGTATAAATACAATATCATTAATAATGGCCCCACCTTTTGTCTCACAAAGTAGAGTACGTTGGAGTACAACCGGCTACACGTTTACAATCCGCTTCTCTTCTCTCTCCTCTTCTCTCTCCTTCAACTAAGCACAAATACTATATTTAAATCCTTATAGCCTGCTTATGTCATCTAATTATAGTACTTGCTCTAATAGTTACTATCCACTGTGTAGTCTGAAATGCTGGGCGTGCAGCGGGCGGTGCCCTCGGTCGGCGCGCCGCTTCAACGGCGGAAGCAGTGAGAGGTCACGTTGCCCTGACTTGCCATCAATGCGGAGCGGCGGGCTCAGCTGGCGCCGGGCGGGAAGCGCGTGCGGGAGAGGGGAGGGGTTTTTGTTGGGCCAAGAAGGTGAGAAGCCAACTTGGGATCGGTCCGGACGGGGAATTATCATGTGCTCCCATACTCTGCATATGACACTAGTCTATGTTACTACTCCCTCCTTTCCGGTTTATTGAGATGTTTAGAGTAACATAGTAATATGTTACAGTACAAGTTACTCCCCACTATGACCAGCCTTGGCCTCTCCCAGTGCTCCACCATGTATAGCTGCTAAGCCTGCCACGTAGGCATATAATATGATGTGGCACCAATAAACTAAGCACCTATGCATTGAACACTTGAGTTACTAAGCCATTTAATGCACTTAGCACCTCATCTAAAGAGCATTAATAGTAGAGCCAGCTGCTGGCTATAAGCCTACATCCCAACGTATAGTCAACATGTACAAAGTTCCTAGGAGCACGTGCTAGAGCTGGCTCTTCACGAACAGCCCGCTAAACTTCTCTCTCCTCTTCTCTTTCCTCCAACTAAGCAGAAATATACTAATGTTTATTCCTTATAGCCCGCTGACTCAGCTCTGTTGTACTTGCTCTAAGCACATCTAAGCACTTGCTAGCACCCCCTTGACCGTGGACCTTGATGGTGTACGTCACCTTGTGTCTCGTAATTTTCCTCGTCATCACCTGAGTCCTAGAAGATCTCACCCACATCATCATTAGCATGCAGCCGCCTTGATAGACAACGTGCGCAGAAGGAGTAGAGGCGACTGGGGACGCACCACCACCACGTCGTGGGCACACCGTATGTGCTCGTGTGATTGCGGTGTGCGTGTTTTTCCATCGGTGCTAGCTCTAAGGCCGAGGTTGCGGTCGTCTTCGTCTCCGACTAGTAGTTGAGCAACGACGGCAAAGAGGTGTTGCAAGAGATGCGTATGCGCCGTTGCGTGCGAGCTTCGCCGTAGCACTCTTCAACTCTTTTCTTTTACGTGAGCTTTGTTCATCCTTTTCCCAAAACGCGAGACATCTAGCATCAAGGTGCACGTGTCATGCAAGAAAATGGAGATAATCAGATAAGCAGTGCGTAAGTGAGTCGTGCGGGGGGAAAGCGGGGGAAACCCTTTTCCGTAAGTGAGTCGTGCACTTCGATGGCACCTACGCAATATTTTTTCTCCTCGATGGCACGTGAATAGTGCACGTACTCAACGATGGAGCACGGGATGGTAGCAATGACATGGTCAGCCCTTTTTTGGAGAGAGTATGTACTACTAGTAAATAACTTTGATGTGTCCCATCAACTCATAGAACGACGGTGGCTCGCAGCACGAGGAGAAATTTTTGCTTACAAGCGGTGGATGTGCAGCAGTTCATTTGGTGTCAGATTGCCAGAAGCACTACTGTAGAACCATCGACTTCCGGAAGAGGCGAAGAGCCAAGCGCAAGGTCACCTACTAACCTTAGGCTAGGCGTAGTGGGAGTAACATAAGTAGAGGTACCTCCTTTTTTATTCTAGAAACAACCACACGCGAATATCAAGGTGCTGGTTACGTAGAACAAATTTCCTGTAGTCCGTGCTTAGCCCTCCTCTACCTCTCTTCTCAGCCAGCCAACGGACGTGCGGAGCCCATCGTCTGTTTGCTCACATGCGGCCCCACATGTCAGTGAAAACGCAAGAGGACCCACTGAACCTGCACATCTTTCACCTCGACATGTTGGTGATGAAAAACAAATCCAAGAAAGATCTTCGGTGGCCGCTTTTGGAGTTACTCAAGAGTAGTAAGATTCTATTTATAGTTTAACCCAAGATGCACATCCCGTGGCTTCAACTTATCAACTACCACTCTATTTTCTTTCATGACACGACCTGGATGCTGGATGTCCCACGTGACGGCAAAAGGAGGAAGAACCCGACCAAATCTTCGGTTGTGCTCTCGGATTAGACTAGTTGTGCTAACTTAAAAGTTTTATTGTGCAATCCCTCCGTTCCAAAATACTTGACTTCCATTTGTCCAAAAATGGATGTGCCTATATACTAAAACATGTCTAGATACATATATATTTTGACAAGTCCTACCTCCGTCCGGGTTTATTGGTCCCCATTATATTTCGTGCCAAATTTTGACCATAGATTAAACTAACAAAATGTTTACGCATGTCACCAAACATTATATTTTTGAAAATTATGTTCAAATACGAATCCAATGAGATAAATTTTCTTGACATGCATTAACATTTTGTTAATTAAATCTTTAGTCAAAATTTGACACAAACTACAAAGGGGACCTATAAACCAGGACGGAGGTAGTAGAACGGAGGGAGTAGAATGGATGCAAGTTTTTGTATTGGGAAGAAGAGTACATCCATATATTGATAGAGCATTGGAGTTGGCCTTACAAGTGGGACCGCAGTTGAGGAAACCGACTATAGGAAAACCCCCAACTCGCCCGCCGCGCGATGGCTGAGTCAGAGAAACGATGAGGTTGAAGAGATTGCTCTAGCACGGACTCCAAGAAATATGGTGTCAGATGGAAGTCGTGCTGGTGGCGTGTGCCGTACTCCTGGACGTAAATGCTTGTTCTGGCCCATGCGACCCTACTACTCCTACTACTTACTAGTATATAGTACTACTAGTATCGAGGATTCGAGGTGATGGTTATGTAGTACAGTATGGCTACAGTAAAAACACCCGCACGACGCGTGAAGCATGTGAAGCTAGTACAAATAGTGTACTACTATTGTTGATTGGCCTCATCCGATAACCTGTTGCAATGCATGTACAATTATGTATTCAGAAAATATTTTTTTGCCTCGTCGCACCAGTCACTCACAGAAGCAACTCGAAAGCCATTCATAAATTTTGTAAGTTTATCACAGGCATATCATTTTATTACATACAACAGGTCATCAACCCACATCGACAACGAGGATACATTATAAATACTAAAGTTTTCACCATACAACATATAACAAGAAATGAATGAACTTCAACTCAACCATTCCTCAGCGTTGGAAACGCTTGCTTTGAACCACAAGTGATTCTCTGGGACAGGGCATCTATTGTCGATCTCGAGACCAACGCAGGACTGATCATCCAGGCTGAAGCGGCCTACTATATTAGTACCAGGGTAGGGAACCACGCTAATGTCCGAGGTATAGACACAGTTGCTTCTCATAAATGGTGCTAGTAACGTTGTGTCAACAGCAGTTGGATCGCCTTTCACCATAATCGGATAGTTTTGTCCAAGGAAGAGCGAGTTTTTTCCAGGACTATCAATTATGTACCAGGGAGAAGGTGTTGGCACTAGCACACTAGTATCCATCCCGAATACCATGCAATGGGTGTTGGAATAGGTCCGGAGAGTGCGACCATGGGAGACTACACTTGCTTCCTTAGCAGCAACATCATTAGTGGGTTGTATACACACGAGAAGAGGTGATCCATCGGAATTAGTTGCCAGGCACCAACGAGTATATGGGCGCTGCTCGTCCTCATGCTCGTGATCATCACCATCGTCATCTCCCCCTTGGTTATAAAAAATTTCAAGTATAGGTGGTGGAATGTTCACAGTACCTTGGAAACACAAGAAGAAGGTTAAATTAGTAAAGGGAAACTTGCTAACCCGCATGCATGTGGATGAAACAATTATAATTACGGTGGAAGACAAACGTATCAAAATCATAACGATTCCATGCAAAAATAGTGCCACGAGTGGTGGCAGCAAACACAAGGCCCTCGTATTGAATTGCATCACAGTACTCATGCGTGTACAGAAACTGATTTTTGAGCAATGTCCATCGAGTCAAACCAGCAATAACGGCAACAAGCTTGTCGAAGATAGCAACAACTTCATAGTTGTTGTAATTCCAAGAGCAGGTGGGAACTCGAGAAATTGCTATCTTCCATAGAAGACAGTCACCATGATTTTATTTGAATGTGCATACAATACCGGTGTGCTCAACCTCTGGGCAATCTGCTGAGATTTTTGGAAGTGGAACCCGGTCACGAGTATACACATTCACAAGTTCCCACTCGCAGTTGGACCCAATGTAAACAACCCAATCTCCATTTGCGCCTGCCCAAGCCTTGCCCTCAAGCGATGGCATCTTAACATCATACGTATCATTATCAAGCGGCATCAACTTGCACAGGGTGAGGCCTCCGTCGTGAAGGCGCCAGTCATCAGGGTCACGGCGAAGAAGATAGGGGAGATCAAACCGTTCCTTGACTCTTGGGTTCCCTGTAATGATGTTATTAGTTGAGTCAAGAATGGGCTTGAACAAACCTGCCATGCTAGCCGAGGTGATAACGTCGCACCGATAAATGAGTTTCTCCACCACGTCATCTTTCAGATCGGGGCAAGAATAACGGTGTCTCTTCCGTCCTGTTCCCTCCATGGAGAAGACGATCGAACAATGGCAGAAGAAAGCGTGAAGGGCTGAAGGAAAATGGAGGAGGGAGAGGAAGAGCGTGCGACAGTAGTTCCAAATCGAGAGGGAAAGGTGAAGAGTCGGTGGACGGTTGCCAGTTTGCCATGGTTCACGAAGGGGCGCCCCGGCCTACACGTCGGTTCGGAAATACTCCTACTACTCGCCGTCGTCTCACTGATATGTTGGAACGGAACCACATGTCAATGAAACATGGTGTGTAATTTCTCGTGCAAAATGCGATCTGGCCGCGTTGGCCCGAGGTGCCGCATTAGTTTTTTTTTTGAAAGTTTGCCGCATTAGTTATCGACCTTTATTTTTTTTAACATGCAATCTGAATGGATAGCTCCTATGGTCATCACATGTGAGCGGATATAGTGATGGTTGATTCACCGAGCAACTTATTCTTTGTGGGAATATGGGAGTACCAATGATTCAAGGAAAAGAGAAATGATGGTTGCTTCGTCCGAGCAACTTCTTGTGGCGAAGGTGGGGCTCTGTGATTTGTTGCTCATTAGTCATTACTCTGCGGTGCAACAACCAGGGTGAATCTTTCCTGAAGTTGAGTTGTGCACTCAATATTCCTGCATGGCGGTGGAGCGGATTAAGGATGTCCAACATGTCGTGTAAGCGAAGTTGAATTGTTTATGGCATTGCTATCGATCCTTCAGGATTTGTTTATATGTATGCATAATTTTGATGAAATTAAACTGTGATGCTATGAAGGTTTCAACTCTGGTTCCCGCAGGAAAAAAAAGGTTTCAACTTAGGATTCATGTGTCTTGCCTCGAGATTATCTCATTACAACATTCCATCAAATACAAATGAAACTACCATGGCTAATGCATCTCAATGGTTCGCAAATCAGCGCCAATATTCACATCGCAACTGAAGACAAAGTTGTGAGAAGGTGTACAAATAAAGAAAAAAATATAATTGATCGATGTTGTTCATAGGCATGGCTCCATTTCCTTGGCACAGTGTTCATTGCTTGGCAGCTAGTTTCACCCAGCTCTATAGCCAAAAAAGAGGTGTATGAAGGACACCCTAATCCGATCATTTTGTGCAGCTCCACTAAAATCGGGTGGACCATCCCTGTTTGCAAGATATCCAGTCAGTGTGATTACAATAATAGTGGAACTATATGATGAAACATAACACACATAAATAGAAGCCGATCACCTCTACGATCTCTCTTTAGGACTAACTTCTTGTTGGAGAAGATTAGGCACGGAGTTGGATGAGGAGGATAGCAAAACCAATCTCCCTTTCCGCAGTCCCACAGAAATGTAAAAACGTTGCCCGTGTGACATTTCAGCGGAACTGCACAAAACACTCTTCAGAAAAGTGATTTGTGCAGTTCACCAAAAGGTCGCAATAGCAACAAGGTGAAAATGGATAGCCCTGTTTGCAAAAGGAGGTCGAAAGGAAACAATTACTGCCCAATAACACGAGTTGAAGACACATACGTCGACAAAAAAGAAGCATGTTCCATGTAAAACGGGAAAGATAGCACATGGTGGTTTATCAAAAATGGTTTGAGGACGAGATTGCAAGATGGAAAGTACGCCGGCCGACATACGATTTAAGCAAACAACTAAAGAAGATCCACATGCAGTAACATGGGAAGATGGGAAGTGGAGCAAGGCCAGAGGAAGTTGTACCTGAGGGTCGTCGGGATGTTACCAGGAGGGCGCCGGCGGCTGGGATCTGCCCATACTGCGGCAGCGAGCAAGCGGCGAAGGCCCTACCGCGCCAGAGCTTGGTCAGAGAGAACGACGGGTACTGCAGATCGGGACGAGTTGCCTCAACGCCGTCGAACGGAGAGACGATGCACATCCTCCCTTTCCGCCGGCGCACGTGATGCGGTCAGATCACTGACCAACACTGAGAGAGAGAGAGGCCACGGCGGCCTTGTGTGATATTGTGTCACGAGACTCACGAGAGACAAACCCATTTTTCCATTTTCCCCACGGCAATCGTTTTATATTCTAGGCGTGGTACCCGACCCTCCTTCGAGTAAACAACCGCTACACGCGTCAAATTATCACGTGGGCTGCCTTTTTGTACAGAAACGAACTCCACCATGTACCCGCGCGGGTGTGGCCGGGAATGAGACGTGAGTACGTGCGTCCTGGGTGCACTTCTTCTTTAGGTGCAGGTACGTACGTGGGTGGGTGTGAGAGAGATGGTTTGTGCGAAACAGAGGCAATGTGTTGATGATATCTCAATCAGAAAAACGTAACATATGCAATGTGTGTGAAACAGAGTCATGGACGTGAGATATCGATAAAATTGAAAACAGGGATGAAGTGTGTGGCTGCGCGATCGATAAAGAGTGCCATCGAATTTGTGTTTGCCCACGTCAAAGATATAGGGCGGCTGGCCTACTGGAATTTGAGAGGGCAGAGGTGCAGTTCTTCTCCGTGGCATGGATACCTACCTACAACGTTTGACTATCTGTGTGTGGGGGGGTAGAGACCGGTCGACTAGTATATGTGTGGGGAAGGAGAGAGACCTTGCTATGTATTGAGGGAGATCGATCGACATCCATGGATATGGGTAGCAGAGGAATAAGGTTGGGAAAAAGACAAAGGTAGAGCGTCGGAGGGTTGGTGGTGGAGTGGCGTCTCACAAATGGTGGGATAGGCCTGCTAGACAAACAGAGGGTATGAGTGCAATATCAATAAGAGAGGGCGGGGGATGTCTGTATGTCTATGCACGTGCGTGTGAGAGATGGGTCGGGAGGTATTCAAGGATGATGAGGGGAGAAGATATGGTTGTGGTAAGCATGCGTAACTACATAGGAAGATCAACCGTCGTGTGTCTGAGAAAAGGAGAGACATAACTACCGAGGTAAGTGTATCGGTGCTTGGTGAAAACGAATTATAGTCGACCTGGCTATATGTAGGTAGATCAGTTCATATACACGCCTGCATGTGTTGGAAGAAAATAAGGTCGGAGAGGGGCAGGGGAGAGGTGTGGCTAGGAGGTTGTGCGAGAGGCGTACCATGTCGAGGGGGGAGGAGTGTGCGAGCATGTGATTAATGAAAAGAGGGGCAGGAGTGTGCACCTGCGTGGAATCGTATTGGACATACGGGGGCATGGACAGTGAGAAGAGAAGAGAAGAGGGGAAGTATATATGTGTTTGTTGTAGGCACACTTGGCTAGAGAGGTATATCGACCGGTGTGTGCCAGAAAGAAGGAGCCGGGGGCCTACACACACGCTGGTGGGCGATCTAAAGAGAAATAATGAGCGTCTTGCGATGGAGGGGCGCTAAGGGTGTGTGAGGGGGGGCGTGTGCATGCACGATAGAAAGTTAGCGCTAGCTAGCTACAAATAGAAGAGGATCGTGAAGGTGTAAAAGATGAACAAAGATCATAATTCATTATAAAAGGTGGATACGGATACTTGAAGAAGATATCATAATGTAGAACATTGATTATAATTTGGGCTAATGTCCGGCTTTTGCAACTCAGGTCTAAATACTTGTCATAATGTAGGGGCGGGCACTATACTTTGTGTGATAAACACGGTGTCTGAATGGAACATTGTTTAGATTATGAATATATAGTTAGTACATCAAATGTACTATTATTTGGAATCAACATCAAGTGTATTCAAAAATAGAATTGAGTTCATGTAGTATACATAGTTCATATCTATCTCTATAGTAATCATGTGGTGTGTTATTAAGGTAATACACGAATGATGGTTGAAGTTGGTAACAATCATGATTGTAGATTCTTATTGAAATAGAGAAGCGAATTCATATTTAGTTCGAATTGCAGCGGTAGTATAGACATTTGGAATGCACTAAAATGTTGGTATGAGTAGGTTACATGCATTATATAGCAAGCGAAAAAATTAATCGGACATAACATGGATTCATACTCCCTCCTTACATCTATATAGGGCGTAATGAGATTTTTAAGACCGCCTTTGACTATTGACAAGATTAATAGTACATGACATGCACAATGTGAAAATTATATCACTGAAAGAACCTTTCACAGACGAAGTTAACGGTGTGCTTTGTGTAAGTCATATATCATTGCTCTAATATTTGGTCAAAGTTAGCATCGAAAAACGCATTATGCCCTATATAGATGGAAGGAGGGAGTAGCTTTGAATAGCATTTGTATAGTAAAACGGGGCAAGACTCTCTCTTTGTGTGGTGTGAATAGTTTTATTTTTTTTGTTTTCTTTTTGGTTGAGGAAGTGCGAATTGATTTGGTGCATTACAAGTACAATATTACTACACGTTAGGCTTGTCCCTAAAATTCAACCCGCGTGTTGATATATCCCGAAAATTCAGATATCGTGCTCCCAAAATTGGCGCCTTCACAACCCGCGCCTTGCTATCCCGAAATTACAACGCGCGCAAAAACTCCCTCCAGCTGCCAAATCCCGACACGTGAAATCCCCCTTCTAACCCTGAGCCGAAAGGGCCGCTAGTTCAAATCGGTGGGGGGTACTTTTGTAACACACCCTACATTTTGGACAAGCGCGTTCCTAAGTCATGCTTCACCCCCTCCCATCGCCCCCTTTTCGCCATTCGAAATCCCAGGCCGCCATAACCTCTCCGCTCCAGCCGCGAAACCCCACCCTCCTCCGTTCGCCATGTCACCGCTGCCCAGCCGGAGCCTCTTCCCCGACGACGTCGTCCACCGCAACAGCTCGACGTCCCTCGTCCACCTCCCTGGATGAGGATCCGTCGTCCATCTCGCCGTCCCGCCGGTTCAGCCGCCCCGTCCTCCACCTCCAAGGAGCTGCTCCAACGATCACCTTGTCTATCGCGGCTGCTTTATTCCCACAGCGCCGCCTTAACCTGCTCCACCGGAACTGCAACATCCTCACGGACTCCTCGGACGAAGCCGAGGCCTACTCGGCGCTACCAAAGATCAGGTTGTACACTCATTGCATTGCACCTTCTCCTTAACTCAACCTCCCGGCACCGACGGTGCTCCATCCCGCACACCCATGGAGCGGCTACCTTGAAGCCGGCGCCGCGGGCGACATCTCCACGGCGGCTCTCCCCCAGTGCGAGGCCCCTTCGTCGGCGGCGTCCATACCAGCCGAATCTGCTGCTGCTGCTGCTCCGGCTCTCGCTCGCTCGCTCGCGCTGCTGCTGCTGCTCTGGCTGTCTTTCGATCGCTCGCTCGCCCAGCTGCTGCTGCTGCTCTCCCCCTTGCTCGTGTTGTTGCTCTGCTCCAATTAAGCCACACTTCAGTCGACTGAATCGACTTTCGGGTCAGTCGAATTTCAGGAGTTGGGGGGGCTCGCCGGAGTAAAGGAAGAATTATATGTCTCTGTCGTATCTACTTTTCCAAACACTTTTGCCCTTGTTTTGGACTCTAACTTGTATGATTTGAATGGAACTAACCCGGACTGACGCTGTTTTCAGCAGAACTGCCATGGTGTTGTTTTTTGTGCAGAAAATAAAAATTCTCGGAATGTCCTGAAACTCCATGGATCACCTTAGAAAAAATAAAGAAAAATCCTCGCAAAAGATGAAGACCAGGGGGCCCACACCCTACTCATGAGGTGGGGCGCCCCACAGGGCGCCCCCTACCTCGTGGGCCCCCTGGTGGCCCTCCAACAACAACTCCAACTCCATATATTGGCTTTCGGGGAGAAAAAAATCAGAGAGAAGAAATCATCGCGTTTTACGATACGGAGCCGCCGCCAAGCCCTAATCTCTCTCAGGAGGGCTGATCTGGAGACCGTTCGGGGCTCCGGAGAGGGGGATTCGTCGCTGTCGTCAGCATCAACCATCCTCCAACACCAATTTCATGATGCTCACCGCCGTGTGTGAGTAATTGCATTGTAGGCTTGCTGGACGGTGATGGGTTGGATGAGATTTATCATGTAATCGAGTTAGTTTTATTAGGGTTTGATCCCTAATATAAATTATGTTCTGAGATTGATGTTGCTATGACTTTTCTATGCTTAATGCTTGTCATTAGGGCCCGAGTGCCATGATTTCAGATCTGAACCTATTATGTTTTCATGAATATATGTGTGTTCTTGATCCTATCTTGCAAGTCTATAGTCACCTACTATGTGTTATGATCTGGCAACCCCGAATTGACAATAATCGGGACCACTCCCGGTGATGACTGTAATTTGAGGAGTTCATGTATTCACTCTGTGCTAATGCTTTGTTCCGGTTCTCTATTAAAAGGAGGCCTTAATATCCCTTAGTTTCCAATAGGACCCCGCTGCCACGGGAGGGTAGGACAAAAGATGTCATGCAAGTTCTTTTCCATAAGCACGTATGACTATATCGGAATACATGCCTACATTACATTGATGAGCTGGAGCTAGTTCTGTGTCACCCTATGTTATGACTGCTACATGATGAACCACATCCGGCATAATTATCCATCGCTAATCCGGTGCCTACTAGTTTTCCATATACTGGTTTACACTTATTTACTTTTACGTTGCTACTGTTACAATCACTACAAAATACCAAAAACATTGCTTTTACTGTCTTTACTTTTGTTACCGTTACCACCACTATCATATTACTTTGATACTAAACACTTTGCTGCAGATACTAAGTTTCCAGGTGTGGTTGAATTGACAACTCAACTGCTAATACTTGAGAATATTCTTTGGCTCCCTTTGTGTCGAATCAATAAATTTGGGTTGAATACTCTACCCTCGAAAACTGTTGCGATCCCCTATACTTGTGGGTTATCAAGACTATTTTCTGGCGCCGTTGCCGGGGAGCATAGCTCTATTCTTTGAGTCACTTGGGATTTATATCTGCTGGACACTCTGAAGAACTTGAAAGATGATCGAACTACTATTTTTCCCTCAACTACGAGGGGAGGTAAGGGACTGCCATCTAGCCTTGCACTAGATTCTCCTTCTGTTATGAGTAAGTTTGCGACACCTAAACCTACTACTGCTATTGATTCTGATATGTCGCATGTTATTGATGATTCCACTTTTGCTACGCATGATACTTATGATGAAACTACTTCTATGCTTGATACTACTGTGCCACTTGGTGAATATCTTGATGAGCAAATTGCTAGGTCTAGAGAAAGAGAAGTTATTGAACCTGAACACGATGATGTTAGTGATGATGAACCTATGCCTTCTATTCCTGAGGGTTATCTTTTTGATGCTAAATCTTCTACAGCTATTTTTGCTTGCCAGGATAGATATGAACTTAATAGGTTGCTAATTAAATGGAGTAAAGAATCTTTTAGAGATAGGATGAGACCCGACCCTGCTTTTGCTACTTCACCTATCTGTGTTCCTGATCAGGACTATTATGACTTTACTGTTGATCCAGATATAATTACTTTGGTTGAATCTGATCCTTTTTATGGCTATGAATCTGAAACTGTTGTGGCACATCTTACTAAGTTAAATGATATAGCTGCCCTGTTTACTAATAATGAGAGATCGCGCTACCTTTATTTACTTAAGATATTTCCGTTCTCATTAAAGGGTGATGCTAAGATATGGTATAATTCTCTTGATCCTGGTTGTGTGCAAAGTCCCCAGGATATGATTTATTACTTCTCTGCTAAATATTTCCCTGCTCATAAGAAACAAGCTGCTTTGAGGAAATATACAATTTTGTGCAAATTGAAGAAGAGAGTCTCCCACAAGCTTGGGGAGGCTTCTCAAGTTACTTAATGCTTTGCCTGATCATAATCTTAAGAAACCTGAAATATTTGATATCTTTTATAATGGACTAACCGATGCTTCCAGAGATTACCTTGATAATTGTGCTGTTTCTCTTTTCAGGGAAAAAACACCGGATGACGCTGAAATTCTATTGAATAATATGTTGGCTAATGAAAATAATTGGGCACCTCCCGAGCTACCTCCTGAGCCAATTACTGAGCCTATTCCTAAACCAACTGCGAAGAAGAGAGGTGTTCTATTTCTCAACCCCGAAGATATGCAAGAGGCAAAGAAATCTATGAACGAAAAAGGTATTAAAGTTGAAGATGTTAAGAATTTACCTGCTATTGAAGAAATACATGGTCTTAATTTACCGCCTGTTGAAGAAGTATATGATCTCAATTACTTATTTAATGAAGAACCTCCCGATATCACGACACAGGTAGTAAAGGTAAATTATCTCTATAGATATGATAAAGTTGAAGTCCCTCCTACTAAAACTGCTAGTCAGTGCTTGGATGAGTTTGATGACTTTATGTTTAAGCAAGATGACTTTAATGCTTATTTTGGTAGACAATTAAAACATAATACCTTTATGATTAAACGCTTGGGTGATTATATGGCTGATATTAGAGGTGAACTTAAACTTGTTAGCCAGGATGCTTCTATGGTTACCACTCAAGTAGAACAAGTACTTAAAGCTCAGAAAGAAGTGCTTGATGAAATGAATAGTAAGAAAAATGATTATGCTGTTAGAGTGGCTACTAGAACTGGTAGAATGACTCAGGAGCCTTTGTATCCTGAAGGCCACCCTAAGAGAATCGAGCAAGATTCTCAGAGAAACAATATTGATATATCTAGTTCTTCTAAGAGGAAGAAAAAGAAAAATGATAGGACTTTGCAAACTTCTAGTGAACCTATTGCTGAACCACCTGAGAATCCAAATGATATCTCTGTTTCTGTTGCTGAAACACAATCAGGTGATGAACATGAACCTAGTGATAATGTTAATAAAAATGTTCATGTTGATGCTCAACCTAGTAATGATAATGATGTAGAAGTTGAACCTGCTGTTGATCTTGATAACCCACAATCAAAGAATCAACGTTATGATAAAAGAGACGTTGTTGCTAGGAAATGTGGTAAAGAAAGGGAACCATGGGTTCAGAAACCCATGCCTTTTCCTCCGAAACCATCCAAGAAAAAGGATGATGAGGATTTTGAGCGCTTTGCTAAAATGATTAGACCCATCTTTTTGCGTATGCGATTAACTGATGTGCTCAAAACAAATCCTTATGCTAAGTATATGAAGGATATTAGTACTAATAAAAGAAAGATACCTGAAGCTGAAATTTCCACCATGCTTGCTAATTACACTTTTAAGGGTGGAATACCAAAGAAACTTGGAGATCCTGGAGTACCTACTATACCATGCTCCATTAAAAGAAATTATGTTAAAACTGCTTTATGTGATCTTGGAGCCGGTGTTAGTGTTATGCCTCTCTCTTTATATCATAGACTTGACTTGAATAAGTTGACACCTACTGAAATATCTTTGCAAATGGCTGATAAATCAACTGCTATACCTGTCGGTATTTGTGAGGATGTGCCTGTTGTGGTTGCAAACGTTACTATTTTAACGGACTTTGTTATTCTTCATATTCCCGAGGATAATAGTATGTCTATTATTCTTGGAAGACCTTTCCTTAATACTGCAGGGGCTGTTATTCATTGCACCAAAGGCAATGTCACTTTTCATGTTAATGGCAATGAGCACACGGTAAATTTTCCAAGGAAACAACCTCAAGTTTATAGTATCAACTCTATTGGAAAAGTTCCATCGATTATATTTGGAGGTTTCGAATTTCCTCTCCCTACTGTCAAGAAAAAGTATGATATTCTTATTGTTGGGGATTTTCATATCCCCGTTGAGGTAACTTAGTGTAATTTGAAATTTCTCCGGTTCCGGGATTATTCGGAATGAGTTTGTTAACAAGACTTGATCAACCTTGTTAGTGGGTTCATTTTGATGATCACGAGATGGATGAAACTAGAAGCACAACCTTTTGTACCCTCTTTATATTTTCTGTTATTTAGTAGAAATAAAGTAAAATAATATTTTTCTATCTGTTTCCTGACTTATTCGTGCAATATAAAAATAACCCGAAAATAGAAGTCCTCAGAATGCCATGCCAATTTAATGTGATTTTTTCGGGAATATTTGAGAATTTACTATGCAAAAATTACCACGGGGGGAGCTGCCACCTGGCCACGAGGGTGGAGGGCGCGCCCTACCCCCCTGGGCGCGCCCCCAGCCCCGTGGGCCCATGGTGGCCCTCCTCCACTTATTCCTGCACCCATCTTCTTCCTCTGCCTCACACAAACACGAAAAACCGACTCAATCACGAGTTCCAGCCCCAGTTGCTGTGATTTTTGATCTCCTTGCTCAAAGCACCTCTCGCAAAACTGCTTGGGGAGATTGTTCCTTGGTATGTGACTCCTCCATTGGTCCAATTAGTTTTTGTTCTAGTGCTTTATTCTTTGCAAATTTGTGCTGCATAGGTGACCATGTACTTGAGCTTGCATGACAAATTTATATGGTTCCAAGTAGTTCTAATGCTTGATATAGGCCCTAGGCACTTGTGGGAGTTGTTGCTATCAATTTTATTGATGTTGGTTCACTTTTATTTGAGGTTACTAAAAATTTCAGATTGTTTTAGAAATAATGAAGAGACTTTTGAGGGGCTCGTCGAGCCGAAGATCTAAGGAAAAATAAAAGGAAGAAGAGGAGAAGCCCAAACTTAATTTACCTCGCACCACGGAGGTCCGGCCTTGTGAATGGCCTTTCGATGACTTCTTGAGAAGAGCTGGGATTTATGAAGATTTCTATTTATTTATTGAGAATGCTGGCCTCACCAACTTCCTCCACGATCAACGTCATCAGTATCTCTTACTCACAAATACTTTTGTGCAAAACTTCTATTTTTTCCCTAAGAAATCACCTCCAACAGTAGAGTTTCATTTATATGACATTGTTAAAGAGATGACATTAGCTGAATTCTGCGAGGTTTGCAGAATACCCTTTGAGGGCACCTTAGATGAACCCCACCGTAATGAAATAGAAGCTTTTATTAACACTATCACTGTGGGAGAAACCAGGAAGGTTTCTGATGCAAGGATCACTAGCATACATTATCCTGTTTTACGCTACTTTGCCTTATTTTCTAGTCGTTGCTTGATTGGACGCAGGAACTGTGGGAACCTTTGTATTCCTGATATTATTATTTTGCTCCATGGTTTATACCGCAATAACTCTGTTAGTATGGGTGGAATTTTTGCTAGACGGTTAAGCCTGAACCATACTAAGGGCCCCATCTTTGGAGGCATTTATGCCTCACGCCTGGCTGAACATTTTGAAATACCTATTAGGCATGCGGAGAAAGAAGAAACAGTGCTGCCCCGTGCTTATTTAGATTACAAGAGTATGATAGCGCATGATTTTCTTGTTAAGAGTCGCGATGGGGAGCTCAAATATAAATTATACTTTGATAAACATCACCCTGAGACTATTACTTTGCCCACTCCTTCTTTGTTTAACTTGTTTGCAGAAACCGACATCGTTCCATGGTCGGCTGTTCAAGCCTATCGGAACCCTACACCAGCCCCGGAGCCGGAGCCACAAGATGAGCCTCCACGACTATCTGTTTATTCTTGGGATCCGGAGGAGGCTGCCAGCCAGTGGTAGCCGGAGTCTTCTTCATCACAGTACGACCCCAGCTTCACCTACGGATATCCGCCAGGCCATCCCTGGCAATTGACCAACTTAGGCCAAAAGCCTAAGCTTGGGGGTGTACGTATTTCCCACCGACATTACATTCATGTTCACACACACTCATTGCTAGATGTCGGTGCTCATACTCTTTCATTGTATTATCCATGTTAGTTTAAATTTGTTTTTCTTGCTTTCTTCTTCTGTGTTTGTTAAACTTGAAGAAAAACCAAAAAATTAGTAGTAGTCTACTTTCCATGCTTGTAGTAGAATTAAAAAGAAACCCACAAGTATTTCCCATTCTTCTTTTTACTTGTTGGGAGCTTTCCTGTGTAAATAGTTTTTATTTCTTTTTCTTTCTTTGGGGGTCGAGAAGACTATATTGAAAATGCTTAGTGGCTCTTATTTGCATGATTGATTATTTAACTTATAGCCCGTATTACTTGTCTTCTCTCTTGAGTTGAATGCTTGCAGATCCCAGCTTAGTCCAATGCATGTGCACTCTTATTATTATACACACCGTTCGGTCGTGCAAGTGAAAGGAAATAATGATGATATATGATGGACTTATTGAGAAGAGAAAAGCTGGTATGAACTCGACCTCTCTTGTTTTTGTAAATATGATGATTCATCGTTCCTGATTTAGCTATTATGAAGTAAACATATTTGCAATGACATTTGGAGATTATAGTTGCTTGTGCCATTCTTGATTACCTATGAGTTATAATGGTTTACCTTGCGTGCCAACATGCTATTAGAATGATTGTGATGTGGTATGATGGGATGGTATCCTCCTTTAAATGCATTGAGTGACTCGACTTGGCACATGCTCACGCATGTAGTTGAATCCAATCAACATAGCCTTCATGATATTTATGTTCATGGTGGATTATATCCTACTCATGCTTGTACTCGGTGTGAATTAATTTTAATGCATGTTTACAACTGTTGTCGCTCTCTCAGTTGGTCGCTTCCCAGTCTTTTGCTAGCCTTCACCTGTACTAAGCGGGAATACTGCTTGTGCATCCAAACTCCTTAAACCCCAAAGTTATTCCATATGAGTCCACTATACCTACCTATATGCGGTATTTACCTGCCGTTGCAAGTAAATTTGTGTGTGCCAAACTCTAAACCTTCAAATAAACATTCTGTTTTGCATGCTCGAATAGCTCATATGTCAACTAGAGTTGCCCTTATCTTCTGTGTTAGGCGGGTTATTCTCAAGAGGAGTGGACTCCGCTCCTCACTCACGAGAAAATGGCTGGTATCCGGGATGCCCAGTCCCATGTTTTATGCAAACTAAATCAAAATAACTGCAAACAAAACTCCCCTTGGGACCCGTTGAATGTTGGAGGCACTCGTTGTTTCGAGCAAGCCATGGATTGATGCTTGTGGAGGAAGGGGAGTATAAACTTTACCATTCTGTTTGGGAACCGCCTATAATCTGTTTAGCATGGAAGATATCGTCGTCTTTTAGTTGTTATGTTGACAATGAAAGTATGCCGCTCAAAATATAAATTATCTCTATTTCAAAACCGAGCTCTGGCACCTCTACAAATCCCTGCTTCCCTCTGCGAAGGGCCTATCTATTTACTTTTATGTTGAGTCATCACCCTTCTTATTAAAAAGCACCCGCTGGAGAGCACACTGTCGTTTGCATTCATTATTATCGGTTTATATTGGGTATGACTTGACTGGATCCCCTTTACCATGAATTACAATGTTTAGTCAGTCCATGATCTTTAAAGGTGCTCTGCATTTATATTTTGCGGTCTCAGAAAGGGCTAGTGAGATACCATTTTGTTATATCATGTTATGATTATTTTGAGAAAGTGTTGTCATCCGATTTTTGCTATTATGGCTCGCTAGCTGATTATGCTATTGATATGAGTAATTGTGAGACCTATGTGTCATAGTGAGTATGGTTAGTTCATAATAATTGTTGAGACTTGAATGCTGGCTTTTCATGTTTACAACAACAAGAGCAAACAGAGTTTGTAAAAGTTTTTCTTTTTCTCTTTTAGTTTGTCAACTGAATTGCTTGAGGACAAGCAAGGGTTTAAGCTTGGGGGAGTTGATACGTCTTCGTCGTATCTACTTTTCCAAACACTTTTGCCCTTGTTTTGGACTCTAACTTGTAGGATTTGAATGGAACTAACCCGGACTGACGCTGTTTTCAGTAAAACTGCCATGGTGTTGTTTTTGTGCAGAAAATAAAAATTCTCAGAATGTCCTGAAAGTCCACGGAACACCTTAGAAAAAATAAAGAAAAATCCTCACAAAATATGAAGACCAGGGGGCCCACACCCTGCTCACGAGGGTGGGTGGCGCCCCCCTGGGCGTGCTCCCCTACCTCGTGGGCCCCCTGGTGGCCCTCCGACGCCAACTCCAACTCCATATATTGGCTTTCGGGGAGAAAAAATCAGAGAGAAGAAATCATCGCGTTTTACGATACGGAGCCGCCGCTAAGCCCTAATCTCTGTCATGAGGGCTGATCTGGAGTCCATTCGGGGCTCCGGAGAGGGGGATTCATTGCCGTCGTCATTATCAACCATCCTCCATCACCAATTTCATGATGCTCACCGCCGTGTGTGAGTAATTGCATCGTAGGCCTGCTGGACGGTGATGGGTTGGATGAGATTTATCATGTAATCGAGTTAGTTTTATTAGGGTTTGATCCCTAATATAAATTATGTTCTGAGATTGATGTTGCTATGACTTTCCCATGCTTAATGCTTGTCACTAGGGCCCGAGTGCCATGATTTCAGATCTGGACCTATTATGTTTTCATGAATATATGTGTGTTCTTGATCCTATCTTGCAAGTCTATAGTCACCTACTATGTGTTATGATCCGGCAACCCCGAAGTGACAATAATCGGGACCACTCTCGGTGATGACCGTAGTTTGAGGAGTTCATGTATTCACTATGTGCTATTGCTTTATTCCGGTTCCTATTAAAAGGAGGCCTTAATATCCCTTAGTTTCCAATAGGACCCCGCTGCCACGGGAGGGTAGGACAAAAGATGTCATGCAAGATCTTTTCCATAAGCACGTATGACTATATACGGAATACATGCCTACATTACATTGATGAACTGGAGCTAGTTCTGTGTCACCCTATGTTATGACTGCTACATGATGAACCACATCCGACATAATTATCCATCGCTAATCCGGTGCCTACGAGTTTTCCATATACTGGTTTACACTTATTTACTTTTCCGTTGCTACTGTTACAATCACTACAAAATACCAAAAACATTGCTTTTGCTGTCTTTACTTTTGTTACCATTACCACCACTATCATATTACTTTGCTACTAAACACTTTGCTGTAGATACTAAGTTTCCAAGTGTGGTTGAATTGACAACTGAGCTGCTAATACTTGAGAATATTCTTTGGCTCCCCTTGTGTTGAATCAATAAATTTGGGTTGAATACTCTACCCTCGAAAACTGTTGCGATCCCCTATACTTGTGGGTCATCAAAGAACCACCCGCAGCAGGGACGGGGGCTCGCCGGAGAGGTACCCCACTATCTATCTTAGGGTTCAGGGTGGGGGTGGGGGGCCTAGAGGGCTGGCCGGGCCAGCGGTGGCGAGTTGTTTTGGGGCGGCGAGGCGGCGCTGGGGCCGGCGGTTCGGCTGGTGGTGGTGGCGGCTCGAGGGGTGCAGGTTGAAGATGAACTGCAGCCCTCCCTAAACTACATGTCAAGTGCCTCTCTGCTACCATTTGTTCAGTTTCAACGGTAGTATTCAGATTCCTGATTAATTTCAATTTTGACGATTAAGTTCAGAGTCAACAGTTTTACCTCATCTGTTGTAGTCGGTGGTTTTTGGTATGTTAATTTTACATCCATTTTATATCATCTATTGGAGATGCTATTAGAATCCCACTTGAGATTGACGATGTACATCTTGTCTGCTTCAGCCTTGGCGTCTTGCGGCTCACGGAGCTGCTCCAACGACGTAACGATCCATCACTGTGAGCGAGTGCCACAGGCGCCGTCTCTGATTCCTCAGATGTTCCTCCACACCTCCGACAGCCACCTCTGCCTCAACTGCTTCAGCGACCAACCCAATGATGTTGTGGTTGACACGGCTACGGCAAAGAGGTTGTACACTTGTTGCATCACTTGTTACTATACATTCACATCGATCCATTAGGGCTATTTTGGTTCAACGGAAAAACGTCGATCCACTGGTTGTTACCATCACTCTAAATTTCTGCATGCTCTCCTTACATAATATCACCATATTTTTTTCGTATGCATGTTAGATATTGTACACAGTCATTGTCGGTGTCAAAACCGGCGGATCTCGGGTAGGGGGTCCCGAACTGTGCGTCTAGGCGGATGGTAACAGGAGACAAGGAACACGATGTTTTTACCCAGGTTCGGGCCCTCTCGATGGAGGTAAAACCCTACTTCTGCTTGATTGATATTGATGATATGGGTAGTACAAGAGTGGATCTACCACGAGATCAATGAGGCTAAACCCTAGAAGCTAGCCTATGGTATGGTTGTTGTTGTGATTGTTGTCCTACGGACTAAAACCCTCCGGTTTATATAGACACCGGAGAGGGCTAGGGTTACATAGAGTCGGTTACAATGGTAGGAGATCTACATATCCGTATCGCCAAGCTTGCCTTCCACGCCAAGGAAAGTCCCATCCGGACACGGGACGAAGTCTTCAATCTTGTATCTTCATAGTCTTGGAGTCTGGCCGATGATGATAGTTCGGCTATCCGGACACCCCCTAGTCCAGGACTCCCTGAGTAGCCCCCGAACCAGGCTTCAATGACGACGAGTCCAGCACGTACATTGTCTTCGGCGTTGCAAGGCGGGTTCTCCTCCAAATTCCATGTGCTTGCCGAATAGTGTCCGGCTTCCTTGTAAATGTTGCGCTCCTTGGCTTCCACGCCCAATAGTGGCCCTCTTCCACGTGTCGTACGAATGCGAAAGGCCAGGGTATTTTTACATTTTACCCCCTAGCTGCGCGAATAAGCTGCCTATAAGAGAGGAAGAATCCAGATCCAAATCACACCATCCTCCTTCCGCGAGTACTCGTCGGAGCGCTTCTGACAAAAATCCACTCCATCATGGACCGTCGACGCGGCTCCTCTTCTCGTGCTCCCAGCCCTCAGCCAGGAGATTGGAGGAGATGTTCAATCCCGCACAGCGAGTTGGTGACGCTCCAAGCGGAGGGATACCTTCCTCCGGCCTTTATTGTCCCGGTTCGAGCCGGGCTGGCCACCTACAAAGGTGGAAAGCAGGCGGAGAATACCCCCAGTCCCTCCAAAGGAGAGCGGGTGTGTTTCGTCCCTTATTTTATAAGGGGGCTCGGATTTCCCATACATCTGTTTCTCCGGGGGCTTCTGGAGTTATACGGACTCCAGCTTCATCACCTTACGCCTGCCTCCATTCTACACATTGCGGGCTTCGTAGCTCTTTGCGAGCTGTTCCTGGGCATCGAGCCCCATTTTGCGCTGTGGAAGAGATTGTTTTGCCTCGTACCCCGTTCTCACAAGGGGTCGATATATCAAGTGGGCGGAGCCGGAATATGGCGCATCGCCAGGACCGGATATCTATCCGGAACCCCAAAGAAGGCGTCCGAAGACTGGCCCTCGGAATGGTTTTATGTGGAAGATGCTCCACTGCCGGACCCAGTTCGGATCGGCCTCCCGGAGTTCAGCAATGCTCCTCTGAAGAAACGCCTGAGTTGGCGCCCGCGGAGCCCTCAACAGGAGGATGACAGGAGCGTCCATTATCTGATGGGCCGGATAAGGTTGCTGGCTCATTCCGGATTGACCATGATTGGAGTCATGGCCACGTGCATTATCACGAGGGTGCAGCCGCCCAATATAGGGGCCACCCATGTGGGATTTCAGCGGGAGAATGGCGCCACCCGTCATGGCCGCAAGGGGCGGGATCGCCACGATCCGTGAAGATCTGTCCGGCTTGTACAAGGGGAGAAGGAGGACTTCCTCCAAACGAGCCCATTGAATGTATTCTCCATGAATAACCCTCGGAGCTGGGTAAGCGGACGTTTATTCATCCGATCCGTGCTTTCAAAGTTAAGTGCCTTACTTTATGATTTTGACGCAAGAACTGCGCCGGGATGTGGAGGGCATACACAGTCCGGCTCCACAACCCGAGGATCCGGGAAGATCCCTTGATCCGGCCTCTGAAGAGGATCCGGACATAAAGGTGGAGCTGATTGACGGGGTGTTCCACCAACTTAGCATGGACAATGCTCTAGTCGCCATTACGGCTGACTACCCTGGTTTATCTCCGGCTTCCCAGGTAACTATGACCGGAGCCCTGACACCATTACTTCGTCCGTGCTTATTTCTGACCACCGCATACCAACGATGTCTCGCAGGAGGTGCCTTCAAGGCGGAAGTCGATCCGTGGCGGTGACCAATCAGGGTCGATTCGGCCAAAGAAGCGGAAGAGGGGTGCGGTGCGAATTGAAACGTCGCCGCAATGGTATGGCACACCACCGTTTTTAAGGAAAAGACCCCTGTGAAGTATATTGATGCTCATGACTTTTCCAGGAGAAAGAGCGCTCGCCGGACTGTGCCCGGAGAGGTTGCCAACCAAGCCTCCGCCAGCCAGGCTCCAACACCTGGTCGAGAGGGGAGGTGGCGCAAAGCGCGAGCGGATGCTCCTCCAACGGAGGATGCCGACAGCTGTCCTCCACCAGTGCGAGGTGGAGAGCGCCATGAATCACAGGCGCCACCGCACAGTTCTTCGTGACGTGTGTTTCTCCCCGGAGGCGTTGAATGCCTTTAACGCGGGAGACGCGCACCTCCGTGCCGCTCAAGATGGTTTAACCAGAGCCACGGAGCAGTAGTGAAAGACATACGGGTAAGGGATTTTAATAGTTGTATATGCCAGTAGCCCCCAAGACTTAAAGTAGTTAAAATAACTGATTTAAGGATCATTTGATATGCAGGATCTTACGGAGAAGAATAACCATTGTCCCAGGAGCTACAAGAGTGCAAGGCCCAACTTGAGGCCGCACTAGCCGCCGCAGGAGGAGACACAAAGACCCCCTCCGGTAACACATATTTCAAAAAAGATAAGCGGTGTGCGGCATGCGTATAAGTCTGACAATAATATTGCAGATGTTGCCGGACTTGATCCGGACAAGCAACAACTCTGCGCACCAAGGTGAAGGCAGCGAGAGGTGCTTATGAAGGTGCAGCGGGAGAGGAACAAACTCCAAGATGCCCACACCCAGCTTGGAGAAGAGCTAAAGGTGTTTGGGCCCAGGTATGCAGCTCTGTGAAGGAGAATCAGCGGCTTCGTCATGGCATCTACAGTAAGTGCTTGAGCAAACTCTTTTGAAAAGAAGAGTTTGGTGAGGAAGTCTATTGACAGAAATGTGTCTGTAGGTGTGCTCACAGGTCGCCCTGCAGAGGAAATGCCCGGTTCAACAGGTGACCAACTTCCCGAGCTGCTGCAACTGCACGAACGTGTTCGGCAGGTGATGAGTGGCGTCGCCCAGGCCTTATGGTCAACCGTCTCCCTACCCAAGGGTCTTGGAGGGCTTGCGGAGAAGCTTCAGGGAGCACGGCAGCGCTTTCGTCTATGGAAGATACCGGCCTGTCGTCAAGGCGCCAGGGAGGCCTGGGCCATGGTGAACACGCGGTACAAGAAGGCGGATCCGAACCACATGGCCGAGGTCGGACCTGTGGGGCCCGATGGGAAGGAGATCCCCTGTGAGCTTAATGTATGGCCAAGTAGAGTTGGCCGCTAAGTATTCCCAACGGGGCTGTAAATTAGACAGCCTGTTAGATGGGATTGAAGAGGAGTACAATCAGTCAATGTGATGATGTATTTTTTTAAATGACATGTATAATGCCTTCTAGCCGGATTGTAGATCGTTTGTCTTTGCGGACCTTTTCGCTTCAACCTTGGGACCCAACAGTCCGGAGTGTGTCCGAATACCCTCGCGGTTATGCAAAAAACCGGGGCATGCATGGAGACCAGGCATAGGGGTCATTAGTGCTTTATCAGACAAGTGCCCAACTAGTTATGTTATATTACATGGTTAGTAAGAAACACCTTCCAGGGAGAATAGTTCCGTTAGGGGTTCCTTTCCCTGGGAGGCCTGCCCTAAAGTGCATGTCCGGACTGCGAAAAGAGCAGGAAAACATCTGGGGGCAGATAAATAAATAAATGAGAAATCATCTTTCAAGTCACCGACCGAATATTCCCTTAAGAACGCTAGCTTTCGGCTTCACCCGGTCTGAGGTACACATCCGGTGACCGGCAAGAATAATCGCAGAGGTGCTCCCTTTACCTCCTAGCTGAACAATCAGGAACGTAGGGGTAAGAACAGGAGCCAGGCAACCCAGCTTGGCCAAACCTTAAGTCATATCGATGCATATAATGGTGAATAAAAGGTACATGCGGAAGTTTGACGCATGTGTTGGGCATAAAGCCCGTATAAATAAGCTTCTGTTAAAGAAGCCCCCAGGTATAATGAGTGCGAGTAGCACGTCAAGTGTGTGCGAACAATGCGCAAATCAGCCCTCAAGGGCTTTATGAAAAAGGTGAGGGAAAAGAGAGAAACAAAAGACAACTGAAGTATAAAATGTGGACGGAGGAAGGAGACGAACTCTGAGTCCGGCGCTAGGCGTAGAATCTTCGGAGGCGGGCTGCATTCCATGGGTTTGGCTCGAGTCGGTTGTCCGATGCGTTTCACAGACGGTATGCTCCACCGGTTAGGACTTGGTCGATGATGAAGGGACCTTCCCATTTGGGCTTGAGTTTGTCCTTTTTCTTGTCCGGCAGGCGTAGAACTAGTTCGCCAACATTGTAAGTTTTAGCCCGTAATTCTCTGCTTTGATATCTTCGAGCCTGCTGCTGATAGAATGCAGAACGAGCCTTTGCCACGTCGCGCTCCTCCTCCAATGCGTCCAAGCTGTCCTGCCGATCCAACTCGGCTTCTATTTCTTCGTACATGCGCACTCGAGGTGAGTCATGAATTATATCGCAGGGCGAAACTGCCTCTGCCCCGTATACCATAAAGAATGGTGTGAATCCGGTAGTACGGTTTGGCGTGGTCCGCAGCCCCCAGAGTCCGGAGTCGAGCTCCTCTGCCCAGTGCGTGTTAGATCTGTAAGGGACCGCACTAATCTGGGTTTGATGCCGCTCATGATTAGACCATTTGCTCGCTCAACTTGACCGTTGGTTTGAGGGTGATAGACTGAAGCGTAGTCGAGCTTAATGCCCATATTTTTGCACCAGAGTTTAACCTCGTTGGCTGTGAAGTTCGTGCCGTTATCGGTGATGATGCTGTGGGGGACGCCATAACGGTGTACTACCCCGGATATGAAGTCTATCACTGGTCCGGATTCATCCGTTTTAACTGGCTTGGCCTCTATCCATTTGGTGAATTTGTCCACCATTACCAATAGGTATTTTTGCTTATGGGTTCCCCCTTTAAGGGGTCCAACCATGTCAGCCCCCAGACCGCGAACGGCCAGGTGATGGGTATAGTTTTGAGGGCGGTGGGTGGCATGTGGCTTTCATTAGCAAAAAGCTGGCAACCGACGCATCGCTGGACTAAGTCCTGAGCATCTCCCGGGCCGTCGGCCAATAAAATCCTGTACAAAAGGCCTTGCCTACAAGGGCCCGGGCTGCGGCGTGGTGCCCACCGAGTCCGGCGTGAATTTCGGCCAGCAGATTTCGCCCTTCCTCTTCGGAGATGCACCTTTGAAGGACTCCGATTGTGCTTTTCTTATAAAGCTCTCCCTCATGGACCTTGTAGGCTTTAGATCCCCGAACTATGCAGCGGGCCTCATTTTGGTCTTCGAGAAGTTCCTGCCTAATTAAGTAGGCCAGGAATGGTTCCGTCCATGGGGCAATTACTACCATTATTTCGTGGGCTGAAGGTGTTATTTCATTGGCTGAGCCATCGATTGTGTCAGAATGTTCTGTGTTGGGTGGTACGGTTAGTTCTAGGTTGTTATTTCCGGACTCCTCTTCCCATTATACAGATGGCTTAAAGAGCCGCTCCAGGAAGATGTTTGGAGGGACAGTGTCGCGTTTTGCGCCGATGCGTGCCAACACGTCGGCTGCCTGGTTATTATCCCGGGCTACATGGTGGAATTCGAGTCCTTCGAACCGAGCTGACATTTTTAAGACGGCGTTACGATAGGCTGCCATTTTCGGATCCTTAGCGTCAAAGTCTCCTTTTACTTGTGATATTGCGAGGTTTGAATCCCCACGCACCTCTAGGCGTTGAATACCCATGGAGATTGCCATCCGGAGACCATGTAGAAGGGCCTCATATTCGGCTGCATTTTTGGAGTCCGTGTACATTATCTGAAGTACGTATTGGACTGTGTCTCCAGTTGGGGACGTCAATACGATGCCAGCACCCAAGCCGGCCAACATTTTGGAGCCGCTGAAATGCATGATCCAATTGGAGTATGCGCCATACTCTTTAGGGAGTTCGGCTTCTGTCCATTCGGCGATGAAGTCAGCCAAAACTTGCGAATTTATAGCTCGCCGTGGCTTGTAGGTTATGTCGAATGGTAAGAGCTCGATGGCCCATTTTGTGATCCTGCCCGTCGCGTCACGGTTGTTTATAATGTCATTGAGAGGTACTTCGGAGGCAACTGTTATTGAACACTCTTGAAAGTAGTGTCGCAGCTTCCGGGATGCCATGAACACCGCGTACGCTATCTTTTGATAATGTGGATACCGGGACTTGCATGGGGTTAAGACAGTGGATACGTAGTACACTGGTTTTTGAAGAGGGAATTTGTGTCCTTCTATTTCTCGTTCGACGACGAGTACCGCGCTGACAACTTGATGTGTTGCCGCGATATATAATAACATCGGTTTGCCCAGGTTAGGCGCGGCCAGGACCGGATTTTTTGCCAATATGGCCTTTATTTCTTCGAGTCCGGCCGTGGCAGCACCCGTCCACTCGAAGTGTTCGGTGCGCCTGAGGAGGCGATAGAGGGGCAATGCCTTCTCTCCCAAACAGGAGATGAAGCGACTTAAAGCCGCCATGCATCCAGTTAATTTTTGTATTTGTTTGAGGTCTTTTGGGATATCCAACTGTGACAGAGCACGGATCTTGGCTGGGTTTGCTTCAATTCCTCTACCAGATACAATGAAGCCGAGAGCTTTCCGGTGATGCGCCGAAAAACGCATTTTCGGGTTGAGCTTAATGTCATATGCTCGGAGGTTGTCGAATGTGAGCCTCAAGTCATCTACTAGAGTTTCGACGTGTTTGGTCTTGACGACCACGTCGTCTACGTATGCCTCCACTATTTTGCCGATCTGGGTAGCCAGACATGTCTGAATCATGCGCTGATATGTTGCGCCGGCATTTTTGAGTCCGAAGGGCATTGTGTTGAAGCAAAATGGTCCGTATGGAGTAATGATGCGTTTGCAGCTTGGTCTGTCTCTGCCATCTTGATTTGATGGTAGACGGAGTATGCGTCAAGGAAGCACAATGAATCGTGCCCTGCGGTAGCATCGATGATTTGATCGATGCGGGGAAGGGGCAAAGGATCCTTAACACAAGCCTTGTTAAGGTCTTTAAAATCGACACACAGGCGCCAGGATTTGTCCTTTTTTGGTACCATTACCAGGTTTGCTAGCCAGTCCGGATGTTTGATGTCTCTGATGAATCCGGCTTCTAATAGTTTGGCTAGCTCCTCTCCCATTGCCTGTCTTTTGGGTTCGGAAAATCGCCGAAGAGCATGTTTGACTGGCTTGAATCCTTTTAGGATGTTTAGGCTGTGTTCTGCTAATCTGCGTGGGATTCCTGGCATATCTGAAGGGTGCCAGGCAAAGATGTCCCAATTTTCCCGAAGGAATTCTCGTAGTGCGGCGTCTACATCAGGGTTTAATTGTGCCCCAATGGAGGCCGTCTTTGAGGGGTCCGTTGGATGGACCTGGAATTTGACTATTTCGTCCGCTGGTTTAAAAGAGGTGGACTTGGATCTCTTATCGAGTATCACATCGTCCCGGTTCACCGTGGAGCGTAGCGCAGTGAGTTCCTCTGTCGCTAGGGCTTCGGATAGTGCCTCTAGGGCTACTGTGGCTGTCTTGTTTTCGGCGCGGAGTGCTATGTCCGGATCACTGACAAGAGTGATGGTTCCATTGGGTCTGGGCATTTTAAGCTTCATGTACCCGTAATGGGGTATGGCTTGGAAAATTGCGAATGCCTCTCGTCCTAATAAAGCGTGATATCTGCTGCTGAACGGGGCCACTTGGAACGTGACCTCCTCGGACCTGTAATTGTCCGACGAGCCGAACACCACATCAAGTGTAATTTTTCCTGTGCAGCGTGCTTCCCGGCTAGGGATTAGTCCTCTAAAGTTTTTGCTGCTTCGCTCAATGCGGCTCCAGTCTATTTCCATTTTTCGAAGGGTTTCCTCATAGATGAGGTTTAATCCGCTGCCGCCATCCATGAGTACCTTGGTAAGACGAAAGCCATCCACTATTGGGCTGAGGACCAATGCGGCTGGTGCTCGGGCTGTTCGGAATTTAGGTTCGTCGCTGGCGTTGAATGTGATAGCCGTGGTGCTCCATGGATTTGTTGTTGCTACTTGGTAGACTTCGGCGAGGCTGCGGAATGTTTGTTTACGCATATTATTTGATGCGAAAGTCTCGAAGACTGTTAATACCGTACTGGTACTATTAGGGTGGTTCTCCGGGGCTAGAAGCTCTTTGCCACTTTTGGCCACCTGTCGCAGTATCCAACATGGTCGAAGGCTATGTGTTGGAGTGGCGCCCTCTGTACTATGAATTTTACAGGGTCCGCTGAGCCATCCCTCCAGTACGGTTCCGTGCCCTTGATGGGGTTTTTGCTTTTTGGTTTTTCACTACTAGGAAAAGGCATGCTAGTGGCGCACCAGTTTTGCCTTCTAATGGCGCATGGCTGGTGCGCCACTGGCATCACACCATTAGAATTTTTTTCTAATGGCGCACCACATGTGCGCCATTAGAATCTGTATTCTAATGGCGCACTGTGCAATCGCCATTAGTACGCCTGATGTGCCACTATGATCTGCTATACTTACAGTATGACACATTGTAGTCGCCATTAGTAACAACTTTTTAATTCTTTTCTTCTTAATCTCAGGTCACTATTTCACATATGAGATATTCAACACATATATATATATACAACAAGCATCCATATAGCAATCATATCCAACACACAAGTTTCATCATATATACAACACCGTTATCCATCAATTCACAAAAGTTTCACATTGATACAAAATAAAAACACAAATGGAAAAGAAGCACCCCATCCACGCAAGCTTCCGTCAATTAAATCAAATCTGCAAAATGATAAACAAGAAGTTAGAAGAAGAAAAAGAAGAAGACTAGAAGAATACTAGAAGAGGAAGAACACTAGAAGAAGAATAAGAAGAGTTTTGGAAAAGAAGAAGAATAAGAAGAAGACTATAAGCTTATTATGTAAACTTGATCATTTTGTGCTAACATAAGTTATTTTGGAGCTAACCTATAGGAAACTAAGCATATAAGGTCTAAGTTAGTATATTAGAGCCAACTTAGGTAAAATGAAGCTAACCTATGTCATTTTGGAAAAGAAGAAGATTAAGAAAAAGACTATAAGCTTATTATGTAAACTTGATCATTTTGTGCTAACATAAGTTATTTTGGAGCTAACCTATAGGAAACTAAGCATATAAGCTCTAAGTTAGTATATTAGAGCCAACTTAGGTAAAATGAAGCTAACCTATAGGAAACTAAGCATATTAGAGATAACATAGGTAACTAAGTATATATATATCATTTTGGATAGCTAACGATAGGAGATCGACATACCTTACAAAGTAGGCAGTTCTTCTCCTTCTTCTCCTTCATCTCCTGATCGCCTAGAGCGGCGAGGCGGTGGAGGCGATGGAGGTAGTGGGATGTAGTCTTCTACCACAATTGGTGTGGTCATGTCGCCCGGTGTGGGATCGCCGGCGCCACCACCGGTGCGTGGTCATTGTCGAGCACCACCACCATCGCGAGGCCACCTTTGAGCACGACCATCGCTAGGTCATCCTCAGCCACCTCCATCTCTTGCCCATGGTCAGCCACCACCATCTCTTGCCCTTGGTCAGCCACCACCAGCGCTAGGTCATCCTCACCTGATGCCCATCGTCATGATGCAGCTCCTCATCCTCACTCTGCTCCTCTTCTCCGCACTCCAGTCCGGATCATCCTTCTTGTTGTCTATCTTTGGTGCAGAATCGCTGCTTTGCTTCGCTCTGACTAGAATCATTCTTGCTTCGCTACAGCCATAGTCATTCGCTGCTTTGGTCAGTAGTGATGTCATTCGCCGCTGCTCCTACCTGTCCAAAATGCAACAATGACCGTTAACAATCGATGTGAGACAAAGCCAAATGTAGAGGAATAAGAAGAGGCAGAATGTACCGCATCATCATCGGCAACAGACGCATGACACATAGTCTTGTTGTACACCTTCACGATGAGCATGTTGGCGTCGTCGTCGCACCAAGACAAGGAAGTACCCCAGCTGCAGGTCGTGAGGCACGGTAGAACTTCTCCCACCCACAAGACAAGTACATGTGGCCCTTCTTGATCGCCATGTTGCACATCCCATCGCTGCGAAACCCGCTGCCGCCTGTCGCAGCTTCACATTATTTGGCGGATCTTCACCCATCAAGATGTCCATAAAACTGTCGGGCAGCCTCTGCAGTTTGGGAAAATGAGTGATGTAGCAAACAACAGATATCATAATGAGATGGGTGAAGGGAGATCTCTCGTTTTATATACCAGCGTCATGGATCCAGCTGAAGCCTCAAGTATGATAGTGAAGAACTCGGAAGCATCCAACTCAAATGCGCGTGTCGCAGATCGGCGGTGGCTGCTTCCGCCATCTCGATAAGGGGAGAAGAGACCAATTAGTACCCTTACAACAGATCATAAAACATGCATTAGTCATAAGTACCCCATATGTCCTATTTTTAGCAAAGTCATGCTAAAATTCACGGAAAATTTCAGCATGACCTTTGCTGAAAATAGGACATATGGAGTACCAATTTGCCGGAACGGAAGTTAATCGACATTCCGCAAACTCAAGAACCTCTCGGGTACCTGCAAATTCATCACGACACAATGGTCGGAGACAAAACCCAACAAACTAGCAAGATGATCATCATCCTTCATATACACCGGAGTACAATTAATGCTTTATAATGTTCCATCATCATTACGTAAAATTGACGATTGTCCATAACAGATTAAGCGAAATGCAAGACTCACTAGATCTATCCATCACCCTAGAATAAAAATGCACTCCTAGTACAGTAGTAGGAAAACATCACTCATTGGAAAATGAAAATCCGATACCAGCATTTTGAAACTTTGAAATGAAATACAGTAGTAGTATTAGTAGTATATGGAGTAGTATCTTGTCTGTGTGCTATCTGAAGCAGAGCATGGAAGCAAGTTTTGAGCATCGAAAGTTCCAATAGCCCGTTGCAACAACTATTTGTGCAGAGATAAGCATGAACAGAGACAATAACTATAGGATTTGTTTGATGATATCTTTTTTATACACTTACTAAAACAAGTGTGATACCAATTGGATCATTGTTCACTGTAATCTTTTCTTTTGAACTGAAAAGGGAGGTCAGTTTTTTCAGAGAGAAAATAAATCTGCAGATTCAACTAATGATACTATGAACTTTTGATCTGAAAGAACATGATCTTGTCAAATGCAGCAAGCAGAAACAGAGAAATCTCCTAAAGGTGTCCTAAGCACCTGCTGTTACTCTTGGAAGTAATGCAAACATGTAAAAGTTATTACTGTTGACAAGATTACTCAAATATCTGATCATGGTTCATGCCCTCGGACACATCAAGACCTCAAGAATGCCATGACAAAAATGAAAAGGACCAAGACAATCACCACACAAGTGAAGAGAGAACTGGGGCCTCTTTGACAAAAATGAAAAGGACCAATAGAATGAAAAGGACCGGTGAGATGAAAAAACTAAGGTAAGGGGGACATCAAAATGCGTATGCATAACACAAGCTCACCGACATAGACACACATAACAGCAAGACAACAAAGCATAGACATTAAACATGTGTAGAGATCACAATCAACAAAGGTTTCCATCGGTGTATTTGGACTATTATTCCCATCCGAGAAAGCATCGACTTGAATATCTACTTTTGACCCTCAACTATAACAACCGCATGCAGTACAGAGAAGTGTTGATGCAGGCATCAAACATTATAATGCCGCAGGGCAAGGTCTCAAGTTACATGATCAGTTGTGCTTGACTGAATATTTTGACAGAAAAAATTGACCGAGTAACAAAGGCATAACAAGAGAAATTACAGGTGTAGATTGCTCTGTTCAACAAACTTCCTATCAGTCCAACAATGTTTCTGAATCTAAACTTTTTCAGTTAACAGAACCTAAACCTGAAAATGTTCAGTTAACAGAAAGGAGGGAGGGGAACCGGTGCATCTCACCGAGAGGAAGACGATGGCGAGCTCGTGCGGGGCAGGGTTGACGAGGTGACGCGGATCTCTGGTGGCGTCGGTGTCGAGAGGCGCCAGAGACCTTGCCCCGCGAGATGCGAGAAGGGGCCGTCGACCTGGCGCAGTGAGGGGCAAGGGAGGAGGAGGAGGGAAGGGAGGAGGATGGTCGGGCGCGACGGTGCTGCGTTGTTGCTCGGCGCCGACGACGAGGAGGAAGGCTAGGACGTTGAGGGTCGGGCGGCGGGGGGTGGGGTGGGGTCTTGGGCGGGGTTGAGTCCGCAGGGGTGGGGCGGGGGCGGGGCAGGTGGGGGGTGGGGGGGGCGGGGGGGAGTCCGCAGGGGGGGGCGGGGGGCTGGGTCGGTGGGGGGTGGGGGCGGGGCGGCGGGGGGGGTCAAGGCGGCTGTGGGTCAAGGCGGGCGGCGGCGATTTGTTAGGTCAGTGGGGATCTGGCGAGGGAGGAGAGAGGCCAGAGGGGAATAGGTGGAGGGAAGGAAGCTTTCTAATGGCGCACCACACCACGGTGCGCCATAAGTACAACTATTCTAATGGCGCACCACCCCTCGGTGCGCCATTAGAATTTTGTTTTAACCTAGCCTAGTAGCCATATCTACAGCCGAACCCTATCTACAATGTAACCCACCCACTAGCCCGACGGGTCAAGACGCAGACACACACACTGGGAGGTCTGGGTTCGATTCAGTGATCCCCAATATTTTTTATGCATTTTAAATGGTGTTTTTTATATTTATTTGTGTTTAAATATGTTCAAACTTGTTTAAATCATAACAGTAATATTTTTTATGCATTTTAAATGCTGTTTTTTATATTTATTTGTGTTTAAATATGTTCAAACTTGTTTAAATTATAATAAATGTAATATTTTTTATAAAAATAGTAAAAAAATTAAAAATATGTTCAAAAAGTGCTTGGTGGGGGCAGGGCGGTGCTCGGCGGTGGAGCGGGGAGGTTGCGATGGGTGGAGCTAGCGGGAGGTGCTTGGTGCGATCGAGATGGAGGGGATCGAGATCGAGATGGAGGGGAATCGAGATCAAGTGTCCTCATGAATTCAAAAGTGCCCATGAAATTTAAAAATATTCATGATATCAAAAAGTGCCCATGAAATACAATCGAGAAATGAAGACTACGATTTAAATACAATCGGTCTTAGCTAGCTATCTGTTCACAATCTTCTTGCCCATCTTTTTCTCAAACGGAGTTCTTCTGGAACGGACGTCCTTTAGGTAGGGTGGTCCTGCTTCTTCTTGTGGTGTGTGCTACTACTTCATCGTCGTCGTCATGTTCGATCTTCGGGTCGCCGTACTTGTCGAAGTCTTGCTCATTGGCTACTCCATCCATTCCGATGATCTTCCTTTTGCCTCTCCTCACGACAACACGACCGGGCTTTATGGTCGGTAATGAAGAAGCATTGGTCCACTTGGGAAGCCAGTACCCATGGCTCATTTTTCAGCGGTGACGTTTGCGCCCATGGTCTTGATTTGGCCGGGTATAACCATGGTGGTGAAATACCGGTCTTCTTTTATGACGTTTTGGCCCATCGACACGGAACATCGGGACCTTCTCTCCAACAGTAGCTCAGCTCCCAGATCTCCTCGATCCTTCCGTAGTATCCGTCCTTGTCGTTCTTGGTGTAGGATTCCATCGTTACCCGGAGTTCGATAACCATCGCTCTTCATGTCCTTGTCCTCGGTGTAGAATGTGTAGTCGTTGATATCGTGACGCCTCATAGGTCATCAGGTTGTGCTCGGCGCCGTGACAAGGCGAATATGAGTTGTTCTTCCGCGGAAGAATCCTCACGTAAAGGGTACGACGAAGCTTCGCTTGAACCAACGCGTGAAACATGAGTTGTGCTCTTTGAGTATATCTCCGTCCAGTCCTCTGTTGGCCTCGGTCATTGTACGTCTTCTTAATAAAGGTTTTGTGCTCTACCACCCAAGGATCGACCACGCCTATGTGTTGTAGCGCGACTAGGTTTGCTCTTTCAAAGTCGGCGAGTCGACCCTCGAAGTCGACATGCATTTGGCGACCCTCATGGTGACCCCATCTAGCGAGCCTGCCGAGGTGTCTGCTGACGCGCAGACCAGCGGGGTTACTAATGGCGCACCCTCTGGCGATGCGCCATTAGTAACCCTGTTACTAATGGCGCATCGGCAGAGGGTGCGCCATTAGTAGTTTTGCAAAAAAAGAATAAAACAAAATTTACAGTAATGGCGCACAGCCTGATTGGTGCTCCATTAGTAGTTATATATAGTAATGGCGCATTGTAGACCTCATGCGCCATTATTATGTATGGGAAAATGGAAAAAAAAAAATTCATACTAGTGGCGCACCCTGTCCACGGTGCGCCATTAGTGTCTTCCACACTAATGGCGTATCAGGAAAAGGTGCGCCATTAGTATATAGTAGTGGCGCACTGCCTCCACGGTGCGCCATTAGAATCAATCCTATCTATAGCCCTTTTCCTAGTAGTATTTATCCCGAGTGCCTGAGCATGATGCACCCTTTTGTTTCGGACTAGGGTTGTGTTCGGAGCCAGATTGTCCCAAAACTTAGTTTCGGTTTTCCAGATACTCTCCATAGCACAGTACTTTCGTACTATGGACGCCAGGTCAGCGAAGCGTGTAATTTCGCGACGACTTACGGCGTTCGAGATTCCCTTATCCGTGCAATTGTTGCAGAAAACTGAGATTGCGCTTTCCTCACGGCAGTCTTTTATCCTGTCCATAACCAGGAGGAATATGGCCCAGTAATGATGTACTGTTTCCGTGGGCTCCTGCCAGATTTGAGATAGATCGCTTATGTTTGGGTGGGCGGGTGGAATTGAGTCCGGAACCCTGCCAAACTTGAGGCTCAAGGGCCGAAAAGTTTCCGAATTTGGAAGTTCGGATCGCTGGACGTTGTCCGACGAATCTGGTCCGCTGCCTGACTTTAGGTTCAGTACTTGATCAACGTCCGTCCCTCCGCGGGAATCCGGCATGGAGGGATCAGGAGTCCGGACATAACTGGTCTTTAATACAGAAGAAGAGTCGTCGCGTTGTTCCTCTACCACCACAACGTGGTGGGTAACCTGGGGAGAGTTAATCTCTCTCAGATTGGTTTTAAGCCCAATCTGATCGTAGTCTGTAGAGACCCCCAGGGCGGCGATGCGATCCAAGAGCTCGTTTACAGAAGAGAGCTCAATCGGATCCAGCTGCTCAGTGAATTCCGAGCTGACGCGAAGATCGCTTTTGATGACCCGAGAGGTCATCATTGAAGTGCCGGCCGAATAGGCGGTCATAAGAAAACCACCTAGTCGGATAGTTTGGCCGGCTACCAAAGCTTATTTGGCAATGGTACCGTCTTTAAAGACGGGAAGAGGCATCCTTCCTGATCGTGACGGCAAAGAGGAACTCTCAACGAAAGCACCAATGTCGGTGTCAAAACCGGCGGATCTCGGATAGGGGGTCCCGAACTGTGCGTCTAGGCGGATAGTAACAGGAGACAAGGGACACGATGTTCTTACCCAGGTTCGGGCCCTCTCGATGGAGGTAAAATCCTACTCCTGCTTGATTGATATTGATGATATGGGTAGTACAAGAGTGGATCTACCACGAGATCAAGGAGGCTAAATCCTAGAAGCTAGCCTATGGTATGATTGTTGTTGTGATTGTTGTCCTACGGACTAAAACCCTCCGGTTTATATAGACACCGGAGAGGGCTAGGGTTACACAGAGTCGGTTACAATGGTACGAGATCTACATATCCGTATCGCCAAGCTTGCCTTCCACGCCAAGGAAAGTCCCATCCGGACACGGGACGAAGTCTTCAATCTTGTATCTTCATAGTCTTGGAGTCCGGCCGATGATGATAGTTCGGCTATCCGGACACCCCCTAGTCCAGGACTCCCTCAGTCATGCTGAACATGTAGAGAAAAAGAGAAGAGTTTTGCGCGGCAATACAATCTCATGCAGACATCGCTCCATGGTGGGTTCAATGGTAAACCCTCCCCACCCCTCTCCAGATTGTAATCCAGAGGAAGATATCTGTTCTGAGGCGGATTCAGATGCCGATGACCACTCCTATTTACCCCCCCCCCAAGGTGTTTGCTCTACCTTGGCATGATGATGTTAGTCATATCATGCATATGTTGCCTTGCAGTGCCTACTTTTGACATCACATATGTCATCTGCTTAGTTTAGACATGTTCTGTAATGCCACCTGTTTAGTTTCTATATCATATATGGGAATTATGCAGTCTCATGTCTTTTACCAGCCATAATATATGCGAAATGTGCAATGCCATCCTGTTTAACCAGGCATCATATATTTGAATGATATCTTGCCCATCCTTTTCTTCATTACATTTCCATTTGTCGACAATGTTTGTACATTAAACTACTGTCCTGTGAATCAGCCATTTGGGTGGGAGATGGAAAAATCTGGAGTGAAAACAAGGCCTTCAGAGCGAGCAGTGCTACAGTCAAGCAGATCTCTTGTTGTGTCCCGATAGCTCCTCAGAGATGGATTCAGAGACAGATGACCAATCCTATTCCCCTACTGAGGTGTATGCTCTAACTTGGCACGGTTATACTGCTCATATAATGCATACGGTGTCTTGCATTGCATAGTTTAGACATCATATACACAATATTCAACACCATGTTCTTAGTTCAGACATCATATCGAATGCCCTCTATTTAGCATATAAATCACATATGTGAATTAAATGATGCGATCCTGATTACTTAGATAACATGTAGGTGAATTATGTCATGCGATCCTGTTTAGTTATTCATCATATCTTTCAATTATGTTATGCTATGCTATCAAGTTTAGATATACATCATATATGTGAAATTATGTCATGCTATTCGTTTTAGTTAAATAATATACATGTCAACTATTTCATGCCCTCTTTTTTCCACACTATCTATTGCATCTGTCTCTCATAAAATGTCTGTACATTCAACTATGTTTCCTGTTTATCAACCATTTGAATTGGAGCGGGTGATGCCGATATCAGCGGAATAAAACACGGTCTTCAATAAAACAGTGCTACCTCTTGGTGGAGATAGCACCCGGTTGTCCATGCACAAGAACCAGCCCTACCACACATAACCCAAACTCTCGCAGATTGCACCCCTACAAAGAATGGATGAGAACCAGCTTCACCCAATCTAACCCCAACCCCACCGATAGTAACCTGGTTCACATTGACACGGCACCATCTCCACCACAGAGCTCCCAAACAAGAGCAGTTAGTAAGGCAGCTCCGGTGCCCAAAGGGCCAAGACTATCACGGCGAACCCCAACTCCACCGGTTAATACGCCTATTCCTATGGAGGAAGCACAACCAGCCGGTCGTAGTTTAGCATCTATCGCATTTGATGTTGTTAAATCGTATGTGTGTATCTTCCCATTTTGAAATATTATCTTGAAGATGAAGGAAAATGCCGATTCAGTGTGTTTGTCCGGGAGTTATGTGTAAGTAATGTTATTCATGGCAATTACTTTGCTTCGTCCCATACATCCTACCTCCATGATGGTTATAATACAGCAAATTTTCCCATTTTCTCTATAGAGAACGACCGATTTGGAAACTCGGGATGAGGTAACCTGTGCTAATACCTCTGCTATGTTCAAGAATGATTGGTTGCGATCGAATTACTCAAGAAAACGTACTTCACCGCAAAGAAAGTCTTCAAATTCCCTTACGTTCTCTGAGACACATTCTTCGGACGATGATCGGGAACGCTTTGTTCATCTCGTCCCGAACCAAGAATGTGGTAAGGTCTATGAGCTCATTTTCTATTTTGAAGTATTATATTCTTGCGTCTTACTGTACTCTGTTCATATAGAACAAGTGCCTAAACCTGAAGAACAACTGTTCTAATTTAAGATTCCATTGCTATCATAGTTCAAAAAAGCGCTAGGCGTTAATTGTGTGTTTTGCCACCGCCTTGCACTTTACTGACCAAAGCGCATGCTTATGCGCAGTTATGCATAGATTAAGCATAGTTATGCGCAATGTGTTTTGCCAACGGCTAGAGCCTAGGCGTGTTTAAGCGCTCGCTTAGGCGCGCCTTTTTTTAACTATGATTGCTTTGCTCTTGTATCACTATATTTACTGATACAAACTTATTTTTAAATTGAAGGATCCAATCGAAACTCCAATGGCACAGCAGGTATGTTCACGCATGTTTCTTTAACATGTTTGCTCTTATCTATAGCTCTTTTGATTTCAATTTCAATTGTGTATACAGTTGACTTTAATATCATGCACATTACTAGCATCACAAAGAGCCAATAGTGTTGTTGTACATGTAGACCCGTGGTACCCATCTGAAATTTTGTTGTGTCGTGTAGTTTCCCACGCTTTGTATTCTTTCACTGCTGCTTTGTCTTGAACTGATATGATTTGAACCGTGTCTCTATTTTGATTTGGCAAGACAATGCAGTGACCATAGGACATAGATATATGTTTGTTTGATGCTTTTATTATGTACTAGTACTTGGCAATAGAAGACTTGGTAGTTTAATCCTGTCCACCTTACTAATGAACTGGTACACCGAAATGAGTTTCATATACTAGTACATGCTAAACTTGTTATGTGTGCGCTTGTTTCTTCTTTTAGAATGCTGACAGAATATTGGGGAAGAGTGCCTTATTAAGCAATGGTACAGGAAGTAATGCAGATAAGGTTCAGGATAGTGACACATACTTGTTGGTCTCCAGCAAAGCTGATAAAACAGCTAAGGAAGACTATCTTGAAGACAGCGAGACAACCCCAAAGTCCTGTCTTGGTTTAGTGTTCGAGTTACTTGCCACTACCGCTTGCACAAGCTATTTAAACTCACTGTCTGAATCAGTTCGGTTTCTTGAGTCTCAACTACAAGCTGAAAGACATCGATCAGCTATGCTGCGACAAGAAGCGGAAGGACTCCGGAAGTCCCTGGAGCATTTATATGCATACTTTCTGGTGCAACAGCAAGCGTTGGAGGATTTTAGCGCCAAACAGGACAAAGCTAATCAGCTTACTAAGCTTATTGCCAGCATGGTGGATACCCAGGATAACGTTTCTTGAGCTCTTCTGAAGTTGTTTCAGTTATGCTCTTGTTTTGCTGCCGCATTTATTTGCACTGGTGGCCAATTTTGACGCCCAGTGTATGTAATATGCTACTTTGTTCCCTATATTTGCACTGGTGGCGAACTTTGATGCCCAGTGGATGTAATATCTGTAATAGCGGTAATAGGCTAGCCTTAATTGCTTGCTTATTTATTTCCTTATTGTCTTGCTTAGTTGTTCGCTTGTAGTCACTACAGTTCTTTTTCTGTGTTTTTCTAGTGGCCACAATAGCCTATTTTTGGTAACTAGGCCAAAATAATCATGGCAACACACGGACTATTGTAACCATGGGCCTCTTGCAGGCCGTATGATCCATGGGCCTTCGTTCGGCCGTAGGACCATTGGCCTTCTATACGGGCCATAGGATCTATCGGCCTTCTATACGGGCCTTAGGGATCAATGGGCCTTCTACGGGCCGTAGGATCCATGCGCCTTATTCGGGCCGTATGATCCATGGGCCTTCTACGGGCCGTACTATCCATGGGCCTCATACGGGCCGTAGGATCCATGGGCCTTCTACGGGGCGTATCATCATTTCGCCAATCATGGGTCGTACTATTCGTGGACCATAATGGGCCGTTAATAGGCCGTATTTGATAACTTTACGAAAACAGCCCAACGGGTTTTTTTTGACATGAAAACGGCCCAACGTATTAACGGTCTGCAAACGGACCGGCTGTAACGACGGGCTGAATTTGGCCCACAAGCAGAAAATGATAGTAACGGGCCGTATATAACCAAATGCTGCAAGTGAGCCCAAGAATCAATGGGCCCTGACAAGGCCAAAAGATAACTTGGGCTGGAAACGGCCCAATGGAATAACGGGCCGTTAATGGGTATAAAGTGATACACTGTTCATTACGGGCCAGTTTCACCACGGGCCGTTAATGGGCCAAGAGTTACAAAGGTCCTCATATGGGCCGAAAGAAGTGATGGGCCACACTTGGGCCGGAAGTTAAAATGGGCTGAATCATATTGGACGGCCCAGATGATGCTACTGGGCCTAATTCGGATAGGGCGTAATGGGCCCTGGGTTAGCGGGTTGTAAATGAGCTATATGCGAACAGGCCGTTAACAGGATTTCCGTGGGCCGGCCCACCACCTTTTGACCAAGTCAAACGGGTCGACCTTTTCACAGGAATGGGCCTCTGTTGAGCCGTGCCACGTGTCGCCGTATCATAGGCGCCTTCGGTCTAGTGAGCGGATGACATCTGTCCCAACGGTGAGCCGACACGTGTTTCCTCCAGCCAATGATGATTTTACACGTGGAAAATCCCCATTGGTCGGGGCTGTTAACGGGTTATTGGATCCAAAACCCGACCCGATAGCTTAACGGTGTTCCGTTACGATAGGTGCCACGTGTCGGTCACCCTTGACGAAAGCACTTCTGTGACGCGCGATTTATCTTCATGGAAGTGGACACTTCCGTGATGATAATTTTGATAATGTCATGGAACACTTCTACGACAGCACAGGTATGACTATCTTGATTCTGTCATAAATTTGTCATGGATGTACATGCATGACAAAAAACGTGACCTACTGTGACAAACACGTATCATCACGAAAGTGTATTTTTTTTGTAGTGCTACTCCCTCCGCTGGCCTGGCTGCACGCAATCAACTGCCTCCTTATTACACAAAAAAATGATTCCTCCCACTGACATCCGGGCGCACGGTTGGGAGGATGACTGTGGGCCTACTAAGTTGACGCAGACGCAGGCTTGTCAACTTAGTCAACAACGATTCTAGCAGAAGAACGTTGGATTTGAATCGAACGGTCCTGCCGCTTCTTCAATCGCTGCTCTTCTTGCACCAGCCACCCAAACCAGCTACTGGGAGACCGCCTGCTCCCGCCTCCGGTGGCGGTTGTCTTTGCCGATGAGGCCTCATCGCCCCTACTACTCCCATCGCTAGCCAGCCTGCGGCGGCAGCAGACCTCACACCGCAGCCGAACCGGTGAACCTCGTACTCCTCTCGCGTGGGCATCCATCGCCACGTCTTCCCGGCTCCGCGTCGTCCCCTTCCTAGGCCTCGCCGTCGTCCACCGCCTTGGTGCTCTCGGCGCGGCGTGGTCAACATGGTCAATGACATTCCATCGGAAGAGTACTGTACGTGGAGAGGCTGACAGCTGGGTCCACGGCCACAGCCCAGTTTTTTTGTGATTTGCCAAGTAAGTCGCTTTGTCAGGCCTGTTGGGCTGCAAATCTTTCAAGACGAGGAGAGCTTTCATTCAGCTGGCCGAGAAAATGGCCCATCAGTAATGAGAAATGGGTTGTACATTTTAAAACACATCAAACCGGCTATTAGTTTCAAATATCTTTTTTTCATTTCGAGATTTGAAACTACCTTAATTTTTATGCGTGGAGAATTTGTTGGATTTTATATTGATATACATTTATTTTTAAAATCAGTTTGAATGTGAGTCAAAATTTCAGGATTAAAAACAGTTCAGACCGCACCGAAATATGCAAAAATTCGTATAATTTTTTAACCGTGCCCACAATATGGGCTGTAATGCTAACATAAAGAATATGGGCTCCAAAAAAACCTTAATAATTAGCAAATGGCTTGTAAATTATTAGAAATAATGGCAGATGGACTGTATGCTGTTTTCCACATATTTGAGGCTTTCCTAAAAAGGATGACGCACAAGCAGTGACTGTTGGATGGCCATCCAACGGCCGTCGTGCTTCTTCAATCTCTACTCTTCCTGCTCCAGCCGCTCAAACAGGCGCCGGGAGGACTCCTGCTCCCTCCTCCCCGCGGCCGGCTCTGCTGCCGCGCAGGCCTCACCGCCCCACCGTACTCCCATCGCTGGCCTAGCCATCCCTCTACTCACCCACACCTGCTGTTATTCTTCGGCGATGGCAGACGAACCAGTAAACCCTCGTACAATTGTACTCCCCTCCGCGTGGGAAACAACTGTCGAGTCTTCCCTGCCTCCGTGTCGTTCCCTTCCTAGGCCTCGCCGTCGTCCACCGCCCTGGTGCTCTCGGCGCGGCCTGGTCAACATGGTCAACGACCGACATGCTGGAGGGCTTTGTGGGCCTACTAAGCTGACGGGGACGGAGGGCTTTGTCAACTTAGTCAATATGCATGATTCTAGCTCCAGTGACCGTACGATGTCCATACAACGGCCGTAGTGCTTCTTCAACCTCTGGTCTTCTTGCTCCAGCCGCCCAAACCAGCGCCGGTCGTGCCTCGTGCTCCTGCCTCCCATGGCCGGCTGCGATGCGGCGGAGGCCTTACCGCCCCTACTACTCCCACCGCTGGCCAGCCCATCCCTCTACTCACCCACACCCCCTGTTATTCTGCGGCGAGGGCAGCCTCACACCGCAGCGAACCAATGAACCCTTGTACTCCTCTACGCGTGGGCATCCAATGCCGCGTCTTCCCCGGCTCCGCGTCGTCCCCTTCCTAGGCCTCGTCGTCGTCCACCGCCCTGGTGCTCTCGGCGCGGCGTGGTCAACGTGATCAAGGAACGGCTTCCATTGGACGTGGACTATACGTGGAGAGGCTGACAGCTGGGTCCACGGCCGCAGCAAGGAAGTGCCTCCTTATTACGTGCAAAATAATTATTCCTCCACCTGACAGCGGGGACCCACCGGACGGACCACCATATTTCGCGAAAAAAACATTTGCCCCTGACTGTTGGGACCCACGAGCTACATCTTCGCACGCAAGGAAGTGCCTGACAGTCGGGACCCACCTGGTCGAAGCGTACGTAGCGTTGTCATTCTGGTTGCGAATGTGTACGTACATATATACTGGTTGATGTAGAGGCGCGCACGTAGCATGTACATGTACGTATAGCGGCCAGGGTGCAAGAAAGAAAATATGGCCACGTATGTGTACATACGGGCGGGGTCTCGAACACCTACTCGCGCATACCTACGGCGAGGGCTCGTGTACATGGTTGGGTCGGAACAGAGAAACAGCATCGTCGTCGTGTTCATGGGGAGGCAACGGAATGCATCGTGTTCATGGGGAGGCAACGGAATGCGTCGTGTTCATCGGGAGGGCTTGGACGGAACAGGCGATGGAAACGAGGCCTGGCGTAGCGCAGAACGGAGGAAACGGCCTTCTGTTCGACCGGCCACGTTCGAAACGGGATCCTGTTCATCGGGAGGGGTCTGGCTTACCGCAAAATGGAGGAAACGGACCTCCTACGGTCGAAATGGGGGTCCTGTTGATCGGGAGGGGTGTGGCGTACTGCAAAACAAACGAAACGGACTTGTGTTGGAGCGCTATGGTCGAAACGGGGGTCCTGTTCATCGGGAGGGGTGTGGCGTACTGCAAAACGGGACTCCACGGGATACTGTTCATCTCCACCGTCGACCTCCTCCAGCCTCCATGGGCTCCTGTTCATCCAGCCTCCACGGGCTCCTGTTCATCCAGCCTCCACGGGCTCCTGTTCATCCAGCCTCCATCGCACGCTACTCCACCGGCTACTGTTCAACCACCCCTCCACCATCTACTGTTCATCCAGCCCTCGACCGTCTACTGTTCATCCAGCCCTCCACACCATGGGGTCATGTTCAACCACCCCTCCATGGGCACCCCTCCACCATCTACTGTTCATCCAGCCCTCCACACCACGGGGTCCTGTTCATCCACCCCTCCACGGGCACCCCTCCACCGTCTACTGTTCATCCAGCCCTCCACCACACCACGGGGTCCTGTTCATCCAGAGGCAACGCCACCGCTCACTGTTCATCCAAACCCCTCGCAACACTCACTGTTCATCCAATCGATCGGCTTCAGTTAGCAGCAGTAGCGAAGGAATCGCTCGATCGGGTTCAGTTAACAGCCATCGATCAATCACTTGGATTCAGTAACTTGTAGCCTGCAGTGCAATCGCTCGGGTTCAGTTAGAGCCCAACGCCTCGCTCGGGTTCAGTTAGAGCCAATGCCTCGCACACACGCGCGTACGTGTACGAGAGAAGCACGCATCGCTCGGCCCCCGACCTCCCACCGTAACCGGGAACTCCGCGAAATTTTCCTCCCCCTCGCTTCTACCATAGTTTTTTCCGTCATGGACTGCCCAAAGAATGTCATGCAGCTGCGTCTCCAGCCCGGCCAGGACGAAAATCCCATTTTATGTCATGATTTTTTGTCATAGAAGTAGGAGCCCACCACAATATATGATGATACCGGGTTTTGTCACAATTATCGTCACAGAAGTGTCATATGTATGAAAGAAAAAAATTCGTTTGACCCAAAATGTCACGGATGTGTCTTTTTTTTGTAGTGGTAGCAATGCCGCTAGGTGTTGCGGTGGGCCCTCCTACGGTTGTGGATGCATGGTAGTAGGTGCAAGCACCCGATATGCGGTTCCGGGATTGCTACCTCTTGAGCACAGCGTTAGATTTCCTTGAAGAGGAAAGGGTGATGCAGCAAAGTAGCGTAAGTATTTCCCTCATTTTTTGAGAACCAAGGTATCAATCCAGTAGGAGGCTACGCGCGAGTCCCTCGTACCTACACAAAGCAAATAACTCCTCGCAACCAACGCGATAAGGGGTTGCCAATCCCTTCACGCTCACTTACGAGAGTGAGATCTGATAGAGATGATAAGATAATATTTTTGGTATTTTTGTGATAAAGATGCAAAGTAAAATAAAAGCAAAGGAAATAACTAAGTATTGGAAGATTAATATGATGAATATAGACCCGGGGGCCATAGATTTCACTAGTGGCTTCTCTCAAGAGCATAAGTATATTACGGTGGGTGAACGAAATACTGTTGAGCAATTGACAGAATTGAGCATAGTTATGAGAGTATCTAGGTATGATCATGTATATAGGCATCACGTCCGAGACAAGTAGACCGACTCTTGCCTGCATCTACTACTATTACTCCACTCATCGACCGCTATCCAGCATGCATCTAGAGTATTAAGTTCATGGAAACAGAGTAATGCCTTAAGCAAGATGACATGATGTAGAGGGATAAATTCATGCAATATGATAAAAAAACATCTTGTTATCCTCGATGTAAATAATACAATACGTGCCTTGTTGCCCCTACTGTCATTGGGAAAGGACACCACAAGATTGAACCCAAAGCTAAGCACTTCTCCCATTGCAAGAAAGATCAATCTAGTAGGCCAAACCAAACTGATAATTCGAAGAGACTTGCAAAGATAACCAATCATACATAAAAGAATTCAGAGAAGATTCAAATATTGTTCATAGATAATCTTGATCATAAACCCACAATTCATCGGTCTCAACAAACACATCGCAAAAAGAAGATTACATCGAATAGATCTCCACGAGAGAGGGGGAGAACATTGTATTGAGATCCAAAAAGAGAGAAGAAGCTTTCTAGCTACTAACTATGGACCCGAAGGTCTGAGGTAAACTACTCACACTTCATCGGACAGGCTATGGTGTTGATGTAGAAGCCCTCCGTGATGGGTGCCCCCTCCGGCGGAGCTCCGGAACAGGCCCTAAGATGGGATCTCGTGGGTACAGAAAGTTGCGGCTGTGGAATTAGGTTTTTGGCTCCGTATCTGATCGTTTGGGGATACATAGGTATATATAGGAGGAAGGAGTACGTCGGTGGAGCAACAGCGGCCCACGAGGGTGGAGGGCACGCCCTAGGGGGTATGCGCGCCCCCTACCTCGTGGCCTCCTCATGTGGTTTCTTGACGTAGGGTCCAAGTCTCCTGGATCATATTATTCCTAAAAATCATGTTCCCGAAGGTTTCATTCCGTTTGGACTCCGTTTGATATTCCTTTTCTGCAAAACTCTGAAATAGGCAAAAGCAGCAATTCTGGGCTGGGCCTCCAGTTAATAGGTTAGTCCACAAAAAATATAAAAGTGAATAATCAATCCCATTAATGTCCAAAACAGTAGATAATATAGGATGGAGCAATCAAAAATTATAGATACATTGGAGACGTATCAAGCATCCCCAAGCTTAATTCCTGCTCGTCCTCGAGTAGGTAAATGATTAAAAAAGATAATTTTGATGCGTAGTGCTACTTGGCATAATTTCAATGTAATTCTTCTTAACTGTGGTATGAATACTCAGATCCAAAAGATTCAAGACAAAAGTTTAATATTGACATAAAAATAATAATACTTCAAGCATAGTAACAAAGCAATCATGTCTTCTCAAAATAACATGGCCAAATAAAGTTATCCCTACAAAATCATATAGTCTGGCTATGCTCTATCTTCACCTCACAAAGTATTTAAATCATGCACAACCCCAATGACAAGCCAAGCAATTGTTTCATACTTTTGACATTTTCAAAACTTTTTCAATCTTCACGCAATACATGAGCGTGAGCCATGCATATAGCACTATATGTGGAATAGAATGGTGGTTGTGGAGAAGACAAAAAAGGGAGAAGATAGTCTCACATCAACTAGGCGCATCAACGTGCTATGGAGATGCCCGTCAATAGATATCAATGTGAGTGAGTAGGGATTGCCATGCAATGGATGCACTAGAGCTATAGGTATATGAAATCTCAACAAAAGAAACTAAGTGGGTGTGCATCCAACTTGCTTGCTCACGAAGACCTCGGGCATTTTGAGGAAGCCCATCATTGGAATATACAAGCCAAGTTCTATAATGAAAAATTCCCACTAGTATATGAAAGTGACAAAATGAGAGACTCTCTATCATCAAGATCATGGTGCTACTTTGAAGCACAAGTGTGGTAAAAGGATAGTAACATTGTCCCTTCTCTCTTTTTCTCTCATTTTTTTATTTGGGCCTTTTCTCTTTTTTTATGGCATCTTTTTTTCGTCCGGAGTCTCATCCCGACTTGTGGGGGAATCATAGTCTCCATCATCCTTTTCCTCACTTGGGACAATGCTCTAAAAATGAAGATCATCGCACTTTTATTTTCTTACAACTCAACAATTACAACTCGATACTTAGAACAAAAATATGACTCTATATGAATGCCTCCGGCGGTGTACCGGGATATGCAATGAATCAAGAGTGACATATATGAAAGAATTATGAATGGTGGCTTTACCACAAATACGATGTCAACTACATAATCATGCTAAGCAATATGACAATGATGGAGCGTGTCATAATAAATGAAACGGTGGAAAGTTGCATGGCAATATATCTCAGAATGGCTAAGGAAATGCCATGATAGGTAGGTATGATGGTTGTGTTGAGGAAGGTATATGGTGGGTGTATGATACCGGCAAAAAGTGCGCGGTATTAGAGAGGCTAGCAATGGTGGAAGGAAGAAAAGTGCGTATAATCCACGGACTCAACATTAGTCATAAAGAACTCATATACTTATTGCAAAAATCTACAAGTTATCACAGCAAAGTATTACGCACATGCTCCTAGGGGGATAGATTGGTAGGAAAAGACCATCGCTCGTCCCCGACCACCACTCATAAGGAAGACAATCAATAAATAAATCATGCTCCGACTTCATCACATAACGATTCACCATATGTGCATGCTACGGGAATCACAAACTTTAACACAAGTATCTCTCAAATTCACAACTACTCAACTAGCATGACTCTAATATCACCATCTTCATATCTCAAAACAATTATCAAGCATCAAACTTCTCATAGTATTCACCACACTCATAAGAAAGTTTTACAAATCTTGAATACCAAGCATATTAAGATTATTTAAGCAAATTACCATGCTATTTAAGACTCTCAAAATAATCTAAGTGAAGCATGAGAGCCACTACCGTGCTCTAAAAGATATAAGTGAAGCACTAGAGCAAAACTATATAACTCAAAAGATATAAGCGAAGCACAAAGAGTATTCTAACAAATTCCAAATCATGTATGGCTCTCTCAAAAGGTGTGTACAGCAAGGTTGATTGTGGTAAACTAAAAAGTAAAGACTCAAATCTACAAGACGCTCCAAGCAAAACACATATCATGTGGTGAATAAAAATATAGCTCCAAGTAAAGTTACCGATGGAAGTAGACGAAAGAGGGGATGCCTTCCGGGGCATCCCCAAGCTTTGGCTTTTTGGTGTCCTTAGATTATCTTGGGGGATATGGGAATCCCCAAGCTTAGTTTCTTTCCACTCCTTGTTCCATAATCCATCAAAATCTTTCACCCAAAACTTGAAAACTTCACAACACAAAACTCAACAGAAATCTCGTGAGCTCCGTTAGCGAAAGAAAATAAAAGACCACTTCAAGGTACTGTAATGAACTCATTATTTATTTATATTGGTGTTAAACCTACTGTATTCCAACTTCTCTATGGTTTATAAACTCTTTTACTAGCCATAGAATCATCAAAATAAGCAAACAACACACGAAAAACAGAATCAGTCAAAAACAGAATCAGTCAAAAACAGAACAGTCTGTACTAATCTGTAACTAACGCAAACTTCTGGAACTCCCAAAAATCAGCAAAACTAGGAAGACCTATGCAATTCGTTTATTGATCAGCAGCAATTGGAATTACTATTTTAGCACGTTCCGATAATTTTTAACAATTGTTTTCGTGAACAGAAAGTTTCTGGAAATTTCTGCAAGATCAAATAACTATCATCCATGAAGATCCTATAGGTTTAACTTGGCACAAACACTAATTAAAACATAAAAACACATCTAACCAGAGGCTAGAACAAATATTTATTCCTAAACAGAAGCAAAAAGCGAAAAAATTAAAATAAAATTGGGTTGCCTCCCAACAAGCGCTATCGTTTAACGCCCCTAGCTAGGCATAAAAGCAAGGATAGATCTAAGTATTGCCATAATAGTGGTATGGCAAGTCATGAAAACTTTTCTCATATTCTCTACGTTCAGCAGCAAGTTTTCTTTGAGGCAAGCAAAAATAATCAAAAGGGCTAAATTTAATGGGACAAAAGTCCCCAAGATCAATCTCGGGAGGTATGGGTTCCTTCCTAGGACCTTTGTATTGCACAACCAATTCATCATTAAGAGCATTCTTTTGGCAAAAAGTCACAAGCCTTTGTTCAAGAGGAAAACCTAATCCATTATTCTGAATAGCAAAATCATCATTAAGCTCGGAAATTCTATCAACTAGAACATCGGCGGGAAACTTTTTCCTAAGATTTTAGTTATAAGCAATATGATCCAAAGATTGTAAACGCATCATGTCTTCTTGATTAAAATGGATAGCTTCAATGGGAGGATGACTACCATCTACCCTATAATGCGCAAAGATTTCTTTGGCCTCTTTTATTATGAATATAAACTCATGAGCCAAAAAGATAGTGGCGGCACGCTTAACAGAAGAATCCTCAACATTAGAGAATTCTAGGAAAATTCTTTGTATGCAAGGATGCATGTGAATAAATTGCCTTTCAAGTTCAACTATAAGCATGGCAATAGCGTCCGCAAGACTACTAGTTCTATGGAGAATAGAACCGCCCATAGAGGGCAAAGCACCGGCACAAGTAAAGAAATCTTGAAATAAACTCCTTTTCCAATAATATTACCACTACCAATTCGAAATCTTTTTGTATGCAAGGTAGGGGGGTTCTTCAGCAGGAGCATCAGAATTTTCTATGATATTGTTATTGTCCATATCAGCAATAATTTCCCCAAATTCAGACATAACGACAGAGAGAGTGAGGGGCAAAAAGAAGAAGGCGAACGAAAAAGAGAGGGCGAATAAAACGGCAAGGGTGAAGTGGGGGAGAGGAAAACGAGAGGCAAATGGCAAATAATGTAATGCGGGAGATAAGGCATTGTGATGGGCACTTGTATGTTGACTTTTGCGTAGACTCCCCGGCAACGGTGCCAGAAATCTTCTCTGCTACCTCTTGAGTACTGCGTTGGATTTCCTTGAAGAGGAAAGGGTGATGCAGCAAAGTAGCTTAAGTATTTCCCTCGTTTTTTGAGAACCAAGGTATCAACCCAGTAGGAGGCTACGCGTGAGTCCCTCGTACCTACACAAAGCAAATAACTCCTCACAACCAACGCGATAAGGGGTTGTCAATCCCTTCACGGTCACTTACGAGAGTGAGATCTGATAGAGATGATAAGATAATATTTTTGGTGTTTTTGTGATAAAGATGCAAAGTAAAGTAAAAAAGCAAAGGAAATAACTAAGTATTGGAAGATTAATATGATGAATATCGACCCGGGGGCCATAGATTTCACTAGTGGCTTCTCTCAAGAGCATAAGTATTTTACGGTGGGTGAACGAATTACTGTTGAGCAATTGACAGAATTGAGCATAGTTATGAGAGTATCTAGTTATGATCATGTATATAGGCATCACGTTCGAGACAAGTAGACTGACTCCTGCCTGCATCTACTACTATTACTCCACTCATCGACCGCTATCCAGCATGCATCTAGAGTATTAAGTTCATGAAAACAGAGTAACGCCTTAAGCAAGATGACATGATGTAGAGGGATAAATTCATGCAATATGATAAAAAAACCATCTTGTTATCCTTGATGGCAACAATACAATACGTGCCTTGCTGCCCCTACTGTCACTGGGAAAGGACACTACAAGATTGAACCCAAAGCTAAGCACTTCTCCCATTGCAAGAAAGATCAATCTAGTAGGCCAAACCAAACTGATAATTCGAAGAGACTTGCAAAGATAACCAATCATACATAAAAGAATTCAAAGAAGATTCAAATATTGTTCATAGATAATCTTGATCATAAACCCACAATTCTTCGGTCTCAACAAACACACCGCAAAAAGAAGATTACATCTAGATCTCCACGAGAGAGGGGGAGAACATTGTATTGAGATCCAAAAAGATAGAAGAAGCCATCTAGCTACTAACTATGGACCCGAAGGTCTGAGGTAAACTACTCACAATTCATCGGAGAGGCTATGGTGTTGATGTAGAAGCCCTCCGTGATGGGTGCCCCCTCCGGCGGAGCTTCGGAATAGGCCCCAAGATGGGATCTCGTGGGTACAGAAGGTTGCGGCGGTGGAATTAGGTTTTTGGCTCCGTATCTGATCTTTTGGGGGTACGTAGGTATATATAGGAGGAAGGAGTACGTCGGTGGAGCAACAGGGGGCCCACGAGGGTGGAGGGCGCGCCCTGGGGGGTAGGCGTGGCCCCCTACCTCGTGGCCTCCTCCTTTGTTTCTTGACGTGGGGTCCAAGTCTCCTTGATCATATTCTTCCTAAAAATCACGTTCCTGAATGTTTCATTCCGGTTGGACTCCGTTTGATATTCCTTTTCTGCGAAACTCTAAAATAGGCCAAAAAACAACAATTCTGGGCTGGGCCTTCGGTTAAATGGTTAGTCCGAAAAATAATATAAAAGTGAATAATAAAGCATATTAATGTCCAAAACAGTAGATAATATAGCATGGAGCAATCAAAAATTATAGATACGTTGGAGACGTATCAGGGGTGTGCCCCCCTCGCGGACGTCGCTGCCGCCGTGTCCCGGAGGGGGGAAACGGCCATGCCGGGCCGACACAGAGGGAATCTTGGGGTGGGTTGGGCCGGGACAGTGTTGGGGGTGTAGCTATGGGCTGGGCTATGACAACTAGGTGAAAAGGTCCACCGGTCAAACACCGTACGACGGAAGTCAAAGGGCTAGACTCGGCGGTCGTCTGTGTTAGGGTTAGACAGGAAGGGTACTACCTCTTGGTTTTCCTTTGAAGAGGAAAGGGTGATGCAGCAAAGTAGCGTAAGTATTTTCCTTAGTTTTTGAGAACCAAGGTATCAATCTAGTAGGAGGCCACACGCAAGTCCCTCGTACCTACACAAACAAACAAGAACCTTGCAACCAATGCGATAAAGGGGTTGTTAATCCCTTCACGGCCCCTTGAAAAAGTGAGATATGATAGAGATGATAAGATAATATTTTTGGTATTTTATGATAAAGATTGAAAGTAAAGATTGCAAATTATACGGCGACATAAATAGCTAGTTGACTAGAGATTAATATGATGGAAAATAGACCCGGGGGCCATAGGTTTCACTAGTGGCTTATCTCAAGATAGCATAAGTATTACAGTGTGTGAACAAATTACTGTCGAGCAATTGATAGAAAAGTGCATAATTATGGGAATATCTAGGCATGATCATGTATATAGGCATCACGTCTGTGACAAGTAGACCGACTCCTGCCTGCATCTACTACTATTACTCCACACATCGACCGCTATCCAGCATGCATCTAGAGTATTAAGTTCATGGAAACAGAGTAACGCCTTAAGCAAGTTGACATGATGTAGAGGGATAAATTCATGCAATATGATAAAAAAAACATCTTGTTATCCTTGATGGAAATAATACAATACGTGCCTTGTTGCCCCTACTGTCATTGGGAAAGGACACCGCAAGATTGAACCCAAAGCTAAGCACTTCTCCCATTGCAAGAAAGATCAATCTAGTAGGCCAAACCAAACTGATAATTCGAAGAGACTTGCAAAGATAACCAATCATACATAAAAGAATTCAGAGAAGATTCAAATATTGTTCATAGATAATCTTGATCATAAACCCACAATTTATCGATCTCAACAAACACACCGCAAAAAGAAGATTACATCGAATATATCTCCACGAGAGAGGGGGAGAACATTGTATTGAGATCCAAAAGGAGAGAAGAAGCTTTCTAGCTACTAACTATGGACCCGAAGGTCTGAGGTAAACTACTCACACTTCATCGAACAGAGTAACGCATTAGGTAAGATGACATGATGTAGAGGGATAAACTCAAGCAATATGATATAAACCCCATCTTTTTATCCTCGGATGGCAACAATACAATACTTGTCGTTTCCCCTACTGTCACAGGGATCGAGCAACGCAAGATTGAACCCAAAGCTAAGCACTTCTCCCATTGCAAGAAAGATAAATCTAGTAGGCCAAACCAAACTGATAATTCAAAGAGACTTGCAAAGATAACCAATCATACATAAAAGAATTCAGAGAAGATTCAAATATTGTTCATAGATAATCTTGATCATAAACCCACAATTCATCGGATCTCGAAAAACACACCGCAAAAAGAGTTACATCGAATAGATCTCCAAGAAGATCGAGGAGAACTTTGTATTAAGATCCAAAGAGAGAGAAGAAGCCATCTAGCTAATAACTATGGACCCGAAGGTCTGTGGTAAACTACTCACACATCATTGGAGAGGCTATGGTGTTGACGTAGAAGCCCTCCATGATCGATTCCCCCTCCGGCGGAGCGCCGAAAAAGGCCCCAAGATGGGATCTCACGGGTATAGAAGGTTGAGGCGGCGGAAATAGCGTTTCGTGGTGCTCCTGGTTGGTTTCGTGGTATATGGATATATATAGGAGGAAGAAGTTGGTCGGTGGAGCTATGAGGGGCCCACGAGGGTGGGGGCGCGCCCAGGGGGGTAGGCGCGCCTCCCTTTCTCGGGGCCTCCTTGTTGATTTCTTGACGTCCACTCCAAGTCCTCTGAATCACGTTTGTTCCAAAAATCATGCTCCCGAAGGTGTCATTCCGTTTGGACTCTGTTTGTATTCCTTTTCTGTGAAACACTGAAATAGGCAAAAAAACAGCAATTTGCACTGGGCCTTGGGCTAATAGGTTAGTCCCAAAAATAATATAAAAGTGTATAGTAAAGCCCATTAAAAATCCAAAATAGAATATATAATAGCATGGAACAATCAAAAATTATAGATACGTTGGAGACATATCAGCATCCCCAAGCTTAATTCCTGCTCGTCCTCGAGTAGGTGAATGATAAAAACAGAATTTTTGATGTGGAATGCTACCTAACATAATTATAAATGTAATCTTCTTTATTGTGGCAAGAATATTCAGATCCATGAGATTCAAGACAAAAGTTTAATATTGACATAAAAATAGTAATACTTCAAGCATACTAACCAAGAAATTAATTATATCTTCTCAAAATAACATAGCGAAAGAAAGCTCATCCCTACAAAATCATATGGTTTGGACATGCTTCATTTTCGTCACACAAAATGCTCCCATCATGCACAACCCCGATGACAAGCCAAGCAATTGTTTCATACTTTAGTATTCTCAAACTTTTTCAACTTTCACGCAATACATGAGCGTGAGCCATGGACATAGCACTATGGGTGGAATAGAATATAATGATGGGGGTTGTGTGGAGAAGACAAAAAAGGAGGAAGTCTCACATTGACGCGGCTAATCAACGGGCTAGGGAGATGCCCATCAATTGATGTCAATGCAAGGAGTAGGGATTGCCATGCAACGGATGCACTAGAGCTATAAATGTATGAAAGCTCAACAAAAAAAACTAAGTGGGTGTGCATCCAACTTGCTTGCTCACGAAGACCTAGGGCATTTGAGGAAGCCCATTGTTGGAATATACAAGCCAAGTTCTATAATGAAAAATTCCCACTAGTATATGAAAGTGACAAAATACGAGACTCTCTATCATGAAGACCATGATGCTACTTTGAAGCACAAGTGTGAAAAAAGGATAGTAGCATTGTCCCTTCTTTTTCTTTTCTTTTTTTTTGGGCCTCCCTCTTTTTTTATCTGGCCTTCCCTTTTTTATTTTTTTATTTGTCCTTTCTTTTTTTTCTTTTTTTCATGGGACAATGCTCTATTAATGACGATCATCACACTTCTATTTATTTACAACTCAATGATTACAACTCGATACTAGAACAAAGTATGACTCTATATGAATGCCTCCGGTGGTGTACCGGGATGGGCAATGAATCAAGAGTGACATGTATGAAATTATGCATGGTGGCTTTGCCGCAAATACGATGTCAACTACATGATCATGCAAGGCAGTATGACAATGATGAAGCGTGTCATAATAAATGGAACGGTGGAAAGTTGCATGGCAACATATCTCGGAATGGCTATGGAAATGCCATAATAGGTAGGTATGGTGGTTGTTTTGAGGAAGATATAAGGAGGTTTATGTGTGATAGAGCATATCATATCACGGGGTTTGGATGAACCGGCGAAGTTTGCACCAACTCTCAAGGTGAGAAAGGGCAATGCACGGTACCGAAGAGGCTAGCAATGATGGAAGGGTGAGAGTGCGTATAATCCATGGACTCAACATTAGTCATAAAGAACTCACATATCTACAAGTCGTCAAAAACCAAGCACTACGCGCATGCTCCTAGGGGATAGATTGGTAGGAAAAGACCATCGCTCGTCCCCGACCGCCACTCATAAGGATGACAATCAAAGAACACCTCATGTTTCAAATTTGTTACACAACGTTTACGATAGGTGCATGATATGGGACTTGCAAACTTCAACACAAATATTTCTCAAATTCACAACTACTCAACTAGCACAACTTTAATATCAGTATCTCCATGTCTCAAAACAATCATCAAGTATCAAACTTCTCTTAGTATTCAATGCACTCTATATGAAAGTTTTTATTATACCCATCTTGGATGCCTATCATATTAGGACTAAATTCATAACCAAAGCAAATTACCATGCTGTTCTAAAGACTCTCAAAATAATATAAGTGAAGCATGAGAGTTCATATATTTCTTCAAAATAAAACCACCGCCGTGCTCTAAAAGGATATAAGTGAAGCACAAGAGAGAATGACAAACTACTCCGAAAGATATAAGTGAAGATCAATGAGTAGTAGAATAATTATGCAACTATGTGAAGACTCTCTAACAATAAATAATTTCAGATCTTAGGATATTATTCAAACAGCAAGCAAAACTAAATAAAATAAAATGACGCTCCAAGCAAAACACATATCATGTGATGAATAAAAATATAGCTCCAAGAAAGTTACCGATGAACGAAGAAGAAAGAGGGGATGCCATCCAGGGCATCCCCAAGCTTAAGCTCTTGGTTGTCCTTGAATATTACCTTGGGGTGCCTTGGGCATCCCCAAGCTTAGGCTCTTGTTACTCCTTATTCCATAGTCCATCGAATCTTTACCCAAAACTTGAAAACTTCACAACACAAAACTCAACAGAAAACTCGTAAGCTCCGTTAGTATAAGAAAATAAAACCACCACTTAGGTACTGCTGTGAACTCATTCTAAATTCATATTGTTGTAATATATACTGTATTCCAACTTCTGTATGGTTTATACCCTCCGATACTACTCATAGATTCATCAAAATAAGCAAACAACACAATGAAAACAGAATCTGTCAAAAACAGAACAGTCTGTAGTAATCTGTATCAAACGTATACTTATGGAACTAAAAAAAATCTGAAATAAATTGGTGGACCTCGGGAATTTGTATATTAATCATCTGCAAAAGAAATCAACCTAAAATCACTCTCCAGTAAAAAATGGCAGCACATCTCGTGAGCGCTAAAGTTTCTGGTTTTTACAGCATGATCATAAAGACTTCACCTAAGTCTTCCCAAAGGTTCTACTTGGCGCAAACACTAACTAAAACATAAAACCACATCTAACCATAGGCTATATAGATTATTTATTACTAAATATAAGCAAAAATAAAAGAACAAAAATAAAATTGGGTTGCCTCCCAACAAGCGCTAACGTTTAATGCCCCTAGCTAGGCATGATGATTTCAATGATGCTCACATAAAAGATACGAATTGAAACATAAATAGAGCATCATGAAGAATATGACTAGCACATTTAAGTCTAACCCACTTCTTATGCATAGGGATTTTGTGAGCAAACAACTTATGGGAACAATAATCAACTAGCATAGGAAGGCAAAACAAGCATCACTTCAAAACTTTAAGCACATAGAGAGGAAACTTGATATTATTGCAATTCCTACAAGCATATATTCCTCCCTCATAGTAATTTTCAGTAGCATCATGAATTAATTCAACAATATAACCAGCACCTAAAGCATTCTTTTCATGATCTACAAGCATAGAAAATTTACTCCTCTCTACATAAGCAAAATTCTTCTCAATCGGAATAGTGGGAGTATCATAAGAGACTCGAATACTATAAATTGTTTCCATGTTAAAAGAGTAGTGTTCAGAAAAAGGGTAATCAAAATCATGACAAGTTTTATAAATATAATCATCACTACTCTTTATAGCATAAGTATTATCACAATAATCATAATAGGTAGCAACTTTGTTCTCATCATAATCAATTGAAACCTTTTCCAAGATAGTGGAATCATTACTAAATAAAGTCATGACCTCTCCAAATCCACTTTAATCAATATAATCATCATAAGTAGGAGGCATGCTATCATCATAACAAATTTGCATATCAAAACTTGGGAGGATAAAAATATCATCTTCATTAGACATAGCATCCCCAAGCTTGGGACAAACATAGCATCCCCAAGCTTGGGCCTTTTCATATCATAAGCATAATCACTTTCATCATTAATAGTATGGATAGCACCAATAGTATAGCAATTATCATCATAACAATGAGTAATAGGAGCAACATCATTTGGGAGGGATACCTTTTCACCTTTGCTTATTCGTCTTTTATTTTTTTTCTTCACATTATGTGTGGGTTTAATCCTATTTTTGGAGCTCCTTATTAATGAGATGGGTTGAATAGAAGGCTCCTCCTCGTTACCTGATTCATCATAAGAAATAATAGGAAGATATTGGGAAGTCTCTTCCCTTTCTTTAGTATTCTCTTCATCTTCTATTTGTTTTTTTAATATAAAGAGAGATTCATCTCCGATTTCATTACTCGAAACCTGGATTCACTAGTATAATCATGGAGTTGTTCCAAACACTTCAACCATGTTCGCGCACTGCAACATGATAGACTCATAAGGGCGCATGCGTCTTCTACAACCAGGAGCCGGAAGCTCCTTCTCTTGTCAAGTGTCATACAAGGTCCCTACCGATCTCCTAGGGGCGTCGACTCCCTTCCGAGAATGGTGGGCCGCCTCCTATTGCCGCACGACGGATGCACTGCGAAAAGGCGTTGTCCTCGTTCATGACGCAAACACCAGAATGACTTCATCTTCAACATCTAGCAACCCTCGATCTCTCGTCTGGTTTAGAATTTGTAACAATGCATCACACACTTTAGCTGCGTATGTTCATGGTCTAGGGAGTGGCAGGTGTGAGACCTGATTAGGCCAGTTCCCTGAGTTTGTACAAAACACTATAACTGGCGACTTAGCCAGATCGTCATCGTAATGGAATACATGGGTGTTCTGTTTCAAAAAAAGCACCAAGGGAATACTAATCTTCTTGCTGAAAGGTTAGGGAAAATGGTCTAGGGTCGGGCACCCCTATGTTCTTCTGCTCATGTGAGCACACCACACCCTCCTCGTGTACGTGGCCCCATGCATTGCACCCGATGTATCTTCACACCCCTTCTATCACTGAAAAGATATACGAGCTTTGCATACCATGAAACCTCCTAGTATAATAGACTCTAGTTCATTTTACAAGGGCAGAGAATAAGGTTTAGTTTGGCAGCACAAATCATACCTAGTAATTTTAAAGTGTCTTAATGTCCGACAAGTATAGGGGATCTATAGTAGTCCTTTCAATAAGTTGGAGTGTCGAACCCAACGAGGAGCAGAAGGATTTGATAAGTAGTTTCCAACAAAGTTTCAATGCAAGTGTTGTAAAATTAGTTTTTGATAGGTAGTTTGATAGCAAAATAATTCGTAACAAGGTAACAAGTAATAACACAAGTAAATAGGTGCAGCAACTGGCCCAATCCTCAATTATACTAAGGACAAGCCGGAGGTGTTTTTTATAATCGCTAAAACGCTCTTGAGGACAAACAGGAATCTCGTCAAGTTAGTTTCACCACGATTCATTATGTTATCATGCATTGATTCAATAAGTGTTCTGTGGGTGGACTGGAGCTAAGATACTGTCCTAACTTGAACCAATACCGGATCGATCACTCGTAGCGACTAAATTGGTCGCCCATTTACCGGTAGGAAGATGTTTACTGGTTTCGGTTTTGGGAACGCTCTAGAAGGTTCCAACAAGGGTTTTCCATTTTAGGAAGCTTCTAGAAAGTTATCAAAACTATTTTATCCTTTATATTTCTTATTTTGTTTTTTGTTTTCTATTTTCTATTTTCTACTATTTTTCTTTTTTTCCTTCTGAAAAAATTCTCCGGGATTTCATTTTTTTTGTTTGAAATATTTTTTTTCGTGTTTCAATAAAATGTCCAGGAATTTAATTATTATTTTTATTTTATAATTTTCTTCATAAATTCAAAGAAATTCGGGTTTTCAGAAAATGTTCAATTTTGAACAATGTTCCTTTTCAAATTTGTTCATAAATTATAAAAGTGTTCATGTTTATAAAAAATGTCTAGTACTTTCACATTATGTTCTCATTTTTCAAAAAACAAAATCAGAATTTTCGAAATGCTCATGTTTTCAAATATGTTCATAGATTAAAACATTGTTTGTGATTCTGAATTTTTTCACTTCTTTCAAGAAATTGTTTTCAAAAAGAATTATTTTTAAAATTTGTTCATAAATTCAATAGGTGATTGCATTTTTATTAAAAAAATTAAAAACTTTCAAAAAAATCAGTTTTCTGTTTTGTTTCCCATTTTCAAATTTTGTTCAAAATTTTAAAAATGTTCGCACTTTTCATACAATTTCAAATTTTTGTCTGCATTTTTAAGAAAATGGTCGTGCTTTCAAACATTACTTGCCTTCTAGAAAATTGTTCACAACTTTTGAAGAAAAGTTTGAAACAACATTGTTCGTATATGCCAAGGAATTTAGTTCTGAATAGTTCGCATCAGGAGTTCAATTCCTGGTGGAGGCTCCCACCTTTTTCGATTTGTACATCACGCGGTACTAGTACATGTCGTGCTCCCCAACGGGCCAGCCAAGTCGGGGTGCGTCGGCACCCTATTTGTCGCAAAATTTGAAATGGGTCATTACTGTTTTCTTTAGTCTAGTTTTTTATAGTTAAAAGTGGGTTGTACTTTTTTTTTATAGGCAAAGTGGGTTATACTTGAGATACTGGGCCGGCCCCGTGAGCAGTCGCTCGATCGGGAACGCTGCTGGCGATACATATCTTTCCCCTTGAAATACTCTGCCTTGGCGCCTGAACCAACAGCAGCTTTCGCTTCTCCTCGCCGGAGCGCCAAGAAACCAAGAACCCACCGCCTCTGCTCTCCGGCGGCGCCCGCGGCAGATGGAGCAGTTCCAGGACGGCCACCACGTGCGGCTGCGGAGCAGCGAGCGCGGCATGTACCTGCACGCCGACGAGGACGGGCATGGCGTCTCCCTCCACCACCGCCGGGCGTCGATGAACGCGGCTTGGGTGGTGCACTTGTACCACGGCCACGCGGAGTACGTGCTCCTCCACAGCGCCGCCTACGGTCGCTACCTCGCCGCCAAGGACGCGCCGGCGCCGCTAGGCCACCGCGGGCTCCGCGTCGAGCTGCGGGACTACGCACAGCCGGAGGTGCAGGCCATCATGTGGAAGGCCGACGGGGTCGACTCTGGGAACGACGTCCTGCTCTGGCAGTTCACCGGCCTCTGCCTCCGCGCCAACGGGAGGTACCTCAGCTGGAACAATGGCGTCAGCGCCGAGGACATCGAGGACACCTACATCGTCAGCACGATGATGTACTGGGTAGTGGAGCCCATCCCCGCCAGGGAGGGCATGCCTCCCCTTCCACGTCTGACTGGGGTGAGTCCGCCATGCCCGCTTCTTGATTCGTCCCGAATTTGCGCGAATTGGGTGGACATGCGTCGGAATTTGACCGCAAAGATTGCAAATCGTATTGATTTCATTCGCCTGCGAGCAATTCTTGGTTCTGTTTCAAGTTTCTTTGGCTTCTTGCGCCTCTGCATTCCCCGGCATCATGATGGTTCTTTGCGACTCAACTGCAGCTTCCCTTCCACGGATTACTCGACGCCCTGTTGCCGTCGCGGCTGATCGTGTACGTGCGGGCGGCCGCCGACGGGACCCGCATCAACCACGGCGCGTTGGTGTTCAGGGGCAGGTCCGTGGTCCGCCTGAGGAAGAAGCTGGTGCGCCGGCTGGACGTCTCCGACCTCGTCATGTGCGTCGAAGCGGTTTGGGCGGCTTACTCCACTGGTCGTGGACCTGCCCCGCAGCGTCCGGGACCTCCACATCGTCGTCTTCGCGGCCGGGACGCCTGGTGAGAGGCCCTCCATGTTCCCAACTTCCTACTAATCTCCTTGGTTTTATCTTTTATGTCAATGGAGTAGTCTGCTTGTGTTGGGAAACAGTGTACTGAAATTGTTACAGTTTACTGCTAATCTGCTTCAGTTAGGACTTGACAATTGTTTGAACTGTTGTCTTTGCGTTGTAGTCTGTGTAAGATTGATCTGTTGGAAGCGTTCCTACTCCCGATGGGAGCCGCGTTGCGTTTATTTATGAGAGACAGGAAGAGCCCCTGCCGTGGCGTACAAGCTTACGACGATCGCTAGGATACATCGATGAGGAGACAGAGAAGGATACGAGAGAAGTTCAGATAGAGGGTTTAGATTACAACAGAGTTTAAACAGAATTCTAACACCCTCCCTTAATCTAAACTACCCTACATTTAAATTTCTCTTGAACTCCTCAAACGGCCTTGCTGGAAGAGCTTTAGTAAATCCATCTGCCAATTGATCCTTGGATGGAATGAACCGTATCTCTAATTTCTTTTCAGCAACTCTTTCTCGTATAAAGTGAAAATCTATCTCAATGTGCTTGGTTCTGGCATGGAAAACTGGATTAGCAGACAGATAAGTAGCACCCAGATTGTCACACCATAAACAAGATGTACGATGTTGCTTAATCCCTAGCTCATGAAGCAATGATTCCACCCAAATAATTTCAGCAGTTGCATTTGCAAGAGATTTATACTCAGCCTCCGTACTTGACCTTGACACTGTGGCTTGTTTTCTGGCACTCCAAGAAATAAGATTTGACCCAAAGAACACTGCAAATCCTCCAGTTGACTTTCTGTCATCACTACATCCTGCCCAGTCAGCATCAGAAAAAGCACTAACAAGTGTGGAGTTTGAACGCTTGAACTGAAGTCCCAAACTCACAGTGTGCTTGATATATCTTATAATCCTTTTGACAGATGTCCAATGAGTGGAGGTAGGAGCATGCAAATATTGACAAACCTTATTTACAGCAAATGATATGTCTGGCCGTGTCAAGGTTAAATACTGTAAAGCTCCAACAGCACTTCTATACTTTATACTTTCCTGTTCATTAAGCGGTTCTCCTTGATATGCCGAAAGTTGTTCTGACGAAGACAATGGTGTGGGTGAAGGTTTGCAATCTTTCATTCCCATACGAGTTAGAAGCTCAGTAGCATATTTTTCCTGATTTAACATTATGCCATCTTGAGTCTTCTTAACTTCAATACCTAAGAAAAAATGTAAGTCACCTAGATCCTTCAATGCAAACTCTGAACCCAAATCACGCAAGAGAGCATTAGTAGCATTCTGTGATGAGCTTGCGACTATGATGTCATCAACATATATGAGCACAAAAACCACTGTGTTTGCCTTATTGTAAATAAAGAGAGATGTATCTGCTTTGGATGGAACAAACCCAAGATGCTTCAATTGTAAACTTAACCTGGAGAACCATGCTCTAGGTGACTGCTTCAAACCATAAAGAGCCTTATCAAGTTTGCAAACATAATGAGGTGTTTGTTTATTCTCATACCCTGGTGGTTGCCTCATATAGACCTCCTCTTCCAGAACACCATGCAAAAACGCGTTCTGAACATCTAGCTGTCTAAGACTCCATCCTTTTGAAACAGCAATGGCTAGCACAAGTCTTATAGTAGCAGCTTTAACAACCGGACTAAATGTATCCTCGTAGTCAATACCATATCGTTGCTTAAAACCTTTCGCAACTAGAGGTGCCTTGTACCTATCAATAGAGCCATCTGCCTTCCTTTTTATTCTATAAACCCATTTGCAATCAATAATATTTTTACCTCTCTGATTCGGTACCAAGTGCCCTGTCTTGTTCTTCATGAGTGCACCATATTCTTCATCCATAGCTCTTTTCCACCTGGGATCTCTGAATGCATCATCCAATTTTGCCGGTTCACCTGAAATACACAACATGCCATATGGTATTGTGCCATCTGTTCTTTTTTTAGGATTTCTAATACCTTTTTGAAGTCGAGTCATGACTCGTGTGGCATCAGGTTGTGGCTGTACAGAATTCTGTGCAGAAGCATGGACAGATCGGCTAGATACAGAAGATCCCGGAGAGCTCTCAGAACTTGCTGCAGACGATCCAGTGGTCTCTGGTGTGGCGGCCGTTTCTCCTGTGGTCGCAGAGTCAGCAGCCGCATCTGATCCAAGCCCCGGCATGTGAGAGGCGCGCCCCGCAGCGAACGGCTGCATGCGCTCGCACCCAGCGATTGGCTGCATGCGCCCGCGCCCGCGCCCGTGACTGGCGCGCTCCTGACTCGAGGCAGGCTGCATGTGCCCGCGGCTGCGCCCGTGACTGGCGGGCTCCTGATCCGAGGCAGATGCGCGCTCGTGATCCGAGGGGGATTCCCGCACGGGCGTGGCAGGCGCTGCCGGATCGTCATCGAAGATTGCGCCTGCTCCCTCTTCTTCTGGCACATGAAATAACAGAGCCTTTTGATCAATTTGAACACCGTTTTCTGCCCCGTTTTCTTCAGAGACCTGCACACGTACAGAAGAAGCACTGTTTGCAGGAACATTATCATGGTGGTTAGTACAATTGTTATCTCCCCCTTGATCAAAACTAGGAGACATGGTTGGAAGTAGAAGTATTTCTTGACGAAGGAGGGCACCGGCATTAGGATGAAGTGACGCAAAAGGGAATACTAACTCGTCAAACACAACGTCTCTGGAGATATATACTCGTCCTGTAGAGATGTCAAGACACTTGACTCCTTTGTGCATAGGACTATAGCCTATGAAGGCACATTTTTTTGAACGGAAGGCAAGTTTGCGTGTGTTATAAGGCCGAAGGTTGGGCCAACAAGCACATCCAAAAATTCTAAAAGACTTGTAATCTGGTGAAATACCAAAAAGACGAGTGATGGGATTTTCAAAGTTGATGACTTTGCTAGGACGAATATTTATGAGATATGTGGCAGTAAGAAAAGCTTCATCCCAAAATTTTAGAGGCATGGAGGCGTTTGCTAGCAATGCTAGTCCTACTTCAACAATATGGCGGTGCTTGCGTTCAGCAGACCCGTTTTGTTGATGAGCATGAGGACATGAAACATGATGAGAAATTCCAATATTTTGAAAGAAAGAATTTAGTTTCTCATACTCACCACCCCAGTCGGTTTGCATGGCGAGAATTTTGGAATTCAATTGACGTTCAACAAGGTTTTGGAAATTGCTAAAGACTTGGAAAACATCGGATCGTTTCTTTAGCAAATAAATCCATGTAAACTTACTATAATCATCAATAAAACTCACATAGTATGAAAATCTTCCAACTGAGGTAGGGGCTGGTCCCCATACATCTGAGAAAACAAGTTGCAATGGAGCAGTGGAAATACTAGTAGAGATAGGATAGGGTAACTGATGACTCTTAGCTTGTTGACAAGCATCACAAACTGACTCAGAACTAGGCTCATAAGAGAGCTTATTTTTACTAAGGACATGCTGAACTATAACTGAAGAAGGATGACCTAAACGACTATGCCACTTTGCCGAGGATGGTTTGGTGACACTCCAAGCTTGTTTGTTTGACCATGATGAAGATGATGATATGAGTGGATATAAGCCTCCCTCGCACTTTCCTCTAAGGATGATTCTCCTCGTTGCCAAGTCCTTGACCACAAAAGAGTAAGGGTAAAAAATTATGAGAACATTATTGTCGAGGGTAAAACGATGAACAGAGACAAGATTCTTGGATGTATCAGGGACATGTAGAACATTGTTTAGATGCAAGTTTTTAAAGGGGGTTTTAACAATTGAATTACCAACATGGGTAATGTCCATACCTGAACCACTTGCCGTGTGCACTTGATCACCTCCATGGTATCTTTCCCTCATGGTCAACTTGTCAAGCTCTCCTGTAATGTGCTCCGTGGCGCCGGAATCTGCGTACCAGTTGGTGTCAATCCCGTAGGAGTTTGTGACAATGTTGGCCTTCTTTTCTTCGTGATCCTCATCATACCGATGCCAGCAGGCCCTTGCGCCGCCGGGGTGATGCTTGTAGCAGATCTGGCATTCGGGATAATCCCGTTCTTGCTGTTGTGGCTGCTGTAGTTGTTGTCGTGGGCGTTGCTGATGACCGCCATAGCCGCCGCTGCGAGCAAGAGAAGGGGAGGAGCGGTCACCGCGATCACCACGGCCGCGCCCCCTGTTTCCTCGCCCACGACCACCTCTTGGTCTGTACTGCCCACGTCCTCTGTAAATCGCGTTGGCAGAAGAGCGAAAACCACCTGGTCCATCTCCTAGCATCTCCATCCTCTGGTCGAAGGCAGAGATCTGTGAGAAGAGATCATCGACCGTAATAGAATTCTTGATGGCGCCAACTGCTGCAACAATTGGATCATAATCCCGATCTAGTCCAGCCAGGATGTAATTCACCATCTCTCCATCGGTAACTGGACGACCTGCTGCAGCGAGTTCATCACCGAGGCTCTTCATCTTGGCGATGAACGCATTACTGGACATGTTGCCCTTCTTGGTGTTGGAGATTGCAATCCTCAGATTTGTTATCCGAGACTGAGACTGCGCAGCGAACAAGGTAGTAAGGGCAATCCAAAGATCATGGGTATTCTCCTTACCGATGACTTGTGCGAGAATCTCCGGGGTCAGCGAATTGAGCAAGTAGCTCAGGACCTGCTGGTCCTTTGACAGCCACGGGCCATATAGAGGATTAGGCTCTATGGTCGTGGTCTTGTCCGCCTTGGTAACTTCCACCGTCTTCGGTGGTGCGGCGTCGCTGCCATCAAGGAGGCCGGTCACCTGCGCTCCACGCAGTGCCGGCATTACTTGCGCCTTGCACAGGAGGTAATTCCCCCTTGCAAGCTTTTCTGTTGGAGGCGCGCCGAGGTTGAGGACGATGGCGCTTGAGCTTGCGGACATGGCGAAGATAGGGTTTCTGGTTTCTGTGTTGCTAGATAGAAGGGAAGAGGCTAGCTCTGTATACCATGTAAGATTGATCTGTTGGAAGCGTTCCTACTCCCGATGGGAGCCGCGTTGCGTTTATTTATGAGAGACAGGAAGAGCCCCTGCCGTGGCGTACAAGCTTACGACGATCGCTAGGATACATCGATGAGGAGACAGAGAAGGATACGAGAGAAGTTCAGATAGAGGGTTTAGATTACAACAGAGTTTAAACAGAATTCTAACAGTCTGAAGCTTAGTTGGTTGTTACATATTCCCGCTCTTGAAACTTAAAAACCCAAATCAGTTCAGCTTCACATAAAAGATACTGATTAATATATGTAATTCAGGAGAAAAAATCAGGTCGTAGACCACAACACTATATGGAAAATAGTTTCTGCAATTGCCTTCTTGGTTTCGAAACTAGTAGTCTGAATAACAGTTTGCTGAAACTTTGGGTGAAACTAGTCTGAACTGCTGTAGGATTTAGATATCAAATAGAAGTTGTTGAACCAAATCAGTCAACCGCCTGTTGGATTTATTGACAGATGTTAGAAGGCTGTCTGAACTCTGAAGCTAGTTATTGTTTGGTTTTGAATTCAGACGATTCAGTTGTTCAACTTAATAATATATGCCGCTAGTGGAAGACTTTGGAACTTGAAAACCCAAATTAATTCAGCATGCTCATTTAAATTTCACAGAGAAGATACCGATTTCTACTATTTAGCCTATTGTAATTGCTTTGAATAATGTGTGGACAAAATTCAGGCTGTATCCCACTCCCACAGTGGCGGAGCTAGCCGAAGATCTTTTTGTGGTGGGGGAAACAAAATCTTCAGTGCGGGCGGGGCCGACATAGCTCCGCCATTGCACTCCCACAACACTATATGAATGCTAGTTTTTTCTACGAATTACATTGTTTTGAGCTTCGATATTTCTGATTATTCAGCCCACGCGGGGGTGTGGTACCCGGATGTCGATGCAGTGTAGAGAAAGACCAGAGCAGGACTCCTGACCGCTACTTCACAGTTCACTCCATCGGAGTATCGCCGCCTTGGTCACGTGAATCCAAATTTTTTTTGCACAAAGATAGTTGTTGTATTTCTGCTACGTACTAAACTTGGTCCATTATCCTGCCAGTAGGAAATCCATTTTGGGTTGGTCTCGCTGTTCTAAAATTCTGAAACTGCTTGAAGAACGATGTGGTGACATTAGTCTGTAAATTGTACTGTTTGCTCTTCTTATTCTGTTGTGCCGGCTGGGTTTAGCTGGTGTCAAGAAAGAAGTGGTGATTGTTTTGCTGTGAGTACAGGAATTGAGTCCTATAGCAGAGAATGAATTTGTTTTTTGACAGAACTCTCAACGTGCTGCATTTTCCGGTGGTTGTATAAGATTCATTGTTAGTTAACCCATTTTTTTGGTTGTGTGCAACAACTGCATTCAGGCTGAAGCCTCAGAACGATATTTGTTTGGGGGAACTGAGAATAGTTTACAGTACAGTAGGGACCTCCTGTTTAGCGCGTAGGATGGTGTGTAATGCACAAATGCGCAGTCCTTGCTTTTTTCTTTTTCTTTTTCTTTCTGCTTTTTTCATCTATAAAAAAATGTGGGATTTTATTTTGTTATGAATTCAGAAAAATGTTTCAAAATTTTGAAAACGTTTTATTCTTCAAAAAAGTTAACAAACTGAATTTTTCCAAGATATTTAAAATGTTTCATTTTTTTAAATATCCTTAACTTGAATATTTTTCTAAAATTCAAATATAAATGAACTTGAATTTTTTGTGAATTCAAAAATAGCGCCTGTTGGTTGTATAAGATGCCGCTGCATTCTCAATCTCGTCCTCACGGGCAGTCTGGTCAAGCTCCTGCTCCCTCTTGAGTGCGTTCTCGACAAGTTTTGCCACCAAGGCGGCATTGGAGCGCTCGGCCTTGCTCTGCTCTTTCTCCTCGGCCCGGGAGACGATGCTAACGGAGGCGTGAGGAAGGCCACGACGCGGGTGTCGGCGGGGGAGGTTTTTTGGTTTTATTTGAGTCGTCCAAAAGTTACACTATTAAGAGGGGTCTCTCCTTGGTATATTCTTATACACACTAGATCAATGTTGGCGCGCGTTGCTGCGCCCGTCTATTTTAGCTCTTAGTTCTTAGGGATATAACCCACTTTGTATACATTTGCTTGAATTGTTTTGGACTATTATGCTTTCTATCATTGGCGGAGGTAGGGGGTGGACAGGGTGGGCCACGGCCCACCCTGAGATCTGAAAATATCCTCTATAGTACTATAGCATAAAGGCCAAAAATAGAAAAAATAAATAAATGTATATGTAAATTGCACCATTGGCCCACCCTGGCCCAGTGGGCTAGGTCCGCCACTGCTTTCTATAGTTTGTACTTTTCTTTATTTTTCAAGATCATGGTATATCACTAAAGAGAGGAATCTTATTGTTACCATAGCTCTTAGTATGTAACTCACCTTACTTCGCGCAACATTAGAATTGCATGTGAACATAAGCTTACATATAAATGTTGGCAGTGCCTTAAGCCAATCTATCCACGGTAAAAGAATTGGATGGCTATGCACAGTTTGGTTCAAGCATACAAGCTTGATTGCAGTTGCATACATGAATCGACATCTGTATAACCGACCTGCAATAATCTCTTATTTAGCTGGTTCATCAATTGCCATTAATTTGTCTTGATTAACATCCCAGCGAATCGATGCTGAGTGACACAACCGGCTATATGGACCTTCATGAAAAGAGGCATCTATATTGACCTTGAGAAAAATGAGACGAGGCATTTATGGACATCGCTATCTGAGAATGAGTTGAAACACAATTAGCTACAAATGTTCCGTTTCGAAAAAAATAAATTAGCTACAAATGTAACTATTCATTGATGGCTGATCTGCAATTTAACCCCCGGTCTATAGCTCTTTCGCACTCTCTATTTTATTTTTCTTGTACATATTCATTCATGAGGACGGGGCGTTGATCCATTGGCTGAGCAGCTGAGGTTGCTGCTAGCCCACCCGAGTTCAAGTCCCGGCTTGTACACGTGGTGCTCGCGGAGTTTCTCCTATAAATAAATGCCAACGAGGGTTAGCCCTTGGGTTGGTCTCTTTTTTTTTTACATATTCATTCAGAAAAAAATGTAAATACATTTAGTTACGAAAAATTCCTAGTGTTTTTCATACAAAATGGTTGAAAAACACCGGATTTTTGTACAATTGTACATGCCATCAGGCATCTAATTTAGCCCTAGGAAATTGAGCTCTAGGAGTAAAAATAGTGATTGAAGAAAAAATGCATGATCAGAACAATATCTCGGGCCAAATCAATGTTTCTTAATCAACTACTCTATCGTTCAAGAAAAAATAATTATCAAAGCGTTGGAGAGAATATTTGTTCATGGTGAGGCTATGTATTGATGTAATCCATCAGGTACTCGACTTGATTTGGCGTGGCTAGTACCTCATATATGCCCCTTGACAGTGTCTCCATAAACTCACCCGTACATGTAGCCTTCTGAAGATTTCTTCAAATTCAGCAAGCAATGCTGAAATCATTGTGCATATCATAAAAATGAAAGGGATACCTTTAGCATATATCAATTCGTTGTTCAACATGATAAACAGAAGTGGCTCCATTTTCCATTATAATTATTCGAAGCTGTGATTTCCTCAGATCTTGGACATTCTCCTTGGCAGAATCATCGATAGGATACAAAAAACCGCCAAACGGAGTAAAGATTCAAGAACCCAATCATATTGGATGGATGAATGAAAATAGTAAGGTCAACCTGTAGACGACATGTGCAGCAGGATGAACACACAGTAAAATTACACGGGTCCTAACCTGGCCATTAGCCATCGAAGCAGCAAGGGAGAACCCAACCCGGCAGATCTGACACGGGTAAGGATAACTTATAAACTTGATAGAGAAGGAATTGGGGCAAGAGTAAACGGAGAAGATGAACTAAACAAAGATCACGAATCAAACAGGAACGCAGGACGGTCGGAGTATATGGACAAGCATGAAGTAAATGGAGAGCACGGATCGACATATACTGTAGTAACTAACCTGCACTTATCGGCCACTAACGAGTGGGCACTAATTGCCATTAAGGCTTGTAGCATGGTGATTTCAATCGTCTGTGACTGAATCGTCAGGGGACGACTCGATATCCCGTCACTGCCCTTTGGCGTCGTCGCGCGTGGAGACCCTCTCACGGTCTCACCATGTCAGAAGGACCAAGCATGGCCCCCTCGGCCGGCCGGCGAAGCTCGCTCGCCTCTTACATATCGGTTCAGCCGCTTGCAAGACCGATGGCTGCGCAAGTTCTTTCTTTGCGAAGAGAGACACAGAGACCAACTGGACAAAGGGCACTCATGTGTTGTCTATGGCTGGGTCTGCCCACATTTTTTTTAGCGGTAGCTGGGTCAGCCCACATGGAATGGTTAATCTGCACAAAAGTGTTTTGCTCAGTCGTAATGCTATAGCCCAGTAAGCCCAAATAATAGCCGAAATAACGACAAATCGCCAATTTTGTCACGAGAGGAGCGGCCCACCCCGTGTAGCGGTACGTGATTAGCAACGGCAGGTTTCACGGATAGATCAAACGGCCAAAAATTCCCAAGCATGTAGATCCGACGGCTGAAAACGTTGATGGCCTGAGAGGGCTGGAAAAGTGCTCAGTTATAATATATCTAAAATTCTATGCCATCAAGATAGTCATTCTAAATATTTCCTATATTCACCATACATCCCCTTGGAAGCCAAAGTCTTAACCATGTCATTTCATCCAAGTCCTTTTCGCCCAAAACAAATAGGCGTGTCTTGTGACTTTATAACTTTAGAACTGCGGTACGATGTGCCGCTAGCAGAAACTTTAGAACTTTGCAAATCAGTCAACTAATGTGTTTTCACCCTTAAAGAGAAGGTACCAATTTCTGTTTGATTTAGCATATTGTAAATGTTTTGATTATCCTGTGAACCAAATTCAGGCTGTATAAGTTGTATCCTACTCCTACAGTATTTCATGAAAGCTATTTTCTTCACATTCTGCAAAACAGTGGTATTTTAGGTATTGACCTTCTCAAACCGTTGCACTACCTGTGACATAATGCATAACTTCCTTACCGTCTGTTTTAATTCAGCCAAGAGCTGCTGCTCCCGGATGTCAATGCATAACTTCCTTACTGTCTGTTTTAATTCAGCCAAGGCCCGAGCTGCTGTACTCCTGACGGTCGCCAGTGGCGGACCTAGAGAGTATTTTGACTGGGGGCAAACTACTTGAGTGGGGGCATATTCTATACAAATTCAAAGAATTTATGTATACTTTTCAAAAATCACAAGCAAAACTCATTGGAATTTCAAATTTTGAGTGGGGGCCTGGGCCCCCACTCACCACTACATAGGTCCGCCCCTGACGGTCGCCCGAGAGTCCACCTCTTCAGAAGTGTCGCCGCCTCGGACACAATGACATGAGATTCAGAACTACAATTTGCATTGAGATATTGGTTTAGGAAAACCCCAGCAGCTCTTGTGATTCTGCTAGCTGAAATCGATTCATTCTCCTGACAGGAGGAACCTGTCTGCTTCACCCTTGTGGTTCTGAAATTGCAGAGCGTCTTTGTTCTTGAATGGTGCGAACTTTTTTTTTTCTAGAGACAACAAGGTACTCTTTTTTTCTTTCAATTTTGAAAAGAAAAAAAAAGGTACCACTGCAACAACGAAACCAGTCACAGATTCAGTACATGCATGGTCTTATAGTACAAGATTGACTGATGATCAATCAGAACTCCAATCAATACAATTTCGAGAAACACGATCAAACATCAAACTACGCAGGATTAGACTGACGTTGTATCGATCGATCCATGAAAGCAAACTCGATAGATCGAACACGATCGATCAGGCATCGCTGTCGTCGTCGTCGCTGCCGACTCGCCGCTGTCGTTTTTGGTAGTCCGGGGCTTGGAGTTGGACGCCTTGGTTGGCCTTCTCGCAGGCGTCGATCCAGTCGTGGTAGATGTCGACGGGCTCGGTGAGGTGGTGCGCCGTGGTGTGGTAGGCCTCCTCGCAGATGTAGCAGACGGCGGTGGCGACCAAGAGCTTGAGGTCGATGGTGCAGGCCACGCTGTCGGGGTGGTTGCAGAAGGGGCAGGAGAAGGTGATGTCCAGCTTGGGCGCCGGCTTCTTCCTCGACGCCATCTTGGAGCTCATCGACTTGCGCTTCGCCATCTTCTTCTCAGCACCACCAGACCGCAGGTAGGTCACCACCAGATCGCAGGTAGCTTCTGGGAGCACAACTTGATGTCGCGGTGTGTTGGTAAGGAAAAGGGTTGGGTGTGCTTATAAATATAGGATCTGCCCACTCCGACTCCGGCTGCTCTTGGGCGGTGTGGCGGTGCAGCGAAGCCACTAACGAGTCGGAGCCGGATTCTGGCGGCCAGTCGAAATGGCCGCGTCGCTGCGAGCGGCCGGGAGAAGATGACGGGAGGTAGCTAGTCCGCCTGGGCTACGCATTGCTGGCTGGGTTGGTGCTTTTTTTTTAACACAGTATAGATGCAAGCGTGCGTATTACGCACACGCGGTGGCCGCGGCGGCTCTCGCCTGGTGCTCTGTTCAACTCGGCTTCTTCTTTAGATTCGCAAAAAGAAAGAGCTTCGAGCAGATTTGCAGCGCTCAAGAGCAGGCCTGTCTTCGGACTTGAAATCAAATCAAATAATTACCACACGCGTCCTCAAGGTTCACAAGTATAGCACTCTACCGGTCCCAAAAACAAAGCCTTGCATGTTGTTTCACATTCACCCACGCAACTTAACTTGTAATTACTCTTATAATGGATGCTGCAGTACTTGCCTTCTTGTGGCATCCGTGCGATTTCCCCGTCCGCGCAGTCCAATCTTATCAATTTCATACGTTTTTACTGCGCGTTTATTCTTGGGCCGTTTACTCTTGTCTCATGTACGTGTAAATTTGAAAGGTGGACGACGGGTGGGATTCTTTATTTGCGGGAACGCAGACATCAGACAATGTTGGAGAGGATCGTGGGTGTCTGAGGCAAACAACAAAAGGATTCTAGCGGACGAAAGACTTCCTAGATGGCAGACTCCTCCATGGTTGAGTCTGATTTCCTCGATGGCAGACTCCTCCATGGACGATTCGACTTCCTCCAACACCTGATCGGACATGAGGGTCTGAGTCCTCGCTCGAGTCCAAGTCTCCTTTGAGGACTTCACTTCATCGCGTCACACCCCCGATGACGAACTACTCGACAACCGACTCCTATAGACCTGGTCTGACTCATCCTTTGGTTTCTCACAACCTACAGAGGTGAATGGCGAGTGGACCTCGTTACTTATGGGGCCAAGGCGGACGAAACAATTCCACGATGGCAAGCTTCTCGATGGCCGAGTCTGAATCCTCCATTATCGAGTCCAACTTCCTCGAGGACTCAGCTTTGCCACGTGGCACCACCGATGGCTGGGTTTGACTCCTCTGCGCCCCAAGTCTGAGTCCTCCATGGTTGAGTCCTCCAGCTCTACTTGTTAGAACTAATGGGCTTGAACAGTGTGAATATTCATCAAATTCCAAATAAATCTGAAAACCCCAGGAATGGCAAGAGATGAAGGCGCAATCTTTAGTCCCACCTCAGAAGTGGAGGTGGTGTGAGGCCCATGAATTTTCAGCAATTTTTTTAGTTTCTCGGTTTTTTTTGAACGGTCACCGGGGATCCCCACCTGAATATATTGCTCAAAAAGCTGCCAAAGCCAGAGTCACCCCATAGGCTTTGGCTGATCCAGTTTATGAGGGAAACGGATCGAAAACCTAAACAAGTTGACCCCGTTTATGAGGGAAACCGGGCCAAAAATCGTACAGGTAACAAGGTTACAGGAGAAGAGAAAAAAATTGACGCCCAGGAGAAGGCACGACTTAGCTAGCATGTAGAAAGACCAACACCACGAGAGACACAAGTAGATGTGGGGTGTTGTTGAGGGATCACAATGCCAAGACTGTGCAAACAACCTAACGCACCGCACCGACGTGCGTACCGAGCCTCACAGCACAACAGAGGATCATCCATAACCAATGAGTGCCAAACCATAACACGAACCTTGACTGGAAGATCCGCCACAAGCGGTCGAGACGATTAGCAGGTTGGGGAGGCATCATTGCGTCATCATCGAGCAAAGGTGAACCAAGACAACACCAAGAGTCCGAAGCTCACCGCAGCACAACGGCAACCATGGGAGGGCTTGAGCATGCACAACAACAGTACGGAGACCACGCGATGGACAGCCGAAGAGAAATCACATGAAGAACACACCAACATGGATGACACACTAAATGATGGGCATGGGCGGATGGATGGTGGCGAAGGGCTTGACGAGGAGGCAATGTTGGCGACGGTTTGGGGAGGACAGGCGGAGATGAGTGGGTTGAAGCAAAATGGAAAGGTCACACAAAGTGCAGAGAAGTTCACCATACGGACGTGAAGTTGCAAACCGCGCCGTCGACATGGAGGAGAGCCCAAACTAAGCAGGTACAGCTCAAAGACCACGCCTCCAGGAAGGAAAACGACAACGGATTGGCGCCACCGTGGTCAGCTGACACATGGGTCAGCAGGGATTTCTCCCAAAGCTAGTACCAGATCAAGGTCGACGTCGTCAGAGTAGCTCCGATAGCTGAAGCAATGCAAATTGACGGCCGACGGCCCACCATCCATAGGGGTCGAAGGAGAGGCAGGCGTGGGATGATGGAGAGTCGAGGAGCCGACAGGGGGGTGGGGTAGCACGCAATGGAGCGCAGGGGCGAAGACGGCCAGGTCGGACACTACACATGGCAGATCCGATGCACCTGTGCTTGGTCGTCGATGTAGGGGACCTCAAAGGCACAGCCAGCCGGCATAGGTACTCCGGCCTCGCCCAAGCACCAGAACCAGCGCAAGCACTGGGGATGAAGCAGAGCAAAGGAGGTCGGGCTGCCACCCCACACCACCCAGGCAGGACGAGCAGGCAGACCAAGACCCGCACAAGGCGGGCAGCATGGATCCCCCAGCCGCGACACACCGGTCCGGAGCAGAGGAGGGTTAATGCGGAGGATGGCGGCAGGTCGAGAGCGGCGAGCACCGGCCGGATCTGAACGGTGGAGGACGCCGACGACCACAGTGAAAGTGGATGTTGCGCGGCAGCGCGAGTTGGGGCGAGGTAGTAGCAGGGAGGTGGTGGAGCGTCGACACGCAGCAGGGCCCGGAACACGCTCGGAGAGCTGAGGACGAGATGGATCTGGATCTGGCGAGTGGAGATGGACCGGGGAGGGTCGCGGCCGCGCGCGGCGTGCGTCCTCGCCACCGCCGTGAGCCGCTAGGCTTTGCCCTTAGGCTTCCTCCAGCGACGGCGAGTAGGGAATGGGCGGCGCGGTTGCTCCCTGTTGTTGGCGGCGGCGGGGGCCTCCGGAGTCGCGAGAGCGACCCGGGAGGCAGCGGGCAATCTATCAGTTGCCCCCCCCCCCTCCCCTCTTCTCGGCTGTAATTCGTATTAACGCCATTGGCACAATGAACATTCATTTCGGTTAAAATTTGAAACCCCCCCCCCCTTCTCGGCTACATTTGGTTTTTACGCCATGGGCATAACGAGTCATCTAGCGCCTTGTTTTTTAAGGAAAGAAGGGAAAAAAGTCTAGTGCCTTGTTTTCAGGGTCGCGGTGAGTAGGTCAAGTTGTCCCAAACGCTTCAACTTCATATTGTCAGTGCAATGCAAAAATTAGACTCTAGTTTATTTTACTAGGTAGATAATATCTAGGCATGATGACTCCATTTTATGTACGCTTTTTAGAGGGTATGTTGTTTGGCCTAACCCAATGTTTCAACGATTTTCGCCGTTTAACTAATCATTATTTACCAAAAGATAGAGAAACCTTGTTTCCTGACTTGCTTTTTAGAAACAAAACACTTTTGGAAGGTTTTGGAGCATATTTAGATGATTGAGGAGGAGTTGGGCTACATTCCCTATGGGAAGAGTTGCATCCGGCATCAACAGAAGATAATGCGTCGTGTGGTACAAGCACGCCCGCTTTTACCATTGGTCATACCAGGAGGCGACGCCTCCCTCTCATCTACGGAAGCAACTTTCATAACTGGCGAGAGAGAACATAGCAACAACATACACAACATCCTTGACCATAGCAAAAGGAGGAGAGATCAAGAGGAGAATTGATCCGCTAGGGTGTCAGTCCGCTGCCTCTCGGCCTTGATGCCTTTATAGTGAAACCCCCAAAAAAATATTTGTTGATCTTTTTTCTACCACTACCACTATGCTTTTTCAGGCGATCCAATCTGGAATCTTTTTCCAGTAAACAACTAGAGGGTGAATTTGCCTCGAGAGCTATCTTCATCAAACTCACTGCTCCGGTGACCATTTGTGAGTATAGTCCACCTTGGACAATGGGTTCATGATAGTGGCTATGTGCCATCCTCTCTCCTTGTTTTTCAATACAAAGATCACATGAGCTTCCTTACATGCTTGTGATCTATCTGATATAGTTCCCGGTGTATTTGTTGCGGTGTTGTAGTTTTTTGCTTATTAATTTATTGACATATATGACCTCCGGTCTATTAGTCTTTCACTTGCCATGATTAGATGAATGATCTACAAGAGTGAATGTTAGATTGGTTTAACCTTGCAAGTAATCTATCCTAGAGAAGGAAAGGGGAAAAAAGCTTGTAGTTGAATAGGTTTCTCGGTTAGGAACTAGAGGTAAAGATAATACACTATCTACATTATGTCACTTTCCTTAATGCAATGCTTTGTTTTTACTTAATACTTAGAGATATGTGTTCGATAGTGGTCTTAGGTGGAGTATTAGATATAGATACAGTTGGATGCCGGTCTATGAATACAAGGATGTAATGCATATATGCAATGATGACATGTATGATTAACCATAAAACTACAATTTAATTGATATGCAGCTGTACTACCACACCTATGCTTTCATGGAGAGATGCCACTAGTGAAGTTATGGATCCCTGGTCCTTTATTCCTCATTATCACAAACTTGATCATACTTACGCGGCCCAAAGATTATACTTTTTCGGCCGCGGCCCGCAAGCCCACCTACGGCGACGGCTTGAAATACTCTGCCTTGGCGCCCGAACGTAACCGCCACAACCAACAGCTTTCGCTTCTCATCTTCTCCGCCTCGCCGGAGCCCCAAGAAACCAAGAACCAATCCTCCCCACCTCTCTCCACCGCGCAGCGCCCGTCGTCTCTGCTCTCCAGCGGCGCCTGCGGCAGATGGAGCATCTCCAGGACGGCCACTACGTGCGGCTGCGGAGCCGCGAGCACGACACGTACCTGCACGCCGACGAGGACGGGCATGGCGTCTCCCTCCAACACCTCCGGGCTTCCATGAACGCGGCTTGGGTGGTGCACTTGTACGACCAGGGCAATGCCGACGCCCTGGCCCAGCACATGCTTCTCCACAGCGCCGCCTACGGCCGCTACCTCGTCGCCACGAACGCGCCGGCGCCGCGGGGCCACCGCGGGCGCCGCGTCGAGCAGCGCAACTACGATGATCAAGAGGAGGAGGCCATCAGGTGGGAGGCCGTCGCCGCCGGGGCCGACTCCGGGAACGACGTCCTGCTCCGCAACGTCGCCGGCCGCCACCTCCGCAACGGCGCCTGGCGCTACCTCCGCGCCAACGGCAGGTACATCCACAACGGCGCCAGCGTCGACGCCTTCGACAACTTCAGCACCAAGATGCACTGGGTGGTGGAGCCCATCCCCTTCAGGGCCGCCATGCCTCTCCTTCGACGTCCGAATAGGGTCAGGGTGAGTCCACCATTCCCGCTTCTTGATTGATCTTGTCGAATTTGCGCGACTTGGGTTCTTGAATGCATCGGAATTTGACCGCAAAGATTGCAAATCGTGTTAATTCCATTCGCATCATGTTTGCGCTTCGTGTTTGATTTGATCTCCTGGCATCATGCATGATGTTTCTTTGCGACTCAACTGCAGATTCCCTTCACCCGAAGAATCATCGGCCCCGTGTTGCCGATGCCGTCGCGGGTGATCGTGTACGTGCGGGCGGGCGCCGACGGGAGCCGCATCGGCCGCGGCGCCTTCGTGTTCGAGGGGAACTACGTGTTCGACCTGAGGAAAGAGCTGATCCGCCGCCTGGAGGCCACCATGGGCGTCTCCGACGTCGCCATGTGCGTCGAAGCGGGTACTTTCGGGCGGCCTACCCCACTCGTCGCCGACCTGCCCCGCAGCCGCCAGAACTTCCACATCGTCGTCTTCCCGGTCGGGACGCCAGGTGAACCCTCCCTACTGATCATTATGTTCTGCATTGCCATGATCTTTTGGGTTCTATTTTAATGGAAAAACAGTGTACTGAATTTGTTACAGTCTGAAAAATAGTTCACTGAAAGTGCTGCTAATCTGCTTCAGTTAGGACTTGGCAATTGCTTGAAAGTAAAAGCCCAAATCAGTTCAGCTTCACATAGAAAATACTGCTTCAGTTTCTATATTATTTAGCCCTTTGTGTAATTCAGAACGAAAATTCAGCTTGTATCCCAAAACCATTACATGGAAATTAGTTTCTGCGTGCACATTACAGTGTTGTCTGAAGCTTAATCTGCCTGTGTAGTCTGAAGCTTGGTAGGTTGTGACATATTCACACTCTTGGAACTTGAAAAACCAAATCGGTTGAGCTTCACATAGAAAATACTGCTTTCTATATGTAGTCATATCAGTTTCTACGTTGTTTCCAGGTTATTGACTCTGTTTTAGCACTATGATGACCTTACCTCCTCACTGTTCCTTGTAAATTCTTTTTCAGTCCACGCGGGGGTGCGGTACGCGGACGTCGATGCAGTGTAGAGAAAGACCAGAGCAGGAGTCCTGACCATCGCTTCACAGTTCACTTGTTCAGAGTGTCGCCGTCTCAAAACTTTCTGCAGTGAGATAGGGGTTCGGCAAAACCCACAAGTTGTCCGTTGTCCTGACAATGTAGGAAACCTATTTGCTGTTCTCAAATTCAGATATTAACTGCTGGAACAACGATGCGGTGACATTAGTCTGTAGTGGTTGCACTCTTATTCCGGCCACTTACAGTTTCAGATAGCAGAGCATGTTTCCAGCAGCGTTGCGTGTCTCTTTCATGAATCATCCCCGCGTGGTTATAGTTTCAGTATAGCAGAGAATGAATTTGTGTTTTCACATTCAGAGTGAGTTCAACCAAGGACGGCCTTCCCTGTCTTGGTTATGTGCAATTTTTTTGCAGGCCGAAGCCTGAGAATGGTTTTTTTTAGAGTACAAGTTTTTATTTTATTTTAGCAACTTCTGAATAGTCCGTAAGGAGCTCCTCTTGGGCGCTGTGAAGTGGCGCCTACAGCGACCAGCAGCGGGCCGCGGCCTATTAAGAAGATCCCTCCCTCGCTTCCTTCGGTTCGCTCGCTCGCTGTAAAAAAACACACTCGCCTCGCTGTTTTTTACAAATTTGAATATGTTCGTGAAGAAAAAGCTCACAGATTTATTTAAAAATGTTCATTGATTTTGAAAAAAAAAAGTTCAAAAATCTGAAGAAACTTCATTGGCTTTGAAAAAAAATCATCAAAACAAAAAGAGTTCATTGAATTTGAAAAAAAAGTTCGTTGGATTGAAAAAAGTTCATCGGATTTGAAAAAAAGTTCACTGATTTTTAAAATAAGTTCATCAAAATGTTAAAAAATTCATTCATTTTGAAAATAAAGTCAATCAAGTTTGGAAAAAAGTTCATTGAAACTGACAAAAAATTCATCAAACTTGAAAAAACTGAATTGAAATTGAAAAAAAGTCATCGTATTTCAAACAAAGTTCAAGAACTATAAAAAGATATCATCTATTTTTAAACATTTCACGTATTTAAGAAAAAAAAACTAGACACAAAAAAAGAAAGGAAAAAAACGCACAAAACATAGAGGGCATTTGTTGTACGTATAAAAGGGAGGAAAGGAGGTTTGTATGCATGAGTGGTATCGTTGGCGTAGTGGTAAGTGAACTTAGCTATCAACAGAAAGATCGTCGGTTCGACTCCTGGACAGGCGAATTTCCCTCGCCGGTTTGCGGAAACAGTAATAACCGGCACCTGTAGTGCGAAATAGGGATTGCCGAGTCCGTAGAAAGTATCGAGTCAGAGTTTGCGTTACTGGACCGGCCCATTTTGGCGCACAACTTAGTAAAAATAGACAAATAACCCCAGCTGTAATCGCGGCGACTATTTCTAGCATTAAGCGAGAGTCCGCTGCGACAACTATTTCTCGCTTTATGCGAGATCATCGCTTGCTCTCGCGTTGGAGTCTACAGTGGCGGGCCAGCCCATTGAAGAGAACATAAAACAAGACAAAAATACATAATTAGGAGTGCGCTAGCGGGAGGGTTTGATCCCAAGTCACCAGGCCAGAGCGGCTAACCAATGTGCTTCTGTAGATTCTTTGGTGAAACACATGGCGCGCCTTACTTGAGGGCAGTTGGTCTTGTTTTCTCCACTGTTTTTTTTTTCTTTTTTTCCTTTTTTCATCGGTTTTCTCCGTTTTTTAAAATACAAGTTTTACTGGTTTTCAAGAAATGAGTTTTCTTGTATACATTTTTATCAACTATTTCAAAAAGATCAACATTTTATAGAAACATGGTCAACAATTTTTGTATAGACATTCAATATCTTTCAAATACTTGTTCAAAAAATTTCCAATACTTGTTCAAGGTTTTTATATACATGATCAACAGTTTTTCAAATATTTGTTCAACATTTTCAAATACTTATTCAACATTTTCTCAATACTTGTAAAAACAAATTATATATATGATCAACATTTTTCAAACACTTGTTCAACATTTTACAAATACTTGTTCAACATTTTACAAAAACTTGTTCAACATTTTACAATACTTTTTCAACATTTATCCAATTGCTTGTTCAACATTTTTCAAATAGTTGTTCAACATTTTTCGAATACTCGTTCAACATTTTTTACTATTTATTTGACATTTTTCAAATTCTGGTTCAACATTTTAAAATACCTACTTCAACATATTTCAAATACTTATTCAATATTCAAATAATTGTTCAACACTTTCGAAATAGTCATTCCACAATTTTTAATACGTATTCAACATTTTTCAAATAGTCATTCAAAAATTTTCAAATGTGTTTTCTGAAGAGTGTGTAGAATATTTGAAATTATAAACAAATGTAAGAAAGAGCAAAAAAACGTGGAAGAAAACAAAACAGGAAACAGGCTGGTGTATCCCGTGTGCGTGGGCCGTCCCAAGTGATGTTTGCCTTTAGCGAGGTGTCTATAGAACGTCTTGCGTCAAAGAGTTTTGTTAGGGCCGGCCCATTTTCACGCACAGCTTAGGGAGGGAAAATAGAACATTTTTCAAATAGTCATTCAACATTTTTCAAATTCTGGTTCAACATTTTAAAATACCTACTTCAACATATTTAAAATAGTTGTTAACCATTATTTAAATACTTGTTCAAAATTTATAATTCTTATTCAATATTTTCAAATAATTGTTCAACACTTTCGAAATAGTCATTCCACATTTTTTAATACGTATTCAACATTTTTCAAATAGTCATTCAAAAATTTTCAAATGTGTTATTTGAAGAGTGTGTAGAATATTTGAAATTATAAACAAATGTAAGAAAGAGCAAAAAAACATGGAAAAAAACAAAACAGGAAACAGGCTGGTGTATCCCGTGCGCGTGGGCCCTCCCAAATGACGTTTGCCTTTAGCGAGGTTTTCATAGAACGTCTTGCGTCAAAGAGTTTTGTTAGGGCCGGCCCATTTTCACGCACAGCTTAGGGAAAATAGAACATTTTTCAAATGTGTTTTTTGAAGCGTGTTTAGAATATTTTAAATTATAAACAAATGTAGGAAAAAGAAAAAAAACGTGGAAAAAAACAAAACAGGAAACAGGCTGGTGTATCCCGTGCGCGTGGGCCGTCCCAAGTGACGTTTGCCTTCACCAAGGTGTCCATAGAACGTCTCGCGTCAAATAGTTTTTTTACTGGGCCGGCCCATTTTCACTCGCAGCTTAGGGAAACTAGAAGAGAAAAGGGGGACGCACGAGCGATCGATTCCTTGTCCCCGCGAACAAACCGAGCGTGACAAGCCACCGCGCCCGCCCACAATTCGTGTTAACTAAAAGGGACGCGACCTACTTGATGCACGTCGAGATGGGTTTTTCCGTTTGCTTCTTCTTTCTTCTCCGGTTTTTTTCTTTTTTCTTCTCCGATTTTGTTTTATTATTATGTATTTTCTTTGTTTCTTTATGTTTTTCATTCTACATTCCTATAGACATTATCAACATTTTTTCCAATACTTGTTGAACATTTTTATATACATGATCAACATTTTGTTCAAAAAGTTGTTCAAAAATTTCAAATATTTGTTCGACTTTTTTCAAATAATTATTCAACATTTGTTAAATACTTGTCCAAAAAATTCCAAATACTTGTTCAACATTATTTATAAACATGATCAACATTTTGTCAAATACTTGTTCAACATTTTTATATACATGTTCAACATTTTTTTTTCAAATACTTGTTCAACATTTTTTAAATACTGGTTCAAAAAATTTCAAATACTTGTTCAATATTTTTCAAATAATTTTTCAACCTCTCTTATATACATGATCAACATTTTTTCAAATACTTGTTCAACATTTCTTCAAATATTTGTACAACATTTTTGGATACTTGTTTAACATTTTTATATACATGATCAACATTGTTTCAAAGGTTTTTTGAAGATATATATACAAGATCAACATTTTTATATACATGATCAACATTTAAGGCTTGCTAAACATTTAACGGTTTAAAAGTAAGTAAAACTGTGTCTATCATAGTTTGCCACATAACTAGTTAAGGCTTGCTAAACATTTAACGTTTAAAAGTAAGTAAAAAAATGAAATAAATAGGGGAGCCTCACTCAAATATAATAAGATGATCCAACGGTGTGATTGTGAAAATATGCATTATGTGTCCTCAGCAAAAAAAACAAGCATTTCAGCTCACTGCAGGATCAATATATATTGAAACAGTTGTTCTTTTTATCCAGGACACATGCAGTCATATTTTTTCAGTCCATCTGTTGGATCATGTTATATTATAGATGTGTTGGTTCAGTATTTTTTTCAGGATTTTTGAGAACTTATAAACGATAGTACAAAAACAAAAGTAAAAAAGAAAAAAAACGTAAAAAAAACCCAGAAAAAGGGACTATGGCCTCCCGCGCTCATGGGTTGGCCCACCTCGCTTGCCCTTCAGCGAGCCCAAAGTCAGACTTGCTGAAGGCAAGACTAGTCGCGCCCAGCTATAATGCCCTCGTGCGGTCCTCCTTTTTCGATATGTTAATATCACAAAGATACCAATTATGCCCGGCCTCTGCAACAACACAATATCGTAATGACATTAGGAAGCACACAGCCAAAAGACAATAATAATAATAATAATAATAATAAGAAGAAGAAGAAAGATCCCGCAACAATGATCAATTTCTCGTAGCTGCAGCACGAACCACCACTTAGACAACACCCGAAGTCCTAATTCTCCAAAAGTGATGCCTCCAAGAAGGAAACAGTGCAGAAGCACCATCGTCGTCTGATCCTATATATATCTTAGGTTTTCACCCTCGAGAAGATCCGCGCTCTCATAATAATGCCTTCAATAAGGTCACTGCTAGGCACAACTAATTAAGGCCAGACCTTGGGCTTTCATCCTGAAAGCTAAGACTCTGTAGTCCGCCTGTGCTGCCGCCCCCACTTGCCGATGCTGCTGCCACGAGTCACGAATCACCAAGCAAAGTCCTCATCTCCATGAAGACTCGATCTGCTATTACAAGACCTCAGGCCTCAGCCACCATGACGTTCTCTGTCATTGTCTTCACCATGGAAATCGAAATACCAACATGTCCCATACTGTCAACAAATAACGAAGCTTCGTGTCACACCCTCCTGAAGCCACTCGGGCTGAAATCAGGGCACACACGACCAAATTCCATCTGGTCCAAAAATCTACACGCGTCAATCACCCAATGAACATCACTAGCGAAGCATTCCGGAACTCGTCAATGGCCAGATCCATTAGGGTCGGCAATCGGCAGAACACCATCTTAGAGCAAAAAAGAACCAAAGGATCGTGCCACCCGCCAGCTCCCAACAGCAGACCGGAGATCTCAGCGGGCACCACTGCCACTACCCGCACCACACACAAATGAGTAGCTAAGCCGCACCGAGCCCCCCGAACCAGACGCCGTGCCGCCCTCGTGGCCACAAGAGCAGTTGTGGTCACTGGAGAAATCCGGTGCCGCCGCCTGATGCCCATCTCTGCCGTAAGAACCATGTCGTCCAGGGCCGCCATGGAGCTCCAGCCGGAGATCCCGCAACGCTAGAGGAATGGGCCCCGTTGCCATCAGTCACGCGAGGAGGATGAGTACCTGCCATCATCATTAGCCTCGCAGCCTTAGACCAGAGGCATCCTTCGGCGGCGATGAGGGGAGGAGGATCAGAGGAGGAAGGGCGGCGGTGCACTCGTGGCATCCGCCTGAGTCACCCCTCCTGGGAGCGACGCGGGGGTGATCCCCTTTTTTCGCTGGGCCCGATCCTCCTGGCTCACGTCACTCCTATTTCCTGCGTAGGTCAACATATATGGGCACGCCTATGACAGGAGACGTAGGGGCAGCCTCGCCTGAAGGCGATTGTGAGATGGGCTGGCCCATGCACACATGCAAGGCCACATGCTACAGCCGAGATTTTCCTTTTCTATTTTCTTTTTCTTTTATTTACTATGTTTTTTACTTTATTTATTTTCGTGAATATTTTTTAAATCATGACCATTTTTTGTTCATCAAACACAAAAAAATTAACCGAGTTAAAACAATGTTCATCAATTTCAAAAAATGTTCATCATATATTAAAAATTGTTCATCCAATTGAAAATTTGAAATCGTTAACATTTTTTACACATTCGTAAATATATTGTGAAGTCATAAATACTTTTTAAATTCACAAATATTTTTTGAAATCATGAACAGTTTTCAAATTCCGGACATTTTGACAAGTTATGAACATTCTATGGAATTGCAAACATTCTTTCCAAAATCGCTATCATTTTTGAATTTCCAACCATTTTCTGAAATTCACAAACATTTTTTCCGAACCCATTAACATTCTTTGCATTTACATACATTTTTTCAAATTCACAAACTTTTAGAATATGTGTACATTTTAAAATTTTGAGAACATTTTTTCAAGTACATGACCAATTTTATAGGTCTAGAAACATTTGTTTCCCAATTTCGTGAATCTTCTTGAAATTCGGAACTTTGTTTTATCCCGTTAGTTTTTTTTAAAGGAAAACAAGGGCGCCCAACCTTGTGGGCCGGCCCAAAGCCTTGATGTGGGAGACGAGGTACGCAATTGCTCGCTATCCGCCGACGCACGCGGGGAATAGGAGCTCCCCCTGGCTCATGCCCACTAAATTAAGTTCACCTTTCCTCAAAAAATAAATAATGAAGTTCTCTTTATTTACTACCGTAGTTGCCATTCATCTTGTATTTGCATTCATTAATAAATTATCAAGCACCTTTGAGTGATGAAGAATACATGTTACATAGATAATCCATGCCAACAATAATGAATGCACAACCTGAAGACCAACCATCACACTCTATTTTGTTACATTTTTGTACTCCATGCTGTATTCTTGTTATATCCATCCTCCCTTGAAGGATCAAATATTGCATGAAATGTACCAAAAATGTAAATTGTCGAGTTTAAACTCATTGACAAAGAGTATATGATGTATACAAATATTTCAGCCACTTGTAAATGATTTAACAGACATTGAACTCAAGACGAATGAAATTGGCAGGACATTGCTTCATATTGCAAGTGTTTAAAGGTAAGCTGCCATTCACACATATATGAAGAATATTATCTTCCTTTTCGAAAAAAATGAAGAATATTATCTTACAAATCATCATGTGAACTCAAGCACAACTGATTTCCCATGCGGGATAAGGGATTTCTCCTCTAGACATACCAGATGAAGAAAATCAAGTATTTAGAAGATAGTTTACTTATCTGTTAGTTGTACAACATAAATCAGGAAAAGGATCTCTAGTTATTAATGCGAATGTATGCTAGTAATAATCTTGTTTAGTTTTGAACTTTTCGATCAATATCTAAATATTCAATTAAATACAATAATAAAAATAGAAACTAAAAAAGGTTAAGGTGAGTATTAAAAGAAAATACCAACATAAAAAAAATAATACAAAACAAATCTGCCCATGATATGATGATATCAAGTTTGGGTTGGAAACCATTTGTTCCACGTGGTCAATCATGATGAGGATATAGTTTAACTTATATCTATGCACAGTTTCAGACTTCAATTTCGGGTTTTTTTTCCAGAGATATACACGACTAAGAGTGAGATTAATAGAAATGTTATATGATATATGCTTGTATGAGTTAAACATAATAACAACGCACTATTAGTGCAGAATGCGTGTCTCTTGGAAATTTCTGATGAATATAAAAAGGGGAAATGTATCCAATAAGGCATGTCTATTATATATGGATGCCACATGTGAATATTTGGTAAAAATGTTATCCAATAATATGGCATCCTATTATATATGGAACTATGCAAGCCAAGCCGTATACAGAAGCAAGATAAACAACTTAATGAATTTCCCTTAAACATGTTGAAAAGAGAGGATAATAATTTATTTAAACATTCTTCTTTTTATAAACTAGGACAATGCCTATGCATTGCCACGGGATATAAATATCTACACATGATTTACCTTATATTTATCCGTTGTAAATAAATTTTTATAAAATCCTACCTTTATTTTATCTTATATTTTAGTGAAAAGATTGATAAGTAAACTAAAGTAGAATTGGTTCGAACCGATGTGCTGAGAAGAGTGAAACATGGAAGCTTACGAGTTTTTTAAGTAAAAAATGGTAAGATAAGATAAGAGATAGAGAAAGAAGAAGATGTAGATATAGAGCCCCATAATCAAAATGTAAGACCTTTTTTTGACATGATTAAAATTTTAAAAACATCTTCCGTACGCAAAAACACTGGGTGGTGCTAGGCGTCGGTCGACCGACGCCAGCCTCGGCTTGTCGCATAATGGCCATGCGATTATTTCTCCCAACCGTCAGATCTTTCTCCGCCGCTTCGTTCCCACACATCCTTTTCCCCAAAAATCACAGCGACGCGATGGGAAGACACTGCCCGCACCACCAGACCACAGTCTCGCCGCCTAGAAACATCACCACACCACTAGCTCGCCGCCTCTTGTCGCCGTTCGCGCGCCACCTCTCGAAGCAAATAGTTGTTGTTGGTTCGGTCGCCGTTGCAGGATCCCACGACACGGTTCCAGCTCGCCACTGTCACCATTGCATCTCTCCCGGTGTCGTCGCCGTCGCCATTGCAGCATCCCGCGGCACGATTTGGCTCGCCAGTGTGATGGTGGCAGCTTGTGGCGGTCATCATTGTTGCAAATCCAGCACACCGTGCTCACGGGCTCTCCATGCTCACCGTGCACACCATTGGAGACAATAGGTTGCAGCTTTTCCACCCGCCGGATCCATCTCCCGTTGATGTCCGTCGTAGCACCAGACATGCTGGTTGCAACATCCCTGGGATCGCCATCGTAGCAATGCCCGGCGCGGCTTACAGCTTTTCCGCCCGCCGGTTCCAGTTCCTGGTGATGCCGGTCGTAGCACCAGACATGCTGGTTGCAGCATTCCCCGGTGTCGTCGTCGTAGCAATGCCCCAGTGCGGCTTGCAACTTTTCAGCCAGCCGGTTCCAGCTCCCGGTTTCCCGGTTGCAGCATCCCCGACGTTGCAGTCGTAGCAACACGTGGCGATGGTCGTAGGATCCTTGATGGCTGGTTCCAGCTCTCGCTGGTGCCTGTCCTAGCAGCCTGGTGGACCGGTTGCAGCATCCCTGTGTCATCGATGTAGCACCCCATGGTCATCGTCCCAACACCAGTTGGCGGTCGTAGCATGCCCATGGTTTTCACTTTTAGTGAGATTTCGATAAAATTCACTGAATTTCATTAATTTCAGCAGTCATTGAAATATTTACCTTTCGGCCAAAATATTTCAGCAATTTAAGTAGTACACATAAATTCAAATATTTTTTAAAAATATTTTCATAAAAATCAAATATTTAATTGATTTCAAGTGAATATTTTGGCCTTTCGACCGAAATGAAAACTGAAATTTACTGAAATTCGGTAATTTCAGTTGGCCTTTTGACCGAATATTTTTGTCTCCGCTTTGTTCAGGTTGGGGAGGAGGTGCTTTGGCGTGCGTGGACGACACTGAGTTGACGGCGCGTCAATGGTGGCATCCAGGAGAGAGATGCGGGGATAGACGAATTGTTGGTCCTCGTCACGAACAGAAGAGATAAGGTAGGGGATAAAGCGGTGCTGGGTCGGCTGGTATGTTCCAGATGAATAGATTGCAGAGGCACGATTCGTGGCAATCCAACGATGAGAGTGCGACCGGCGGAAGCTGTGGCCGGTCGCCCGGCTCGAAACGTTTCCCCAAAACAATTAGGTACGTAAGATGGATTAGAAGTAGAAGAAAAGGAAAAGGAAAACCCTAACCTACCCGACCGCCATTCGTCTTCGCGCCGCCGCCGCGAGGAGGATCATGCATGTTGCCTCGCCGGACGAGTGGAGGAACTGGGCGTCGTTGCCCGGCGACGTCCTATGCATCATCCTCAGCAAACTCCCGCAGACCGACATCCTCAGCGGCGCGGGGCTCGCGTGCTCGCCCTGGCGGCGGCGAGCCAAGGATGAGCCCCTGCTGTGGCGGCACATCGACCTACGTGTTGATGTCAAGTCCCGTGCTGCAAGTATTTTCAGTTTCCTTCAGTTAAGCTAGCTGTGAATAATACATTTGTACACTTGGTTCAGAAAGTAGTAGTTTCAGGCCAAGTCGTTTTCCTCTTGTAGTGCGTAAAGCGTCTTGTGTTTATGTTGCGGCAAGATTAGCGGATCGATGAGTTTAGTGGTTGGCCACGATCGATTGCGTGGGATGGCGCGTGATAGAAGGATCGTGGGCGATCTTATCGGGCTGTCTGTTGGGGATAGCTTTGTCTTGAATAAAAGAAAGAAGTCCAGAAAAGACGCAGTTGAGGCGTCGCAAAAATCTATCGCGTTCGTCTCTCTGTGTTCATCTCCTCCACCGTGCCCTAGTTGAGTGATTAGTCCAGCTATTGTGTGTATGATTCTGGTCTAAAAAAACTAACAATTGGCATCAGAGCCTTAGGTTCTTTAGGGTTCTTGTGGTGTTTGGCGGCGGCGGCTGCAGCAGGAGGTGATTGGCGGCGGCGATGGGAGACACCTCTCCGTCGAAAGGCGATGGGAACAAGAGCGGGAGCGGTGGAAAATACACGCCGCCGCCGTCGGAAGGCCAGCGCCCGGCGACAGCAGACGGCGGCGCTGTGGTACTCGCTACCCGTCGAGAGCCACGAATGTGCCCATTCAATATCCAATCTTGACGGACACGAACTACTCCTTGTGGGCTGTGAAGATGAAGGTGTTGATGAAGGCGCTGCGCGTCTGGTCGGCAATCGAGGGCTCCGCGAGTTTGATCGAGCCACCGACGAAGGCGTTCGCTGCTCTGTCTCAATCAATTCCAGATCATGTTATGATGCAGGTTGCAGACCGCGACACCGCACAGGAGGCGTGGGAGCTGATTCGGTGCGCGCGCGTCGGCGAGGACCGCGTGAAGAAGGCACGTGCGCGCCAGCTCAAGAGGCAATTTGATCGCCTCGACATGGGTGATGGGGAGACGATCCCGGAGTTTGCCAGGAAGCTCACCACGTTGGTGAGCGAAATCCGCTCCCTCGGTGTCACTCTCGGCGAGGAAGCCGTGGTGGAGAGGTTGTTCAGCGCCGTCCCAGATCGGTTTGCCGACATCGTGAACACCATCGAGCAGTGGGGCGACCTCACGACCATGACGGTGCAGGAGGCCGTCGGGCGGCTCACGGCATTCGAGGAGAACCAACGCGGGCGGCGGCAGAGCCGTGGCGGCAAGGACGAGCAGCTGATGCTCGTTACACGTGCGCTGGAGACACTGATGAAAGGCAAGAAGATGATCGGCGATGGCGGCGGGTCTAGCTCAAGCGGCAAGAAGGGTGCTGGGCATGAAAAGGCGCGGTGGCGTGTCGATCCAATGCAAAGGAAAAGACAAAGAAAAGGCCAAGAAGCACAGAAAGTTTGACATAAGCAAAGTAAGGTGCTTCAACTGTAATGATATGGGACACTTCCAGTCAGATTGCCCTGAGCCGAAGAAGGAAAAGGCAAACCTTGCTGAGAAAGAAGGTGATGATGAACCGGGTCTTCTATTGTCTGTTGCGTGTGAGCTCACTGAATCTGAATCTGTGCAGACCCCGACTGAGTACGTCATGCTACATGAGGATAGGATTGTGCCGAAGTTGACAGGCACACAGAACATGTCATGGTACCTCGACACTGGTGCTAGTAACCACATGACAGGCGATGTGGGGAGATTTGCTGAGCTTGACAGTGACGTGAAGGGAACAGTAAAATTTGGTGATGGGTCAACAGTGGACATCTGCGGCCGTGGGTCAGTCCTATTTCATGGTCAGACTGGAGAGCACAAGCTGTTGACAGAGGTATACTTCATTCCAAGGCTAAAGAGCAATATAATCAGTGTAGGGCAGCTAGATGAGATTGGTTGCAAGACTGAAATTGAGTTTGGAGTGATGACAGTACTTGATAGACAGCGTAAGCTACTGGCGAGTGAAGAGGTCGCACAATCGATGTATATTCGAATATCAACCTTGCACATCCTGAATGCCTCTTGACAAAGACCAAGGATGAGTCTGGTTATGGCATGCCCGCTATGGCCATATTAATTTCCATGCATTGAGGTCCTCTCGTCGAAAGGAATGGTGCGAGGAATGCCTTACGTGGATCAGGTTGATGAGTTTGTGACGGTTGCATGCTAGGAAAGCAACGGCGTGCACCCTTCCCTGCAGCAGCTAGCTATCGAGCAGAGCAGCCATTAGAGCTGATGCATGGTGATCTCTGTGGTCCAGTCTCACCACCAACATTTACTGGAAAACAATACTTTCTCTTGTTGGTTGATGACAACTCACGTTTTATGTGGGTGGAGCTGATCCGAAGCAAAGATGAGGCATTTGCTGCTCTGAAGAAAGTAAAGGCTGCAGTAGAGCTCAAGAAAGATGTGAAGCTCAAAGCACTCAGAACAGATAGAGGTGGTGAGTTTACTTCGAAAGAATTTGAGGTTTACTGTGAAGAGCTTGGCATCACTCACTACCTCACCGCGCCGTATTCGCCACAACAAAATGGCGTGGTCGAGCGCAGGAACCAGACAATGGTCAACATGGCGAGAAGCATGATGAAAAGTAAGGGGTTGCCTGGAGCATTTTGGGGAGAAGCAGTTGTGGCTGCTGTTTACCTTTTGAATCGAGCGCCGACCAAAAGTATAATTGGGATGACTCCGTATGAAGCAATGTATGGGAAGAAACCAAGTGTTGAACACCTAAGAACCTTTGGGTGTGTCGGTTATGTGAAAAAGGTGGCTGGACACCTCCCCAAGTTGGCTTATCGGTGCTCTGCCATGGTTTTCATAGGATATGAACCAAAGTCCAAGGCCTACCGGATGTATGATCCGCAGACGAAGAAGTTGTGTGTATCACGAGATGTTGTGTTTGCAGAAGATGAGCAATGGAAGTGGGATTCAGAAACCATGGAAAATTTAACATCTATGGGCACATTTTCAGTTCAGTACACTGTCCCTGTTTCTGAACCTGAAGCAATTGGGACAGCAGGAAGAGGAGGTGCGAAGCCTGAATCCACCATTGGCACACCTGCTACTCCGGGCACATCAACATCAAGTGAGAGCACTGACTCCACCATTGGCACGCCTGCTACTCCGGGCACACCAACATCAAGTGAGATAACTCCTTCACCTTGGTCACCCAACTTTGTGTCGCCACTGACTGATGCATCGTTTCCAACTCCAACTGAGGGGCAGAGAAGATACAGGCTGCTTGATGATCTATTCGAGGAAATAATAGAAGTAGAAGCAAGTTCAGAACTTTGTCTCATGGGGTCAGAGGAACCTTCTGATCATAGACAGGCCAGCAAAGAGCACAAGTGGCGGTGTGCTATGGAAGAGGAGCTTGAGTCGATTAGGAGTAACAAGACTTGGCAGCTCACCACACTTCCACCTGGACAAAAACCTATAGGCCTCAAGTGGGTTTATAAACTGAAGAAGGATTCAGCTGGAAGGGTTGTCAAGTACAAAGCACGCCTAGTAGCGAAGGGATATGTGCAACGCCCAGGGATTGATTTTGAAGAAGTTTTTGCGCCAGTTGCAAGACTCGAGACAGTGCGTTTGCTAATAGCACTAGCAGCGCAAGAGAAGTGGGAGCTTCACCACATGGATGTCAAGTCTGCATTTTTAAATGGCGATCTGTCCGAGGAGGTGTATGTCACCCAGCCACCTAGGTATGAGAAGAAAGGTGATGAGGATAAGGTGCTAAAGTTGAGCAAGGCTCTCTATGGGCTGCGACAAGCACCGCGTGCTCGAACTCAAAACTTGATCGACACTAGTCTCAATGGGGTTTGAAAATGCCCATTAGAACATGCTGTCTACAAGAAATTTAGTGGGAACTCAACTCTGCTGGTTGGGGTGTATGTGGATGACCTCATAATTACAGGAGGAGGCAGCAAGGAGATTGCTGAGATCAAAGAGCAGATGAAAAGGAAATTTTGCATGAGTGATTTGGGCCTGCTAAGCTATTATCTTGGGATTGAGGTAAAACAAACTCAATCTGCTATCACCATTAGCCGATCCTCTTATGCAGCTCGGATTACGGAGAAGTGTGGTATGGCAGATTGTTATTCAACCAAAGTTCCCATGGAGCCAAGGCAGAAATTGAGCAAGCATAGTAAGAATCCTCCTGTTGATGCGACGATGTATCGTAGCATTGTTGGTAGCTTGCGCTACCTAGTCCACTCTCGCCCTGACATAGCATACGCAGTTGGCATTGTGAGTCGATTCATGGAGTCACCCACAACAGAGCATATGGCTGCTGTCAAACAGATCTTGAGGTATGTTAAAGGTACTTTGGATTATGGGGTTGTTTATAAGTTCAGTGAAATGGGACTACAGCTGCGTGGCTACTCGACGGTGACCATCTTTGGGGATGTGGATGATAGAAAAAGCACCACTGGAGCTGTCTTCTATCTAGGTTCAAACTTGATTACTGGTTGTCTCGAAGCGAAGGTTGTGGCTATTTCCTCATGCGAGGCGAGTATATTGCTGGTGCAGCAGCCGCATGTCAAGGAGTGTGGCTTGGCAGATTACTTGCTGATTTGATGAAGAAGGAGGTGGATTCGGTGTCACTGAAAATTGACAATCAGTCAAGACAATACAGTTGTGCAAAAACCCAGTTCACCATGAGAGGAGTAAACACATAGATGTGCGTTTTCATTTCATCCGTGATGTGTGGAAAAAGGGCTTGTTTCATTGAGCTGTGAGGACAAACAACCAGCTCGCCGACATTCTTACAAAGCCTCTCGCCAAACAGAAATTTGTGGAGATGCGTGAGCGAGTTGGGGTGCAACCGTGCTAGTGATAAAGCAGCAACAAGACTTGAGGAGGTGAATGTTGATGTCAAGTCCCGTGCTGCAAGTATTTTCAGTTTCCTTGATTAAGCTAGCTGTGAATAATACATTTGTACACTTGGTTTAGAAAGTAGTAGTTTCGAGCCAAGTCGTTTTCCTCTTGTAGTGCCGTAAGCGCATTGTGTTTATGTTGCGGCAAGATTAGCGGATCGATGAGTTTAGTGGTTGGCCACGATCGATTGCGTGGGATGGCGCGTGATAGAAGGATCGTGGGCGATCTTATCGGGCTGTCTGTTGGGGATAGCTTTGTCTTGAATAAAAGAAAGAAGTCCGAAAAGACTTGATTGAGGCGTCGCAAAAATCTATCGCGTTCGTCTCTGTGTTCATCTCCTCCACCGTGCCCTAGTTGAGTGATTAGTCCAGCTATTGTGTGTATGATTCTGGTCTAAAAACTAACAATTGGCATCGAGCCTTAGGTTCTTTAGGGTTCTTGTGGTGTTTGGCGGCGGCTGCAGCAGGAGGTGATTGGCGGCGGCGATGGGAGACACCTCTCCGTCGAAAGGCGATGGGAACAAGAGCGGAGCGGTGGAAAATACGCCGCCAATGCCTCGGGAAGGCCAGCGCCGGCCGACGCGGACGGCGGGCTGTGGTACTCGCTACCCGTCGAGAGCCACGAATGTGCCCATTCAGTATCCAATCTTGACGGACACGAACTACTCCTTGTGGGCTGTGAAGATGAAGGTGTCGATGAAGGCGCTGCGCGTCTGGTCGGCAATCGAGGGCTCCGGCGAGTTTGATCGAGCCACCGACGGCGAAGGCGTTCGCTGCTCTGTCTCAATCAATTCCAGATCATGTTATGATGCAGGTTGCGAACCGCGACACCGCACGTGAGGCGTGGGAGCTGATTCGGTCTTGTGGCGTCGGCGAGGACCGCGTGAAGAAACGCGTCTTGGCGCCAGCTCAAGAGGCAATTTGATCGCCTCGACATGGGTGATGGGGAGACGATCCGGAGTTTGCCAGGAAGCTCACCACGTTGGTGAGCGAAATCCGCTCCCTCGGTGTCACTCTCGGCGAGGAAGCCGTGGTGGAGAGGTTGTTCAGCGCCGTCCCAGATCGGTTTGCCGACATCGTGAACACCATCGAGCAGTGGGGCGACCTCACAACCATGACGGTGCAGGAGGCCGTCGGGCGGCTCACGGCATTCGAGGAGAACCAACGTGGGCGGCGGCAGAGCCGTGGCGGCAAGGACGAGCAGCTGATGCTCGTTACACGTGCGCTGGAGACACTGATGAAAGGCAAGAAGATGATCGACAGTGGCGGCGGGTCTAGCTCAAGCGGCAAGAAGGGTGCTGGGCATGAAAAGGCGCGCGGTGAGCGTGTCCAGTCCAGCGGCAAAGGAAAAGACAAAGAAAAGGCCAAGAAGCACAGAAAGTTTGACATAAGCAAAGTAAGGTGCTTCAACTGTAATGATATGGGACACTTCCAGTCAGATTGCCCTGAGCCGAAGAAGGAAAAGGCAAACCTTGCTGAGAAAGAAGGTGATGATGAACCGGGTCTTCTATTGTCTGTTGCGTGTGAGCTCACTGAATCTGAATCTGTGCAGACCCCGACTGAGTACGTCATGCTACATGAGGATAGGATTGTGCCGAAGTTGACAGGCACACAGAACATGTCATGGTACCTCGACACTGGTGCTAGTAACCACATGACAGGCGATGTGGGGAGATTTGCTGAGCTTGACAGTGACGTGAAGGGAACAGTAAAATTTGGTGATGGGTCAACAGTGGACATCTGCGGCCGTGGGTCAGTCCTATTTCATGGTCAGACTCGAGAGCACAAGCTGTTGACAGAGGTATACTTCATTCCAAGGCTAAAGAGCAATATAATCAGTGTAGGGCAGCTAGATGAGATTGGTTGCAAGACTGAAATTGAGTTTGGAGTGATGACAGTACTTGATAGACAGCGTAAGCTACTGGCCAGAGTGAAGAGGTCGCACAATCGACTGTATATTCTGAATATCAACCTTGCACATCCTGAATGCCTCTTGACAAAGACCAAGGATGAGTCCTGGTTATGGCATGCCCGCTATGGCCATATTAATTTCCATGCATTGAGGTCCCTCTCGTCGAAAGGAATGGTGCGAGGAATGCCTTACGTGGATCAGGTTGACAGAGTTTGTGACGGTTGCATGCTAGGAAAGCAACGGCGTGCACCCTTCCCTGCAGCAGCTAGCTATCGAGCAGAGCAGCCATTAGAGCTGATGCATGGTGATCTCTGTGGTCCAGTCTCACCACCAACATTTACTGGAAAACAATACTTTCTCTTGTTGGTTGATGACAACTCACGTTTTATGTGGGTGGAGCTGATCCGAAGCAAAGATGAGGCATTTGCTGCTCTGAAGAAAGTAAAGGCTGCAGTAGAGCTCAAGAAAGATGTGAAGCTCAAAGCACTCAGAACAGATAGAGGTGGTGAGTTTACTTCGAAAGAATTTGAGGTTTACTGTGAAGAGCTTGGCATCACTCACTACCTCACCGCGCCGTATTCGCCACAACAAAATGGCGTGGTCGAGCGCAGGAACCAGACAGTGGTCAACATGGCGAGAAGCATGATGAAAAGTAAGGGGTTGCCTGGAGCATTTTGGGGAGAAGCAGTTGTGGCTGCTGTTTACCTTTTGAATCGAGCGCCGACCAAAAGTCTAATTGGGATGACTCCGTACGAAGCAATGTATGGGAAGAAACCAAGTGTTGAACACCTAAGAACCTTTGGGTGTGTCGGTTATGTGAAAAAGGTGGCTGGACACCTCCCCAAGTTGGCTGATCGGAGCTCTGCCATGGTTTTCATAGGATATGAACCAAAGTCCAAGGCCTACCGGATGTATGATCCGCAGACGAAGAAGTTGTGTGTATCACGAGATGTTGTGTTTGCAGAAGATGAGCAGTGGAAGTGGGATTCAGAAACCATGGAAAATTTAACATCTATGGGCACATTTTCGATTCGATTACTTGTCCCTTTTCGAACACAAGCAATTGGGACAGCAGGAAGAGGAGGTGCGAAGCCTGAATCCACCATTGGCACACCTGCTACTCCGGGCACATCAACATCAAGTGAGAGCACTGACTCCACCATTGGCACGCCTGCTACTCCGGGCACACCAACATCAAGTGAGATAACTCCTTCACCTTGGTCACCCAACTTTGTGTCGCCACCGACTGATGCATCGTTTCCAACTCCAACTGAGGGGCAGAGAAGATACAGGCTGCTTGATGATCTATTCGAGGAAACAATAGAAGTAGAAGCAAGTTCAGAACTTTGTCTCATGGGGTCAGAGGAACCTTCTGATCATAGACAGGCCAGCAAAGAGCACAAGTGGCGGTGTGCTATGGAAGAGGAGCTTGAGTCGATTAGGAGTAACAAGACTTGGCAGCTCACCACACTTCCACCTGGACAAAAACCTATAGGCCTCAAGTGGGTTTATAAACTGAAGAAGGATTCAGCTGGAAGGGTTGTCAAGTACAAAGCACGCCTAGTAGCGAAGGGATATGTGCAACGCCCAGGGATTGATTTTGAAGAAGTTTTTGCGCCAGTTGCAAGACTCGAGACAGTGCGTTTGCTAATAGCACTAGCAGCGCAAGAGAAGTGGGAGCTTCACCACATGGATGTCAAGTCTGCATTTTTAAATGGCGATCTGTCCGAGGAGGTGTATGTCACCCAGCCACCTAGGTATGAGAAGAAAGGTGATGAGGATAAGGTGCTAAAGTTGAGCAAGGCTCTCTATGGGCTGCGACAAGCACCGCGTGCCTGGAACTCAAAACTTGATCAGACACTAGTCTCAATGGGGTTTGAAAAATGCCCATTAGAACATGCTGTCTACAAGAAATTTAGTGGGAACTCAACTCTGCTGGTTGGGGTGTATGTGGATGACCTCATAATTACAGGAGGCAGCAGCAAGGAGATTGCTGAGATCAAAGAGCAGATGAAAAGGAAATTTTGCATGAGTGATTTGGGCCTGCTAAGCTATTATCTTGGGATTGAGGTAAAACAAACTCAATCTGCTATCACCATTAGCCAGTCCTCTTATGCAGCTCGGATTCTGGAGAAGTGTGGTATGGCAGATTGTTATTCAACCAAAGTTCCCATGGAGCCAAGGCAGAAATTGAGCAAGCATAGTAAGAATCCTCCTGTTGATGCGACGATGTATCGTAGCATTGTTGGTAGCTTGCGCTACCTAGTCCACTCTTGCCCTGACATAGCATACGCAGTTGGCATTGTGAGTCGATTCATGGAGTCACCCACAACAGAGCATATGGCTGCTGTCAAACAGATCTTGAGGTATGTTAAAGGTACTCTGGATTATGGGGTTGTTTATAAGTTCAGTGAAATGGGACTACAGCTGCATGGCTACTCTGACAGTGACCATGCTGGGGATGTGGATGATAGAAAAAGCACCACTGGAGCTGTCTTCTATCTAGGTTCAAACTTGATTACCTGGTTGTCTCAGAAGCAGAAGGTTGTGGCTATTTCCTCATGCGAGGCAGAGTATATTGCTGGTGCAGCAGCCGCATGTCAAGGAGTGTGGCTTGGCAGATTACTTGCTGATTTGATGAAGAAGGAGGTGGATTCAGTGTCACTGAAAATTGACAATCAGTCAGCAATACAGTTGTGCAAAAACCCAGTTCACCATGAGAGGAGTAAACACATAGATGTGCGTTTTCATTTCATCCGTGACTGTGTGGAAAAAGGGCTTGTTTCAGTTGAGCCTGTGAGGACAAACAACCAGCTCGCCGACATTCTTACAAAGCCTCTCGCCAAACAGAAATTTGTGGAGATGCGTGAGCGAGTTGGGGTGCAACCGTGCTAGTGATAAAGCAGCAACAAGACTTGAGGAGGTGAATGTTGATGTCAAGTCCCGTGCTGCAAGTATTTTCAGTTTCCTTCAGTTAAGCTAGCTGTGAATAATACATTTGTACACTTGGTTTAGAAAGTAGTAGTTTCAGGCCAAGTCGTTTTCCTCTTGTAGTGCCAGAAACGTACTGTGTTTATGTTGCGGCAAGATTAGCGGATCAGTGAGTTTAGTGGTTGGCCACGATCTGATTGCGTGGGATGGCGCGTGATAGAAGGATCGTGGGCGATCTTATCGGGCTGTCTGTTGGGGATAGCTTTGTCTTCTGAATAAAAGAAAGAAGTCCAGAAAAGACGCAGTTGAGGCGTCGCAAAAATCTATCGCGTTCGTCTCTCTGTGTTCATCTCCTCCACCGTGCCCTAGTTGAGTGATTAGTCCAGCTATTGTGTGTATGATTCTGGTCTAAAAAAACTAACACTACGTCCCGATCCGTGGGACGAAGAGCACGAAGAGTACTACTCGTGGGACGAACTGCCACTGCCGGCAGAATGGAAGGCCATGGCGCGCGCCGCGGTGGAGCGCAGCGCCGGCGGCTGCGAGTCATTCAGCGGCCACGTCGACGCCGATGTCCTGGTTTACCTCGCCAACAGGCACGTACATACTCCCGAGTCCTGACCAACTTTCATCTAGGACGTTGCATCGACTCTAATTACAGTATAATTGACTATCTCTCTCCTAATCACCTGCAGGGCGCCATTGCTGAGGAACCTCTACGTCACAGGCTGGCCTTACATCGATGACGGAAAACTTATCACGGAGACCATCAAGAAGCTCCCTCTGCTGGAGCGCCTCGTCATGTCGGATGGCTATTTTCAGATACAGCTACCCAACGCCCTCCTCGACCACTGCCCACGCCTTGAGCTGCTGGATGTCACTAAATGTTGGCCCACGTTCAGGGACTGGGAAGAGCCTATTTGCACGAGAATACAGAACTGCACCATCAAAGACCTCCGGCTGCCGGCCGAGGTTTTGGAGTGATGCATTGCCTCCAGAAACACAGTAGTTTATTATTGTCACCGCAAATCTTACTTCAGTTTTATCATATAAGTCCTTCTGCATGCTTGTGTCAAACTGCAATTGTTTTGAGTAAGTACTATACTGTGGATGAAATGTCTCGTTCTCATCTTAGCCTTCCCAAAACCCAAATCAGGTTCAGCCATCCCAGTTCAGAGAATATACTGATTTCTATTTGATCTAGCCTATTCCAGTAATGTGTGAACATAATTCAGGATGTATCCCACAGCATTAAATGAAAGCTAGTTTCCTTTGTACTACTCCCTCCGTCCCAAAATTCTTGTCTTAGATTTATCTAGATACGGATGTATCTAACACTAAAGTGTGAATGGATATATCCGTATGTGCTTGTGCTGTAATAAGTAGGAGTTGTTGAATGGAAATAGTAGGTGTGTAAGGTGTGTATCTCTTGTGGATTTGTCAGTCGGCATACAAAATCTTGGGAAGAAACCTAATACTCCCTCCATTTCTTTTTACTCCGCATGTAAAATTTATTTGAAGTCAAACTATGCAAAGTTTGACCAAATTTATATAAAAAGATATTAGCATCTACAATACTAAAGTTATATGGCATGAAAGTTCATTTCACGACGCATCTAATAATATTGATTTCATATTATAAATGTTGATATTTTTTCCTATAAAGTTAGTCAAACTTTACAAAGTTTAACTTTGACCAAATTTTATATGCAAACTAAAAAGAAACGGTGCCACGCCAGTGGGAGTCAATCGTACCACATATTTGTGAATTCATTATAACTCAACAGAGGAATAGGCTCCAGTTAATTAATACTCTTCGCACGACAGTGGGATCGATCGTACCACACATTTGTGAATCCAACTAGCAATGTGCTCGTGCGTTGCAACAGATCCAAAGTAGAATATTACTTGTTCAAAAACTTGAAAGAAAATACTCTTGTTTTGATATACATATACCACTACAAATATGTTACATTTTACTCAAAATATATTTCTCAGGCTGTTTTGATGAGATGAGGGAGGGATGTGGTTGCTTTCAAGATAATAAGGGGTTTTCTGCAAATTGGAGCAGAGAAGTGGGCAATTGTTGCAAAAATGACACAACTTACCTCACAACCGTTAGATACAAATCTAATGGTTAGAAATGACGGATGACAGACACACCATCTTCACCAACTGAGTCTTTTATAGTAGAGATAACACAAGCTCCTACCCTTGCCAGATACTACCAGACAAGTCGTTGCTAAAGACAGACCAGGCTCTATCACCTTGGAAATTTGGTCAAAGTTATCACCGGGAACGGGCGAAGTTCCTATACTGGAGTTGGTAATTGTCCCAGTGTGGTATATGTGGTGGTAATGACACCAAATTGTAAAGGGAAAATTGATAAAACCTCGGGCAAAACAACTCTTGATATTAGGGTGTCAGCTACAAACTACGATAGAGTTGCATCTCCTAAAGTTATTGAACGAAAAAATAGTCAGATTTGGAAAGTCCTAGCAGGGGAGCTATAAGAATTAATGTGGACGCATGCTTTTTCAACGGTCTCTTAGTGGTGCTATAGGGGCTGTTGCAGGTGATGATCACTATCATTTTATTGCAGTTGCAACATGGGTGTTACCATATGTGAGTAGTACTGATTCGGCGGAGATCTTCATCATCAAGCATAGTCGTTATTTGGCAGTGAGGATCGGATGCAATGTTGCTCATATTGAGTCTGACTCTAGTTTTGCGGTGGAGACTATGCAAAAATAGGAACATTATCACGGCGAGGAGGTTGCAACGATCGCAGAATGCAATCAGTTGGTTTGTGATTTTGTGAAGGTCTCGTTCTCCCATTGCTTTCGTGAAGCAAAATTAATAGCTAGGTCGCTTAGTTGGCCACTCCTATACAAGGTCAAAAATTTGAACGAAATTACAGCGAAATTTTGAATATTTCAATGGGGTCCAAAATATTTTTAACGCCAAAATTTCAAGGCAGATTCAAACTAATCTTAAAACAAATTTAAATTATGTTAGCATTCATTAAAATTAAGTGAAATTTAATATCTTAAAATCCAAAATAATTTTCAAAATATGTGAAATTTCACATATTTCGGTGAGGTCCGAAATTAAAACTAGATCTTCTAATTTTTGGGAGAAAGTTCTTCCCCGATTTTATTTCTCAACCTCTTGTAAATGACATGTCTATCATTTGAGAAATAAAGTCTTATATTGATGGGGAAAAAAACCTCCTGCCCTTGCCCTACTCGTCGTATAGCTGCAGTTGCATGCCTCCCGCGCGCGCCGTCATCCTTCCAAGATTTAGAACCCGTCTTGGCCATGACAGAGATCTCGCCCCTCCATAGGGTAATCGACGCCGGCCGGTGGGAGGCCGAGCGCCTCCTCGGCCGCCTCATAGTCATCGTCCACGCCGCCTTCCTCGACACGGGCTTCGTGTCCCACCCACACGCCGTGCCCCCGAAGTCCGGCCGGGTTCCGAGGCGGGTGGGCGCGACGGCCTCGACGCTCTCCCTCCGGTACGCCGCGCCGGGCCTGCGGGACGCGGTCGTGCTGAGGATGAGCGCGCACGGGATGCGCGTCGTCTTCTACGTGCGCGTCAGATCCGACCAAGGCCGAGGGCCAGGCCTGCACTGGGCGTGCGTGGACGCGCGCGCCGCGGCGCCGCTCCTGTCCAGCGGCCTGGACGACACCGCTCGCGCGCTGACCAGCCATGACGCCTGCGGTCGCGGGCTGGCCGCTCTCTGGAGGGAGCTCGTCGGGAAGCTGTGCCGGGGTGCTCTCGTCGACCTGTGCCGTGCTAATGCCTTCGTGCTGCTCCCCGGCGACATCATGCTGGAAATTCTGGGGAGGCTCGTTGACGGTTTGGACCTCTTGAGGGTGGCGAGCACCTGCGCCGAGCTGAGGCGCCTCGTCGCCGACCACGACCGCAAGCTCTGGAAGCACAGGCTGTCCTCGGCGTGTGGCTGTGGGGATGGCTCGATGAGTTGGATGGAGAGGTGGTGCTGCTGCTGCTGCGAACATACACGGTCTGCTAAAGGAATTGGTTTGTCCAGTATGAAAGATGATTATCGTAAATATTTGGAGGGGCTAGATCAGTCAATAATGACTCAATTGTACCTACGCAATTCTCAGTCCACCAGCACTTGACATTTGTAGTCCTAGCTACCTTGTCTACGGTGTTCTATGCGCCTGTTTGTTTTTTCTTTTGAGATAGCTAACTGCAAGAGGACAATGTGGTCGTGGACTCGTGGTTACCCAACTCAATTTGGGGCTGGAGATTCGAGAAGACGCCGTCGACTATAGTCTAATTTTATTTTATGCAAGATCGTAGTTGAAAAATAAAATTCCCATAGCCACTAGTGCATTTCCTTGTGAATTGGCGCACACTTGAATTTAGATGCTCCTATGAACCCATATCAGATTTCAAACAATTTTTTAAGAATCATGTGCTTTTTCTGATTCCTATGAATCAAGCATCCAACTCCACAAAAGATACAACCCTACCTTATTCTTGTGATTTTCCTGTTTGTGCGTTTTCGGAATCCCTCGAATCAAAGAAGGCCTTAAATGGTGGGTGCGGGATTCCCTCCCATTTAGAGCAACTCTAACCGATCCCCTAAAACCGATTAGAAGAGTACACATTTGGTTTTAGTCCTCTAACCGGGACCTAGCCGAATCTGTATAAGCTATAGGATGAGTACAAATTTTACTCCATCACTTATCCGGCGAGTAAAAATACTCCACCGTTTGGTCTCGGAGTAAAACTCCCCACACCTCCTCTACCTCTTCTCGTCCTCAATCCCAGCCATCGGCGAATCCCCCACTGTTCCTACACCCTCACCGCTGCCGTCATGGCCGGATCCCGTGGCCATCGGTCCCTGCCGCCCATCCGCAACGTAGATCCGCGCTGCCACGAGCGCAGCGCTGGCCCATCCTACTCACACCGCCACTGCGGCGCGTTTCGCTGACCTTCCCGCACGTCCAGCTCTACGGAGGAAGTACCGCGGTGTTCGACAGCGGACCCGGAGGACGTGGGTGACCGAAATCACCGATCGGGACACCCACAAGAAGCTTTGGCTTGGGTTGTTTCAAACTGCCGAGCTTGCCGCCTGCGAGTACGACCTTTGGTCGGTCCAACTACACGACGTCGATACCCGCCTGAACTTTGCGTGTGGCGAGATGTCTCTGGTCGATCCGCCACCATTGGGGGTGGTGAGTGCGGCGACGATGGCGATTTGGGAGGACCGAGAGGCCACCAACGAATCATACATGGCTGACCTTCGCTGCCAGTACCCTGAGCTAGTGGAGGCAGAGCACAAGTTGTACGAGGAGCGAGCGGCTGGTCGGGCGAACAACATCGTCCTCTGAAGCAACGAGGAGGACTACTATGGTGGCAACGACGATGGCAGAGGAGCCGGAAACGATGGTGGTAGAGGAGGCGGCAACGACGACGGCTTCAACATCTAAGAGTGGTGAAGAACCTTCCCCGACTGCGATGACGAGGGCACAGGGCTTGACCCCACGGGTGGTGGCATCTCTAGGGTCGATTGGGTGTCTCCCGCAAAGTCAGGTAGATTTAAATTTTAGTTTATGTTTAGATTCAAGTTTTAGTATCGGTTTAAACTAGATTATGTTTTGGCTGATGGTAATGTAAATTACGCGTCGAATTTCGGTTCAGAAGTTTGTTTAAATTGAATCTATGTTTAGCTTATCCAAATTTGATTTTTACTCCGCTAAATTTAGGGAATGCTAGAACCGATCAAAACTTAGTAGCACCCGTGAAAAAAAAAACTTAGTAAAGTAAATATACTTCACTAAGATTTACTCAGCCGGATACCCATCTATTTATTAGGGGACCGGCTACCAGCGATGGGGATAAGCATACTAGACCCTTCCCCAAGCTTCTCGTGTTTGCACACGGGTGGCTGTGAGAACAATTCATGCAGATCGTTTTTGAAAACGGAGACAAAAGCTTAGATCATCAATGTTGCGGGTGTGGCGTGGATGAATCTGATATGCATTTGTTCTTCTCTTGTCACTTCGTGCATCGAGGTGCTATAGAAAATATGACGGAAGCGTTCTACCCTCTCGAGAGAGGGCCGCGGGTATTTATTGATAACGATGGGGCTTATCCCATGAGCGCATACATAACTTGGAGTACAAGAGAGAATAGACAGGGATAAGAGTTTAAACTAGATACTAGTATATCTCTAACTAACTAACCCTATACCAGAACTATATGCGCCGGCCCATAGGCCTACATGAGATATTTCAACAGGTGCAATTAATCATGTTTTTCGTTTAGGACTACGTGTTCAAGGGCTCGTTCAGCAAGGAATAGAGGAAATGCAAGGTGCAATTAATCATGTTTTTTTAGTGAAAGGAACCTCAATTAATCACATGATGAGCATCTATAGCACTGAGTACTCTGTAGCCATAACCTTCAATATTCTCTGCTCTACGTGGAAGGCATGAAACGGCCTTCTTTTCAACAGGAAACAATGTACTCCCTTGCAGGTTCTATATGCAATGGTTGTTCTTAATGCTGACGAAGTACCGCAAAATTGGATAGAAGAATGAAGTTGAGACACAAGACAAATAAATGTAGCTAAAAGACTGCTATGATCATCTCTTCTTTTGGCAAATGAAGGATTGCTAAAGGGCCTAATAATTTATACATCTGCTTTGTTCTGTTCTTTTAGTTGAAAGAGTAAAGCGGTCCTTGGAGTTTTCATGCAGTGCCACAACGGTGACACCAAGCTTGCCTTCTTAGTAGGCGTTAATTGTTCGTTGGTATCACAATTGGGACAGTCTCAACGGATTGGTACCACATTTCAAAAAAAAATTACAAGGCAATATCAAGTCTGGGACGTGCGGCTACAAATCGAACTAAACTCCATATAAACACGGGGAAACTAACCGGTGGGACCTGCCTGCCAGAGGCCGACGTGGCGTGTTCTTTTGCAACAAAAAAAGTCTTGCTTTATATGTAATCACACAAATGCCCTTGTTTACAAAAAAAGGCTGATGTTTTTTTTTTGTTTGCAAGTTTCCGCAAAAACAACCCATGTCAGCGCCAGGATTTGAACCTGTGACGCACTGTACGCGGACGCGTGAGCTTATATGGCTTTATAATCTAAAGTTTAGACACGTTCGGGCCTTTTTTGACTGTTTCGCTTTTTCTGTATGTGTTTTCTCGGATTTCTTTTATCTATTTTCAGATCTTGGAAATTCTTTGGGTTTTTCTTTTAAAAATTTTGCATATCTTTTTATATAGGTTTTGTAATAAATGATGTATGTTTTTTCAATACTATGGACAAATTTTGAATGTACACTGAATTTTTTATTATGTAATATTTTTGTAAATACACACTGACCATTATTGTATAATATGTGTTGAACAATTTTTATATACACTAAACATTTTTAGTATACAATGATCTTTTTAATTATATGATGACCATTTTTAAATATCGATGAAGTTTTTAATATACATGGAGCTTTTTATGTATATTATGCAATATTTTCATAAATACACACTGAACATATTGCTAAATACACACGAACATTATTGTATAATATATGATGAATTGTTTTATATACATTCTACATTTTTTACTTTACAACGATATTTTTTAATTATGTGATGAAGATTTTTAAAATATATGATGAAGTTTTTAAATACATTGAACGTTTTTATATTATACAATATTTTTGCAAATACAAACTGAACATTATTGTATAAATACACACCAAACAGTATTGTATAATATATGATGAACAATTTTCTTATATATATTGTTCATTTGTTAATATACATTGATCTTTTAATTGTATGATAACCATTTTAAATATACTATGAAGTTTATGAATATATTTTGAACTTGTTTTATATTATGTAATATTTTGTAAATACACACTGGACCTTATTGTACAAGTACAGTATAAATACACACGAACATTATTGTATAATATACGATGAACAATTTTCTTATATACATTGATCATTTTTAATATACATTGATATTTTTAATTGTATGATAAACATTTATAAATATACGATGAAGTTTATGAATATATATTGAACTTCTTTTATATTATGCGATATTCTTTTAAATACACACTGAACATTATTGTATAAATGTACACTGAACATTACTGTATAATATAGGATGAACATTTTGTTATATACATTGAACAGTTCTTAATTACAATGATCTTTTTAATTGTATGATAAACATTTTTAAGTATACGATGAAGTTTGTGAATATATATTGAACTTCTTTTATATTATGTGATATTATTAAATACACACTGAACATTATTGTATAAATACACCAAACATTTCTGTATAAATGTACACTGAACATTACTGTATAATATATGATGAACAGTTTTGTTATATACATTGAACATTATTTTTAATATACAATGATCTGGAAAATGTCGCATAATAAAAAGTTTATTGTAAATTAAAAATATGTCGACAGAGTATTGAAAAAATACACACAATTTATTACAAAACCTATATAAAAAAGAAAAATGCAAAAAATAAAGAACGGAAAACCCTAAGAGTACTCAAGATCTGAAAAAAGATAAAAGATATCTGAAACAAAAAAAAATACACATACGAAGAAACTGAACAGTTGAAAAAGGCCATGACGTGTCCGTGGAGTATAACAACATGAAAGCCTCCACTTGGAGACATGCATTTTTCTAGTGTATTGGTCGCGCCCCAGACTTTATACTCACTTGGATTATTTTTTTTAAAGTGGTACCAATTTGTTGAGATTGTCCTAATTGTGGTACTGACGTTTGGATTGTCGTCTCTCACAGCAGTTACAACTGTAAATAATACATGCCTCCGGCCATCGTTTCATTTGCATGCGGAAATGGCTACTAGCCCTGTAAATTTCACCTGTATATAACATACCTGTGTATTTAAATACACCGATTCCAAGCGCACCCTTAACTGACTTGATAGAAGCAACTTCCATGGTCGCTACCAGCCCTCACTGACCACAAGCAGGATCGACGCTCCATGGTCCAAAGCGAGAGGGTAGGCCCTCTCCGTCGACAGCTTGGTGTGTGCATTGCTATGATTTCCAGTGGTTTTCAAAGAATGCACGGTTTCATTTTTAGTCAGTATTTTTGGTTGCTTCTCAATGAGGTATGACTAGTCTTATACTCTTGTTATTTTTTATCTTCTTTGCAAGAGAGTTTTCTCAACATTTTGTATCAAATTCGGCGAGGTTTGACTAATCCTATACTCTTGTTGTGGGGGGCGAAAGCCTGTTTTGGGAAGGAAACAAGTCGTGTGGGCCTGTTCAGGAGCGTGGGCTGTGCCGAGAAAATCGCCCACAGGCCCATATAGCTCGCACCTTCCTTGAAATACTCCCCCGCCTTGGCGCCCGAACGTAACCGTTTCAACCAACAGCTTTCGCTTCTCCCCGCTCGCCGGAGCGCAAAGAAACCAAGAACCCATCATCCCCACCTCCACCGCGCAGCGCCCATCACCGTAGACAGATGGAGCAGTTCCAGGACGGCCACCACGTGCGGCTTCGGAGCCGCGAGCACGGCATGTACCTGCACGCCGACAAGGACGGCCGTGGCGTCTCCCTCCGCCGGCACCGGGCGTCGATGAACGCGGCGTGGGCGGTGCACCTGTTCCAAGGCGATGACGGTTTCCAGTACGTGCTCCTCCACAGCGCCGCCTACGGCGGCTACCTGACGGCCATGGACGCACCGGCGCCGCTAGGCCACCGCGGGCGCCGCGTCGAGCAGCGCGACAACGAGAAACGGGAGGAGGAGGACGTCAGGTGGCAGCCCGTCAGGCTCGTGCCCGGGGACTACATCCTGCTCCGCCACGCCAGCGGCCGCTTCCTCCGCGCGAACGGGAAGTACCTCCCCTGGAACAACGGCGCCAGTGTCGACGACTTCGACACCGTCAGCACGATGACTCACTGGGTCGTGGAGCGCATCCCGGCCAGGGAGGGCATGCCTGAGGTGAGCCCGCTTCTTGATTCTTCCCGAATTTGCGCGAATTTGGTTCTGTTCTTGGCATCCGAACCCAACCGCAGGGAGCAATTCTTGACGTCTTCCATCTCTGTTCGCAACTTGGCATTTCCGCTTTGCACCCTGACAACGAGACTCAACTGCAGCTCCCCCTCGCCGGAGGCCTCGACGTCCTGTTGCCGCGGCGGTGGATCGTGTACGCCTCGGCGGGCGCCGATGGGGGCCCCGCCTTCTGGGCTGCGTTGGGGTTCAAGGGGAGGTCTGTGTTCCGCCTGAGGAGCGAGCTGGCCAGCGAGATAGGCATCGGCATGGGCGACCTCGTCATGTGCGTCCAGGCGGGCACTAACGGGCGGCCTACCCCACTCGTCGTCAACCTACCCCGCGGCACGCGGACCCTTTACATTGTCGTCGTCCCAGGTGAGAGGCCTACTCATCTGTCATCTCTATGTCCTCGATGCATCTTTGGTTTTGTTTTAATGGAGTGCTATTCAGCTTGTGTAATGAAACTGTTAGTCCCAAAAACAGTTTACTGAAACTTCTGCTACTCTGGTTCAGTTAAGACATGGGAGTTTGTCTGAACTGTTGTGTTTGATATAAGTAGAAGTACTCCCTCAGCCTTGATTTGGAAATTATTGGTTTTGAACTGTCCATGATTTGAAAACCCAACTCTGGTTCAATCATCCTAGTTTAGCTTTACAGAGAAGACACTGATTTCTAATTGTTTTGAGTAAGGTGTGAACAAAATTCAAGATGTATCCCACAGCACTACTTGAAAGTAGAAGTTAAATGGAAAGTAATGTTCAGATTTCTTCAGAGAGACACTAAAGGAAACAGTAGGTGTTTACAAAACGTGATCTGAAGCTAGTTGGTTATTGGGGAGAAAATCATTACATAAGGCACATATTCACACTAAACCTTGATATAGGAATTATTGGTTTCATATGGTCCTTGATAAAGATAATTTAGTTTTGCTTTCTGTTTGATTTAGCGTCAATTTGTCAAGTCATGCTTTTAGCGTCATAGATAAGAAACCGATTTCTGTTTGATTTAGCATATTGTAAATGTTTTGAACCAAATTCAGGTTGTATACTATAGTGTTCCATAAAAGCTAGTTCCTGCACATTATGTTGTTGTTTTTCAGGTTTTGTGCATAAGCAGTCTTCTTTGTTAGCTCTGCAAAACAGTGATATTCAAGTTATTAGTCTTTTCCAGTAGTCGTGTTACCTGTGACATGATGCCTGACTTCCTCACTTTCTGTTCTAATTCAGCCAACGTCGAGCTGCGGTACCCGGATGTCGGTGCAGAGTAGAAAAGGACAAGAGCAGGACTCCCTGCCATCGCCCTGTCAGTCCACCTCTTCAGAAGTGTAGCCGCCTCGGACACGATGACATGAGAACTCAGAACTGCATTTTGCATTGAGATATAGGCTTAGGAAAACCCCAGCAGCTCTTGTGATTCTGCTAGCTGAAATTGATTCATTTTGAATTGTGAACCCGGCCCATGTGGTTCTGAACTTAAGAAACTCTGTGAACATTGGTGCTTTTCTTTTAGGTGTCAGCAATGACGGGTGTGGTGGTTCTTGCAGTTAATTGACCACTCGACATTAGCTGTACCTTTTCAGGCTTCAGTCCATCAGCAGAAAATGAATTAATAAACACATATTCAGGATAACATGTGAACAAAATTCAGGATATAGTATCCCACGACACCGTAAGAATACTAGTTTCTGCACATTATATTGTTCTCAGGTTATAGACTTAATAGTATCCCACAACACTATAGTAATAGTGGGTATTAACTATCAGGTCCACAACAATAGGACTCGATTCTCAGGTAGACACCACGGCTAGACAAATCAACAAACACGTTACATGCACAGCACGGCTAAGAACAGAGCACACAAAGACCAGCGATTTCCAGCGCCCTTTCAATGGGGTTGCCTTCCTTTTGCTTATTCAGTGCCTCCTTTTCGAGTCTAAATGGAGAAAATTACACATTTGGTCCTCGAATTTGCTAGCACCTACCACCATATCGAATCTTGAAAAATGCTTCAATATGGTCCTTGAATACATAAATACGTAACATTTAGAGAAGGAGGAAATGAGAATGTCACCACCCACAGGCATCAACCCCTCCAGCATGCCGCCAAACCGCTTATCGTCAGCCAATGGCATCACAACACAAAGAAAGCGGCTAATTTAGTTGGGCCCATCATAAGGCTATGTCAAAAGAAGGACGTGCGCACCGCTGACCTTACCCGAAACAACACAGGCAGCACAGAGCACTCGCCATCAAACCAGGCCGACACATCCAGGCAAGCCCCATGACCAAAACACGCTAGCCAGACACGGCCCACGATGACAAGGAGCCGCAAAGACCGTCCAAGTCCGATGGAATCGAGCTAGTGAAAGCAACCCACATACACCAACCGGCAAAGCCCATGAAGTCAAGAGTCAAGGGAGGCCAGTCCCTCCACATCTTGCCCAGACCAAGCCCCTACGTGTCCGGACAGGACCAACGGCCGAAAAAACGACACGGCCACGCGCACAACCCAACAACCTTGACTGACTGGCCCCACACACCACCAGCGCTGCTGCCGCGACACAGGACCCAATCGATGCGAGTGAACCGGCTCGACATGAGGCCAACGGTGCTGACAGTCGGACCCACAAGAGAACCGGCGTTGTAGATGCAACACATGACCCCCGCTGGTTCGCTCGCGGTAGGGGGAGCCTCGCGTGCCAGCCAACATTGTGACCGCCACGCACCCCTGCTGGCACGATCGGACCAGCCTGATGCGCGGGGTGAGGACGCCGACAGGAGGGTCCGGCCATGCCATCGCACGGGGGTCAACACGCGGGACATCGCTCGCGGCCGCGCCTGATGCTGCCCAATGACGGTGGCCTCGGGCGCGCACCCGCGGTCCACTCTCATGGACCACCGAGGCGGGTCGCACGGGCATTCCCCGTCCGAGCAGATCGGACGACATGCAGAGCCCCCGAGAGGGCCCCGCAGCACGCCGCCGGCAAACGAACGGCAGAGGCCCTCTCAGCCCTCGGTGAGCCCCGGGAGATGGGTACTCCAACCCCTTATAGGAGTAATCTATACAACTACATAATGTATCAGTTTTGAATGGACCTAAATCATCAATGCTGATCGTTGGTATCCACAATCTAATTGTTGAGAGTGGCAGGATTCACATGAACGGTATCCATCAGCTAGCTGTCTCCGATGTGTTCTACGTACAACCATCACGTCATCTTTACAAAAAAAGGTAAAGGTGCATGCCTCCTAGGCCATGCCGCTGCCAGCAGAAGATGTGCTGCGTTGCATGTAGATGGTTCTAGAAAGAGAATGAGAGAGAAGAAAGCTGGTTATTTTCCTTTGTTTTTTAAACTTTTGTGACCAATCAATAGGAAGTACACTTTTATAATACTAGCAAAAGGGCCCGTGCGTTGCAACGAGAGAAAAGAAAATTCAAATCTCCATTGGTCATGACCACATTTTGGTGCATCACTGAGATACACTATCACTCTCATTTTCATGAAATCATGAACAATTTTTAAAAATCTTGAACATTATTTTTAAATTCGTGAATATATCTGAAATTGTGAACATTTTTAAAGATTTCTAATATTTTCTAAAATCATAAACATTTTATACTATTTGCCAACATTTTTAGTTGTGAATTTTTAGAAAATATTTTTCGTGAATAGGCGAACATTTCTAGAACCGATGAATTTTTTTTGTTAATTGTTTGTTCGAACCATTTTAAGAATTCATGACCATTTTTTTTATTTGATGATTTTTTTCTGAAACTCATGATCATTATTTGAGCGAACCTTTATGAATCAATAAACTATTTTGTAAGTCACAAACAATTCTTAATTTTAAAGATATTTTTCAATTCAAGAACATTTATTGAATTAGAGAATTTTGTTCAATTTTGTTAACAATTTTAAAATATAAACTTTAAAAAATCATGAACATATTTTGATTTCCCAAACCTTTGTTTTCAAAATTATGAATATTTTATGAATATGAAAATTGTTTTAAAAAATTGTGAACATTTTCGGAATCCATAAAATTTTATGAATTATAAAAATATATTGTAATTTTTTAATTTCGGAACTTTTTTGAACTGCCAAATAATTTCTTTTTTACAACAATAATAATCCAATCCTTTTGGCATTCAAATATATTGTGTATTGTTTTGCATTTGTTGTCGCCGTGTAGCCTGATGCTGTTCTCCTTTTATCAATAAGCATATGTTGAATGCATTGCACGTGCCTACATACTACTCCCTCCGTTCCGATTTACTCGTCGTGGTTTTAGTTTAAATTTGAACTAAAACCACGACGAGTAAATCGGAACGGAGGGAGTAGTAGTTATATGAACAAACTTCACCAAAGGAACATTAATACCAAGGTAGACCCGAGCTCTCAAGAATCTTGAAGGATTGATTATTCCATCATTGGCAATCACCGTTATGGCCGGCTTCCCTACCTTTCTCGCAAGCTTCTCTGTCAGTTCCTTCTTTCTCATGACACCATCCGGTACAACATGAATTCTTGCCAAAACCGAAATCTCGAAACAACCATGGGCTAGGTCTCAGACTCTCAGTCAACTAAGATTTAACTAAATCTTAGTCAAGTGACATAATGTAAGAAAGGAAAAAGAAATAGAAAAAAAACTGCATGGATCTTAGTGTAAGATCTCACGAATATAACATCGACTGAGATTTAGTAAGACTGTTATTATTCTTTTTTTTTTGAGAAACAAGACTGTTGTTATTCAGCCGTCACAATTACAGGGACGACGTTAAGCCGCAGGCAGCCCTAGCCAAACATGGGCGGCCGGCCAGCCCACAAGCCCACAAGCCCACAAGCCCACGTACTCCCCTGAGCACGGCGACGGCGTCAGGCCACCTTTGAAATACTCCGGCTTGGCGCCCAACGGCCAACGTAACCGTCTCAACCAACAGCTCCCGCTTCTTGGCTTCCCATCTTCTCTTCGTCGCCGGAGCACCAAGAAACCAAGAACCCACCATCCCCACCTCTCCACCGCGCGCCTCTGCTCTCCGGCGACCGATGGAGCTGTTCCAGGACGGCCAGCACGTGCGGCTGCGGAGCCGCGGGCGCGGGACGTACCTGCACGCCGACGCCGACGGGCTTGGCGTCTCCCTCCGCCGGCTCCGCGCGTCGATGAACGTGGCTTGGGCGGTGCACTTGTACCAGGGCCAGTACCTGCTCCTCCAGAGCGCCGCCTACGGTGGCTACCTCGCCGCCACGGCCGCGCCGGCGCGGCGCGGCCACCGCGGCCGCCGCGTCGAGCAGCGCAACTACTTTCACTCGGAGGTGGATCTAATGCTTTGGCAGGCCGTCCAGATGGAGAACCTCTTCCTCAACCACATCAACGGCGGCAACCTCCGCGCCAACGGGAGGTACCGCCCCTGGAACAACGGCGTCAGCGTCGACCACATCGACGACATCAACAACATCAGCACGATGATGCACTGGGTCGTGGAGGTCATCCCCGCCAGGGAGATCATGCCTCGCCTTCCACGTCCGTCTCCGGTGAGTCCGCCATGTCCGCTTCTTGACTTCTTCCCGAATTTGCGCGAATTGGATTCTTGAATATCGTTAACATGCATCGGAATATGCAAATCGTGTTAATTTCAATTCTTGGCTCTGTTCTTGCCAAATTTGCGCTTTCTTTGGCTTCCTCATCTGAAATTTGCGCTTTCTTTGCGACTCAACTGCAGCTTCCCGACCTCATGTTGCGGCCGCGGATGATCATGTACGTGTGGCCGGACATCCACGGGGGCCTCATCACCCACGGCACGTTCGTGTTCGGTGGGAGGTCCGTGTTCCGCCTGAGGAGCGAGCTGGCTAGGCGGCTGGGCAACCTCGCAATCATGAACCTGCAGGTCGCCGACCTCGTCATGTGCTTGCCCACGCATGATGGCCGGCTTATTCCACAGGTCGTCGATCTGCCCCGCAGCGGCGAGACCCTCCACATCGTCGTCGTCATCGTCGGGTCGCCTGGTGAGAGACCCTCCATATCCTACTCTTCTCGTTTGGCAAGAAACTCATATTTGCAGTAATCTGAAAACAGTGTTCGAAACTACTGTAAGTTAGTCTGAACTTTTGCTGAAACTTTTTTTTTTTTTGAAACAAGATTTTGCTGAAACTTTTCAGTTAGTCTGAACTTTGAACTGCTGTAAGTTGCTCAATCAGATCAGTAGTTGTTTGTTGAGGTGGAAATCATTTCATAAGTCAAAAATCCACACTGAACTTTGATATGGAAACTATTGGATTTGATGTCACTGTTCTTTGATTCAGATGGTTTAGTTCTTCAATTTTAAATGCCGCTAGTGGAAAACTTCTGAACTTGAAAACCCCAAGCAGTTCGGTCTGCCTAGTTCAGCTTCACAGAAAAAGATAATGCATGGTTTCTGTTTTTTAGCCTACTGTAACTGTTTCGAGTAACGTGTGGACCAAATTCAGGTTCTACCCCACAACACATTACATTGTTTTGAGGTTTTGTACATCAGCTTTCTTTTCTAGTATCTTCTTATTTAAGCTTCTTGCGGTACCTGTGACACCTGATGCCTAACTGCTTAACACTTTTTCTGCCAACTCAGCCTACATGGCGCTGCAGTACGCGGATGTCGATGCATAGCAGAGAGATACCAGAGCCAGGACACCTAGAAGTCTCCTTCATGTCCACCTCGTCGGAAGTGTCGCCGCCTTGGACGCCATGGCATTAGAACTCGGTTCCTTTAGTAGTTTAGTTGAATTGTTGAAATATGGGTTCAGGAAAACCCAGCTTTGGTTTAGTAGGAAACCATTTCAACGTTGGCATCACCATTATGTACATCCGAAACTGCTTGAACATTAGTCTGTAATAATGCGTTGACAATGGCCACTATTCCATGGCATTCTCTTAGCTGCAGTGAGTATAGCACTTGAGTTATTCTGCTGAAAGTTTCAGTCCATCAGCAGAAGATGAATTTCGTGCTTTCACTGAGACCAGAGTTCTGAACATGGTGAGGTTAATGTGTCCGGACACGAGTTGCTGCATTTTGATGCGCCCGTGGTTTATTTGATTCAGCATTTTGATGCGCAGTGTTCTTGGCTGGCCCTTAGGTGCCTCTCAAATTCGCCTAAATTTTACCCGCAAAAAAAAAAAATCGCCTATATTCGCTATTTTCTTCGGGTCTGATAGCCTGAACTTTTGATCAATCCAACACTGGACCTGACAAGAGGGCCATGCCCTTAACCCTGGGCCGCTAGCTCTCTTTTTTCCATGGTAGCCCGGTAGGCCTCTTGAGCGTTTTTCGCTTCCGACTCACTGAGGGCCTGTTCGGTTGACAGGGAAAATGGAGGGGTTTGGCAGGGATTGGCAGGGATTACACCCTCTACAAGTCAAAACCTCCTCTAATCCACCCCAATCCCCCTGTGAGGAGGTGTAACCGAACAAAGCCTGAAGGGGCGAGTGAGCTGGGCCGACCCATGCACACGGGAGACCACAGCCACTTTATTTTAATGTTTCCTGTTTATTTTTTTTGCATTATTTTTGTACTTTTGTTTATACTTTAAAATATCAGATATATACAGCACAAAAAACACTCTGCAAAAAATATTTGAAAAATGTTGAACAACTAAAAATGTTGAACAACTATTTGAAAAAATGTTGAGTAAACATTCAAATAATGTTGAACGTGTATAGAAAAATTGTTGATCATGCATTAAATATGATAATCTTTTATCTGAAAAAATGTTCATCAAGAAATTAGAAAATGTTAAATAATTATTCGAAAAGTGTTAATGAAACATTCAAAATGTTAAATCTGTTTAGAATTTTTTGAGATTTATTAAAAAATAATGAAATTTTTTGATCATGTATATAAAAATATTAATAAGTCATTTGAAAAAGCTTGGAAAGATATTTCAAAATGTTAATCAAGCATTTGGAAAATGTTAAATATGTATAGAGAAAAGTTGACCACATACTAGAAAAATTGTAAAAAATTGTACCATGTACATAATTTTTTAATCAAGCACTGGAAAAATATTTAATAAGTATTTGAAAAATGTTAATGAAGAATTTGAAAAATGGTAAATATGTGTAAAATTGACTATGTATTCAAAATATGCTAATTTTGTTTTTGAAAAATGTTAATAATGATTTGAAAATAAATAATAATATGTATAGAAAAAATGTTGAATGTGTATTTGAAAAATGTTAAAATTTGTATTGGAGAATGTTAAACATTTATTAGAAAAATGTTCTTGACATATACGAATAAATGTAGAATGAAAACCAAAAGAGACAAAGAAAAACCCAAAAAGAACAAAAACTGATAAAAACAAAGAAAGACACACAAAAAAAGGAAATGAATAAAGAAAAGAAAAAAGAAAAAACGGGATGAGGAAAAAAAGAAAAAAAACGGAAAAAAGAGAAAACGGAAAACGGGTAAAAAAAGTATCTCCTCCCGAAACCGAGTTGTACGCCCGTCTCCAATAATAAACTTACCCCTATTAAAGAAGGCTACCTTAGTTCTCACTAAACTCTTCCAAAAGGGGGAATCATTTGGTGGTGCTGTTAATTGAGATGAGGTCTTGGAAGTAGGTACCTGTTTTGCAATAACCATATCCATACCTCTCCTCCTCAGGGGAAAACGATAAAGTCACTTACTATGCAGGCACTTATTCTTAACCTCCAGGTTTTCATTACCCAATCCCCCTTGGTCTTTGGGAATACACAAAACATCCCACTTAGGCAGCCTATATTTTGCTCTATTCTCATCACTTTGCCAAAAGAACCACGATCTATAGAAGTCTATTTTTTTCGTACCCATACTGGTATTTCAAACAATGAGAGCATAAACATAGGCATACTCATAAGCATCGAGTTTATAAGAATCAACGTAACCCCATAAGACATAAGCTTTCCCTTCCAATAGGTAGGCTTTTTTTAATCGATCATCAATACATTTCCATTCTTTCTTCGTTAATTTTCAACAATGAAATGGGATCCCTAGATACCTGAACGTGAGAGATCCAATCTCACAACCAAATAATTGCTTGTAATTATTTTGTTCATCTTTGGCCCGTCCAAAAAAGAATAATTCACTTTTGTGGAAGTTTATTTTAAGATCAGACAGTTGTTCAAAAAGACACAAGACCAATTCATATTTCTTGCCTTAGGCATATCATGTTCCATGAAAATTATAGTATCATTGGCATATTGTAGGATAGAGACACCCCCATCCATAAGATGTGGGATCAACGCCCCCCCCCCCACCTACCTGACTGTCCTCTTGGGATCCACATATTAGGATTGGTAGCATGTTTGCAACAATGTTGAACGGGATAGGGGACAATGGATCTCCCTTGCAACAATTCCTTCTACATCTAGAAATAATGACCAACATCATCATTTACCTTGACACCAGCATAGCCTCCTTGTACAAAGGTTTCAACCTAGTTCCTCCAAGAAGTATCGAAACCATTCATCCGCAATGCTTGCTGCGGCAAGCCTTATCAAAATCCATTTTGAAGATGACTTTGTCAAGTTTCTTGAAATGACTTTCATGTAAAGTTCATGCAGAACCACAACACCCTCTAGTATGTATCGTCCTGGCATGAAAGCAGTCTGAGTCAACTTAACCACATAATACACGATCCAAGTTAGACGTTTCGTACCCACCTTGGTAGAAATCTTAAAACTAACATTCAGCGGGTAAATGGGCCTGAACTGCTCAATTCTAACTGCCTCTTCGTTCTTAATCATTAAAGTAATAGTCTCAAAGTTAAGCTTGAACAACTAAGGTAGGCCATTTAAAAGATCGTGGAAAATGGGCACCAAGTTTCCCTGAATAACCCCGCAACATCTCAGATAGAATTCCGCCGAGAACCCGTCCGAACCAGGCACCTTATTATTCTTAATCTGCACAATCCTCAAAAACCTCCTTTTTCGTAAAAGGAGCATTGAGCACCTCATTCTCTTCTGCACATAATTGTGGGATATCATCACCGTGCCCTCATTTGGGGAAACAAAATTCTCTATCGGAGCACCAAAGAGCTTTCTATAGAAGTTGAAAATGTACAATTTAAGATTTTTGTGACCTACTATTGTACCTTCATCCTATTCAAGTTGGATAATTCTATTTTTTTTTGTGCTTTCCATTAGCAATTAGATGGAAAAACTGAGTGTTATTATCCCCTTGTACGACTTCTCAGACCTTTATCTCATACAACAATACCTATGCCATCGGGACACCGGCCCAAAATATACACAAACTCTTTATTGTAAAGGATGCACATACTTGACATTAAAACACAAAATCTACACGTCAATCGATCATCCGTGGAAAATCCTGAATACGTTAGAAGCATTACAAGGACAAGGGCACAAATGCAAAAATTAAGAAGGGATGGTGATCGATTTCTCTTTTTTGTCATCCTTGGTGGGTAAGGTCCCACTTGTGATACAGCTTGTATAGTTTCCTTTATCTCTATAGATTGTAACACTGATGCTTGTGAGACAAGGTTTATTTTTTATAGAGCATGATATGAGAGATTTGTTTTTTAGTAAAGCATGACACATGGACTTTTGGAATATGGCGCATGCGATGATCATATCCTCTCCATGTGTTCTTATTTGAGATCTCTATTAATATAGCATTTTTCTCAATACGTGACAAATACAAGCTATACTTCAGTGAATACGAGTGTCTTGGCAAATACACGCTATACTTCACCATAGCTAACAAATACTACCAATGTGTTCGTTGTATTGCAGACCTCTATCAATGTGTGCACACCACTCAATTTTATGGCACTTGTGATTAGGTGGCGAGGGCTCCATTAATGTGTCGCTCATCAATAGGCGGATGAATAAATGGAATACTGACACAAAAATATTAATGTATAACGACTGTTCCATTGGAAACCAGATGGTGTATTGTAATACTCGTATGCTAATTACTCCTAATTATTACTCACTCCATTCACAAATATAATATGTTTTAGATATTTCACTATAAACTACATACAGACTAAAATGAGTAAACAAACACATCAAAAGGTGTCTACATGCATCTGATTCTGAAAAAGTTGGAACATCTTATATTTGTGAACGAGGGTGTAGTAAATAGCTAATAACTGACAAATTGATTAAAGACACCTTTCATGTGATGATTTCCCCTAATTTATCAGCTATACAATACTAATACATAGAACATCAGCTAAGCACAAGGACTTACTTGCAACCATGACAAACATGCTACCATATATTTTGTAACTAAATGTAGCTCGCAGATATTTTGATATCATAAAGTTCAGTTAGAAATATGTGGAGTTGATTTTGATGTCTCTAATTTATTCAAAAGTGGGAACAATAATTCTTGGTTAACATCCAAAGCATGATTATGAAGCTAAGATCAAAACCAAAGCCATGAAAAATGTACCCCTATATACATAAAGAGACACACCCATGTCGTGCATTATTCCCTAATTGTAACATGGTATCAGAGCCAGTTTCGCCCGAGCCAGCCTCTGCCGCGAGGCCCAAGCCGGTGTCCCTGTCTGCGTTGGCCGAGCTGGCGTCCACACCTTCCTCGCGAGGCCGGTCGCCTGGCGTGACTGGTTCTGCATCTAGGGAGCGGTCTGAGTCGTCCTCACCATCTTCATCGACCCCGTCTCCGCCACCTCCTCCAACGCCTCCCGCTATTCCGCGTCCTCGTACGCGTAGTCAGAGCGGTATTGTTTGGCCGAAGGAGCGCACTGACGGCATGGTTGCATGGATTGCAGCGTGTATGGCACAGACAGATGCTGACCCCACTACTGAGCCTCGACATTTTCAGGCGGCTCTTCGGATTCCTCATTGGCGCAATGCCATGGAGCAGGAGTTTCAGGCACTACAGAGGAACGATACTTGGCGCTTGGTTCCTCCTGTGTCTCGTGTCAACATTATTGACTCCAAGTGGGTATTTAAGGTAAACAAGCATGCTGATGGTTCTATTGGGCGATACAAGGCATAGTTGGTGGCCAAAGGGTTTAAACAACGGTATGGTCTTGATTATGAGGATATCTTTGGTCCAGTTGTCAAACCTACCACCATTCGTCTACTTCTGTCCTTGGTTGTTGCCAAAGGGTGGTCTCTGCGTCAGCTTGATGTTCAGAATGCTTTCCTCCATGGGGTCTTGGAGGAAGAGGTTTACATGCGGCAACCTCCAGGTTTTGTTGATCCTGCTCATCCCCATCATTTGTGTCGTCTTGTTAAGGCGCTTTATGGACTTAAGCAGGCTCCTCGTGTCTGGCATGCCCGACTTGGTTCGGTTCTTCGACGTCTTGGATTTGCTCCGTCCACTGCTGACATGTCTCTGTTCATGTTCCATCGTCCTGAGGTTACTATGTACCTGCTGGTTTATGTTGATGACATTATTCTTATCAGCTCCTCAGTAACTACCGCTGATCGTCTGCTGTCTGCTCTGAGTGGTCATTTTGCTGTCAAGGATCTGGGTGCTCTCCATTACTTTCTTGGTCTGAGGTTTCACGGTCCCCTGCTGGCCTGACTCTCACTCAGCATAAGTATTCTTTTGACTTGTTGCGACGTGCTGGCATGTTGCAATGCAAGCATGCTACCACCCCTATGTCTGCGACTGACCGGTTATCAGCCTTGGATGGTGTCTTGCTTCCTTCAGATGATGCTACAGAGTATCGCAGTATTGTTGGTGGCTTGCAGTACTTGACTATCACACCGCCGGACATCTCCTATGCGGTCAACCGTGTGTGCCATTATCTTCATGCTCCTCGGACTTCACACTGGTCAGCTGTGAAGCGTATACTGCGTTATCTCTCTCATACTGTCTCCTATGGCTTCATCTTCGGTCCACCTCCTCGAGTGCTCTCTCGGCGTTCTCTGATGCAGATTGGGCTGGGAGCCTAGATGACCGGCGATCAATGGGGGGCTATGCTGTCTTCTTTGGTCGCAACTTGATCGCCTGGAGTGTGCGCAAGCGGGCCACAGTATCTCGGAGTAGCACTGAAGCAGAGTACAAGGCGGTTGTCAATGCCACGGCTGAGTTCATTTGGGTACAGACCCTGTTGAGAGAGTTGGGGGTCTCCCAAGAGCAGCCACCAGTTCTTTGGTGTGATAATATTGGTGCGATGTATCTTTCATCTAATCCAGTTTTTCATGCTCGCACCAAGCACATCGAAGTTGACTATCACTTTGTGAGGGAACGTGTTGCACAAAAGCTTCTTCATATCAAGTTCATCTCGTCCAAAGATCAACTTGCTTACATCTTCACGAAACCACTTCCACAACCTCATTTTGAAGGTTGTAGGCGCAATCTTAACTTGCTTTGTACGTCAGGCCACAGTTAAGATTGAGGGAGGGTGTTAGACTGTATATTATATAAGAGCTTCTGTACATAACCGAATATTGTATCGTGTACAAGTTGTACCCCTATATATATAAAGAGACACACCCGCATTAGGGTGTCGTGCATTATTCCCTAATTGTAACAATGGACGGTTAGTGTTTTTTAGAGACACTTATAACTTTATTCATACTCATAACAATTATAGGTACACTGATTTGGATCTAAGACGAAATAAAATACAAAGTAACTCCTATGACTAAGAATCACAATGAAATATCTTGAAAACACCTTTTTCATGGCATCAATCTCTGCTCGAAAAAATACTTCAAAGACTTCGATAAAGAGGCTGCAATTGGATTAGAACAACGATGTTGTCACTCTTTCACGAAGGCACCTTGAGTCCCCCATCCAAAAAGATGGGAAGCCTTGATCGATGAACGTACTTGGGCCGGGGATGATCCCCTAGCAGACCATTGAATCACTATATCTTCGTCAAGGTGATCCGCTATCCCCGTTTTTATTCCTTTTTGTTGCTGATGCATTGTCTGCCTTGCTTCAGTCAGAGGTAATAGCAGGGGGTATAACACCGGTCAAAGTCTGCCAGCCGTGCACTAGGAGTGTCCCACCACCTATTCGCAGATGACACACTTTTATTCTTCAAGGCCACAGAGGAGCAAGCAGCCCGTGTTAAACATGTCATTGACACTTATGCCACTTGCACGGGCTAGCTCATAAATCCTGCCAAATGTGTTTGGGTACGTAGTAATTTCAAAAAAAAATCCTACGCGCACGCAAGATCATGGTGATGCATAGCAACGAGAGGGGGAGTGTATCTTCATACCCTTGAAGATCGCTAAGCGGAAGCGTTTATCAATGCGGTTGATGTAGTCATACGTCTTCACGATCCGACCGATCCAAGTACCAAAAGTACGGCACCTCCGAGTTCTGCACACGTTCAACTCGATGACGTCCTCGCCTTCTCGATCCAGCAAGACGGGCGAAATAGTAGATGAGTTCCGGCAGCACGACGGCGTGGTGACGGTGTTGGTGAAGAACAATCTCCGCAGGGCTTCGCTAAGCACTACGGAAACTATGACGGAGGATAAACTAGAGGGGCGGGGTTGCGCACACGGCTTGGTGTTTCTTGATGTGTCTTTGGTGCTAGCCCTGCCCCTCTATTTATATGTTGAGCCACAGGGTGAAACTTGGAGTAAAAGCCTCCTCAAAGTCGGTTTTGCCCGAAAGGCAAGAGTCCTACACGGACTCGGGGCTAAACGCCAGGTTCCGGTGTCTACCCCTAGACGCCGAGTTTCTGGCGTCTAGCCTCGGTCTCCATAAAACTTCCTTTTGCACTTTCCAAAAGCCTAGTGGGATTTCCCCTTTGGCCCAAATACCGTGTTCTCGTACCCAAACATTTCGGGAAACATCCGGAACCCCTTCCGGAGATCAAACACTATTATCCCATATATCAAACTTTATCTTCGGACCATTCTGGAGTTCCTCGTCATGTCCGTGATCTCATCCGGGACTTCGAACAACTTTCGGTTACCAACATACATAACTCATATAATACTATCTCGTCAATGAACGTTAAGCGTGCGGACCCTACGGGTTCGAGAACTATGTAGACATGACCGAGACATCTCTCTGGTCAATAGCCAATAGCGGAACCTGGATGCCCATATTGGCTCCTACATATTCTACGAAGATCTTTATCGGTCAAACCGCATAACAACATACATTGTTCCCTTTGTCATCGGTATGTTACTTGCCCGAGATTCGATCGTCGGTATCCCAATACCTAGTTCAATTTGTTACCGGCAAGTCTCTTTACTCGTTATGTAATGCATCATTCCGTAACTAACTCATTAGCTACATTGCTTGCAAGGCTTATAGTGATGTGCATTACCGAGAGGGCCCAGAGATACCTCTCCGACAATCGGAGTGACAAAACCTAATCTCGAAATACGCCAACTCAACATGTACCTTTGGAGACACCCGTAGAGCTCCTTTATAATCACCCAGTTACGTTGTTACGTTTGGTAGCACACAAAGTCTTCCTCCGGTAAACGGGAGTTGCATAATCTCATAGTTGTAGGAACATGTATAAGTCATGAAGAAAGCAACAACAACATACTAAACGATCAAGTGCTAAGCTAATGGAATGGGCCATGTCAATCACATCATTCTACTAATGATGTGATCCCGTTAATCAAATGACAACTCATGTCTATGGTTAGGAAACATAACCATCTTTGATTAATGAGCTAGTCAAGTAGAGGCATACTAGTGACATTAAGTTTGTCTATGTATTCACACATGTATTATGTTTCCGGTTAATACAATTCTAGCATGAATAATAAACATTTATCATGATATAAGGAAATAAATAATAACTTTATTATTGCCTCTAGGGCATATTTCTTTCAGTCTCCCACTTGCACTAGAGTCAATAATCTAGATTACACAGTAATGATTCTAACACCCATTGAGCCTTGGTGCTGATCATGTTTTGCTCGTGGAAGAGGCTTAGTCAACGGGTCTGCAATATTCAGATCCGTATGTATCTTGCAAATCTCTATGTCTCCCACCTGGACTTGGTCCCGAATGGAATTGATGCGTCTCTTGATGTGCTTGGTCCTCTTGTGAAATCTGGATTCCTTTGCCAAGGCAATTGCACCAGTATTGTCACAGAAGATCTTCATTGGTTCCGATGCACTAGGTATGAAACCTAGATCGGAAATGAACTCCTTCATCCAGACTCCTTCATTTGCTGCTTCCGAATCAGCTATGTACTCCGCTTCGCATGTAGATCCCGCCACGACGCTTTGTTTAGAACTGCACCAACTGACATCTCCACCGTTCAATATAAATACGTATCCGGTTTGCGATTTAGAATCGTCCGGATTAGTGTCAAAGCTTGCATCGACATAACCATTTACGACTAGCTCTTTGTCACCTCCATAAACGAGAAACATAAACGCTTAAGCCACTTAGCCCCCGAGGCCGCTCTTGCCTAAACCGAGTCTCTAGTCTGCTGGATGAACACGGAGTGTGGGATGAATCAAAAATTCGAGCGACTTTCGTCCCGATTGATGTGGAGGCCATCTTGCGGATTAGAACATCGTCACGGTAGGAATCAGATTTCTTGGCATGGAATCCTGAAAAAAAGGGTATCTTCACCGTGAGAAGTGCTTACAAGTTGGGTATGCGTCTCAAGGATCAGGCGATGAGCTGGGCACCTTCTAGCACACAGCCGGACGGTCAGCGGCAAGTATGGAAGCAACTCTGGAATCTTCCTGTACCACCCAAGGTCCGGACGTTTGGCTGGCGTGCTATGTCAAATGCTCTTGCAACTGAAGTGAATAAGAAGTACCGAGGCATGCCGGTGACTGGCTACTGTCAGATTTGCGGCCATGCAAAAGAGGATCTCCGACATGGCCTGTACTTCTGCCCGCATGCGTATGCCCTTTGGAATGCCATGCAGGATGTGTGGCGCTTACCTTCACATGCAACCATGCAGCAGCTGCCACCGGACTGGATCCCTGAACTCGTCACCTCGCTGCCTGCGGATGAATGTGTGTGTGTCCTGATGGTGCTATGGCGCGCATGGCATGCCCGGAATGAGGTTACTCATGATAAGCCGCTGCCAACTATTGAAGGATCCCGTCGCTACCTGTGTAGTTACATGCGATCCCTGAAGCTGATCCAGACCGAGTCCGTTGACAAAATTATTAAAGGAAAAGGGATTACGAATGGACCTCCTCTGCCGATGCAGCCAATGGTACAGCCGGATGAGCCAATTCCTTGGGCAAAACCACCAGCCGGGGTGGTAAAATTAAATGTGGATGGCTCCTTCATCCACGCGACACGGACGGCGGGCGCCGGAATGATACTGAGAGACTGGATGAGCCAGATAATTTTCTCGTCTTGCCGCGTCCTCCATCGCTGTAGTTCGGCCCTAGAAGCTGAGATGAGCGCATGTCTGGAAGGAGTTAATCTTGCGATGCAGTGGAGTGCACATCAGTTTGTGGTGGAGTCTGATTCGGTGGAGCTCTTTGCTATGGTTAATAGTCCCAGCCGGGATGGCTCTGCTCTCTGCCAGCTTGTGGGTGAGATCAAGCATCGTATGGCTTCAGACCGGTGTACAAGCCTGAAAAAGATACCCCGAGCCCAGAACCATGCAAGCCACCTGCTTGCAAAATTCGGCCGTGAAGAGAATCGTACTGTGGTATGGTTAGGAGCAGGTCCCGAATCTATTCAAGACCTCATCCTCAAGGATTGTAACATTTCTTATACTTAATTAATACAATCCCCTTTACCCCGCAAAAAAAAACCTTATGGCACCACCAAAAAAAAGTAAATTTATTCTCAGAGAACTATGATAATCACTAGATAGATGTTGATGAAGAACATAGAGCTTTTGAAGATCTGAGGTCCCCACACCTCTCAGCGTGAAGATGGCAGGCGGAGCCGAGGGAACCTAAGTTTCTCAGAGGCGGCGATGGAGACTACACTGCGACACAATCGAAATATTAATGTAGGTATATTCCTCCGAGCTTTGCTACACCTACATAAGGATTTGTACGTAAAAGCTGACCTGACCTGTTTTGGTTGGAAGGGAAAATTGGCCCAGTCCCACTCGTGAAACTCAGGGGAGGGGGGTGTTTAGTTGAGAAGGAAGGAAGGAACGTAGCTTTACGTACCAGGTTACGTAGGTCTAGCATTTTTGATTTTTTTTTGAGGTGAACTAGGGATTTTATTCAAACGATAACACAGCAGGAATACAAGTGATGTTCGGTAGGATCCCTAGCCACAAGCGGCGACCAGAAGGGAGAGCTGAAGCAGCCTTTGCAATGGCATGAGCTTCAGCATTGGCCTCCCTACACTCATATCTAAAACTACCACTCACAAAATCTTTCATAGACTCTCTAATTTCACTAATAAATACAGCATAAGATGATAGCACATTCTCCTGATGTCCGAGACCACTTGCATACAATCAGAACCTATGATCACATGTGAGAGGTTGAGGTCCTTTGCCAGAGCTAATGCCTGGCTGCACGCAAGTGCTTCCAGATTCGCTGCATCAACCAAACCATCAAAAGTGACAGCCGAGGAGCCCAAATACCTCCCTTCCTTGTCCCTGCTTATCGCCGAGACTGCACCCCTTTTGCCGTTCCGTGAGATTGCACCATCCACATTGATTTTAACTGCCTCCCCCTCTGGCGCCTTCCACCTGTGGGATCGCTGCTGTGGTGGCCGTCCAGCTGCAGGTTTGCTCATAGAGACAATGTCAAGATCCTCTAGGTATCTTTTGATAAAACACATAGTGGACAAGGGGCTTTGAAATTCTTCCTCATGGATCACTCTCCTCCTTGCCCACCATATGGCCCACGTGGTGACCAAAAGATTTGCCAACTCCTTCTGTTCCACTGTATCAAACAGCCAAAAGAGCCACAATCTGGGATCATCGGATTTATTAGATAGCACATGCTCCACGGTCTCCTCATCACCCAGCGCCCACACACACCTTGCCATCCGGCAGTCAAAAAGTGAGTGTCTCCAAGTATCATTTTCCGCACCACACAAAGAACAAGCTGGCGAGTCCGCCATCTTCCTTCCATGCCTTGTGGTGCCAGTCGGCAAGGACGTATGTGATAGCCTCCATACAAAAATTCTGACTTTTGAGGGGACTTTGACCTTCCATAGCAAGGACCATGACTTCTTCTCCCGAGCTTGATTCGAGTGGCCTCCCCTGTGTTCCAGCCAATCCTCCCTTTGAAATTTTATAGCGTTGATCATCCTGTATGCCGACCGGACCGAGAAAAAACCCTTTCTGTCATAGTGCCATGCCCAGAAATCTGGTTGCACCCTCGAACTCAAAGGTATATTAAGAATCACATCGACATCCGGTGCAAGAAAGTGTTGTTCTATCACCTCCCTCCTCCACGTCCTTGTTCCGGGAGTTCTGAGACAAATTGAGGTGGGTTTGTCTAGCATTTTTTATATTCCTCCGCATTGTTGTTTTTCTTTTGAGGGATTGTGGACGATTAGATTACTTTTTTTTTTTGAGGGGTTGTGGGCGGTTAGGTGGGCTGGATCGAAGTTGCGCGGGCTTCGGGACCTATTTCCAACGGCCCACCTAGTGCCGAAAGCTGAGCCTTGAAATACTCTGCCTTGGCGCCCAGCGCAACCGTCTCAACCAACAGCTCTCGCTTCTTCTCTTCTCCGCCTCGCCGCAGCGCCAAGAAACCAAGAACCCACCCATCATCATCCCCACCTCCCCTTCCCCGCGCGCCTCTGTTCTCCATCTTCACCTGCGACAGATGGATCAGTTCCATCACGGCCACCACGTGCGGCTGCGCTGCCGCGTGCACGGCACCATCGGCTCGTACCTGCACGCCGTCGGGGATGGGCATGGCGTCTCCCTCCACCACTCCGGGGCGTCTATGAACGAGGCTTGGGCGGTGCATCGGCACCCGGGCCAGAACGGACAGTACCTGCTCCTCCACAGCGCCGCCTACGGCCGCTACCTCGCCGCCACGGACGTGCCGGCGCCGCCCGGCCACCGCGGGCTCCGCGTCGAGCAGCGCAACTACAACCATCCTGAACTGGAGGCAATGGTTTGGCAGGCCATCCTGTCGGAATCCGGGGAAGAGGTCTACCTCCGCAACATCGGCGGCGCCTGCCTCCGCGCCAACGGGAGGTTCGGGAACAGCGACGCCACCGTCGACTACGTCGACGACCTCGACAACATCAGCAGGGCGATGCTCTGGGTCGTCGAGCCCATCCCCGCCCGGGAGATCATGCCTCGCCTTCCACGTCCGACTGCGGTGAGCCCGTCATTCCAGTTCCTTGATTCTTCCCCAATTTGCGTGAATTGGGTTCTTGGATGTTGGTAACATGCATCGGAATTTGACCGCAAAGATTGCAAATCGTGCTAATTTTCTTTCATTCGCATGCTCTGTTCTTGCCAAATTTGCGCTTTAACCGCAGCTTCTTTGATTTCTTTGGCTCGTTTGATTTGATGATGGTTCTTTCCGAGTCAACTGCAGCTTCCCGGCCGTCAGCTCGTTCGGGTGATCAAGTACGTGTTGCGGAACGACCACGGGGCCCTCGTCGCCGGCGGGTCGTTCGTGTTCAGGGGGAGGTCCGTGTTCCGCCTGAGGACGCAGCTGGCCATACACATCATGTGCCGCCCCATATACCTGGTCCGAGTTCAGGGGGAGGTCCGTGTTCCGCTGCTCCGGGTTCCGCTGGTCCGTGTTCCGCTGGCCGCCATCGCATACTTGAACGTCGCCGACCTCGTCATGTGCCTCCCCACACGTGATGGCCGGCTTTTTCCACTCGTAGTCGACCTGCCGAGAAACCACCAGACCCTCCACATCGTCGCCGTCATCGTCGGGACGCCAGGTGAGAGCCCCTCCATATCCTCAACTTCGAGTTTCATGTCAGTTGATTGCTAATCTGCCTGTGTTTGAACATTTTGGGTGTAGTAGTCTGAACTCTGAAAACGGGTTGGTCTGAAACTTTTGATAATCTGTTTCAGACTTTCAGTTAGGAGTTAAGACTTGGAACTAGTCTGAACTGCTGTAGGATTATAGACATCAGTGTAAGTTGCTGAATTAACAGGCACGACATTAGGTTTATGTACAGATGCTAGAAAGTTGCCTGAAGAAGTGAAGATAGTTGTCCGTTGTGGGTGGGGAATCATTTCATAAGTAAAAAATCCAAACTGAAACTTGACTCAGATGATTCAGTTCTTTAGTTTAATACGATATGCCGCTAGTGGAAGACTTTGCAACTTGAAAACCCAAATCAGTTCAGTCTTCCTAGTTCAGCTTCACATAAAAGATAATGATTTCTATTTTCCAGCCTACTAGTTTCGACTTTCGAGTTCTGAAACTGTTTTAAGGTTCAGCTTCACATAGTGCGGACAAAATTCAGGTTCTATCTCACAGTACATTACATTGTTTTAAGGTTTTGACGATTTGTAGATCAGCTTTTTTTTTTTATCTTCTTACTTAAACGTGTTGCAGTACATGTGACACATGATGCCTAACTACTTAACTATTTTTCTGCTAATTCAGCCCACGCGGCACTGCGGTACGTGGATGTCGATGCATGGACAGCATGGTAGAGACTAGAGAGATACCCCTAGAAGTCGCCTTCATGTCCACCTCGTCGGACATGATGACATGAGAACCCAGTTTGTTTCGTTGAGATATGGGTTCAGGAAAACCCAGCAGTTGTTGTGTTTCTGCTAGCTAAACTTGGTTTGTTCTCCTGACTGTTTGACCAATGATGTGACATTAGTCTGTAATGCGTTGACAATGGCAGATACAGATTTGGTGGTTCTTGAAGTGAGTTGAGCACTTGAGTTTTGTTATTCTGCTGAAAATGAATTTTGTGTTTTTACTGAGACCCGAGTTCTGAACATGAGGAGGTTAATGGGTCCTGCATTCTGCTCTGCGCGTGGTATATTTGATTCAGCCTATGATCAGTGTTCTTGGCTAAGCCGTGTACAAATTACTGGCAGTCTTCCTTTTGGATAACCAGTGTACAAATATTTTCTTATCTGTAAATTATTGCTCGATCTTCTATTAATCGGCGTACTTTTTTTATTAAAGTTGTGTTTCAAAATTTAAATTGTACCTTTCATGATTCAAGTTAACTATGAAAGACGATGTCAAATAATTGTAAGTTGCTGAATTAACAGGCACGACATTGTGCTGCCTGTTGGGTTTATGGACAGATGCTAGAAGGTGGTCTGAAGATAGTTGTTCATTGTGGGTGGGGAATCATTTCATAAGTAAAAAAATCTACACTGAAACTTGACTCAGATGATTTAGTTCTTTAGTTTAATACTATGATATATGCCGCTAGTGGTAGAAGACCCAAATAAGTTCAGTCTTCCTAGTTCAGCTTCAGTTCTTTAGTTGCAACTTGAAAACCCAAATCAGTTCAGTCTTCCTAATTCGGCTTCACGTAGAAGATAATGATTTCTATTGTCCAGCCTACTGTAATAGTAGTAGTTTCGAGTTCTGAAACTGTTTTAAGGTTTAGTGCGGACAAAATTCAGGTTCTATCTCACAGTAGATTACATTGTTTTAAGGTTTTCACGATTTGTAGATCAGCTTTTTTTTATCTTCTTACATAAACGTGGTGCAGTACCCACATGATGCCTAACTGCTTAACTACTTTTCTGCTAATTCAGCCCACGCGGCATTGCGGTACGCGGATGCCAATGCATGGATATCATGGTAGAGAGATACCCCTAGACGTCGCCTTCATATCCACCTTGTCAAAAGTGTCGCCGGCTTGGACATGGTGACATCAGAACTCAGTTCCTTTCGTTGAGATATGGGTTCAGGAAAACCCAGCAGTTTGCTGTGTTTCTGCTAGCTAAACTTGGTTTGTTCTCCTGACAGTAGGAAGCCTATTTGTGTTGGCATCACCATTCCAAACTTCTGAAACTGTTTGAACAATGATGTGGTGACATTAGTCTATAATGCGTTGACAATGGCCGATACAGATTTGGTGGTACTTGCAGTGAGTTGAGCACTTGAGTTTTGTTATTCTGCTGAAAGTTTCAGTCCATCGGCAGAAAATGAATTTTGTGTTTTCACTGAGACCAGAGTTCTGAACATGGTGAAGCTAAATTTGTCCGGGCATTCTGCCCTGCGCGAGGTATATTTGATTCAGCCTATGGTCAGTGTTCTTGGCTGACCCTTGGGTGCCTCTTAAATTCTCCTATGCAGTCTTCCTTTTGGATAAGCCGTGTACAAATATTTTCTTTTCTGTAAATTATTGCTCGATCTTCTATTAACCGGCGTACTTTTTTTTTATTAAAGTTGTGTTTCAAAATTTAAATTGTATCTTTCCTGATTCGAGTTAACTATGAAAAACGATGTCAAATTAGTATTTTCAATAAAAGTTGATACTACATGTAAGGATTTCAATTTTACATCGGAGTGGTGTGATTATGGCTATAGTGCAGGCTTGCAGTGTAGTTAATTCTAGAGACAGCAAAACGTTAGTAAACTAATACAGATCCAAGTGAGCGAGGTGAAGTTGTCACATATGTCACGTCATTTATTAGGTGTAAATGTTGGTAGGTCAATTGACCATTCTCGCTTCACCCAGCGGTCAAAAAATCACAAAAATGAAAAAAAATTCATGAATTTTAAAAAGAGTTCATCCAACTCGAAAAAAAGTTTTTCAATTTTTTAAAAAAATCTAAATTTCAAAACACTTTATCGAATTAAAAAAAATCATCGAATTTGGAAAAAGTTCATCGATTCTGAACAAAGTTGATCGAATTAAAAAAAGAGTTCATCGATTTTGAAAAAAGTTCATCAATAATGAAAAAAGAACACCAATTTTTAAAAAAGCTCACCGATTGTGGAAAAAAAGTCATCAACTTGAAAAGTAGTTCACCGATTTTGAAAAAAAGTTCATCGAATTTGGAAAAATGTTTATCAATTTTGAAAAGAAGTTCATTGATTTTGTAAAAATGTTCATCAATTTCAAAAAAACGTTCATAAACATTGAAGAAATGTTCGTTGATATTTCAAAAAAAATCACGAATTTGTATAAAAACTTCACGTATTTAGCAAAAATAAGAGAGAAAAATCTGAACAAAATAGTTCCCAGAAAAAAGAAAAAAAGAAAAAGGAAAATGAATAAAGTTCCGCGAACTGTAGAGGATAAATGTGGAAAACTATGTGAGTATGCACAATCAATCGACATGGCCTATTGGTAACTACGTGTTTCTCTGAATTAAAAAAGGTCTCTAGTTCGAATCTTTTTTTTTACTTTTAACTGGAAAAGAAGAAATAGTTAAACGGGCCGGTCCAGTCGCGGGAGGGGGGTGGGGGGTGTTTGCTGCAGGCGCCCGTTAGCAAAAATGGCCTGTAACGGTCGCCTGCAGCGCCAAATAGGGAATGCCGGCAACCCAATTCGATAGCTGGCTGTAAAGAGCCCGAAAAAAAAAACAAGAGAGGGTGGCTTGTACATGACCCGGGCTTCTGCTCCTGACTCCGGTAGCTGTCTTGGTTGTCAATGGCGTCCAGGTCACGTTGCCATTGCCATGGGATCGGACCATTCCTATTTGCCGCCCGCGGGCGGCTAGGGCGGCAAATGGCCGCGAAAATGCCCGTAGCGCCCGCATGTGGGTCTGCCTAGTTCGCGGCAGTGCTGCGCGTTGCTGTTTCATTTTGTTCATTCGTTATTTGTTTTTTTTTCGTTTTTTCTGCTTGATTCATGTTTTTTGGGTTTTTTTCTTTTAGTTTCTTCGTTTTTCCCTTTTCATTTCCATTAATACACGGTGAACAATTTTATCTGTGCTCTATGAACAATTTTCCTTTTTCCCTTTTTATGTTTCTGTTTCTATTTCTTCCTTTTTGTTTCTTTTTTTCGTGTATTATATAAAGTTCATTTCATTTTTATATAAAAAATATTCATCATATATTTAAGGAAATGCTCACCTCTATTAAGAAATCGCTCAACTTTTTTTGGAAAATGTTCATTGTGCATGTCAAAATTGTTTGGCATTTATCACAGAAATGCTCAATTTATTTTCAAATATTGTTCAGCGTATATCATCAAAATGTTCAATGTGTATTTAAATATTGTTTCGCGTATGTCAAAAAAAATGTTTAGTGTATATTACCAAATTGTTTAATATTTTTTATAATATATAAAAACTCCAAAAAAGTGTACAAAATTTGTTCACTTTTTAAAAATTAGTTGTCAATCCAAAAAAAATGGAATTTGGGACTTTTTCGAAATTTTGAATTTATTTCAAAATTTTAAATCCTTTGTGTTTGGAATTTTAAATTCTTTGTTCACAGTTTTCTTGAATTGTTCAAAAAAAATCAGAAGAAGTTTGATACTTAAAATTATCTCGCTGCCTATCAATCAGCCAAACTGAACAGGTCGATTGGTTAAGTCTTTGAGGTGACGAGCGGGACGTCACGAGTTCGAGCTCTCGCTCCTGCAGGTATTTCCTTCGAATTTTTTAAGCGCTAGAGTTCTTAATCTCTTAATGGGCCGGCCCATCTGCGTCAAACTTGAGCGGAAGCTTGACCCTTTGTCGCCTGCAAGCGGCAAATAGGAGCTCTCATAGGATCACTAGTCGCCGCTGAGCACGGGATTCAGCGGGAATGAGGCCGAGATGGATGGATCTGTAGTCGGAGGGGAGGATCCGACTGGCGATGGGGGTCCGCCGGTGTATGATGGGGTTGGACTGCATGGCGCGCATCTCGGCTCCCAAGGAGGTCAGCCTCGGTGACATTCGCACCGGCGGTAGGGTCCGTGAACCGACCGCGACCAAGTGTGGTGGCTGATTGCATAACTGCTGCCGGTCAGCCGGTCCGCCCTTCTGCATCTGCCCAGCGTGGGCGCTATGGGCTGCGCCGTGAGTGGCTAACTCAACCCAGACTTAGCCACAAGAAAAACCTCGTCTCGGCGAAACGTTCGGGGCCACAGGGCTGCCTCCATACGAAACCATCAACGGTTTTGCGTACATCAGTTCTCACTGGAACCGGCCGGAGACGTCGCAACATGAGGGCCATTGGGCGAGTCGCCAAAGCCGGTGCTGACGACGGAGACCCCAGCGGGTGACATGGAAGCACTCAAGTTTCCATCGATCCAGTCGTCACGCGTACGAAAGATTGGGCATGGGATGCGTCGCCAGATTGGTCGTTGGGTCTGCACTCTGCAGGGCCTCCAGGTTGGGCGGGCACTTCCCGGCGAGTAGTGCACTTGATAAGGGATCGTGTGCACCTGTGATGTCGTCCTCTTCATTATCTGATGAGAAAACGTTCTTCTTATTCTTAGGAAACTAAGTGGGTCTAGTGGCTTCCCGATGGGTTAACTGGGATAGCTCATCAATATTTTATTGTGTTTCACGGGTGCCCACTAAACACTTTTAAGTGGGATGGGAAGATGAGTCCCACCACAGCCCACCCCCAACTGCACCCTGAAGCGAGGGGGAGAGCGAATCGTGTTCCTGGGAGATGACAAACTCTTGTTAGAGCATGGTTAATAATAAGGACGCGGATAGCCAGCGCCGCTGCGCTCGTTCACTGTTTCGACGCATCCTCCACTACATGCACGTACAGAACGAAGCAGCTCCAACACTGCTCAACATCCTCCTGTTGCCTCATTCAAGAGACCACATGTATTTATTTGGGGTTTCAAAAAATTTAAAAAGCTGTAACTTTTGATCCGAGCAGAATTTAGATCCGCTTTCACTGTTGGGTTTTTCGCGATGAGTTTTTCAAAACTAGATCCCATATGGGCAGGTTTGATGAACTTTTTTTTGAGCAACTTTGGGTGTAAATGAAGACAACTTTAGTGTTGTAGGAAAGCAACTTCTTCTTTATGGCCTAATAGGACTATCTATTAGGTTCGGTTGTGTAAAAACAAGAAAAAAACAAAAAATGGGACATTTGTAGTGTTGTTAAGGCTGTTAAGAAGCAACTTCATAGTCCCCAAGAATGTAGGCAACTTGGTGATGCTTGTGTATATGAGCACTTGCGTCTGTAGCTGCCTAGATTCATTACCAAGTTGCCTATCATAACTAGCAAATAGAAGACCACAAAATAGAGTGAGGTTGCTTCTGTTTAGCACTAAAGTTTAGACATCTATCATACAAGTTGCTTTTGCAAAAATAATACACAAAGTATATCCATGTGGGGTTTAGTTTGGATGAACATGTCGCGAACTGTCTCTACGGTCGCACCAAGGGATCCCACCCGAGGAGAGGAAAATCTTAACTCGACCTCTATGACCCAAACATAATTACATGTATCTAAAACCTTTAGATATTTACCAAAAAATGGTCTTGGTAAATGTTTATATTCTTGAGCATTAGGCAACTGGATACATGGTTTTAGGCAAACTATTTGTTGATTGTAGGCAACTGGATACTTTGTTTTAGGCAACTGTATGGTTGATTGTGGACAACTGGATACTTTTTTTGAGGGCAACTTTGGGTGCGAAGGAGGCAACTATCGTGCTATAGGGAACCAACTTCTTCTCTTTGGCCTAGTAGGACTGCCTATTAGGTTTGTTTGTGTAGAAACAAGAAAAATCACACAAAACACAAGGCCCCTTTAGTGCTACACAGAAAACAATTTCAGTGCACTATGTGTACCTGTGAATTTTACTAACATTATATCCCAACTTGCCTATCATGGTTGCTCACTTGCCTATTGTTTGCTGGTCAGTTGCCTACAATTGATGTTCATTTGCCTATAAATATTGTAAATTGCCTACCATTGATGTCTAGTTGCCTACTATAGGTATTTAGTTGCCTATCATTGTTTCTTAGTTGCTTAACTTTGCAAAAATAATTGCCTATAATATTGTGAAGTGGTTTATCATTGTTTTTTTTTCTAAATTGCCTGCAAACACTCTAAAGTTGCCAAAATTGACAACCAGCTTTCCTATCATAGTTAGCAATAGCAGATACAAGAGTATCAATGGTAGACGACTTCATAATATTATAGGCAGTTTAGAAACAACGACATACAAGCATGAACAATATACAACTTAGAAGTACCAGTGAGGAAGTTAGAAGAATGTTAGCAAAAATTAATTAGGATAGAAAGTGTAGCGAAGTTGCCAATTTTTAGCACTAAAGTTGTCTCTCGTAGAAAGAAAGTTGCTTATAAAGGTGATATGATGTTGTCTACCTCTGTTCAAAATTATTCTCCATTACTCACTATGTCCCAGAATAAGTGACTCAAGTTTATACTAGCTTTAGTACAAAGTTCGTACAATCTTGAGTCACTTATCTTGGGAGGGAGGGAGTACTAGTTAGTTCATCATTGTTGCTAATTAGTTACTTTAAATTGGAGTGGAGTTGCTTCTGTTTAGCACTAAAGTTGTCTCATCTAGCATCTAAGTAGCTTTTTGAAAGAAAGAAAAATCATCAAAACATATCCATGTGGGTTTAGTTTTGAAGAGCTCGTCATGACCTGGCTAGTCAACACCCGTGTGCTCAGTAGCGTTAACGGGTAGACTCCCCTAGAAAAGGAAAGCATACCTATCTCGTACCACCCATCCACACATAGTTTAAAATTTGAAATCATGATAGATGACTTAGATCCGACAAAAACTTTTCGATATTATAGGCAACTTAGGTCCCTTGATGGACAACTTTCATAGTATTGTAAGAAATTGAGGATCACTCATAGGCAACTTCATAGTGACACAAGCAACCTGGTTTCCGAGGTAGACAACTTAGAAGCCATGTTAGACAAGTTTCCACTCTACGGTAAGAAACATTCATAGTATGATAGACAACTAAACAATCCACAACTTATTTTTCAATGTATGCAACTTAGAAATCGTGGTGAACACCTATTACACTGTTGCACACAACTAACTAGGTGGCTACTCGGCGAAGTTAGTTATACACATGGTGCAATTCATCTAGCATTAGGGTTGCTCATGTTTAGCACTAAAGTTGCTTCATCTAGCATCGAAGTTGCTTTTGAAAAAAAATCATCAAAATATATTCATATGAGATATAGTTTTGAAGAGCTCGTCACAGGAAACCCAGCGGTGAAAACGGTTCTTCATTCAGACACTCGGTTCAAAAGTTGTAGCTTTTTAAAAATTTGATACATGTTAAATAGTTGACGTCGGCACATGCAAGCACATTTCGCACTTCCCATTGGATAAGGCGTTTGTTACAGACAACGAACTAATTTTGTCGCCTAGCGTGTGCGCTCGCGATCACCAGATCATGCAGCTGCACTTTGCAGCATTTAGGTAATAATAAAGCCTGCTGCTGGCTATATGTCCATCCGTATCACATAAAGTCTTCATGAAAACCCACTAATGCAATAGATTGACTGTAAACTAGCTAGTACTATTTAATGTTTGCATGTAAATGGAGATAAGGATACACACTTGATTGGGGGAAGCGTAAGGGAGGTTGGTTCACACCGTTGCATGCGGGTTGCTTTTGTTGGTTCTCGCGCTGTAGCGGGCGATAGCTGGAGCGCCCGCTGCCTCCTTTTTTGTTTCTTCTCACTCCTCCAACAGTGATTTTTGTTGACGTGGTACTCCTTATAGCTAGCTGACTAGACCTATTGTATTTGCTCTTAATAGGTGGAACTCCAGATTCTATTCAATCGCGAAGCTCGGTTTTCTCTGCTTCTCATAAATGCACTATGACCCAGTTCACAGAGCAAATGAGTTTGGCTGCGTTTTCACTTCGGAGTTTGTGAAGCTAAGAGTTGTAGAGGTTTAGAGCAGGCTCTAAATTGCCAAAAATCACCATAATTATGCCCGAGAGTGCCAAAAATCACTGTTTTCATAAAAGTTCGCCGGAAACACCAATTTAAAGTAATTGTGTTGCCGAAAGCACTAACTAATTCACATATTGACAGAAAAAGCTGACAAGCAGGGCCCACTAGTCAGAGCCACATGGCAAAAGGCAAACGGCTGGGATGACGGCAGTTATTGCAGATGTGTGGGGGCCCATATGTCATATAGGAGAAAAAAAAGCAAAAAACGGGAGAACAGGAATATCCAACCTGGCGTGGAGCCGCGCCTCCCCCTCCGTCCTGCGTGCGCGGCGGCGACGGCAGCGGTGCGCGCGTGCCTCAAGCACGTCGCGGTGGGGTGGCTGACTCTCGGGGATGGTCGTCGGCGGGGTCCTGCTCCCGGAGGTCTTCGATGCGCGAGCACGTCGTTGATTTCCCTCCCTACGCACGGAGACGTCGGCGTTGCAGCACCTGACCGGCTGAGCTTGAGCTTGAGCAGCCAGTGCATGGACGCCCGGCGCCGGTACGCCCGCACGTCGGCGTCGTAGTCCAAAACTCCAAATCAATCAGTGTCGCGTGTGCTAGCTTAGTACATGGGTACGGGAGGTGCGTGTGTCTTGGCTACCGCTCGAGGCGGCGACCCCCGGCCAGCAGGGGCTCTTGGTTGCAGCGGGCAGGCAGGGGGCCCGTGGAGGAGCGCTCAGGTCCGTCACCTGAGCTCTCGTCAAAACGGGCATGGAGCTCGCAGCAGCATTCGCAGCAGTAAGCCGACGATCGAGAGAGCCGAGGCGCGTCGGTGCACGCGCGGGCAGCGGCCATGAGGGCATCTCCAGCCGCGCCCCCAAGAAGGCCTTCCCAGGCGTTTTTCGCGCCGGCGCCGAAAAAACGGCCCAGTCGCGCCCCAGGAGCCCGATTTTCGCCGGCCTGGGCCGAAAACAGCACCGGCGGACCAAGCCCAAACCCGGCCTTGGGCGCTTCGGGCGCCGGCGAAGTTTTTGGCGCGAAGAAACGCGGGCCCGGCGCGTCAGCGACTAGTTTGTTTCTCGCCCCTTCGTCGTCCTCGTCGCCTCATTTCCCGCGGCAAATCAATGCCAAAGCTGCGCGCTGCGCTGCTGCCGGTCAGCTGCGCCATTGATGCTCACGGCGGCGCTTGATGGCCGGACGACGACGTCCCTCGCCCTCGCCTCGCCGCCCGCAGACGCGCGGTGCCGCAGCGTGTGGGCGGCGCGTCGCCTATATATGACACGCCCGGCGCACTCGCCGCTCACTCCAACTCCGCCGTCGTTCCTTCCTCCGCGATCGCTCCTTCCTCCTCTCTCTCCTCCAATGGCGGCGTTTCCCGAGCGGCTGGCGGCGAACGGCTTCGCCGCCGCCATCTCCATGAAGACGAGGCTCGCCTCTCTACGAGGCCGAGTACCCGTCCCGCCGGACATGCGGGTGCCGGGCGTGGAGGATCAGCGCCGGCGGCGTGCGGTGCCCGGCACCCTCCGGCGCGGAGATCGCCCGCATCGAGTCAAATCTGCCTCTGCGGCGAGGGATTCGCCATGATACGCCCGACAGCTCACTATGGGAGCCCTACTTCCGTCGCCGTCACGCCCAGCAGCTCGAGGCCACCAACGGCGTCGTGCCCTCCGGCAGCGAACTCCGCCGGCGGCGTCGATGGGCGGGCGTGCGGCGACGCTGACGCCGTCCTCGAGTACATCGAGGGAGGCAACACACCGCGCCTCGAGTACCCAGCCCTCCTTTTCACGCCCGGGAAGCTCACGACCCGAGGCGCATGGAGACCGGCGGGTCCTCCTCTTTGTCCGGCGGCTCGCCTGTCTCCGCCCGTCAGCCGGAGCCCAGAGACACGCCTGCGGGCGCGCGCCCGAGCTCCGGCGTCAGATGTCGGCGCCCGTCAGCCGGAGCCCCGCCGCCGCTTTGTCTCGTCGAGCCCAAGCCGGAGCCCGCCTTGTCGAGCCAAGAAGGAGCCCGCCTCGCGGAATCGAGGAGATAGCCCGCGCGGCTTCTCCGACGAGGACGCCATGCGGTGGGCGCGGAGGACTACCTCGCGAGACGGTCCGGCGATGCCGGCCTCGTGTAAATCGCCGCCCATAGCGCTGGCGCGAGGACGAGCACGGCGTCGTGATCTCGGCAGCGACAGCGGCAGCGATGTCGCGGGCCTTCAACCCGCCGCGCCAACCGGAGGGTGCAGCAGGGACGGCGGAGGGCGAAGCGGCGGCGGCGGCGACAACACGACGGCGGCGACGGCGATGGCGGCGGCGGCGACTACATCGCGGTTCTACAGCCTCCTCGGCATGTAGACGCGCGGGCGGCGAGGGAGACGGCGGGATTAGCCCGCCGGGTTTTTTTTTGTAAAATATGTTTCTATTTGAACGAACTCGCCGAAGTTTGTTATGTTTATGTCGTGTTTGCGCCGTGTTTGTGCCGTTTTCGAATTTTTTGAAATACCGTGGGCGCCGCGACTGGGGGGCATCACGCCCCCAGTGCGCCCCCAGGGGGCGATTTTTTGGCCCTCCTGGGGGCCAACGGCTGGAGATGCCCTGACGGGGAGGGAGTCCCAACCGCCGGCGGACCAGCTTACCTCCCTCCCTGTCTACTTCCTCTCCGAGTTGGCTTTGCAGCCGATGCCGGCGTTGAGCAGCAGTCGCTCCGTTGTATACCTCCTTGGTGGCATCGTAGACTCATGACTATTAAGATGGTAGTATGTAGATTCTACTAACCAAAATTATAGAATCATAGAGGTAAGTTTGGATCATAAAGTCGTTGAATTGTATAATATAATCGTGATTCTCACAACCTTGAATGACATGGAAAGAGTTGTGGGGTTGTGAGGAGGTGAGGATTTTGGGACAAGTTACAGTATGGTAACATGATAGCGCATGAGGAAAGAGTTTTTTTTATTTTAAAAAGAGGATATATTAATATCGTGAAGATACCAATTACACTCAGACTCTGCCCTAAAAAGAAGTCACAAAGATGCCCATGATGTACACAACCCAAAAAGAAAAGAAAAAAGAAGGAAAAAAACAAAGGCCTAACTACAGTGATCAACTCCTCTCAGCAACAGCACACAAACCACCACCAAAGACAAACACTCGAAAAACATAAAAGGTCATCAAAAGCAGGCCCTTCAAGAAGGAAACAAATGCATAAGCGCCATCATCGCCCGACCCAAGATCATAAATTTTCATCCTGAAGAAAGACCCAGCTCTCAAAACAATACCTTCAACAAGGCAAAGAGATAAACTAAGAAATGAGAGCAATCAAGTGCGTAAGAGGGTTGAGCAGTGGGTTAGAGAGAGCTCGGTCTCTCCGTTGGCTAGCCTCTCTTGACTTGTTTGTCAAACATGTGGGTCCGATGCACTTATTGTTGTGGTGCTCCTCAATGCACCATCTTTCTGGTGCACTTGTTAAAAACTAAGTAGTAGCCTAGTGCTAATGCTTTTTTGACGAAACCTCATCAGAGGGCGGGGAGCTACCGCATTGCATTATATAAGAAGAGAGTTGATCCAGTTAATGAGGAAAACCGAACCCAAAAATCAAACAAGCATGGTTAATTAAGGAAAACCGGCAAAAACCACACACAACACACAACTAGCTATCAATGAACGTCATCCGAGTCAGATACGAGGGCGCCTAGGCCCAAGACCATCAAAAGCACCTCATATCCAACCAAGTCAAGCTCCTCAACCTGAAGAGAACGCCCACAACCAGTAAAGCACTCGCACCTAATCATCTTCATAATCTGATCAAACCTTAACCTCAACCAAATCCTAAATGGCATGCATCGCCATCGGCGTGGGTGGCTTCTTGTACATCCACAGATAAGACTGTATCTTCTCTTCCACATCCTCCTCGGCGACTTTCTTAGATGTTGTGGCCTTCGTCGAGCCCCCATAAGCCTTCGCCAACCTATGTTTAATGTGCTTCGCAGTGGGGATGTTGCAGTTTTTGTTCTTCTGATCTAAACATCCACTACGCCTCTTCAAACAAGTAGAGCCTCCTTCAATCTGCACATGGATTAGCGCTTGGAGCAACGAACGCGGCGCTGTGTAGCTGAAACTGCTCAGGAACTCATCTAGCAAGGGAGTTGATGTCGGGCCTTGAGGCAAGCAAATGTCACCAAGAGACTCCTCAAGCACACAAGACATCGTTTTGCTAACTTCACCTGAAGCATGCATCAGCGGGGAGGAGACCAAGGGGGGCACCTCCACAACCATGCTACGGGGCAGAGCCACCATAGACTGATCCATGCCATTGCTCAAAGCCACAATTCTATCAATCTTAGTTTGCTTTTCTTCACCTTGAATCTCCATGTTAGATAGAACATGATCAATATCAGGAGGTACATCTGCAGGTCTTGCCACTGTGGCCAGTATCTCCGATGGGCAACCAGCCAAACCAACCTCATTAAGATCATTACCATCAGCAGGGACGAGAGACATGTTACCCTCAGCCTCTCCAACCAGCAGCTCGGGCGGCAAATTAATGGCAGGGAAAGAACCAAAACTGCCACTCACAGCCTCCATTCGCTCCAATAAGCTTGAGACCTGGACCGTCCAACCTTGCAGAGCAACCACCATGTTGCGGAGGGGCTGAACAACCTCCTCCAAGTGAGAGGCAGCGAAGGCCTGCAACTCGCCATGCAGCGTCTCTGCCTGAGCAGCGAACAGAGTTGGCATCAGCCCCAAATCAGCAGCACAGGAGTTTCCACAAGAGGCCGCCTGATCAAGCGCATCCGGATGGGCAACCACAGAGGCCCACGAGCCCTGTAGCCGGCGAGGAGGAGTTGGAGGCGAGTGACTGCAAGGGCGAGGCGCTTGGCAGGCATGCACAACCCCTGGGTGGTGAGGGGGAGGCTGGAGACGAGCGAGAGCGTCATCGAGGATCTTGACCAGCTAGCAGGCGATCCGGGCAGTCCCGCTCGCGATGGCCAGAGCCGCAACATCCCAGGCACCGTACACGACTGCGACATTCAACAATGAAGTGCTCCGGCGCCAGGAACCGAAAACACAGGCTAAAAATTCTCCTCTTGAAGGCAGGAGAGAGACCGGTTACCTTCCTAGGAGGAGTTGAAACCTTCCTCGTCCGCGGGCGACAGCACCCCCCAACCTCCTCCTATGGCTGCTCAGACGACTCCTCGGCGGCCTCAACCACCATTTGGCATGAAGTTATCCGGGAGCAGAGCCAGGGGAGGCGGCAGGAGGAATCCCGGCCCCTCCATGGGGCGAGAAACCGGAGCTCCATCCCCTGCCACGGCTGGGATGCGTGAGCGATCTGGATCTGGATTGGGATTGAGAGGGGAGCAGGGAACAAGAGGTGGAGGGGTCATGGCGGCAGGGAGGTCGTAGGGGAGTGGAGGGGTGGTGGGGCTGAGGAAGCTAAGAGACGAGGAGGAGTTCCGGGGCTGGAGCTACGCAACAGCGGCGGCGGCGGCAGCTCTCGTGCCGCGGGAGCTGGCTCTCATCTTGTTACCTGTCTTTCTAGCCTGTTAGTGCCAATGTTTGACTTCCGTCAGGTGTGAATTTCTGACGCCTCACTTGAGAAGGCTCTTCTATCAAAATATGTCTTGAGTGCTAGTGCACACGGATATTTTTTTTAGTCGTGACAGAAATTATATATGATTTATATAAGCAGACGAGCATGATACTTCTCACGTGGCATCGTGTGCACCTATGTATTTTCGTTTTTCTTGAGCCGAAAAGATTTTTTTTTACTAGAAACAGAACAGTATTGTGTGCTTGTGGAAGATTAGGCGTGCTGGATCAAAATTGTGCGGGCTTCAGGACGTATTTCCAACGGCCCACCTAGTGCAGAAAGCTGAGCCTTGAAATACTCGGTCTTGGCGCCCAGCGCAACCGCCACAACCAACGGCTCCCGCTTCTTCTCTTCTCCGCCTCGCCGCAGCGCCAAGAAACCAAGAACCCACCCACCCATCATCATCCCCACCTCTCCGTCCCCCGCGCGCCTCTGCTCTCCAGCGTCACCGGCGACAGATGGAGCAGTTCCATCACGGCCACCACGTGCGGCTGCGCAGCCGCGTGCACGGCACGTACCTGCACGCCGACGAGGACGGCTATGGCGTCAACCTCCGCGTCCGCCGGGCGTCGATGAATGCGGCTTGGGCGGTGCACCGGCACCCGGGCGAGAACGGACAGTACCTGCTCCTCCACAGCGCCGCCTACGGCCACTACCTCGCCGCCACGGACGCACCGGCGCCGCTAGGCCACCACGGGCTCCGCGTCGAGCAGCACGACTACGACCATCCTGAGGTGGAGCCAGTCATCTGGCAGGCCATCCTGTCAGAATCCGAGGAAGAGGTCTACCTCCGCCACATCGGCGGCGCCTGCCTCCGCGCCAACGGGAGGTACTGGAACACCGACGCCAGCGTCGACTACATTGAGGACCTCGACAACATCAGCAGGAAGATGCTCTGGGTCGTGGAGCAAATCCCCGCCAGGGAGGTCATGCCTCCCCTTCCACGTCCGATTGGGGTGAGCCCCAATTTGATGGATTGGGTTCTTGGATTTTCTTTCATTCGCATGCTCTGTTCTTGCCAAATTTGCGCTCTGTTTGGCTTCCTCGTCTGAAATTCGTATTTGATCTCCTGACAATGAGATGGTTCTTTGCGACTCAACTGCAGCTTCCCCACCCCATGTTGCGGTCGCGGATGATCATGTACGTGTGGCGGAACATCCACGGGGAGCTCATCACCCGCGGCTCGTTCGTGTTCAATGGGAGGTCCGTTTTCCGCCTGAGGAAGCGGCTGGCCAGGCGGCTGGGCGCCATGGCAGTCTTGGACGACTCCGAACTCGTCATGGGCCTCCCCACGCGTGATGGCCGGATGTTTCCACTCGTCGTCGACCTGCCCAGCACCGGCCATACCCTCCACATCTTCGTCGTCATCGTCGGGTCGCCTGGTGAGAAACCTTCCTACTCATATTCGCAGTAGTCTTGAACTACTAGTCTGAACTCTGAAAAGCAGTTTACTGAAACCGGTGTAGTCTGAAACTTTTGATATTCTGTTTCAGAATTTCAGTTAGGAGTTTTTTTTGTTGTTGAAAAGTTAGGAGTTAAGACATGGAAATTGTCAGTAGAAGTTGCTGAATTAAATCAGTAGGTGGTCAACAGGCATGACATTGTGCCGGTTGGGTTTATAGACATCAGTAAATTGTATTTATGGACAGATGCTAGAATGTTGCTGAATGTTGTTTGTAGTATGTGTGCGGGGGGGTGGGGGTGGGGGTGGGGGGACATGAAGAGGTCGGTGACCTCCAAATTTAGTAAAAATTTGGGTATTCGAAACTACCAGTCTGAAAAACAGTTTATGTGGTCTGAAACTTTTCCTAATGTGTTTCAGACTTTCAGTAAAAGTTGTTGAATCAAATCAGTTCTTTGATGCTATTATGGACAGATTTAAAATCCACACTAAACCTTGATATGGGAACTATTAGTTTTGATGCTACTGTGCTTTAATACGATATGCCGCTAGTGGAAGACTTTGGATGAAAACCCAAATCAGTTCAGTCTGCCTAGTTCAGCTTCACATAGGTTTCTATTTTCTAGCCTACTGTAATTGTTCCGAACTTTTGATAATCTGTTTCAGACCTTCAGTTAGGAGTTAAGACTTGGAAATAGTATGAACTGCTGTTGGATTAAATCAGTACGTGGTTAACAGGCACAACATTGTGCCTGTTGGGTTTATGCACAGATGCTAGAAGGTTGTCTGAAGATAGTTGTTTGCTAGTGGTGGGGAATCATTTCATAAGTAAAAAATCCACAATGAAACTTGAAAACCAAAATCAGTTCAGTCTGCCTACGACCACCCTAACTGTAATTGGTTTCTGTTTTTTAGCCTACTGTAATTGGTTTTTAGACCACAGCACTTTACATTGTTTTGAGGTTTTGTACATCAACTTTCTTTTTATCTTCTTATTTAAAACTGTTGCAGTACCTGTGACACATAATGCCTAACAGTTTAACTATTTTCCTGCTAATTCAGTCCACGCGGCGCTGCGGTACGCGGATGTCGATGCAGAGTAGAGAGATGCCCCTAGAAGTCGCCTTCCTGTCCACCTCTTCAGAAGTGTCGCCGCCTCGGACACGACGACATAGAGATATGGGTTCAGGAAAACCCAGCAGTTCATGTGTTCCTGCTACTTAAACTTGGTTTGTTCTCCTGACAGTAGGAAACCTATTTGCTTTGCCATCACGGTTCTAAAATTCTGAGACTGTTTGTACAATGGTGCAGTGGCATTGGTCTGTAATGCGTTGACAATGGTTACTACTTAATTGTTGTTAGCCGCATTTCTCTTAGATGGAGAACAAATGTGGTGGTTCTTGCAGTGAGTTGAGCATTTGAGTTTTGCTATTCCGCTTAAAATTTTGTTATTCTCTTAAATGAATTTGTGTTTTCATGGAGACTAGAGTTCTGAACATGGTGAGGTTAATGCACCCGTACACGACTTGCTGCATTTTTCTGCGTGCGTGCGTGTTATCCTATGGTAGTTTTTTTGAACAAAAATTCAGGTTGTATCCCACGATACTGTAAGAATGCTAGTTTCTGCACATTACATTGTTCATGAGCATGACAACAACTTCAGACATTTTATGCTTCCTTCTCGGTTTCTGTCTCTTTCTCTCTCTGTCTCTGTCTCTGTCTCTCTTGTTTCAGTATTGACTACTGAAACGTTTGAAGGTCAGTAAAAATGTATGTTTTGCTTATTTTTTTTCTTTATTGTGAGATTGCAGTATGTAGAGTACGAGGATGGTAGTCTGTGGCTAGGCTACTCATGGCATGTAAAGTTGACCCAAATACTTCAACTCCATATTTTAGGTAGAGTAAAATAAGACTTGACTCTGCAATCTTATGGAGTACTAATAAGACTCTTCACCCCCTGTTAGATTCACATAATCTTCTATGCTGTCCATATACCCATCCGATTTTGCAGTTGATGTGAATTCACCCATCAATCTCATTAAACTACTCCAAGTCATCAACCTGCCACAAAGTGGTACTCACTTCTGTTCATCAATTACCGGTGATCAAGGAATGAGATACATTGGAAGGTCGGACACTATCTCAGAATGTGTGAAACAGAGGAAGACAAAATCATTATCAAGAAGGAAAATTAAAGAAATGAAATGAATAAAAGAGTACTTCAGATATTTCACAGCCACCTCTCTCTGTTCCGAATCTACAACTAACTTGTTAGCCAAATATCCTTTTAGCGCTCTAGAGGTGGAGTGGAGTTGTGCTGGGTGGACATCTCCCAACATACTCGTAAGAGTCGTTCAATGATGCTTCACTCGATGCTTCTGTTTGTTGGCCAACAAACTGCTGGGTAATTAAGTTTTTCTTCGATTAATTTAATCCATAAATAAACCATGTTGATAGCAACAACAATATTAATTGGATACAGATATGTAAACATGCTAGTGCGTGCTAGGCATATAACCGGCATATCTATCAACGTGCTAAGTACAGCAAACACATCAACCAGTAGGACATGGATTAACAGATCGTACCCTCCAGTTGACCAGGAAAAGGCCGCGGCCATGGTGGCAGCGTTTTCCTTGGCCTTCTTCTTAGAGCATCGGAGTTGTCACCCATGGCGATGTCGGTGAGGCCGAGGACGTAGTTGAAGTGGAGGAACAACATCGAGCAGCCGCGCCTTAGACGCTCCGCGAAAACCTAATCGCCCTTCTCCTTGTTTAGAGTCACAAAGACGGGATTCCAAAGGTCTGCTCTCCTGTACAGTCGTGCACGTAGACAGGATGGATCGCCAAGCAGTAGAAGCGAGAGGAACAATGATGGGTTGTCTGTGAGGAGGTAGAGCAAAAGTGGTCTAATTAGGGTGGTTGCTAGCGTTGCCAACGCCTCCAATATATAGGCGGTTAGGAAGGAAGACGTGGGTTGAGGCCCACAACCGACTCGGTAACATCTCACGATCCGATGGTCTGGATCGTAGCGCGCCCGTTAGTGACTTGTAAATAATTGCCAATTAATTATTTGTTCCTAACAAACAATAATAAAGTGCATACATGACATAGGTCTGAGATCGGTTCGGTTTGGCTCATTCACGAAACACAATGTGCGGGCGAGGCATGGTGAGACATACGACGGAGGAGGAGCGTGTGTGTACCACTTCTCTTTTCAAGCTCTAATAGCATGTGAAAGAGAATACCTTATATGTTGGTCGTAACTCTCCTCCAATCCGGGTGGTACTAAACTTCTCACCAGCCATGCAACCCAGCATGGGCCTATGAGATTTTTCAGGAATTATTTCATATATGGACCCTGGGCTCATCTATAATTCAACAATCTCCACCTGACCTTGGAGGCTCATTTTGTTGTGCTATGTTCCAAACAATGTTTTGATATACAATATTTAGTGAATACCGATTAAAGTTGAACATCCACCTAGAGCAAAGAGATACACTTCTTCAAAACCGAACAATGGAATATGCCTAAAATTGTCAGTTTGGCGTAACAGAATTTCACTAGTTCTCTTGCCGGTACTAGGTTTCCGAAAGCTAACCATGCGGTGGAGCATATTAGCCACACTCCTCGCTTATTCACGAGCTTACAAGAGATTACCCTATCTCACAGACTGTGACCAACAGTTGGGTTCATATGTGTGTGTTCTTTCAAATATTGCTCTGTATGATAGCATCTTGCTTATAAAAGCCTCAAAATATATTAAGGAAAAAGCCAACCTAGCATACATGCAGTTTTGGAGAGTAGTGCATCTCCAACAAAGTGGGTTAGTAATGTTACTCTCCTCTAGTAACCAATAGCTTATTTTTCCGCGTCCTACTTCATGGGACTTCGATCACATAGGTGGGGTCACTACTGACGTATTATACCCATCTCCCTTGATGCATTTCTATCACGACATTTGATAGTACTTTTGTGAAGGGTCATTTTAGATTCTTAGACGATTGGATGTATCCAATCTATCACTCTGAAGTTTCTTAAATGTTTGACAAACCTCAATCTTCTCATTATCTTCTTTGTGAATTGCATGTTGTCCTTTGAACTGCTTGCTTTGACAAGCACTGTCTGATTGTCACAGTTCATGAGGATAGATGAAACTAAATTTTCAATAACTGGCAAGTCCAGAAAAAAAATCTCTCGAAGTCATTCTACTTCTGTACAATATTTATCTATTGTTGTGAGTTATGCTTCCGGAAGGGTGCCTTGGCGCACTGGTAAAGCTGCTACCTTGTGACCATGAGGTCACGGGTTCAAGTCTTGGAAACAGCCTCTTGTAGAAATGCAGGCAAAAGGTTGCGTACAATAAACCCAAAGTGGTCGGACCCTTCCCCGAACCTTGCGTAAGCGGGAGCTACATGCATCAGACTGCCCTTTTTTTGTTGTTAGTTATGCTTCCATTGTTGACTTTGTTCGGTATCGGGTGTACTGAAGTCCATGACGCATAGTACCTTTCAGATAGATAGCTCCCTCAAGAGCATGTTGTATATCTCCCAAATTGGAAACAAACCAGCTCACTTTTGCTCATAGAAAACGCGATGTCAGATGTCATAGCACAAGCTAGGTACATGCATCAGACTGCCCTTTTTTGTTGTTAGTTATGCTTCCATTGTTGACCTTTTTTAGATAACCTGCTTGCAAGTCTTTCATGAAACAACGCCTTCTCCAAGTGTAAACACACATCCACTTATGGCCATCTCACCAGCACCAGAGATCCAATTAGCATCCCTATACCCTTCAACTACCGTCGGGTATCGGGTGTAGTGAAGTTCATGGCTCATAGTACCTTTCAGATAGATAGCTCTTTCAAGAGCATGTTGTACATCTCCCAAATTGGAAAGAAACCAGCTCACTTTTGCTCATGGAAAACGTGATGTCAGATGTCATAGCACAAGCTAGGTACATAAGTGAGCCAATCACTTAAGAGTATCTCAATTGATCTATAGTTCTGCCTTTGAATTTTCGAATCCGCTCACTAGGATCATATGGCGTGAGAGAAGATTTACAACTAAATAGCCAAAGAAGCTCATGATCTTCTCAACATAGAGAAGTTTTAGAAGTGTAATCACACTCTCATTATCTCTCGGCATTTGATGTTCAAGAAAACATCAGCCATGCCAAGATCTTCATCTCAAAGTTATGAGACAGAAAAGTCTTAATCTCCTCGATGACTTTGAGGTTTGTTCCAAATATCTATATGTCGTCGACATACAAGCACAATATAACTCCTTAACCCCCACCATCGCGATAGTATACATATTTACCAGCTTCATTAACAACAAAGCCAAAAGATGTTAAGTTTTTATCAAACTTCTCATGCCCTTCCTTAGGTGCATGTTTCAGGTCACACAAACATTTCAATAACTTGCACACATTTCCATCATGACCATCTACTACAAAGCCATCTGGTTGTTGCATGTAGATATCCTCATCTAGCTCTCCGTCCAGGAGAAACGTCTTGACGTCCATATGATGAAAAATAAGACCATGTAAGGCAGCCGAGAGAGTAACACTCAAATGGTGGCCAGTCTTGCCATATGTGATTAAGTATCAAAGAAGTCTTCACATTCCTTTTAGGTATAACTCTTGGCCACAAGCTTATACTTATACTTCTCCATTTTATTGTCTAACCTAGTCTTCTTTTTGAACACCCACTTACATACCACAGGTTTACAACCATAGGGATGATCATTGATCTCCCATGTCTCATTAGCCATGCTGGAATCCATCTCACTATGGACCACTTCCTTCCAATAATCAACATCTGGAGATGCATAAGTTTCTGAAATGAAATTGGGAGTATCATCCACTAGGTACACAACGAAATCAACACCAAAGGACTTTGCTGTCCTTGTCTCTTGCTATGATAGGAGCTTCATTAATTCTCTTTCTCCATAGGATTTTCATCATGTGTTTGTTCGTAATACTCCATCAGAATGACAGGTTCAGGAGTCTCATTAGATACATCTCTAGAAGTGTTTTTGTTGGGGAACGTAGTAATTTCAAAAAAATTCCTACGCACACGCAAGATCATGGTGATGATATAGCAACGAGGGGAGAGTGTTGTCTACGCACTCGTGAGACCGAAGCGGAAGCGTTGACACAAGATAGAGGAAGTAGTCGACGTCCTCCCGGTTCGACCGATCCAAGCACCGTTACTATTCGGCACCTTCGAGTTCTTGACACGCAGACAGCTCGATGACGCACCTCTATCTCCAATCCGGTCGAGGCTCGAGGGGAGTTCCGTCAAGACGACGACGGCGTGGTGACGATCTTGATGTTCTCTGTCGCAGGCTTCGCCTAAGCACCGCTACAATATGATCGAGGTGTAATATCGTGGAGGGGGCACCGCACACGGCTAAGGAACGATCAATGATCAACTTGTGTGTTCTAGGGTGCCCCTCACCCCGTATATAAAGGAGGAGGGAGGAGGTGGCGGCCCAGGGGGGCGCCATAGGGGGGGAAACCTACTCCAAGTAGGTTTCCCCTTTTCCTAATCTTATTTGGAGGGGGAAGGAAGGAGTACTAGTATTTAGGAAGTAGTACTAGTAGTAGGAATAGGAAGAGGGGGAAGGAGAAAGGAAAGGGGGGCCGGCCCCCCTCCCCAATTCGGATTGGGCTTGGGGAGGCGCGCCCCCCTCCCTTGATCCTTCTCCCTTCCTCCTACATGGGCCCAATAAGGCCCATATACCTCCCGGGGGGTTCCGGTAACCTCCCGGAGCTCCAAACTTCTTCGGAACCTTTCCGGTGTCCAAATATATCCGTCCAATATATCAATCTTTATGTCTCGACCATTTCGAGACTCCTCGTCATGTCCGTGATCATATCCGGGACTCCGAACAAACTTCGGTACATCAAAATACATAAACTCATAATATAATTGTCATCGAAACCTTAAGCGTGCGGACCCTATGGTTCGAGAACAATGTAGACATGACCGAGACACGTCTCTGGTCAATAACCAATAGCGGGACCTGGATGCCCATATTGGTTCCTACATATTCTACGAAGATCTTTATCGGTCAAACCGCATAACAACATGAAGGAAATATGCCCTAGAGGCAATAATAAAGTTATTATTTATTTCCTTATTTCATGATAAATGTTTATCATTCATGCTAGAATTGTATTAACCGGAAACATGATACATGTGTGAATGCATAGACAAAACAACATGTCACTAGTATGCCTCTACTAGACTAGCTTGTTAATCAAAGATGGTTATGTTTCCTGACCATGAACAAAGAGTTGTTATTTGATTAACGAGGTCACATCATTAGTAGAATGATCGATTGACATGACCCATTCCCTTAGCTTAGCACACGATCGCTTAGTATGTTGCTACTGCTTTATCCATGACATATACATGTTCCTATAACTATGAGATTATGCAACTCCGCTTGCGGAGGAATACTTTGGTGCTACCAAACGTCACAACGAATCGGGTGATTATAAAGGAGTACTACAGGTGTCTCCAAAGGCGATGTTGGGTTGGCGATTTCGAGATTAGGTTTTGTCACTCCGATTGTCGGAGAGGTATCTCTGGGCCCTCTCGGTAATGCACATCATGAAGCCTTGCAAGCACTACAACTAATGAGTTAGTTGTGAGATGATGTATTACGAACGAGTAAAGAGACTTGCCGTAACGAGATTGAACTAGGTATTGGATACCGACGATCGAATCTCGGGCAAGTAACATACCGATGACAAAGGAACAACGTATGTTGTTATGCGGTCCGACCGACAAAGATCTTCGAGAATATGTAGGAACCAATATGGGCATCCAGGTCCCGCTGTTGGTTATTGACCGTGAATAGTTCTAGGTCATGTCTACATTGTTCTCGAACCGTAGGGTCCGCACGCTTAAGGTTTCGATGATGCTTATTATGAGTTTATGTATTTTGATGTACCAAGGAGTTCGAGTCCCGGATGTAATCACGGACATGACGAGGAGTCTCGGAATGGTCGAGACATAAAGATTGATATATTGAAGCCTATGTTTGGAGTTCGAATGGTTCCGGTAAAACGGAATTTCTCGGAGTACCGGAGGTTACGGAACCCCGGGAGGTAAATGGGCCTCGATGGGCCCTAGTGGAAAGGAGGAGGGCAGCCCAAGCCTGGTCACAGGCCTCCCCCTTCCCTAGTCCTACTAGGACTAGGAGAAGGGGCCGCCCTCTCTCTCTTTCCCTCCAGGAATCCTAGTCCAACTAGGATTGGGGGAATCCTACTCCCAGAGGAGTAGGACTCCTGTATGCCGCCTCCTTGGCCGCCCCCTCCCCCGGCTCCTTTATATACGGGGCAGGGGGCACCTTGAACACACAAGTTGATCGTGAGATCGTTCCTTAGCCGTGTCGGTGCCCCCTCCACCATATTCCACCTCGGTTATACTGTGTCAAGCTTAGGCGAAGCCCGCGCCGTGAAACATCAAGATCGCCACCACGCCGTCGTCTTGTGAAACTCTCCCTCGACACTCGGCTGGATCGAGTACGAGGGACGCCATCGAGCTGTACGTGTGTCAAGAACTCGGGGCGTCGGAGTAACGGCGCCGGATCGGTCGGATCGTGAGGAGAACGTCGACTACTTCCTCTACGTTGTGATCGCTTCCGCCGGGTCTACAAGGGTATGTAGACAACACTCTACCCTCTCGTTGCTATGCATCACCATGATCTTGCGTGTGCGAGGGAAAATTTTGAAATTACTACGTTCCCCAACGGTGGCATCCGAGCCTAGGTTTTTCTATGGTTTGATGTTTTGCACGAGTAGAACACAAGTGAGTTGTGGGCGATACAAGTCATACTACCTACCAGCATGTCATACTTTGGTTCAGCGGTATTGTGAGATGAAGCGGCCTGACCGACATTACGCAGACGCTTACGCGAGACTGGTTTCACCGCTGCGAGCACTCGTTGCTTAAAGGTGACTGGTGGGTGCTGTCTCTCTCACTTTAGTTGAACTGAGTGGCTACGCCGGTCCTTGAGAAGGTTAAAGCGGAGTCTATTTGACGAAGTATCGTTGTGGTTTTGATGCGAGGTGAGACTGGTTCTTGCTTAAACCCGTAGCAGCCACGTAAAATTTGCAACAACAAAGTAGAGGACGTCTAACTTGTTTTTGCAGGGTATGTTGTGATGTGATATGGTCAAAACGTGATGCTATATTTTATTGTATGAGATGATCATGTTTTGTAACCGGTTATCGGCAATGGCAGGAGCCATATGGTTGTCGCTTATTGTATGCAATGCAATCGCTTCGTAATGCTTTACTTTATCACTAAGCGGTAGCGATAGTCGTAGTAGCATAAGTTTGGCGAGACGACAACGATGCTGCGATGGAGATCAAGGTGTCGCGCCGGTGACGATGGTGATCAAGGTGGTGCTGCAAGATGGAGATCGTGAAGCACAAGATGATGATGACCATATCATATCACTTATATTGATTTGCATGTGATGTTTATCCTTTTATGCATCTTATCTTGCTTTGATTGACGGTAGCATTATAAGATGATCTCTCACTAAATAATCAAGAAGTGTTCTCCCCGAGTATGCACCGTTGCCAAAGTTCGTCGTGCCCAGACACCACGTGATGATCGGGTGTGATAAGCTCTCACGTCCATCTACAACGGGTGCAAGCCAGTTTTGCACACGCAGAATACTCGGGTTATACTTGACGAGCCTAGCATATGCAGATATGGCCTCGGAACACGAGACCGAAAGGTCGGCGTGAATCATATAGTAGATATGATCAACATAAGATGTTCACCATTGAAAACTACTCCATTTCACGTGATGATCGGTTATGGTTTAGTTGATTTGGATCACGTGATCACTTAGATGACTAGAGATGTTTTTCTAAGTGGGAGTTCTTAAGTAATATGATTAATTGAACTTAAATTTATCATGAACTTAGTACCGATAGTATCTTGCTTGTTTATGTTTGATTGTAGATAGATGGCTCGTGCTATTGTTCCGTTGAATTTTAATGCGTTCCTTGAGAAAGCAAAGTTGAAAGATGATGGTAGCAATTACACGGATCGGGTCCGTAACTTGAGGATCATCCTCATTGCTGCACGTAAGAGCTACGCCCTGGATGCACCGCTAGGTGACGAACTCTTCTTTGGAGCAACGCCAGATGTTATGAACGTCTGGCGAGCAAAGTCGATGACTACTCTATAGTTCGATGTGCCATGCTTTACGGCTTAGAACCGGACTTCAACGACGTTTTGAACATCATGGAGCATATGAGATGTTCCAGAGTTGAAGTTAATATTCCAAAGTAATGCCCGGATTGAGAGATATGAAGTCTCCAATAAGTTCTATAGCTGCAAGATGGAGGAGAATAGTTACATTAGTGAGCATATACTCGAATGTCGGGTACTACAATCACTTGACACAATTGGGAGTCAATCTTCCGGATGATTGTGTCATTGATGAATTCTCCAATCACCGCCACCAAGCTACAAAGGCTTCGTGATGAACTATAATATGCAAGGGTTAGTAAAGACTATGCTCGAGCTCTTCGCAATGCTAAAGGCTGGAGGTAGAAATCAAGAAGGAGCATCAAGTGTTGATGGTCAATAAGACCACTAGTTTCAAGAAGAAAGGCAAAGGGAAGAAGAAGGGAATCTCAAGAAGAACAGCAAGCAAGTTCTTTGCTCAGAGAAGAAACCCAAGTCTGGCCCTAAACCTGAAATCGAGTGCTTCTACCGCAAGCAGACTGGTCCCGGAAGCGGAACTGCCCCAAGTATTTGGCGGATAAGAAGGATGGCAAGGTGAACAAAGGTATATGTGATATACATGTTATTGATGTGTACCTTACTAGAGCTCGTAGTAGCACTGGTATTTGATCTTGGTTACATTGCTAATATTTGCAACTCAAAGCAGGACTACTGATTGCGAACTCGCAAAGGACGAGGTGACGATGCGCGTGGGAAATGGTTCCAAAGTCGATGTGATCGCGGTCGCACGCTACCTCTACATCTACCTTCGGATTAGTTTTAGACCTAAATAATTGTTATTTGGTGCTGCGTTGAGCATGAACATTATATCTGGATCTTGTTTGATGCGAGACGGTTATTCATTTAAATCGAGAGAATAATGGTTGTTCTATTTATATGAGTAATATCTTTTATGGTCATGCACCCTTGAGGAATGGTCTATTTTTGATGAATCTCGATAGTAGTGATACACATATTCATAATGTTGAAACCAAAAGATGCAGAGTTGATAACGAAAGTGCAACTTATTTGTGGCACTGCCGTTTAGGTCATATCGGTGTAAAGCGCATGAAGAAACTCCATCTCGATGGACTTTTGGAGTCACTTGATTATGAATCACTTGGCACTTGCGAACCGTGCCTCATGGGCAAGATGACTAGAACACCGTTCTCGGTACTATGGAGAGAGCAACAGATTTGTTGGAAATCATACATACAGATGTATGTGGTCCGATGAATGTTGAGGCTCGTGGCGGATATCGTTATTTTCTCACCTTCACAGATGACTTAAGCAGATATGGGTATATCTACTTAATGAAACATAAGTCTGAAACGTTTGAAAAGTTCAAAGAATTTCAGAGTGAAGTTGAAAATCATCGTAACAAGAAAATTAAGTTTCTACGATCTGATCGTGGAGGTGAATATTTGAGTTACGAGTTTGGTCTACATTTGAAACAATGCGGAATAGTTTCGCAACTCACGCCACCCGGAACACCACAGCGTAATGGTGTGTCCGAACGTCGTAATCGTACTTTACTAGATATGGTACGATCTATGATGTCTCTTACAGATTTACCGCTATCGTTTTGGGGTTATGCTCTAGAGACAGCCGCATTCACACTGAATAGAACACCGTCAAAATCCGTTGAGACGACACCTTATGAACTATGGTTTGGCAAGAAACCAAAGTTGTCGTTTCTTAAAGTTTGGGGATGCGATGCTTATGTGAAAAAGCTTCAACCTGATAAGCTCGAACCCAAATCGGAGAAATGTGTCTTCATAGGATACCCAAAGGAAACAGTTGGGTACACCTTCTATCACAGATCCGAAGGCAAGACATTCGTTGCTAAGAATGGATCCTTTCTAGAGAAGGAGTTTCTCTCGAAAGAAGTGAGTGGGAGGAAAGTGGAACTTGATGAGGTAATAGTACCTTCTCCCTTACTTGAAAATAGTTCGTCGCAGAAACCAGTTTCTGAGACATCTACACCAAGTAGTGAGGAAGTTAATGATGTTGATCATGAAACTCCAGATCAAGTTACTGCAGAACCTCGTAGATCAACCAGAGTAAGATCCGCACTGAGTGGTACGGTAATCCTGTTCGAAGTCATGCTACTAGATCATGATGAACCTACGAACTATGAAGAAGCGATGGTGAGCCCAGATTCATAAAATGGCTTGAGGCCATGAAATCGAGATGGGATCCATGTATGAAAACAAAGTGTGGACTTTGGTTGACTTGCCCGAGGGTAGGCAAGCAATAGAAAACAAGTGGATCTTCAAGAAGAAGACCGACGACGACGGTAATATTATCGTCTATAAAGCTCGGCTTGTCGCAAAGGTTTTCGACAAGTTCAAGGGATTGACTACGATGAGACCTTCTCACCAGAAGCGATGCTTAAGTCCGTCCGAATCATGTTAGCGATTGCGCATTTTATGATTATGAAATTTGGCAAATGGATGTAAAGACTGCATTCTGAATGGATTTCGGAAGAAGAGTTGTATATGATGCAACCGAAGGTTTTATCGATCCAAAGGAGCTAACAAAGTATGCAAGCTCCAGCGATCCATATATGGACTGGTGCAAGCATCTCGAGTTGGAATAAACGCTTTGATAGTGTGATCAAAGCATTTGGGTTTGTACAGACTTTTGGAGAAGCTCAGATTTACAAGAAAGTGAGTGGGAGCTCAGAGCATTTCGATCTTATATGTGGATGACATATTACCGATCGGAAATGATATAGAATTTCTGGATAGCATAAAGGGATACTTGAATAAGAGTTTTTCAATGAAAGACCTCGGTGAAGCTGCTTACATATTGGGCATTAAGATCTATAGAGATAGATCAAGACGCTTAATTGGACTTTCACAAAGCACATACCTTGACAAAGTTTTGAAGAAGTTCAAAATGGATCAAGCAAAGAAAGGGTTCTTGCCACGTGTTACAAGGTGTGAAGTTGAGTCGACTCAATGCCCGACCACCGCAGAAGATAGAGAGAAAATGAAAGATGTTCCTATGCTTCAGCCATAGGCTCTATCATGTATGCAATGCTGTGTACCTGACTGATGTATGCCTTGCTATAAGCCTAGCAGGAGGTACCAAAGTAATCCAGAGTGGATCATCGACAGCGGTCAAGAACATCCTGAAATACCGAAAAGGACTAAGGATATGTTTTCGATATGGAGGTGACAAAGAGCTCATCGTGAACGGTTACGTTGATGCAAGCTTTGACACCGATCCGGACGATTCTAAATCGCAGACCGGATACGATTTACACTAAACGGAGGAGCTGTCGGTTGGTGCAGTTCTAAACAAAGCGTCAGAAGCGGGATCTACATGTGAAGCGGAATACATAGCAGCTTCGGAAGCAGCTAATGAAGGAGTCGGATGAAGGAGTTCATATCCCATCTAGGTGTCATACCTAGTGCATCGGGTCCAATGAAAATCTTTCGTGACAATATGGAGCTATTGCCTTAGCAAAGGAATCCAGATTTCACAAGAGGACCAAGCACATCAAGAGACGCTTCAATTCCATCCGGGACTTAGTCCGACCGAGACATAGAGATTTGCAAGATACATACGGATCTGAATGTTGCGCACCGTTGACTAAGCCTCTTCCACGAGCAAAACATGATCAGCACCAAGACTCCATGGGTGTTAGAATCATTACTATGTAATCTAGATTATTGACTCTAGTGCAAGTGGGAGATCAAGGAAATATGCCCTAGAGGCAATAATAAAGTTATTATTTATTTCCTTATTTCATGATAAATGTTTATCATTCATGCTAGAATTGTATTAACCGGAAACATGATACATGTGTGAATGCATAGACAAAACAACATGTCACTAGTATGCCTCTACTAGACTAGCTTGTTAATCAAAGATGGTTATGTTTCCGACCATGAACAAAGAGTTGTTATTTGATTAACGAGGTCACATCATTAGTAGAATGATCGATTGACATGACCCATTCCCTTAGCTTAGCACACGATCGCTTAGTATGTTGCTACCGCTTTATCCATGACATATACATGTTCCTATAACTATGAGATTATGCAACTCCCGCTTGTCGGAGGAATACTTTTGGTGCTACCAAACGTCACAACGAATCGGGTGATTATAAAGGAGTACTACAGTGTCTCCAAAGGCGATGTTGGGTTGGCGATTTCGAGATTAGGTTTTGTCACTCCGATTGTCGGAGAGGTATCTCTGGGCCCTCTCGGTAATGCACATCATCAAGCCTTGCAAGCACTACAACTAATGAGTTAGTTGTGAGATGATGTATTACGGAACGAGTAAAGAGACTTGCCGGTAACGAGATTGAACTAGGTATTGATACCGACGATCGAATCTCGGGCAAGTAACATACCGATGACAAAGGGAACAACGATGTTGTTATGCGGTCCGACCGACAAAGATCTTCAGAGAATATGTAGGAACCAATATGGGCATCCAGGTCCCGCTGTTGGTTATTGACCGTGAATAGTTCTAGGTCATGTCTACATTGTTCTCGAACCGTAGGGTCCGCACGCTTAAGGTTTCGATGACAGTTATTATGAGTTTATGTATTTTGATGTACCGAAGGAGTTCGGAGTCCCGGATGTAATCACGGACATGACGAGGAGTCTCGGAATGGTCGAGACATAAAGATTGATATATTGGAAGCCTATGTTTGGAGTTCGGAATGGTTCCGGGCGAAAACGGGAATTTACCGGAGTACCGGGAGGTTACCGGAACCCCCCGGGAGGTAAATGGGCCTCGATGGGCCCTAGTGGAAAGGAGGAGGGCAGCCCAAGCCTGGTCACAGGCGCCCCCCTTCCCTAGTCCTACTAGGACTAGGAGAAGGGGCCGCCCCTCTCTCTTCCCCCTCCGAATCCTAGTCCAACTAGGATTGGGGGAATCCTACTCCCAGAGGGAGTAGGACTCCTGTATGCGCCTCCTGGCCGCCGCCCCCCCCCTGGCTCCTTTATATACGGGGCAGGGGGCACCTTGAACACACAAGTTGATCGTGAGATCGTTCCTTAGCCGTGTGCGGTGCCCCTCCACCATATTCCACCTCGGTTATACCGTCAAGCTTAGGCGAAGCCTGCGCCGTGAAACATCAAGATCGCCACCACGCCGTCGTCCGACGAAACTCTCCTCGACACTCGGCTGGATCGGAGTACGAGGGACGCCATCGAGCTGTACGTGTGTCAAGAACTCGGGGCGCCGGAGTAACGGCGCCGGATCGGTCGGATCGCGAGGAGAAACGACGACTACTTCCTCTACGCCAGATCGCTTCCGCCGGGTCTACAAGGGTATGTAGACAACACTCTACCCTCTCGTTGCTATGCATCACCATGATCTTGCGTGTGCGTAGGAAAATTTTTGAAATTACTACGTTCCCCAACACAACATACTTTGTTCCCTTTGTCATCGGTATGTTACTTGCCCGAGATTTGATCGTCGGTATCCAATACCTAGTTCAATCTCGTTACCGGCAAGTCTCTTTACTCGTTCTGTAATACGTCATCTCATAACTAACTCATTAGTTATATGCTTGCAAGGCTTAAGTGATGAGTATTATCGAGAGGGCCTAGAGATACCTCTCCGACAATCGGAGTGACAAATCCTAATCTCGAATTATGCCAACTCAACATGAACCTTCGGAAACACCAGAGAGCACCTTTATAATCACCCATTCACGTTGTAGGACGCTTGGTAGCACACAAAGTGTTCTTCCGTACACGGAGTTGCACAATCTCATAGTTGCAGGAACTTTGTATAAGTCATGAAGAAAGCAATAGCAGTATACTAAACGATCAAGTGCTAGGCTAACAAAATGGGTCATGTCAATCACATCATTCTTCTAATGATGTGATCCCACTAATCAAATTACAACACATGTCTATGGTCAGGAAACATGACCATCTTTGATTAATGAGCTAGTCAAGTAGAGGCATACTAGTGACTATATGTTTGTCTATGTATTCACACATGTATCATGTTTCCGATTAATACAACTCTAGCATGAATAATAAACATTTATCATGATATGAGGAAATAAATAATAACTTTATTATTGCCTCTAGGGCATATTTTCTTCAGTCTTCCACTTGCACTAGAGTCAATAATCTAGATTACATAGTAATGATTCTAACACCCATGGAGTCTTGGTGCTGATCATGTTTTGCTCGTGAGAGAGGCTTAGTCAACGGGTCTGCAACATTCAGATCCGTATGTATCTTGCAAATCTCTATGTCTCCCACTTGGACTTGGTCCCGAATGGAATTGAAGCGTCTCTTGATGTGCTTGGTCCTCTTGTGAAATCTGGATTCCTTTGCCAAGGCAATTGTACCAAGATTGTCACAGAAGATCTTCATTGGTCCCGATGCACTAGGTATGACACCTAGATCGGTAATGAACTCCTTCATCCGATTCCTTCATTCGCTGCTTCGAAGCAGCTATGTACTCCGCTTCACATGTAGATCCCGCCACGACGCTTTGTTTAGAACTGCACCAACTTACAGCTCCACCGCTTAATAAAAACACGATCCGGTTTGCGATTTAGAATCGTCCGATCAGTGTCAAAGCTTGCATCGACGTAACCATTTACGACTAGCTCTTTGTCACCTCCATATACGAGAAACATATCCTTAGTCCTTTTCGTATTTCAGATGTTCTTGACCGCTGTCCAAATGATCCACTCCTCGATTACTTTGGTACCTTCCTGCTAAGCTTATTGCTAAGCATACGCCAGTCCGTACACAAGATTGCATACATGATAGAGCCTATGGTGAAGCATAGGAACATTTTTCATTTTCTCTATCTTCCGCTGTGGTCGGGCATTGTGTTCGACTCAACTTCACACCTTGTAGCACGTGCAAGAATCCTTTCTTTGCTTGATCCATATTGAACTTTTTCAATATTTTGTCAAGGTATGTGCTTTGTGAAAGTCCTATTAAGTGTCTTGATCTATCTCTATAGATCTTGATGCCTAATATGTAAGCAGCTTCTCCGAGGTCTTTCATCGAAAAACTTTTATTCAAGTATCCCTTTATGCTATCCAGAAATTCTATATCATTTCCAATTAATAATATGTCATCAACATATAAAACTAGAAATGCTACATAGCTCCCACTCACTTTCTTGTAAATACAAAGCTTCTCCAAAAGTCTCAGATAAAACCATATGCTTTGATCACACTATCAAAACGCTTATTCCAACTCCGAGATGCTTGCACCAGTCCATAAATGGAACGTTGAGCTTGCACACTTTGTCAAGACCTTTTGGATCAACAAAACCTTCCGCTGCATCATATACAACTCTTCTTCTAGAAATCCATTCAAGAATGCAGTCTTGACATCCATTTGCCAAATTTCAGAGCAATAGCCAACATGATTCGGACAGACTTAAGCATCGCCACGGTGAGAAAGTCTCATCGTAGTCAACCCCTTGAACTTGTCGAAAACCTTTGCAACAAGTCGAGCTTTATAGACAAGAATATTACCATCGCGCCGCCTTCTTCTTAAAGATCCATTTATTCTCAATGGCTTGCCAATCATCGGCAAGTCAATCAAAGTCCATACTTTGTTTTCATACATGGATCCTATCTCGATTTCATGGCCTCCAGCCATTTTATGAATCTGGGCTCATCATCGCTTCCTCATAGTTCGTAGGTTCATCATGGTCAAGTAACATGACTTCCGTAACAGGATTACCATACCACTGTGCGGATCTTACTCGTAGACCTACGAGGTTCAGCAGAAACTTAATCAAGTTTCATGATCAATATCATTAGCTTCCTCACTAGTTGGTGTAGTTGTCACGGAACCGGTTCTCGTGATGAACTACCTTCCAACAAGGGAGTAGATCTGATTATCTCATCAAGTTCTACTTTCCTCCCACTCACTTCTTTCGAGAGAAATTCTTTTCTAGAAAGGATCCATTCTTAGCAACAAATGTTTTGCCTTCGGATCTGTGATAGAAGGTGTACCCAACATTTCCTTTGGGTATCCTATGAAGACACATTCGATTTGGGTTCGAGCTTATCTGGTTGAAGTTTCTTCACATAAGCATCGCGCCCCAAACTTTAAGAAACGACAACTTTGGTTTCTTGCCAAACCATAGTTCATAAGGCGCCGCCTCAGCGGATTTTGATGGTGCCCTATTTAACGTGAATGCGCCGCCTCTAAAGCATAACCCCAAAACGATAGCGGTAAATCGGTAAGAGACATCATAGATCGCACCATATCAAGTAAAGTACGACACGACGCTCGGACACACCATTTCGCTGTGGTGTTCTGTGGTGTGAGTTGCTAAACTATTCCGCATTGTTTCAAATGTAAACCAAACTCAGAACTCAAATATTCTCCTCCACGATCAGATTGTAGAAACTTTATTTTCTTGTTACGATGATTTTCTACTTCACTCGACATTCTTTGAACTTTTCAAATGTTTCGCACTTGTGCTTCATTAAGTAGATATACCCATATCTGCTCAAATCATCTGTGAAGGTGAGAAAATAACGATATCCGCCACGAGCCTCAACATTCATCGGGCCACATACATCTGTATGTATGATTTCCAACAAATCTGTTGCTCTCTCCATAGTACCGAGAACGGCGTTTTAGTCATCTTGCCCATGAGGCACGGTTCACAAGTACCAAGTGATTCACAATCAAGTGATTCCGAAGTCCATCAAGATGGAGTTTCTTCATGCGCTTTTACACCGATATGACCTAAACGGCAAGTGCCACAAATAAGTTGCACTATCATTATCAACTCTGCATCTTTTGGCTTCAACATTATGAATATGTGTATCACTACTATCGAGATTCAATAAAATAGACCACTCTTCAAGGGTGCATGACCATAAAAGATATTACTCATATAAATAGAACAACCATTATTCTCTCGATTTAAATGAATAACCGCCTCGCATCAAACAAGATCCAGATATAATGTTCATGCTCAACGCAGCACCAAATAACAATTATTTAGGTCTAAAACTAATCCCGATGGTAGATGTAGAGGTAGCGTGTCGACGGCGATCACATCGACTTTGGAACCGCTTTCCCACGCGCATCGCCACCTCGCCCTTGGCTGCTCGCTTATTCCGTAGTCCCCTGCTTCGAGTTGCAAATATTAGCAATGTAACCAAGATCAAATACCCAGTGCTACTACGAGCTCTAGTTAGGTACACATCAATAACATGTATATCAAATATACCTTTGTTCACTTTGCCATCCTTCTTATCCGCCAAATACTTGGGGCAGTTCCGCTCAAAGGACTACCGCTTTGCAGAGAAGCACTCGGCCAGTGCTTAGGTCCGACTTGGGTTTCTTCTCTTGAGCAGCAACTTGCTTGCCGCTCTTTTGAAGTTCCCTTCTTCTTCCCTTTGCCCTTCTTCTTGAAACTAGTGGTCTTGTTGACCATCAACACTTGATGCTCCTTCTGATTTCTACCTCCGCTGCTTTCAAAGATCGCTAAGAGCTCGAATAGTCTTGTTCATCCCTTGCATATTATAGTTCATCACAAAGCTCTTGTAGCTTGGTGGCAGTGATTGAAGAATTCTGTCAATGACACTATCATCGTGAAGATTAACTCACAGTTGAATCAAGTGATTGTTATACCTGCACATTCCGAGTATATGTTCACCGACGTAACTATTCTCCTCCATCTTGCAGCTGTAGAACTTATTGGAGACTTCATATCTCTCAATCCGGCATTTGCTTGAAATATTAACTTCAACTCCTCGAACATCTCATATGCTCCATGACGCTCAAAACGTCGTTGAAGACCCGGTTCTAAGCCGTAAAGCATGGCACATCGAACTATAGAGTAGTCATCGCTTTGCTCGCCAGACGTTCTTAAGGTCGTCATTGCATCAAGAAGCAGTTCGGCACCCAGCGGTGCTTCCGGACGTAACTCTTCAGGCAGAATGAGCATAATCCTCGTGTTATGGACCCGATCCGTAATTGCTACCATCATCTTTCAACTTTGCTTTCTCAAGAACGCATTAAAATTCAACGAACAACAAAGACGAGCCATCTATCTACAAACAAACATAGACAAGCAAAATACTATCAGGTACTAAGTTCATGATAAATTTAAGTTCAGTTAGTCATATTACTAAAGAACTCCCACTTAGACAGACATCTCTCTAGTCATCTAAGTGATCATGTGATCCAAATCAGCTAAACCATAACCGATCATCACGTGAGATGGAGTAGTTTTCAATGGTGAACATCATCATGTTGATCATATCTACTATATGATTCACGCTCGACCTTTCGGTCTCCGTGTTCCGAGGCCATATCTGCATATGCTAGGCTCGTCAAGTTTAACCTAAGTATTCGTGTGTGCAAAACTGGCTTGCACCCGTTATAGATGGACGAGAGCTTATCACACCCAATCATCACGTGGTGTCTCGCACGATTTAACTTTGGCAACGGTGCATACTGTGGAGAACACTACTTGATAATTTTAGTGAGAGATCATCTTAAAATGCTACCGTCAATCAAAGCAAGATAAGATGCATAAAGGATAAACATCACATGCAATCAATATAGTGATATGATATGGCCGTCATCTTGTGCTTGTGATCTCCATCTCCGAAGCACCGTCGTGATCACCATCGTCACCGGCGCGACACCTTGATCTCCATCGTAGCATCGTTGTCGTTTACGCCATCTATTGCTTCTACGACTATCGCTACCGCTTAGTGATAAAGTAAAGCAATTATGTATGCTTGCATTTCATACAATAAAGCGACAACCATATGGCTCCTCGCCAGTTGCCGATAACTTCGTTACAAAACATGATCATCTCATACAATAAAATATAGCATCACATCTTGACCATATCACATCACAACATGCCCGCAAAAACAAGTTAGACGCCCTCTACTTTGTTGTTGCAAATTTTACGTGGCTGCTACGGGCTTAAGCAAGAACCAATCTCACCTACGCATCAAGACCACAACGATAGTTTGTCAAGTTGATGTTGTTTTAACCTTCGCAAGGACCGGCGAGCTACACTCGGTTCAACTAAAGTTGGAGAAACAGACACCCGCTAGTCACCGTGTGCAAAGCACGGCAAGAAACCAGTCTCGCGTAAGCGCACGCGTAATGTTGGTCCGGCCACTTCATCCAACAATACCGCTGAACCAAAGTATGACATGCTGGTAAGCAAGATGACTTATATCGCCCACAACTCACTTGTGTTCTACTCGTGCAAATAACATCAAACCATAAAACCTAGGCTCGGATGCCATTGTTGGGGAACGAGTAATTTCAAAAATTTCCTACGCACACGCAAGATCATGGTGATGATATAGCAATGAGGGGAGAGTGTTGTCTCACGCACTCGTGAGACCGGCGGAAGCGTTGACACAGCGAGAGGAAGTAGTCGACGTCCTCCCGGTTCGACCGATCCAAGCACCGTTTCTCGGCACCTCCGAGTTCTTGACACGCAGACAGCTCGATGACGCACCTCGATCTCCAATCCAGAGAGGCTCGAGGGGAGTTCCACAAGACGATAGCGTGCAGGACGATCTTGATGTTCTCCTCGCGCAGGCTTCGCCTAAGCACCGCTACAATATGATCGAGGTGTAATATCGTGGAGGGGGCACCGCACACGGCTAAGGAACGATCAATGATCAACTTGTGTGTTCTAGGGTGACCCCCTACCCCCGTATATAAAGGAGGGAGGGAGGAGGTGGCCGGCCCAAGGGGGGTGCGCCATAGGGAGGGGGAAACGGTTTCCCCCCTTTTTCCTAATCTTATTTGGAGGGGGAAGGAAGGAGTACTAGTATTTAGGAAGTAGTACTAGTAGTAGGAATAGGAAGAGGGGAAGGAGAAAGGAAGGGGGCGGCCCCCTCCCCATTCGGATTGGGCTTGGGGCGCGCCTCCCTTGCTCCTTCTCCTTCCTCCTACATGGGCCCAATAAGGCCCATATACCTCCCGGGGTTCCGGTAACCTCCGGAGCTCCAAACTTCTCCGGAACCTTTCCGTGTCCAAATATATCCATCCAATATATCAATCTTTATGTCTCGACCATTTCGAGACTCCTCGTCATGTCCGTGATCATATCCGGACTCAACAAACTTCGTACATCAAAATACATAAACTCATAATATAATTGTCATCGAAACCTTAAGCGTGCGGACCCTACGGTTCAAGAACAATGTAGACATGACCGAGACACGTCTCTGGTCAATAACCAATAGCGGGACCTGGATGCCCATATTGGTTCCTACATATTCTACGAAGATCTTTATCGGTCAAACCGCATAACAACATACTTTGTTCCTTTGTCATCGGTATGTTACTTGCCCGAGATTTGATCGTCGGTATCCAATACCTAGTTCAATCTCGTTACGCAAGTCTCTTTACTCGTTCTATAATACGTCATCTCATAACTAACTCATTAGTTATATGCTTGCAAGGCTTAAGTGATGAGTATTACCGAGAGGGCCCAGAGATACCTCTCCGACAATCGGAGTGACAAATCCTAATCTCGAATTATGCCAACTCAACATGAACCTTCGGAAACACCAGAGAGCACCTTTATAATCACCCAGTTATGTTGTGACGTTTGGTAGCACACAAAGTGTTCTTCCGTACACGGAGTTGCACAATCTCATAGTTGCAGGAACTTTGTATAAGTCATGAAGAAAGCAATAGCAAGATACTAAACGATCAAGTGCTAGGCTAACAAAATGGGTCATGTCAATCACATCATTCTTCTAATGATGTGATCCCACTAATCAAATGACAACACATGTCTATGGTCAGGAAACATGACCATCTTTGATTAATGAGCTAGTCAAGTAGAGGCATACTAGTGACTATATGTTTGTCTATGTATTCACACATGTATCATGTTTCCGGTAATACAATTCTAGCAGGAATAATAAACATTTATCATGATATGAGAAAATAAATAATAACTTTATTATTGCCTCTAGGGCATATTTCCTTCAGTTTTCTATATATCTCATAGAAAAATGTCCTCAAAGAATGTAGCATCTTCTGACTCGGTAATTGTAATGACCTTACTGTTAGGTACCTCAGATTTCACCACTAGAATCTATGGCCAATGATGTGCTTAGCATAGCCCAGAAAAATGCAGTCTGTGGTCCTTCCAAGCTTACGCTTTTTGGTAATCGACACATTGCCTTTTACCAAATATCCCCAAGTTCTCAAAAAAGAGTGTGTCGTTCATTTGTAGGACATGAAATGGTGCCAATATAGCCCCCTCCGCTTGCCTTGGATAAACCCGTTGTACCTAACATGCGTTAAACCAAATTTGTTAGAGTATAGTTTTTCCGCTCCACAACCCCATTTGGCTGAGGTAAATAGGGAGGCATCCTCTCATGAAAAATACCATGTTGAACACATAATAAATTGAAATCATTTGAAAAGTAATCTCCTCCACTATCAAATCGGACTCGGTTTGATTTTCTTTTCAAGTTGATTTTCAACTTTTGCCTTATAGATTTTAAAGTAATGTAGACCCTTATCTTTAATATTTAACAAACACACCTAGAAATATCTAGTGTAATCAACTATCAATGTCATGAAATATTCTTTACACCTTTAGTAAATAAACCATTCATCTCACAAAGATAAAAATGTATGAGCTCTAATGGTGCAAGTGCCTCTCCTCCTTAGCCTTGTGAGACTTGCGAGGATGCTTTTTCTTGCACACACGCATGGGCTTAGAGCCTTTGGCTAAGGTGAAACTCGAGATTAAATTCATCTTAGCTAACTGTTATGTATAGTAGAACTTATTTGTGACAAACAAGTGAGTGCTCGAATGTGTATGATTCACAACTTTATTGCAAAAATCTGCTAGAGAAAGGTGGAACAAAGCTCTGCATTCATAACCTTTTCCAAGAAAAAGGTTGTATTTCGATATGAATATTGTATTAGAGTTGAAGACCAGCTTAAACCTTGTTTATAGAGAAGGGAGACGCTAACGAGATTCTTTACTACGGGGACATGCTGCACGTTTTTCAGTTACACGATCTTTCCCGGAGTAAACTCCAGACCCACCGTGCCAACACCATGAACAGAAGCACTTGTGTCATATCCATCAGCATGGAGCAATCACTTGTGACCTGGTACATGAATATTTGCACTTAGGTAGGCTGACAAATAGATAATACAGTAAGTAAATTACTATATCGCATATGCCTCATTATGATTATTGCTCATGGTCACGTTGATATACTTGGAGTTTTGTCTTGGCTTCATTAACTTTTGTGGGAACTCGAGGCCCAGTGGTCATCCTGACAACAAGTGAAGCAACCATCTTTCTTATTTTTCTTGTTGTTCTTCTTACCCTTCTTCATGGAGTTGGTATATTCTGCTGGACTGTGTTCTTTCTCTTGAACTTGTCAAATTCTTGTGCATCATATTGGAACTTTTAAGTTCCCTTGGCCCATTTTGCGTGTGAGTCATTTGTACTCTAATTATCTTCAACACTTAGATGACCGAAAAAATCCTCAACTGAGAATTCACATCTATGGTGTTTCGGAGAAGTAGCAAAGTTTCTCCCAGAAGGAGGGATATTAGCAATTATGCATCCCCCAACAAACTTGTCCGATAACTCACACTTACGGAGTTTGAGCTTCTTAGAAATACATTGTATCTCATGAGCTTGGTCCAATACAGGACGGTTCTCAACCATGTTGTTGTCATACAACTTGTTTCCAGCATTTGTTGTACTAAACTTAGCTTTAAGTACATCCCATAAGTTCTTGGCAACCCGCATAGCCAGATATGCACCCACTAACTTGTCATCACACCTAGAATGACTCTGACAAAGACATTGGTGGCCTCCTTAAAAGCCTTCTCCTATTCAGGAGTAATCGACCCACCAAGAGTGCCACCAGCGATCCAGAACACATTCATTGTTGTGAGCCACAATGTAGTTTTGCTCTGCCAATGCTTGAAGTGGACACTCGTAAACAGGTTCAGTTTCAATGTAGCAGCGAAGCCTTGAATCGAAAATTTTCAATAAAAAATAGGTTTTCTGATTATAAGGTAAATAAGAAATTTTATGATTAATTTAATCCATAAATAAATCATGTTGATAGAAATAACATTGTTACTCTCTTACTGATATGTAAACATGCAAGTGTGTAATAGCATTGAACCAGGATATCTATGAATGTGTTAAGAATAGGAAATGCATAAGCCGGTAAAATAGAGACGAACAAGTCATAGACTCTAGATGGCCAAGACATGGTCGCAGTGGTGATAGTTTTTTCCCTTATCCTTATTCTTTGTTGAGTCGGAATTATCACCAATGGCGATGTCGGAGAGGTCGAGGATGTAGTAGAAGTAGAGGAACAATAACGAGCAGTACTTCCTAAGATGCTCCCCAAAAATCTAATCGCCCTTCTCCTGGTGTTGGATCACAAAATATGGGGCTTCGGAGGCCTGCTTTCCCGTACAGTTGTACACACGGTTTAGTACCACTCTAGGGTTGCCAACGCCTCCAAAATATATGTGATTGTGTAGGAAGACGTTGGTTGAGGCCCATGACCAAGCTTGGCTCATTCATGAAAAACACAATGCGCCCGCGGGCGAGGCTTGGCGACGCATGCAGCGAAGTAGGAGCACACGTGTACCACCCATCTTCAAAAGCTCCAATAGCATGTGGGAGAGAATCCCTTGTATGTTGGTCTCAACTCTCCTCCACCGGGGTGGTACTAAACTTTCCACGGTGTCATGCAACCCCATATGGGTCTTTGACATTTTTCAGGAATTATTTCATACATGAGACCTAGGCCCATCTATAGTCCAGCACAAACCACAAGTATCATCTATAATTCAGCACAAAGCACAAGATACTTGGAATGCTGCAACACCTTTGATTTTCAGTCCCTGGAAATTCCATTTTGCAAGTTGTGGCTTCTGACTTTTTCTTCTGGTCTTCTTGGATTCTAATAGAACTTGATGTATAGTTGATGATGATTGAATTTCATGGTTACTCAAGCATAGTTGACCCAACCAAGTTATCTTGACCCTGGGATAATTTTATCTTGACTTTGGATCACTAAAACCAAAAACCTCCTTTTATTGGAATTAAACCCTAGACACCAGTTTTGCACTAGGGACCCAATTTCCTTTAACACTTTGGCCTCACCAAATCTTCCAGAGTCTAACCCATACCTATCAACTCCATTTCCATCCTAAAGTAGATTTGTTGACCTGTGAATCCATTCAGAGTTTCTGAAAGATTTGTTGACCTATCAAGCAAGTACATTATTTCTCTATGCTATGAAGCTAGAAATTTGCATAGAGAATCACCTACCCACATCAGGCATATCCACAAAATTTCATTGCCATCCGACTCCCACAACCCCCTCCACAAATTCCCAAACTTTTTGTCCATCAAACCACTTTGTAAAAGAAGTATATTTTTCACCCATCCAATTGAGCTAAAATTTGTCAAGGTGAGCAAACATGACAAAAACACATCACCACCAAAATTTCATACTAATCTACCACTACTTGTGACCATAGTAAATTCCCAAATATTTTGACCAGAGAACAAGTTTCTATATAAAGTACCACCTACACCCACCCATTTGGCCTCAAGTTTTGCATACACACTCACCATCATACTAAACCCCACTACAAAAAAACAGCTTTGTTCACCAAGCCAAATATAAACTACACAACAGAAACACTTGCTAACATAAAGACATTTTGGATTCTCTAGTTGGACTTGATCCACACCAGGCCTCCACCTGTGCATGCACACACCCTACTAACACTACTAGAACCCCAGACAAGTTTGCTAAGCTAGAAAAACCCCAAAGAACGCCTTGCCAAGGGTGACCACCACCCTCGCATGCCAAATAAAGTGCTCTGGGCATGGGCAGAGGCCTTCCAGCCGTCCCCAACCGCCCTTGCCATGTCCTCTAGCTCCAGACGTGTCCCAAAATCCCAGGACCCCTCTCAGATGCCCCTGCCCCCGCTTGCTTCACCCACAGGACATCGCCTCCATCACCATTGATGATTCTGTACACCCGTGCCCACGGCCAGGTTCCCCTCCCGGCGTCGTCCATCCGCAGCCAATAGCCTCCCATGTGTACCCGTGAAGCTTCACGACGTAGCCGCCCGCCCAGCGGCCATTCTTATCCACCGGTGCCGCCCGGCCTATTTAAGGACCCCCCCACCCCTCCCCCGCGTGCGTGCGGCTCCTAGATCACACACACCTCCTCACTCGACCCACATGGTCCTTTCCCCCATCTAGATTCTCTCAAAGTATCACCAGAGCGGCGAGGTCGAACAAGGCCTAAGACCACCGCCGCCCCAAAGAACAGTTGCTCCCCATCAGGCCACCCAGACGATATTGGTGTACATCATCAGAAGTGCGGTGAAGCCAGGAAGGCAGTGGTGCAAGTGAAGCATAACTCAAAGAACGCATCTTCGCTATGGACACCAATGGGCAGTTGGGCCGGCCTAGTGCAATAGTGGAGGCATGGAAGAATCCGACCCAGTGTGGCCCAAGGCACGTTTTTTATTATTTTCGACAGAGAATTCACACAGGGGCCTGAAAGTAAGTTTTTATTCATAGATATGTCCCAACACTTGACACCTTTCTAACTTCTCACTCGGGACAATTTCGAAAAACAAATCTCACTCGGAGCTCCGATTGACATGATTCCAACGCTCACGTGCTCCGCCTGTCGAGCATTTTCTGTTGGAACCACTTTCCACCATATTTTCACACACTAAAAATGACCCTTTTAGCCTTGGGCATTTTTAGGCTTCTTCAAGCACTGGATTGTTCCGCAAGTTATCGGCCCCTGCCAGTAGACCCCTTGGGTTTCAAGGCAAGATAATCGTTTGATATATTAACTGAGTATTTCCTTCGATGTTTTTCTGTGTGTTATTGGTTTTTTTGTGCTTGCTAATGCACGTATGCTTTTCTTGGTTGAATTAGTTTCCTTACTTACTTTCGTTGGAGTGTATATTATAGGTATTAACGCACTAGTGACTTATATGCAATAGTATCATGGAGTTAGGATGTTATAATTTTATACTTGAAAAATTTACTCGACCAAGAAAAACACTCCCTGGAAAAAATCTAGGAACAAAAATTTGTCATGCTCTAATGAACAAAACTACCATATAATCATGAAAAAAGGTATATAACAGAAATTTACATTGTTGGCCATGATGTTCATACACACTTCATTAAAACTTAATGTGGAAAGTTGGTCATGATATAAAAAAATAAAAAAGCACAAAAAATGGATATATAGGATAGAACACAAAAATATTTCTAAAAAAGTTGCCATTGGGCATGTATAAAATAATTCTGAGCAATGACATGTAAATGGATCAAATATTATTAACTTTGCCATCTTTCAATACACAATTGTAAAAAAGCAGAAAAACTTGCGATGGCAAATTAAACTAAAATTTGCCATGTGAATAAACAGTATTTTTGCCATCGCAAAAATGGAGTAAATTTTGCCATGGCAAAAATGGATTGAATATTGCCATGGAAAATAAATTAAAAATTGCTATCGGAAAACAAGTATATTTACCATGCCACATAGTAAATTTTTCCATGTTCTAGAAAATGTAAATTTGCCATCATATTTAAATAAAGATTGCCATGCTCTTTACAATAAATTTGCCATGGCAAAAAATAAAGTAATTTTTCCCATGTCATTAAATGTAAGCCATGGCAAAAATGATTAAAGTTTGCCATGGCAACAATGGAGTAATTTTGCCATGGAAATAAATAAAAAACTGCCATGGCTACACAAGTATATTTTCCATGCTACATATTAAAACTTTTCATGTTCTGGAAATGTAAATTTGCCATTATATTTTAAAATAAAAATTTCATGCTTTATACAATAAATTTGCCATGTAAAAAATAAAGTAAAGATTTTCCATGTCATTACAAATCAAGTTGCCATGGCAATAAAAACATAGAAAAAAAATCCACTTTTCGCTGTGAATAAAAGTATTTTTGCCAGGCCTCTCATGAAATACAATTGCCATGCGCCCCCATTAATACATTTGCCAAAAACATCTTAAGTTTGCCATGTTTTTGAAACAAGTTAAGTTGCCATTTTTTTGAGCAAGTTAATTTGCCATGTTTTTGAACATCTATAAGTTTGCCATGTTTTTGAACATCTTTAAGTTTGCTATGTTTTTGAACATCTTAAGTTGCCATGGCAAGTTTGCCATGTTTTCGAACATCTATAACTTTGCCATGGCAAGTTTGAATGTTTTTGAACATGTTAATTAAAGAAGTTTTCCATGTTTTTGAACAAACTTAATTGAAAGAAGTTTGGCATGGTTTTGAACATCTTAAGTTGCCATGGCAAGTTGTCCATGTTTTCGAACATCTATAACTTTGCCATGGCAAGTTTGCATGTTTTTGAACATGTTAATTAAAGAAGTTTGCCATGTTTTTGAACAAACTTAATTGAAAGAAGGTTGACATGTTTTTGCACATCGTAAAGTTTGCCATGTTTTTGAACATCTATAACTTTGCCATGTTTTTTAACATCTTAAGTTGCCATGGCAACTTTTCTGATAACTAACTTAGAATTATTTATCTATACAATTTGCCATGGCAACTTTTTGATAACAACTAACAATTTTTTTCACTCTACAAAGTTGCCATGGCAACTTTTTGATAAAATCTTGGAATTATTTGTCTCTCTACAATTTGCCATGGCAACTTTTTTTATAACAACTTGGAATTATTTTTCTCTCAACAATTTGTCATGGCAAATTTTTGGTAACAACTTAGAATTAGGGATTTTTTACGGTGCATCATACTACCAAACTGGAGGTGTAGTATTAAGTTAGATCCAACGGTTGATATATATCAGCTTATAATTTTGTCGAGGACAGCTTCGTAATTTCCCCATCGGTAGATTTGTTTCTACAAGGCCACGATCGACTCAGTTCCGTGCCTCCCTACTTAATCGATCACCATTACATGCATGTGGACAGTTGGTAGGGATCAATCGAGTAGGAAAACAAAAATTAATCGATCGCCGTCCTACCTCAATTGCACGCTGCATGTATCAGCGCCAAGACGCCCTCGCCTCTGTTGCACCGCCGCCGAGGCGGAAGGTCGACGAAGAGGACAACGCCATGACCGCTGCTGCTGCTCGCCATCGCTCCATTAATGAAGAAACTTTTCGCGGAAGCATGCCATGCAAAATGCACTACGAGACATTAACCAATCGTCCTCACAACGCCGCTGATGTATCGTTGTGCGGTCATTCGGATCTAATCAGTACCTAGTGGACATGGCTTGACAAGCACGGCCATAGGAGAGCAGCGATTCGCAGACCATACACCCTGCCGAGCCTCGGGTTCATCTCCATCCCCGCACCCCACCATCCCCGCTTCTTCAAAGAACGCAAGTGTCCGCTCCGACTAGTCATCGGTTTGGGAGGACGGGTAGGTCATCTGCAGGTGTTCAGCGGCGCCGGCGGCGCCGCGGTTTCAAGTCGACCGGTCCGCGACCATGGAGCCTTAACTTGAATGTCAGCTCCGGCGAGAGCTGTCGACTAACCAAGGGAAAACTGGCTGCAGGAATCTATAATAATAGAATAATAATGCCCAAAGTGTCCTTTTCGCCTGAATATACTACCCACATTAGGATGTAGTATTGCCCTATCTCCACCGTTGGATCACAAAAATGAACGGACCAAAATAGTTAGATGTACTGTAAAAGGTCTCTAGAATTATTGTCTCTATCTACAATTTCTTGCCATTGAAACTTTTCTGATAACAACTTGGCATGTTATTGGAATAAGCACATAGCGGAGAGACACCAATTTGTATAGATTTTCCATGATGCAAACACGATGATTAATATTGCTCCAAAACAAACATGGTTGATGGTAAAAATCAGCACTACTTGTCATGTTGTAATCTTTTGGTTTTTAGCTATAATAGTGACACGCTTGGTTGCACATGCTAGTTTATGTGGAATTGCCATGCTGCAAACAAACAATGATTTTGTCGTATTGCATAATACTACTTTCCATCCTCTACAAAAAAATGGTAGATGGCAAAAAAATCGGGTTGATGGCAAATTAATCAAAATGATGGCTGCATACAACCAGAAATCCAGGTGGTGTTGAAGTAAGTTTTTCTCCTGCACTATACGGTACAGCAAAACATTGTAAGATATCTAACATATAAAGCCTGCTAGACTACCCGCATAGCGAGCGGCATTGCGGTTTCAGATTGATCCTCCCCGCACGATGTGCATTGTTGTCCACTGCCTGTGTACTTTTTACCTCCCTGATAAACATCTGAGCGTTTGTTTTTTTATACGTTGTGTGTCTGGGTTACAGTGGATGACGCCTGGGCCAGCCTCATGCACGATCCCGCTATTGCAGTCACATTGAGTATGTGTGTGTGTTCGGCTGGAAAAGAGGGGTGGGCCACGATGATCGTGGGCTGCAGGCTGTGCGGTCAAAACCTATCCCCCAATCCCCTTCCGTCCTGATCCCCTCACCCCATGCCCCACGCCCTGCTCCATCTCCGCCGCCGCCATGCCCCTTCTCCTCCCCTTGGTTTCTCTCCTCTTCTGCCGCCTCTCCTCTTACCGCATCGTCGACCATCTCCCTATCTCTTTCTCCCATCCCCGCAAGGCAGTGCCTCCCCACGTTCTCGATCCGGCGTTGCCGTGCACGGTGGTTTCAGATCGGGCACAGGTCGCAGCCATGAAGGTAAGGGGCGGCATGGTTTCTCTGATGCATATGGAGGAGTGGGGGAGGGTGAGGATGATGGACATGGGGGAAGACGCAGCAAGGCCGGAGCTGCAGCAGCACTCACGTCATGGTGGTGTGGAGCTGTCCAACATTACCCACTTCATCCCTCAACCCCAGTTTAGGTTACACATCTTTGGCCCCCATCTTCTTCCTCCCAGCTTTTGCATTTTGATTTCATCGGTTATTTGATAATCTTGATTTCTTGATTTACCTTTTTTTCTGAAAAATGTATGTGCAGATCAGATGAAGAAGAGAAGAGGAAGGATGTTGAGGAAGGGTGAAGAACAAGGTGAACTTTCATCTTTGGCCCCCATCTTCTTCCACCCACCTTTTGCCTTTTGATTTCATTGGTTATTTGATAATCTTATTTTGATTTCTTGATTTTCTGTTTTTTTTTTCTGAAAAAGACATGTGCAGATCAGACGAAGAGAAGAGGAAAGATGTTGATGAAGAGTGAAGAACAAGGTGAACTTTCTTTTGTCGACCCTATTTCTGGCAAAATATGCGGAGACTCGGGAGACAAGAGTAGGTATATTTCGTCCAGACTCGTGCTCTCTTGTTCATGTTGTGTTCCTACCATATGAGTATGTGACCCTGAACCTGTTCGATACCTTGAGTTGCAAGGTAGCGGGAGGATGCCAGTGACAGTGGAAGGAGCAGGCTGGTGAGGAGGGAAAGCAACACAAGAAGGTATATATTTATTCACAATTTCACATGATCTTCTCTAGCAATATGTATTGCATTTCCACGGATAATTCTTTTGTACTTAGTTTTTATCTAATCCATTCCAAGCTTTTAAATGATGATGTTTGGTTTACTACTATTTTGATTGATGATAGATTAAGAAGGATACGGTTATGAAGCGTGTGGTTCTTCCAATATGCCCTCTCAGTACTCTATATCAACAAGCGGGTCTAGCATCCGCATTCTCCAACACCTCATATATGTTCATGGATAGGGTTTGGGTTCCCTAATGAGAGAGGCCCAGTGGCTGCACCTCTGCAGCCATGGGTGCCATCTCTTTACCCCATCCAGTTCTTACCTTCCATTTGATTCAGTTTCTTTTCTGACTGAATCAAGTCTCGAGGTGGACGTGTAAGCTCTACAAGAAGATCAGTCAGGCCGATCTACAAGGCACCTAAAAAAATCCATAGTTTCTAGGTATTCTAGGGATGAACTAATGTGTATCCTTTAGATTTGGTGTTCCATACTGTTATCACTTCTCTTAATGTCGAATATTTCAGTTTGAGGTAATCATCGCCGTATTTGTTGTTCCATACTGTTACGGGTAAGCACTTGGATCAACTTCTCATTTGTTGTATGCTTAGTCTGTTATTTTTCTTGCTTCACCATCTTAGTCATAGGATTATGCATGCCTCTATAGGAAACAGATAATAAATGTATTTTAGCTAGAGGTAATTACCCAGATCAACTTTGATTTATGTTCTTGCATGGCCCTTCTGTTTTACCTTTCAGTCTTATCATGGAAATAGGTCGGTTTCTCTTATTACCTTCTTGTGTTTGGATATAGGATTTTGGAAACGCATGCCATTGTTTTACGAAGATTGCCTGATAATTTAATCATATAGTTGAAATTGAGTAAAATTTGTCCACTTTGTAGGTATTCAGACGACCCACGAATAGAGTCGAATTATCTATGTTTTTTAGGCGGAGTAGATTTCATCGGTTGTCTCTATTCGTGCTTTGGGAGAAGATTTCAGCAAAGTTCTCTATTCATATATTTATTTATTATGCACTTAAAAATTCGTTCTGGCACTCACCCCTTGGTGCTTGAATTAAGGCTTTCCTTTTCATGCTCTTTAGATCCATGCATGACAATCAGAATGTACTTCGTTTACCCTGTTTGTGGTGCGTGCGCTCTTGCAGCATGGATAAATCCTTGATTGATTTTTTGTTGAAGGTGAGATCATACACTCTTTTCTTATATGATTTACCTGCCTTCTTCCTATATGGTTTTCGTGACAGTTTCCTTCATACAGTAGATGAATGGTATGTCTAAATATGTTGTGCTTGATAGATCTGTCTTCTTGATTTGTTTATTCATGCATTTTAGAAGAATATTTTTGTACACTTGGTTGTAAGTGATTATCCTTTTCTATCCACCATGGCATGGACCATTCTGACCGTTTCCTTTTGTGCTCTAGAATATCATTACTGTTTTGCTGGCTCTAGAATATCATAACTGTTTTGCTGGTTGTAAGTGATGTGTATAGTTTGAAAAACTACAGCAGCCGAACATTCACTTTATCCCATTATCTTCAGGTATAGCTGCTCTTATAATTGTTATGTCGCTAAATGCTATGCTTATATGATACTGTATATGATATATCCACAATCTGGTAATTCTTTTATTTTCCCTATTTTGTTGGAATCCTTTATTAGGTACTTGCCTCCCCTGTTTTGTAATTCTATTTTAACCAGGACACCAACATGTTCACATAGTTGCTCGCTGGAGTGGATAAATTTGAGGTTTTGTGATATTATACGCTAATATATTTTTTGTTTGTGCTCTGTTCAAAAAATCATGTCGTGATTTAGTTTAGATCTGTGCAGTCACAACCATATCTTCAGTTTAGGTCGCTATGAAATTTTATTTCCTCGCCTAATAAGTGCGATTAGAAAATAATTTTACGCCAGGTTAACTATACATGTTGTACTCCTTATAAACTATTTTAATTTTATAGTCATTTTTTATTTCTCTCTTTAATTTTGTCAGCAAAGACATCGAGACACTAGAAGAAATAGACATGTTGTACAAGGAGCGGGCTTTACAGTCTGGTATTAAGCACCGGGTATGAGTTCCTTCTTTTGGTGGTGAGCTCACTTTCATTTCAGATCCTGTGGATATTACCGAAATCCTGCCTTATGTTTGCACAGCTGGCAGTTTCCAACCTTAGAGGCTCGGCAGGTACTAAGTACACCACAGGAAATGCAGATGCATTCTATATACTCGCTCATTCATGTTTTACAGCTTATTCTCATGCCAACATCCATTTTTCTTATATGCATGCGGTTTCCTCAACCTGCTGGAGTTAAATACAGGTTGGTCACTGAATGAGCTTATATACCCCAGTGGCATTGAATGAGCTTATATCACTCAAAACATACTTGTGCAAAGGAGCTGGCTTTCTTTAAGTAGCAGTAAGACCAAATGTTGAATTAGGGTTGGTAGAACGTAAGATTAGAACTGTTTAGACATATGTAACCTGCAGAAACATGGAACATAGTGGCGTATATAACCTCCATTATCTATGTCGTAATGCATGCCTCCTCTCACCATGAGAATGTTAGTGTTAAATAGTAAATTTGCTATCCTTGCTGATAGTCACTAATGATAGTTGGTAATGGCAGCCGGTGAAGGTATACAAAATGAGCAACTTAAGATGCCAAATTTGGTTCATTGTTCAGGCCTCAGGGTCGGCGGTCGCTAAGAAATACAAAAATGTGCATCATTTCCTTCAATAGTGTCCCCATGGTGGTACATAAATAAGATTGATAGGTTCTTTCTGTTGATATTTGTGCCTTTCCTGAGGTAGCATCCAGTCTGACAACAAGGTGGCCATAGGGCATGTTTTGTTCTGTCACTGGAAGCAACATCAAATCAAATAATTTCCCTTGGCTAGCACTGGTAATCGAATCTTAAGATGCCAATGCTTTGTGGGATGCTTAATTAAATGTTGAGCTCGTGGATACAAAGAACAGGTCAGGCTTTAGTTAAGTTCAATTCAGTAATTTAATATTAGCACCCACGTCCTACGAACAACACAAAGAGGGCATGGCCGTACTATGCAAGTGCAGTTGGTTGGCAGTTGGCTTACCTCGGCGTCTCTGCCGCCGGCCGGGAGACTACTTCACAGCGGCCACGCCGAGAGAGCGGTGTGACTTGGCCGGCCAGGGAGTCCTCGGCGGGGCCGAGTGCTAACTTTAACAACAAATAACCATTAATTTTGCTCAGTTCATGGGCAAATTAGCACTGAATCCCTGTCTCTACCACTTATTTGAACATCCCTCTTATGATAATCTGAACAAAGCGGCCAAAGCAATCCTTTGGATCACATAGACTACATGGTCGACATAGTACTATCTCATTGAATGAATTTGTACATAACTTAACTTCTTCCCCCAATATTTCCCTTATTTTTTCAGTATCTTACATACTTAATTATAGGTTGGTCCGATCTGTTGTATGAGGTAGGCTTCAGGCCAACGGAAGATAATCTACCGGATGACTGCCACCACAAGTCTTCGGGGTTTCGTGTTCACCTGTGACGTTTTGTATAAATTTGGAGGTATCCAACTCCGTTATCTACAAATTAATTCCTTGCTTGCATCCCTTATTGAGAAGCCAGATTGTATAGTTACTTAGGCAAAGCATATACATCACTAATTTATTTATAGATGGTCTACTCATTTTCAGATTCTCTGGTTGCTGAACATATACCAACTATTTTTTTTGTATCATGTATGCTTCTCGATCCTACAAAATTGCAACTTGTTGCTGCTTTTCCTGGTGTGGTCTGTGGTGTCACTTACTAAGCTTGACTGCAGTATGCACCTTTTAGAATTTGTTGATTATGCATGCAACCATTTGAGATTTGGGCATAGGCCTTTTATACCAATAGGTGTTCTCCCTTTCTGATCTTGTGGTGGCCTATAGAGATTCTGCGAGATTCAAGGTCACTGCCCACTAAGAATTTTTACATCTTTGCTTCTAGGTTATGGGACAAAATTGCCGAATGATTTTGGAATCCACAGATCTTACTTCCCCGCGATGAGGTTATTCCTTGGAACCCACACTTTCTGCAAGCTCAGTTTGCTCTTTTTCTTTAAAGATTAGTACTGATGCTTACTGTTGTATCTTTTTATTGTTGAGGCAAAAGAATACCACTTGTATCAGTACATGATTGTACCCTCCTATACCTTCTTAATTGTGTGTTTATTTGGTTAGTCAAGAAGCATCTAATTACATGTGTGGGTATGTTGAAAATATGCAAAACCTTAATACTCTGCTTTTCTTTTGCAAACACATCTATGCCTACACATCTGTGCAGGCTATTCACTACTACTACTTTGGCGTCGCAGTTAAGAACTATATTGCCTAATGCATGTTTATGGGTTATCATCAATATTATTGATCATCTTTGGCTTTGGCATTGCTTTGGCTTTGGATACTCTGTTTATCTTTGCACTTCCTCTCTACCTCTTGATCTGCATCATGGCATGATACGCACTTCTCACTTATGTGTTTTTCTTTTCATTCTTTGTTGCTGTTTGGGTCAAACCAACAATCTTAGTATACATGCTAGAGAGTTAATTTCACGCATGGAGGTCTCTCTCTTTCAAATAGTCAAGTTTGTTCTTGTATTCAGATGCTATGATTTATTCTATCACTGTTTAGATTTATCTGTGTATGCTAACTTTTTTCCTTAACTTATATTACAGGGACCTCTGTTGTTTACTGAATGCATACTTTTTGCAGTGTTTGCCTGGAATTCTCATGGTGCATCTTCCTAGCTTGGATTCCTTTCCAGTTTATACTCCAATCAATTGACTTTTAGTATATCTGCATGTACCTAGGTTGTAGCAGCGCCAACGCATAGTTGCGAGAAAGCCATTGTCTTTAATGTATTGTTTAGTATTACAGACACTGCATAATGGACATGGTTGTCGCATTTAGTGCCTTCTCTAAACCCACGTTACATTTATGAATGCCATGGGCTCCTACACGTACTCCTGAATTTAGACTAGGTGGCCTAGGCAAAATGAATATGGATTCATTTACTATATTGATCCTTTCCTGAATATCTTGTTACTATGATCTATTGTATCTTTCCATATGTTTCATGGTTATTCAATTGCTGGTCATGTGATTTGTAGGCTTCACACCTGCTTACTCCTTGATTGTCCATCTTGGATATTTAGTTTTCCTTTTGTTCATGAACTGGCTAGAGTTGTCTACTGCTTACTCCACCTTTCTGCCCTGGTCACTCGTATATGCATCTTTGCTACTATAGCTTGCTTTATAAAACCAATGTATGCCATTATCAAGTGATATCATTACTTTTAGTCTATCATGGTATCATGTAATAATGGAATATAACTATCTATTAAGTCGATCACATATGCATGGTTTGAATACTCGGCTCGCTCTCGCTTTTTGCGTCATGGGAGCAATGGGTCATCTAGCATGAAGAAAGGTCAAGCATATGTTTTTGCCTTCAAATGCACTTCCAAGGGGTTGCGCCTGATCGTCTACTCAATATAAACAAATTGCAAGAGCCCCTTGTTATATAACTTAGCATTAGTATAGATGCCTGCCAAGACTTCTATGTTTATCATCCTTTTGAATCTTATGTAATCACCTAAGACCATCATGTGCGTTTAATTGTTGGTCATTTGCTGCTTAGGCTGATGTGTGGTATGCTTTTGAAACAGCCATGATGAAAGAAATATAAGCTTTCGCCCTCTGCCTACCTACATGCCTTGCTCATAACATTGTAAATGATTGTTTGTAAGCTTCTTAGAAAACATGTATCATCAGCCACCATCTATCTATCATCAAACCGTACTTATTTCCATACATTTTATTCTGTGTCTAACCTTAATCCTGATGAAACAATTGTTTGGCACAATAAACAAATGTTTGAGTGGCATGATGTGTTGGGTTTCCATGTTTTAAAGAGAGATAAGTGTTAACCTATTAAGTTAATTAGGGTGACGGATATAATGCTTATGTTAATTATTTGCAGTTTATTTACGGGAGAAAATAGTGGTGGTTTATTTATTGCCATTGGTTAAGACTGCTGCTATTAGATCTATATGATTGCGGTAAATCTTCAATTATTTGCTAAGTTGAGGGCTTAATGTTACGCAATTAGGTTAATTAGGCTAGCAGCTTTGTGAGAAAAAAAATTTACCCTTGCTTTGTCCCTACAGGATAATGACTACCTGATAGTGATTCCTTATGCTCACATATTTGGCCTCATGCTGCAAGCTCTAAGGCTGCCCCCTGCAACTTACCAGCACAAAATATACCCAGGCGGAAAGAATCGTGTAACAGTGACTTTCTTTTCTACTTTGGAATTGCTAGATGGTTCACTTGTCCCGAGTTCTATACCAGGTGCAATCTTAGATAGCTATGAAGATGCAGAAGACAGTGCTGCTATGGAGGCTATTAGATTCATGGAGAATGCATATGGCAAAGAAATGAGGGGCTACCACTACACCCATGTCAAGAGGCTAGAAAATCAAGTCACGCACCTGGTCAAATGGTTGAGTTCATCGAATGAGACAATCAAGAAGCTGCGCAAAACATGCTACTACGCTGTCAGGTATATGAACTCGTATTCTGCCCAGATAGAAAACACAACAGCTACTCGCCACCTGAAAGGTCAAGACAACACCAAAGCAGTTATGAAAACAGCTCTTGCAAGCATCGAAGGACTTACGCAAAGGCTACGCTACATTGCTATGAAGTTTGAGCAGCGCCTTGAAGCAACCAGAAACAGTTTCTGGTAAACTTTGCTGAATGTATCCTGGATAGCATGCTTCATCGGTTACCGCAACAACCACCTTTTGTTTCATATCTATCAGACCAGCATCTTTCCCATTTTGGACTACTCCCAGCAAGATATGTATAGACTTTAATCCTTCCTTGCTGCCTCTATGGTGAAAAGTAGTCTATAATGTAGTTTACGATCTTTAGATTTTATTGTTGTCTGTATAGTCAAGAGCGGTTTACCATCGCTTATTGTATATATGTGAAGGTCTCCTCTTCTACTGTTGTTTCGCACCACTATGACCAAAGAAAACAACCTTTTCTTTTATCCATGCTTTCACACTAATGTTTGCATCAAACATTCCCTGTGATCATATCTGCAGCACTTACAAGCTCATATTAAGATTTCCCAATGGATTCTGTACACATTCGACCAATGTATATAAGCTATTTTTTTTTGAACAATAATAGGTTAGAGCATACTCTCACACCGAATAGCTTACATTCGGCCTTTGCGCCATTGGCGCAACGGGTCATCTAGTCTGAATAAAAATGGTGGCTGCATACTAAAGAGATGGACATGGATGGATGGATGTCCGTTGCCAGCCGACTGATGCAACGGTATACAAAAAAAGAGCATACCCAGCTTTGCATCAACGATAAATTGAAAGACAGTGGCAAGATATGCGAACATCGCGAGCGTGCTTCATTTGCAAGGATGAAACCGTGCGGGGCCATGCTCATCACAAGCCAGCCGGAGAGCTCGAGTTGGTGCCATGGCCCATGGCGCATGAGGCAGCTCAGGCGGATACTGGGAGGCGGTGAAATACCTGGGCCTGTGACGAATACCAAGAGTACTAAACTATAAAATCTTAGGGACTCTAGTGCAAGATGCACCATCAAACCAAGTCGTACTTGATCTGTACTATGAGATCTTCATCCGATGGCTGACATTGATGGATCGCATGATCTCACCTGATGTGATGATCTCATTCTAGTCATGCCCCCCATCTCTGGTCCACCTCTGCCTCTCGCTGGAATGGGGATCTGGGATACCAACTATAGGGGAAAGTGGAAGGGAGGGGTTCGTGGCGAGCGTCTGTTACAGCGAACTGCAGCCGCTATCCTATGTGGCACCCCCGTGCTCCAATAACCGTACCACAAAGATCGACGGCGCAGACCACATTCGGCGTCAGGAGAGAAAACGAGGCATGTTAGGCACTTATTGATTGTGTACAATTATGTCTCTTACGTGTATCTCGCCAAAGAGGGAAGGTTGGAGGTGTAGTATCTCCTGAGTCGGGATTTCATTCCAAGCCTCGAGGGCCTTGGTTGGTATGATGATGCGCCAAAAAGTATTGTGATTTCCGAGTGGGAAGAGTTGTGCCACGGGGGTGGCAGGGACCAGTGCTCTCTCTCCTAGGACTACCTTGCGGGAAGCCGGTGATGCGGTACGAGGGCCATGATTTAAACAGAGTTTATCGAACTATTAGTCCATGGCGTGGGTAAAATGTACAACCTATGCGAAGTCTTAGGATATATTCGAATAGCCGCGTTCTCAATATTGGACACAGTTTGTATTTAGTCACATAGATTGGCTCTGTCAAGTTGAAGGCATAAAGATGACACATTAAAGCCCACCAAGATTGAAACCGGGCAAGATGAGAATTGTGAGATCAATGGTACAAGCAGCCGGGCATAGGAGTATGCCAGGGGCTTGGGGTTTAGCCAGTGGATGGCTATGAGGATTGTGATGGTTTTGATAGTCTGTTTATTTGCTGCTTATGCTTTTCGTTGTCCTAAGGTAGTTTACTTCAGTTGTTTATCTAGTTCAGTAACGATATGTTTGTTGGACTGACGTTGGTATTAGCAATGGTATCTTTGGTGGACAGACTTTAGTAGTAGACATAGTCATATTTGAGCAATGACTTTAGCTTTAGTAATGATCATATTATTGGAGGAATGTCTTTACTTAAGGTTATGAATATGCTATGGTAAAGTTAGTACGCTTCGTACCGTTTGTACTACTGTTATTTGTCTTGATAGATGTTCAGGATAATGTATACGTAGTTCATACTGCTTTTACTTCGGTACTTCCCCGCAAGAGGTTTATGCCATGGTATTTACCTTACTCGAAGTTTATGATATGGTTTGATGACCAGTATGGTTGAGATAGTTGATACATGCTTCAATGCCATGGAATGTTTACTTGGGTGGGATATGATCGATTTTCTTGCGAGTACATTCAAAGTACTAATTGGATATTAATGAGGCCAAGTGTAAGGCTGGACATGTCTTCCACTAGTTAGAGCATCTCCAGCTGCGCCCCCCATAAAGGCCTCCCCAGGCGATTTTTTTCGCGTCGGCGCCGAAAAAACGGGTCAGTCGTGCCCCAGGAGCCCGATTTTCGTCGGCCTGGGCCGAAATCAGCGTCGGCGGACCCAGCCCGAACCCGGCGCGCTGGGGGCGCCTGGGGGCGCCGTGCGAATCGTTTTTGGCGCGAAAGAGCCGCTGGCCCGCTGAGTCAGCGACACGGGCGCTTCGTCGCCTTCATCGCCTCGGTTCCCGCAGGAATCAATGCCAAGGCTGCCACCGCCGGTCAGCCTTGCCATTGATTCCTCACGGGCGGCGCGCCGACGCCTCCCCTCCCGCGCACGCGTACACACGGGCGCGGCTATATAAGCCGGTGGCCTCCCTCGCCTCCGGCCACACCAAGCCCTAGCCACCGAGCTCTCCCTCTTATGCGCCGCCGCCGAGCCCTCCCTCTCCCTCCCCCGTGCGCCGCCTCCGAGCCCTCCCTCTCCTTTCCCCCCATGCCCCAATGGCCGAGCATTTCCCCGGCGACGAGGCGGCGACCAACGGCTTCGGCCGCCGCTCGCTGCGCGAACAGGAGTCGTGGCTCCTGTTCGAGGACAACATCCCGGCGCCACCGGACATGCGCGTCGGGCCGACGAGGTGGAGGCTCAGCAACGGGGGAGTGCCCGTTCCGCCGTTGCCCGACGTCGTGGCGCGCCCTGGCTACTTCGCCGCCGAGGTTGAGACCGTGCGCGCCGCCCTCACCGACGAGCAGCGTGCCCTCCCCCAGTACGCCGCCGACAACCATGCGGCGTGGGCGGCGTACTTCGAGTGCCGTCAGCAGCAGAGGCTGGCGTCCACCAACGGGGCGCTGGTGGTGGGCGGCACGAAGAACAGCGAGGGGCGCCACCTGTGGTGGGGCGTCCGCGGCCGCACGCTCGAGGGCGTGCTGACGCACCTTGAGGGCGACAACAACCCACCCCTGGCATACCCTCCCCCGGCGAGGACGGGTGCCCCGGCCCACCGCCGCCGCGCCGGGCAATGGATGCCCAGGAGGTTCGACTCCTCCTCGTCGTCCTCTTCACACTCCTCCTCACGGGCTTCTTCCCGCTCCTCCGGCTCTCCGATGCTGCTCGGCGTCAAGCCCGAGCCCGCAGCGGAGATGTCGCTCGGCCGGCGTGCTCGCAATGCCGACATCGTCATCAACGAGGGCAGTCGGCGCGCCTCCTCATCGGCTCCTCCGCGCTTCGTCAAGCCAAAGACTGAGCCGGGGCTAGCGCCGGTGAAGACGGAGCCGTGTCTCCCCGCCGTGAAGGCGGAGCACGGCGACGTGGAGCTCGACGACGACGCGGCCCTGTAATGGGCGCACAAGGACTCCCTGAAGATGGCGAGGGAGCGCCAGTGCCCTGCGGCGGTTCGAGCAGCGCCGCCGAGGCCACGACGAAGGAGGAGTCGTCGTCATCGAGGACAGCGACGACGACGGCGCGCCGCCGCCACCAGTCCGCGTTGGCGACGTCGGTCAGGGGTCCACCAGGGACGGCCGCGTCAAGGAGGAGAAGACCGACGACGACGGCGGCGAGGATGGCAGCGACGACGGCGACTACTCGGCGTTCAGCGATTTCTTTTTTTAGTTATATTTTGCTATGTACCGCCGAACATATCAATATATGCCAATGTTTGCCGAAATTTAGCCGTGTTTAACCGAACTTCGCCGAACATTTTTTTTTAAAAAAAAATTATGCGCATCTGGGGGCGGCCGGCTCGCCCCCAAGCGACGATTTTAGGCGCCCTCTGGGGGGCCAACGGCTGGAGATGCTCTTAGGAGTCGAAGCAGTCGCACACTAGGAGGGTGACACTTTAGATCCTTGTCGAGTGGAATCGCGTTAGGATCGTGCTCCCATTGATAGAGTTTCCGTTGCAGTCATCTCTGAAGTAGTCACCAAGACTACTACAGATCGCTCCGACCTCAATGCATCGTTGAGACTTGGAGCTTTGAAAGTTGATGTTGTAAAGTTATGGTATCAAATAAAGCATATGCTTTTGTTGAAAGGTCTGTATCCTATTACCCAAAGATTGTTAAAGCATACCCCAGGTTGATTTCCTGGGCTGGAGAGTGCGGCGATCCTTCCGAATGCAGTGGTAATTCACTGTACTCAAACAGGGTGCCACAAATGCAACTATCTAATGGACAACCTTTTCTAAGCGTAAACAACAGAGAAAGCCCATACTATGCCATTTTATTTATATTTTGATGGAAATGTACAAAGGAAGAGAGACAAATCATAGATGATCTAGCATGTACTGCAATCCCTCCCCGTTAAGACTAGGCTTATCCTTCCCCGTGTTCAAGGACAAATGCTCCATGAAAACAAAGAGACATAGATCCATGTATGTTCTTTTTAATGTATATATACAACTTGCATCCTGATACGCATTCCTTTTTAATATATAAAAGGTGATACAAGTGGGAGAGTTTTTCTTGAGTGCCTTTTTTAAGAACAGAGCAATGTTTTGTATTTTTTTTAGACAAGTGTTTTGTGTTTATTTTTTGACCGAAGAAAGCGAGCAGCGTTGTTGAGAAAATGTTGCGGAGGACACGGCCCACAAGCCCACAAGCCCACGGCGACGGCTTCTCAGCCAGCTTGAAATACCCCGCCTTGGCGCCCGAACTTAACCGTCTCAACCAACAGCTTTCGCTTCTCATCTTCTCCCTGTCGCCGGAGCCCCAAGAAACCAAGAACCCCCGCCCCCCTCACTCCACCCCGCAGAGACCCCCGACTCTCCCCGTCGCCGGCGACAGATGGAGCAGTTCCATCACGGCCACCACGTGCGGCTGCGCAGCCGCGTGCACGGCTTGTACCTGCACGCCGACGAGGACGGCCATGGCGTCTCCCTCCGCCACCGCCGGGATTCGGCGAACGTGGTGTGGGCAGTGCACGTGTACGATCCCGACGTCGAGGAGGGGCGCGTACTCCTCCAAAGCGCCGCCTACGGCCGCTACCTCGCCGCCACGGCCACGGTCGCGCCGGCGCCCCGGAGCCACCGCATCATACAGCGCAACCACTACCATCCGGGATTGGTGGAGATAATTTGGGAGGTCCACAGGTCCGGGTTCGAGGGGGACGTCGAACTCCGCCTCCGCCACGCCGGCGCCGGCGCCGGCTACCTCTGCGCCGCCAACGGAGGTACCTCCGCTGGAAGACCAATGGCGTCAGCGTCGACGGCATCGACAACGCCAGCGTGATGATGCACTGGGTCGTGGAGCCCGTCCCTGCCACTGCCGAGGGGAGCATTCCTCGCCTTCCACGTCAGACTGGGGTGAGTCCCCCATGGTTAAATCCTCTGTTTCATGGTTGCCGCTCTTGCTGTTTCTTGGCTCCGATTCTTGATGGTTCTTTGCGACTCACTTGCAGCTCCCCCTCCCCGGAAGCCTGACCAGACTGTTGCCGGCGGCGGAGCGGGCGATCGTGTGTCAGGAGGTGAGCGCCGACGGGATCCACATCAACCGCGGTCAGTTCGATTTCAGGGGGAGATCCGTATTCCGCCTGAGGAAGAAGCTGGTCAGGCTGCTGGGTATCGCCAACCTCGTCATGTGCCTCCCCACACGTGATTGTCGGCTTTTTCCACTCCTCGTCGACCTCCTGCCCACCGGCGGCCCGCTCTTCCACCAGCGGCTCTTCCACATCGTCGTCGTCACGCCCGGGACGCCTGGTAAGATCGAGGCCCTACTGAAACTCCTTACTCTTCTTCTCATATTTGCAGTTGAGTCATTGCTAATCTGAAGAACAGTTTACTGAAACTTTCGCTAAATTACTTTCAGTAATCTGAACCTATTGTAGGATTATTATAGACATCAGTAAGAGTTGTTGTATATATCAGTCTCTGCACAGATGCTAGAAGGTTTTCCTGACCCTAGTTGTTTGTTGGGGGGAAATCATTTCATAAGTAAAAAGATCCACACTGAACCTTGATATGGAAACTATTGATTTTGATGCTGCTGTTCTTCAGTTTAATGCTATATACTATGTCGCTAGAGGTAAAATTTGGAATCTCAAAGCCCAAATCAGTTCAGCTTAACAGAGAATACACTGTTTCCTATTTCTTAGCATACTGTAATTGTTTCAAATACACTGTTATGTACCTCGTTACAGTGTTTTGAGGTTTTGTACATCAGCTGTCTTCTTGATCTTCTCATTAACCCGTTTCTGTATCTGTCTGTGACACATGATGCCTAACTGCTTAACTATTTTTCTGCTAATTCAGCCCACGCGGCGCTGCGGTACCCGGATGTTGATGCCTAGAACAGAGATGCAAGAGCCAGCCCAGGACCCCTAGAAGTCACCTTCAAAAGGGTCGCCGCCTCGGACACAACGACAAGAGATATGGGTCCTGGAAAACCCAGCAGTTATTGTGTTTCTGCTAGCTAAACTTGGTTTGTTCTCCTGACAATAGGAAGGCTACTTGCTTGGTTCTAAAATTCTGAAACTGTTTGAACAATGGTGAAGTGACAATGGTCTGTAATGCGTTGACACAGATGACAGATGTGGTGGTTCTTTCTGTGAGTTGAACATGGTTCCTGCTGTGTTGGTTCTTGCTGCATTTCTCTTAGTCTGTAATGAGTTTAATTATTCCGATTAAAGTTTCAGTCCATGAGCAGAAAATAAATTTGTGTTTTCTGTGAGATCAAAGTTCTGAACAAGGTGAGGTTAATGCGCCCGGACACGACTTACTGCATTTTGCAGCCCGCGTGGTACATTAGATTTTTTTTTTACTGGCACCATGTTATTCTATGGTAGTTTTTTGAACAAAATTCAGGTTGTAACTTTTGATTGGTAAAAGTATCCCACAATGCTGTAAGAATAGTTTCTGCACATTACATTGTTCTTTTTCATGCCATGAGTTGGTTGCGAGATCTTATGGGTTTCACCTCTAGCCTACCCCAACTTGTTTGGGACTAAAGGCTTTGTTGTTGTTGTACATTGTTCTTTTTCATGAGTATGATGACAACTTCAGACATTTCAAGGGTCTCTCTCTCTCTCTCTCTCTCGTTTCAGTATGGATGAATACTAGCAACGTTTCAAGGTCAGTAAAAACGTATGTTTTGCTTTTTTTTTTCTTTCATTATTGTGAGATTGTAGTAGGTAGAGTACGACGATGCCAGTCATGTGGGCATGGTAGTTGTACTATCTCAGAATGTGTGAAGCAGAGGAAAACAAAATCATTATCAAGAAGGAAAAATAAAGAAAATGAAATAATAGAAGAGTACTTTAGATGAAAGAGTTATCAGCATCAAAATGTCTGAAGAACAGTTTACTGAAACTTCCGCTAGATCATTTTCAGTTACGACTTGGAAATAGTCTGAACTATTTTCAGTTATCAGTAAGAGTTGTTGTATATATCAGTCTCTGAACAGATGCAAGAAGGTTTTCCACACTTGCCTAAGTTAAAAAATCATTCCATAAGTTCAAAAATCCACAAGGAACCTTGATACAGAAATTATTGGTTTTGATGCTGTTGTGCTTTGATTCAGATGATTCAGTTCTTCAGGTTAAAGCTATATGCCGCTAGTGGTAAAATCTGGAACCTCAAAACCCAAATCAGTTCAGCTGAACAGTTGAATTATGTAATTGTTTCGAATAAATAATGCGTGGACAAAATTCGGGCAGAATTACAATGTTTTGAGGTTTTCTACATCAGCTTTCTTCTCGATCTTTTCATTAACCGCAGTATCTGTGTGTGACACATGATGCCTAACTGCTTAACTATTTTTCTGCTAATTCAGCCCATGCGGAGCTGCGGTACCGGTGTCGATGCATAGTAGAGAGATGCCAGAGCCAGGAGTACTGTTCACCTCTTCAGAAGTGTCGCTAAAACCCGGCTCCTTTCGTTTAGATATGGGTTCAGCAAAACCCAGTAGTTCTTGTGTTCCTGCTAGCTAAACTTGGTTTGTTCTCCTTACAGTAGGACAATGGTGTGGTGACATTAGTCTGTAATGCGTTGACAATGGCCTGTACTTTAACGTTGCTAGCTAGCTACATTTTTCTTAGATGAAGCATCTGGTGTCAGTACAGATGTGGTGGTTCTTGCAGTGAGTTGAGCATTTGAGTTTAGTTATTCTGCTTATAGTTGCAGTCCATCAGCAGAAAATGGAATTTGTGTTTTCACTGAGATCGAACTCTGAACATGGCGAAGCTAATGTGCCTGGACACCAGATGTCGGTGAATTGCTGCATTTTGCTGTGCGCGTGATGTTCCGTGTATTGTATATAAGTATATTTGGTTTATCCTATTGTAAATCTTCTGAATAATGGTGAACAAAATTCAGGTTTTATCCCATAGCACTGTAAGAATACTAGTTTCTGCAAATTACATTGATCTGACTTTTGTTTAACAAAATTATGAGATTTTTTATCTGCTACAACAGTTGTATAACAACTTTTGGGAAGAACTTGGGAGCATCTTTTGCTTGGTCTTGTTTTTCCCTCACATGTTTTGCTTTGCATGATACGGATTGACTACAGTTTGGTAGAAGTTTAGGGCATCTCCAACGCGGACCCTTAAACCGCCCGCAACCATCCAGACCGAGTGCCTAGACGCAATTGCCATCCAACGCGATACCCCATCGGTCCAAAGACTGGCCCGGTTGTCTGTTTCCCACAAACCAGATGCATAAACCAGATGCAAACCAGATGCCTGGTGAGAAACCTTCCTACTCTTCTCCTTTGGAAAGAAGCTCATATTCGCAGTAGTCTGAACTGCTAGTCTGAACTCTGAAAAGCAAACCGGTGTAGTCTGAAACTTTTGATAATCTGTTTCAAAATTTCGGTTAGGAGTTAAGACACGGAAATAGTCTGAACTGCTGTAGGATTATAGACATCAGTAGAACAAACCAAATTTCTGAAACTGTATGTACAATGGTGCGGTGACATTGGTCTGTAATGCCTTGACAATGGCCACTACTTAATTGCTGTTAGCCGCATTTCTTGCAGTGATGTGGTGGTTCTTGCAGTGAGTTGAGCACTTGAGTTTTGTTATTCCGCTTAAAGTTTCAGTCCATCAGCAGAAAATGAATTTGTGTTTTGACTGAGACCAGAGTTCTGAACATGGTGAAGTTAATGCGCCGTACACGACTTGCTGCATTTTGCTGCGTGCGTGGTATATTTGATTGTTTTGTTGAACAAAAATTAAGGCTGTATCCCACAATACTGTAAGAATACTATTTTCTGCACATTACATTGTTCTTTTTGATGAGCATGAAAACTTCAGACTTTCTCGGTTTCTGTCTCTTTCTCTCTCTGTCTTTGTCTCTCTTTTCAATATGGACGAGTACTGAAATGTTTGAAGGTCAATAAAATGTATGTTTTGCTTTTCTTTTTCATTATTGTGAGATTGTAGTATGTAGAGTACGAGGATGCGAGCCTTGTGGGCATGGTAGTTGTGCTCCCAGGGTAGTATGTGGCTAGGCTACTCATGGCATGTAAAGTTGACCCAAATACTTCAACTCCGTATTTTAGGTAGAGTGCAATAAGACATGGAGTAGATAATAGGACCCTTCACCTGTTTGTTTTTCGACTATGCTTGGTAGACCCGCCCCACAAAACGTAGAAGGGCAGAATGGTCATACGGAAGAAACGTATGCCCTCCGCGTATTGTACAGTTGTGGTGGGCATACGTATACATACCGCGCACATGCAAAAAAAAAAAAAAACTGCCAGTTGCACATTCTACTCGCCGCCCCATTTGCTCGCCGCCCGGCGATCATGGTACTTCAAGTGGTCGATCGCCGCGCAGCAGATCGACGCCCGTCAAACCCGTCCGACGCCGCCATCGCCTTCCTAGCGGCGTCGTCACGCATCTCACCGTCGCGTGACGATGCCGCGGACGTGAAGGGCCCGACGTCCGCTGCCGCCTCCGCACCACTGTCCCCCCGCGGATCCGCTAACATTCGACGGGTTGCTCGTCGTGCTGCGTCGCCGCCTGCTAGATTCAAGGCGGGGACACCTGCCTCAAAGCCGTCGTCGAACGCTGGCGACGTCTACAATGCGACCCAAGGTTTGTCATCTAAACCTAGCGGGCATGATGGATTGAAGTGATTTAGTTCATGTACTGATTTAGGGTTTAGGGTTCATCAAAACCTCCCACCGCAGCGCCGCCTGTACGGACTACCGAATGATTTAGAGAACTAGCGTTGCCCTTGGGCATGATCCACTGTACTAAACCTAACACACGATAAATTATCAATGTTTTGCAGTTCTATGAGTTAGGTTTGTTGACATGGACGAAGAAACCGCATTCGGATGAGAATTATACTGATAAGGTGACTAAGACTGATAACGATAATTTTAACGAAGATGATGACAACAGCAACAACGATTCTGTCTTGTCATATGATATCTTACCTCCGGAGGATTTTGATAATAATGAACATGGCTCAAATAGTGAAAACGTAAGTGGCGTATATTTTGATTTTATTTTTGAATTTGCAAAGTATGGCATGGCTAACTATTTATCTATGTATACAAATTTGCAGGAAGATGTGGATGTTGACAATGTGCAAAATAGTTTGCAGGAATCATTCGCAGATAACTTGAGCCAGGTATGTTGATAGATGTTGTACATCGATCAATAGTATGGATTAAATGATAGTAATTGACATATATATTTTCATATGAATATTGTAGGAGGAGTCAGATGGTCTTAGCGGTGATCACGATGAGGGAGAGATCGACATTGTGGAGGCTCGAAGGCAGCAGCACATGCTGGAGACACATTGGAAGGTCATGGCTATGACCTTTCGGTCGCAAGGGGATGCATACATATTCTACAACAATCACGCCAAAGAGCACGGGTTTAGTATCAGGAAACAGAAGGTCAAACGAGGTGCTTCAGGAATGATACGGTACTGGCGGTTTCTTTGCTCCAGGGCAGGGAGAAGGTAGAGCAAGTTCATAACCATGGAGGGCAGCAAGCGCAGGCTTAGACAAGAAACTCGTTGCGACTGCGGTGCACATATGGTGGTGAAGCTGGACAGAGAACGTGGCGTTTGGTTCGTCGAGTCATTCGTGGATGATCACAACCACGCGATGGCTCGGCCCGACAAGGTTTTTTTTGTGGTCACACAGACGGATTGGAGATGGCAAGAGGGCCGAGATATTGGCGATGGAAGCGGCCGGGATAAGAAAGCATATAATAATGGACAACTTCATCAGCAGATACGGTTCATACGATAAGTGCGGGCTTATCAAGAGGGACATTTACAATCTTTGTTGCAAAGAAAAAATTAAGCTCATTGCAAAGGGTGATGCTGAGACGACAGCTGGCATTATGAGGAGTAGGAAGGAGAAGGACCTGTTGGGGAACGTAGTAATTTCAAAAAATTTCCTACGCACACGCAAGATCATGGTGATGTATAGCAACGAGAGGGAGAGTGTTGTCTACATACCCTAGTAGACCCGTGGCGAAGCGATCACTGGCGTAGAGGAAGTAGTCGACGTTCTCCTCGCGATCCGACCGATCCGGCGCCGTTACTCCGGCGCCCGAGTTCTTGACACACGACAGCTTGATGGCGTCCCTCGTACTCGATCCAGCCGAGTGTCGAGGAGAGAGTTTCGTCGACGACGGCGCAGGACGATCTTGATGTTTCACGGCGCAGGGCTTCGCCTAAGCTTCATGACGGTATGACCGAGGTGGAATATGGTGGAGGGGGCACCGACACGGCCAAGGGCGATCTAAAGATCAAACTTGTGTGTTCTAGGGTGCCCCCCCCCGTATATAAAGGAGCAAGGGGAGGGGCTGGCCGGCCAAGGGTGGCGCGCCAAGGAGTCCTACTCCCTCGGGAGTAGGATTCCCCAATCCTAGTTGGACTAGGATTCCGGAGGGAAAGAGAGAGAGGGGGCGGCCCCTTTCCTAGTCCTAGTAGGACTAGGGAAGGGGAGGCGCGCCACCTTGGGCTGGCCCTTCTCCTTTCCACTAAGGCCCACCGAGGCCCATTTACCCCGGGGTTCCGTAACCTCCGGTACTCGGTAAATTCTGTTTTACTTGGAACCATTCGAACTCCAAACATAGGCTTCCAATATATCAATCTTTATGTCTCGACCATTTCGAGACTCCTCGTCATGTCCGTGATCACATCCGGGACTCGAACTTCTTCGGTACATCAAAATACATAAACTCATAATAAGCATCATCGAAACCTTAAGCGTGCGGACCCTACGGTTCGAGAACAATGTAGACATGACCTAGAACTATTCACGGTCAATAACCAACAGCGGGACCTGGATGCCCATATTGGTTCCTACATATTCTACGAAGATCTTTGTCGGTCAGACCGCATAACAATATACGTTGTTCCCTTTGTCATCGGTATGTTACTTTGTCGGTATCCAATACCTAGTTCAATCTCGTTACCGGCAAGTCTCTTTACTCGTTCCGTAATACATCATCTCACAACTAACTCATTAGTTGTAGTGCTTGCAAGGCTTCAGTGATGTGTGTTACCGAGAGGGCCCAGAGATACCTCTCCGACAATCGGAGTGACAAATCCTAATCTCGAAATACGCCAACCCAACATCTGCCTTTGGAGACACCTGTAGTACTCCTTTATAATCACCCGATTACGTTGTGACGTTTGGTAGTACCCAAAGTGTTCCTCCGCAAGCGGAGTTGCATAATCTCATAGTCATAGGAACATGTATAAGTCATGAAGAAAGCAATAGCAACATACTAAACGATCGGGTGCTAAGCTAACGGAATGGGTCATGTCAATCAGATCATTCAACTAATGATGTGATCCCGTTAATCAAATAACAACTCTTTGTTCATGGTTAGGAAACATAACCATCTTTGATTAACAAGCTAGTCAAGTAGAGGCATACTAGTGACACTCTGTTTGTCTATATATTCACACATGTATTATGTTTCCGGTTAATACAATTCTAGCATGAATAATAAACATTTATCATGATATGAGGAAATATATAATAACTTTATTATTGCCTCTAGGGCATATTTCCTTCAGTCTCCCACTTGCACTAGAGTCAATAATCTAGATCACATCACTATGTGATTAACATCGATAGTTCACATCATCATGTGATTAACACCCATAGTTCATATCGCCATGTAACCAACACCCAAAGGGTTTACTAGATTTAGTAATCTAGTTCACATCGCTATGTGATTAACACCCAAAGAGTACTAAGGTGTGATCATGTTTTGCTTGTGAGAGAGTCTTAGTCAACGGGTCTTTCACATTCAGATCCGTTATGTATTTTGCAATTTTCTATGTCTACAATGCTCTGCACGAAGCTACTCTAGCTAATTGCTCCCACTTTCAATATGTATCTAGATCGAGACTTAGAGTCATCGGATCGGTGTCAAAACTTGCATCGGCGTAACCCTTTACGACGAACCTTTTGTCACTTCCATAATCGAGAAACATATCCTTATTCCACTAAGGATAATTTTGACCGCTGTCCGATGATCTATTCCTAGATCACTATTGTACTCCTTGCCAAACTCGGTGCAGGGTATACAATAGATCTGGTATACAGACATGGCATACTTTATAGAACCTATGGCCAAGGCATAGGGAATGACTTTCATTCTCTTTCTATCTTCTGCCGTGGTCGGGTTTTGAGTCTTACTCAATTTCACACCTTGTAACACAGGCAAGAACTCTTTCTTTGACTGTTCCATTTTGAACTACTTCAAAATCTTGTCAAGGTATGTACTCATTGAAAAAACTTATCAAGCATCTTGATCTATCTCTATAGATCTTGATGCTCAATATGTAAGCAGCTTCACCGAGGTCTTTCTTTGAAAAACATCTTTCAAACACTCCTTTATGCTTTGCAGAATAATTCTACATTATTTCTGATCTACAATATGTCATTCACATATACTTATCGAAATCTTGTAGTGCTCCCACTCACTTTCTAGTAAATCTGAGGCTTCACCATAAGTGCATACAAAACTATATGCTTTGATCAACTTACCAAAGCGTATATTCCAACTCCGAGATGCTTGCACCAGTCCATAGATGGATCGCTGGAGCTTGCACACTTTGTTAGCTCCCTTTGGATCGAAAAAACCTTCTGGTTGCATCATATACAACTCTTCCTCCAGAAAACCATTCAGGAATGCAGTTTTTACATCCATTTGCCAAATTTCATAAATTGTGGCAATTGCTAACATGATTTGGACAGACTTAAGCATCGCTACAGTTGAGAAAATCTCATTGTAGTCAACACCTTGAACTTGTCAAAAACCTTTTTGCGACAAGTCGAGCTTTGTAGATAGTAACACTACTATCAACGTCCATCTTCCTTTTGAAGATCCATTTATACAATATGGCTTTCCGATCATCGGGCAAATCCATCAAAGTCCATACTTTGTTCTCATACATGGATCATATCTCAGATTTCATGGCCTTAAACCATTTTGCGGAATCTGGGCTCATCATCGCTTCCTCATAGTTCGTAGGTTTGTCATGGTCAAGTAACACGACCTCCAGAACAGGATTACCGTACCACTCTAGTGCGGATCTCACTCTGTTTTACCTACGAGGTTCGGTAGTAACTTGATCTGAAGTTTTATGATCATCATCATTAACTTCCTCACTAATTGGTGTAGGTGTCACAGAACCAATTTCGTGATGAACTACATTCCAATAAGGGAGCTAGTATTGTTACCTCATCAAGTTCTACTTTCCTCCCACTCACTTCTTTCGAGAGAAACTCCTTCTCTAGAAAGGATCCATCTTAAGCAATGAATATCTTGCCTTCGGATCTGTGATAGAAGGTGTACCCAACAATTTCCTTTGGGTATTCTATGAAGACGCACTTCTCCGATTTGGGTTCGAGCTTATCAGGATGAAACTTTTCACATAAGCATCGCAACTCCAAACTTTAAGAAATGACAACTTGGGTTTCTTGCTAAACCACAGTTCATATAGTGTCGTCTCAGCGGATTTAGATGGTGCCCAATTTAACGTGAATGCAGCTGTCTCTAATGCATGATCCCAAAAGCGATATTGGTAAATCAGAAGAAACATCATAGATTGTACTATATCCAATAAAGTACGGTTATGACGTTCGGACACACCATTATGATGTGGTGTTCCAGGTGGCATGAATTTGTGAAACTATTCCACATTGTTTTAATTGAAGACCAAACTCGTTACTCAAATATTTGTCTCCGCGATCAGATCGTAGAAACCTTATTTTCTTGTCACGATGATTTTTCCACTTCACTCTGAAATTCTTTGAACCTTTCAAATATTTCAGACTTATGTTTCATCAAGTAGATATACCCATATCTGCTCAAATCATCTGTGAAGGTCAGAAAATAATGATACCCGCCGCGAGCCTTAACACTCATTGGATCGCATACATCGGTATGTATTATTTCCAATAAGTCGGTTGCTCGCTCCAATCGTTAGGAGAACGGAGTCTTAGTCATCTTGCCCATGAGGCATGGTTCGCAAGCATCAAGTGATTCATAATCAAGTGATTCCAAAATCCCATCAGCATGGAGTTTCTTCATGCGCTTTACACCAATATTGAAGGAAATATGCCCTAGAGGCAATAATAAAGTTATTATTTATTTCCTTATTTCATGATAAATGTTTATCATTCATGCTAGAATTGTATTTACCGGAAACATGATACATGTGTGAATGCATAGACAAAACAACATGTCACTAGTATGCCTCTACTTGACTAGCTTGTTAATCAAAGATGGTTATGTTTCCTAACCATGAACAAGGAGTTGTTATTTGATTAATGAGGTCACATCATTAGTAGAATGATCGATTGACATGACCCATTCCTTAGCTTAGCACACGATCGTTTAGTATGTTGCTCTTGCTTTATCCATGACATATACATGTTCTGTAACTATGAGATTATGCAACTCCGTTTACGAAGGAACACTTTGGGTGCTACCAAAGCGTCACAAGCGAATCGGGTGATTATAAAGGAGTACTACAGGTGTCTCCAAAGGTAGATGTTGGGTTGGCGTATTTGAGATTAGGTTTTGTCACTCCGATTGTCGGAGAGGTATCTCTGGGCCCTCTCGGTAATGCACATCACTTTGAAGCCTTGCAAGCACTACAACTAATGAGTTAGTTGAGAGATGATGTATTACGGAACGAGTAAAGAGACTTGCGGTAGCGAGATTGAACTAGGTATTGGATACCGACGATCGAATCTCGGGCAAGTAACATACCGATGACAAAGGGAACAACGTATGTTGTTATGCGGTCTCGACCGATAAAGATCTTCGTAGAATATGTAGGAACCAATATGGGCATCCAGGTCCGCTGTTGGTTATTGACCGTGAATGGTTCTAGGTCATGTCTACATTGTTCTCGAACCGTAGGGTCCGCACGCTTAAGGTTTCGATGGCGGTTGTTATGAGTTTATGTATTTTGATGTACCGATGAAGTTGAGTCCGGATGTGATCACGGACATGACGAGGAGTCTCGGAATGGTCGAGACATAAAGATTGATATATTGGAAGCCTATGTTTGGAGTTCGAATGGTTCCAGGTAAAACGGAATTCGGAGTAGGGAGGTTACTGGAACCCCGGAGGTAAATGGGCCTAGATGGGCCCTAGTGGAAAGGAGGAGGGGCAGCCCAAGCCTGGCCGCGCGCCTCCCCCTTCCCTAGTCCTACTAGGACTAGGAGAAGGGGGCCGGCCCCCTCTCTCTCTTTCCCCCCTCCAGAAACCTAGTCCAACTAGGATTGGGGGAATCCTACTCGGAGGAGTAGGACTCCTGTAGCGCCACCCTTGGCCGCCCCCTCCCCTGGCTCCTTTATATCTGACGGGGCAGGGGGCACCTTTGAACACACAAGTTGATCGTGAGATCGTTCCTTAGCCGTGTCGGTGCCCCCTCCACCATATTCCACCTCGGTTATACCGTCATGAAGCTTAAGCGAAGCCCTGCGCCGTGAAACATCAAGATCGTCACCACGCCGTCGTCTTGTGGAACTCTCCTCGACACTCGGCTGGATCGAGTCTGAGGGGCGTCATCGAGCTGTACGTGTGTCAAGAACTCGGGCGTCGGAGTAACGGCGCCGGGATCGGTCGGATCGCGAGGAGAACGTCGACTACTTCCTCTACGTTGTGATCGCTTCGCCGGGTCTACAAGGGTATGTGGACAACACTCTCCCCTCTCGTTGCTATACATCACCATGATCTTGCGTGTGCGTAGGAAAATTTTGAAATTACTACGTTCCCCAACAGTGGTATCAGAGCCTAGGTTTTTTCTATGGTTTGATGTTTTGCACGAGTAGAACACAAGTGAGTTGTGGGCGATACAAGTCATACTACCTACCAGCATGTCATACTTTGGTTCAGCGGTATTGTGAGATGAAGCGGCCTGGACCGACATTACAGCGACGCTTCGCGAGACTGGTTTCACCGCTGTGAGCACTCGTTGCTTAAAGGTGACTGGTGGGTGCTGTCTCTCTCACTTTAGTTGAACCGAGTGTGGCTCGCCGGTCCTTGAGAAGGTTAAAGCGGAGTCTATTTGACGAAATATCGTTGTGGTTTTGATGCGTAGGTGAGACTGGTTCTTGCTTAAGCCCGTAGCAGCCACGTAAAATTTGCAACAACAAAGTAGAGGCGTCTAACTTGTTTTTGCAGGGCATGTTGTGATGTGATATGGTCAAGGCGTGATGCTATATTTTATTGTATGAGATGATCATGTTTTGTAACCGAAGTTATCGGCAATGGCAGGAGCCATATGGTTGTCGCTTTATTGTATGCAATGCAATCGCATACTGTAATGCTTTACTTTATCACTAAGCGGTAGCGATAGTCGTAATAGCATAAGTTTGGCGAGGCGACAACGATGCTACGATGGAGATCAAGGTGTCGCGCCGGTGGCGATGGTGATCATGGTGGTGCAACAAGATGGAGATCATGAAGCACAAGATGATGATGACCATATCATATCACTTATATTGATTTGCATGTGATGTTTATCCTTTTATGCATCTTATCTTGCTTTGATTGACGGTAGCATTATAAGATGATCTCTCACTAAATTATCAAGAAGTGTTCTCCCGAGTATGCACCGTTGCCAAAGTTCGTCGTGCCCGGACACCACGTGATGATCGGGTGTGATAAGCTCTCGTCCATCTACAACGGGTGCAAGCCAGTTTTGCACACGCAGAATACTCGGGTTATACTTGACGAGCCTAGCATATGCAGATATGGCCTCGGAACACGGAGACCGAAAGGTCGAGCGTGAATCATATAGTAGATATGATCAACATAAGATGTTCACCATTGAAAACTACTCCATTTTCACGTGATGATCGGTTATGGTTTAGTTGATTTGGATCACGTGATCACTTAGATGACGAGAGGGATGTCTTTCTAAGTGGGAGTTCTTTAGTAATATGATTAACTGAACTTAAAACTTATCATGAACTTAGTACCGATAGTTTTTTTCTTGTTTATTTTTGGATGTAGATAGATGGCTCGTCTTTGTTGTTCCGTTGAATTTTAATGCGTTCCTTGAGAAAGCAAAGTTGAAAGATGATGGTAGCAATTACGGACTGGGTCCGTAATTTGAGGATCATCCTCATTGCTGCACGTAAGAGCTACGTCTGGATGCACCGCTAGGTAGCGAACTTCTTCTTGGAGCAACGCCAGATGTTATGAGCGTCTGGCGAGCAAAGTGATGACTACTCTATAGTTCGATGTGCCATGCTTTACGGCTTAGAACCGGGACTTCAACGGCGTTTTGAGCGTCATGGAGCATATGAGATGTTCCAGAGTTGAAGGTAATATTCAACAGAATGCCCGGATTGAGAGATATGAAGTCTCCAATAAGTTCTATAGCTGCAAGATGGAGGAGAACAGTTACATTAGTGAGCATATACTCGGAATGTCCGGGTACTACAATCACTTGACACAATTGGGAGTTAATCTTCCGGATGATTGTGTCATTGATGAATTCTCAATCACGCCACCAAGCTACAAAGGCTTCGTGATGAACTATAATATGCAAGGGTTAGTAAAGACTATGCTCGAGCTCTTCGCAATGCTAAAGGCTGCGGAGGTAGAAATCAAGAAGGAGCATCAAGTGTTGATGGTCAATAAGACCACTAGTTTCAAGAAGAAAGGCAAAGGGAAGAAGAAGGGAATCTCAAGAAGAACAGCAAGCAAGTTGTCTGCTCGGGAGAAGAAACCCAAGTCGGCCCTAAACCTGAAAGCCCGAGTGCTTCTCCGCAAGCGGTCTGGTCCACCGAAGCGGAACTGCCCCAAGTATTTGGCGGATAAGAAGGATGGCAAGGTGAACAAAGGTATATGTGATATACATGTTATTGATGTGTACCTTACTAGAGCTCGTAGTAGCACTGGGTATTTGATCTTGGTTCATTGCTAATATTTGCAACTCAAGCAGGACTACGGATTGCGAACTCGGCAAAGGGCGAGGTGACGATGCGGCGTGGGAAATGGTTCCAAAGTCGATGTGATCGCGGTCGGCACGCTACCTCTACATCTACCTTCGGATTAGTTTTAGACCTAAATAATTGTTATTTGGTGCTGCGTTGAGCATGAACATTATATCTGGATCTTGTTTGATGCGAGGCGGTTATTCATTTAAATCGAGAGAATAATGGTTGTTCTATTTATATGAGTAATATCTTTTATGGTCATGCACCCTTGAGGAATGGTCTATTTTGATGAATCTCGATAGTAGTGATACACATATTCATAATGTTGAAACCAAAAGATGCAGAGTTGATAACGAAAGTGCAACTTATTTGTGGTACTTGCCGTTTAAGTCATATCGGTGTAAAGCGCATGAAGAAACTCCATCTTGATGGACTTTTGGAGTCACTTGATTATGAATCACTTGGCACTTGCGAACCGTGCCTCATGGGCAAGATGACTAGAACACCGTTCTCGGTACTATGGAGAGAGCAACGGATTTGTTGGAAATCATACATACAGATGTATGTGGTCCGATGAATGTTGAGGCTCGTGGCGGATATCGTTATTTTCTCACCTTCACAGATGACTTAAGCAGATATGGGTATATCTACTTAATGAAACATAAGTCTGAAACGTTTGAAAAGTTCAAAGAATTTCAGAGTGAAGTTGAAAATCATCGTAACAAGAAAATTAAGTTTCTACGATCGATCGTGGAGGTGAATATTTGAGTTCTGAGTTTGGCCTACATTTGAAACAATGCGGAATAGTTTAGCAACTCCGCCACCGGAACACCACAGCGTAATGGTGTGTCGAGCGTCGTGTCGTACTTTCTTGGATATGGTACGATCTATGATGTCTCTTCTGATTTACCGCTATCGTTTTGGGGTTATGCTCTAGAGACAGCCGCATTCACCTGAATAGAACACCGTCGAAATCCGTTGAGGCGACACCTTATGAACTATGGTTTGGCAAGAAACCAAAGTTGTCGTTTCTTAAAGTTTGGGGATGCGATGCTTATGTGAAAAAGCTTCAACCTGATAAGCTCGAACCCAAATCGGAGAATGTGTCTTCATAGGATACCCAAAGGAGACAGTTGGGTACACCTTCTATCACAGATCCGAAGGCAAGACATTCGTTGCTAAGAATGGATCATTTCTAGAGAAGGAGTTTCTCTCGAAAGAAGTGAGTGGGAGGAAAGTGGAACTTGATGAGGTAATAGTACCTTCTCCCTTACTTGAAAGTAGTTAAATCGCAGAAACCAGTTTACGAGACACCTACGCCAAGTAGTGAGCAAGTTGATGATGTTGATCATGAAACTTGAGATCAAGTTCTGCAGAACCTCGTAGATCAACGAGTAAGATCCGCACTGAGTGGTGCGGTAATCCTGTTTCGGAAGTCATGCTACTAGATCATGATGAACCTACGAACTATGAAGAAGCGATGGTGAGCCCAGATTCCACAAAATGGCTTGAGGCCATGAAATCTGAGATGGGATCCATGTATGAAAACAAAGTATGGACTTTGGTTGACTTGCCCGAGGGTAGGCAAGCAATAGAAAACAAGTGGATCTTCAAGAAGAAGACTGACGCTGACGGTAATATTACTGTCTATAAAGCTCGACTTGTCGCGAAAGGTTTTCGGCAAGTTCAAGGGATTGACTACGATGAGACCTTCTCACCCGTAGCGATGCTTAAGTCCGTCCGAATCATGTTAGCAATTGCCGCATTTTATGATTATGAAATTTGGCAAATGGATGTAAAGACTGCATTCTGAATGGATTTACGGAAGAAGAGTTGTATATGATGCAACCGAAGGTTTTATCGATCCAAAGGGAGCTAACAAAGTGTGCAAGCTCCAGCGATCCATCTATGGACTGGTGCAAGCATCTCGGAGTTGGAATAAGCGCTTTGATAGTGTGATCAAAGCATTTGGGTTTATCTGAGACTTTTGGAGAAGCTTGTATTTACAAGAAAGTGAGTGGGAGCTCAGTAGCATTTCGATATTATATGTGGATGACATATTGTTGATCGGAAATGATATAGAATTCTGGATAGCATAAAGGGATACTTGAATAAGAGTTTTTCAATGAAAGACCTCGGTGAAGCTGCTTACATATTGGGCATTAAGATCTATAGAGATAGATCAAGGCGCTTAATTGGACTTTCACAAAGCACATACCTTGACAAAGTTTTGAAGAAGTTCAAAATGGATCAAGCAAAGAAAGGGTTCTTGCACGTGTTACAAGGTGTGAAGTTGAGTCGGACTCAATGCCCGACCACTGCAGAAGATAGAGAGAAAATGAAAGATGTTCCTATGCTTCAGCCATAGGCTCTATCATGTATGCAATCTTGTGTACCAGACTGATGTGTGCCTTGCTATAAGCCTAGCAGGAGGTACCAAAGTAATCCAGAGTGGATCATTGGACAGCGGTCAAGAACATCTGAAATACGAAAAGGACTAAGGATATGTTTCTCGTATATGGAGGTGACAAAGAGCTCATCGTGGCAGTTACGTTGATGCAAGCTTTGACACCGATCCGGACGATTCTAAATCGCAGACCGGATCGTATTTACACTAAGCGGAGGAGCTGTCGGTTGGTGCAGTTCTAAACAAAGCGTCGTGGCGGGATCTACATGTGAAGCGGAATACATAGCAGCTTCGGAAGCAGCTAATGAAGGAGTGCGGATGAAGGAGTTCATATCCGATCTAGGTGTCATACCTAGTGCATCGGGTCCAATGAAAATCTTCGTGACAATTTGGAGCAATTGCCTTAGCGAAGGAATCCAGATTTCACAAGAGGACCAAGCACATCAAGAGACGCTTCAATTCCATCCGGGACTTAGTCGGGTGGAGACATAGAGATTTGCAAGATACATACGGATCTGAATGTTGCGAACCGTTGACTAAGCCTCTTCCACGAGCAAAACATGATCAGCACCAAGACTCCATGGGTGTTAGAATCATTACTATGTAATCTAGATTATTGACTCTAGTGCAAGTGGGAGGCTGAAGGAAATATGCCCTAGAGGCAATAATAAAGTTATTATTTATTTCCTTATTTCATGATAAATGTTTATCATTCATGCTAGAATTGTATTTACGGAAACATGATACATGTGTGAATGCATAGACAAAACAACATGTCACTAGTATGCCTCTACTTGACTAGCTTGTTAATCAAAGATGGTTATGTTTCCTAACCATGAACAAGGAGTTGTTATTTGATTAATGAGGTCACATCATTAGTAGAATGATCGATTGACATGACCCATTCCTTAGCTTAGCACACGATCGTTTAGTATGTTGCTACTGCTTTATCCATGACATATACATGTTCCTGTAACTATGAGATTATGCAACTCCGTTTACGAAGGAACACTTTGGGTGCTACCAAAGCGTCACAAGCGTAATCGGGTGATTATAAAGGAGTACTACAGGTGTCTCCAAAGGTAGATGTTGGGTTGGCGTATTTGAGATTAGGTTTTGTCACTCCGATTGTCGGAGAGGTATCTCTGGGCCCTCTCGGTAATGCACATCATGAAGCCTTGCAAGCACTACAACTAATGAGTTAGTTGAGAGATGATGTATTACGGAACGAGTAAAGAGACTTGCGATAGCGAGATTGAACTAGGTATTGGATACCGACGATCGAATCTCGGGCAAGTAACATACCGATGACAAAGGGAACAACGTATGTTGTTATGCGGATCGACCGATAAAGATCTTCGTAGAATATGTAGGAACCAATATGGGCATCCAGGTCCCGCTGTTGGTTATTGACCGTGAATGGTTCTAGGTCATGTCTACATTGTTCTCGAACCGTAGGGTCCATGCACGCTTAAGGTTTCGATGGCGGTTGTTATGAGTTTATGTATTTTGATGTACCGATGAAGTTGAGTCCCGGATGTGATCACGGACATGACGAGGAGTCTCGGAATGGTCGAGACATAAAGATTGATATATTGGAAGCCTATGTTTGGAGTTGGAATGGTTCGGCGGCGGAATTTACCGAGTACCGGAGGTTACTGGAACCCCGGGAGGTAAATGGGCCTAGATGGGCCCTAGTGGAAAGGAGGAGGGCAGCCCAAGCCTGGGCGCCGCCCCCTTCCCTAGTCCTACTAGGACTAGGAGAAGGGGCCGCCCCTCTCTCTTTCCCCTCCAGGAAACCTAGTCCAACTAGGATTGGGGAATCCTACTCCGGAGGAGTAGGACTCCTGTAGCGCCACCCTTGGCCGCCGGCCCCTCCCCTGGCTCCTTTATATACGGGGCAGGGGGCACCTTGGAACACACAAGTTGATCGTGAGATCGTTCCTTAGCCGTGTCGGTGCCCCCTCCACCATATTCCACCTCGGTTATACTGTCGCGAAGCTTAAGCGAAGCCTGCGCCGTGAAACATCAAGATCGTCCACGCCGTCGTCTTGTGGAACTCTCCTCGACACTCGGCTGGATCGAGTCTGAGGGACGTCATCGAGCTGTCGTGTGTCAAGAACTCGGGGCGTCGAGTAACGGCGCGGGATCGGTCGGATCGCGAGGAGAACGTCGACTACTTCCTCTATGTTGTGATCGCTTCGCCGGGTCTACAAGGGTATGTGGACAACACTCTCCCTCTCGTTGCTATACATCACCATGATCTTGCGTGTGCGTAGGAAAATTTTGAAATTACTCGTTCCCCAACAAATATGACATAAGCGGCGAGTGCCACAAATAAGTTGCACTATCATTATTAACTTTGCATCTTTTGGTTTCAATATTATGAATATGTGTATCACTACGATCGAGATCCAATGAACCATTTTCATTGGGTGTGTAACCATATAAGGTTTTATTCATGTAAGCAGAACAACAGTTTATTCTCTTACTTAAATGAATAACCGTATTGCAATAAACACGATCAAATCATATTCATGCTCAACGCAAACACCAAATAACATTTATTTAGGTTCAACACTAATCCCGAAAGTATAGGGAGTGTGTGATGATGATCATATCAATCTTGAAACTACTTTCAACACACATCATCACTTCACCCTTAACTAGTTTTCATTTATTACGCAACTCCGTTTGAGTTACTACTCTTAGCAACCGAACCAGTACCAAATACCGAGGGGTTGCTATAAACACTAGTAAAGCACACATAAAACACACAGTATATCAAATATACCCTTATTCACTTTGCCATCCTTCTTATCCACCAAATATTTAGGGCAGTTCCGCTTCCGGTGACCATTTCCTTTGCGAGTGTAAGCACTTTCGGTTTCAGGCTTTGGTTCAGCTTTGGGTTTCTTCGTGGGAGTGACAACTTGCTTGTCAATCTACGAAGTTCCCCTTTCTTTCCTTTGCCCTTTTCTTGAAACTAGTGATCTTGTCAACCATCAACACTTGATGCTCTTTCTTGATTTCTACCTTCATCGTTTTCATCATCATGAAAAACTCGGGAATCATTTTCATCATCCCTTGCATACTATAGTTCATCACGAAGTTCTACTAACTTGGTGATGGTGACTAGAGAATTCATCAATCACTATCTTATCGGAAGATTAACTCCCACTTGATTCAGCGATTGTAGTACCCGGACAATCTGAGTACATGCTCACTAGTTGAGCGATTCTCCTCCATCTTTTAGCTATAGAACTTGTTGGAGACTTCATATCTCTCAACTCGGTATTTGCTTGAAATATTAACTTCAATTCTGGAACATCTCATATGGTCCATGATGTTCAAAACATCTTTGAAGTCCCGATTCTAAGCTGTTAAGCATGGTGCACTTATACTATCAAGTAGTCATCATATTGAGCTAGCCAAGCGTTCATAACGTTTGCATACGCTCTGCAATAGGTCTGTCACGTGGCGGTGCATTAAGGACATAATTCTTACGTGCAGCAATGAGGATAAACCTCCGATCACGGATCGAATCCGCATCATTGCTACTAACATTTTTCAACACAATTTTCTCTAGGAACATATCAAAATAAACATATGAAAGCAACAACGCAAGCTATTGATCTTACAACATAATTTGCAAAATACTACTAGGACTAAGTTCATGATAAATTTAAGTTCAATTAATCATATTACTTAAGAACTCCCACTTAGAAAGACATCTCTCTAGTCATCCAAGTGATCACGTGATCCAAATCAACTAAACCATAACCGATCATCACGTGAAATGGAGTAGTTTTCAATGGTGAACATCTTATGTTGATCATATCTACTATATGATTCACGCTCGACCTTTCGGTCTCCGTGTTCCGAGGCCATATCTGCATATGCTAGGCTCGTCAAGTATAACCCGAGTATTCTGCGTGTGCAAAACTGGCTTGCACCGTTGTAGATGGACGAGAGCTTATCACACCCGATCATCACGTGGTGTGCGGGCACGACGAACTTTGGCAGCGGTGCATACTCGGGAGAACACTTCTTGATAATTTAGTGAGAGATCATCTTATAATGCTACCGTCAATCAAAGCAAGATAAGATGCATAAAAGGATAAACATCACATGCAAATCAATATAAGTGATATGATATGGTCATCATCATCTTGTGCTTCATGATCTCCATCTTGCAGCACCACCATGATCACCATCGTCACCGGCGTGACACCTTGATCTTCATCGTAGCATCGTTGTCGTCTCGCCAAACTTATGCTTCTACGACTATCGCTACCGCTTAGTGATAAAGTAAAGCATTACGAAGCGATTGCATTGCATACAATAAGCGACAACCATATGGCTCTGCCGATTGCCGATAACCGGTTACAAAACATGATCATCTCATACAATAAAATATAGCATCATGTCTTGACCATATCACATCACAACATGCCTGCAAAAACAAGTTAGGCGTCCTCTACTTTGTTGTTGCAAATTTTACGTGGCTGCTACGGGCTTAAGCAAGAACCAGTCTCACCCACGCATCAAAACCACAGCGATACTTCGTCAAATAGACTCCGTTTAACCTTCTCAAGGACGGGCGTAGTACACTCAGTTCAACTAAAGTGAGAGAGACAGGCACCCACCGGTCACCTTTAAGCAACGAGTGCTCGCATGGCGGTGAAACCAGTCTCGCGTAAGCGTCTGGCGTAATGTCGGTGCGGGCGCTTCATCTCACAATACCGCTGAACCAAAGTATGACATGCTGGTAGGTAGTATGACTTGTATCGCCCACAACTCACTTGTGTTCTACTCGTGCAAAACATCAAACCATATAAAAAACCTAGGCTCGGATGCCCTTTGTTGGGGAACGTAGTAATTTCAAAAATTTTCCACGCACACGCAAGATCATGGTGATGTATAGCAACGAGGGAGAGTGTTGTCTACATACCCTAGTAGACCCGAAGCGGAAGCGATCACAGCGTAGAGGAAGTAGTCGACGTTCTCCTCGCGATCCGACCGATCCGGCGCCGTTACTCCGGCGCCCGAGTTCTTGACACACGTACAGCTTGATGGCGTCCCTCGTACTCGATCCAGCCGAGTGTCGAGGAGAGTTTCGTCGACATGATGGCGTGGTGACGATCTTGATGTTTCACGGCGCGAGGCTTCGCCTAAGCTTGCGACGGTATGACCGAGGTGGAATATGGTGGAGGGGGGCACCGCACACGGCCAAGGAACGATCTAAAGATCAAACTTGTGTGTTCTAGGGTGCCCCCCTGCCCCCGTATATAAAGGAGCAAGGGGGAGGGGGCTGGCCGGCCAAGGGTGGCGCGCCAAGGGAGTCCTACTCCCTCTGGGAGTAGGATTCCCCCCCAATCCTAGTTGGACTAGGATTCCCGGAGGGGGGAAAGAGAGAGAGGGGGGCCGGCCCCCTTTCCTAGTCCTAGTAGGACTAGGGGAAGGGGGGGAGGCGCGCGGCCACCTTGGGCTGGCCCCTTCTCCTTTCCACTAAGGCCCACCGAGGCCCATTTACCCCCCGGGGGGTTCCGGTAACCTCCCGGTACTCCGGTAAATTCCTGTTTTCGCCCGGAACCATTCCGAACTCCAAACATAGGCTTCCAATATATCAATCTTTATGTCTCGACCATTTCGAGACTCCTCGTCATGTCCGTGATCACATCCGGGACTCCGAACTTCTTCGGTACATCAAAATACATAAACTCATAATAAGCATCGCCATCGAAACCTTAAGCGTGCGGACCCTACGGTTCGAGAACAATGTAGACATGACCTAGAACTATTCACGGTCAATAACCAACAGCGGGACCTGGATGCCCATATTGGTTCCTACATATTCTACGAAGATCTTTGTCGGTCGGACCGCATAACAATATCGTTGTTCCCTTTGTCATCGGTATGTTACTTGCCCGAGATTCGATCGTCGGTATCCAATACCTAGTTCAATCTCGTTACGGCAAGTCTCTTTACTCGTTCCGTAATACATCATCTCACAACTAACTCATTAGTTGTAGTGCTTGCAAGGCTTCAGTGATGTGTGTTACCGAGAGGGCCAGAGATACCTCTCCGACAATCGGAGTGACAAATCCTAATCTCAAAAATCGCCAACCCAACATCGCCTTTGGAGACACCTGTAGTACTCCTTTATAATCACCCGATTCACGTTGTGACGTTTGGTAGTACCAAAGTGTTCCTCCGCAAGCGGGAGTTGCATAATCTCATAGTCATAGGAACATGTATAAGTCATGAAGAAAGCAATAGCAACATACTAAGCGATCGGGTGCTAAGCTAACGGAATGGGTCATGTCAATCAGATCATTCAACTAATGATGTGATCCCGTTAATCAAATAACAACTCTTTGTTCATGGTTAGGAAACATAACCATCTTTGATTAACAAGCTAGTCAAGTAGAGGCATACTAGTGACACTCTGTTTGTCTATATATTCACACATGTATTATGTTTCCGGTTAATACAATTCTAGCATGAATAATAAACATTTATCATCATATGAGGAAATATATAATAACTTTATTATTGCCTCTAGGGCATATTTCCTTCAGGACCCTGAGTTTTTTTGAGTATGTGCTTGACAAGGAAGGGCGACTGAAGAGTATGTTCTGGTGCGATGCACATTCGTGGAGGGACTATCAGTACTACACAGATGTGGTCGTGTTTGATAGCACATATAAGATGAACAGATATGGTATGCCGTTCGTCCCCTTTGTCGGAGTTAACAACCACCGTTGCACCACATTGTTTGGTTGTGCCATCATTGCTAATGAGATGGAAGGGACGTACGTGTGGCTGCTGCAGACATTTATGAAGGCAAACTGTCAGATGAAGCCAAAGTCACTAATTGCAGACGGGGACGCTCCAATGATCAGGGCTATTCGGATTGTCCTTTCGGATGTGTTCCATCGTCTTTGCTCCTGGCACATCGAGAAAAATATGCGGAGGCACCTGCATTACAAGTCACTGGATGAGTTTAGATCGCTCCTGTACTATGCCACCTCTCAAGCGAACTTTGAGCAGAGATGGACCGCGTTCTATGATAAGTGGAAGACAGATAGAACTGAAGATTGGCTAAAAAGGATGTATAGGAAGAGGAGACTTTGGGCAGCTTCATATATTTCCGATGGTTTTTTTCTTGGTATGTGAAGTAACCAGAGGAGCGAAAGCCTCAACTCCAGCTTTCACTTTCATCTTCACCTGGACTACGGTATGACAATAGTTGATTTGGTAGCGCATTATGAGAACTGTATAGTTCGCCTGGGTGAGAACGAGACATACGATGACTGCGAGGCACACCAGAAAGAACCATCGTCGGTTACTGAATATAAGGCCCTTGAGGAGCATGCCACCAAAGTATTCACACCTGCTAATTTCTACATCTTGCAAGATGATTGCATAAGATGGGTTAGCTGGAGATATTTGAGATGCTCGTGGGAATTGAGCGTCAGAAATTCATGGTGACATGGAAGGATAACCATAAGTTCAGGTACAATGTCATACGGAAGAAATGTATGCCCTCCTCGTATTGTACAGTTGTGGCGGGCATATGTATACATACCGCGCACATGCAAAAAAAAACTGCCAGTTGCACATTCTACTCGCCCGCCCCATCTTCTGTCCCGCCCCATCTGCTCGCCCGCCTGGCGATCATGGTACTTCCAAGTGGTCCATCGCCGCCGCAGCAGATCGACGCCGTCCGAACCCCGTCCGAAGCCGCTGTCGCCTTCCCAATGGCGTCTGTCACCGCATCTCACCGTCGTCGTACGATGCCGCGGACATGAAGGGCCCGACGTCTGCTGCCGCCTCCGCACCACTGTCGCCCCCCCATCCGCGGATCCTGCTAAACATTCGACGGGTTGCTCATCGTGCACGTTGCCGCCTGCTAGATTCAAGGCGGGGACACCTGCCTCAAAGCCGTCGTCGAACGATGGCGACGTCAACACTGCGACCCAAGGTTTGTCATCTAAACCTAGCGGGCATGATGGATTGAAGTGATTTAGCTCATGTACTGATTTAGGGTTTAGGGTTCATCAAAACCTCCCACCGCAGCGCCGCCTGTACGGACTACTGAATGATTTAGAGAACTAGCGTTGCCCTTGGGCATGATCCACTGTACTAAACCTAACACGATAAATTATCAATGTTTTGCAGTTCTATGAGTTAGGTTTGTTGACATGGACGAAGAAACCGCATTCACGAGGGATGAGAATTATACTGATAAGGTGACTAAGACTGATAACGATAATTTTAACGAAGATGATGACAACAGCGACAACGATTCTGTCTTGTCATATGATATCTTACCTCCGGAGGATTTATATAATAATGAACATGGCTCAAATAGTGAAAACGTAAGTGGCGTATATTTTGATTTTATTTTTGAATTTGCAAAGTATGGCATGGCTAACTATTTATCTATGTATACAAATTTGCAGGAAGATGTGGATGTTGACAATGTGCAAAATAGTTTGCAGGAATCATTCGCAGATAACTTGAGCCAGGTAAGTTGATAGATGTTGTACATCGATCAATAGTATGGATTAAATGATAGTAATTGACATATATATTTTCATATGAATATTGTAGGAGGAGTCAGATGGTGTTAGCGGTGATCACGATGAGGGAGAGATCGACATTGTGGAGGCTCGAAGGCAGCAACACATGCTGGAGACACATTGGAAGGTCATGGCTATGACCTTTCGGTCGCAAGGGGATGCATACATATTCTACAACAATCACGCCAAAGAGCACGGGTTTAGTATCAGGAAACAGAAGGTCAAACGAGGTGCTTCAGGAATGATACGGTACTGGCGGTTTCTTTGCTCCAGGGCAGGGAGAAGGTAGAGCAAGTTCATAACCATGGAGGGCCGCAAGCAGGCTTAGACAAGAAACTCGTTGCGACTGCGGTGCACATATGGTGGTGAAGCTGGACAGAGAACGTGGTGTTTGGTTCGTCGCGTCATTCGTGGATGATCACAACCACGCGAGGTTTGTTTTTTGTGGTCACACAGACGGATTGGAGATGGCAAGAGGGCCGAGATATTGGCGATGGAAGCGGCCGGGATAAGAAAGCATATAATAATGGACAACTTCATCAGCAGATACGGTTCATACGATAAGTGCGGGCTTATCAAGAGGGACATTTACAATCTTTGTTGCAAAGAAAAAGTTAAGCTCATTGCAAAGGGTGATGCTGAGACGACAACTGGCATTATGAGGAGTAGGAAGGAGAAGGACCCTGAGTTGTTTTTGAGTATGTGCTTGACAAGGAAGGGCGACGGAAGAGTATGTTCTGGTGCGATGCACAGTCGTGGAGGGACTATCAGGACTACAGAGATGTGGTCGTGTTTGATAGCACATATAAGATGAACAGATATGGTATGCCGTTCGTCCCCTTTGTCGGAGTTAACAACCACCGTTGCACCACAGTGTTTGGTTGTGCCATCATTGCTGATGAGATGGAAGGGACGTACGTGTGGCTGCAGCAGACATTTATGAAGGCAAACTGTCAGGTGAAGCCAAAGTCAATATTTGCAGACGGGGACGCTGCAATGATCCGGGCTATTTGGATTGTCCTTTCGGATGTGTTCCATCGTGTTTGCTCTTGGCACATCGAGAAAAATATGCGAAGGCACCTGCATTACAAGTCACTGGATGAGTTTAGATCGTTCCTGTACTATGCCACCTCTCAAGCGAACTTTGAGCAGAGATGGACCGCTTTCTATGATAAGTGGAAGACAGATAGAACTGAAGATTGGCTAAAAAGGATGTATAGGAAGAGGAGACTTTGGGTAGCTTCATATCTTTCCGATGGTTTTTTCTTGGTATGCGAAGTAACCAGAGGTGCGAAAGCCTCAACTCCAGCTTTCACCTTCATCTTCACCTGGACTACGGTATGACAATAGTTGATTTGGTATCGCATTATGAGAACTGTATAGTTCGCCTGGGTGAGAACGAGACATACGATGACTGCGAGGCACACCAGAAAGAACCACCGTCGGTTACTGAATATAAGGCCCTTGAGGAGCATGCCACCAAAGTATTCACACCTGCTAATTTCTACATCCTGCAAGATTATTGCATAAGATGGGTTAGCTGGATATATTTGAGATGCTCGTGGGAATTGAGCGTCAGAAATTCATGGTGACATGGAAGGATAACCACAAGTTCAGGTACAATGTTGTTTATGAACCAGCTAACTCAAAAGAAACTATTACATGCAGTTGTCTTAGGATGGTTCGGAAAGGGCTGCCATGCAAACATATTCTCTTTGTTCTCCATCATCTGAACTTAACTGAAATACCAAAGTGTTGTGTCCTTCATCGGTTGTCCAAACATGCGAGAGATGGGTTGCCTGTGCAGCGGAAGAGTGATATGTTTGGATGGGGTTGGTCAGGGCCATTGGAGAGAGAACGATATAGTGCAATAACCATTAAAACCGCAGAAACTACTCATGTTGCAGCAAATGATCCCTTCTTGTTCGACGACTTGATGAAGTGTCTGGACAACATAATAGCGCAGAAAAAGATTTCAGAGGAGGAACTTATAGGAAGTAGAAGGTATGCTATGCTTATGAAGGAGGCAAGTCAGGAGCAACAAGTTGAGCCTGGTATTGGTGATCCTTAGAAAGTTTCGAGGAAGGGTGCACCTAAGAAGGGGCAGTCAAAGGGGGGCCCCGACATTACAAATAATGGTAGGCCAAAAGAATTTACAAAGAAGAAAAGTGGTTCTTTGTGCAGTCTGTGTAGTCTCCCAGGTCATAACAAGGCTACATGTCGTCTGAACGAGAAGTGAGCTGCTACCTTCTTATTTTTGTTATGTTGCTAATTTGATTTCATCGACTATATTTTGTCACCCATTTCTTTATATTTTCTTCAGGAACCGGGCGTAGAGAAGCTGCTTGGTTTGTTGGAACAATAAAAGTGGTCGGACGAGTCATGTCTGAATAACCTATGCTGTTTTTTATTTGTACGTGTGTGCAAGAAAACTTGATAAGTGATTTGTTTATGTTTCCTCAATATATTTATGTAACAAATTGTATTTCGTACCGTTATGTGAAATAGTGTGCAGTTTGAATTTTTTTGGTGATGATCACTGTATTTGATCGTACCCGGGCTGACCCGCTTGACGATTTTGTTTGCTTTTGTTTCATGATGATGACATTGTATGTGTTACTACCTGGGCTGACCGACGTGGCGAAAAAATGCACCCGGCCTGACCAGCGTGGCATAAATTTTTTTGCCCGACCGCTACTGGACCGAGAGAAGGCATTATTTCCGACCCAAATCAACCCGGGCGGCGACTCGGGACGGCAAATATGCCCACAAACGGCCCAGTAGCTGGGTGCAACGGGGCTGGGAGCTTTCAGAGAAGTTCGACGGCTCACTCACGCCCAGCTATATAAGTCGCTCCTCACTCGCCCCCGCTTCCAAGGTGGGACTAAACACTAACTGGTGTGCCGCGCGGGCGAGGGGAGAGGCCGTGGGCTGGGAGAGGGGGCGAGCGGCAGCCTGTTGATGACCCACAAGTATAGGGGATCTACCGTAGTCCTTTCGATAAGTAAGAGTGTCGAACCCAACGAGGAGCAGAAGGAAATGATAAGTGGTTTTCAGCAAGGTATTCTCTGCAAGTACTGAAACAAGTGGTAACAGATAGTTTTGTGATAGGATAATTTGTAACGAGCAACAAGTAACAAAAGTAAATAAAGTGCAGCAAGGTGGCCCAATCCTTTTTGTAGCAAAGGACAAGCCTGGACAAACTCTTATAATAGGAAAAGCGCTCGCGAGGACTCATGGGAATATCGTCAAGCTAGTTTTCATCACGTTCATATGATTCACGTTCGGTAATTTGATAATTTGATATGTGGGTGGACCGGTGCTTGGGTGTTGTTCTTACTTGAACAAACATCCCACTTATGATTAACCTCTATTGCAAGCATCCGCAACTACAACAAAAGTATTAAGGTAAACCTAACCATAGCATGAAACATATGGATCCAAATCAGCCCCTTACGAAGCAACGCATAAACTAGGGTTTAAGCTTCTGTCACTCTAGCAACCCATCATCTACTTATTACTTTCCAATGCCTTCCTCTAGGCCCAAATAATGGTGAAATGTTATGTAGTCGATGTTCACATAACACCACTAGAGGCTAGACAACATACATCTCATCAAAATATCGAACCGATACCAAATTCACATGACTAATAATAGCAAAACTTCTCCCATGTCCTCAGGAACAAACGTAACTACTCACAAAGCATATTCATGTTCATAATCAGAGGGGTATTAATATGCATATAGGATCTGAACATATGATATTCCACCAAATAAACCAACTAGCATCAACTACAAGGAGTAATCGACACTACTAACAACCTACTAGTACCAATCCCGTACTTGGAGACAAGAATGTGATACAATAGATGAAGTAGGGTTTTGAGAGGAGATGGTGCTGGTGAAGATGTTGATGGAGATTGCCCTCTCCCGATGAGAGGAGCGTTGGTGATGATGATGACGATGATTTCCCCCTCCCGGAGGGAAGTGTCCCCGGCAGAACAGCTCTGCAGGAGCCCTAGATTGGTTCCGCCAAGGTTCCGCCTCGTGGCGGCGGAGTTTCGTCCCGAAAGGTTGCTTCTGGTTTTTTTCTCGACGAAAGATCTCATATAGCAGAAGATGGGCATCGGAGAGCCACCAGGGGGCCCACGAGGTAGGGGGGCGCGCCCAGGGGGGTAGGGCGTGCCCCCCACCCTCGTGGACAGGGTGTGGGCCCCCTGGCCTTCATATTTGGCGAGGATTTTTTTACTATTTATTGTAAGATATTCCGTGGAGTTTCAGGACTTTTGGAGTTGTGCAGAATAGGTCTCTAATATTTGCTCCTTTTCCAGCCTAGAATTCCAGCTGCCGGCATTCTCCCTCCTTATGTAAACCTTGTAAAATAAGAGATAATAGGCATAAGTATTGTGACATAACGTGTAATAATAGCCCATAATGCAATAAATATCGATATAAAAGCATGATGCAAAATGGACGTATCAACTCCCCCAAGCTTAGACCTCGCTTGTCATCAAGCGAAAGCCGATAACGATAAATTTGTCCCCATGTTTAGAGGTAGAGGCGTCGATAAAAATAAAATACGGACATGAAGGCATCATGATTATTCTCATAACAGCAACATATATAGGAAATGCCATATGATTACTTATGTTCAAGTAATAATCCATTCACAATGCAGAGTACGAATCATAAACTTTATTGAAAACCAACAAACTATAATCTCAGTCATTGAAGCAATTGCAATTTATCATAACATTGGAAAGAGTCTATGTCAGAGCTTAATAGCAAGTCCACATACTCAACTATCATTTAGTCTTTCATAATTGCTAACACTCACGTGATACTTGTGGTTATTGAGTTTTAATCGGACACAGAGAAAGATAGGGGCTTATAGTTTCACCTCCCAACCTTTTATCTCAAGGGTAATGTCAACAATAATAACTCATGGCCCTTACATCCAATTAGATATATCAATCAGGATCTTTCCAACACACTGTGCTTGCCAAAGGATAAAATATAAAAAGGAAAGGTGAAGATCACCATGACTCTTGCATAAGGTAGAGGATAATAATAAAAGATAGGCCCTTCGCAGAGGGAAGCAGAGGTTGCCATGCGCTTTTAAGGTTGGATGCACAAAATCTTAATGCGAAAGAATGTCACTTTATATTGCCACTTGTGATATGAACCTTTATTATGCAGTCCGTCGCTTTTATTTCTTCCACATCACAAGATTGTATAAAGCTTATTTCTACCACACCAATTGATCATACATATTTAGAGAGCAATTTTTATTGCTTTGCACCGATGACAACTTACTTGAAGGATCTTACTCAATCCATAGGTAGATATGGTGGACTCTCATGGCAAAACTGGTTTAAGGGTTTTGGAAGCACAAGTAGTATCTCTACTTGGTGCTGAGAGTTTGGCTAGCATGAGGGGGAAAGGCAAGCTCACATGTTGGCAGATCCATGACAATATACTTTATCTCAGATATAAGAAAACATAACCCATTACGTTGTCTTCCTTGTCCAACATCAACTCTTTAACATGTCATATTTTAATGAGTGCTCACAATCATAAAAGATGTCAATAATAGTATATCTATATGTGAAACCTCTCTTTCCTTATTACTTCCTATTAATTGCAACGATGACCAAAACTATGTTTGCCAACTCCCAACAACTTTCAATCATCATACCCTTTCTATGTGAAGTCATTACTCTCAATAAGATCAATATGAACTCTTTGTTTCTTTTTATTCTTTTTATCTTTCTTTTATTCACTCAAGATCATGGCAAAACAATCAAGCCCTTGACTCAACACTAATCTTTATTATATAACTCACGGACTCGATTACATAGAGAGATCATAAAGAAAAACTCAAAACTAAATCATGCCATAAACTTTATTCTACTAGATCAAGATACTACTAATAGGATCGAACTAAGAAAAACGGTAAAGATAGGAGATATGATTGTGATACGATACCGGGTCACCTCCCCCAAGCTTGGCAGTTGCCAAGGGGAGTGCCCATACCCATGTGATTATGTCTCCTTTGTTGTTGTTGAAGAAGATGGTGATGATGTTGACTTAGTTGATGGCATAGACTTCTCCCTTAATTTGCGCTTGAGGACGGAATTTTGGTCCCTCAAATCAACAATCTCCCACTCCAGGATTAATATCTTTTTGCATAAGTCCTGCTTATTTTCCTGCAAGAGACGAAAAGGGATAAACTCGATCTTTGGTTTCTTTATCCTATCAGGGAGACTTGAATTTTTGAACTCCACACGCATGTCCCCAGGTTGAGGTAATGGGGCTTCATCTTCATCTGAGCTCGTCTCCTCCTTCCCCTTGGGTTCATAGTCCTCTTCTTCCTCCATTGTCCAACCATCGTGCTCCACATCTCCATAGACCTTAGGATTTGCTAGGTAATCATCCACATAGCTTTCTCCTTCCGAATCCTGGGATGACATGTTGATCTAATCTGAAGTAGGACAACTCGAAACAAGAACAGAGCATATTTGCATGATACGGGAGTCAAAACCTTCGGGAGAATATATAATGAATTTTTACCGACCAAAATACATATCGTGCAAGAAAACGGAGTCTGGAAGGCACACGAGGTGCCCACGAGGTAGGAGGTGCGCCCAGGGGGGGTAGGGCGCACCCTCCACCCTCATGGAGCCCTCGTGTCCTTCCCGGAATGCTACTTATTTTTCTATTTTTCTAAATATTCCAAAATGGAGAAATATTGCCTTAAAAACTGTTTTGGAGTCGGTTTACTTACCGTACCACATACCTACTCCCTTTCGGGGTCTGAAACGTTCCGGAAAGTGTCCCTTATGTATTCCTCCGGGGTTACGGTTTCAATAACATTGGTTTCAACATTTATAGGATTACCTGAGATATAGTGTTTGATTCTTTGACCGTTTACCACCTTCGGATTTGTGCCTTCAAAATTGTTGATTTTTATGGCACCGGAACGACAGACCTCCTCGATAACGTAGGGTCCTTCCCATTTGGAGAGAAGTTTTCCTGCAAAAAATCTTAAATGAGAGTTGTATAGCAATACATAATCACCTACATTGAACTCACGCTTTTGTATCCTTTTGTCATGCCATTTTTTAACTTTTTCTTTAAATAACTTGGCATTTTCATAAGCTTGGGTTCTCCATTCATCAAGTGAGCTAATATCAAATAACCTCTTCTCTCCGGCAAGTTTGAAATCATAGTTGAGCTCTTTAATAGCCCAATATGCCTTATGTTCTAGTTCGAGAGGTAAGTGACATGCTTTTCCGTCGACCATTTTATACGGAGACATACCCATAGGATTTTTATATGCAGTTCTATAGGCCCATAATGCATCATCAAGTTTCTTGGACCAATTCTTTCTAGACCTATTGACAGTCTTTTGCAAAATTAATTTGATTTCTCTATTACACAATTCTACTTGACCACTAGACTGTGGGTGATAAGGGGATGCAATTCTATGATTATTATAATATTTGGCAAGCATTTTACGGAAAGCACCATGAATAAAATGTGAACCACCATCAGTCATTAAATATCTAGGGACTCCAAACCTCGGAAAAATGACTTCTTTAAGCATTTTAATAGAAGTGTTATGATCATCACTACTAGTTGGAATAGCTTCTACCCACTTAGTAACGTTATCAACAACAACTACAATATGTGTATATCCATTAGAGGCAGGAAAGGTCCCATATAATCAAAGCCCCAAACATCAAATGGTTCAATAACAAGTGAATAATTCATAGGAATTTCTTGACGTCTACTAATATTACCAATTCTTTTACATTCATCACAAGACAAGACAAACTTACGGGCATCGTTGAAGAGAGTAGGCCAATAAAAACCAAATTGCAATACCTTCTGTGTAGTTCTATCTCCAGCGTGGTGTCCTCCATAAGCTTCGGAATGACACTTGCGTAGGATCTGTTCCTGTTCATGCTCAGGTATACAACGTCTAATAACACCATCTACTCCTTCTTTATAAAGATGTGGGTCATCCCAAAAGTAATGTCTCAAATCATAGAAAAACTTTATCTTTTGCTGGTATGTGAAACTAGGTGTTATAAATTTAGCAACAATGTAATTAGCATAATCAGCATACCATGGACTACTACGAGAAGTATTTATGACATTTAATTGCTCATCAGGAAAGCTATCATCAATAGGTAGTGGGTCATCAAGAACATCTTCTAACCTAGACAAGTTGTCTGCAACGGGGTTCTCAGCACCCTTTCTATCAACAATATGCAAATCAAATTCTTGTAGCAAGAGAACCCATCTAATAAGTCTAGGTTTAGCATCTTTCTTTTCCATCAGGTATTTAATAGCAACATGATCAGTGTGAATAGTTACTTTAGAATCAACAATATAAGGTCTGAACTTATCACATGCAAATACAACTGCTAAGAATTCTTTTTCAGTGGTAGCATAATTTCTTTGAGCATTGTCTAGAGTCTTACTAGCATAATGGATAACATTTAATTTCTTATCGACTCTTTGTCATAGAACATCTCCTACAGCATAATCACTAGCATCACACATAATTTCGAAGGGTAGATTCCAATCAGGTGGCTGAACAATAGGTGCAGAGATCAATGCTTTCTTAAGTATTTCAAATGCTTCTACACAATCATCATCAAAGACAAATGGTATATCTTTTTGTAATAAATTAGTCAGAGGCCGAGAAATTTTTGAGAAGTCCTTAATGAACCTCCTATAAAATCCGGCGTGACCAAGGAAACTTCTTATACCTTTGATGTCCTTGGGACATGGCATCTTTTCAATAGCATCAACTTTGGCTTTATCAACTTCAATACCTCTTTCAGAAACTTTATGCCCCAAGACAATACCTTCATTAACCATAAAGAGTCACTTTTCCCAATTCAAGACAAGATTAGTTTCTTCACATCTCTGCAAAACTCGATCAAGATTGCTCAAGCAATCATCAAAAGAGGATCCATAGACGGAAAAGTCGTCCATGAAAACCTCACAAATCTTTTCACAAAAGTCAAAGAATATAGCCATCATGCATCTTTGAAAGGTAGCAGGTGCATTACATAAACCAAAGGGCATACGTCTGTAAGCAAAAGTACCAAAAGGGCAGGTAAAAATAGTCTTTGATTGATCCTTAGCCAACACAGGTATTTGAGAGAAACCAGAGTAACTATCTAGAAAGCAATAATGTGTATGTTTGCATAATCTTTCTAGCATTTGATCAATAAAAGGTAAGGGGTAATGATCTTTCTTAGTAGCTTTATTTAATTTGCAGAAATCAATTACCATCCTATAACCTGTAATAATTCTTTGCGGGATCAATTCATCTTTATCATTAGGAACAACAATAATACCTCTCTTCTTAGGAACACAATGAACATGACTTACCCATTGACTATCAGCAACGGGATAAATTATACCTGCCTCCAGAAGCTTTAGTATTTCTTTTCTTACCACTTCTTTCATCTTAGGATTAAGCCTTCGTTGATGACCACGAACCGGTTTGGCATCTTCTTCCAAATTTATTTTATGTTGACATAGAGTGGGACTAATGCCCTTAAGATCATCAAGAGTATATCCAATAGCAGCATGGTGCTTCTTCAGAGTTTTCAATAATCTCTCTTCTTCATGCTCTGAAAGGTTAGCACTAATAATAACAGGATATATTTTCTTTTCATCAAGATAAGCATATTTAAGATTATCAGGCAACGGTTTAAGCTCAAACACGGGATCACCCTTGGGTGGAGGAGGATCCCCTAGTATTTCAACAGGCAAATTGTGTTTCAGAATAGGTTCCTGTTTAAAGAATACTTCATCTATTTTCCTTCTTTCATTCATAAACATATCATTTCATGGTCTAGCAAATAATGTTCTAGAGGATCACTAGGAGGTACGGCAATAGAAGCAAGACCAATGATTTCATCCTTACTAGACAATTCTTCACGGTGTTGTTTACTAAATTTAGAGAAATTAAACTCATGAATCATATCATCCAAGCCAACCGTAACAACATTCTTTTTGCAGTCTATCTTAGCATTAACAGTGTTCAAGAAGAGTCTACCAAATATAATGGGACAAAAGTTATCTTGTGGGGAACTTAGAACAAGAAAATCAGCAGGATATTTAATTTTCCCACACAGGACTTCAACATCTCTAACAATTCCCACTGTAGATATAGTATCTCTATTGGAAAATTTAATTGTAACATCAATATCTTCTAACTCAGCAGGTGCAATTTCATGCTTAATTTCTTTATATAAGTCATAAGGTATAACACTAGCACTAGCACCCATATCACATAAGCCATGATAACAATGATCTCCTATTTTAACAGAAATAACAGGCACGCCTACCACATGTCTATGTTTATCTTTAGCACTAGGTTTGGCAATTCTAGCAGTTTCACCGCAGAATTGAATAACATGCCCATCAATATTATCAGACAAGAGATCTTTAACAATAGCAATATTAGGTTCTACTTTGACTTGCTCAGGAGGTGTATAAGTTCTAATATTGCTTTTACGAACCACAGTTGAGGCTTTAGCATGATCCTTTATTAAAATAGGGAAAAGTGGTTTCTCAACATAAGAGCTAGGAACAATAGGATCATTATAAGTGACAGTCTTTTCTTCAACTTTAATAGGTGCAGCTACTTTTACTTCTATGGGAGAATGATATTTAAACCACTTCTCCTTGGGGAGATCAACATAAGTAGCAAAAGATTCACAGAAAGAAGCTACTATCTCAGAGTCAAGTCCATATTTAGTGCTAAACTTACGAAAAATATCGGTAGCCATAAAAGATTTAACACAATCAAACTTAGGTGTCATACCTGACTCCTTACCTTCGTCGAGGTCCCAATCTTCAGAGTTGCGTTTAGTTCTATCCAATAAATTCCATCTGAATTCAATAGTCTTCATCATAAAAGAGCCAGCACAAGAAGTATCGAGCATGATTTGATTATTATGAGAAAGCCGGGCATAAAAACTTTAAGTAATTATTTATCTCGAGAGCTCATGATTGGGGCATGAATATAATATTGATTTAAGCCTCCCCCAAGCTTGAGCGATGCTTTCTCCTTCGCGAGGCCACACATTATATATAATGTCCGGCGGTGCCGGGATGTTGGCCTGGAACAGGAGCCACGCCTCCCATTCCTGGAGTGAGCGGCGGCCGAAGCCATTGGCCGCCGTGGCGTCGCCGGGGAAGCGTTCGACCATCGCTGGAGAGGGAAGGGAAGGGGAGGACAGGGGAGATAGGCAGAGATCGTTGGCATGGACCGGAGAGAGCAGAGCTCGGCATCGGCTGGTTTGGGCTTGGGCTGGTGTGGCCAGCGGCGAGGGAGAGCCGCGTGTTTAAAGCCCCCGCGTGTGTACGCGTGGCGGGAGGGGAGGCGTCGCCGCGCCGCCCGTGAGGAATCAATGGCAAGGCTGACCGGCGGCAGCCTTGCCATTGATTCCCCGCGGGAAACCGAGGCGTTCTGGGGAAGGCGAGGCGTCGTGTCGCTGACGCGGCTGACCCGCGACTCTTTCGCGCCAAAACCGCTTGCCCCGGCGCCCCCCAGCGCGCCGGATTCGACCTGGGTCCGCCGGCGCCAGTTTCGGTCCAAACCGGCGAAAAACGGACTCCTGGGGACGCGACTGGACCGATTTTTCGGCGCCGGCGCGGAAAATTCGGCTGGGGAGAGCCTGTTGAGTGTGCGGCTGGAGATGCTCTAATGGACAACCTTTTCTAAGCGTAAACAACAAAGAAGGCCATACTATGCCATTTTATTTATACTTTGATGGAAATGTACAAAGGAAGAGGGACAAATCACAGATGATCTAGCATGTACTACAAGCCCTCCCCGTTAAGACTGGGCTTATCCTTCCCCGTGTTCAAGGACAAATGCTCCATGAAAACAAAGAGACATAGATCCATGTATGTTCTTTTTAATGTATATATACAACTTGCATCCTGATACGCATTCCTTTTTAATATATAAAAGGTGATACAAGTGGGAGAGTTTTTCTTGAGTGCCTTTTTTAAGAACAGAGCAATGTTTTGTATTTTTTTTAGACAAGTGTTTTGTGTTTATTTTTTGACCGAAGAAAGCGAGCAGCGTTGTTGAGAAAATGTTGCGGAGGACACGGCCCACAAGCCCACAAGCCCACGGCGACGGCTTCTCAGCCAGCTTGAAATACCCCGCCTTGGCGCCCGAACTTAACCGTCTCAACCAACAGCTTTCGCTTCTCATCTTCTCCCTGTCGCCGGAGCCCCAAGAAACCAAGAACCCCCGGCCCCCTCACTCCACCCCGCAGAGACCCCCGACTCTCCCCGTCGCCGGCGACAGATGGAGCAGTTCCATCACGGCCACCACGTGCGGCTGCGCAGCCGCGTGCACGGCTTGTACCTGCACGCCGACGAGGACGGCCATGGCGTCTCCCTCCGCCACCGCCGGGATTCGGCGAACGTGGTGTGGGCAGTGCACGTGTACGATCCCGACGTCGAGGAGGGGCGCGTACTCCTCCAAAGCGCCGCCTACGGCCGCTACCTCGCCGCCACGGCCACGGTCGCGCCGGCGCCCCGGAGCCACCGCATCATACAGCGCAACCACTACCATCCGGGATTGGTGGAGATAATTTGGGAGGTCCACAGGTCCGGGTTCGAGGGGGACGTCGAACTCCGCCTCCGCCACGCCGGCGCCGGCGCCGGCTACCTCTGCGCCGCCAACGGGAGGTACCTCCGCTGGAAGACCAATGGCGTCAGCGTCGACGGCATCGACAACGCCAGCGTGATGATGCACTGGGTCGTGGAGCCCGTCCCTGCCGCTGCCGAGGGGAGCATTCCTCGCCTTCCACGTCAGACTGGGGTGAGTCCCCCATGGTTAAATCCTCTGTTTCATGGTTGCCGCTCTTGCTGTTTCTTGGCTCCGATTCTTGATGGTTCTTTGCGACTCACTTGCAGCTCCCCCTCCCCGGAAGCCTGACCAGACTGTTGCCGGCGGCGGGCGGGCGATCGTGTGTCAGGAGGTGAGCGCCGACGGGATCCACATCAACCGCGGTCAGTTCGATTTCAGGGGGAGATCCGTATTCCGCCTGAGGAAGAAGCTGGTCAGGCTGCTGGGTATCGCCAACCTCGTCATGTGCCTCCCCACACGTGATTGTCGGCTTTTTCCACTCCTCGTCGACCTCCTGCCCACCGGCGGCCCGCTCTTCCACCAGCGGCTCTTCCACATCGTCGTCGTCACGCCCGGGACGCCTGGTAAGATCGAGGCCCTACTGAAACTCCTTACTCTTCTTCTCATATTTGCAGTTGAGTCATTGCTAATCTGAAGAACAGTTTACTGAAACTTTCGCTAAATTACTTTCAGTAATCTGAACCTATTGTAGGATTATTATAGACATCAGTAAGAGTTGTTGTATATATCAGTCTCTGCACAGATGCTAGAAGGTTTTCCTGACCCTAGTTGTTTGTTGGGGGGAAATCATTTCATAAGTAAAAAGATCCACACTGAACCTTGATATGGAAACTATTGATTTTGATGCTGCTGTTCTTCAGTTTAATGCTATATACTATGTCGCTAGAGGTAAAATTTGGAATCTCAAAGCCCAAATCAGTTCAGCTTAACAGAGAATACACTGTTTCCTATTTCTTAGCATACTGTAATTGTTTCAAATACACTGTTATGTACCTCGTTACAGTGTTTTGAGGTTTTGTACATCAGCTGTCTTCTTGATCTTCTCATTAACCCGTTTCTGTATCTGTCTGTGACACATGATGCCTAACTGCTTAACTATTTTTCTGCTAATTCAGCCCACGCGGCGCTGCGGTACCCGGATGTTGATGCCTAGAACAGAGATGCAAGAGCCAGCCCAGGACCCCTAGAAGTCACCTTCAAAAGGGTCGCCGCCTCGGACACAACGACAAGAGATATGGGTCCTGGAAAACCCAGCAGTTATTGTGTTTCTGCTAGCTAAACTTGGTTTGTTCTCCTGACAATAGGAAGGCTACTTGCTTGGTTCTAAAATTCTGAAACTGTTTGAACAATGGTGAAGTGACAATGGTCTGTAATGCGTTGACACAGATGACAGATGTGGTGGTTCTTTCTGTGAGTTGAACATGGTTCCTGCTGTGTTGGTTCTTGCTGCATTTCTCTTAGTCTGTAATGAGTTTAATTATTCCGATTAAAGTTTCAGTCCATGAGCAGAAAATAAATTTGTGTTTTCTGTGAGATCAAAGTTCTGAACAAGGTGAGGTTAATGCGCCCGGACACGACTTACTGCATTTTGCAGCCGCGTGGTACATTAGATTTTTTTTTTACTGGCACCATGTTATTCTATGGTAGTTTTTTGAACAAAATTCAGGTTGTAACTTTTGATTGGTAAAAGTATCCCACAATGCTGTAAGAATAGTTTCTGCACATTACATTGTTCTTTTTCATGCCATGAGTTGGTTGCGAGATCTTATGGGTTTCACCTCTAGCCTACCCCAACTTGTTTGGGACTAAAGGCTTTGTTGTTGTTGTACATTGTTCTTTTTCATGAGTATGATGACAACTTCAGACATTTCAAGGGTCTCTCTCTCTCTCTCTCTCTCGTTTCAGTATGGATGAATACTAGCAACGTTTCAAGGTCAGTAAAAACGTATGTTTTGCTTTTTTTTTTCTTTCATTATTGTGAGATTGTAGTAGGTAGAGTACGACGATGCCAGTCATGTGGGCATGGTAGTTGTACTATCTCAGAATGTGTGAAGCAGAGGAAAACAAAATCATTATCAAGAAGGAAAAATAAAGAAAATGAAATAATAGAAGAGTACTTTAGATGAAAGAGTTATCAGCATCAAAATGTCTGAAGAACAGTTTACTGAAACTTCCGCTAGATCATTTTCAGTTACGACTTGGAAATAGTCTGAACTATTTTCAGTTATCAGTAAGAGTTGTTGTATATATCAGTCTCTGAACAGATGCAAGAAGGTTTTCCACACTTGCCTAAGTTAAAAAATCATTCCATAAGTTCAAAAATCCACAAGGAACCTTGATACAGAAATTATTGGTTTTGATGCTGTTGTGCTTTGATTCAGATGATTCAGTTCTTCAGGTTAAAGCTATATGCCGCTAGTGGTAAAATCTGGAACCTCAAAACCCAAATCAGTTCAGCTGAACAGTTGAATTATGTAATTGTTTCGAATAAATAATGCGTGGACAAAATTCGGGCAGAATTACAATGTTTTGAGGTTTTCTACATCAGCTTTCTTCTCGATCTTTTCATTAACCGCAGTATCTGTGTGTGACACATGATGCCTAACTGCTTAACTATTTTTCTGCTAATTCAGCCCATGCGGAGCTGCGGTACCCGGGTGTCGATGCATAGTAGAGAGATGCCAGAGCCAGGAGTACTGTTCACCTCTTCAGAAGTGTCGCTAAAACCCGGCTCCTTTCGTTTAGATATGGGTTCAGCAAAACCCAGTAGTTCTTGTGTTCCTGCTAGCTAAACTTGGTTTGTTCTCCTTACAGTAGGACAATGGTGTGGTGACATTAGTCTGTAATGCGTTGACAATGGCCTGTACTTTAACGTTGCTAGCTAGCTACATTTTTCTTAGATGAAGCATCTGGTGTCAGTACAGATGTGGTGGTTCTTGCAGTGAGTTGAGCATTTGAGTTTAGTTATTCTGCTTATAGTTGCAGTCCATCAGCAGAAAATGGAATTTGTGTTTTCACTGAGATCGAACTCTGAACATGGCGAAGCTAATGTGCCTGGACACCAGATGTCGGTGAATTGCTGCATTTTGCTGTGCGCGTGATGTTCCGTGTATTGTATATAAGTATATTTGGTTTATCCTATTGTAAATCTTCTGAATAATGGTGAACAAAATTCAGGTTTTATCCCATAGCACTGTAAGAATACTAGTTTCTGCAAATTACATTGATCTGACTTTTGTTTAACAAAATTATGAGATTTTTTATCTGCTACAACAGTTGTATAACAACTTTTGGGAAGAACTTGGGGAGCATCTTTTGCTTGGTCTTGTTTTTCCCTCACATGTTTTGCTTTGCATGATACGGATTGACTACAGTTTGGTAGAAGTTTAGGGCATCTCCAACGCGGACCCTTAAACCGCCCGCAACCATCCAGACCGAGTGCCTAGACGCAATTGCCATCCAACGCGATACCCCATCGGTCCAAAGACTGGCCCGGTTGTCTGTTTCCCACAAACCAGATGCCGCAAACCAGATGCAAACCAGATGCCTGGTGAGAAACCTTCCTACTCTTCTCCTTTGGAAAGAAGCTCATATTCGCAGTAGTCTGAACTGCTAGTCTGAACTCTGAAAAGCAAACCGGTGTAGTCTGAAACTTTTGATAATCTGTTTCAAAATTTCGGTTAGGAGTTAAGACACGGAAATAGTCTGAACTGCTGTAGGATTATAGACATCAGTAGAACAAACCAAATTTCTGAAACTGTATGTACAATGGTGCGGTGACATTGGTCTGTAATGCCTTGACAATGGCCACTACTTAATTGCTGTTAGCCGCATTTCTTGCAGTGATGTGGTGGTTCTTGCAGTGAGTTGAGCACTTGAGTTTTGTTATTCCGCTTAAAGTTTCAGTCCATCAGCAGAAAATGAATTTGTGTTTTGACTGAGACCAGAGTTCTGAACATGGTGAAGTTAATGCGCCGTACACGACTTGCTGCATTTTGCTGCGTGCGTGGTATATTTGATTGTTTTGTTGAACAAAAATTAAGGCTGTATCCCACAATACTGTAAGAATACTATTTTCTGCACATTACATTGTTCTTTTTGATGAGCATGAAAACTTCAGACTTTCTCGGTTTCTGTCTCTTTCTCTCTCTGTCTTTGTCTCTCTTTTCAATATGGACGAGTACTGAAATGTTTGAAGGTCAATAAAATGTATGTTTTGCTTTTCTTTTTCATTATTGTGAGATTGTAGTATGTAGAGTACGAGGATGCGAGCCTTGTGGGCATGGTAGTTGTGCTCCCAGGGTAGTATGTGGCTAGGCTACTCATGGCATGTAAAGTTGACCCAAATACTTCAACTCCGTATTTTAGGTAGAGTGCAATAAGACATGGAGTAGATAATAGGACCCTTCACCTGTTTGTTTTTTCGACTATGCTTCGGTAGACCCCGCCCCCACAAAACGTAGAAGGGCAGAATGGTCATACGGAAGAAACGTATGCCCTCCGCGTATTGTACAGTTGTGGTGGGCATACGTATACATACCGCGCACATGCAAAAAAAAAAAAAAACTGCCAGTTGCACATTCTACTCGCCCGCCCCATTTGCTCGCCCGCCCGGCGATCATGGTACTTCCAAGTGGTCGATCGCCGCCGCAGCAGATCGACGCCGTCCGAACCCCGTCCGACGCCGCCATCGCCTTCCCAACGGCGTCCGTCACCGCATCTCACCGTCGTCGTACGATGCCGCGGACGTGAAGGGCCCGACGTCCGCTGCCGCCTCCGCACCACTGTCCCCCCAGACCCTGCTAACATTCGACGGGTTGCTCGTCGTGCATGTCGCCGCCTGCTAGATTCAAGGCGGGGACACCTGCCTCAAAGCCCTCGTCGAACGCTGGCGACGTCTACAATGCGACCCAAGGTTTGTCATCTAAACCTAGCGGGCATGATGGATTGAAGTGATTTAGTTCATGTACTGATTTAGGGTTTAGGGTTCATCAAAACCTCCCACCGCAGCGCCGCCTGTACGGACTACCGAATGATTTAGAGAACTAGCGTTGCCCTTGGGCATGATCCACTGTACTAAACCTAACACACGATAAATTATCAATGTTTTGCAGTTCTATGAGTTAGGTTTGTTGACATGGACGAAGAAACCGCATTCACGGGGGATGAGAATTATACTGATAAGGTGACTAAGACTGATAACGATAATTTTAACGAAGATGATGACAACAGCAACAACGATTCTGTCTTGTCATATGATATCTTACCTCCGGAGGATTTTGATAATAATGAACATGGCTCAAATAGTGAAAACGTAAGTGGCGTGTATTTTGATTTTATTTTTGAATTTGCAAAGTATGGCATGGCTAACTATTTATCTATGTATACAAATTTGCAGGAAGATGTGGATGTTGACAATGTGCAAAATAGTTTGCAGGAATCATTCGCAGATAACTTGAGCCAGGTATGTTGATAGATGTTGTACATCGATCAATAGTATGGATTAAATGATAGTAATTGACATATATATTTTCATATGAATATTGTAGGAGGAGTCAGATGGTCTTAGCGGTGATCACGATGAGGGAGAGATCGACATTGTGGAGGCTCGAAGGCAGCAGCACATGCTGGAGACACATTGGAAGGTCATGGCTACGACCTTTCGGTCGCAAGGGGATGCATACATATTCTACAACAATCACGCCAAAGAGCACGGGTTTAGTATCAGGAAACAGAAGGTCAAACGAGGTGCTTCAGAAATGATACGGTACTGGCGGTTTCTTTGCTCCAGGGTAGGGAGAAGGTAGAGCAAGTTCATAACCATGGAGGGCAGCAAGCGCAGGCTTAGACAAGAAACTCGTTGCGACTGCGGTGCACATATGGTGGTGAAGCTGGACAGAGAACGTGGCGTTTGGTTCGTCGCGTCATTCGTGGATGATCACAACCACACGATGGCTCGGCCCGACAAGGTTTTTTTTGTGGTCACATAGACGGATTGGAGATGGCAAGAGGGCCGAGATATTGGCGATGGAAGCGGCCGGGATAAGAAAGCATATAATAATGGACAACTTCATCAGCAGATACGGTTCATACGATAAGTGCGGGCTTATCAAGAGGGACATTTACAATCTTTGTTGCAAAGAAAAAATTAAGCTCATTGCAAAGGGTGATGCTGAGACGACAGCTGGCATTATGAGGAGTAGGAAGGAGAAGGACCCTGAGTTTTTTTGAGTATGTGCTTGACAAGGAAGGGCGACTGAAAGCACATTTGCTCCCTGGGTGGTTTTGGTAATTAATGACAACATACTTTGTGGTTGGACTAATGCTTTTATCAAGTATGTTTCAGGAAGTTTAATCACATTGGCATGGCAAAAGGACTGAAGAGTGGACCCCTCAAAATGCTAAGGCAAGCATTGGCAAAAGCTCAAGACTCCATTTTTGGTTTAGTGATCCAAGATCACATTGAGTCCATAGGAAAGCCAATACTATTAAAAGGGGATGAGGTTATGAAAATGATCTGGTTGCTCAAAGTGCTTAGTGATATATCTCCTAAACTATCAGCAACTCTCACTTCCATAATACACTCATAAGTAATCTCGGTCCCACCGATTTCCTAAACTCATTCACACCGAGATGAACCACCTCAGCCATATAGCCAAACCCTAGAAATCTCGGATTTTCCGATTCTTAACTCGGTCTCACCGAAACTTGAGTTGCCAAGCTTCTGTAACCTTCTGTCATCAAATCGGTGTCACCGAGATGATGAAGTCGGTCCCACCGAGATTGGCAAGCTCATGTCTTTGGATGAATCGGACTCACCGAGATTGTATTTTCGGTCCCACCGAAAATCCCAACGTTCACATGATTTGAACTTTCGGTCTCACCGAGTTGTCAACTTCGGTCTGACCGAGATTGGTCAAATGTGTGTAGCAGTTGGATTTTGTGTGGAGGCTATAAATACCCTCCACCCCTCTTCATTCGTGGAGAGAGCCATCGAAAGAACTACCACTCCTACCTTATATTTACGAGAAGAAAACTACCTACCCTTGTGTTGAGATCAAGTTGCTCCACTCCCACCATATGAAGCTTGATCTCTAGCCTTCCCAAGTTGCTTTCCACTCAATCCTTTCTTCCACCACAGTCTAATCAGTGAGGAGAGTTGAGTGTTGGGGAGATTATCATTTGAAGCACAAGAGCAAGGAGTTCATTATCACCAACACCATCTATTACCTTTTGGAGGGTGGTGCCTCCTAGATTGGTTAGGTGTCGCTTGGGAGCCTCCGTCGAGATGTGGAGTTGAACCAAGAAGTTTGTAAGGGCAAGGAGATCGCCTACTTCATGAAGATCTACCCCGAGTAAGGCTAGCCCTCCGTGGGCGTAGGCCATGATGGCATAGACAACGTTGCTTCTTCGTGGACCCTTCGTGGGTGGAGCCCTCCGTGGACTCTCGCAGCCGTTACCCTCCGTGGGTTGAAGTCTCCATCAACGTGGATTGATGATAGCACCACCTATCGGAACCACGAGAAAAATCTCCGCGTCTCCAAATTGAGTTTGATCTTCTCCACTTCTCTTTACTACTTGTGCAATTTACTTTCCGCTGCCCATACTCTAGAATTGCATGTGTAGTATGCTACTTGACTTGTGTGTTATGCAAAATCTGCCAAAAACTTGTCTTTGTTAAAAGGCATAATTTTTATCTCGTCGAGTAGTCTAATCACCCCCCCTCTAGGCACTCTCACCTTCTTCGATCCTACAATTGGTATCAGAGCATTGGTCTCCATTGCTTTGGTTTACACACCATTGGAGGAAGATGGACGTGTCTACGTTTGGGAGTGTTAGTCATAGAGTGCCTATTCTTGATGGAGTGTCCTATAACTCGTGGAGGATTGAAATGCTTATTATCTTTAAGATGTATAACTTGCGCAAATATGTTGAAACCCCATATGTACCTCCATTTGACCCCTTGCACCCTACCATGGATTAAGAGCTTGATTTGCTTCGTAACCTTAGAACTGTAAATCTTATCATTAGAGGTTTGCCCGATAACTTGCTTAAGCTTGTCACAAACTTTGAGTGCGCCTATGCTATGTGGAAGTTCTTGGAAGAACTTTATCCGGACTACTCTTTGAGAGGTCTTGATGAAATTCTATACAAGACTATTGAATTTGATATGATGCGCCCCAATGATCCCAACTTTGATAAATGCTTCTTTGAGCTTCGTGATCTCATGAAAAAGAAGGGTGATCCTTGTCTTATTAATGCTCTAATTAGAAATGCTCTTGTATTGCATTCCGATGATTATTGTCACATTGACAAAACTAATGCAAGTGGATGTCAAATTGACCTAGGTGTTGATAATGAACTATATATGGGTCAATATGATGATGAACATGAGCATGATGATGATTACTCCGATTCGGACACCGAGCTAGACAAGATCATGAAGAGTCTCAATCTTATGGCAAATCTGAGAGACTACATATCCGGTGGAAAAGAGTGGATTCTTGATAGTGGATGCACCGATCACATGACCGGAGGCGAAGACATGTTTGAGAGCTTGCAAAGAACGATGGTCCACGCAAGTATGTGACTTTTGGAGACAACTCCAAGGGTAAGGTACTTGGCCTTGGTAAGGTGGCCATATCTCATGATAGCTCTATTCAAAATGTCATGCTTGTTGAATCACTTGGATACAATTTACTTTCCGTGTCTAGATTAGCTGACTTTGGATTCAATGTGCTATTCATCAAGTAGATTGCCAAGTCTTTCGTCGTGACAATCATAACATGGTATTTACCGGTATCCGTAGAGGTGATCTATATATTGTTGATTTCACTAAGAAAGCTCAACCTAGAACTTGCTTCATTGCTAAATCCGCTAAAGGTTGGTTATGGCATAGAAGGCTTGGACATGTTGGTATCGTAATCTAGACAAGCTAATCAAAGGTGATCATATTCTTGGTGTTAAAGATGTTTTCTTTGACAAAGATAGACTTTGTAGTGCTTGTCAGGCAGGAAAACAAGTAGGTGGAAGTCATCCCGTGAAGAACATCATGACCACAAGGAGACCGCTTGAGCTTCTCCATATGGATCTCTTCGGTCCCAATGCTTAAAAAAGCCTTGGTGGTAACTCCTTTGGTCTAGTTATAGTTGATGATTATTCCAGATTTATGTGGGTATTTTTCCTTGATGACAAATCACAGGTTCAGAGAATCTTCAAAACCTTTGCCAGAAAGGCCCAAAATCAATTTGAGGTGAAGATCAAGAAAGTTCGGAGTGACAATGGAGCGGAGTTCAAGAACGCCCATGTAGACTCTTTTCTCGATGAGGAAGGATTCTACATGAGTTCTCGACTACGTACACTCCTCAACAAAATGGAGTTGTTGAGAGGAAGAACCGAACAGCTCATAGAGATGGCGAGAACGATGCTTGATGAATACAAGACACGAAACACTTTTGGGGTGAAGCCGTCGAGACAGACTTGTCATGCTATCAACAGGCTTTATCTTCACAAGCTCCTTGGCAAGACTTCATCGAGCTCCTCACTGGTAACAAACCCCAAGTGGGATACTTTCGTGTCTTTGGTTCAAAATGCTATATCCTTGATAAGCATCGTCGGTCTAAATTTGCTCCTAAAACTCATGAAGGCTTTTTTCTTGGTTATGGATCAAACTCCCACACCTACCGTGTCTACAATAATTTCACCCGAAAGATTGAAGAGATGGTAGATGTGAAGTTTGATGAATCTAATGGCTCGCAAGTAGAGCAAATGCCTATTGATGTAGGAGACAAGGACCCATCGGAAGCCATTCAAGATTTATCTATTGGAAAGATTCGTCCCATGGAAGTGAAGGAGAGTACCTCATCTACATATGTGGAGCCCCCTACCTCACGGCAAGATGAACCTCAAGGCAACATGGAGGCCTCCACAAGTGGAACTCACCAAGATGAGGAAGTGCGACAAGAAGATCCACCACAACCTCCTTCTCCACCGCCTCAAGACAACACTAACAACAATGAAGAAGAAGAGGAAGATGAGGATGATGAGGAAGCTCAGCCAAGACCACAACAAAAGCTATCTCGAGTTCGAGCAAGAGTCAAGAAAAATCATCCCGTGGAACAAATGATGAACGACAACGACTCCGGGAGAATTACTCGCTCTAAAACTCGCTTAGCTAACTTTTGTGAGCATTACTCATTTATCTCTAGTCTTGAACCTATGAAGGTAGAAGAAGCACTTGAAGACCCGGATTGGGTGAGCGCTATGCACGAAGAGCTACACAACCGAGAGGAACAATGTATGGACTTTGGTAGAGAAGCCCAAGGATGATCAAAACGTCATTGGAACCAAATGGGTGTTTCGGAACAAGCAAGATGAAGATGGACAAGTCATCCGCAACAAGGCTCATCTCGTAGCTCAAGGTTACACACAAGTCGAAGGTATGGACTATGGTGAGACCTATGCCCCCGTTGCTAGACTTGAGTCCATTCGCATTCTTCTTGCTTATGCCAACCATCATGATATTACTCTCTATCAAATGGACATTAAAAGTGCTTTCCTAAATGGTGAAATTGAGGAGGAAGTATTTGTGAAACAACCTCCCGGATTTGTGAATCCTAAAAAGCCTATTCATGTTTACAAGTTGCACAAAGCTCTTTATGGTCTTAAACAAGCTCCTAGAGCTTGGTACAAATGCTTAACTAGCTTTCTTCTTGAAAAAGGATTTGAGATTGGAAAAATAGACTCAACGCTATTCACGAAAAGGGTTGATGGTGAACTATTTGTGTGCCAAATATATGTTGATGATATTATCTTTGGTTCAACTAACCCTCATTTTAGCGAGAAGTTTGGAAAGCTCATGTCGAGAAGTATGAGATGTCCATGATGAGTGAACTCAAATTCTTCCTTGGGTTGCAAATCAAGCAATCTAAGGAGGGTACCTTTGTCGACAAACAAAGTACACCAAGGATCTCTTCAAGAAGTTCAACATGCAAGAAAGCAAAGGTATGAGAACCCCATGCCTACTAGTGGACATAATGACTTGACAAAAGATGGAGAACCTGTTGATCAAAAGGTTTACCGATCTATGATTGGTTCTCTACTATATCTCTGTGCTTCTCGTCCTGACATAATGTTGAGTGTATGCATGTGTGCTCGATATCAAGCAGCCCCTAAAGAATGTCATCTTAAAGCTGTTAAAAGAATTGTGAGATATTTGATACACACACAAAACTTTGGCATTTGGTATCCTAAGAGGGCCTCTTTCGATCTTGTTGGCTATTCCGACTCGGACTATGCCGGAGACAGGGTTGATAGAAAGTCAACTTCGGGTACATGTCAATTTCTTGGTCGATCCCTTGTATCTTGGTCCTCCAAGAAACAAAACTCGGTATCATTATCTACTGCCGAAGCAAAATATATTGCTGCTGGTTCATGTTGTGCTCAGTTGCTATGGATGACACAAACGCTTAAGGATTATGGGATACATGTGAGACATGTTCCTTTGCTTTGTGACAATGAGAGTGCGATTAAGATTGGACACAATCCCGTGCAACACTCTCGAACGAAACATATTGAAGTTCGTCACCATTTTATTCGTGATCACATTGCCAAGGGTGACATCAATCTTAAGCATGTTCGTACTGACAAACAACTTGCTGATATATTTACAAAACCTCTTGATGAGAAAGTGTTTTGTCGCTTAAGGAGTGAGTTGAACATCATTGATGCTTCAAACTTGGAGTGAAAACTCCATTGATGCATGCAAGGCATGAGCCTACTTGACTAATCCTTGATATTTCTCTTATGATGATGATCATATGTCTTGGACACATTTGCCCCCTTGTATTGCATCTAACTCCTTGCAGGTACTTGGATGATCTACATTCCACAAGATTATCACACTCTCAAATCTTGAGTAATCTTGTCATTGACCAAGTATCTAGCCCTTTGGGATGTTGAGTTCAAGGAACAAAATTCCACATATCCTTTTTGACACCTTATACATCTAGTACTTCACTCTTGTCCTCTTGGATATTCTTGAGTATTTCTTTGCTTGCCTAACCCATGTAGGAAGATGAACTACACAAGTAGAAATGGTGCTCCAACTTCACATTCTATGAGCACCTACATCAGGTTCACCTACATGAACAAAGCAACAACAAGCCCAAGGTATGTTCTTCACATCTTCAAGGAGCTTTGCTCAAAGTCATGAGTATAAGCAGCTTCATAAGATGTGAACACATCAAATGCTTAATCGAAAAATGGCAACCCCATTTTGAGCTTAAACGATGAGTATGACCTATGATCAAATGTTCTCATTTGACTCCTAAGTCAATATACTCAAACATAGGTGACTTTGTCGCCGACCCCTATCTAGATGAAGTACATATGTTTTGGAGTTTTTCTATTTTCTCTTATGTTCTCTCATTGAGTTTTCATTTCAAAAAAAAAAACTTCATCTAGCAATCTTCTTTATTTCTATTCTTCTATTTTTGTGAATATACTTTTGGCTCTGATCAATTCCTTGAAAATCATTTACAAATTCATTGCAAATCCTTTGAAACATTCCTTGCAAAGTGAGCTGAATTATTTCTGTATTTCCTTGGAATTAAACTCGCCGTCACCGATTTAAATACTTCGGTCTGACCGAAAAGGATCTTCCCTAAGTCTCTGACTTTCGGACTCACCGATCCATATCAATTCGGTGTCACCGATTTATTTTCACCAGGATATCATCTTCTGCAGCTCTACTCAATGATTCTCTATGTATGTTTCTTATTGCCCTGTTGTGATTCTTCAGGATCCCACTTCTTTCCATCTTACCTGACCTTCCGAGTCTGCTGTCCTTTTCGGCACTTGATGTCAAAGGGGGAGAAGATTTAGGGGGAGATAAGGGGAGTAGAGAAGATTTAGGGGGAGAAGAAGAGCAATCTTATCTTAAGGGGGAGAGAATCACATCAAAGCTTTGCCGTGTTCCACATTGGATATTACATTTGGCATCATTCTTTTGATTTTGCTTTTTCCTCAAAGGGAGAGGAATCTTCACAATTGATATCTTATGGAAAGCAAAATCTCTCAGAGTTCATTGAAAATCTTTTTAGCTTCGGAGACATGTTTGCTATTTCAAGCTAGTGCTCAATATGAGACACGCTTTATACATGTCATCCCTGGCTTGGTACTCTTGATGTTCTTGCAGTTGATTGAAGAAATACTCTTGTGTTATCTAACCTTGTTTTCCCAAGTTTTATTTCTTCAGGTACAATGCCAAGGAACCTCAAGGTAAGTATATGCACTTTGCAGAATGTGCATGATGGTGACTTGCTTGTGAATATCTGTTTGCAAGAAATCACCATGCACATATGCATTATCACTCACTTCTTTTCATCTGCTCTGATGCATATAGCCAAGCTGCATGTAGCACACCTTGCTTTTCTCTCTTGTGTGCTTGTGGTAGTCCAAAACCATAATTTATGAAAATCTTGCACACTTGTAGGGGGAGCCTGAGTACTACATGTTTGTCAAAGCTTTCGTGATAATTCTGTCTTTCCTTCAGTAAGCTTTGATGTCTTATTTTGTGTGTTGCCATCAATTACCAAAAAGGGGGAGATTGAAAGCACATTTGCTCCCTGGGTGGTTTTGGTAATTAATGACAACATACTTTGTGGTTGGACTAATGCTTTTATCAAGTATGTTTCAGGAAGTTTAATCACATTGGCATGGCAAAAGGATGAAGAGTGGACCCTCAAAATGCTAAGGCAAGCATTGGCAAAAGCTCAAGACTCCATTTTGGTTTAGTGATCCAAGATCACATTGAGTCCATAGGAAAGCCAATACTATTAAAAGGGGATGAGGTTATGAAAATGATCTGGTTGCTCAAAGTGCTTAGTGATATATCTCCTAAACTATCAGCAACTCTCACTTCCATAATACACTCATAAGTAATCTCGGTCCCACCGATTTCCTAAACTCAGTCACACCGAGATGAACCACCTCAGCCATATAGCCAAACCCTAGAAATCTCGGATTTTCCGATTCTTAACTCGGTCTCACCGAAACTTGAGTTGCCAATCTTCTGTAACCTTCTGTCATCAAATCGGTGTCACCGAGATGATGAAGTCGGTCCCACCGAGATTGGCAAGCTCATGTCTTTGGATGAATCGGACTCACCGAGATTGTATTTTTGGTCCCACCGAAAATCCCAACGTTCACATGATTTGAACTTTCAGTCTCGCCGAGTTGTCAACTTCGGTCCGACCGAGATTGGTCAAATGTGTGTAGCAGTTGGATTTTGTGTGGAGGCTATAAATACCCTCCACCCCTCTTCATTCGTGGAGAGAGCCATCGAAAGAACTACCACTCCTACCTTACATTTCGAGAAGAAAACTACCTACCCTTGTGTTGAGATCAAGTTGCTCCACTCCCACCATATGAAGCTTGATCTCTAGCCTTCCCAAGTTGCTTTCCACTCAATCCTTTCTTCCACCACAGTCTAATCGGTGAGGAGAGTTGAGTGTTGGGGAGATTATCATTTGAAGCACAAGAGCAAGGAGTTCATCATCACCAACACCATCTATTACCTTTTGGAGGTGGTGCCTCCTAGATTGGTTAGGTGTCGCTTGGGAGCCTCCGTCGAGATGTGGAGTTGAACCAAGAAGTTTGTAAGGGCAAGGAGATCGCCTACTTCATGAAGATCTACCCGAGTAAGGCTAGCCCTCCGTGGGCGTGAGGCCATGATGGCATAGACAACGTTGCTTCTTCGTGGACCCTTCGTGGGTGGAGCCCTCCGTGGACTCTCGCATGGCCGTTACCCTTCGTGGGTTGAAGTCTCCATCAACGTGGATTGATGATAGCACCACCTATCGGAACCACGAGAAAAATCTCCGCGTCTCCAAATTGAGTTTGATCTTCTCCACTTCTCTTTACTACTTGTGCAATTTACTTTCCGCTGCCCATACTCTAGAATTGCATGTGTAGTATGCTACTTGACTTGTGTGTTATGCAAAATCTGCCAAAAACTTGTCTTTGTTAAAAGGCATAATTTTTATCTCGTCGAGTAGTCTAATCACCCCCCCTCTAGACACTCTCACCTTCTTCGATCCTACAATTGGTATCAGAGCATTGGTCTCCATTGCTTTGGTTTACACACCATTGGAGGAAGATGGGCGTGTCTACGTTTGGGAGTGTTAGTCATAGAGTGCCTATTCTTGATGGAGTGTCCTATAACTCGTGGAGGATTGAAATGCTTATTATCTTTAAGATGTATAACTTATGCAAATATGTTGAAACCCCATATGTACCTCCATTTGACCCTTGCACCCTACCATGGATGAAGAGCTTGATTTGCTTCAGTAACCTTAGAACTGTAAATCTTATCATTAGAGGTTTGCCCGATAACTTGCTTAAGCTTGTCACAAACTTTGAGTGCGCCTATGCTATGTGGAAGTTCTTGGAAGAACTTTATCCGGACTACTCTTTGAGAGGTCTTGATGAAATTCTATACAAGACTATTGAATTTGATATGATGCGCCCCAATGATCCCAACTTTGATAAATGCTTCTTTGAGCTTCGTGATCTCATGAAAAAGAAGGGTGATCCTTGTCTTATTAATGCTCTAACTAGAAATGCTCTTGTATTGCATTCCGATGATTATTGTCACATTGACAAAACTAATGCAAGTGGATGTCAAATTGACCTAGGTGTTGATAATGAACTATCTATGGGTCAATATGATGATGAACATGAGCATGATGATGATTACTCCGATTCGGACACCGAGCTAGACAAGATCATGAAGAGTCTCAATCTTATGGCAAATCTGAGAGACTACATATCCGGTGGAAAAGAGTGGATTATTGATAGTGGATGCACCGATCACATGACCGGAGACGAAGACATGTTTCGAGAGCTTGCAAAGAACGATGGTCCACGCAAGTATGTGACTTTTGGAGACAACTCCAAGAGTAAGGTACTTGGCCTTGGTAAGGTGGCCATATCTCATGATAGCTCTATTCAAAATGTCATGCTTGTTGAATCACTTGGATACAATTTACTTTCCGTGTCTAGATTAGCTGACTTTGGATTCAATGTGCTATTCACCGAAGTAGATTGCCAAGTCTTTCGTCGTGACAATCATAACATGGTATTTACCGGTATCCGTAGAGGTGATCTATATATTGTTGATTTCACTAAGAAAGCTCAACCTAGAACTTGCTTCATTGCTAAATCCGCTAAAGGTTGGTTATGGCATAGAAGGCTTGGACATGTTGGTATCGTAATCTAGACAAGCTAATCAAAGGTGATCATATTCTTGGTGTTAAAGATGTTTTCTTTGACAAAGATAGACTTTGTAGTGCTTGTCAGGCAGGAAAACAAGTAGGTGGAAGTCATCCCGTGAAGAACATCATGACCACAAGGAGACCGCTTGAGCTTCTCCATATGGATCTCTTCGGTCCCAATGCTTACAAAAGCCTTGGTGGTAACTCCTTTGGTCTAGTTATAGTTGATGATTATTCCAGATTTACGTGGGTATTTTTCCTTGATGACAAATCACAGGTTCAGAGAATCTTCAAAACCTTTGCCAGAAAGGCCCAAAATCAATTTGAGGTGAAGATCAAGAAAGTTCGGAGTGACAATGGAGCGGAGTTCAAGAACGCCCATGTAGACTCTTTTCTCGATGAGGAAGGATTCTACATGAGTTCTCGACTACGCATACACTCCTCAACAAAATGGAGTTGTTGAGAGGAAGAACCGAACGCTCATAGAGATGGCGAGAACGATGCTTGATGAATACAAGACACCGAAACACTTTTGGGGTGAAGCCGTCGAGACAGCTTGTCATGCTATCAACAGGCTTTATCTTCACATGCTCCTCGGCAAGACTTCATACGAGCTCCTCACTGGTAACAAACCCCAAGTGGGATACTTTCGTGTCTTTGGTTCAAAATGCTATATCCTTGATAAGCATCGTCGGTCTAAATTTGCTCCTAAAACTCATGAAGGCTTTTTTCTTGGTTATGGATCAAACTCCCACACCTACCGTGTCTACAATAATTTCACCCGAAAGATTGAAGAGACGGTAGATGTGAAGTTTGATGAATCTAATGGCTCGCAAGTAGAGCAAATGCCTATTGATGTAGGAGACAAGGACCCATCGGAAGCCATTCAAGATTTATCTATTGGAAAGATTCGTCCCATGGAAGTGAAGGAGAGTACCTCATCTACATATGTGGAGCCCCCTACCTCACGGCAAGATGAACCTCAAGGCAACATGGAGGCCTCCACAAGTGGAACTCACCAAGATGAGGAAGTGCGACAAGAAGATCCACCACAACCTCCTTCTCCACCGCCTCAAGACAACACTAACAACAATGAAGAAGAAGAGGAAGATGAGGATGATGAGGAAGCTCAGCCAAGACCACAACAAAAGCTATCTCGAGTTCGAGCAAGAGTCAAGAAAAATCATCCCGTGGAACAAATGATGAACGACATCGACTCCGGGAGAATTACTCGCTCTAAAACTCGCTTAGCTAACTTTTGTGAGCATTACTCATTTATCTCTAGTCTTGAACCTATGAAGGTAGAAGAAGCACTTGAAGACCCGGATTGGGTGAACGCTATGCACGAAGAGCTACACAACTTCGAGAGGAACAATGTATGGACTTTGGTAGAGAAGCCCAAGGATGATCAAAACGTCATTGGAACCAAATGGGTGTTTCGGAACAAGCAAGATGAAGATGGACAAGTCATCCGCAACAAGGCTCATCTCATAGCTCAAGGTTACACACAAGTCGAAGGTATGGACTATGGTGAGACCTATGCCCCCGTTGCTAGACTTGAGTCCATTCGCATTCTTCTTGCTTATGCCAACCATCATGATATTACTCTCTATCAAATGGACATTAAAAGTGCTTTCCTAAATGGTGAAATTGAGGAGGAAGTATTTGTGAAACAACCTCCCGGATTTGTGAATCCTAAAAAGCCTAATCATGTTTACAAGTTGCACAAAGCTCTTTATGGTCTTAAACAAGCTCCTAGAGCTTGGTACAAATGCTTAACTAGCTTTCTTCTTGAAAAAGGATTTGAGATTGGAAAAATAGACTCAACGCTATTCACGAAAAGGGTTGATGGTGAACTATTTGTGTGCCAAATATATGTTGATGATATTATCTTTGGTTCAACTAACCCTCATTTTAGCGAGAAGTTTGGAAAGCTCATGTCGAGAAGTATGAGATGTCCATGATGAGTGAACTCAAATTCTTCCTTGGGTTGCAAATCAAGCAATCTAAGGAGGGTACCTTTGTCTCACAAACAAAGTACACCAAGGATCTCTTCAAGAAGTTCAACATGCAAGAAAGCAAAGGTATGAGAACCCCATGCCTACTAGTGGACATAATGACTTGACAAAAGATGGAGAACTGTTGATCAAAAGGTTTACCGATCTATGATTGGTTCTCTACTATATCTCTGTGCTTCTCGTCCTGATATAATGTTGAGTGTATGCATGTGTGCTCAATATCAAGCAGCCCCTAAAGAATGTCATCTTAAAGCTGTTAAAAGAATTGTGAGATATTTGATACACACACCAAACTTTGGCATTTGGTATCCTAAGAGGGCCTCTTTCGATCTTGTTGGCTATTCATCTCGGACTATGCCGGAGACGGGGTTGATAGAAAGTCAACTTCGGGTACATGTCAATTTCTTGGTCGATCCCTTGTATCTTGGTCCTCCAAGAAACAAAACTCGGTATCATTATCTCTTGCCAAGCAGAATATATTGCTGCTGGTTCATGTTGTGCTTTCGGTTGCTATGGATGACACAAGCGCTTAAGGATTATGGGATACATGTGAGACATGTTCCTTTGCTTTGTGACAATGAGAGTGCGATTAAGATTGGACACAATCCCGTGCAACACTCTCGAACGAAACATATTGAAGTTCGTCACCATTTTATTCGTGATCACATTGCCAAGGGTGACATCAATCTTAAGCATGTTCGTACTGACAAACAACTTGCTGATATATTTACAAAACCTCTTGATGAGAAACCGCTTGATCTCTAGCCTTCCCAAGTTGCTTTCCACTCAATCCTTTCTTCCACCACAGTCTAATCAGTGAGGAGAGTTGAGTGTTGGGGAGATTATCATTTGAAGCACAAGAGCAAGGAGTTCATCATCACCAACACCATCTATTACCTTTTGGAGGGTGGTGCCTCCTAGATTGGTTAGGTGTCGCTTGGGAGCCTCCGTCGAGATGTGGAGTTGAACCAAGAAGTTTGTAAGGGCAAGGAGATCGCCTACTTCGTGAAGATCTACCCCGAGTAAGGCTAGCCCTCCGTGGGCGTAGGCCATGATGGCATAGACAAGGTTGCTTCTTCGTGGACCCTTCGTGGGTGGAGCCCTCCGTGGACTCTCGCAGCCGTTACCCTCCGTGGGTTGAAGTCTCCATCAACGTGGATTGACGATAGCACCACCTATCGGAACCACGAGAAAAATCTCCGCGTCTCCAAATTGCGTTTGATCTTCTCCACTTCTCTTTACTACTTGTGCAATTTACTTTCCGCTGCCCATACTCTAGAATTGCATGTGTAGTATGCTACTTGACTTGTGTGTTATGCAAAATCTGCCAAAAACTTGTCTTTGTTAAAAGGCATAATTTTTATCTTGTCGAGTAGTCTAATCACCCCCCCTCTAGACACTCTCACCTTCTTCGATCCTACAGCGACTGAAGAGTATGTTCTGGTGCGATGCACAGTCGTGGAGGGACTATCAGGACTACACAGATGTGGTCGTGTTTGATAGCACATATAAGATGAACAGATATGGTATGCCGTTCGTCCCCTTTGTCGGAGTTAACAACCACCGTTGCACCACATTGTTTGGTTGTGCCATCATTGCTAATGAGATGGAAGGGACGTACGTGTGGCTGCTGCAGACATTTATGAAGGCAAACTGTCAGGTGAAGCCAAAGTCAATAATTGCAGACGGGGACGCTGCAATGACCCGGGCTATTCGGATTGTCCTTTCGGATGTGTTCCATCGTCTTTGCTCCTGGCACATCGAGAAAAATATGCGAAGGCACCTGCATTACAAGTCACTGGATGAGTTCAGATCGTTCCTGTACTATGCCACCTCTCAAGCGAACTTTGAGCAGAGATGGACCGCTTTCTATGATAAGTGGAAGATAGATAGAACAGAAGATCGGCTAAAAAGGATGTATAGGAAGAGGAGACTTTGGGTAGCTTCATATCTTTCCGATGGTTTTTTTCTTGGTATGCGAAGTAACCAGAGGAGCGAAAGCCTCAACTCCAGCTTTCACCTTCATCTTCACCTGGACTACGGTATGACAATAGTTGATTTGGTAGCGCATTATGAGAACTGTATAGTTCGCCTGGGTGAGAACGAGACATACGATGACTGCGAGGCACACCAGAAAGAACCACCGTCGGTTACTAAATATAAGGCCCTTGAGGAGCATGCCACCAAAGTATTCACACCTGCTAATTTCTACATCCTGCAAGATGATTGCATAAGATGGGTTAGCTGGAGATATTTGAGATGCTCGTGGGAATTGAGCGTCAGAAATTCATGGTGACATGGAAGTATAACCACAAGTTCAGGTACAATGTTGTTTATGAACCAGCTAACTCAAAAGAAACTATTACATGCAGTTGTCTTAGGATGGTTCGGAAAGGGCTGCCATGCAAACATATTCTCTTTGTTCTCCATCATATGAACTTAACTGAAATACCAAAGTGTTGTGTCCTTCATCGGTTGTCCAAACATGTGAGAGATGGGTTGCCTGTGCAGCGGAAGAGTGATATGTTTGGATGGGGTTGGTCAGGGCCATTGGAGAGAGAACGATATAGTGCAATAACCATTAAAACCGCAGAAACTACTCATGTTGCAGCAAATGATCCCTTCTTGTTCGACGAGTTAATGAAGTGTCTGGACAACATAATAGCGCAGAAAAAGATTTCAGAGGAGGAACTTATAGGAAGTAGAAGGTATGCTATGCTTATGAAGGAGGCAAGTCAGGAGCAACAAGTTGAGCCTGATATTGGTGATCCTCAGAAAGTTTCAAGGAAGGGTGCACCTAAGAAGGGGCAGTCAAAGGGGGCGCCGACGTTATAAATAATGGTAGGCCAAAAGAATTTACAAAGAAGAAAAGTGGTTCTTTGTGCAGTCTATGTAGTCTTCCAGGTCATAACAAGGCTATATGTCGTCTGAACGAGAAGTGAGCTGCTACCTTCTTATTTTTGTTATGTTGCTAATTTGATTTCATCGACTATATTTTGTCACCCATTTCTTTATATTTTGTCCAGGAATCAGGCGTAGAGAAGATGCTTGGTTTGTTGGAACAATAAAAGTGGTCGGACGAGTCATGTCTGAATAACCTATGCTGTTTTTTATTTGTACGTGTGTGCAAGCAAACTTGATAAGTGATTTGTTTATGTTTCCTCAATATATTTATGTAACAAATTGTATTTTGTACCATTATGTGAAATAGTGTGCAGTTTGAATTTTTTTGGTGATGATCATTGTATTTGATCGTACCCGGGCTGACCCGCCCGACGATTTTATTTGCTTTTGTTTCATGATGATGACATTGTATGTGTTACTACCTGGGCTGACCGACGTGGCGAAAAAATGCACCCGGCCTGACCAGCGTGGCATAAATTTTTTTGCCCGACCGCTACTGGACCGAGAGAAGGCGTTATTTCCGACCCAAATCAAGCCGGGCGGCGACTCGGGACGGCAAATATGCCCACAAATGGCCCAGCAGCTGGGTCCAACGGGGCTGGGAGCTTTCAGAGAAGTTCAACGGCTCACTCACGCCCAGCTATATAAGTCGCTCCTCACTCGCCCCCGCTTCCAAGGTGGGACTAAACACTAACTGGTGTGCCGCGCGGGTGAGGGGAGAGGCCGTGGGCTGGGAGAGGGGGCGAGTGGCGGCCTGCTGATGACCCACAAGTATAGGGGATCTACTGTAGTCCTTTCGATAAGTAAGAGTGTCGAACCCAACGAGGAGCAGAAGGAAATGATATGTTGTTTTCAGCAAGGTATTCTCTGCAAGTACTGAAACAAGTGGTAACAGATAGTTTTGTGATAGGATAATTTGTAACGAGCAAAAGTAACAAAAGTAAATAAAGTGCAGCAAGGTGGCCCAATCCTTTTTGTAGCAAAGGACAAGCCTGGACAAACTCTTATAATAGGAAAAGCGCTCCCGAGGACTCATTGGAATATCGTCAAGCTAGTTTTCATCACGTTCATATGATTCGCGTTCGGTACTTTGATAATTTGATATGTGGGTGGACCGGTGCTTGGGTGCTGTTCTTACTTGAACAAACATCCCACTTATGATTAACCTCTATTGCAAGCATCCGCAACTAGAACAAAAGTATTAAGGTAAACCTAACCATAGCATGAAACATATGGATCTAGATCAGCCCCTTACGAAGCAACGCATAAACTAGGGTTTTAAGCTTCTGTCACTCTAGCAACCCATCATCTACTTATTACTTTCCAATACCTTCCTCTAGGCCCAAATAATGGTGAAGTGTTATGTAGTCGACGTTCACATAACACCACTAGAAGCTAGACAACATACATCTCATACAAATATCGAATGGATACCAAATTCACATGACTGCTAATAGCAAAACTTCTCCCATGTCCTCACGAACAAACGTAAGTACTCACAAAGCATATTCATGTTCATAATCAGAGGGGTATTAATATGCATATAGGATCTGAGCATATGATATTCCACCAAATAAACCAACTAGCATCAACTACAAGGAGTAATCAACACTACTAGCAACCTACTAGTACCAATCCCGTACTTGGAGACAAGAATGTGATACAATAGATGAAGTAGGATTTTGAGAGGAGATGGTGTTGGTGAAGATGTTGATGGAGATTGCCCTCTCCCGATGAGAGGAGCATTGGTGATGATGACGACGATGATTTCCCCCTTCCGGAGGGAAGTATCCCCGGCAGAACAGCTCTGCAGGAGCCCTAGATTGGTTCCACCAAGGTTCCGCCTCGTGGCGGCGGAGTTTCGTCCCGAAAGGTTGCTTCTGGTTTTTTTCTCGACGAAAGACCTCATATAGCAGAAGATGGGCATCGGAGAGCCACCAGGGGGCCCACGAGGTAGGGGGCACGCACAGGGGGGTAGGGCGTGCCCCCCACCCTCATGGACAGGGTGTGGGCCCCCTGGCCTTCATCTTTGGCGAGGATTTTTTTATTATTTATTGTAAGATATTCCGTGGAGTTTCAGGACTTTTGGAGTTGTTCAGAATAGGTCTCTAATATTTGCTCCTTTTCCAGCCCAGAATTCCAGCTGCCGGCATTCTCCCTCCTTATGTAAACGTTGTAAAATAAGAGAGAATAGGCATAAGTATTGTGACATAACGTGTAATAATAGCCCATAATGCAATAAATATCGATATAAAAGCATGATGCAAAATGGACGTATCAACTCCCCCAAGCTTAGACCTCGCTTGTCCTCAAGCGAAAGCCGATAACGATAAATTTGTCCCCATGTTTAGAGGTAGAGGCGTCGATAAAAATAAAATACGGACATGAAGGCATCATGATTATTGTCATAACAGCAACATATATAGGAAATGTCATATGATTACTTATGTTCAAGTAATAATCCATTCACAATGCAGAGTATGAATCATAAACTTTATTGAAAACCAACAAACTATAATCTCAGTCATTGAAGCAATTGCAATTTATCATAACATCGGAAAGAGTCTATGTCAGAGCTTAATAGCAAGTCCACATACTCAACTATCATTTAGTCTTTCATAATTGCTAACAATCATGCAATACTTGTGGTTATTGAGTTTTAATCGGACACAGAGAAAGATATGGGCTTATAGTTTCGCCTCCCAACCTTTTACCTCAAGGGTAATGTCAACAATAATAACTCATGCCCCTTACATCCAATTAGATATATCAATCAGGATCTTTCCAACACAATGTGCTTGCCAAAGGATAAAATATAAAAAGGAAAGGTGAAGATCACCATGACTCTTGCATAAGGTAGAGGATAATAACAAAAGATAGGCCCTTCGCAGAGGGAAGCAGAGATTGCCATGCGCTTTTATGGTTGGATGCACAAAATATTAATGCGAAAGAATGTCACTTTATATTGCCACTTGTGATATGAACCTTTATTATGCAGTCCATCGCTTTTATTTCTTCGACATCACAAGATCGTATAAAGCTTATTTCTACCACACCAATCGATCATACATATTTAGAGAGCAATTTTTTATTGCTTTGCACCGATGACAACTTACTTGAAGGATCTTACTCAATCCATAGGTAGATATGGTGGACTCTCATGGCAAAACTAGTTTAAGGGTTTTGGAAGCACAAGTAGTATCTCTACTTGGTGCTGAGAGTTTGGCTCGCATGAGGGGGAAAGGCAAGCTCAACATGTTGGCAGATCCATGACAATATACTTTATCTCAGATATAAGAAAACATAACCCATTACGTTGTCTTCCTTGTCCAACATCAACTCTTTAGCATGTCATATTTTAATGAGTGCTCACAATCATAAAAGATGTCAATAATAGTATATCTATATGTGAAACCTCTCTTTCCTTATTACTTCCTATTAATTGCAAGGATGACCAAAACTATGTTTGCCAACTCCCAACAACTTTCAATCATCATACCCTTTCTATGTGAAGTCATTACTCTCAATAAGATCAATATGAACTCTTTGTTTCTTTTTATTCTTTTTATCTTTCTTTTATTCACTCAAGATCATGGAAAAACAATCAAGCCCTTGACTCAACACTAATCTTTATTATATAACTCACGGACTCGATTACATAGAGAGATCATAAAGAAAAACTCAAAACTAAATCATGCCATAAACTTTATTCTACTAGATCAAGATACTACTAATAGGATCGAACTAAGAAAAACGGTAAAGATAGGAGATGTGATTGTGATACGATACCGGGGCACCTCCCCCAAGCTTGGCAGTTGCCAAGGGGAGTGCCCATACCCATGCGATTATGTCTCCTTTGTTGTTGGTGAAGAAGATGGTGATGATGTTGACTTAGTTGATGGCATAGACTTCTCCCTTAATTTGCGCTTGAGGACGGAATTTTGGTCCCTCAAATCATCAATCTCCCACTCCAGGATTAATATCTTTTTGCATAAGTCCTGCTTATTTTCCTGCAAGAGACGAAAAGGGATAAACTCGATCTTTGGTTTCTTTACCCTATCAGGGAGACTTGACTTTTTGAACTCCACATGCATGTCCCCAGGTTGAGGTAATGGGGCTTCATCTTCATCTGAGCTCGTCTCCTCCTTCCCCTTGGGTTCATAGTCCTCTTCTTCCTCCGTTGTCCAACCATCGTGCTCCACATCTCCATAGACCTTAGGATTTGCTAGGTAATCATCCACATAGCTTTCTCCTTCCGAATCCTGGGATGACATATTGATCTAATCTGTAGTAGGACAGCTCGAAACAAGAACAGAGCATATTTGCGTGATACGGGATTCAAAAGGAGAATATATAATGAATTTTTACCGACCAAAATACATATCGTGCAAGAAAACGGAGTCCGGAAGGCACACGAGGTGCCCACGAGGTAGGTGTCACATCCCTAGTTCTGGCCTGACCTATGCTAGCTTCCATGTGTGCATCATGTTCAAATTCAAATGAAATTTGAATTGGGGAATTTTCAAAAGCCTCAGAAAAACCTCTAAAAATAACTAACATTTAAATCTCATCAAGTGAGCCCAAGAAAATGTTCCTAATATTCTGTAAAAATATTGGCATGAGGTAAAATGCAAACCAATATTTTTGGAGTGACTGAAACATTTATTTTGGGCCTTTGAATTAATTCAATAACTATTTGCATTGGATATATATTTTATATATAATTAATATATGTCCAATAATTCTGGAACATTTTATGTGGTTTGGTATATTTTAGTTCTAGCCACATAATTATTTTCAGGATTTTATAAAATGGTTTAGTATTTTACTAAATCAAAACAAAAATGTAATGTAACAGAAAAATAAAACAGAGCAGAGACCTACCTGGCGCTTACCTGTTCACCTGGCCTGGCCCAGCTCCTGTGCTGGCAGCCCACCTGGCCGGCCCAGCCCGCCACCGCTTCTCTCCCTGTCGTCTTCCTTCCTCGCCAGAAGGACGGAGGCGCGTGGCCACCCCGCGCCGGCCACCTCCTCCCTCCCTGCCTGCCTGGCTCTCCCCCGGCCCCTCCTAGCGACGCCACGACGATGCCCCGTGTCCCCTCGCTCCTCTCCCTCACTCGCGGCACCCTCTCCCCTCCTCTGCTCTCTCTCCCTCTCACCACCGAACGCCACCGCCGCCGCCGTTCGCCATAGCCGCAGCCAACCCCGAGCCTCTCCGACGTGTCCACGAGCTCCGCCGTTCCGCCCTCGTCCTCCTCGTCGTCTCACGCGACCAGTAGGGCCCCGAGCAGCCGCCATCGTCATCGTCTTCAAGCTTCGGCTCCGGCACCCCTCTCCATCGATTCGCCGCACACAGGACGCCCCCGAGCCCGCCGAGCTTCTCTCCGACCTCGCAGTGAGCTCCTGACCCGAATCCCTCTCTTCTCCCTCGCGTTTGCGAGCTCTAGGCCATAGCTCCGTCGCGGCCGAACTCCGGTGACCGCCTAGGTCGTCGCCGGCGACAACTCCGGCCACCCCAGGCCCAGCTGCCACCACCACCCGATGCGGACGTGCATCTGCATCACTTAGATGCCCTCCGCCGGCCGTTTGGTCGCCGGAGACACAAACCCGAGGCTCGCCACCGCGGCTGGCCTCGCCGGCGTCAAGCCGCCGGTGGGTTTGACCCCACCGACCTAGGATTTGACCCTGTTTGACTTCCCCAGGGTCACTGACAGGTGGGCCCGGCCCCTGCTAACTTTTGGTTAAATTAATAACTAATTTTAGTTAAGCCACTGACTCACTGACATGCGGGCCCGGCCCGACTAATTAAACTAGGTTAGGTTTAAGTTATATAAGGATTAGCCATAGTCACTGACTTGTGGGTCCCAGCTGCCAGGTTTGACCTGGTGGCGCTTTTGACCTCTTGGCGTCACCTTGACGTCATCTTGTATGATTAACCATTTTACGGATTTAAAATAATCGGAAATTCCAAAAATGCCTAAAACTTCTAAAATTCATAGAAAATCAACCGTAACTCCAAATCAAATAATTTATATATGAAAATGATCGAGAAAAATCCAATCTTTCCATCTGTACTAGTTTCATGCATGATGAACACTTTAACCTTGCTGTTTAGGTGAAACAAGCTAATGCACTTATACCACTTATTATTTTGGGTGATCATTTGAATCTTTGGTTCAAATGGAGTCATCTCAATCTGTTCTAGCTTGCATTAGCCCAAAACACATTCATAATGCCATGTCATAGCATGCATCATATTGTGCATTGCATTGATTGTATTTCTTCTCTGTTGCCGGTAACTGTCCCCTCTCGGTAGACGATGTTTCGATGACAAGTTCGATGACACCAATGAAGAACTATATTATCTTCAGAAGTGCCAGGCAAGCAAAACCCCCTTGTTCATTCTGATACAATCCCACTCTCTCGCTCCTGCTCTCTTTTCTTGCATTAGGACAACAACGATTCAAGCTGTTACTCGCTGCGGTAGTTGAACCCCTTATCCTCTGCATGACTGTCATTGCCACGATAAATAGATGAAACCCACTAGCATGAGTAGGAGTTGTTTGAGCCTGATGTGCCTACTCATTCATGCTTGTTTGTCATGCCTGCTATTGCTTAGAGTTGAGTCAGGTCGATTCATCGGGAATGAATCGGAGGTGTGTATACATGTCCTCTTGTTGAGAGCTAAGTGTGTGAACACGATTTGGTAAAAGTAGCGGTGAGAGGCCATGTAGGAGTACATGGTGGGTTGTCTCATTGCAGCCGTCCTCGTAAACTGAGTTCGTGTTTGTGATCCATGAACAGCTACTACCACACATTGGGATCCTTAATTGACCCTCTCGGCTTCTTAATCACCCTTGTTCTCTGTCCGGGAGTTGCAACTAGTTTCGGTGTTTGTAGGTAGTGTTAGTAGTCTACCAAGTGGCACCCGATGCAGGTGGGCTTGGGACAGACTAGGCTGATGGCCTGGTGTACCAAGTGGCACCGGATGGTGGGCTTGGGAACCCTGCACACATCGTTTGGGGCCGTGAGCGACACCCCGGCCGGATCTCCTTGCGGATGGAACCCGAATAGGCGATAAACCTGGACGAGAGACTTGAGTGTTTAGGTAGGCCGTGGCCGACTCCCTCGCTCGGCTTCCGCTTGAAGGTTGCCGAGGTACATGATGTGTACAGGGCGATAAGTGGCGAGAGTGTGTGTGAAGAAGTACACCCCTGCAGGGTTATCATTATCTATTCGAATAGCCGGATTCCTCGCATATGGAAACTTGGACCCCTTGTACAGTTCATAGACAAGTGAAAGTGGATACTCTAAAATACGCAAGATAAGCGTGAGTGCTATGGATGGCGTTCTCGAGGGAGGCGGAGGCGGATCCATAGTGGAGTATTGATATGGTGAATATGTGGACTCGTGTGCGCCACCTCAAAAGAGTTACTTGCAATGTAGTTCGGGATAGCCACCGAGTCAAAGCTGGCTTGCTGCAGTTAAACTCCACCACCCCTTTGTTGAAAATGATGCATATGTAGTTAGTTACGATGTAAGTCTTCTTTGGGTACATTTGTACTCACGTTTGCCTATTTTTGTTTTTGCAGAGAGACTTGGTCTCACTAGTAGCTCCACGTGGACTTGACGTTTAGCTTGTTACCTCAGCTACGATCTTGTGCCCTCGGCAGATCTCGGTAGATAGTCGGGCTTCTCAGCCTTTTTCATTTGTAGATGTCTGTACTCAGACATACTAGCTTCCGCTTGTGCTTTGATTTGCATGCTCTGAATGTTGGGTCATGAGACCCCTGTTTGTAATATCTCGCTCCTTGGAGCCTAATGAATAAATACTTGAGTCGAGAGTCATGTTGTGATGCCATGTTGTATTTGCACATATCGAGCATATTGTGTGTATGTTATTGAAATGCTTGGTATGTGTGGGATCGACTATCTAGTTGTTTATCTTTAGTAGCCTCTCTTACCGGAAATGTCTCCTAGTGTTTCCATCGAGCCATGGTACCTTGCTCTGCTCCGAACACTTAGGCTGGCGGCATGTGTCCTTCTTCGCTCTCGTATACATTCGGGAAATGTCACGCGTTGAGTACCGGAGTCTGTTAGCCGCCACTGCCGGTTTATCGAGTCTGCTAGCCAGTGCTACAGCCCGAACTTACTCGTGATGACCGACACGTTCGATCTTTGGGTCATGGATGCTGTCCTCGTAAGTCTGTGCCACTTTGGGTTTACAACTAGCCATGTCAGCCCGGCTCCTTTTCATATGGATGCTAGCGACACTATCATATACGTGTGCCAAAAGGCTAAACGGTCCCGGCAAAGGTAAGGCGACACCGTGGGAATACCGTGCGTGAGGCCGCAAAGTGATATGAGGTGTTACAGGCTAGATCGATGTGACACTGAGTCGGGGTCCTGACAGCTTTGGTATCGGAGCTTGACTGCCTGTAGGATTACCAAGCCAAACTGGTCGAAGTTGAGTCTAGAAATTCTTTAGTTATATAAGGGAATTGATTGTGGGATGGGAACGTAAGGCTCTTTTTACTCCTTATACCTCATGGCCTTCTGATCTGAGTCATCCTCTTCTCTTCTACGGGGATTAAGAACTAGGCCTTCTCATCTATCTATCAGGATGACGTGTTACTAATCCATAGACTTATAGAATTGATAGTTTCAAATCTCAGTTCAGTTTTTACTACTTCCGTATGTTCATAGTTGATCTCAGAACCTTGACATTGTGATGATCGAGTGGTTATGCCACCATTTTTGTAGCATGTCTAAATTCTTTTGAGCATTTACAGCTGTTATGCTGTCCGAGTCATCCCAGGTTTCTAAACAATCTGATGCACTTGCAAATCCTTTCCCTCTGGTTTTGATGTTCCTTTAGGCCAGGTTAATCACACTAATTGCTGAGTTGAGGTACTTTATTGCCTCGACATATATGTTGGAGTTATTATTACGACCCTAGGTGTCTTAGGGGATCACCTAGTAATCTAGCCATGTTTTGTGTTCCCGGTGTAATAATTCTGGCCTTTATTCTCGAAAGCATCCCGTGATGCCACTTAGTAGTAGGTATTCTATTCCTGGGTTCTTGAACCCAAGATTTCCCTACTTACTTCTTGTTGTTGGTGTTTGCTAGTTCCTCTAGGATATTAGTAACCTTTGCGATAGTCCTCGAGATTCATGGTATATCCTTCTTCCAAATACCATGAACCGCTTATGGCAGAAATTCTTAGAACCGAAAGATCACAACCAGAGTGCTCTTGGCAAGTTCTCCATTCTATATTGTGGCTCTGCCAGTTCTACCCTTCTGCATGGGTTATCCGGAAGAGATATGTTGAACTCGTTCGACATACTAGTCCATGCATCCACAACTCAGAAAATCATATGTTCTTTTGAGTTGTCCCATTTTAGTTGTCTTCCGACCCTCGTCTATCAATTGATAGTCAAGAGTATGTGTGCATTCGTTCGTTGATGCCTACTACTCTTGTGGTCCATCAAGCCATTCTATTCTGGAATGACCAGGAGAAACAAACTCTAGTACCTCATCCATATCCAGGATTGGGTCAAAGCCGTTGTATTCCGCAGATCAAAATGCCAATCCAGCTTTTGCTCTCTTCTACCCTGGAGTACTACCATCTTTATATCAAGAATGTCATGGGAATTGCACACCCATCCTATGAACTCTTGACATAGTGATACTTCTCGCCATCATTATTCATTCCTCGGTTTCGTGTTGTCGCAACCGGAATGCCAACAAGTGAATTGTGATGTGTGAAATCAATACTCCGAGCAACTCGTTGCTTGGTAGTAAATGGACAATATTCTCACTCTTAGCGTGTTGGTTATTGAATCATCATTCAAAGATTGATCGTGCTACCTAGTCCTTATTCTGGTGCACTCCTGATCAATGAGTTAGGATTATCCAATTCCTTGCTTATTTCACCATATCATCTTGCCCTGAAAAGCAAGATTGTTCTCGAGCTTAGTGACATATCGGTGGTTCGTGATTTTCCGTATATCTTCTCGGAAGTATTACCAGGTTGTCACCTGACCGCTATGTTGAGCTCGTGATCAAGTTGGTTTCTTGTAAACCACCCCATCTCCAAGAATCCGAGTTGGATACCCCTGAGCTAGTTGGTTAAGCTAAACGACAACTTGGAGAGTTAGAAGATAAAAGCTTACCTAACCTAGTTTGTTTCAAAGGGATATCCTAGTGTTGGTGTGTTAGTTGAAGAAAGATGATATCTTCATCGATTGGTCCCTGTGATCAGTTGTTGGACCTATTATCTTATAAAACTTTGATTTGAGTATGGGCTATTGTCAAATCAAATCAGAACCAACGATATTCGTAATGTTGTCTCACTCGCGGTTATCCCTCGAGCATACACCATTACGTCTTTTGGGTCTGACCGATGCTATGCTCTTCTTCACATAATTATGGAATTCCATTTACATGGTCATCCCTATGACTTGTTGTTGAGCCCATCAGCAGCATTTTATCTTCTCCATGATCATGTTGAACATCCATCTAGTGTTGGAAACTTTATAAGCATTATCTTCATGTCCCGTTCATGAAGCATATGTTCGATGAAAGAAGTGACTTTCTCTAATTCACGTGCACTTGGTGTAAGTTGACACCGTGGATCCGAGAAAGTTTATTTTTGCCTCCTCCGGAATCATCCCAAGTCAGTCAAGCATATGTGCGAAGTATTCTGTGGTTTGGAGACTTGCAACCTTCATCCCATATGTATTACCCAGCACCCCAAGCCACTGATTGATTTGTTCAAGGAAAGGAGTTGATGTGCGAATACTAGTTCATGCACAAGACTTCATTATCCTCGTTGATGGTTCCCCACCTGAACTCGATAGTGCTTTATTATAAGACTACTACGTGGTCATGCTTGTCTGCGACAGCGTGTTCACATGTATGTAGCAGAGATGGCTCATGTTTTGGAGCTTGCTATCGTAGTTTATTTCTCGAGAATCTCGCAACGTCATCTCGTCGGTTTGTGTTGCAAACTTTCTTTTCCAGACATGCTGTCTGAATTATTCTGTTACCAACCAGATCTGAATCTCAGGCAGATATGATGGTTGGAACTATTCCAAGGTCTATGATGTAGGTCCCGACAAAGTTGATGTTGGCCGACACACCTAGTCGGAAGACCTATTATTGTAGTATCTTGTTTGAGGAAGTTGGCCACCTCCCCATAAGGATCTTGTAGAACTTATTCCAGTAGTTGTTCCTTATGGATCCTTGTGCTCCCAAAGTCCGACCTTTTACTTGATGTCCTAGTTATCAAACCATATCTATAAATGGGTTACGCTAGTACATCAAGGAGAACATTAGAAGCGGAGTGCTAAATGTCTCTCGGTCGATCATCCAGATTTTGCTTCCTTAGCCCTGCTAAGATGAAATCTGATAAGGTTATCTTCCTTTGCATCTGCATCGTCCCTCGCTGTTCATCATGGTAGTACGTTGTGTTGCCAGGATCCTTGACACGGATATTGGTAAAACCTTGATGAACATGGAAATGCTCAAGTTCTTGATAGCGCGCTCAAGCACTAGGTGTTATCATCAGCACTAGCTGGGATTGCTCCAAGTCTCCTCGGTTATGCTATAACCTCTCAAACAGTGGACTCAATCTCTACTATTGAGCTTCTCCCTAGTTACTAAAATCATCCATCGCGTTGTTTTCAACAAGGTAATCCACATTATCCATTCTGGCCCGATAATGCCATTCCTTTAAACTCCTTCAAATGATCGTTTGTGAATCTCCTTAGGCTGGTATAAAGAATTTCAATGATCTCTGAATCAAAGGTAATTCTTTTTTCCACTTAAGGGGATATATCCACGAATTGCCTTCCTCTAAAATGTCTCGCTGTGGTATTATGGCAATCCAACTCCTCGCTACGTTGTCAACTGTTCACCACCTTTTAAAGTGTGAAATTGTCTTCTACCTAGTGAACCTTCCTACATCTGTTCACCCCATTCCTTTGGATGTTTGCTTCGTGTCTCAGCTCGGAAGATGTTTCAATGTCTCATTCCATGAGTTGATCCCGAGTTGTTCGACCTTCGAGAAGATCGATCCTTCCAGAGTTCTTCTTCCCTCTCGTTGTCATGTGGGATGGAGTTCTCAGAGCAAGATTTCGAGAAATGCTGGTGATCGAATCAACGCTCATTTGAGGTGCAACTTGGATCGTGAAGATTATATTAGTTTGCACTTCCCTTTCATCTTACCCTATGCTTGAATCTCGGGTCGAGATTCTTGTTTAGTGGGAGTGAGTTGTCACATCCCTAGTTCTGGCCTGACCTATGCTAGCTTCCATGTGTGCATCATGTTCAAATTCAAATGAAATTTGAATTGGGGAATTTTCAAAAGCCTCAGAAAAACCTCTAAAAATAACCAACATTTAAATCTCATCAAGTGAGCCCAAGAAAATGTTCCTAATATTCTGTAAAAATATTGGCATGAGGTAAAATGCAAACCAATATTTTTGGAGTGACTGAAACATTTATTTTGGGCCTTTGAATTAATTCAATAACTATTTGCATTGGATATATATTTTATATATAATTAATATATGTCCAATAATTCTGGAACATTTTATGTGGTTTGGTATATTTTAGTTCTAGCCACATAATTATTTTCAGGATTTTATAAAATGGTTTAGTATTTTACTAAATCAAAACAAAATGTAATGCATGTAAAAATAAAAGCAGGCAGAGACCTACCCGGCGCTTACACTGCTCACTGGCCTGCCCAGCTCTGTCTTTGGCAGCCCACCTGGCCGGCCCAGCCCGCCACCGCTTCTCTCCCTGTCGTCTTCCTTCCTCGCCAGAAGGACGGAGGCGCGTGGCCACCCCGCGCCGGCCACCTCCTCCCTCCCTGCCTGCCTGGCTCTCCCCCGGCCCCTCCTAGCGACGCCACGACGATGCCCCGTGTCCCCTCGCTCCTCTCCCTCACTCGCGGCACCCTCTCCCCTCCTCTGCTCTCTCTCCCTCTCACCACCGAACGCCACCGCCGCCGCCGTTCGCCATAGCCGCAGCCAACCCCGAGCCTCTCCGACGTGTCCACGAGCTCCGCCGTTCCGCCCTCGTCCTCCTCGTCGTCTCACGCGACCAGTAGGGCCCCGAGCAGCCGCCATCGTCATCGTCTTCAAGCTTCGGCTCCGGCGCCCCTCTCCGTCGATTCGCCGCACACAGGACGCCCCCGAGCCCGCCGAGCTTCTCTCCGACCTCGCAGTGAGCTCCTGACCCGAATCCCTCTCTTCCCCCTTGCGTTTGCGAGCTCTAGGCCATAGCTCCGTCGCGGCCGAACTCCGGTGACCGCCTAGGTCGTCGCCGGCGACAACTCCAGCCACCCCAGGCCCAGCTGCCACCACCACCCGATGCGGACGTGCATCTGCATCACTTAGATGCCCTCCGCCGCCGCTTGGTCGCCGGAGACACAAACCCGAGGCTCGCCACATGGCTGGCCTCGCCCGGCGTCAAGCGCCGGTGGGTTTGACCCACCGACCTGGGATTTGACCTGCTTGACTTACCGTGGTCAGCGGCAGGTGGGCCCGGCCCTGCTAACTTTTGGTTAAATTAATAACTAATTTTAGTTAAGCCAGCGACCATCGACATGCGGGCCCGGCCGACTAATTAAACTAGGTTAGGTTTAAGTTATATAAGGATTAGCCATAGTCAGCGACTTATGGGTCCCGCTGCCGAGTTTGACTGGCTGGCGCTTTTGACCTCTTGGCGTCACCTTGACGTCATCTTGTATGATTAACCATTTTCTGGATTTAAAATAATCAGGAAATTCCAGAAAATGCCTAAAACTTCTAAAATTCATAGAAAATCAACCGTAACTCCAAATCAAATAATTTATATATGAAAATGATCAGAAAAATCCAATCTTTCCATCTGTACTAGTTTCATGCATGACAGAACACTTTAACCTTGCTGTTTAGGTGAAACAAGCTAATGCACTTATACCACTTATTATTTTGGGTGATCATTTGAATCTTTGGTTCAAATGGAGTCATCTCAATCTGTTCTAGCTTGCATTAGCCCAAAACACATTCATAATGCCATGTCATAGCATGCATCATATTGTGCATTGCATTGATTGTATTTCTTCTCTGTTGCGATGCGCCCCTCTCGGTGAGCGATGTTTCGATGACAAGTTCGATGACACCAATGAAGAACTATATTATCTTCAGAAGTGCCAGGCAAGCAAAACCCCCTTGTTCATTCTGATACAATCCCACTCTCTCGCTCCTGCTCTCTTTTACTGCATTAGGACAACAACGATTCAACTGTTACCTGCTGTGGTAGTTGAACCCCTTTATCCTCTGCATGACCTGTCATTGCCACAGTAAATAGATGAAACCCACTAGCATGAGTAGGAGTTGTTTGAGCCCTGATGTGCCTACTCATTCATGCTTGTTTGTCATGCCTGCTATTGCTTAGAGTTGAGTCAGGTCTGATTCATCGGGAATGAATCAGAGGTGTGTATACATGTCCTACTGTTGAGAGCTAAGTGTGTGAACACGATTTGGTAAAGGTAGCGGTGAGAGGCCATGTAGGAGTACATGGTGGGTTGTCTCATTGCAGCCGTCCTCGAAACTGAGTTCGTGTTTGTGATCCATGAACAGCTACTACCACACATTGGGATCCTTAATTGACCCTCTCGGCTTCTTAATCACCCTTGTTCTCTGTCCAGGAGTTGCAACTAGTTTCTGGTGTTTGTAGGTAGTGTTAGTAGTCTACCAAGTGGCACCCGGTACAGGTGGGCTTGGGACAGACTAGGCCTGATGGCCTGGTGTACCAAGTGGCACCCGGATGGTGGGCTTGGGAACCCTGCACACATCGTTTGGGGCCGTGAGCGACACCCCGGCCGGATCTCCTTGCGGATGGAACCCGAATAGGCGATAAACCTGGACGAGAGACTTGAGTGTTTAGGTAGGCCGTGGCCGACTCCTCGCTGGCTTCCGCTTGAAGGTTGCCGAGGTACATGATGTGTCTGAGGCGATAAGTGGCGAGTGTGTGTGAAGAAGTACACCCTGCAGGGTTATCATTATCTATTGAATAGCCGGATTCCTCGGATATAGAAACTTGGACCCTTGTACAGTTCATAGACAAGTGAAAGTGGATACTCTAAAATACGCAAGATAAGCGTGAGTGCTATGGATGGCGTTCTCGAGGGAGACGGGGTGGATCCATAGTGGAGTATTGATATGGTGAATATGTGGACTCGTGCGCCACCTCAAAAGAGTTACTTGCGAATGTAGTTCGGGATAGCCACCGAGTCAAAGCTGGCTTGCTGCGGTTAAACTCCACCACCCCCTTTGTTGAAAATGATGCATATGTAGTTAGTTCTGATGTAAGTCTTGCTGGGTACATTTGTACTCACGTTTTCCTATTTTATGTTTTTGCAGAGAGACTTCAGTCTCACTAGTAGCTCCACGTGGACTTCGACGTTTAGCTTGTTACCTCAGCTACGATCTTGTGCCCTTGGCAGATCTCGTAGATAGTCGCTTCTCGGCCTTTTTCATTTGTAGATGTCTGTACTCAGACATACTAGCTTCCGCTTGTGCTTTGATTTGCATGCTCTGAATGTTGGGTCATGAGACCCCTGTTTGTAATATCTCGCTCCTTGGAGCCTAATGAATAAATACTTGAGTCGTAGAGTCATGTTGTGATGCCATGTTGTATTTGCACATATCGAGCATATTGTGTGTATGTTATTGAAATGCTTGGTATGTGTGGGATCGACTATCTAGTTGTTTATCTTTAGTAGCCTCTCTTACGGAAATGTCTCCTAGTGTTTCCTTTGAGCCATGGTAGCTTGCTCTGCTCCGGAACACTTAGGCTGGCGGCATGTGTCCTTCTTCGTTCTGGTCTGTCCCTTCGGGAAATGTCACGCGTTGAGTACGGAGTCTGTTAGCCGCTACAGCCGGTTTATCGAGTCTGCTAGCCCGATGCTACAGCCGGAACTTACTCGTGATGACCGACACGTTCGATCTTTGGGTCATGGATGCTGTCCCTATAAGTCTGTGCCACTTTGGGTTTACAACTAGCCATGTCAGCCGGGCTCCTTTTCATATGGATGCTAGCGACACTATCATATCGTGTGCCAAAAGGCTAAACGGTCCCGGGCAAAGGTAAGGCGACACCCGTGGGAATACCGTGCGTGAGGCCGCAAAGTGATATGAGGTGTTACAGGCTAGATCGATGTGACACTGAGTCGGGGTCCTGACAGTAGGGGGGCGCGCCCAGGGGGTAGGGCGCGTCCTCCACCCTAATGGAGCCCTCGTGTCCTTCCCGGAATGCTACTTATTTTTCTATTTTTCTAAATAATCCAAAACGGAGAAATATTGCCTTAAAAACTGTTTGGAGTCGGTTTACTTACCGTACCACATACCTACTCCCTTTCGGGGTCCGAAGCATTCCGGAAAGTGTCCCTTATGTATTCCTCCGGTGTTACGGTTTCAATAACATTGGTTTCAACATTTATAGGATTACCTGAGATATAGTGTTTTATTCTTTGACCGTTTACCACCTACGGATTTGTGCCTTCAAAATTGTTGATTTTTATGGCACCGGAACAACAGACCTCCTCGATAACGTAGGGTCCTTCCCATTTGGAGAGAAGTTTTCCTGCAAAAAATCTTAAACGAGAGTTGTATAGCAATACATAATCACCTACATTGAACTCACGCTTTTGTATCCTTTTGTCATGCCAGCTTTTAACTTTTTCTTTAAATAACTTGGCATTTTCATAAGCTTGGGTTCTCCATTCATCAAGTGAGCTAATATCAAATAACCTCTTCTCTCCGGCAAGTTTGAAATCATAGTTGAGCTCTTTAATAGCCCAATATGCCTTATGTTCTAGTTCGAGAGGAAAGTGACATGCTTTTCCGTAGACCATTTTATACGGAGACATACCCATAGGATTTGTATATGCAGTTCTATAGGCCCATAATGCATCATCAAGTTTCTTGGACCAATTCTTTCTAGACCTATTGACAGTCTTTTGCAAAATTAATTTGAGTTCTCTATTACTCAATTCTACTTGACCACTAGACTGTGGGTGATAAGGGGATGCAATTCTATGATTATCATAATATTTAGCAAGCATTTTACAGAAAGCACCATGAATAAAATGTGAACCACCATTAGTTATTAAATATCTAGGGACTCCAAACCTCGGAAAAATGACTTCTTTAAGTATTTTAATAGAAGTGTTATGATCAGCACTACTAGTTGGAATAGTTTCTACCACTTAGTAACGTAATCAACAGCAACTACAATATGTGTATATCCATTAGAGGCAGGAAAAGGTCCCATATAATCAAAGCCCCAAACATCAAATGGTTCAATAACAAGTGAATAATTCATAGGCATTTCTTGACGTCTACTAATATTACCAATTCTTTGACATTCGTCACAAGACAAGACAAACTTATGGGCATCCTTGAAGAGAGTAGGCCAATAAAAACCAAATTGCAATACCTTATGTGTAGTTCTATCTCCAGCGTGGTGTCCTCCATAAGCTTCGGAATGACACTTGCGTAGGATCTGTTCCTGTTCATGCTCAGGTATACAACGTCTAATAACACCATCTACTCCTTCTTTATAAAGATGTGGGTCATCCCAAAAGTAATGTCTCAAATCATAGAAAAACTTTATCTTTTGCTGGTATGTGAAACTAGGTGGTATAAATTTAGCAACAATGTAATTAGCATAATCAGCATACCATGGAGTACTACGAGAAGTATTTATGACATTTAATTGCTCATCAAGAAAGCTATCATCAATAGGTAGTGGGTCATCAAGAACATCTTCTAACCTAGACAAGTTGTCTGCAGCGGGGTTCTCAGCTCCCTTTCTATCAACAATATGCAAATCAAATTCTTTTAGCAAGAGAACCCATCTAATAAGTCAAGGTTTAGCATCTTTCTTTTCCGTCAGGTATTTAATAGCAACATGATCAGTGTGAATAGTTACTTTAGAATCAACAATATAAGGTCTGAACTTATCACATGCAAATACAACTGCTAAGAATTCTTTTTCAGTGGTAGCATAATTTCTTTGAGCATTGTCTAGAGTCTTACTAGCATAATGGATAACATTTAATTTCTTATCGACTCTTTGTCCAAGAACAGCTCCTACAGCATAATCACTAGCATCACACATAATTTCGAAGGGTAGATTCCAATCAGGTGGCTGAATAATAGGTGCAGAGATCAATGCTTTCTTAAGTATTTCAAATGCTTCTACACAATCATCATCAAAGACAAATGGTATATCTTTTTGTAATAAATTAGTCAGAGGCCGAGAAATTTTTGAGAAGTCCTTAATGAACCTCCTATAAAATCCGGCGTGACCAAGGAAACTTCTTATACCTTTGATGTCCTTGGGACATGGCATCTTTTCAATAGCACCAACTTTGGCTTTATCAACTTCAATACCTCTTTCAGAAACTTTATGCCCCAAGACAATACCTTCATTAACCATAAAGTGGCACTTTTCCCAATTCAAGACAAGATTAATTTCTTCACATCTCTGCAAAACTCGATCAAGTTTGCTCAAGCAATCATCAAAATAGGATCCATAGACGGAAAAGTCGTCCATGAAAACCTCACAAATCTTTTCACAAAAGTCAGAGAATATAGCCATCATGCATCTTTGAAAGGTAGCAGGTGCATTACATAAACCAAAGGGCATACGTCTGTAAGCAAAAGTACCAAAAGGGCAGGTAAAAGTAGTCCTTGATTGATCCTTAGCCGACACAGGTATTTGAGAGAAACCAGAGTAACCATCTAGAAAGCAATAATGTGTATGTTTGCATAATCTTTCTAGCATTTGATCAATAAAAGGTAAGGGGTAATGATCTTTCTTAGTAGCTTTATTTAATTTGCGGAAATCAATTACCATCCTATAACCTGTAATAATTCTTTGCGGGGTCAATTCATCTTTATCATTAGGAACAACAATAATACCTCCCTTCTTAGGAACACAATGAACAGGACTTACCCATTGACTATCAGCAACGGGATAAATTATACCTGCCTCCAGAAGCTTTAGTATTTCTTTTCTTACCACTTCTTTCATCTTAGGATTAAGCCTTCGTTGATGATCACGAACCGGTTTGGCATCTTCTTCCAAATTTATTCTATGTTGACATAGAGTGGGACTAATGCCCTTAAGATCATCAAGAGTATATCCAATAGCAGCACGGTGCTTCTTCGGAGTTTTCAATAATCTCTCTTCTTCATGCTCTAAAAGGTTAGCACTAATAATAACAGGATATATTTTCTTTTCATCAAGATAAGCATATTTAAGATTATCAGTCAATGGTTTAAGCTCAAACACGGGATCACCCTTGGGTGGAGGAGGATCCCCTAGTATTTCAACAGGCAAATTGTGTTTCAGAATAGGTTCCTGTTTAAAGAATACTTCATCTATTTTCCTTCTTTCATTCATAAACATATCATTTTCATGGTAGCAAATAATGTTCTAGAGGATCACTAGGGGTACGGCAATAGAAGCAAGACCAATGATTTCATCCTTACTAGACAATTCTTCACGGTGTTGTTTACTAAATTTAGAGAAATTAAACTCATGAATCATATCATCCAAGCCAACCGTAACAACATTCCTTTTGCAGTCTATCTTAGCATTAACAGTGTTCAAGAAGGGTCTACCAAATATAATGGGACAAAAGTTATCTTGTGGGGAACTTAGAACAAGAAAATCAGCAGGATATTTAATTTTCCCACACAGGACTTCAACATCTCTAACAATTCCCACTGCAGATATAGTATCTCTATTGGCAAGTTTAATTGTAACATCAATATCTTCTAACTCAGCAGGTGCAATTTCATGCTTAATTTCTTTATATAAGTCATAAGGTATAACACTAGCACTAGCACCCATATCACATAAGCCATGATAACAATGATCTCCTATTTTAACAGAAATAACAGGCACGCCTACCACATGTCTATGTTTATCTTTAGCACTATGTTTGGCAATTCTAGTAGTTTCACCGCAGAATTGTATAACATGCCCATCAATATTATCAGACAAGAGATCTTTAATAATAGCAATATTAGGTTTTACTTTGACTTGCTCAGGAGGTGTATAAGTTCTAATATTGCTTTTACGAACCACAGTTGAGGCTTTAGCATGATCCTTTATTCTAACAGGGAAAGGTGGTTTCTCAACATAAGAGGTAGGAACAATAGGATCATTATAAGTGACAGTCTTTTCTTCAACTTTAATAGATGCAGCTACTTTTACTTCTATGGAAGAATGATATTTAAACCACTTCTCCTTGGGGAGATCAACATAAGTAGCAAAAGATTCACAGAAAGAAGCTACTATCTCAGAGTCAAGTCCATATTTAGTGCTAAACTTACGGAAAATATCGGTATCCATAAAAGATTTAACACAATCAAACTTAGGTGTCATACCTGACTCCTTACCTTCGTCGAGGTCCCAATCTTCAGAGTTGCGTTTAATTCTATCCAATAAATTCCATCTGAATTCAATAGTCTTCATCATAAAAGAGCCAGCAAAGAAGTATCGAGCATGGTTTGATTATTATGAGAAAGCCGAGCATAAAAACTTTAAGTAATTATTTATCTCAAGAGCTCATGATTGGGGCATGAATATAATATTGATTTAAGCCTCCCCCAAGCTTGAGCGATGCTTTCTCCTTCGCGAGGCCAAAAATTATATATATAATTGCGATCACGATGAACAAGATGCATAGGATAAAATTTCTGATGAAATTCCAATTTCAATCGTCTGTAGTTCCATGATCTCGTATCATCACATAGCCTATACCATGTCAATGCATATCCCTTCAAAGATAAAGGGAAGACCTTCTTCTTGACAACATCATGGGTATACCTGCAAGCTTAAATAATCCACAAACCTCATCCACATATATTAAGTGTTCATCAGGATGCTTGGTTCCATCTCCTGCAAAAGTATTAGCTAGCAGTTTTTCCATCATACCCGAAGGAAATTCAAAGGGAATATTTTAATATTCATTTTCAGTAGGTTCATTAGGTTGAGGAGCAACTCTTTGCTCTACTGGTCGGGGTGAAGATACCCTGAACAAGCCCCTCAGAGGATTACTTTCCATAGTAACAAGTGACAGTAAATTTCAGCACACTATATAAAATTTTCCTTACCAAATTCCACCTACCAAAGGCGCTTCACTCCCGACAGCGGCGCTTAAAAGAGTCTTGATGACCCACAAGTATAGGGGATCTATCGTAGTCCTTTCGATAAGTAAGAGTGTCGAACCCAATGAGGAACAGAACGAAATGATAAGCGTTTTCAGCAAGGTATTCTCTGCAAGTACTGAAACAAGTGGTAACAGATAGTTTTGTGATAGTATAATTTGTAACGAGCAACAAGTAACAAAAGTAAATAAAGTGCAGAAAGGTGGCCCAATCCTTTTTGTAGCAAAGGACAAGCCTGGAAAAACACTTATAATAGGAAAAGCGCTCTTGAGGACACATGGGAATATCGTCAAGCTAGTTTTCATCACGTTCATATGATTCGCGTTCGGTACTTTGATAATTTGATATGTGGGTGGACCGGTGTTGGGGAACGTAGTAATTTCAAAAAATTTCCTACGCACACGCAAGATCATGGTGACGCATAGCAACGAGAGGGGGAGTGTATCTTCATACCATTGAAGATCGCTAAGCGGAAGCATTTATCAACGCGGTTGATGTAGTCGTACGTCTTCACGATCCGACCGATCCAAGTACCGAACGCACGGCACCTCCGAAGTTACGCACACGCTCATCTCGATGACGTCCTCGCCTTCTCGATCCGTAAAGACGGGCGAAGTAGTAGATGAGTTCGGCGCAGCACGATGCGTGGTAGCGGTGTTGGTGAAGAACAATCTCCGCAGGCTTCGCCTAAGCACTACGGAAACTATGACGGAGGATAAACCAGAGGGGACGGGTTGCGGCACACGGCTTGGTGTTTCTTGATCTGTCTTTGGTGCTAGCCCTGCCCCTCTATTTATATGTTGATCCTTGGGGTCGAAACTTGGAGTAAAAGCCTCCACAAAGTCGGTTTCACCCGAAAGGCAAGAGTCCTTCTCGGACTCCAGGACCAGATGCCAGGGTTCCCGGTGTCCGGACCCAGACGCCAGGGACCCTGGCGTCTGGCCCCTGGACTTCGCAACTTCCTTTTGCGCTTTCCAAAAACCTTGTGGGCTTTCCACTTTGGCCCAAATAACGTGTTCTTATACCCAAACATTTCGGGAAACATCCGGAACCCCTTCCGTGAATTCGAACCCTTAGGAGATCAAACACTATTATCCCATATATCAAACTTTATCTCCGGACCATTTCGAGTTCCTCGTCATGTCCATGATCTCATCCGGACTCAACAACATTCGTTACCAACATGCATAACTCATATAATACTATATCGTCAACAAAGCGTTAAGCGTGCGGACCCTACGGGTTCGAGAACTATGTAGACATGACCGAGACATGTTTCCGAAGAATAACCAATAGCGGGACACGGATGCCCATATTGGCTCCACATATTCTACGAAGATCTTTATCGGTCAAACCGCATAACAACATACGTTGTTCCCTTTGTCATCGGTATGTTACTTACCCGAGATTCGATCGTCGGTATCCAATACTTAGTTCAATCTCGTTACAGGCAAGTCTCTTTACTCGTTACGTAATGCATCATTCCGTAACTAACTCATTAGCTACATTGCTTGCAAGGCTTATAGTGATGTGCATTACCGAGAGGGCCCAGAGATACCTCTCCGACGATTGGAGTGACAAAACCTAATCTCGAAATACGCCAACCCAACATGTACCTTTGGAGACACCAGTAGTACTCCTTTATAATCACCGATACGTTGTGACGTTTGGTAGCACCAAAGTGTTCCTCCGAACGGAGTTGCATAATCTCATAGTTACAGGAACATGTATAAGTCATGAAGAAAGCAATAGCAACATACTAAACAATCGGGTGCTAAGCTAACGGAATGGGTCATGTCAATCGATCATTCAACTAATGATGTGATCTCGTTAATCAAATAACAACTCTTTGTTCATGGTTAGGAAACATAACCATCTTTGATTAACAAGCTAGTCAAGTAGAGGTATACTAGTGACACTGTTTGTTTATATATTCACACATGTATTATGTTTCGGTTAATACAATTCTAGCATGAATAATAAACATTTATCATGATATAAGGAAATAAATAATAACTTTATTATTGCCTCTAGGGCATATTTCCTTGATCTCCCACTTGCACTAGAGTCAATAATCTAGATTACACAAGAATGATTTTAACACCCATGGAGTCTTGGTGTTGATCATGTTTTGCTCGTGGAAGAGGCTTAGTCAACGGTGCGCAACATTCAGATCTGTATGTATCTTGCAAATCTCTATGTCTCCCACGGACTAGATCCCGGATGGAATTGAAGCGTCTCTTGATGTGCTTGGTTCTCTTGTGAAATCTGGATTCTTCGCTAAGGCAATCGCCCGAGATTGTCACAAAGATTTTCATTGGACCCGATGCACTAGGTATGACACCTAGATCGGATATGAACTCCTTCATCCAGACTCCTTCATTGGCTGCTTCCGAAGTAGCTATGTATTCCGCTTCACACGTAGATCCCGCCACGACGCTTTGCTTTGAATTGCACCAACTGACAGCTCCACCATTTAATGTAAACACGTATCCGGTTTGCGATTTAGAATCGTCCGGATCAGTGTCAAAGCTTGCATCAACGTAACCATTTACGATGAGCTCTTTGTCACCTCCATATCGAGAAACATATCCTTAGTCCTTTTCGGTACTTCAGATGTTCTTCACCGCTGTCCAAAGGATCCACTCCGGGATTACTTTGGTACCTCCTGCTAAACTTATAGCAAGGCACACATCAGGTCTGGTACACAGCATTGCATACATGATAGAGCCTATGGCTGAAGCATAGGGAACATCTTTCATTTTCTCTCTATCTTCTGCAGTGGTCGGACATTGAGTCTTACTCAACTTCACACCTTGCAATACAGGCAAGAACCCTTTCTTTGCTTGATCCATTTTGAACTTCTTCAAAACTTTGTCAAGGTATGTGCTTTGTGAAAGTCCAATTAAGCATTTTGATCTATCTCTATAGATCTTAATGCCCAATATGTAAGCAGCTTCACTGAGGTCTTTCATTGAAAAACTTTTATTCAAGTATCCCTTTATGCTATCCAGAAACTCTATATCATTTCCAATCAATAATATGTCATCCACATATAATATTAGAAATGCTACTGAGCTCCCACTCACTTTCTTGTAAATACAAAGCTTCTCCAAAAGTCTCAGATAAACCCAAATGCTTTGATCACACTATCAAAGCGTTTATTCCAACTCCGAGAGGCTTGCACCAGTCCATAAATGGATCACTGGAGCTTGCACACTTTGTTAGGTCCCTTTGGATCGATAAAACCTTCTGGTTGCATCATATACAACTCTTCCTCCAGAAACCCATTCAGGAACGCAGTTTTTACATCCATTTGCCAAATTTCATAGTCATAAAATGCGGCAATTGCTAACATGATTCGGACAGACTTAAGCATCGCCATGGGTGAGAAGGTCTCATCGTAGTCAATCCCTTGAACTTGTCGAAAACCTTTTGCAACAAGTCGAGCTTTGTAGACAGTAACATTACCGTCAGCGTCAGTCTTCTTCTTGAAGATCCATTTATTCTCAATTGCTTGCCAATCATCGGACAAGTCAACCAAAGTCCATACTTTGTTCTCATACATGGATCCCATCTCAGATTTCATGGCTTTAAGCCATTTTGCGGAATCTGGGCTCACGATCGCTTCTTCATAGTTTGTAGGTTCATCATGATCTAGTAGCATGACTTCCAGAATAGGATTACCGTACCACTCAGGTGTGGATCTTACTCTGTTTGACCTACGAGGTTCTGTAGTAACTTGATATGAAGTTCTATGATCATCATCATCAACTTCCTCACTAGTTGGTTTTGACGTCACAGAAACTTGTTCCTGTGATGTACTATTTTCCAACAAGGGAGTAGGTACAGTTACCTCATCAAGTTCTACTTTCCTCCCACTCACTTCTTTCGAGAGAAACTCCTTCTCTAGAAAGGATCCATTCTTAGCAACGAATGTCTTGCCTTCAGATCTGTGATAGAAGGTGTACCCAACTGTCTCCTTTGGGTATCCTATGAAGACACATCTCGATTTGGGTTCGAGCTTATCAGGTTGAAGCTTTTTCACATAAGCATCGCAGCCCCAAACTTTAAGAAACGACAACTTTGGTTTCTTGCCAAACCATAGTTCATAAGGTGTCATCTCAACGGATTTTGATGGTGCCCTATTTAATGTGAATTTGGCCATCTCTAAAGCATAACCCCAAAACGATAGCGGTAAATCAGTAAGAAACATCATAGATCGCACCATATCAAGTAAAGTACGATTCTGACGCTCGACACACCATTCTGCTGTGGTGTTCCGGGTGGCGTGAGTTGCGAAACTATTCCGCATTGTTTCAAGTGTAGACCAAACTCGTAACTCAAATATTCTCCTCCACGATCAGATCATAGAAACTTTATTTTCTTGTTATGATGATTTTCAACTTCACTCTGAAATTCTTTGAACTTTTCAAATGTTTCAGACTTATGCTTCATTAAGTAGATATACCCATATCTGCTTAAATCATCTGTGAAGGTGAGAAAATAACGATATCTGCCATGATCCTCAACATTCATCGGAGCACATACATCTGTATGTATGATTTCCAACAAATCTGTTGCTCTCTCCATAGTGCCGGAGAACGGCGTTTTGGTCATCTTGCCCATGAGGCACGGTTCGCAAGTACCAAGTGATTCATAATCAAGTGGTTCCAAAAGTCCATCAGTATGGAGTTTCTTCATGCGCTTTACACCGATATGACCTAAACGGCAGTGCCACAAATAAGTTGCACTATCATTATCAACTCTGCATCTTTTGGCTTCAACACTATGAATATGTGTATCACTACTATCGAGATTCATCAAAAATAGACCACTCTTCAAGGGTGCATGACCATAAAAGATATTACTCATATAAATAGAACAACCATTATTCTCTCGATTTAAATGAATAACCGTCTCGCATCAAACAAGATCCAGATATAATGTTCATGCTCAACGCTGGCACCAAATAACAATTATTTAGGTCTAATACTAATCCCAAGGTAGATGTAGAGGTAGCATGCCGACCGCGATCACATCAACTTTGGAACCATTTCCCACGCCGCATCGTCACCTCGTCCTTTGCTAGTGTTAAGCAATCCGTAGTCCCTGCTTCGAGTTGCAAATATTAGCAATGTAACCAATATCAAATACCCAGTGCTCTGCGAGCTCTAGTAAGGTACACATCAATAACATGTATATCACATATACCTTTGTTCACCTTGCCATCCTTCTTATCCGCCAAATACTTGGGGCAGTTCCGCTTCGGTGTCGACCGCTTGCGAGAGAAGCACTCAGATTTAGGCTTAGGTCCAGACTTGGGTTTCTTCTCTTGAGCAGCAACTTGCTTGCTGTTCTTCTTGAAGTTCCTTCTTCTTCCCTTTGCCCTTTTCTTGAAACTAGTGGTCTTGTTGACCATCAACACTTGATGCTCCTTCTTGATTTCTACTTCGCAGCCTTTAGCATTGCGAAGAGCTCGGGAATCGTCTTATCCATCCCTTGCATATTATAGTTCATCATGAAGCTCTTGTAGCTTGGTGGAAGTGATTGGAGAATTCATCAATGACGCTATCATCCGGAAGAGTAACTCCCGGTTGAAACAAGTGATTACAATACCCGGACATCTTGAGTATATGCTCACCGATGAACTATTCTCCTCCATCTTGCAGCTATAGAACTTATTGAAGACTTCATATCTCTCAATCCGGGCATTCTTCTGGAATATTAACTTCAACTCCTGGAACATCTCATATGCTCCATGACATTCAAAATGTCGTTGAAGTCCCGGTTCTAAGCCGTAAAGCATGGCACAGTGAACTATCGAGTAGTCATCAGCTTTGCTCTGCCAGACGTTCTTAACGTTGTCAGTTGCATCAGCAGCAGGCCTGGCACCCAGCGGTGCTTCCAGGACGTAATTTTTCTGTGCAGCAATGAGGATAATCCTCAAGTTACAGACCCAGTCCACATAGTTGCTACCATCATCTTTCAACTTTGCTTTCTCAAGGAACACATTAAAATTCAACGGAACAACAGCACGGGCCATCTATCTACAATCAATATAGACAAGCAAGATACTATCAGGTACTAAGTTCATGATAAATTTAAGTTCAATTAATCATATTACTTAAGAACTCCCACTTAGACAGACATCTCTCTAGTCATCTAAGTGATCACGTGATCCAAATCAACTAAACCATAACCGATCATCACGTGAGATGGAGTAGTTTTCAATGGTGAACATCTTATGTTGATCATATCTACTATATGATTCACGCTCGACCTTTCGGTCTCCGTGTTCCGAGGCCATATCTGCATATGCTAGGATCATCAAGTTTAACCTGAGTATTCTGCGTGTGCAAAACTGGCTTGCACCCGTTGTAGATGGACGTAGAGCTTATCACACCCGATCATCACGTGGTGTCTGGGCACGACGAACTTTGGCAACGGTGCATAATCTGGGAGAACACTTCTTGATAATTTTTGGTGGGAGATCATCTTAATATGCTACCGTCAATCAAACCAAGATAAGATGCATAAAAGATAAACATCACATGCAATCAATATAAGTGATATGATATGGCCATCATCATCTTGTGCTTGTGATCTCCATCTCCGAAGCACCATCATGATCACCATCGTCACCGGCGTGACACCTTGATCTCCATCGTAGCATCGTTGTCGTTTATGCCATCTATTGCTTCTACGACTATCGCTACCGCTTACTGATAAAGTAAAGCAATTACAGGGCGTTTGCATTTCATACAATAAAGCGACAACCATATGGCTCCTGCCAGTTGCCGATAACTTCGGTTACAAAACATGATCATTAATACTATAAAATATAGCATCATGTCTTGGCCATATCACATCACAACATGCCCTGCAAAAACAAGTTAGACGTCCTCTACTTTGTTGTTGCAAGTTTTACGTGGCTGCTACGGGCTTAAGCAAGAACCAATCTCACCTACGCATCAAAACCACAATGATAGTTTGTCAAGTTGATGCTGTTTTAACCTTCGCAAGGACCGGCGTAGCCACACTCGGTTCAACTAAAGTTGGAGAAACCGACACCGCTAGTCACTGTGTGCAAAGCACGGCGGTAAAACCAGTCTCGCGTAAGCGTACGCGTAATGTCGGTCCGGGCCGCTTCATCCAACAATATCGCCGAACCAAAGTATGACATGCTGGTAAGCAGTATGACTTATATCGCCCACAACTCACTTGTGTTCTACTCGTGCATATAACATCAAACCATAAAACTAGGCTCGGATGCCACTGTTGGGGAACGTAGTAATTTCAAAAATTTCCTACGCACACGAAGATCATGGTGATGCATACCAATGAGAGGGGGAGTGTATCTTCATACCCTTGAAGATCGCTAAGCGGAAGCATTTATCAACGCGGTTGATGTAGTCGTACGTCTTCACGATCCGACCGATCCAAGTACCGAACGCACGGCACCTCCGAAGTTCGCACGAGTTCAGCTCGATGGCGTCCTCGCCTTCTCGATCCAGCAAGGCGGGCGAAGTAGTAGATGAGTTCGGCAGCACGACGGCGTGGTGGCGGTGTTGGTGAAGAACAATCTCCGCGAGGCTTCGCCTAAGCACTACGGAAACAATGACGGAGGATAAACTAGAGGGGCGGGGTTGCCGGCACACGGCTTGGTGTTTCTTGATCTGTCTTTGGTGCTAGCCCTGCCCCTCTATTTATATGTTGAGCCTTGGGGTCGAAACTTGGAGTAAAAGCCTCCACAAAGTCGGTTTCACCCGAAAGGCAAGAGTCCTTCTCGGACTCCAGGACCAGACGCCAGGGTTCTCGGCGTCTGGACCCAGACGCCAAGGACCCTGGCGTCTGGCCCCCGGACTCCGTAAAACTTCCTTTTGCACTTTCCAAAAACCTTGTGGGCTTTCCACTTTGGCCCAAATAACGTGTTCTCGTACCCAAACATTTCGGGAAACATCCGGAACCCCTTCCGGTGAATTCCGGAACCCTTCCGGAGATCAAACACTATTATCCCATATATCAAACTTTATCTTCGGACCATTCCGGAGTTCCTTGTCATGTCCATGATCTCATCCGGGACTCCGAACAACATTCGGTTAACAACATGCATAACTCATATAATACTATATAAATCAGCTAAGCGTTAAGCGTCACGGACCCTACGGGTTCGAGAACTATGTAGACATGACCGAGACATGTTTCAAATCAATAACCAATAGTGGGACCTAGATGCCCATATTGGCTCCTACATATTCTACTGAAGATATTTATCGGTCAAACCGCATAACAACATCGTTGTTCCCTTTGTCATCGGTATGTTACTTGCGAGATTCGATCGTCGGTATCCAATACCTAGTTCAATCTCGTTACGGCAAGTCTCTTTAATCGCTACGTAATGCATCATCCCGCAACTAACTCATTAGTCACATTGCTTGCAAGGCTTATAGTGATGTGCATTACCGAGAGGGCCAGAGATACCTCTCCGACAATCGGAGTGACAAAACCTAATCTCGAAATCGCCAACCCAACATGTACCTTTGGAGACACCAGTAGTACTCCTTTATAATCACCGATACGTTGTGACGTTTGGTAGCACCAAAGTGTTCCTCGATGGCACGGAGTTGCATAATCTCATAGTTACAGGAACATGTATAAGTCATGAAGAAAGCAATAGCAACATACTAAACGATCGGGTGCTAAGCTCACAGAATGGGTCATGTCAGTCAGATCATTCAACTAATTATGTGATCTCGTTAATCAAATAACAACTCTTTGTTCATGGTTAGGAAACATAACCATCTTTGATTAACAAGCTAGTCAAGTAGAGGCATACTAGTGACACTCTGTTTGTTTATATATTCACACATGTATTATGTTTCCGGTTAATACAATTCTAGCATGAATAATAAACATTTATCATGATATAAGGAAATAAATAATAACTTTATTATTGCCTCTAGGGCATATTTCCTTCAACCGGTGCTTGGGTGTTGTTCTTACTTGAACAAACATCCCACTTATGATTAACCTCTATTGCAAGCATCCGCATGTCACACCCTAGCTAGTTCATGCATTAGAGTGTTGCATCATGTCTATTTTTTTCAACAGAAACCTGAAATGGGATTGCCAGAACTCCCAGCCCCTCTGAAACAAACTAGGGTTTACTAAAAATATTTTCGATGAACCTGAAATGCCCTTCTAAAATGTCCATCATTTTTGTCTTGGTTCAGAAGCTTTGCCAAAAGTGATGCACAATTTCCTAGGTCATCCTAAGGTCTTTGAATTAAATCATAACTATTTGAATTTGGGCATTTAAAATTTATAAAATATTTCAAATGTCCAAATACTCCCAAACTAAAATGTTTCATGTTGGTAATATTCCAACAATGGACCAGGAGTAGTTTGGTGAATTTTAGAACCTTCTAGGTATTTTAAATAACTCAACAAAGTTGCAGAAAACTAGAAAAAGAAAACAGAAAACAGAAAGAACTCACCTGGCGCCTCGGCCCACTAGCCAGCCCACCTGGCCGGCCCAGCCCAGCACCGTGCCAGCGAGCTGCTTGCCGACCAGGCAGGCAGGCAGGTGCTCGACGGCGAGCACCGCATGGGTGCCACGCACCTGCTCGCCGTCTCGCCGCTTCCCTCGCCTTGCCACGTCGGGGATCGCCCCCTCGCTCTCCCGCACCCCCCAGACACCCCCTCGCCTCTCCAGCTCGTCTCCCTCGCTCCCCCACGCCATGGCCGACGCCACCGCCGCCGCACCACCGTCGTAGCCGCGTTCTCCGTCAACCCCACGCCGCGCCACCGTGTCCAGGAGCTCCGCCGCCGTCCACTACTTCGAGCTAGCCGAGCCCCGAGCGCTCGCGTGCCCTGAAGACGCCGCACCAGCCTCGCCCGAGTCCGCCGTCGCCGCTGCAGCTCGTCCCCGACCACGCCGTCCGCTCCATCGCGACCGCTGTGAGCTTAGCTACCTCCCCGACCCTCTCCCTCTCGCTCCCGTGCACCACAGCGAGCGCACGAAGCTCACCTGCACGCGCCGTCGCGGACCTCGTCGCCGACGTGCTCCCGGCCAACCTCCGGCCTTCTCACCGTGTCCAACGCGTTCACCACGTCGCGTTGGAGCTAACCGAACACTCCACGCACCTCACCGCACACCCCAGACGAGTTCGATTTCACCCGAGCTCGGTGGCCACCAAAGTCGCGCCGGCGCCAACTCCGCCCCCCGAGCCCAACGGACTCGCCAAGAGCTGCGGTTCGTCCTCGGCTTCACTCCGGTGGTCTCGCGCCCTTTTGGTGGCGGAACGGCCAAAAACACTTCGCCGCCAAGGCGTCGCTGCGCCGGCGGCTAAACGCCGGTGGGTTTGACCCTGGCCTTGACCACGGGTGGGCCCAGCTTGACCCCCCTGGGTCTATGACATGTGGGCCCAGCCCTGCTAATTAACTTAAGTTTAGTTTTAATAAAATTCTAACTAAACTAACCCCATCGACATCACGGGACCCACTGGTCAGTTTGACCTGACCAGCCCGTTGACCACTGACGTCATCATGACACAGTGCTGACGCATTAATTTAATTTACTGGAATTATTTTTACACAGGAAATTCCAGAAAATGTTTCAAACTTCAAAAATTCATAGAAAATAATCTGTAGCTCCAAATGAAACAAATTATATATGAAAAATGATCAGAAAAATCCAATCTATCCATCTGTACTGGTTTCATGCATGTTTAAGCAAGTTAACCCACTGTTTATCACAGAACAAGATATAACACTTTAAATGATCATATATGAGTTTGGAAATTGCATCTTTGGTTCAAAATGCTCCAAACCCATTTGGTCTTAGTTGCATTAGCCCAACACACCCATTTTGCCATGTCTCATTGCATGCATCATATTGTTGCATCTTGTTTGGTAATGCTGTGTATCGGTGTTCTCTGTGGCAGGTTCTGCCCCTGAGGAGTACCGTGATAACCCCGACGAAGAGCAATACCTGCATCGACCCGTCGAGCAAGCAACCAACCATTTGATCATACCGATAAAATCCCATGTTCTTGCTCCTGCTCTCGTTTCTGCATTAAGACAACGCGAATCAAACTGCTGTGTGCTGCGGTAGTTGAACCCATTTCCTCTGCATGACTGTCATTGCCACAATAACTAGATGAAACCCACTAGCATGTGTAGGAGTTGATTGAGCCATATGATTGTGTTGTTCCTACCTTGCTATGCCTGCTATGCTTAGAGTCGTGTCAGTCCGGTTCATCCGGATGATGGCTAGAGTGAAATGATCGAGTCGATGAGAGTAAGGTGTTGAACACGATTTGGTAAAGGAATCGATGAAAGGCCATGTAGGAGTACATGGTGGGTTGTTTCATTGAGGCCGTCCCTAAGCACTGAGATCTGTATGTGTGATTTAAGATTCAGCTACTACCATGCATTGGGCCCGAAACCAATGGACCCTCTCGACTTCTTATTCACCCTAGTCTTCGGTCCAGGAGTTGCAAGTAGTTTCTGGTGTTTGTAGCCTACTGGAGGCCGTGGACAGCGCTGACCGTAGGGGTGGGCTGTGATGCGGTAGGTACGTGGCGGGTGTACGGATGCCCGCTTGGTATCTCGGGAACCTTGTTCACATCGTTTGGGGCTGTGGCGAGACTTGGCCGAACTCCTCATAGATGGAACCCAAATAGGCGATAAACCTGGACTAGAGGCTTAGGTGTCTAGGTAGGTCGTGGCCGACACCCACGTTGGGCTTCCGCTTGAAGGTTGCCGAGTACATGTCGTAAACGGCGATAAGTGGTGAGCGTGTATGAAGAAGTACACCCCGCAGGTTAACATCATCTATTCAAATAGCAGCGTCATGTAAAGGACTACTTGGTTGCCTATACGGTTCATAGACAAGTAAATGGATACTACTAAAAGCCTCAAGATAAGTGTGAGTGCCGAGGATGGCTCCTCCGTAGGAAGGCGGGGTTGGATCCTCGGTGGTGTATTGAAGTGATGAGTAGAGGACTCGAAAGCAAAACTATTTCAAGTTGGTGTCTCGTGGGATAGCTTAGCCATGAGTCAAAGCTGGCTTGCTGCAATAACCCCACCAACCCTTCTTGATAATATGCATGTATGTAGGGTCGATGTAAGTCTTCTTTGAGTACCTTTGTACTCATGTTGCCTTAATTTACATTTTTCAGAAGATGCCTCAAACCCTTCCGACGGGTTCTTCGTAGACGTTGACATCGATGAGTAGACTAAGGCCCAGGTGGTGATCCTGAGCAAGTGAAGGACCATGTAGTATAGCTAGGCTTACCCAAGCCTCTTTTATTTTACTAGTTGTCTGTACTCAGACAAAACACTTCCGCTGTGGCTTGTATGCTTGTATGACTTGTATGAGGGTCATGTGACCCATACTTGTGTGTATGATATGTATGGCTCTCTGAGCCTTTAAATAAAGTACTTGTGTCGTAGAGTCATGTTGTGATGCCTTGTTGTATTTGCACATATCGAGCATATTGTGTGTATGATTGAAATGCTTGGTATGTGTGGGATCGACTATCTAGTTGTTTATCTTTAGTAGCCTCTCTTACGGAAATGTCTCCTAGTGTCTCCACCGAGCCATGGTAGCTTGCTCTTGCTCCGAACACTTAGGCTGGCCGGCATGTGTCCTTCTTCGTTCTGTGTCCGTCCCTTCGGGAAATGTCACGCATTAAGTACCGGAGTCCTGCTAGCCCGTGCTACAGCCGGAACTTACTTGTTGGATCGACACGTTCGATCTTTGGGTCATGGATGCTGTCCTGTAAGTCTGTGCCACTTTGGGTTTACGACTAGTCATGTCAGCCGGGCTCCTTTTCATATGGATGCTAGCGACACTATCATATCGTGTGCCCAAAGGCATAAACGGTCCCGGCCAAGGTAAGGTGGCACCTGTTGGGATACCGTGCGTGAGGCCGCAAAGTGATATGATGTGTTATAGGCTAGATCGATGTGACATTGAGTCGGGGTCCTGACAGCGTTGGCATCAGAGCCGGACTGCCTGTAGGTTCTCCAAGCCAAACTGGTCGATGTTGAGTCTAGAAATGCTTTAGTTATATGTAGGGGAATTGATTGTGGGATGGTACGTAAGGCTCTTTTTACTCCTTTACCTTATGATATTCTGATCTGAGTCAGTCCATTCTTCCACCGGGGGTTAAGGATTAGGATCTCTTCTCTCTATTAGGCTCACGTGTTACTATTCAGTAGTACCTTGTAGGTTTGATGGTTACAAGCCTGGTTCAGTTTTACTATCCTGTTATGTTACTAATTGGACCCAGAACCTTGATATGAAATTGTTGAGTGGTTATGCAATTCCTTGTGAAATGTCTCAAATCCTGTTGAGCATTTACAGTCGTTATGCTGTCCAAATTCTGCCAGAAATTCTAATGTCTTTGCATTGTGGTTATGCTTCAGATGGCCACTCGTGACCAAAATCAAGTGGTTAAATCGACCAGATGCATTGGTGTGACCGGTCATACAACCATGCTAGTTCGGGTTATGATCAAAGCGGGATACCGTTGGTACCCGAATACACGATTGAAGAGCGAGATCGAGACTTTAATCAAAGCCGATATCTACGACCGTGTCGGGTGTTTCCCTCTTATCCTGGTTCCACCGAGGCCCTTCACAGCTCCTATGGGCTTGGTGTTACTATTGATATGGCGGTGCAAGACGCTGCATATTCTATGATGACCATTATACGAGCCAGACTGGGCTGCTCGCAACACCGACTTCCCAGATATGCCGAGTTCACTTCTGAGCGTTTGGTTATCTTCGAGCTATCTATGCTGATTCCAGTCAGGAGGACTCACTAACCCGTACTACCGCTGAGTTGCTCGAGGACAAGGACCGAGAGAGTCGGGCCTTGAGGATGGAGCTCTTCAACGCCCGTGCTGATCACTGGGCCACCTTGACTCGTTTTGCACCGGCTGTTCAAGCTGGTTATATGGATATGAGAGACTTGTATCCTGTCAGGGCTGCTCTGCCGGATATGATGGACTGGCGTGATGTGGGGGGCATCACCCCACCCCGTGGTCCACGCTTGCCACCGTTCGTAGGTCCAAGACCTCACCCATGCCCTTATGGTCCACAAGCTCCCTAGGACCGTCTGTTCCCGGACGATCATGTTGAACTTCCAGGCTACGGAGGGGACTTCTATGAGAACTACTACGGAGACGTCTGAGTTAGTAGTAGTCTCGCTAGTATTGTAACAGTTGTATTTCCACCGTCCTGCGTGACTCGTGGAATATGACTTAGGGTGTACTAATCCCGGAGGTGTAACAAAAATAATGTATAGGAGCTTGGTGTGCCTCCGATGAGATGTAATCTTCCTTTCACCATAATAGTACTCTGTTTGGTCTTGTACTAAACCTTGTATGGTGTGTATGACGATGGAATAAAGAAGCAGTTTCTGTATCTACCATGTCATACGGATGATCATCTTGCATTCCAAGTTATCCATTACATCCTACATTTCTATGTCAGAATCTTGCCATCCTGGACTAAATCCTTGTCTTGTTATCCTAGGATGGTTAACACCCGCAACAACCCTGCTCCGCCAGAGCAGGCCGAAGGCAGCGGAGTTGGAGAAGCAAACCTGCCACACCCTCCTTCTCGGCCGGGTTATCTTTGGAGGCCGAGAGAAACAAACGGAGACCAACCGTTTGTCGGAGCGTATCGAATGAACACAGCCCATCACCAGAGAAATAACTTGGTGTCGCTCAGTGACTTCATCAAGTTACACCCACCTACCTTTCACCATTCCGTCGAGCCTCTCGACGCTGATGACTGGCTTTGCAGCATCACTCACAAGCTTCGTTCTGCACTGGTAGCTGAGGCTGACAAGGTCACCTTTGCCGCATACCATCTTGAAGGCCCCGCCAGTCTCTGGTGGGAGAACTATATGGCTATGCGCCCAGTTGGCCATGTCACTACTTGGGCAGAATTCACCGAGGCTTTCCGCGAACACCACATTCCGGAGGGTCTCATGGATCGTAAGCGTGAGGAGTTCTGTAATTTCACCCAAGGTCGTCTCTCCGTGGACGCCTACAGCAGAGAGTTCGGTAACCTCGCACGCTATGCTACTGAAGAGGTCTCCACTGACGCCAAGAAACAGGCAAGGTTCCGCAAGGGACTTAGCCCCGAACTTCGCCGAGATCTCCGTCTGCATGAGTGCACCTCCTTCCAGAAGCTTGTCAACAAAGCCATCAGCGCTGAAACTGGTCAGACTGATTTCGAAGCAACACGCAAGCATGGCCGTGATATGGGTTCCTCATCGGTCTTTGGACCACGAAGCGCCGTGTGTGGGTGCCAAATACTGCCCTGCCATCCAGATTCACACCGAGGCCATCCTTCCAGGCGCCTCGCCCAGTTCAGCAGTATGCACCAGCTAGGCCCTATGGTGGGCCTACCAACAATGTTCCTCTACGCGCCAGCCCCGTGACGTGCTTCAAGTGTGGTGAATCAGGCCACTACATGCGCGACTGTCCTCAGACCAACCCCAACCAGCCTGCAAAAACTGTTGGCGTGGCAAGCCAGCAGGAAGGAGTTCTATGCCTGCCGCCACCACCGCGACGTGGCCATGTTAATTGTGTCTCAGGTGAAGAGGCCCAAGAAGATCCCAACGCCGTGCTCGATGCGCTTCTTGTTAATTGCCACCCGGCATCCGTTCTTTTCGATACTGGAGCATCTCATTCATTCATATCCGAAAACTATGCTCGTTTGCATAACACTGCATTCTGTGACATGCCTTCCACCATGGAAATTTCTACCCCTGGTTCTAGATGGCAAACCTCTAGAGTAAGCCATGGAAATGAAATTCAGGTCGACAGACTTGTTTTCCTTGCATCGTTGATAGCTCTCAAATCCTCGGATATAAATATCATCTTGGGTATGGACTGGATGTCAGCCCATCATGCCAAGATTGATTGTTTCTCTAGGACTGTTCAACTTACGCACCCTTTGGGAAAGATAGTCAATGTCTTGACCCGAATATCCAAGCGCCAACTATATTCTCTTAATGCGGTCCATTGCGGACCTCAAGACGCTCCGGTAGTCCGTGACTTTCCGGATGTCTTTCAGAAGAATTGCCGTGTGTTCCACCGCGGAGATGTTGAGTTCGTGATAGATCTCATTCCAGAACTGTTCCAATTTCTAGAAGACCCTATAAGATGGCACCCCTAGAACTAGCCGAACTTAAGAAACAACTCGATGAGGCCTTGAAAAAGGGTTTCATCCGTCCTAGTTCATCTCCTTGGGCTTGCCCCGTCCTCTTTGTCAAGAAGAAGGATGGTACGGATCGGATGGTTGTAGATTATCGACCCGTCAACCTGGTCACAATTAAGAACAAGTATCTGCTCCCCAGGATCAACGATCTGTATGATCAGCTCGCAGGATCCTCAGTCTTCTCTAAGATGGATTTGAGGTTAGGCTACCATCAAATCAAAATCCAAACGGGACATTCCCTAAAGCGGCCTTTGTTACTCGTTACGCCAATACGAGTACACCGTCATGTCCTTCGGTTTAACCAATGCTCCAGCCACCTTCTCCCGGTTAATGAACTCAATCTTCATGGAGTATTTGGATAAATTCGTCGTGGTTTACCTCGATGACATACTCATCTATTCCAAGAACGAGGAAGAACATGCCGAACATCTAAGGCTAGTGTTGATGAAACTTCGAGAGCATCGCCTTTATGCCAAGTTTTCTAAATGCGAATTTTGGCTGCCAGAAGTGACCTATTTAGGACATGTAATTTCTGGTAAAGGTATTGCTGTCAACCCCGAGCGAGTTCAAGCCGTCCTTAATTGGACTCCCCCTGAGTCGGTCAAGCAAGTTCGGAGTTTCCTTGGCTTAGCGAGCTATTGTCGCCGCTTTGTCGAGAACTTCTCCAAGTTGCTAAACCTCTAACTGAACTCCTCAAGAAGGATAAAAAGTTCGAGTGGACCCCACAATGTGAGCACAGTTTCCAGGAACTGAAAAGACGTTTAACTTCGCTCCGTCTTTGGTACCACCAGATTTCTCTAAGGACTTTGTTATCTATTGCGACGCCTCGCGACAAGGACTAGGCTGTATTCTCATGCAAGATCGACACGTAATTGCTTATGCTTCACGGCAATTACACCCACATGAGGAAAACTATCCTACTCATGATCTAGAGCTTGCAGCTGTAGTCCATGCACTCAAAACCTGGCGACATTACCTTCTTGGTAATCGTTGCGAAATTTACACCGATCATCAAAGTTTGAAGTACATATTCACCCAACCAGATTTGAATCTCAGGCAAAGACGTTGGGTTGAGTTGATCACAGATTTCGACTTAGGAATAACTTATACCCCAGGAAAAGCCAACGTCATGGCTGATGCGCTAAGTCGTAAATCTTATTGCAACAACCTAATGTTGCAACAAAGTCAACCACTTCTCCACGAGGAATTTCGGAAGCTCAACCTTCACATTGTTCCTCGAGGGTTCCTTTCCACCTTGGTGGCGAAACCTTCCCTTACGGATCAGATCATCAAAGCCCAAAAGGTAGATCCGGGAATTTCCCGCATCAAAAGAAACATCAAGAAAGGAGTTGCGGATTGTTTCTCCATCGATGATCAAGGAGTCGTATACTTCGGAAACCGTCTAGTGGTTCCCAAAGTACGAAACCTGCGGCGTTTGATCCTTAAGGAAGCTCATGATTCTCCTCTCACCATTCATCCCGGTGGCACTAAAATGTATCAGGACCTACGCCAGAGGTTCTGGTGGACTAGGATGAAGAGAGACATTGCTCAATATGTTGCTAACTGCGACGTCTGTCGTCGTGTAAAAGCAGAGCATCAACGGCCTGCTGGCACCCTTCAACCCTTAGCTATTCTGAATGGAAATGGGATAGAATTAGTATGGATTTCATCACCTGGTTTCCCGGGACCAAGAGAGGAATAATGCTATCTTTGTCGTTATCGACCGCCTTTCCAAAGTAGCCCATTTCTTACTGTTCATGAGAGTATAACCGCTAGTCAGCTAGCAGATTTGTACGTCTCTCGAATAGTGTCTCTTCATGGTGTTCCATTGGAAATTAACTCGGATCGAGGAAGTCTCTTCACCTCTCGATTTTGGGAAAGTTTCCAAAACGCTATGGGAACTCATCTTTCTTTTAGCACTGCTTTTCACCCTCAATCAAGTGGTCAAGTAGAACGTGTCAACCAAATCCTAGAAGACATGCTTCGAGCATCTGTTATCTCATTCGGAATGGATTGGGAGAAATGCCTTCCATTTGCCGAATTTGCTTATAACAACAGCTATCAATCTAGCTTGGGCAAAGCACCTTTTGAAGTTCTCTATGGACGAAGGTGTCGAACACCTCTTAACTGGTCAGAAACCGGGGAAAGACAATTCTTTGGCCCGGATATGATCCAGGAAGCAGAAGAGCAAGTTCGCATCGTTCGTGAAAAGTTGAAAACAGCCCAATCTCGTCAAAAGAGTCAATATGACCGAAAGCATAAGGCTATGACTTACGAGGTTGCCGAGAAGGCTTACCTTCGGGTTACTCCTTTGAAGGGAACCCATCGCTTCGGTATCAAAGGCAAATTGGCTCCTCGCTACATTGGACCCTTTCGCATTCTTGCCAAACGAGGAGAAGTTGCCTACCAATTGGAACTACCTCCACATCTCTCCAAAGTCCACGATGTCTTCCATGTTTCTCAACTCAGGCGTTGCTTCTCGGATCCTATCCGTGGAGTGGACCACGAAACGCTTGATCTTCAAGATAATCTCACTTATCGAGAATACCCCGTTCGTATCCTCGACCAAGCCGAACGTACCACTCGACGGCATAATATCAAGTTTCTCAAGGTTCAATGGTCGCACCATTACGAGGAGGAAGCTACTTGGGAAAGGGAGGATCGTCTTCGACTTGAATACCCCGCCTCTTTCGGAGGAACCTAAATCTCGGGGCGAGATTCTTTTGAGTGGGGTGAGTTGTCACACCTAGCTAGTTCATGCATTAGAGTGTTGCATCATGTCTATTTTTTCAATGAAACCTGAAATGGGATTGCTGTAACTCCCAGCCCCTCTGAAACAAACTAGGGTTTACTAAAAATATTTTCGATGAACCTGAAATGCCCTTCTAAAATGTCCATCATTTTTGTCTTGGTTCATAAGCTCTGCCAAAAGTGATGCACAATTTCCTAGGTCATCCTAAGGTCTTTGAATTAAATCATAACTATTTGAATTTGGGCATTTAAAATTTATAAAATATTTCAAATGTCCAAATACTCCCAAACTAAAATGTTTCATGTTGGTAATATTCCAACAATGGACCAGGAGTAGTTTGGTGAATTTTAGAACCTTCTAGGTATTTTAAATAACTCAACAAAGTTGCAGAAAAATAGAAAAAGAAAACAGAAAACAGAAAGAACTCACCTGGCGCCTCGGCCCACTAGCCAGCCCACCTGGCCGGCCCAGCCCAAAGACTGCCCAATGAGCTGCTTGCCGGCCAGGCAGGCAGGCAGGTGCTCGACGGCGAGCACCGCATGGGTGCCACGCACCTGCTCGCCGTCTCGCCGTTTCCCTCGCCTTGCCACGTCGGGGATCGCCCCCTCGCTCTCTCCCGCACCCCCCAGACACCCCCTCGCCTCTCCAGCTCGTCTCCCTCGCTCCCCCACGCCATGGCCGACGCCACCGCCGCCGCACCACCGTCGTAGCCGCGTTCTCCGTCAACCCCACGCCGCGCCACCGTGTCCAGGAGCTCCGCCGCCGTCCACTACTTCGAGCTAGCCGAGCCCCGAGCGCTCGCGTGCCTCGAAGACGCCGCACCAGCCTCGCCGAGTCCGCGTCGCCGGAGATCCCTTCAACGCCGTCGCCGCTGCAGCTCGTCCCCGACCACGCCGTCCGCTCCATCGCGACCGCTGTGAGCTTAGCTACCTCCCCGACCCTCTCCCTCTCGCTCCCGTGCACCACAGCGAGCGCACGAAGCTCACCTGCACGCGCCGTCGCGGACCTCGTCGCCGACGTGCTCCCGGCCAACCTCCGGCCTTCTCACCGTGTCCAACGCGTTCACCACGTCGCGTTGGAGCTAACCGAACACTCCACGCACCTCACCGCACACCCCAGCACGAGTTCGATTTCACCCGAGCTCCGGTGGCCGCCAAAGTCGCCGCCGGCGCCAACTCCGGCCACCCCGAGCCCAACGGACTCCGCCAAGAGCTGCGGTTCGTCCTCAGCTTCACTCCGGTGGTCTCCGCGCCCCTTTTGGTGGCCAGAACGGCCAAAAACACTTCCGCCGCCGCGTCGGGCTCGCCGGCGGCTAAACGCCGGTGGGTTTGACCCTGGCCTTGACCACGGGTGGGCCCAGTTTGACCCCCCTGGGTCTATGACATGTGGGCCCAGCCCTGCTAATTAACTTAAGTTTAGTTTTAATAAAATTCTAACTAAACTAACCCCACTGACATGTGGGACCCACTGGTCAGTTTGACCTGACCAGCCCGTTGACCACTGACGTCATCATGACACAGTGCTGACGCATTAATTTAATTTACTGGAATTATTTTTACACAGGAAATTCCAGAAAATGTTTCAAACTTCAAAAATTCATAGAAAATAATCTGTAGCTCCAAATGAAACAAATTATATATGAAAAATGATCAGAAAAATCCAATCTATCCATCTGTACTGGTTTCATGCATGTTTAAGCAAGTTAACCCACTGTTTATCACAGAACAAGATACAACACTTTAAATGATCATATATGAGTTTGGAAATTGCATCTTTGGTTCAAAATGCTCCAAACCCATTTGGTCTTAGTTGCATTAGCCCAACACACCCATTTTGCCATGTCTCATTGCATGCATCATATTGTTGCATCTTGTTTGGTAATGCTGTGTATCGGTGTTCTCTCATGCGAGTTACGCCTCGAGGAGTACCGTGATAACCCGACAAAGAGCAATACCCGTGCACCGACCCGTCGAGCAAGCAACCAACCATTTGATCATACCGATAAAATCCCATGTTCTTGCTCCTGCTCTCGCATCTGCATTAAGACAACGCGAATCAAACTGCTGTGTGCTGCGGTAGTTGAACCCATTTCCTCTGCATGACCTGTCATTGCCACAGTAACTAGATGAAACCCACTAGCATGTGTAGGAGTTGATTGAGCCATATGATTGTGTTGTTCCTACCTTGCTATGCCTGCTATGCTTAGAGTCGTGTCAGGTCTGGTTCATCTGGATGATGGCTAGAGTGAAATGATCGAGTCGGTACGAGAGTAAGGTGTTGAACACGATTTGGTAAAGGAATCGATGAAAGGCCATGTAGGAGTACATGGTGGGTTGTTTCATTGAGGCCGTCCCTAAGCACTGAGATCTGTATGTGTGATTTAAGATTCAGCTACTACCATGCATTGGGCCCGAAACCAATGGACCCTCTCAACTTCTTATTCACCCTAGTCTTCGGTCCAGGAGTTGCAAGTAGTTTCTGGTGTTTGTAGCCTACTGGAGGCCGTGGACAGCGCTGACCGTAGGGGTGGGCTGTGATGCGGTAGGTACGTGGCCGGGTGTACCGGATGCCCGTTTGGTATCTCGGGAACCTTGTTCACATCGTTTGGGGCTGTGAGCGAGACTTCGGCCGGAACTCCTCATAGATGGAACCCAAATAGGCGATAAACCTGGACTAGAGGCTTAGGTGTCTAGGTAGGTCGTGGCCGACACCCACGTTGGGCTTCCGCTTGAAGGTTGCCGAGTACATGTCGTGTAAACGGCGATAAGTGGTGAGAGCGTGTATGAAGAAGTACACCCCTGCAGGGTTAACATCATCTATTGAATAGCGCGTCATGATAAAGGACTACTTGGTTGCCTATACGGTTCATAGACAAGTAAATGGATACTACTAAAAGCCTCAAGATAAGTGTGAGTGCGAGGATGGCTCCTCCGTAGGAAGACGGGGTTGGATCCTCGGTGGTGTATTGAAGTGATGAGTAGAGGACTCGAAAAGCAAAACTATTTCAAGTTGGTGTCTCGTGGGATAGCTTAGCCATGAGTCAAAGCTGGCTTGCTGCAATAACCCCACCAACCCTTCTTGATAATATGCATGTATGTAGGGTCTGATGTAAGTCTTCTTTGAGTACCTTTGTACTCATGTTGCCTTAATTTACATTTTTGAGAAGATGCCTCAAACCCTTCCGACGGGTTCTTCGTAGACGTTGACATCGATGAGTAGACTAAGGCCCAGGTGGTGATCCTGAGCAAGTGAAGGACCATGTAGTATAGCTAGGCTTACCCAAGCCTCTTTTATTTTACTAGTTATGCGTACTCGGACAAAACACTTCATTGTGGCTTGTATGCTTGTATGACTTGTATGAGGGTCGTGTGACCCATACTTGTGTGTATGATATGTATGGCTCTCTGAGCCTTTAAATAAAGTACTTGTGTCGAGAGTCATGTTGTGATGCCTTGTTGTATTTGCACATATCGAGCATATTGTGTGTATGATTGAAATGCTTGGTATGTGTGGGATCGACTATCTAGTTGTTTATCTTTAGTAGCCTCTCTTACGGAAATGTCTCCTAGTGTCTCCATCGAGCCATGGTAGCTTGCTACTGCTCAGGAACACTTAGGCTGGCGGCATGTGTCCTTCTTCGTTCTGTGTCTGTTCCTTCGGGAAATGTCACGCATTGAGTACCGAGTCCCGCTTAGCCCAGTGCTACAGCCCGAACTTACTTGCTGTTGACCGACACGCTCGATCTTTGGGTCATGGATGCTGTCCTGTAAGTCTGTGCCACTTTGGGTTTACGACTAGTCATGTCAGCCGGGCTCCTTTTCATATGGATGCTAGCGACACTATCATATACGTGTGCCCAAAGGCGCAAACGGTCCCGGGCCAAGGTAAGGTGGCACCCGTTGGGATACCGTGCGTGAGGCCGCAAAGTGATATGATGTGTTACAGGCTAGATCGATGTGACATTGAGTCGGGGTCCTGACACCGCAACTACAACAAAAGTATTAAGGTAAACCTAACCATACCATGAAACATATGGATCCAAATCAGCCCCTTACGAAGCAATGCATAAACTAGGGTTTAAGCTTCTGTCACTCTAGCAACCCATCATCTAATTATTACTTCCCAATGCCTTCCTCTAGGCCCAAATAATGGTGAAGTGTTATGTAGTCGACGTTCACATAACACCACTAGAGGCTAGACAACATACATCTCATCAAAATATCGAACGAATACCAAATTCACATGACTACTAATAGCAAAACTTCTCCCATGTCCCCAGGAACAAACGTAACTACTCACAAAGCATATTCATGTTCATAATCAGAGGGGTATTAATATGCATATAGGATCTGAACATATGATCTTCCACCAAATAAACCAACTAGCTTCAACTACAAGGGTAATCAACACTACTAGCAACCTACTAGTACCAATCCCGGACTTGCAGACAAGAATTGGATACAATAGATGAACTAGGGTTTTGAGAGGAGATGGTGCTGGTGAAGATGTTGATGGAGATTGCCCTCTCCCGATGAGAGGAGCATTGGTGATGATGATGATGATGATTTCCCCCTCCCGGAGGGAAGTGTCCCTGGCAGAACAGCTCTGCAGGAGCCCTAGATTGGTTCCGCCAAGGTTCCACCTCATGGCGGCGGAGTTTCGTCCCGAAAGGTTGCTTATGGTTTTTTTCTCGACGAAAGACCTCATATAGCAGAAGATGGGAATCGGAGAGCCACCAGGGGGCCCACGAGGTAGGGGGGCGCGCCCAGGGGGGTAGGGCGCGCCCCACCCTCGTGGCCTGGGTGTGGGCCCCCTGGTCTTCATCTTTGGCGAGGATTTTTTATTATTTATTGTAAGATATTCCGTCGAGTTTCAGGACTTTTGGAGTTGTGCAGAATAGGTCTCTAATATTTGCTCCTTTTCCAGCCCAGAATTCGAGCTACCGGCATTCTCCCTCCTTATGTAAACCTTGTAAAATAAGAGAGAATATGCATAAGTATTGTGACATAACGTGTAATAACAGCCCATAATGCAATAAATATCGATATAAAAGCATGATGCAAAATGGACGTATCACCTGCCTCCATTGGGCCGAACTGGGCCGGCCGGTGATAGCGCAGAATACGACCTCGTGAGCCTTGCAGCAACCGCGTGCAGTGCGGGGCACGATGGGGGCGCGATCTTTAGTCCCATCTCGGAAGCCGGGGGGCGCGAGGAGCGACTTAAATAGTTGCCTCTGCCCCCTCTTCCGAACTCCTCTATTATTACTCCCCACAGCCCCGTTGGATCTTGTTTCTAGGCCCATTAGTGGGCTCAGTCAGCCGTCCGAGTCGCCTTCAGGCTTGATTTGGGTAGGTTCTGTACGCTACTATGGGCCCAACAGTGGTGGTTGGGCATTTTTTCTAACTAAACTTTTTTGACAGAAAGTATCGGCCGGCCGCATTTCATAATAGTACAAAATACAAAACAATACAAAATAGCAGCGGCCGGCCGACCACGGCGGCGTAATCATCACAATATATACAGCATAAAAACTGCGAATATAACAAGTTGAAAAATCATCACCCACAATGATGCAAATAAGAGTGACACTGAAAAATAGATATTGTAGCAAATACCGACCACGACACATTTATTTAGTTGCGAAACATGCAAAATCATGCCGCATTACAATAAATAGATGTCTTAATATGAAAAGTGTATCAACTACCAACAACGACACATTTATTTAGTGGAGATAATAGCCAACACCCCATCCTCCGACTCATTTCGTCTCGATGACCTTGAGGATCTTCTCTTTCACTACTTCCACCCGTGTTGCATTCTAAAAAAAGTATTTCAGCTAGAATGTGTCCCCTTGAAGAATTAACCTCTTCCTGGTCAAACTCAAATATCCAATCATCTCCGTCCCAGTTTTCAACACATTTCACCACGAAAAGACCACAAGAGACTCTGCAAGAAACCTCGAGTCAAGTATTGATGGATCAGAGGAGTACATACTAATTCAACATTTGAACATACCCATCCTCTTGTAACGGCATATCGTACTCCCTTATTGGCCACGAAGATATGTCAGGATGTTCCGTTCTAATACTGGAGTTCACCTCCGTTATATCTTTAGCTATTTCTACCCTCCGAAATAAAAATATGAAATCCATATGAAGTACGTTTCGAATAACTATATGCTATTTTATGTAAAGTTGTAAGCTTACCAGGTTAGCAATCTTTGAAAGAATTCTTTTGCTCGTTTTACCAGTAGAAATTAAAACTTGAAACCCTTTTTTCTAGTTGTGCACGAGAACTGTTATCCAATGATTTTATTTCACATGAAAATGAAAGTATGCCTACAAGAAAGTTTATTCATGTTGGTGTACACACAGATAGTTATGTCGTACGAAGGATCATACTAAATTGAAGTACCTTATCTTTGATGAAATACTCTTCAGTAACTCTAGACACCATTTTATTTTGGTTTGTGAAATGCTCCATAAAATGCTTCTTAGAGTTCTTAACCTTTCCATCAGCACGAAGAATTAGCCAGTGGGACACCCAAGATGATAATATGTGACGGTTAGCACGAGGATTATGGGTCTGCATATGGTTGCAATAACTATTGATGACCTAAAAATATCATAACAACAATACATCTATTACAATATTAATAAATATGACATGTACAACTTACACTAGTAGAAAACATGGCTTTGGTCTAGGCCGGGCCAGCCCATTAGTCCCGGTTCAGTCACAAATCAGGACCCATGGGGGCAACGGTCCCGGTTCGTGAGGCCAAGGGGCCAGCCGGGCCTCGTGGGGCATTGGTCCCGGTTCCAGACACGAACTGGGACCAATGTGCCTTGCTCCTAGCCCACAACCATTGGTCCTGGTTCGTGGCTAGAACCGGGACAAAAGGGGGACCTTTAGTCCAGGTTCCAGCCACGATCCAGGACCAATGAGATGCCTATATGTACCTCGCCCGTGAGCAGAGCACTCCACTGCTCTGTTTTTCTGGCCGGCGAGGGGAGAGCTTTGTGGTGCTCTAGGTCACCTCCTATGCACAGGAGGTGTTCGATGAAATGCCCGAGCCATACTTAAGCTTTCTCCTCTCGAAGCTCCTTGTGCAAGCTCCATTTTCCTCGAGATTTGTCTAGATTTGGCGGTCCGTCCTATCTCGTCCCCATCCTCACCGCCGTCGATTGCCCGCACCGATCTCATCGCCGGCACCATCGTGGTGAGCCTCTAGATCTTATCTTCTTTCTAAAAGAAAAAAGTTCTTACTTGTATGATTTAGATAGATACTTGTGTAATTTTCTTACTTTTATTATTGTTTGTTATTATATAGTGCGATAGTTTTGGTATCCACCTCCATCGGCCCTCGTCTTGTCCATGATTCGGATGTGGTATATATTATCTTTTATGACTATTTAGTTCCATTATTGTTTATGAAAATTATGCCGACCAACGTGACATAGATTTTTTATCTTGGAGGTATGTGAACCAGAAATTCCAACCGACCCTACTGTCGAGATGTTAAATTTAGTTGAAGAAGAAAACAATTACTTGAAGGAAAAATTAAAAAAATTGAGGCGGAGAAGATGATATTGGAGTTGCATGTTGCGGATGTCGTCGATGATCACAAGATCAAGATGGAGGCAATGCGCTTGAAGATTAGATTAGAAAATATGTCATTCACACCGAGGCTTGGTATCATTATGCCGTTGGATCAATTGTTACCTTGGTTGGGATTATGATCGCATTTGTTGTTGCACTGAATTTTTTTACATAGTTTCAATGTATGGTTTAATTAGATGCTCTGGAGAACTATGTATGTACTTTGGTTTTAATGTGATGATGAACTTCTATTAATTTGGTCACTTATCTATTCATGATGTTCTGTAATGGTTTTGACACACTTAATTATATAAAATGCACGCAGATGAACCGACAATGGATGTACGGTAACAGACGCACCTCCGAGTACATTGAGGGCCTGCATAATTTTCTCGCAGTGGATGAGGCAAACAAGCAGAATGGTTTTATATGTTGTCCATGCCCTAGCTTTGGGAATACGAGGTCTTACTCTGACTCGAAAACCCTTCACACCCACCTGCTTTATAAGGGTTTCATGCCACACTATAATGTTTGGACCAAGCACAGAGAAAGAGGGGTTATGATGGAAGACAGCGAAGAAGAAGAGGATGATGACAAATATGTGCCCCCTGAATATGTGATGCTGCAACGACGGAAGCTGAAGATCAAGAGGAACCAGAAGATGTGCCCGATGAGGATCTCCAACGGGTCATTGTTGATGCAAAGAGACAGTGCAAAAGTCAAAAGGAGAAGCTGAAGTTTGATCACATGTTAGAGGATCATAAAAAAGGGTTGTACCCCAATTGCGAAGATGGCAACACAAAGCTCGGCACCATACAAGAATTGCTGCAGTGGAAGGCAGAGAATGGTGTACCCGACAAAGGATTTGAGAAGCTACTGAAAATATTGAAGAAGAAGCTTCTAAAGGATAACAAATCGCTCGATAGTACGTATGCAACAAAGAAGGTTGTATGCCCTCTAGGATTGGAGGTGCAGAAGATACATGCATGCCGTAATGACTGCATCCTCTACCGAGGTGCGTACGAGGATTTGAACACATGCCCGGTATGTGGTGCATTGCGGTATAAGATCAGACGAGATGATCCTGGTGATGTTGACGGCGAGCGCCACAGGAAGAGGGTTCCTGCCAAGGTGATGCGGTATGCTCCTATAAAACCATGGTTGAAACGTATGTTCGGAAACAAAGAGGATGCCAAGTAGATGCGATGGCACAGAGAGGACCGTAAGAAAGACAGGAAGTTGAGAGCACCCGCTGATGGGTCAAAGTGGAGAAAAATCGAGAGAAAGTACTGGGAGGAGTTTGCAAGTGATGCAAGGAACGTATGGTTTGGTTTAAGCACGGATGGCATTAATCCTTTTGGGGAGCAGAGCAGCAATCACATCACCTGGCCTGTGACTCTATGTATCTATAACCTTCCTCCTTGGTTGTGCATGAAGCGGAAGTTCATTATGATGCTAGTTCTCATCCAAGGCCCTAAGAAACCCGGCAACTACATTGATGTGTACGTAAGGCCATTATTTGAAGAACTTTTACAGGTGTGGAATTGAAACGGTGTACGTGTGTGGGATGAGCACAAATAGGAGGAATTTGACCTACATGTGTTGCTGTTTTTAACCATCAATGATTGGCCTGCTCTCAGGAACCTTTCAGGACAGACAAACAAGGGATACCACGCATGCACGCACTGTTTAGATGACACCGAAAGTATAAACCTGGACAAATGCAGGAAGAATGTGTACCTGGGGCATTGTCGATTTCTTCCGACCAACCATCAATGTCGAAAGAGAGGAAAGCATTTCAAAGGCAAGGCAGATCACCGGAAGAAGCCCGACATCCGTACTGGTGAACACATACTTGCTATGGTAAATGCTTTACGGGTAATCTTTGGAAAGGGTCCCGGCGGACTATCTGTTCCGAATGACGCTGAGGGATGCGCACCGATATGGAAGAAGAAATCTACATTTTCAGACCTACCCTACTAGAAAGACCTAGAGGTCCACTCTTCAATCGACGTGATGCACGTGACGAAGAACCTTTGCGTGAACCTGCTAGGCTTCTTGGGCGTGTATGGGAAGACAAAATATACAACCAGAGGCATGGGAGGACCAGCAACGTGTGCACAAAAAAGACGGCATGCCTCCAAAGCAGTATGAAGGTCCTGCCAGCTATGCTCTTACCAAAGAAGAGAAGGAAACCTTCTTTGAATTCCTGCTCAGTATGAAGGCCCGTCTGGCTTCTCGTCGAACATAAAGGGAATAATAAATATGCCAGAGAAAAAGTTCCAGAAACTAAAGTCTCATGACTGCCACGTGACTATGATGCAACTGCTTCCGGTTGCATTGAGGGGGCTTCTACCGGAAAACGTTCGATTAGCCATTGTGAAGCTTTGTTCATTCCTCAATGCAATCTCTCGGAAGGTGACCGATCCAAAAATCCTACCAAGGTTAAGGACTGATGTGGCGCAATGTCTTGTCAGTTTTGAGCTGGTATTCCCACCATCCTTCTGCAATATCATGACGCACGTCCTAGTTCATCTAGTCGACGAGATTCTCGTTCTGGGCCCTGTATACCTACACAATATGTTCCCCTTTGAGAGGTTCATGGGAGTCCTAAAGAAATATGTCCGTAACTGTGCTAGGCCAGAAGGAAGCATCCCCATGGGCCATCAAAGATAGGATGACATTGGGTTTTGTGTTGACTTCATTCCTGACCTAAAGAAGATTGGTCTCCCTCAATCGCAGTATGAGGGGAGACTGACTAGAAAAGGCACGCTAGGAGGCGACTCAATAATATGTAGGGACGGGCATTCTTGGTCTCAAGCACACTACACAGTTATACAGGACTCTACCTTAGTGACCCCGTATGTCGATGAACACAAGAACATTCTGCGCTCCTGATAACCCACAAGTATAGGGGACCGCAACCATTTTTTAGGGTAGAGTATTCAAATCAACTTTATAGATTCGACACAAGGGGAACCAAAGAATATTTGAAGGTATTAGCAGCTGAGCTGTCAATTCAACAACATCTGGAGATTAATTATCTGCAACAAGTGATCAGTAGCAAAGTATGATAGTTTTGATAATAGTAGCAGTAGCAACGATAATAGTAACAGTGATAGCAATAATTTTGTAGCAAGTGTAATAGTGATGATAGCAGTAGTAACTTAGCAGAAACAACATAAGATAAATTCGTAGGCATTGGATCGGTGACTTGTTGGATGATATTCATCATGAGACAGTTATAACCTAGGGCGATACGGCACTAGCGCCAGTTCATCGATATAATGTGGGCATGTATTCCGTAAATAGTCATACGTGCTTTATTAAAAGAATTTGCATGACATCTTTTGTCCTACCCTCCCGTGGCAGCGGGGTCCATATTGGAAACTAAGGGATATTAAGGCGTCCTTTTAATAGAGAACCGGAACAAAGCATTAACATATAGTGAATACATGAACTCCTCAAACTACGATAATCACCAAAAGAAGTCCCGGTTATTGTCACTCCGGGGTTACCGGATCATAACACGTAGTAGGTGACTATAACTTGCAAGATCGGATCTAAAAGATGGATATAATGATGAATTCATAAACGGCTTACATCTGAGTTCATGGCACCCGGACCCAAAGTGACAAGCATTAAGCATAGCAAAGTCATAGCAACAGCAATCTAAGAACATAGTGGATACTACGATCAAGCCCTAACAAAACTAACTCGATTACATGATGAATCTCATCCAACTCCTCACCAACCAGCGAGCCTATGAAAGAATTACTCACTCCCGGTGGGGAGCATCATGGAATTGGCGATGGAGATGTGTTGGTGATGATGAAGAACGAAGATCCCCTCTCCCGAGCCCCAAACGGACTCCAGATCTGCCCTCCCGAGGAAGAACAGGGCTTGGCGGCGGTTCCGTCTCGTGGAACATGATATTTCTTTCTCCCTTATTTTTTTCTCCAAAAATAGGAATTTATAGTGTCAGGGTTGAGGTCTGCGGGGCCACCAGGTGGGTACAACCCACCTGGGCGCGCCAGGAGAAGGGCGCACCCTAGTGGGTTGTGCCCACCCAGGGGCCCCTCTCTGGTGGGTCTTGGCTCCAATAATTCTCTTTTATTCCATAAAAAATCCTCGCAAAGTTTTATTTCATTCCAAGAACTTTTATTTTTGCACAAAAACAACACCATGGTAGTTCTGCTGAAAACAGCGTCAGTCCAAGGTTAGTTTCATTCAAATCATGCAAATTAGAATCCAAAACAAGAGGAAAAGCGTGAGAAAAAGTAGATACATTGCAGATGTATCAACTCCCCCAAGCTTAAACCTTTGCTTGTCCTCAAGCAATTTAGTTGATAAACTGAAAGTGAGAAAGAAAAACTTTTACAAACTCTTTTGCTGTTGTTTGCATAAATAAGCTTAAACAACACCCAGGTTTTCAGCCAACATTTTAACTAACCATGTCGACAATAACACTTAAAGATTACATTAACTTATATCAATGACATAATCAGCTAGCGAGCAATAATAAGATATCTCAAACGGCAACACGTTGTCAAAACAACCATGATATAATATGACAATAGTGGTATCTCGCTAGCCCTTTCTGAGACCGCAAAACATAAATGCAGAGCACCTCAAAAGTTCAAGCAGTGACTAAACATTGTAATTCATGGTAGAAAAGATCCAGTCATGATGCACCCAACATTAGCTACACACTATGCATAAATCATGATAGCTGTGCTCTACTCAGTTTCTGGTGCTTGTTTTAGAAGGTGATGACACAACATACAAGTAAATAGACAGTCCCTTCGCAGAGGGAAGCAGTGATTTGCAGAGGTGCCAGAGCTATATTTTTAAAACACAGATAAATGATATTTTGAGACATGCACCCTTCTTATTCACTTCACGACCCTCAGTTATCAACATGTTCCATGCTAAGCACACTAGTGGCGGTTCCCAAGCGATAGAAGTAAAGGTTTTGACTCCATTGGGAGTTTTTGTTTGATTATTTAAGAGATGAACTCTTTTTCATTTTTGCAGTTTGGGACTGGAAATCCCTATTACCACCCATTTTCTCGTGCGATGGCGAGTGAATAAACACTCGACCTGAGAATAACCCGCTTAACATGGAAGATATCGACCACCTCCTGTCGTTCCATGAACAATCCAGGCACACAAAAAGGATAATTTTTAGAAGTTTTTAGTGGTGGCACATGCAAATTTACTTAGGACAGCAGGGTAATACCGTATATAGATAGGTATGGTGGACTCATCTGGAATAACTTTGGGGTCAATATTTTTGATGTAAAAGCAGAATTCCCACTTAGTATAGGCCAAGGCTAGCAATAAGATTTAGAAGCGGGCAACTAGAGAGCAACAACAATCATAACAATGCATTATGCTTAAGTAACATTGGACACTAGCATGAGTAGGATATGAACACCATGAACATAAATATCATAGAGGCTATGTTGGTTTTGATTCAACTACATGCATAAACATGTGCCAAGTCAAGCCACCCGAACATTCAGAGGAGGATACCATATCATCATACTACATCACAATCATTTTAACACTACGTTGATATCCAAGTTAAATCATTATCCACTCCCAGCTACTTATGCATGGCTTGAGAAACTATAATCTCTAATTGTCATTGCAAACATGTTTAATCATAATGGGCTGAATCATGGATACTAGGTTAAACATATTTACACAAACAGAACAAGTCGAGTTCATACCAGTTTCTCTTTGCCACGGCCAACTCATCGAATATCGTCATTATTGCCTTTTACTTGCACGACCGAATGATATGAAAATAATAATTGTGCAAGAGTGCCGTGGACTAAGCTGGAATCTGCAAACAGTTTATTCAACAGGGGATGACAAGGTAAAATGTGTTCTTTATTAGATCAATAGTTATTCATGTGGGATCCACTCAACATTTTCATCGTGGTCTTCTCTTTGGTAAGACTCGAATAAAAAGAAAAGAAATTCAGAGAAACACACTGAAATATTTTTGGAGTTTTTGGTTTTCTTGAACAAGCAAATTAAAGGGAAAAGAAAAAACGAGAAAAACTATTTACATGGGAAAGCTCCCAACAGGCAAAAGAAGAACAAGGAAATATTTTTGGATTTTCTTTTTAGTATTACTACTAAGCATGCATATAAAGTAACTACAACTAATTTTTTTGGTTTTTTCTGAAGTTTTCAAACACACAAGAAGAAAGCAAGAAAATAAATCTAAGCGTGGATGATACAATGAAAAAGTGTGAACACCGACAAACGAATATAAGTAGTCATGAATGTAATGTCGGTGAGAAACATGTACTCCCCCAAGCTAAGGCTTTTGGCCTAAGTTGGTAGTCGATCAGTAGCCTGGAGGGTAGTAGGGATCCTGAGGAGCAGGCATCCACTCATCCCACTGCTGAGGCTCCTCCTGTGCTACCTCCACAGCAGCCTGAGCGTTCCGGTAAGAAAAGGTGTCTGCATGCATAATCTTATATCCACCGCTGGCAAAAGGATCAAACAAAGCAGGTGCAGGCAAGGGAATAACATCACGAGTTTTAACGCTAAAGACCAGGTTATAAGGAATGGCAATGTCAAGACGATCATGTGCAAGAAAGTGATGGTTTTCCATGGCTGCACAGTCTAGGTAAACCTTTGTCAAAGGGTAATCATGAGGGCTTATCTCAACATTGAAGTGAGCCGCCAAACGAGTAGTGAAAATCCCACGATGTATTTCCCCCTGGGATTTATTAAGATGCAGGCGACGGGCCACAACAGCTCCCATGCTATAAGTGTTTTTGCCTTCAGTGCCTGGTGTAAAACAACAAAGTCTGGTGCACTGAGCGCACCTACTTTCTTTCTAGCAAGCAGACACTTAGCAATAAATAAAGCAAAATAATGTATGGGAGGAAAGTGCAAGCTAACACCCATGGTGGCTGACACCCCTCTCTCATGCCCTACTGTCAGAGTGCGAAAAAAGACTCAAACCCAGCCGGCCTAGGCTCAGCCAAGCTCCCATCAGAAGGGAGCATGCATATGTCACAAAACACAGTAAGTGGTATCTGATGGTTTTCAGCATATAAATCGAAGCTCACTTCAGGAGGATTATTTCTCGGCAAGAAAGTAAAGCTCTGATCAAAGATGTTTGTGAGGATTTGGTGCTGGTCTCACTCATCTGCAATGAAGTCGGTGAGACTGGCATTGGCAATATATTGTGTGAACTCCTAAAGAATTCCAGCCTCTTCCAGGAACGGCGTGTGCGGCCATTCGCACGGCCTTACCTCTGCCAACCTCCGAGGGTGGAGATCACTGTCAGAAGAATCCCCAATAACACCCTTGGAGTTCTACCTAGATCCAAACTTCCTGAAGATATTCATGTCCACGTACAATTTTTTGAAAATAAAAATCTGAATTCTCAGTCCACAAAATTTTCTCAACAAAACTTCACAAAGTTGATAGCAACTACTCATAGGGATACATAGAGGCCATAGCAAGCATTCAAACTACTTAGAACACTAAGAATTGAACATGCAAGCACATATACAGCTGCACCAAGAGTAGCTAATTATTCAAAGAATAAACCACTAAAAACAAAACTAATTGGACAACCAGTGGAGTCACATACCAAGCAACAATCCTCTGAAACAGTTTCATAAATGGAGCTTCGAGCAAAGAGATCGAAATACGCGGGTTTGAGCTCAAGAACACGGGAGAGAGCAATGGAGATTTTTTTCCTGGAGGTAGGTGATGAAGTGGGCTAAAGAGATAAGTGAGGGGGCCCACTTGGGGACCACAACCCACCAGGACGCGCCTGGGGGTCCTGGCGCGCCCAGGTGGGTTGTGCCCACCTGGTGCACCTCCCTCTAATATTATTTGCACCAGAAATTCAGAAATATTCAGAAAAAAAATCATATAAAATTTTCAGGGCATGCTGATTTTGGGTCATTTTTTATGGCATGGGAAATTCAGAAAATAGACTAAACATGGCATTCTATTTTATTTCTTTCCCTAATAATAAAGCACGGGTTAAGTCTCTCGGGTTGACCGTCACAATACGCTTCTTCCCGTGAATTTATGCTTTCAGTTCGAATATAAAACATATACGTGAGGTGGTACTAAATTTCGTCCGTCAAGTTTCGTTTCCGTCCTCATAATAAGCTAACCCAAACCGAAAATCAGCCTCCCCGACCCTGCCTCCCAATCCCCATCTCACTACTGGAATCAGCTACTTTGCTATCTGCCAGCTCTTTGCCGTCAGCTAGCAGACGGCAAAGAAGCTCTTTGCCATCAGCTACCCGAAAGCAGACGGCAAAGAACTGGCTGATGGAAAAGAAAGCCTTTGCCATCAGCCTAATCTTTGCCGTCCGCTAGCAGACGGCAAAGAGGGAGGAGTGCCCCACTGAGGAGCTGGTTAAAAAATACTTAACGGCCCCCCTCTTTGCCGTCCGCTAGCGGATGACAAAGAGCACATTAGCGGACGGCAAAGGTGGCGGACGACAAAGATTAAACATATATAATGGCGCGCTCACCACCCCGCCCCTCTCTCTCTGTTTCTCTCCCCTGCTCCCACACGCGCGCCGCTGCCCCCACCACTCGCCGCCGCCCGTCGCTAACCGCCCGCCCCCCGGCCCCGCCCGTCGCCCCACCCCCGCCGCCCTGCCGTCTCGGCGCCGCCGCCCGCCCCCCACGCCTTGCCCGGCAGCGCACGCCCGCCTCCTCCTCCGCCCCGCCTCGTCGCCATTGCCGCCAAGCGCCGCCCGCCCGCCCCCGCCCGTCGCCGTCGCCGCCCACTGTCTCGGCGCTGCCTCGCCCGCCGCCCACCCGCTATGGGCTCTGGCGCCACTGCCCAGCCGCCCGCCCCCTCCTCCACCGGCCACCTCCTCCACCGGCCCAGGTGAGCTCTACCTCTCCTCTGTTTTTCCTTTTTTTTTCTATTTTTTTAGTTTTAGGTTTATGTTTAGTTTAGATTTAGTTTTAGTTTTAGTTTTAGTTTTAGGTTTAGTTTTAGTTTAATTATAGGTTTAGATTTATTTTTTCCCTTTTTTTTCTGTTTTTTTAGTTTTAGGTTTATGTTTAGATTAGATATAGGTTTAGTTTTAGGTTTAGTTCAGTTTAGGAAAGAAAAGGGAAGAAGAAAAAACAGAGAGGAGGAGAAGAAGAAGAGGAAAAAGGAAAGGAAGAAGAAGAAGAGGAGGAGGAGAAGAAAAAAAAAAGAAGAGGAAGAAGAAGAAGAAAAAAGAGGAGAGGAGGAGAAGAAGAAGAGGAAAAAAAGGAAAGGAGGAGGAAGAAGAAGAAGAAGAAGAAGAAGAAGAAGAAGAAGAAGAAGAAAAAAGGAATAAAAGGAAGAAAAGGAAGAAGAGGAATAAGAAGAAAAGGAAAAAAGAGGAAAAAACCCCGACCCGACACGGCACCCGACCCCGACCCGGCACCCCGACCCCGAGACCCCGACCCCGACCCGGCACCGACACCCCGACCCCGAGCCTGACCCGACACCCCGAACCCGACACTGACACGGCACCCCGACCCCGACCCGGCACCCCAACCCGACACCCCGACCCCAAGACCCCGACCCCAACCCCGACACCCCGACCCCGACCTCGACAACGACACCCCGACCCAGAGCCTGACCCGACACCCCGACCCCGACACCGACATGGCACCCCGACCTCGACCCGGCACCCCGACCCCGAGTTTGACCCGACACCCCGACCCCGACACCGACACGGCACCCCGACCCCCACACCGACACCCTGACCCCGACATCGACACGACACCCTGACCCCGACCCGGCACCCGGACCCGACACCCCGACCCCGAGACCCCGACTCCGACACCGACACCCCGACCCCGAGCCTGACCCGACACCCCGACCCCGACACCGACACGGCACCCCGACCCCGACCCGGCACCCCGACCCGACACCCCGACCCCGACACCGACACGGCACCACGACACCGACACGACACCCCGACCCCCAACACCTCCCGAAAAGGTTTTCTTTGGCCTTGGCCGACGGGGTCATATATTTGTGAATTATTAGTTAGGTCATATATTTTTCGATTTTGTTATGAAAAACATCATATATAATTGTGTTGATCGGGTAGTTTTAAATGTGTAGTTGTTTATGTTGTACTTGATGATGATACGTACACTTAAGTGATATACATATTATTATTCATGTCGGTACTTTTTTTCATGTTGTACTAATTTCGTTTATTTTTTGTTATGGCAGGTGTTGAAAGATGGCGGGCGCTAGTCGGGAGCGCGTCGAGGCCCCTTCTTCGTCGGCGCGTAGTGTGAGGTCTTCCATTCCACACGCACCTCTCCGCCGAGTGTTGCTGGACAGTATGGCGACACCGCTGGGCCCTTCTTCGTCGACCGCGGTGCCCAGCAGGGGACGAGGTAAGAAGAAGAGAGGAGGTGGAGCACGTGGTCGCGGGAGAGGAGGTAGGGTGACTCTTACGGCGCATTCCTCGCCGCCGCCCCCAGCTGTTTCACCCGAGCACGTGACTGCTAGGGTGGACTCGTCTGAGGAGGAGGCTACACGGACTCCGGTCCACGAGCCTCGGGTCGACGGGCCTTCGGCCCACGAGACCCCGGAGGAGCACACGTCTGGATGGGGTACTTGGTCGGGTCAGCCTGAGGAGCCGAGTGGCCATGCTGATGATGGCAGGGAGCCGAGTGGCCATGCTGATGATGGCGGGGAGCCGACTGATTTTGAGGAGGAGGGGGAGGAGGGGGGCAACATCTACCAGCGTGGTGCTACACGGCTCCCATCCGTGCGGCGACCATGAAAGCAGAGGTGGTTGATTTCCGATGGGGAGAGGTAAGTGCATTTAATCTTTTGTACCTTCGCATTCACGTTTCTTCAAATAATTAATCGTTGGCCTTGTCATGCTGCAGGGGTTGGGACCACCATGAAAGTGTCCGCCGGCCCAACTCCGTCCTTGGAATTCTGATTCAGCAAAACTTTCCGGGGTTTGTCACGTTGCCTGGTGAGGGTCGGCTTCCAGAGGTTGGATTGAGTTGGGAGCACTACTTGGCTGCCCCGGCCCCGCTGGGTGAGATTATCGACGGTGTCTTGTGCAAGACGAGGGCAGACATGGTCATCAGAAAGTTCTGGGTAATTTCTCCTTTACACAATTAAAAATCTTCAACTAGCTAGTTATTAATTGTACTAATCAATATTGTCTCATTTGATTGCAGACATTCTACAGGTGTGAGGAGGGATACGAGGAGGAGGCGGCAGATGTTATCCACAAGGAGTGCAAGCGCTACTTCAGAACTTACGGCATGAGGCTCGGTGCAGTCTGTTCGAGACTACTACGCCGACCGTGGTATCAAAGAAGTCCAAGCAGGAGTGCCGCGATAAGTTCTTGAGTAAGGAGCAGTACATGAAGGTAATTCTTAAGGCCTTGTACTTAATTCCTTCATTTAGTAATTCATAGCCGTAGCGCTGAAGTTTCTATTTGCTAACTTAGGCCCCTCAGAGATGGTGTGCGGATCGGATGGATTGTTGGGAGGTGTTGGCCAATGGGTGGTGCTCAAAAGAATGGCGGGCCACCCACAACGAGGCCAAGGAGAAACGTGCCCAAATGGAAGGTGTGCCACACCACCAAGGCAGCTCCAACTTATTTCAGTACGGGCGGAACTGGGTATGTGGTTTGCTTCATGATTCATGCAATTCATTCATCATGCTAGCTTTAGCCCTTTAATTACTAATTTACTTTGTTTCTCTGTTACAAGAAAGGTGCCAGAGGTGTATGACCTGTATGCCATGGCCCACACTAGCTCTTACAAGAAAGTCAAGGCATTCTCTGCGTCTGACCTCGATGATCCAAAGAACTTCACCAACATCTCCGCCCACGACAAGCTCGTGCAATATAGAGACCAGGGGAAGGCGAGGAAAGGGGAGGACTTTAACCCGAGCCAGAGTCCCATTGATACAGAGTTTCTGATGATATCTGGTGGCGGGAGGTCCCATGGCTCCATAGCCATGGGAGATGGACTTACCCGTTGTCCTAGCACTCTCCCGGAGATCAAGGCGCGCCAGTCGAGCTCCGCTCCTGAGATAAGGCCTCGTGAATGGCCAGTCCAACTCGCCATCAAGGTTAGTTATACGTACTCAGCTATCTTTCTCCATTACATTGTGTGCGCTTCCATCAATGATTACAAATGGTCATGTGAGTGGTGTTGCAGGATGCTATACAGAGTGAGAGAGATAGAACGGAGAAAATTCTGGTGGAGGCGGCGGAGAGGCAGCGGGAGTTGGAGGAGAGGACGACAAAGATGTTGGAGGAGGAGAGGGCACGGAATGACATGCAGGCAAGGGCCATGTATGAGCTCCTTGTGGTAAGTTTCTTCTGTAGATTACTTGCTAGTCTTAACATCTGAGTCTCATTACTAACTAGTATGACTCTGTTGTGAAAACCAAATGTGCAGTCTGTGTGCGAGAAGTCCGGTCAAACCGCTCCGCCGATGCCAGTGATTGCTCCTGGGAGCATGGTGAGTTTAATTTGAATGGACATTACTTGCTAGTCTTAACATTTGAGTGTCATAATGCTAACACTAGTAGAAAACGGAGCTTTAGCGCCGGTTTGTAAGGGCCTTTAGTGCCGGTTACATAACCGGCACTAATTTGTCGACACTAAAGGCCCCCCCCTTTAGTACCGGTTTGGCACGAACCGGCGCTAAAGTGCCACCACGTGGCGTGAGCTCGCGCCCCGGTATGGGGGACCTTTAGTACCGGTTCGTGTTACGAATCGGCACTAAAGGTTTTTTTTTAATTTTTTTTTTGAAAATTTTGGAAAAAAAATTTGATTTTTTTTTTCGATTTTTAATTTTTCTGAATTATTTGATGATTTAGTCTCTAATCACCTCTCTTAATTGCTCAAGTGTGGATCACTCATTCCAAATCATCTAACTTCCCGACCGGTCACCCATCCTCTCACTACTCTAGCTCGAGCACGCTTAACTTTCGGGTTCTATTCTCCTTCGTTTCGAGTCCGCACTTGTTGTTTTCGACAATAGTAAGATGTTAATCCTATTAACCCTCAGAAGTTTAGCTTGAGCATGAAGTCACACATTTCACCGTTTGAGTTTGAAACTATTATTCTAAAAAACAGTAATTATTTAGTAACGCTAATATTTCTTGAATAAGTTTGACCATAGCTTGACCACAGTTTGACCATAGTTTACCAGATTTGACCAAAATTCAAAAAATTGAAATAATTATTTAGTAACACTAATATTCTTGAATAATTATGTAGTAACATTAATACTTCTTGAATAAGTAGTTTGACCAGATTTAACCAAAATTTAAAAAAAAAACTGAAATTATTTAACCATATCTTTTTTCCTTTTGGAATTTGAGGATTCTAAATAATTCCAAATCGGCCGTGGGCTGTCTCCATCGGATGCGGATTTTCGTGCTGAATTTTTTGATATATTATCGTTTTTTTAGACGACATCGTATGCAAAAGTTATAGCCGTTTACATTTTCCCATCGGATCGAAAATTGCCCTATAGTGCGGTTTGTGGCACTAACCGCACTATAGGTTGACCCTTTAGTACCGGTTCGTGGCACGAACCGGTACTAAAAATGATCGTGGGCCCTGACTGACGCCAGCCTGCCACCACCCCTTTAGTACCGGTTCGTGCCACGAACCGGTACTAAAGATTCAACACGAACCGGCATTAATGCAAATCCGTTCGAACCGGCACTAATGTATACATTAGTGCCGGCTCTAATACAAACCGGCACTAATGTGCTGCACGTTTGACCCTTTTTCTACTAGTGTAACGAGACACTGGAAATGATCTTTGGTGCGGCTTAACTCCAGAAACGCATCGCACGATCCTCCTCCAGCTACCGGCACGAGCCAGCCCGCTCCTACACCTCCCTGATCACGGTAAGTTTCTCTAGACTTAGACTTAGCTTTATTTGCTCCAATATGCTTACCATAATGACCTAGAGTTAGCTTCTTTTCCTTCAAAATGACTTAATAAGCTTACTTATGTCAAAAATTGCATAATTAACTTAGTTAGCTCATAAACGATCCATTTTACCTAAGTTAACTCTAATATGACTCATTTTACCTTAGTTAGCTTACAAGTGATCCAATTTATCCAAGTTAGCTCTAAAATGACCCATTTTAGTAGATTAGCTCGTAAATGATCCATTTTACCTACGTTAGCTTTAAAATGACCCATTTCACCTAGGTTAGCTCCAAAATGACCCATTTCACCTAGGTTAGCTCCAAAATGACCCATTTCACGTAGGTTAGCTCCAAAATGACCCATTTCACCTAGATTTGCTCCTAAACGATCAATTTCACCTATGTTAGCTAAAAACGATCCATTTCACCTAAATTAGCTCTTAAATGATCCATTTCACCTAAGTTAGGTCATAAACAACCCATTTCAACTGAGTTAGCTCATAAAAGCTCATAAATGATCCATTTCACCTAAGTTAGCTCAAAAACGATCCATTTCACCTTATTAGCTCAAAAACGATGCCCTTCACCTTAGTTAGCTCATAAATGACCCATTTCAACTAAGTTAGCTCATAAATGATCCATTTCAACTAAGTTAGCTCATAAACAGCCCATTTCAACTTTGTTAGGTCATATATGATCCATTTCACCTAAGTTAGCTCATAAATGACATATACTTCTTGTTCTAGTCTTCTTCTTGTTCTAGTCACCTATTTCTAACTTTCTTATTTACCATTTTGCAGATTTCATTCACTTCATGGAAGCTAGCTTGCTATGATGGAGTGCTTGCTTTTCCTTTGATGAAACTTTGCATTGTATCTAGCTTGCTATCATGGAACTTGCTTATGTATGAACAATGTGTATGGATGGAACTTGCTTATGTATGAACAATGTGTATGGATGAAACTGATGTGATATGTGATATGAAACTTACGTGCTGGATATGTGATATGAAACTTATGTGCTGGATATGTGATATATATTTGCTGTCATATATATTTGCTGTGAAAATTGTTGGAATAAAAAAACAGAAAAAAGATTTGGTCAGTTTGCCCATAGTGGCTGACGGCAAACGCTTTGCCGTCCGCAGCGAACGACAAAGGCCTGCTGTTAACCACCTAACGGAGTAACAACGCATTTATTGCCATCCGTCTTCTTTGCCGTCCGCTGCTGATGGCAGAGGCCCCTTTGCCGTCAGCTGCCCGAAGCAGATGGCAACACAGCACTTAGCCGTCCCCTACTTTGCCGTCACCTTTTGCCGTCCGCGGCTGACAGCAAAGGTCTTTGCCGTCCGCCATCCATGCCTTTGCCGTCCGCCTTGGCAGATGGCAAAGTAGCAGATTCCTGTAGTGTCTCTACCTCCTGCCATGCCCCTCATGCGTGCCGCCGTACCGCCGTGCTCTGCCACCACCCACAATGCTGGCGCGCCTACCCTTACCCGACCGGCTAAACGCGGATAACGCTTGAGTGCACCTTCTGGATCGGGTCAACACGGCAGCTTGAGCAGTTGGGGGCGGCACGGCTGCTCAATGTAGATTGCAGGGGGGGTGGGGCGGATTCGTGCATGGCAGGGTCTCGGGAGGTGGATTCGGAGACGGGGGCCTGATACGTCTCCAACGTATCTATAATTTTTGATTGCTCCATGCTATGTTATCTACTATTTTGGGCAATATTGGGCTTTGTTATCCACTCTTATATTATTTTTGGGATTAACCTATTAACCGGAGGCCCAGCCCAGATTTGCTGTTTTATGCCTACTTCAGTATTTCGAGGAAACGGAGTCAAAACGGAACGAAATCAACTGGAGAGGTTATTTTTTGAAGGAAAGCCACCCGATGGACTTGGAGTGCACGTCAGGAAAGAAGGGAGGTGCTCACGAGGTGAAGTGCGCCCACCGGGCGCGCCCTGCCTCGTGGCCCCCCTTCGGTCCACCGACGTACTTCTTTCACCCATATATACCTACGTACCCTAAAACTTCCAAAACAGAGATTAGATCGGGAGTTCCGCCGCCGCAAGCCTCTATAGCCACCAAAAACCAATCGGGACCCTGTTCTGGCACCCTGCCGGAGGGGGGAACCCTCACTGGTGGCCATCTTCGTCATCCCGGCGCTCTCCATGACGAGGAGGGAGTAGTTCACCCTCGGGGCTGACGGTATGTATCAGTAGCTATGTGTTTGATCTCTCTCTCTCTCTCTCGTGTTCTCTCTCGTGTTCCCTCTATGGCACGATCTTGATGTATCCCGAGCTTTGCAGTTGTAGTTGGATCTTATGATGTTTCTCCCCCTCTACTCTCTTGTGATGAATTGAGTTTCCCCTTTGAAGTTATCTTATCGGATTGAGTCTTTTATGAGAACACTTGATGTATGTCTTGCCGTGCTTATCCGTGGTGACAATGGGATATCATGTGCCACTTGATGTATGTTTTGGTGACCAACTTGCGGGTTCCACCCATGAACCTATGCATAGGGGTTGGCAGACGTTCTTGATTCTCCGGTAGAAACTTTGGGGCACTCTTTGAAGTACTTTTATGTTGGTTGGATAAATCTGAGAGTGTGTGATGCATATCGTATAATCATGCCCACGGATACTTGAGGTGACAATGGAGTATCTAGGTGACATTAGGGTTTTGGTTGATTTGTATCTTAAGGTGTTATTCTAGTACAAACTCTAGGGCTGTTTGTGACACTTATAGGAATAGCCCAACGGATTGATTGGAAAGAATAACTTTGAGGTGGTTTCGTACCCTACCATAATCTCTATGTTTGTTCTCCGCTATTAGTGGCTTTGGAGTGACTCTTTGTTGCATGTTGAGGGCTTGTTATATGATTTATCTATGTTATTATTGTTGAGAGAACTTGCACTAGTGAAAGTATGAACCCTAGGCCAAGGTGATGCGGTATGCTCCTATAAAACCATGGTTGAAACGTATGTTCGGAAACAAAGAGCATGCCAAGTAGATGCGATGGCACAGAGAGGACCGTAAGAAAGACAGGAAGTTGAGAGCACCCGCTGATTGGTCAAAGTGGAGAAAAATCGAGAGGAAGTACTGGGAGGAGTTTGCAAGTGATGCAAGGAACGTATGGTTTGGTTTAAGCACGGATGGCATTAATCCTTTTGGGGAGCAGAGCAACAATCACATCACCTGGCCTATGACTCTATGTATCTATAACCTTCCTCCTTGGTTGTGCATGAAGTAGAAGTTCATTATGATGCTAGTTCTCATCCAAGGCCCTAAGAAACCCGGCAACGACATTGATGTGTACGTAAGGCCATTATTTGAAGAACTTTTATAGCTGTGGAATTGAAACGGTGTACGTGTGTGGGATGAGCACAAATAGGAGGAATTTGACCTACATGCATTGCTGTTTTTAACCATCAATGATTGGCCTGCTCTCAGGAACCTTTTAGGACAGACAAACAAGGGATACCACGCATGCACGCATTGTTTAGATGACACCGAAAGTATAAACCTGGACAAATGCAGGAAGAATGTGTACCGGGGTCATTGTCGATTTCTTCCGACCAACCATCAATGTCGAAAGAAAGGAAAGCATTTCAAAGGCAAGGCAGATCACCGGAAGAAGCCCGACATCCTTACCGGTGAACACATACTTGCTATGGTAAATGATTTACGGGTAATCTTTGGAAAGGGTCCCGGCGGACTATCTGTTCTGAATGACGCTGAGGGATGCGCACCGATATGGAAGAAGAAATCTACATTTTCAGACCTACCCTACTAGAAAGACCTAGATGTCCACTCTTCAATCGACGTGATGCACGTGACGAAGAACCTTTGCGTGAACCTGCTAGGCTTCTTGGGCGTGTATGGGAAGACAAAAGATACAACCGGAGGCATGGGAGGACCAGCAACGTGTGCACAAAAAAGACGGTATGCCTCCAAAGTAGTATGAAGGTCCTGCCAGCTATGCTCTTACCAAAGAAGAGAAGGAAACCTTCTTTGAATTCCTGCTCAGTATGAAGGCCCCGTCTGGCTTCTCGTCGAACATAAAGGGAATAATAAATATGCCAAAGAAAAAAGTTCCAGAACCTAAAGTCTCATGACTGCCACGTGATTATGACGCAACTGCTTCCGGTTGCATTGAGGGGGCTTCTACCGGAAAACGTTCGATTAGCCATTGTGAAGCTATGTTCATTCCTCAATGCAATCTCTCAGAAGGTGACCGATCCAGAAATCCTACCAAGGTTAAGGACTGATGTGGCGCAATGTCTTGTCAGTTTTGAGCTGGTGTTCCCACCATCCTTCTGCAATATCATGACGCACGTCCTAGTTCATCTAGTCGACGAGATTCTCGTTCTGGGCCCTCTATTCCTACACAATATGTTCCCCTTTGAGAGGTTCATGGGAGTCCTAAAGAAATATGTCCGTAACTGTGCTAGGCTGGAAGGAAGCATCCCCATGGGCCATCAAAGAGAGGATGACATTGGGTTTTGTGTTGACTTCATTCCTGACCTTAAGAAGATTAGTCTCCCTCAATCGCAGTATGAGGGGAGACTGACTGGAAAAGGCACGCTAGGAGGGGACTCAATAATATGTAGGGACGGGCATTCTTGGTCTCAAGCACACTACACAGTTATACAGGACTCTACCTTGGTGACCCCATATGTCGATGAACACAAGAACATTCTGCGCTCCTGATAACCCACAAGTATAGGGGACCGCAACCATTTTTTAGGGTAGAGTATTCAAATCAAATTTATAGATTCGACACAAGGGGAGCCAAAGAATATTTGAAGGTATTAGCAGCTGAGCTGTCAATTCAACCACATCTGGAGATTAATTATCTACAGCAAGTGATCAGTAGCAAAGTAGTTTGATAGTTTTGATAATAGTAGCAGTAGCAACGATAATAGTAACAGTGATAGAAGTAATTTTGTAGCAAGTGTAATAGTGATGATAGCAGTAGTAACTTAGCAGAAACAACATAAGATAAATTCGTAGGCATTGGATCGGTGACTTGTTGGATGATATTCATCATGAGACAGTTATAACCTAGGGCGATACGGCACTAGCTCCAGTTCATCGATATAATGTGGGCATGTATTCCGTAAATAGTCATACGTGCTTTATTAAAAGAATTTGCATGACATCTTTTGTCCTACCCTCCCGTGGCAGCGGGGTCCATATTGGAAACTAAGGGATATTAAGGCGTCCTTTTAATAGAGAACCAGAACAAAGCATTAACACATAGTGAATACATGAACTCCTCAAACTACGGTAATCACCGAAAGAAGTCCCGGTTATTGTCACTCCAGGGTTACCGGATCATAACACGTAGTAGGTGACTATAACTTGCAAGATCGGATCTAAAAGATGGATATAATGATGAATTCATAAACGGCTTAGATCTGAGTTCATGGCACCCGGACCCAAAGTGACAAGCATTAAGCATAGCAAAGTCATAGCAGCATCAATCTAAGAACATAGTGGATACTAGGATCAAGCTCTAACAAAACTAACTCAATTACATGATGAATCTCATCCAACTCCTCACCGACCAGCGAGCCTATGAAAGAATTACTCACTCCCGGTGGGGAGCATCATGGAATTGGCGATGGAGATGTGTTGGTGATGATGAAGAACGAAGATCCCCCTCTCCCGAGCCCCAAACGGACTCCAGATCTGCCCTCCCGAGGAAGAACAGGGCTTGGCGGCGGTTCCGTCTCGTGGAACGTGATAATTCTTTCTCCCTTATTTTTTTCTCCAAAAATAGGAATTTATAGTGTCAGGGTTGAGGTCTGCGGGGCCACCAGGTGGGTACAACCCACCTGGGCGCGCCAGGAGAGGGGGCGCACCCTAGTGGGTTGTGCCCACCTAGGGGCCCCTCTCTGGTGGGTCTTGGCTCCAATAATTCTCTTTTATTCCATAAAAAATCCTCACAAAGTTTTATTTCATTCTGAGAACTTTTATTTTTGCACAAAAACAACACCATGGTAGTTCTGCTGAAAACATCGTCAGTCCAAGGTTAGTTTCATTCAAATCATGCAAATTAGAGTCCAAAACAAGAGGAAAAGCGTGAGAAAAAGTAGATACGTTGCAGATGTATCAACTCCCCCAAGCTTAAACCTTTGCTTGTCCTCAAGCAATTTAGTTGATAAACTGAAAGTGAGAAAGAAAAACTTTTACAAACTCTTTTGCTGTTGTTTGCATAAATAAGCTTAAACAACACCCAGGTTTTCAGCCAACATTATAACTAACCATGTCGACAATAACACTTAAAGATTACATTAACTTATATCAATGACATAATCAGCTAGCGAGCAATAATAAGAAATCTCAAACGGCAACACGTTGTCAAAACAACCATGATATAATATGACAATAGTGGTATCTCGCTAGCCCTTTCTGAGACCGCAAAACATAAATGCATAGCACCTCAAAAGTTCAAGCAGTGACTAAACATTGTAATTCGTGGTAGAAAAGATCCAGTCATGATGCACCCAACATTAGCTACACAAAATGCATAAATCATGATAGCTGTGCTCTACTCAGTTTCTGGTGCTTGTTTTAGAAGGTGATGACACAACATACAAGTAAATAGAAAGTCCCTTCGCAGAGGGAAGCAGTGATTTGTAGAGGTGCCAGAGCTATATTTTTAAAACACAGATAAATGATATTTTGAGACATACACCCTTCTTATTCACTTCACGACCCTCAGTTATCAACATCTTCCATGCTAAGCACACTAGTGGCGGTTCCCAAGCGATAAGAGTAAAGGTTTTGACTCCATTGGGAGTTTTTGTTTGATTATTTAAGAGATGAACTCTTTTTCATTTTTGCAGTTTGGGACTGGAAATCCCTATTACCACCCATTTTCTCGTGCGATGGCGAGTGAATAAACACTCGACCTGAGAATAACCCGCTTAACATGGAAGATATCGACCACCTCACGTCGTTCCATGAACAATCCAGCACACAAAAGGATAATTTTAGAAGTTTTTAGTGGTGGCACATGCAAATTTACTTAGGACAGCAGGGTAATACCGTATATAGATAGGTATGGTGGACTCATCTGGAATAACTTTGGGGTCAAGATTTTTGATGTACAAGCAGAATTCCCACTTAGTATAGGCCAAGGCTAGCAATAAGATTCAGAAGCGGGCAGCTAGAGAGCAACAACAATCATAACCATGCATTATGCTTAAGTAACATTGGACACTAGCATGAGTAGGATATGAACACCATGAACATAAATATCATAGAGGCTATGTTGGTTTTGATTCAACTACATGCATAAACATGTGGTCAAGCCACTCGAACATTCAGAGGAGGATACCATATCATCTTACTACATCACAATCATTTTAACGCTACGTTGATATCCAAGTTAAATCATTATCCACACCCAGCTACTTATGCATGGCTTGAGAAACTATAATCTCTAATTGTCATTGCAAACATGTTTAATCATAATGGGCTGAATCATGGATACTAGGTTAAACATATTTACACAAACAGAACAAGTCGAGTTCAACCAGTTTCTCTTTGCCACGGCCAGCTCATCGAATATCGTCATTATTGCCTTTTACTTGCACGACCAAATGATATGAAAATAATAATTGTGCAAGAGTGCCGTGGACTAAGCTGGAATCTGCAAACAGTTTATTCAACAGGGGAAGACAAGGTAAAATGTGTTCTTTATTAGATCAACAGTTATTCATGTGGGATCCACTCAACATTTTCATTGTGGTCTTCTCTTTGGTAAGACTCGAATAAAAAGAAAAGAAATTCAGAGAAACACACTGAAATATTTTTGGAGTTTTTGGTTTTCTTGAACAAGCAAATTAAAGGGAAAAGAAAAAACAAGAAACTATTTACACGGGAAAGCTCCCAACAGGCAAAAGAAGAACAAGGAAATATTTTTGGATTTTCTTTTTAGTATTACTACTAAGCATGCATATAAAGTAACTACAACTAATTTTTTTAGTTTTTTCTAAAGTTTTCAAACACACAAGAAGAAAGCAAGAAAATAAATCTAAGCGTGTATGATACAATGAAAAAGTGTGAACACCGACAAACGAATATAAGTAGTCATGAATGTAATGTCGGTGAGAAACACATACTCCCCCAAGCTAAGGCTTTTGGCCTAAGTTGGTAGTCGATCAGTAGCCTGGAGGGTAGTTGGGATCCTGAGGAGCAGGCATCCACTCATCCCACTGCCGAGGCTCCTCCTGTGCTACCTCCGCAGCAGCCTGAGCGTTCCGGTAAGAAAAGGTGTCTACAGGCATAATCTTATATCCGCCGCTGGCAAAAGGATCAAACAAAGCAGATGCAGGCAAGGGAATAACATCACGAGTTTTAACGCTAAAGACCAGGTTATAAGGAATGGCAATATCAAGACGATCATGTGCAAGAAAGTGATGGTTTTCCATGGCTGCACAGTCTAGGTAAACCTTGGTCAAAGGGTAATCATGAGGGCTTATCTCAACATTGAAGTGAGCCGCCAAACGAGTAGTGAAAATCCCACGATGTATTTCCCCCTGGGATTTATTAAGATGCAAACGACGGGCCACAATAGCTCCCAAGCTGTAACTGTTTTCGCCTTCCAGTGCCTGGCGTAAAACAACAAAGTCTGGTGCACTGAGCGCACCTACTTTCTTTCTAGCAAGCAGACACTTAGCAATAAATAAAGCAAAATAATGTACGGGAGGAAAGTGCAAGCTAACACCCATGGTGGCTGACACCCCTCTCTCATGCCCTACTGTCAGAGTGCGAAAAAAAGACTCAAACCCAGCCGGCCTAGGCTCAGCCAAGCTCCCATCAGAAGGGAGCATGCATATGTCACAAAACACAGTAAGTGGTATCTGATGGTTTTCAGCATATAAATCGAAGCTCACTTCAGGAGGATTATTTCTAGGCAAGAAAGTAAAGCTCTGATCAAAGATGTTTGTGAGGATTTGGTGCTGGTCTCACTCATCTGCAATAAAGTCGGTGAGACCGGCATTGGCAATATATTGCGTGAACTCCTAAAGAATTCCAGCCTCTTCCAGGAACGGGGTGTGCGGCCATTCGCACGGCCTTACCTCTGCCAACCTCCGAGGGTGGAGATCACTGTCAGAAGACTCCCCAATAACACCCTTGGAGTTCTTCCTAGATCCAAACTTCCTGAAGATATTCATGTCCACGTACAATTTTTTGAAAATAAAAATCTGAATTTTCAGTCGACAAAATTTTCTCAACAAAACTTCACAAAGTTGATAGCAACTACTCACAGGGATACATAGAGGCCATATCAAGCAGTCAAACTACTTAGAACACTAAGAATTGAACATGCAAGCACATCTACAGCAGCACCAAGAGTAGCTAATTATTCAAAGAATAAACCACTAAAACAAAAACTAATTGGACAACCGTGGAGTCACATACCAAGCAACAATCCTCCGAAACAGTTTCATAAATGGAGCTTCGAGCAATGAGATCGAAATACGCGGGTTTGAGCTCAAGAACACGGGAGAGAGAGCAATGGAGATTTTTTCCTAGAGGTAGGTGATGAAGTGGGCTAAAGAGATAAGTGAGGGGGCCCACTTGGGGACCACAACCCACCAGGACGCGCCTGGGGGTCCTGGCGCGCCCAGGTGGGTTGTGCCCACCTGGTGCACCTCCCTCTAATATTATTTGCACTAGAAATTCAAAAATATTCAGAAAAAAAATCATATAAAATTTTCAGGGCATGCTGATTTTGGGTCATTTTTTATGGCATGGGAAATTCAGAAAATAGACTAAACATGAAATTTTATTTTATTTCTTTCCCTAATAATAAAGCACGGGTTAAGTCTCTCGGGTTGACCGTCACAATACGCTTCTTCCCGTGAATTTACGCTTTCAGTTCGAATTTAAAACATATACGTGAGGTGGTACTAAATTTCGTCCGTCAAGTTTCATTTCCGTCCTCATAAAAAGCTAACCCGAACTGAAAATCAGCCTCCCGGACCCTGCCTCCCAATCCCCATCTCACTACTGGAATCAGCTACTTTGCCATCTGCCAGCTCTTTGCCGCCAGCTAGCAGACGGCAAAGAAGCTCTTTGCCATCAGGTACCCGAAAGCAGACGACAAAGAACTGGCTGATGGAAAAGAAAGCCTTTGCCATCAGCCTGTTCTTTGCCGTTCGCTAGCAGACGGCAAAGAATCTTTGCCGTCCGCTAGCAGACGGCAAAGAGGGATGGGGGCCCCACTGAGGAGCTGGTTAAAAGATATTTAACGGCCCCCTCTCCGTCCGCTAGCGGACGACAAAGAGCACATTAGCGGACGGCAAAGGTGGCGGACGGCAAAGATTAAACATATCTAATGGCGCGCCCACCACCCCGCCCCTCTCTCTCTCTGTTTCTCTCCCTGCTCCCCTTGCCGCCGCTTCACCACCGCCCTGCTGCCGCGCAACCGCCCGCCGCCCCCCCCCGCCCGCCGCCCCACCGCCCGCCGCCCTGCCGTCTCGGCGCCCGCAGCGCCCACCACCGGCCCGCGCCCCCGCCCGCCCTCCTCCGCCCCGCCTGCTCGCCATCGCTGCCAGCGCCTGCCGCCCCACCGGCCCCCGCCTGCCGCCCCGTCGCCCAGCCCTCTCGGGCGCCTGCCTGCCCAGTGCCCCACCGCCTCAGGCTCGGCGCCTTGGCCGCCTGAGCCCCCTCCTCCACCGCCACCTCCTCCACCGCCCGGTGAGCTCTACCTCTCCTTTGTTTTTCCTTTTCTTTTTCTGTTTTTTTAGGTTTAGATTTATGTTTAGTTTAGATTTAGTTTTAGTTTTAGTTTTAGGTTTAGTTTTAGGTTTAGGTTTAGTTTTAGTTTAATTTTAGGTTTAGATTTATTTTTTTCCTTTTTTTCTGTTTTTTAGTTTTAGGTTTATGTTTAGATTAGATTTAGGTTTAGTTCTATGTTTAGTTCAGTTTTAGGAAAGAAAAAGTAGAAGAAGAAAAAAACAGGAGAGGAGGAGAAGAAGAAGAGGAAAAAGGAATGGAAGAAGAAGAAGAGGAGGAGGAGAAGAAAAAAGAAGAAGAGGAAGAAGAAGAAGAAAAAAGAGGAGAGGAGGAGAAGAAGAAGAGGAAAAAAGGAAAGGAGGAGGAGGAAGAAGAAGAAGAAGAAGAAGAAGAAGAAGGAAAAAAGGAAGAAAAGGAAGAAAAGGAAGAAGAGGAAGAAGAAGAAAAGGAAAAAAGAGGAAAACCCCCGACCCGACACGGCACCCCGACCCCGACCCGGCACCCCGACACGACACCCCGACGCCGAGACCCCGACCCCGACCCCAACACCGACACCCCGACCCCGAGCCTGACCCGACACCCCGACCCCGACACCGACACGGCACCCCGACCCGACCCGCACCCGACCCGACACCCGACCCCAGGACCCCACCCGACCCGACACCCGACCCGACCCGACAACGACACCCCGACCCTGAGCCTGACCCGACACCCCGACCCCGACACCGACATGGCACCCCGACCTCGATCCGGCACCCCGACCCCGAGCTTGACCCGACACCCCGACCTCGACACCGACATGGCACCCCAACCCCGACACCGACACCCCGACCCCAACACCGACACGACACCCGACCCGACCCGGCACCCGACCCGATACCCACCCCGAGACCCGACCCGACCCCGACCCGACACCGACACCTGGTCCCGAGCCTGACCCGACACCCCGACCCCGACACCGACACGGCACCCCAACCCCGACCCGGCACCCCAACCCGACACCCCGACCCCGAGACCCTGACCCGACACCGACACGGCACCCCGACACCGACGCGACACCCCGACCCCCAACACCTCCCGAAAAGGTTTTCTTTGGCCTTCCAGAGGGTGACGGGGTCATATATTTGTGAATTATTAGTTAGGTCATATATTTTTTATTTTGTTATGAAAAACATCATATATAATTGTGTTGATCGGGTAGTTTTAAATGTGCAGTTGTTTATGTTGTACTTGATGATGATACACTTAAGATATACATATTATTATTCATGTCGATACTTTTTTTCATGTTGTACTAATTTCGTTTATTTTTGTCATGGCAGGTGTTGAAAGATGGCGGGCGCTGGTCGGGAGCGCGCCGAGGACCCTTCTTCGTCGGTGCGTAGTGTGAGGTCTTCCATTCCACACGCACCTGTCCGCCCAGTGTTGCTGGACAGTATGGCGACACCGCCGGGCCCTTCTTCGTCGACCGCGGTGCCCAGCAGGGGACGAGGTAAGAAGAAGAGAGGAGGTGGAGCACGTGGTCGCGGGAGAGGAGGTAGGGTGAGTCTTACGGTGCCTTCCTCGCCGCCGCCCCCAGCTGTTTCACCCGAGCACGTGACTGCTAGGGTGGACTCGTCTGAGGAGGAGGCTACACGGACTCCGGTCCACGAGCCTCCGGTCCATGGGTCTTCGGCCCACGAGCCTCGGGTCGACGGGCCTTCGGCCCACGAGACCCCGGAGGAACACACGTCTGGATGGGGTACTTGGTCGGGTCAGCCTGAGGAGCCGAGTGGCCATGCTGATGATGGCAGGGAGCCGAGTGGCCATGCTGATGATGGCGGGGAGCCGACTGATTTTGAGGAGGAGGGGGGCAACATCTACCAGCGTGGTGCTACACGGCTCCCGTCCGTGCCGGCGACCCACGAGCAGAGGTGGTTGATTTCCCTGATGGGGAGAGGTAAGTGCATTTAATCTTTTTGTACCTTCTGCATTCACGTTTCTTCAAATAACTAATGCGTTGGCCTTGTCATGCTGCAGGGGTTGGGACCACCATGAAAGTGTCCGCCGGCCCAACTCCGTCCTTGGAGTTCTGATTCGGCAAAACTTTCCGGGGTTTGTCACGTTGCCTGGTGAGGGTCGGCTTCCAGAGGTTGGATTGAGTTGGGAGCACTACTTGGCTGCCCCGGCCCCGCTGGGTGAGATTATCGACGGTGTCTTGTGCAAGACGAGGGCAGACATGGTGATCAGAAAGTTCTGGGTAATTTCTCCTTTACACAATTAAAAATCTTCAACTAGCTAGTTATTAATTGTACTAATCAATATTGTCTCATTTGATTGCAGACATTCTACAAGTGTGAGGAGGGATACGAGGAGGAGGCGGCAGATGTTATCCACAAGGAGTGCAAGCGCTACTTCAGAACTTACGGCATGAGGCTCGGTGCAGTCTGTTCGAGACTACTACGCCGACCGTGGTATCAAGAAGTCCAAGCAGGAGTGCCGCGAGAAGTTCTTGAGTAAGGAGCAGTATATGAAGGTAATTCTTAAGGCCTTGTACTTAATTCCTTCATTTAGTAATTCATAGCCGTAGCGCTGAAGTTTCTATTTGCTAACTTAGGCCCCTCAGAGATGGTGTGCGGATCGGATGGATTGTTGGGAGGTGTTGGTCAATGGGTGGTGCTCAAAAGAATGGCGGGCCACCCACAACGAGGACAAGGACAAACGTGCCCAAATGGAAGGTGTGCCACACCACCAAGGCAGCTCCAACTTATTTCAGTACGGGCGGAACTGGGTATGTGGTTTGCTTCATGATTCATGCAATTCATTCATCATGCTAGCTTTTGCCCTTTAATTACTAATTTACTTTGTTTCTCTCTTACAAGAAAGGTGCCAGAGCTGTATGACCTGTATGCCATGGCCCACACTGGCTCTTACAAGAAAGTCAAGGCATTCTCTGCGTCTGACCTCGATGATCCAAAGAACTTCACCAACATCTCCGCCCACAACAAGCTCGTGCAATATAGAGACCAGGGGAAGGCGAGGAAAGGGGAGGACTTTAACCCGAGCCAGTGTCCCATTGATACAGAGTTTCTGATGATATCTGGTGGCGGGAGGTCCCATGGCTCCATAGCCATGGGAGATGGACTTACCGCTGTCCTAGCACTCTCCCGGAGATCAAGGCGCGCCGATCGAGCTCCGCTCTGAGATAAGGCCTCGTGAATGGCCACCCAACTCGCCATCAAGGTTAGTTATACGTACTCAGCTATCTTTCTCCATTACATTGTGTGCGCTTCCATCAATGATTACAAATGGTCATGTGAGTGGTGTTGCAGGATGCTATACAGAGTGAGAGAGATAGAATGGAGAAACTTCTGGTGGAGGCGGCGGAGAGGCAGCGGGAGTTGGAGGAGAGGACGACAAAGATGTTGGAGGAGGAGAGGGCACGGAAAGACATGCAGGCAAGGGCCATGTATGAGCTCCTTTTGGTAAGTTTCTTCTGTAGATTACTTGCTAGTCTTAACATTTGAGTCTGATTACTAACTAGTATGACTCTGTTGTGAAAACCAAATGTGCAGTCTGTGTGCGAGAAGTCCGGTCAGACCGCTCTGCCGATGCCAGTGATTGCTCCTGGGAGCACGGTGAGTTTTATTTGAATAGACATTACTTGCTAGTCTTAACATTTGAGTGTCATAATGCTAACGAGACATTGGAAATGATCTTTGGTGCAGCTTAACTCCAGAAACGCATCGCACGATCCTTCTCCAGCTACCGGCACGAGCGAGCCCGCTCCTACACCTCCCTGATCACGGTAAGTTTCTCTAGACTTAGACTTAGCTTTATTTCCTACAATATGCTTACCATATTGACCTAGAGTTAGCTTCTTTTCCTTCAAAATGACTTAATAAGCTTACTTATGTCAAAAATTGCATAATTAACTTAGTTAGCTCATAAACGATCCATTTTACCTAAGTTAGGTCTAATATGACTCATTTTACCTTAGTTAGCTTACAAGTGATCCAATTTATCCAAGTTAGCTCTAAAATGACCCATTTTAGTAGATTAGCTCGTAAATGATCCATTTTACCTACGTTAGCTTTAAAATGACCCATTTCACCTAGGTTAGCTCCAAAATGACCCATTTCACCTAGGTTAGCTCCAAAATGACCCATTTCACGTAGGTTAGCTCCAAAATGACCCATTTCACCTAGATTTGCTCCTAAACGATCAATTTCACCTATGTTAGCTAAAAACGATCCATTTCACCTAAATTAGCTCTTAAATGATCCATTTCACCTAAGTTAGGTCATAAACGACCCATTTCAACTAAGTTAGCTCATAAAAGCTCATAAATGATCCATTTCACCTAAGTTAGCTCAAAAACGATCCATTTCACCTTACTTAGCTCAAAAACGATGCCCTTCACCTTAGTTAGCTCATAAACGACCCATTTCAACTAAGTTAGCTCATAAATGATCCATTTCAACTAAGTTAGCTCATAAACAACCCATTTCAACTTTGTTAGGTCATATATGATCCATTTCACCTAAGTTAGCTCATAAATGACATATACTTCTTGTTCTAGTCTTCTTCTTGTTCTAGTCACCTATTTCTAACTTTCTTATTTACCATTTTGCAGATTTCATTCACTTCATGGAAGCTAGCTTGCTATGATGGAGTGCTTGCTTTTCCTTTGATGAAACTTTGCATTGTATCTAGCTTGCTATCATGGAACTTGCTTATGTATGAACAATGTGTATGGATGGAACTTGCTTATGTATGAACAATGTGTATGGATGAAACTGATGTGTGAAACTGATGTGATATGTGATATGAAACTTATGTGCTGGATATGTGACATGAAACTTATGTGCTGGATATGTGATATATATTTGCTGTCATATATATTTGCTGTGAAAATTGTTGGAGTAAAAAAAACAGAAAAAAAGATTTGGTCAGTTTGCCCACAGTGTCTGACGGCAAACGCTTTGCCGTCCGCAGCGAACGGCAAAGGCCTGCCGATAACCACCTAACGGAGTAATAGCGCATTTATTGCCGTCCGTCTTCTTTGCCATCCGCTGCTGATGGCAAAGGCCCCTTTGCCGTCAGCTGCCCGAAGCAGACGGCAACGCAGCTCTTAGCCGTCCCCTACATTGCCGTCTGTCGGTGTACTAAGGTAGGGGTACCTCAGTACCCCAACTTGTGCACGGGCAGTCGCAACTCCCCGCGGCTAGATCTATCACATGCTTGCCGGAGACCATCCCTGCTCCATATCAAGCCATTCAAGAACAAAGTGTTCAAGACAGAAGATCGAGACCCCGGCAAGAGGAGCTTGCCGGGAAGGCCGTTCCAGGCTCAAGATTACATCACTCACGCAAAGCCCCGGCGAGAGGAGCTCGCCGGGGAGACTAGAAGATTACATCGCAGAAGACACGCCTCGGCGCTATACGCGTCCCGGCGAGGGCCCGGGGAGCGACAAGAAACAAGCCCGACAAGCTCCCGGGCCCGGCAAGATCAAGACCCCGGCAAGGTACTTGCCGGGAGAGCTACGCTGTGCGCCCGCGCCCCAGCTCATCTGCCCACGCGTCGCCTTTAGCCTTCTCCAGAGACGCGTGGTGGGTGGCTGAGCAGCATGGGGGGTGCGGTGGCACTCCACGGTGGTGGCTCCATCGCCGTGGCAGACGGAGACGCAAGGGCGGGAGCTTTTGGGGTCGACGGCGACGGGCATTAAATGCTCTTGTCCCCCTCTGTCAAAAGTAGGTAGAATCCTTTGTTCAAGCAATCGTAGCTGCACTGTTCCCGACTGTTCCAACTACCACCTCTTTTACATTTTACCCCTTCCTCCTACGTTGACACTGTCGGTGACCCTTGCCCTATAAAGGAGGCCCATGCACTGTGAGGAGGGGTTCAATCCTTTGCAACTCCCACGCTCGGTGTAGCTGCTCATTGTAGCTCTCAAGCTCCCGAGCACAATACAACACAAAGCAGCAGTAGGGTTTACGCGACCATCGCGCCCGGCTGGGTAAAATCCGCCGCGTGCATCGCCTCGATCGCTCTCTGTGCATCCTCCGTCCTCGCATCAACACACGCGGGTCTCCCGGCCCCATAGGTGCCCGCGGCGGCTCGGTTCTCCTAGCGCCGTCCGTTCACGACATCTTTGGCGCGCCGGTAGGGGCGTCGAGGTTGTGCGGACCTGATCCGGCGTTAGCGCGTTCTTCATCAACCTCTCCAGCCACAAGAACTTCATCGACAAGCTGCGCCATGGCCCCGAAGACGAGGGCTTCAAGGGTTGCAGACCCGTCTGCGTCTCACCCGCCGCCACCGGAGCCAGCGGTGGGCGGAGGGGACGCCAGCGAAGGGTGGACACCGGCGAGGGCACTTCGCGGCGCCACGAATCGAGGACAGACGGATGACCGCGCCTCGGTCTCCGCAGATCCACGTCCATCTGAGCACACTACGACCCAGCAGCGCCATACCACGGGAGGTGGTATCCGCCTACTGGAGCAGGGACGTACCGGAGGCTCGCGGGATGTTCCGGACCACCGCCCGGACACAGGCAAAGCAAAGGCGCCGGGGCAGGACCCTACTCCTTCTAACACCGTTAGAAGTCCAAGCGCGTCCCACTCCCCGCACCGCTCGCTCCCGCTTCCCGCCACTCCTGCAGAAGCGCCACAAGAGCGCAATGCTCCTCGACTTCCCTCCAAAGCAGCAGACAAGGCCGAGGACTCGGAGGGCTACCATCGAGCCTGGTCGCCGCCAACAACGACCGTCACGGCGGCGGTGGCCTCACGGCCGCAGCAGCTGAGAAGACGGCGTCGACGGCAACAAGACCGCCGGGGGTGCAACCACCGTGCACTCCCCGCCACGGAAGCGAAAGACGCCGCCCTGCCGGAACAACGCCGACGACGGCTCCACGGCATCGTCGGATCCACGGGCCCGTCGGGATCAACGCCAGGTCCTTGACGATCGGCGGCGAGAAGACGCTCGGACCACGATCGAGCGCCGCCGAGAGACTCGGCGACAATCAGACCAGAGAGCTGGGAGCACTGTCGACGCGCGCGCGCCCGGTGATCCAGGCGACTTGCCGTACGCGGCGGGCTGCCCTGCGTTCACCCGCGAGCTGCGGCGCGTCCAGTGGCCCAGCATGAAGAATTTCAAGCCCGACGTACCGGAGAAGTACGACGGCAAGACGCACCCCTCGGAATTCCTCAGTGTCTACACTATCGCGGTGCAGGCTGCCGGGGGGCGCGACGAGAAGATTCTGGCGAACTACTTCCCGCTTGTGCTTAGGCCGAACGTTCGTTCGTGGCTTATGCACTTGCCGGAAGGCTCCATTTCTTCTTGGGCAGACCTTTGCCATCAGTTTGTTGGCGCTTTCACTGGCGGCCACAAGCCCCACGGCCAGGAGAGCGATCTCCACATTTTGGCCCAGAAGGAAGGAGAGTCCCTGCGCAAGTACATCCAACGCTTCAGCCATGTGCAGCACAACATCCCTGACGTTCACCCTGCCGCGGTTATCAGCGCGTTCCACCAGAACGTGCGTAACCGCCGCATGCGAGAAGAGATGGCGATGACCAAGATCCGGGATGTCAGCGAGCTTTACGCTCTGGCTGATAAATGCGCACGCGCGGAAGAGGGGAGGAGGCTCCCCGGGGAGGATGCTGGCGCAGGAGGAAGCGACTCCGACGACGCCGCCCCGGCAAAGAAGCGCCGGCGGCGGAACTTTCAGAAGAAGAACAAGGAAGAGGTGCTTGCCGTCGAGAAGTCCGGCAAGGAAGCTCCCGCCAAGCAAACACAGGCTGGCAACTCCGGCAAGGAGCTTGCTCCTGTGGCGGCAGCCGACAAGCAGGGCGGCCCCGGCAAGCAATACTGCAAAATCCACCACACCAAAGGCCACGATCTCTACAACTGCAAGCGCGTCGACTATCTCGTCGAGCAGCAGAAGGCTGAGTACGAGAGGCGCGACAAGGAGAGGGCCCAAGGTGGCGGAGGAGAGCCGAGCAAGAAGCGGCCGTTCAATGGTCGGGGAGGACCCCCCGGCAAGGCCAAGCGGCGACAAGGTGATCGACCTTCTCGGAGCCGCGACAAGGATGAAGAAGACGGCGACGAGGACATGGAGGATGAGGATGACAGCGAGCAGGAGTTCCAGAAGGCCACGGAGGTCCTGTGCGTCGACGGTGGTGCCTCGTTACACACCTCCCACCGCCAGCTAAAGCAGTGGGCACGTGAGGTGAATGCAGCAGAGCCGCCCATGGAGTCGCGCAGGCTCCTCAAATGGTCCGGCACGCCCATCATTTTTGATCTTGAGGATCACCCCGACCGCACCACCGCGGTCGGGTGTTTGCCGATGCTGGTCTCACCCACCATCCGCAACCTCAAGGTCACCAAGATGTTGGTTGACGGCGGGGCCGGGCTGAACTTGATCTCCTCTGCTGTGATCAAGAAACTCCAAATTCCAGATGGCGAGCTCGAAGAGACCGGTTCTTTCCAAGGAATCAACCCGGGACGGAGCAAGCCCATGGGAAAAATCACTCTGCCGGTGACCTTTGGCGGGGAGCTCAATTTCAGGACTGAGTGCATCACTTTCGACATCGCCGATATCCCGTTACCATACAACGGAATACTCGGCCGTCCTGCCCTCGCCAAGTTCATGGCAGCTTCCCATTACGCTTATAACGTGCTCAAGATGCCGGGGCCGATAAGCGTCATCACTGTTCACGGCGACAAGAAAGATGCACTTATCTGCACCGACAAGATCTACCGGGATGCAGCAGCAGCGGCCGACAAGGATACCCTTGCCGCTGAAGCTCCCGGGGGGAAGAAGACGAAGACCAAATCCGGCAAGCGCTCCGGGGCCCACTCCGGCGACCGCACCTCTTCGGAGCACTGCGCTGCTGTTGAGGACGTCCCGTCGAGCTCCACCGGCAAGAGTAAAAAGGGAATGGCTGCTCCGCCGGCAACCAAGAAGGTGTCCGCCAAGGAGGACGGCACTGGTGGTACCTTCACCATCGATTGCCACGCTTGACAACAAATAAGAAAGCGCTCGTTGCCTTCCTGCGGCGAATGTCGATGTGTTTGCGTGGCAACCATCGACATCCCGGTGTTCCTGTGAAGGTAATTGAGCACAAGCTTGCCGTTTGCCCTCATGCGCGCCCGTCAAGCAAAAAGTAAGGAAGCACGCCGTGGGCGCCAAGAATTCATCGGCGAAGAAATCAAGAAGCTAGAGGCAGCAGGCCTAGTTAGAGGTGTGATCCATCCGGCGTGGTTAGCAAACCCACTGTCGTGCGCGCAAGGCCAGCGGGAAGTGGAGGCTGTGTATAGACTTCACCGATGTAAATAAAGCGTGCCCCAGGATCCATTCCCTTGCCGCGATCGACAGATTGTTGACTCCACTGCCGGATGTGAGCTACTCTGCTTTCTTGATGCATACTCAGGCTATCACCAGATTTTTATGGCCAAAGAGGATGAAGAGAAGACTGCGTTTATCACTCCATGTGGCACCTACTGCTTCATACGCATGCCATTTGGACTGAAGAATGCAGGATCAACATTTGCGAGGGAAGTGTATACTGCTTTCGAACCACAGATCCACAGAAATGTAGAGGCTTACATGGATGATATCGTGGTGAAGAGCAAAAGCAAGGACACGCTGATTCAAGATTTGGAAGAGACATTTCAGAACCTGCGCAAGATAAGCTTAAGCTGAATCCCGAGAAGTGCGTCTTTGGAGTCCCCTCCGGCAAGCTTCTCGGGTTCTTTGTGTCACAGAGAGGGATTGAAGCCAACCCCGACAAGATTAAAGTCATTGAGCAGATCGAGGCCCAGGCGGAGTCAAGGATGTCGGAAGGCTCGCGGGTTGTGTGGCTGCCCTCAAGAGGTTCATTTCAAAGTCTGCAGAGCGCGCCCTACCTTTCTTCAAAATCTTGAAGAAGGCAGGCCCCATGAAGTGGACTCCGGAAGCGGAGGCAGCGCTGCAAGATTTGAAACGGTACCTATCCTCTGCCCCAATACTTGTCGCACCTAGACCACAGGAGAAGTTGCTGCTGTACCTAGCGGCGACCAACCAAGTGGTTAGTGCTGCACTAGTAGCAGAGAGGGAGTCTGACGAGGAGGCTACACCACCGGCGAGCGGGTCCAGCGGCAAGCAGGGGGCTGCTCCGACAAGCTCTGACCCCGACAAGGATAACTTTGCGCAGGAACAGGATGAGGTGCGGAAAAAGATGGTGCAGCGACCAGTGTATTTTGTAAGCTCCCTTCTCCAGGGGGCTAGATCAAGATACTACGGTGTGCAAAAGCTGCCGGCCTACTCATGGCTCTCGAAAGCTGCGCCATTACTTCCGTGCACACGAGATAACAGTGGTCACCCGCTTCCCCAAGAGGATATTGCACAATCCGGAAGCAGGCGGGATAGTTGAGTGGGCCTTTGGAGCTGTCAAGCTTTGGACTCAAGTTTGAAAGTACTTCAACCATCTGAGCCGAGCTTTGGCAGAATTTATAGCGAATGGACCCCAACGCCCGACGAAGAAGTCCAAGAAACAAGCACACCCGTACAAGAAGCGACGAGTGAATGGGTAATGTACTTTGATGGTGCCTTCTCGCTGCAAGGCGCCGGTGCCGGCGTGGTGCTCATCGCGCCCACGGAGAGCACCTCAAGTATGTCATCAGATGCACTTCCCAAGAGAGCAAGCAACAAACAACACCGCTGAATATGAAGGTTTGCTCGCCGCCTCGAGATTGCGGCGAACTTGGGATCGAGAAGCTGATTGCGGGAGATTCTCGTTGGTGGTCCGCAAGTTAACAAGAGCTATCGAGCCCTTTGATGGAAGCTTATGTAGATGAAGTGAGGAAGCTTGAGGCGCTTTGAAGGTTTGCAGATGGAGCATGTCCCGAGAGCTCAGAATGAAATCGCAGATGGCCTTTCAAAGTGTGCTTCGATGAAGTTACCTGTGGAACCAGGGACCTTCTTGCTCAAGCTGACTCAACCTTCTGTCACACCATCAATTGGGCAGTCCAAGAAGAGAAAGTTGGTCTCCGGCGACTACTTGCCGGCGGATCCCTCTGAAGCCGCCGTCAAGGTCCCCAAGATCAACGGCCAGAACGCTGAGGAACAGTTTGCTCCCACAGATCCTCGGATATGTGTGGTTGAAGCAAGTGTTCCCGACAAGCCTTGCCCCGGCAAGCTTGCCGGGGGACCTTCAGCGCCGGCAGAGCCAGAGATCCTTGCCGTGGAAGCTGAGGTTCCCGCAGCGGCCCTCGTGCCTTTAGTCCTTGCCGTCGAGCCCCGAGCTCCGGCATGGGCGCAGCAGATCGTCCGTTTCTTGCAAACTGGAGAACTTCCCGACGACCCAGAAGAAATAGAAAGGGTAACCAGACAGTCAAGTATGTACCAGTTCGTGGACAACGAGCTGTACAGAAGAAGGCTCAATGGTGTCAGACTGAAGTGCATCTCCAGGGAAGATGGACAGAAGCTGTTGGCAGAGATACACGGAGGCATATGCGGCCACCACATTGGCGCAAGGGCACTTGCCGGGAAAGCTTTCCGGCAAGGGTTCTTTTGGCAAGAAGCCCTCCAAGATGCAAAGCGCACTAGTAACCAAGTGTGAAGCGTGCCAGTTCCATGCAAAGCAGATTCATCAGCCAGCTCAAGCTCTCCAAACAATCCCTTTATCCTGGCCCTTCTCGGTCTGGGGGCTCGATATCCTCGGCCCTTTCCCCCGTGCTGTCGGGGGCTTTGAGTACTTGTACGTAGCAATCGACAAGTTCACAAAGTGGCGAAGTGGAGCCGATGAGAAAGGTGACAACCACGATCGTCGGTCAAGTTCTTGGTCGATTGTGTGCGTTTGGGATCCCTAACGGGATAATCACCGACAACGGTACACAATTCACTAATCGCACCTTCATGCGATCGTCCAAGACCTTGGCGCCAAAGGTCATTTAACTTCCGTTGCTCACCCAAGGAGCAGCGGTCAAGCGAAAAGGGCCATGCTGAAGTGCTGCGCGGACTCAAGACAAGAACTTTCGACGAGCTGCGCAAGTGCGGAAGAAATTGGATAGAGGAGCTGCCGCGGCTCTTTGGTCAATCGAGCGACACCAAATCGAGCCACCGGACGGACACCCTTTGCTCTAGTCTACGGGCGAAGCAGTTCTCCCCACGGAACTTCGTATACGGATCTCCTCGAGTGCTCGCTTATGATGAGCTCGAGCAAAAGCAATGCGGCAAGATGATGCATTGCTCCTTGAGGAAGGGCGTCTCGAGTCTTTGCAGACGAGCTGCTCGATACCAGCAAGCCTTGCGCCGCTATCATAGCCGCAAGGTCAAAGCCAGGAGTCTCGAGGAAAGGCGACCTTGTTCTTGGCGTGTTCAGTCCGCCAAGAATTCCAACAAGTTGGCGCCGAAGTGGGAAGGCCCTTATCGGGTGAGACAAGTCACGAGGCCTGGGCGCTATCGCTTTGAGACCGAAGAAGGCTTACCAAAGTGAGCAACTCCTGGAACATAGAGCATCTTCGCAAGTTTTACCCATAAGGCGCGGTTGCCGTGATCCGCTCCGGCAACCACCTTTTGTACAAAGCTTTGCCGCCGTTGCATATAACCCTTTGTACAAAGCCGGGCGCAGACCCCGTGCAGCAATAAAGTTTCCGTGTTTTGCGCTATTTTCCTTTTCCCATGCTCTTCTTTGCTATTTGCATGAGTTATTTGGCATCTTTCGTACGACACGCATATCCGGCAAGCAATAGCACGCCGAAAGGTCATATGCTTTTTCCTTCTTCTCTTTCCTTGTCTCTTAAGCAAAAGAAACGTTCCTCGTGCACAAGTTTGCCGGGGGGCAAGGAAATGGAGGATGAACCAAGTGCTGTTCAAGAAAGAGAAGCTTGCCGGATCACGAAAGCTAAGTTATCAGGGATCTGAGCAGCTCAAAATTTTAAATTTTAAGTTGCCTTCCTTGAACAACCACACTTCGTATGGAAAACTTGTGCTCGGAGGAACCTACCCGTGGATAGCTGCGCCCTTGTTTCGTTTTCGAGTCCGCTCAGCAAGCTAGGTGCGTTGCAACAAGCCACGGCAAGGTTGTTTGCCGGTAAGACCTTGGCCAGCGGGCTGCTTCGAGTTCGACACTCAGCGCTCGCGGCAAGGGCTTCTTGCCGGCAAATCTCCTAGAAGCATAAGGTTGAAACATGCGAAGTTGAGGATCAAAACAAGGGAAATAGCACTGCATCTGCAGATCGAAATAAAGGTAATATCTTACAAGAAATAACTTGTCGCGATGACTAACGAGTTCATAGCAACCTATGCAGCGACAAAGAGAGATAAAGATAAAAGAGGCCTAATCTACGCGGCCGCCCTCCATCCTGGAGATCTTGTTCACTTTAGCAATGATGTGGGCGACCTGCTCCTTCAGAGCCTCCATGTTCGCGTCGGCCGGCAAGCTGCGAAGAACGTTGGTGAGGTTCACGCCGGGGTTGCGGTACACAATCTTCGTCAGCACGCGCTCCATGGTTCCCGCGCACAACCGGCGTGTCTCCTCGGCAAGTTGCGCAGGGATCTTCTCCCGCAAATTTGCAAGGGCCGGCGCGATCCCCCTGAAGAAGAGGCTGAGCTTGGCGCTGTGGGCAAGGTTTGGATCCGGAGAGTAGATGAGATGCTCCAGCTTCAGCGCCAACAGCTCCCGGTCAATGGCAGACGCCGAGGACACCAAGTCCTCGGTCCATATCTCGACGATGCGACGAAAGTCCTCGGCTGCTTTGTTGGCGCTGATCACCAAGGTGCGCTCCTCGCGGAGCTCCTCCTTCAACCTGGTTTCCCGATCCCGGGCAGCGTCAAGCGAGTCCCTCAGCGCAGAGACTTGTGACTCAAGACCCTTGATGGAGTCCTTAGCGGCCTTCAGCTCGTCGCCCTTCTTGGAAAGGCACGCCTGGAGTTCTGAGTTGGTGTGGGCGTGCTTCTCGCGCTCCGTGAGGAGCGCGGCGATCTTCTCCGCGTTCGCCTTCAGCAGCTCCTCCAGCTGCGCGACCTTGGCGGCAAGCTCTTCCTTGGCGGTTACCGCGGCAGCCGCGGCGGCTTTCGCCTCCTTCAATTCCCCGCCAAGGGCCTGTTCCCGAGCGGCAAGGTCTTCCTCGTGGACGTCGAGGTTGACCTTCCGCTGGATGAGTTCTCCTTCTCGCCGGGACAGCTCCACCCCGGCGAGCCGTTGCTGCTCTTCGGCCTCGGCCTTCTCCAGCAGCCATTCTTCGTACTCTCCGGCGAGTTGCTCGCGCTTCTCCGCCACCTCGCGGAGAGCAGCTTGATTAAGCGGCGCTGAGCTCCGCCGCGCTTCTCCATCTCCTCGGCGGCCTTGGCGGCGAGGCCTCGAGAAGCGAGCTACGCTGTCTGCCCGGTAAGGGCCAGGAGCTGGTAAGCAGCTTCTCCTCATCAGGCCCGCCCGCTCCCGCCGGCCCTCGACGACCTTCAAACCCAGCTGGAGGCGAGGATCTCCCCATCAAGGCCTCGCCCTCTGGGCTCGCGACGAGGAACCCCACGGCACTGGATGAAGACGCCGTTGGGGCCTCAAGTAATGCCGGGCCGCTCTTCTCCGGCGGAGGGGTCGGTGACCGGCGCAGCGCTTGACGCACCCGCAGCCTCCGGGCCAGTGGTGCGGTCGCCGTCCCCCTCTCCGGCCACTGCGTCTGCGGCCGGAGCGGCCTCTGGCACATGTGGCTCGGCGGCTCCCGCCGCGTCCTCGACGACAGGGGCATCGTCGCCGCCACCCTGCACGTCCTCCTCCCCCTCAATGACGACTTCCGTCTCCATCTGCTCGGGGGGAGGAGGAGGATCTAGAAGAAGAAGAAAAAGCAAAAGAAGTTCAAGCAAATGTCCAAAAAAAAAAGAGAGAGGCGACGCCAAGAAGACAAAGTTGCAGAACTTACCTTGGCGGACGTCGTCAGCGGCGGGCTCTCTTGCCGGGGAACTATCCCTTGGCGGAGTGGCCGCCCTCGGCCAGGCTGCTCGCTCTTGGCGGGTACGCCCTTGGCGGAGTACCGCCCTTGGCGGGGACGCTCTCCTTGCCGGGAGTCAAACTTGGCGGGGATGGAGGGAACCCGGCTCCTCGAGGTGACTTCCGGATGCTCCTGCCGCTGCGGCTCCATCTCTGCACAAGTCAAGACAAATACGTCAAGATATTGGAACAAAGCGAAATCTCTAGACACGTCCGGCAAGTGAAGGTCTTGGGACCCGACTTTGTTGGGGCTGCGCTGGGCTGCTCCTCGGGACAGCCTCCAGTCCGGCAAGCTTGGCTCCGCACGTCCCAGTCGCCTCGGCCCAGGCGAAGTCGTCTGCGACCGACCACGGGCACCTTGGCTTTCTTCGCCCGCCCGGTCAAGGTCCTGAAATCAGCATAAAAACAAGATTAGCTTCAACAATAATCAAAGCGAAATTTAAGAAGATGAAGATTTGGTGCCTCCTGTTCCTCCTCGTCGTCTTCGCCAAGGCGAGAAATCATACTCCCACAGGTCGCGTCGGCGAGGAGGCGAGGCGAAGGCCCTCTCGGGCGCTTGGCGGTCCTCGGGGCTGGGGCTGAAGACCCAGCCTCAGCGGCCGGGACCCGAGAGCAGGCAGAGCCGCCCGCTCCGCCCCAAGACCCTGTCCGCTCGGCGCCGACCTGCAGGCGCTTTCTTTGTGGCTTCGCGGTGGTCGCTTCGCCATGTCAGGTCGCGCTGTCGCCTCAGCGCTGGCTCGACTCCCGGAAGCTTATGCTGCCCGGGCGAGCGGTAGTTCTTTGGGGGCCTGCGTACTCGCTTAATCGCCGCCTTGGAGGCGCTTCAGCGGAGAACGCTTGGGGCTCGCCCAGGCGGGAGGTTTCCGGCAGACGAGGAGGAGGTCGTTGTAAGGTCCGTGGACCCGCCCGGCATCCTCGGCGACGCGGCATCCTCCTCCTCCTCCTCGCCCGGCTGGCTCGCCGGACCAGCGCGCCTGCGCTGCGCGACCCTTTTCTCGGCGTCTCCGCTCCCTCCGGCGCCTCCGCTCCTGCAGGCGCCTCGGCTCCCTCCGGCAGCACCACCTCTTGCAGCACCTCGATTCCCGATCCCGATCCCAGTGCCTCGAGAGGGACCCGGCGAGTCGCCGGGAGGAAGTTGCAGCAGCCTGCAGATCTCCGCCGCCTCCGTTTGGTAGGACTCCTCCGCAGCCTCTGCCTCCTCGGGCGTACAGCCGAACTTTCCTGCCGCTGCGGCTGCAGCGGCCTCTTCGGCCCGAGAAGCTATGTACGCGAGCTCCTGGTCCGTGGTGTCCCGTGTCAGCCCCCGGGTCTCGTCCTTGTTCTTCGCCACCTCCTCAAGGGTGTCGAAGAAGTTGAGGACGTCTATTGGTTCAGGCGGAATCCATGTGCGCTCCACGCCGTGCGAGTCGCACGCGGGCATCATGGCGAGGAGGCGATCCCGAGCCGTGCTGTTGCAGAGGGGCACCACCCCCCGGGGAGGCCTGAACCACTCGGGATGGTCCGGGTCATATCTGAAGAGTTCCCGGACCATCCCCCTCAGCTCCAGCGTCGTGAAGTTAAAGTTCAGCCGGGCGCAGCCTCATTATATCCCTGCGCCCGTACTCCCAGGCGGCCTTTTCCTGTCTTGGAGGGGGGCAATGGCGGCGGAGGAAGTCCGCCTATACGCAGCGGACAGCCCCGCTTCTCGAGACGAAGAATCCGGATGAGAACAGCGTCGAGCTTGATGTCGTCCGAATCCGGCTCGCTCGATCTCTGCAGCGCAATGGGCGTTGTCGCGCGGTGAAGGGCTGCGGCTCGTCTTGACGATCAACACCGATCTGCACGCCCTCTTCCCACTTGACGCGGAGCTCCCGGCATCTGACCCCTTCAAGTTGAGACGGAAAACCCAATCCCTCACGGAGAGGGGGGCCGGCTCTGCTCTAGGGGTGAAGAAGTGCACGAACAAAGCTACATTTGGGTGTATCCTATGAAGTTTTCGCACATATATGCGAAAACCGCCATTAATGAGGATGGCGTTGGGGGTGAAATCAAGAAGGTGGAAGCCGTATGTGTTCATGATGTCGCGAAGAATTCAGAAAAAGGAGGACAAAGACCGCGGTGGAAGAAGGCTGCGAAGAAATATGTCAAGGGCTTTGGTGGCCTTGGCACCTATGGGGCCGGGCCCTTCGTGTGTTCGATGCGAGGCGGAGGGTGCTTGGAGAGCAGATCGAGGCGATGCGCGACGGGAGATTTTACCCAGCTTCGGACGCGATGGTGGCGTAAAACCCTCTGCTGCTTTGTGTTGTATTGGCGCAGGGAGCCTCAGGCAGCTACCCGGCGTCGCGAGTCGTGAAAGAGTCGAGTCTCGCGAGTGTAGCAAATGATCGGAACCTCCTCACGTTATGCATGGGCCTCCTTTTATAGGGCAAGGGTCACCGGCAGTGTCAGCGTAGGGGTAGAGGGGTAAAAACGTAAAAGAGGTGGTAGTTGGATAAGTGCGGGAGCAGTGCGGCTACTGATTGCATGAACATTGGATCCTACCTACTTTTGACAGAGGGGGACAAGAGCATTAAATGCCGTCGCCGTCGCCCCAAAGCTCCCGCCTTATGCGTCTCCGTTTGCCACGGCGATGGAGCCACCACCGTGGAGTGCCACCGCACCTCGCGATGCCACATGACCCACCCGCCACGCTGCCTCTGGAGAAAATTTGAAGGCGACGCGTGCGACAGATGAGCTGGAGTGCGGCAGCGTCGCAGCCCTCCCGGCAAGTACCTTGCCGGGGCCTTGATCTTGCGGGCCCGGGAGCTTGTCGGGCTCTATGACTTGCCGCGCCGGGCCCTCGCGGACGCGTCTGTGCCAGGCGTGTCTTCTGTGATGTGATCTTCTAGTCTTCCGCGACGCTCCTCTCGCCGGGATCTGCAGGAGTGATGTAGTCTTGAGCGTGGAATGGCCTTCCCGGCAAGCTCCTCTTGCCGGGTCTTGAGCTTCGTCTTGTACACTTTGTTCTTGAATGGCTTGGGATGGAGCGGAGATGGTCTCCGCAAGCGCCAGGATCTAGCTGAGGCTGCGGCTGCCCGTGCACAAGTTGAGTCTTGGTACCCCCTACCTTAGTACACCGACAGAGCCCCGGCTCTGGGCTATACACGGTGCCGAAGGCTGTTGGGCCAGGCCCAAAACAGGTTCTGCACGCACGCGAAGCCCATGGCGCGCCGATCCCACTTCCGCTTCGGCCGCCCTCTCTCGCAGCAAAGACGCGTCGATTGCGGCGTTGGGATGGGACGTGCCCACGTCCTTCATGAGGAGAGCGGAACGCCCCACTTCCCCATAAAACAGAGGAAGCGGGCGTGGTTCCTCCATCGCTTTCATTGCTTCTTCTTCTTCCTCCGTAAAACCTCTCGCGCTCGCCTCCGCATCTCCTCCGCCGCTTCTTGCGTCCGCGGCGTCATCGGATTCTTCATCCTACTCCCCTCGCCGCTTTCGCCATGGCTCCAAAAACCAGGAAGGGGAAGGAGAAGGCGGAGAATACCAAGAAGGAGAAGTCCGAGCAGCGAAGAGCTTCGCTTCAGATGCGGAGGGAGAACGTCGTCTTTCCTCCGGCTCGGCGTGGGACGAACTCAGGGGCAAGTACTTCTGTTACGGGCCAAGAGGACCTCGGGCGATCTCGGACAGAGCCCATCCGCCGCCACTAAGGATCACTATCCCGCGGGTATTATTTCTTCGCAGCCTTCTTCCATCGCGGCCTTTGTCCTCCTTTCTCTGAATTTTTCCGTGATATCATGAACACATATGGCTTTCACCTTCTCGATTTCACCCCCAACGCCGTCCTCACAATGGCGGTTTCGCATATGTGCGAAAACTTCATAGGATATTCCCAAATGTAGCTCTGTTCAGCATTTCTTTACCGAGGGCAGGCGGCCCCCTCTCCGGAGGGGATTCTTGGGTTTTCCGCCTGAACTTGAAGAAGTCGTACTTGCCGGGGAACTCCGCATCAAGTGGGACGAGTGGCGCGCTGGATTGGTGCTGGATCGTCAAGGCGAGCCGCAGCCATCCTTCATCAAGGCACAAGACAACGCCTCGCATGGCAGAGATTGAGTGAGGTGGATTCAGACGACATCAAACTCGATGTTGCCCTCATCCGGATCCTCCGTCCTCCGACAAGCGGGCTGTCCATTGCAGCGTAGGCGCGGACTTCCTCCGCGCCGACGCCTTCTCTCCAGACGTAAAGAGGCCGGCTGGGAGTATGGCGGCGCAGGGATATAATGAGGTTGCGTGCGGGCTAAACTTCAACTTCACGACAGCTGGAGCTGAGGGGGATGGTCCGGAGCTCTTCAAATCGACCGGCCCATCCAGAGTGGTTCGGGCTCCCCAGGCGTGGTGCCCCTCGCAACAACTCAGCAGGACCGCCTCGTCGCCATGATGCCAGCGTCACGATTCACACGGCGTGGAGCGATCATGGATTCCGCCAGAGCCATCGGACATCTCGACTTCTTGACACCCCTTGAGGAGGTGGCGAAGAACAAGGACGCAGATCCGAAGTGCGACACGAGACACCTGCAGACGAGAGCTTGCGTACATAGCTTTCGGGCTGAAGAAGGCCCGCCCTTGGCCGCAGGGGAAGTTCGTTGCACTCCCGAGGAGGCGAGAGGCGGAGGAGTCCTACCAAACGGAGGCGGCGGAGATCTGCAGATGCTGCAGCTTCCTCCCGCACGCTTTGCCGGGTTCCTTCTCGAGGCACTCCGGGATCCACGGAATTGTGGCGAAATCATGTAAGCGGTGGGCGCCGCCGGAGGGAGCAGAGGCGCCGCAGGAGCGGAGACGCCAGAGGAAAAGGGTCGCAGCGCAGGCGCTGGTCTGCGAGAGCCGCCGGGCGAGGTGGAGAGGGAGGACGGCGGCCGCCGAGGATGGCGGGGTCCACGGACCTTTACGACTGGCACGACCTCTCCTCGTCGTCGGAGACCTCCCGCCGGCGAGCCCTAGCTTCTCCGAAGCGCCCCGCAAGGCCGGCAGCGGGCAGCACGCATAAGCTCCCGGCAACTACCAGCTCGCTGGCAGCGCAAGCTTCCAGGAGTCCCGAGAGCGGGCCGGCCGGGCGCACCGAGATATGGCGGAGGCGACCAAGCAGTTACTGACAAAGCGCCTGCATGAGTCGGCGCGCCGAGCGGTCGAGGTCTTCACGAGCGGGACGGCGGCTCCGTCCGCTTCTCGGTCCCGGCCATCCGAGGCCGGGTTTCCCAGCCCCTGTGCCTGGGACCGCCAAGCGCCCTGAGAGGCCGCCTCTGCTCCTCGCGCGGCGCAACTCAGGTGCGATATGATTTTTACGCCTTGAGCGAGGGCGACGAGGAAGAACAGGAGTGAGTACCGAAACCTTCATTTTTTCTTTAAATTTTGTCTTGATTATTGTCGAGGCTGATCTTGTTTTCTGTGCTGATTTGGGACCTTGGTGGCGGGCGAAGAGAGCCAAGGTGCCCGTGGTCGAGGTCTCGGACGACTTCGCCCGTCGAGGGGACCGGGAAGCGCCGGAGGCAAGCTTGCCGGACCAGAAGCGCCGTCCCGAGAGCAGCCCCAGCGCAGCCCCCAGCCAGAAGTCTGGGCCCGCATCTTCGCTTGCGGGTGCGTCAAGAGCTTCATCTTATTCCAATATCTTGATGTGTTTGTCTTGACTTGCTTGCGAACGGAGACGCAGCGACAGAGCATCCGGAGGTCGCCCCGAGGAGCAAGGTCCCCCATCCCCGCCAAGGCTGGACTCCCGGCGAGGCGTTGCCTCGAGGGCGGTACCCCGCTCAAGGGCGAGTAGCCCGACAGGCGGCTTCTCCGGCGAGGATGGTTCCCCGGCAAGAGAGCCTGCCGCCGAAGACGTCCACCAAGGTAAGCTCTGCGACTTTTGTCTTCTCGGTGTTGCTCCCCCCCCTCTTTTTTTTGATAGTTGCTTGAACTGCTTTTTGCTTTTTCTTTCTTCTTCTAGATCCTCCTCCTCCCCCGGAGCGGATGGAGACGGAGGTCGTCGTTGAGGAGGAGGAGGACGTGCAGGGTGGTGGCGACAATGCCCCTGTCGTCGAGGACGCGGCGGGAGCCGCCGAGCCACATGTGCCAGAGACTGCCTCGGCCGCGAACCACGGCGGCGGAGGGGGGCAACCACACCACCGCCCGGAGGCTGCGGGGCGTCAAGCGCTGCAGGCGGTCACCGACCCTTCCGCCGGAGAAGAACGGCCCGGCTATTATTTGAAGCCCCCAACGTTTTCATCCAGATGCCATGGGGTCCTCGTCGCAAACTCCAGCGAAGGCGAGGCCTTGACGGGGAGATCCGCCTCCAGCGGGTTTGAAGGTCGTCGAGGGGCCCGGGCGAGCGGCGGGCCTGGATGAGGAGAAGCTGCTTCACCAGCCTCCTGGCCCTTTACCGGCCAGAGCGAACTCGCTTCCCGGGAGGCCCTTGCCGCCAAGGCCGAGGAGATGGAGAAGCCTTGGCGGAGCTTAGTGCCGCTTAATCGGGCTGCTCTCCGTGAGGTGGCGGAGGCGTGAGCAGCTCGGCGAAGGCGGTATGAAGGGTGGCTCTTGGAGAAAGCGAGGCGAAGCAGCAACGGCTCGCCGGGTGGATCTGTCTCGGCGAAGGAGAGCTCAACCAGCGAAAGGTTGCCCTTGCGCCCACGAGGAAGACCTTGCCGCCGGGAGCAAGCCCTTGGCGGGAATTGAAGGCGAAGGGCCCGCGGCGGCGGGAGGCCGCCAAGGAAGATCTTGCCGCCAAGGTCGCGCGAATGGAGGAGCTGTTGAAGGCGGACTCGGAGAAGATCGCCGGCGCTCACCACGGAGCGAGAAATGCCCACCAACTCGAGCTCGAGCGCGTCTTGCCGAGAAGGACGAGGAGCTGAAGGCCGCCAAGGACTCTCGGCGCCGCCAGGACGGGAAACCAAGCTGAAGGAGGAGCTCCGCGAGGCGATCCTTGGTGTCCGTTGCCCAACAAAGCAGCCGAGATTTCCGTCGCGATCGTCGAGATATGGACCGAGGATTTTGTGTCCTCTGCGTCCCGCCATCGACCAGGAGCTCTTTGGCGCTGGCTGGAGCATCTCATCTACTCCCGGATCCAACCTCGCTCACGGCGCCAAGCTCAGCCTCTTCTTCGAAGTCGCGCCAGCTCTTGCAAATCTGCGGAAGAAGATCGCGCAGCTTCGCCGAGGAGGCGCGCCGGCTGTCTTGTGGGAACCATGGAGCAGCGTCGGCGGAAGATCGTATACCGCAATCCTGGCATAAACCTCTCAACGTCCTTCGCGGCTTGCCGCCGGCGCGGACATGGAGGCCTGAAGGAGCAGTCGCCCACATCATCGCCGTAAAGTGAACAAGATCCCCAGGATGGGAGGCGGCGTAGACTAGGCCTTTTTATCTTTATTTCCTTTTGCTTTGCTGCAGTCGCTATGAACTTATTAGTCATCGCGACAAGTTACTCTTGTAAGATATTACCTTTATTCTCGATCGGCGAGATGCAGTGTCATTCCCTTGCCTTGATCCTCAACTCGCGACGTTTTAACTTTATGCTCCTAGGAGTTTTGCGGCAAGAGCCCTCGCGAAAGTGCCGAAAGTGCCAAACTCAAAGCAGCCTGCAAGTCAAGGACTTCACCGGCAAGCAACCTTGCCATGGCTTGTCGCGACGCACCTAGTTTGCTTTGAGCGGGCTCGAAAGCGAGACAAGGCGCAACACTTTGTCGCGGCTCACTTAAATCGTTGAGCATGCTCGAAAACAGGATGAGAGCCTTGCTACCACGCAGTAGGTTCCTCCGAGCACAAGTTTTCCATACGAAGCGTGGTTGTTCAAGGAAGGTAATTTAAAAATTTAAAACTTTGATCTGCTCTCCGGCAAGCTCCTCTTCCTTGAACAGCACTTGGTTGATCCTTCACTTCCTTCCCCCCCGGCAAACTTGTGCACGAGGAATGTTTCTTTTGCTTAAGAGACAAGGAAAGAGAAGAAGGAAAAAGCAGATGGCCTTTTCGGCGTGCTATCGCTTGCCGGATATGCGTGCCGTTCGAAAGATGCCAAATAACTCATGCAAATAGCAAAGAAGAGCCTGGGAAGAGGCAAATAACGCGAGACACGGAAACCTTATTGCTGCACGGGGTCTGCGCCCGGCTTTGTACAAAGGGTTACATGCAACTGCGGCAAAGCTTTTGTACAAAAGGTGGTTGCCGGAGCGGATCACGGCAACCGCGCTTTACGGGTAAAATTTGCGAAGATGCTCTATGTTCAGGAGTTACTCCTGGCAAGCCTTCTTCGGTCTCGAGCCGACGATGCGGGCCTCGTGACTTGTCTCACCGATAAGGCCTTCCCCGCCAGCGTCAACTTGTTGGAATTCTTGGCGGACTGAACACGCCCGAAGAACAAGGTCGCCTTCCTCGAGACTCTGGCTTTGACCTTGCGGCTATGGTAGCGGCGCAAGGCTTGCTGGTATCGAGCAGCTCGTCTGACAGCACAGGCGTCCCTCCTCGAGGAGCAATCGTCATCTTGTCGCGATTGCTCTTGCTCAAGCTCATCATAGCGAGCACTCGAGGATCCGTATCTGATTCCGTGGGAGAACCATACGCTCCATAGATTAGAGCAAAGGGTGTCTGCCGGTGGCTCGATTTGGTGTCGTTCGATCGACCAAGAACCGCCCGGCAGCTCCTCTATCAATTTCTTCCGCACTTGCAGCCTTCGTCGAAAGTTCTTGTCTTGAGTCCGCGCAACACTTCAGCATTGGCCCTTTCTTGACCGTTGCTCCTTGGGTGAGCAGAGCGAACAGACCTTGGCGCCAAGGTCTTGGGCGTATTGCATGAAGGTGCGGCTAGTGAATTGTGTACCGTTGTCGGTGATGATCCGGTTAGGGATCGAAACGCACACAATCGACTTGAAGAACTTGACCGCCCATTTGTCTTGTCACCTTTCTCAGCTGGCTCCACTTCGGCCACTTTGTGAACTTGTCGATTACTACGTTACAAGTACTCAAAGCCCCGGCAACCGCAGGGGAAAGGGCCGAGATATCGAGCCCAGGACGAGAAGGGCGGGATAAAGGGATTGTTTGGAGAGCTTGAGCTGGCTGATGAATTTGCTTTGCATGGGCCAGCACGCTTCACACTTGGTTACTAGTGCGATTGCATCTTGGAGGGCTTCTTGCCAAAGAACCCTTCTTGGAAAGCTTTCGACAGCGCCCTTCTTGCCAATGTGGTGGCCGCAGATGCCTCCGTGTATCTCTCGCTAACAGCTTTTGTCCGTCTTCCCCGGAGATGCACTTCAATCGACACCATTGAGCCTCTCTTACATACAGTTCGTTGTCCACGAACTGGTACATACTGTTGTCTGGTTACCCTTTCTATCTCTTGAGGTCGTCGGGAAGTTCTCCGGTTTGCGAGAAGCAGACGATCTGCTGCGCCCATGCCGGAGCCTGGGGCTCGACGGCAAGGACTAAAGGCATGAGGGCCGCTGCAGGAACCTCGGCTTCTATGGCAAAGATCCCTGGCTCTGCCGGAGCTGAAGGTCCCCCGGCAAGCTTGTTGGGGCAAGGCTTGTCGGGAACATTTGCTTTGATTGCACAAATCCGAGGATCGGCAGGAGCAAACTGTTCCTCAGCGTTCTGACCGTTGGCCTTGGGGACCTTGGCGGCGGCCTCTGGGAGATCCGCCGGCATATAGTCGCCGGAGGCCAACTTTCTTTTCTTGGACTGCCCAATTGATGGTGTGACGGATGGTTGAGTCAGCTTGAGCAAGAAGGTCCCTGGTTCCACAGGTAACTTCATAGCAGCACACTTTGAAAGGCGTCTGCGATTTCATTCTCGAGCCCTCGGAATGTGCTCCATCGCAGGCCTTCAAAGTGCTCCTCAAGCTTCCTCACCTCATCTACATAAGCTTCCATCAAAGGGCTCGATAGCTCTTGTTAACTTGCCGGACCACCAAGCGAGAATCTCCCCAAGACAATCAACTTCTTGATCCCAAGTTGACGCAATCCACGAGGCCGCAAGCAAACCTTCATATTGGCGGTGTTGTTTGTCGCTTGCTCTCTTGGGAAGTGCATCTGGATGGCGTACTTGAGGTGCTCTCCGGTTGGCCGCGATGAGTCTGGCGCCTTGACACCGGCCCTGCAGTGAGAAGGCACCATCAAAGTACATTATCCATTCACTTGTTGCTTCTTGCGGGTGTGCTCGTCTCTTGAACTTCGTCATCGTGTTGGGGTCCATTCTGCTATAAATTCTGCCAGCGCCCGGCTCAGTATGGTTGAAGTACTTTCGAACTTGAGTCCAAAGCTTGACAACTCTAGTGCCCACTCAACGATCCTGCCTGTTGCCTCCGGGTTATGCAATATTCTTTTCAGTGGGAAGCGAGTGACCACCGTTATTTCATGTGCTTGGAAGTAATGGCGCAGCTTTCTCGAGGCCATGAGGAGGCCGAAAAGCAACTTTTGCACACCAGAGTATCTTGACCTAGCCCCCTGGAGGAGGGAGCTTACAAAATACACCGGGCGCTGCACCATCTTTTTCCGCACCTCATCCTGTTCCTGCGCAGATTTGTCCTTGTCGGGGCCAGAGCTTGCCGGAGTAGTACCCTGCCTGTCGCTGGATTCACTTGCCGGAGACGTAGCTTCCTCGTCGGACTCCCTCTCCGCTACCAGCGCAGCACTAACCACTTGGTTGGTTGCCGCTTAGTCTGCACAGCACAACTTCTCCTGTGGGTTTAGGTCGACAAGTATTGGAGTGGAGGACGAGTAACGTTTCAAGTCTCGCAGCGCTGTCTCCGCTTCTGGAGTCCACTTCATGGGCCCCGCCTTCTTCAAGATTTTGAAGAAGGGCAAGCCTTCGGCGAACTTCGAAATGAATCTACTGAGGGCAGCTACACAACCTGCGAGCCTTCTGACATCCTTGACCCGCTTTGGGGCTTGGATCTGCTCAATGGCTTTAATCTTGTCGGGGTTGGCTTCGATCCCTCTCTGCGACACAAAGAACCGAGAAGCTTGCGGAGGAACCCCAAAGCGCGCACTTCTCGGGGTTCAATTTTAATTGTATCCTGCGCAGGTTAGGAATGTCTCTTCTAAATCTTGAATCGGTTATCCTTGCTCTTGCTTTTCACCCGATGTCATCATGTAAGCTTCTACATTTACGTGGATCTGTGGCTCAAAAGCGTATACACTACCCTTGCAAATGTTGACCCTGCATTCTTCATCCAAATGGCATGCGTGTGAAGCAATAGGTGCCACATGGAGTGATAAGCGCAAATTCTCTTCATCCTCTTTGGCCATGAAGATCTGGTGATAGCCTGAGTACGCATCAAGAAGCGAGTAGCTCACATCCGGCGGTGGAGTCAACAATCTGGTCGATCTTGTGACAAGGAACGGATCCTTGGGACATGCTTTATTCACATCGGTGAAGTCTATACATAGTCTCCATTTCCCATTGGCCTTCGCGCACGACAAGCGGGTTTGCTAATACGTCGGATGGATCACACCGACTAGGCCTGCGCCTCTAGTTTCTTGATTTCTTCATTGATGAACTCTTGGCGTTCCGGCTTGTTTCCTCACTTTTCGCTTGCCGGGCGCGCGTGGGGCAAACGGCAAGCTTGTGCTCAATTACCTTCACAGGAACACCGGGATGTCGGATGGTTGCCATGCAAACACATCGACATTCGCCCAGCAGAAAGCAACGAGGCGCTTCCTATTTGCCGTCAGCGTGGCGATGGTGAAGGTACCACCGATGCCGTCCTCCTGGCGGACACCTTCTGGTTGCGGCGGAGCAGCCATCCCCTTTATCCTTGCGGTGGAGCTCGGCGGGCGCCTCGCTAGCAGCGCAACCTCGAAGGAGTGCGGTTGCGGAGTGAGTCCCGGCGCTTGCGGTTGGCCTTCATCTTCTTTCCCGGGAGCTTGGCGGCAAGCGCATCCTTGCCGCCGCCGCGCGCCGCATCGATAAATCTGGTCGGTGCGAGATAAGCGCGTCTTTCTTGTCGCTGCGACAGACGATGACGCTGCTCGGACCCGGCATCTTGAGCACGTTGTAAGGCGTAATGGGAAGCCGCCATGAACTTGGCGAGGCGGGACGGCCGAGTATCCGCTGTATGGCAACGGAATATCGGCAACGTCGAAAGTAACACGCTTTCGGTCTGAAGTTGACCTCCCCGCCAAAGGTCACGCGGCAAGGTGATCTTTCCCTTGGGCTGCTCCTTCCCAAAGTTGATTCCTTGAAGGGACCGGTCTCTTCGAGCTTCGTCATCCGGGATTTGGAGTTTCTTGATCACAGCGAGAGGAAATCAAGTTCAGCCCGGCCCGCCGTCAACCAACATCTTGGTGACCTTGAGGTTGCGGATGGTGGCCGAGACCAGCATCGACAAACACCGACCGCGGTGGTGCGGTCGGGTGATCCTCAAGATCGAAAATGACGGGCGTCTTTGGACCATTTGAAGTCTGCGTTGACTCCATGGGCGGCTCTGCATTCACCTCACGTGCCCTGCTTTAGTTGGCGGTGGGAGGTGTGTAGCGAGGCGCCATCCGTCAACGCCTGGGACCTCCGTGGCCTTCTGGAATTCCTGCTCCTTGTCATCCTCATCCTCCATGTCCTCGTGCGTCTTCCTCATCCTTGTCGCGGCCCAGAGGGTCGATCGCCTTGTCGCCGCTTGGCCTTGCCGGGGATCCTCCCCGACCAGCGAAGCAGCCGCTTCTTGCTTGGTTCTCCCCGCCACCTTGGGCCCTTTCCTTGTCGCGTCTCTCGTACTCAGCTTTACGCTGCTCGGCGAGGTAGTCGACGCCGCTTGCGATTTAAAGTCGTGGCCCTTAGTGCGGTGGATTTTTGCAGTCTACTTGCCGGGACCGCCCTGCTTGTCGGCTGCCGCCACGAGGCAAGCTCCTTGCCGGAGTTGCCAGCTGTGTTTGCTTGGCGAGAGCTTCCTTGCGACTTTTCGACGGCAAGCACATCCTTGTTCTTCTTCGAAGATTACGCTGCGGTGGCTTCTTTGCGGGCGGCGCCATCGAGTCGCTTCCTCACGCCAAACATCCTCTCCGGGAGCCTCCTCCCTCTTCCGCACGTCGGCGCATTTATCGGCGAGCATAAAGCTGTGACATCCGGATTTTGGTCGCCGCCATCTCTTCACGCATCGGCGGTTCGCCGCGTTCTGGTGGAACGCGATAACCGCAGCGGGGGTGAACGTCGAGATGTTATGCTGCACTTTCGGCTGAAGCGTTGGATGTACTGGCGCAGGGATTCTCCTTCCATACGGGCCAAAATGTGGAGATCCACTCACTGGCCGTGGGGTTTGTGGCCGCCGGTGAAGGCACCAACAAACTGATGGCAAAGATCTGCCCAAGAGGAAATGGAGCCCTCGGCAAGTGCATAAGCCAAACGAACGTTCGGCCTAAGCACGAGCGGAAATAATTCGCGAGAATCTTCGTCGCGCCCCGGCAGCCTGCACGCGATGGTGTAGATCTGAGAAACTCGAGGAAGTGCGTCTTGCCGTCGTGCTTCTCCCGAGACGTCGGGCTTGAAGTTTTCATCATGCTGGGCCTTTGGGCCGCGCGCCCAGTTCCGCAGGTGAGCATAAGGCAGCCTGCAGCGTCTGGCAAGTCGCTCGCTTCGCCCGAAGCGTCGCGCCGTCGAGCAGTGCTCAGCTCTGGTCAGATTAGCCGCCGAGTCTCGGCGGCGCTCGACTCGTGGTCGGGCATCTTCTTGTCGCCCGCTCGTCGAGGATCTGGCGTTGATCTCAGCGAGCCAGCTGGTCCGGCGATGCCGTGGAGCCGTCGTTATCGTTGTTCGGCGAGGCGGCGTCTTTCATTTCGCGGCGGGGAGTGCGGTAGTTGCACCCCGGCGGTCTTATCGCCGCAGGCCTTCTCCTTCTCCGCTTGCCGTGGCGCGAGGCGCAGGCTGCTGTTGGCGATGTCGTTGTTGGCGAAAGCGACCAGGCTACGGATGGTAGCCCTCGAGTCCTCGACCTTGTCCGCCGCCGGAGAAGTCGAGAGCATTTGCGCTCGTGGCGCTTCGCGGAGTGGAGTGGAAGCGGGAAGCGAAGCGGCGCGGAAGGCGGGACCTTCTGGCTTCCGGCAGTGTTGGAAGGAGCAGGGTCTGTCCGGCGCCTTCGCTTTGCCGCGTCCGGGCGGGGTCCGGAACATCCGTGAGCCTCGGGCGTCCTGTTCAACAAGCGGATACCACCTCCTGCGGTATGGCGCTCTTTGGGGCGTCGTGCGCTGAGATGGGCGTGGATCTCACGGAGGCGGCGTGGTCCTCCGTCCTGTCCTCGATCTGGTGGCACCGCGGCGCCCTACGCTGTGTCCACCCTTCTCCGGCGTCTCCTCCGCCCGCCGTTGGCTCGGTGGCGGCGGGGAAAGACGGAGATGGGTCTGCGACCCTCGCTCTCGTCTTGGGGCCATAAGCGCGATTGTCGGATGAAATCGGCCGACGGCTTGGAGAGGTTGATGAAGAAAAGCGGCCGCGCGAACACGGATCAGGTCCGCGCAACCTCGGCGACCCTACAGCGCGCCGGAGGATGTCGCGCGCTGGGTGGCGCGGCACCTATGGGGCAGGGCCGCCTTCGTGTTGATGCGAGGCGGAGGGTGCGCGGAGAGCAGATCGAGGCGATGCGCGGGGGATTTTACCCAGCCAGGCGCGATGGTCGCGTAAAACCCTCTTGCTGCTTTGTGTTGTATTGCGCGGGGAGCCTCGAGCAGCTACCCGAGCGTCTTGAGTCGTGGAAGAAAGTCGAGTCTCGCGAGTGTAGCAAAATGATCGGAACCTCCTCTCGTTATGCATGGGCCTCCTTTTATAGGGCAAGGGTCATCGGCAGGTGTCAGCGTAGGGTAGAGGGTAAAAAGCGTAAAGAGGTGGTAGTTGGAACAGTCTGCGGGAGCAGTGCGGCTACGGTGCATGAGCAGTGGATCCTACCTACTTTTGAGAGGGGGACAAGAGCATTAAATGCCCGTCGCCGTCGCCCCAGCTCCCGCCCTGCGTCTCCGTTTGCCGCAGCGATGGAGCCACCACCGTGGAGTGCCACCAGACCTGCGCATGCAGCACCGACCACCGCCACGCGTCTGGAGAAGGCTGAAGGCGACGCGTGGACAGATGAGCTGGAGTGCGAGCAGCGTCGCAGCCTCTCCGGCAAGTACCTTGCCGGGCCTTGATCTTGCGGGCAGGGAGCTTGTCGGGCTCTATGACTTCCGCTGCCGGGCCCTCGCGCGGGGCAGCGTACAAGCGCCGGCGTGTCTACGTGATGTGATCTTCTAGTCTTCCCGGCGAGCTCCTCTCGCCGGGGATCTGCAAGATGATGTAGTCTTGGCGTGGAATGGCCTTCCCGGCAAGCTCCTCTTGCCGGGTCTTGAGCTTCTGTCTTGTACACTTTGTTCTTGAATGGCTTGGGATGGAGCGGAGATGGTCTCCGCAAGCGTTTAGTGGATCTAGCTGCGGGAGCTGCGGCTGCCCGGTGCACTGAGTTAAGTCTTGAGGTACCCCTACCTAGCTCTACCGACAAAATAGTACCCGCCAGATAGCTGTCCATGGTGGCGGCGGATGAGCTCTGGTCCGGATGCGCCGTGGTCCTCTTGGCCCGAACAGAAATATTGCTCGAGTTCTTGCACGCCGAGCAGCGGCGGAAAGACGGCGTTCTCCCTCCGCATCTGGGCGAGCTTTACCCCTGCTCGGTTTCTCCTTCTTGGTCTTCTCCGCTTCCCCTTCCCTTCCTGGTTTCGGGGCCATGGGCGGAGGCGGCGAGGAAGAAGGGCGAAGAATCCGGCAGCGCGCATAAGCTGATAAGAAAGAGCGGAGGAGATCACGGGCCGGAGCGCAAAGAAGGATCTGGAGGAGGAAGAAGAAGCAATGAAAGCAAAGGAGAGGAACCGCGCCTGCTTCCTCTGTTTTATGGGGAAGTAGGGGCGTTCCGTTCTTCTCATTAAGGGCGTGAGCACGTCCCATCCCACGCCGCAATCGACGTCTTTGTTGCCTGAGGAGGCGGCAGCGAGGCGAAGTGGATTCGACACGCCGTGGGCCTCGTGTACCCGTGCCTTGTCTTGGGCCTGGCCCAACAGCGCTCGGCACCCTGTGTGGCCCAGGCCGGGGCTCCTGTCCGGTGTACTAAGGTAGGGTACCTCGACTTACCCCAACGTGCAGGCGATCGCAACTCAGCGGCTAGATCTATCACATGCTTGCGGAGACCATCCCTGCTCCATATCAAGCCATTCAAGAACAAAGTGTTCAAGACAGAAGATCGAGACCCGGCAAGAGGGGCTTGCGGAAGGCCGTTCAGGCTCAAGATTACATCACTCACATAAAGCCCGGCGAGAGGGCTCGCCAGGGAGACTAGAAGATTACATCGCCAGAAGACACGCCTCGGCGCTATCGCGTCAGCGAGGGCCCGGGAGGCGACAGAAACAAGCCCGACAAGCTCCGGGCCGGCAAGATCAAGACCCGGCAAGGTACTTGCAGGAGAGCTCGCTGTGCACCCGCGCCTGGGACATCTGCAGCGTCGCCTTTTAGCCTTCTCAGAGCCAGCGTGGTGGGTGGCTGAGCAGCATGGGGGGTGCGGTGGCACTCCACGGTGGTGGCTACATCGCCGTGGCAGGCTTTGGAGACGCATAGGGAGGAGCTTTTGAGGGTCGGCAGAGACGATCATCTCTTGTCCCCCTCTGTCAAAAGTAGGTAGAATCCACTGTTTCAAACCTTGTAGTCGCACTGTTCCCGACCTTTCCAACTACCACCTCTTTTACATTTTACCCCTTCCTCCTCGTTGACACCTGTCCGGTGACCCTTGCCCTATAAAAGGAGGCCCATGCTAACGAGGAGGGGGTTGAATCCTTTGCAACTCCGCTCGGTGTAGCACTCTGTAGCTCTCCAAGCTCCCGAGCACAATACAACACAAAGCAGCAGTAGGGTTTCTGTGACCATCATGGCACGAAGCTGGGTAAAAATCCGCCGTGCATCGCCTCGATCTGCTCTCATGCCTCCTCCGCCTCGTGCCAACACACGAAGGCTCCCGGCCCCATAGGTGCCGCGTGGCGGCTCCCTCCTAGCGCCGTCCCGTTCACGACATCGTCGTGGGCGGCGGCAAGGTCTTTGCCGTCCGCCATCCATGCCTTTGCCGTCCGCCGTGGTAGATGGCAAAGTAGCAGATTCCTGTAGTGTCTCTACCTCCTGCCATGCCCCTCATGCATGCCGCCGTACCGCCGTGCTCTGCCACCGCCCACCACGCTGGTGCGCCTACCCTTACCCGACCGGCTAAACGCGGATAACGCTTGAGCGCACCTTCTGGATCAGGTCAACACGGCGGCTTGAGCAGTTGGGGGGGGGGGGCACGGCTGCTCGATGCAGATTGCAGGGGGGGTGGGGGGCGGATTCGTGCATGGCAGGGTCTCGGGAGGTGGATTCGGAGACGGGGGCTGATACGTCTCCAACGTATCTATAATTTTTGATTGCTCCATGCTATATTATCTACTGTTTTGGGCAATATTGGGCTTTATTATCCACTCTTATATTATTTTTGGGATTAACCTATTAACCGGAGGCCCAGCAGATTTCTGCTTTATGCCTACTTGGTATTTCGAGGAAAAGGAATATCAAGCGGAGTCAAAACGAACGAAATCAAGCTCGGAGAGGTTATTTTTGAAGGAAAGCCACCCGATGGACTTGGAATGCGTCGGGAAAGAAGGAGGTGCTCACGAGGGTGGGGTGCACCACCCACCGGGCGCCCCGCCTCGTGGCCCCCCTTCGGTCCACCGACGTACTTCTTTCACCCATATATACCTACGTACCCTAAAACTTCCAGAACAGACATTAGATCGGGAGTTCCTCCACCGCAAGCCTCTGTAGCCACCAAAAACCAATCGGGACCCTGTTCTGGCACCATGTCGGAGGGGGGAACCCTTACTGGTGGCCATCTTCGTCATCCCGGCGCTCTCAATGACGAGGAGGGAGTAGTTCACCCTCAGGGCTGACTGTATGTATCAGTAGCTATGTGTTTGATCTCTCTCTCTCTATCTCTCTCTCTCTCTCTCTCTCGTGTTCTCTCTCGTGTTCCCTCTATGGCACGATCTTGATGTATCCCGAGCTTTGCAATTGTAGTTGGATCTTATGATGTTTCTCCCCCTCTACTCTCTTGTGATGAATTGAGTTTCCCCTTTGAAGTTATCTTATCGGATTGAGTCTTTTATGAGTACAATTGATGTATGTCTTGCCGTGCTTATCCGTGGTGACAATGGGATATCATGTGCCACTTGATGTATGTTTTGGTGACCAACTTGCGGGTTCCGCCCATGAACCTATGCATAGGGGTTGGCAGACGTTCTTGATTCTCCGGTAGAAACTTTGGGGCACTCTTTGAAGTACTTTTATGTTGGTTGGATAAATCTGAGAGTGTGAAATGCATATCGTATAATCATGCCCACGGATACTTGAGGTGACAATGGAGTATCTAGGTGACATTATGGTTTTAGTTGATTTGTATCTTAAGGTGTTATTCTAGTACGAACTCTAGGGCTGTTTGTGATACTTATAGGAATAGCCCAACGGATTGATTGGAAAGAATAACTTTGAGGTGGTTTCGTACCCTACCATAATCTCTATGTTTGTTCTCCGCTATTAGTGGCTTTGGAGTGACTCTTTGTTGCATGTTGAGGGCTTGTTATATGATTTATCTATGTTATTATCGTTGAGAGAACTTGCACTAGTGAAAGTATCAACCCTAGGCCTTGTTTCCTATCATTGCAATACCGTTTACGCTCACTTTTACCACTTGTTACCTTGCTGTTTTTATATTTTCAGATTACAAAAACCTATATCTACTATCTATTTTGCACTTGTATCACCATCTCTTCGCCGAACTAGTGCACATATACAATTTACCATTGTATTGGGTGTGTTGGGGACACAAGAGACTCTTTGTTATTTGGTTGCAGGGTTGTTTGAGAGAGACCATCTTCATCCTACGCCTCCTACGGATTGATATACCTTAGGTCATCCACTTGAGGAAAATTTGCTACTGTCCTACAAACCTGTGCACTTGCAGGCCCAACAACGTCTACAAGAAGAAGTTTGCGTAGTAGACATCAGGGTCGCCGGTGACCATGAGGATGACCGGAGCGCGGCTTCGCTCCTAGGAAGAAAGAAGTTAGGGAGGTGAGGGAGAGAAGAAGGGAGAAAGGAGCAGCGGTGCGGCGACCTAGGCAGGAGTTCGCCGGAGCGGGGCGAGGGTGGACGGGCGCGGGAGACAAAGGAATCCGGTGAGGGGGTGCGAAGTCCTTGCAGGTGGAGGCGGGCCAAGAGAGAACAAATCGAGACCAAGAGGCCACAGGGAGTGCTCGTGGAGATGCGTCGTGACCTCAGGCGGATGACGCCATGGCCTTCTCTCCGCCACCCCTCCCACCGCGAGGAAGATTACGCCAAGCTAGGCAGCGGCGTTGGGTTGTACGTGGAGCCTCCTCAGCTGCCTCCGCCCTCTGTACTGATGCTCCGTCCTCTGTTTCGATCGGCTCTGCTCCAAGTTCGACATACCACTGGTGCTACGCCTCGACCTGCTCTGTCACTCCATGGCACTCCTCCATCAGTCCCCGTCCAACCTTGTAAGATAACTTACGTGTGGACAAGCCAAGCACAACTAGCTATTTGCATACTTGACAGTTCCTCTTCTAAAGATATGAATTAACTTTCTAAACCTATGCACACAAAACCAAGTGTCGATGTCAAAACTGGTGGATCTCGGGTAGGGGTCCCGAACTGTGCGTCTAAGGCGGATGGTAACAGGAGGCGGGGGACACAATGTTTACCCAGGTTCGGGCCCTCTCGATGGAGGTAATACCCTACTTCCGCTTTGATTGATCTTGAAGATATGAGTATTATAAGAGTTGATCTACCACAAGATCGTAGAGGCTAAACCCTAGAAGCTAGCCTACGGTATGATTGTTGTTTTTTTGTCCTACAGACTAAACCCTCCGGTTTATATAGACACGGAGGGGGCTAGGGTTACACAGAGTCGATTACAATGGGAGGAGATCTACATATCCGTATCGCCAAGCTTGCCTTCCACGCCAAGGAGAGTCCCATCCGGACACGAGACGAAGTCTTCAATCTTGTATCTTCATAGTCCAACAGTCTGGCCAAAGGATATAGTCCGGCTGTCCGGATAACCCCTAATCCAGGACTCCCTCAGTAGCCCCCGAACCAGGCTTCAATGACGATGAGTCCGGCGCGCAGATTGTGTTCGGCATTGCAAGGCGGGTTCTTCTCCAAATTCTGAACACTTGTTTGAGTAGTGTCCGGCTTCCCATAAATGTTGCACTCCTTGGCTTCTACGTCTAATAATGGATATCCTCCACGCGTCGAGCGAATGTGAGAAGCCGGGGCATTTTTACAATTGCCACCCTAGCCATGTGGGTTAATCACATATTAAAGAGACGGGGATTCACAGATCCAGATCACACCATCCTCCCATAGCGAGTATCCATCGGAGCACGCCTGGAAAAAAATCCATTCCAACATGGCCAGTCGCCGCAGCTCCTCCTCTCGCTCCCGTAGCCCTAAGCCCAGTGATTGGAAGAAGCATTCCGTCCCGCATAGCCAACTAGTAAGGTTACAGACCCAGGGATTTCTGCCCCGAGCATATATGGTCCCCGTTCGAGCCGGGCTTGCCACCCATAATGGTGGAGAACAAGCAGAGAGCTTCCCCAGTCCCTCCAAAGGGGAACGAGTATGCCTTGTCCCTTATTTATTAAGGGGACTGGGATTTCCAATTCATCCGTTCCTCCGCGGGCTCCTGGAGTTCTATGGCCTCCAGCTGCATAATTTCACTCCTACCTCCATATTGCACATGGCTGGCTATGTCGCCCTTTGCGAACTGTTCTGGGCTGCGAAGCTCACTTCAAGCTATGGAAGAGGCTATTCTGCCTCGTACCCCGTACATAGGAGGGGTCACTGTTTCAAGTGGGTGGAGCCGAAATATGGCGCATCGCCGGGACCAGATACCTGTCCGGCACCCCGAAGAAGACGTCCGAAGACTGACCTTCAGAATGGTTTTATGTGGAGGACGTCCCCGTCCCGGATCATATTCGGATTGGTCTTCCTGAGTTCGACAATGCCCCTTTGAAGAAACGCCAAAGCTGGCGCCCACGGAGCCCTCAGGAGGAAGATAACAGAGACGTCCTTTACCTGATGGGCCGGATAAAGGTACTGGCTCAATCAGGGCTGACAATAACCGAGGTAATGTCAATATGCATTATACGGGGGGTGCAGCCGCTTCAATATCGAGGCCACCCTATGTGGCATTTCAACGGGGAAGATGATGCCACTCGCTGTGGCTGTAAGGGACCTGACTCAGCTGCTGCCCTACCAAAAATTCTGTCCGACTTGTATAAGGGAGAGGAAGAGGAGTTCCTCTGCATCAAGCCACGGGATGGATTCTCCATGTACAACCCTCCAAGCTGGGTGAGCGGTCGCTTTTTACTCTTAGCTTTCCCACATTCTTCATCATAAGTACTTACCTTGCCGTTTCATGGCAGGAACTACGAAAAGATGTAAGGGAGGTTAACAGCCCGCCTCCACAACCGGAGGACCCTGACCGGGCCCTCGACCCCGGACTCGAAGAGGATCCGGACATATTTGTGGAGCTGATCGACAGGACATTCTATCAATTGAGCTATGATGATGCCATGGAGGCATCCACGGCCGACTATCCTGGGCTGCTCCCTGCATCGCATGTAAGTAAAACCGGAGCCCCAACCTCTGAGAAGGATCCCTTTTTTTGCACCTCACCTACCGTACACATATGGTGTTTTACAGGGAAGGCCCTCGGGACGCCATGCCGAACCCGCAGTGACTCGCCAACAAGGGGCACCAAAGCCGGGTAGGCTGAAAAGGAAGGCGGTCAGGACTGAGACGCCGTCGCAGAGGTATGATACAGAACCTCGCTCCGTGGTTTTCATCTTTTTAAAATATAATAACATCCATGTTTCCTAGTTGGAAAAACGCTCGCCGGACTATATCCGGAGAGGCTGCCAATCACGCCTCCACCAGTCGGGCTCCAGGGCCGGACATAGAGGCGGAAGAGAACATGGGGCGAACGCTGGATGCTCCTCCTATGGAGAGCGCGATGAATCACAGGTGTCGCTGGGCCATACTCTGTGACGCTTGTTTCTTCCCAAAGGCGTTTGATGCCTTCAACTCGGGAGATGCGTACATCCGTGCTGCTCAAAATGGTCTTGCCAGAGCCACGGATCAGTATGTAAACGATATACGGGTAAGAAAATCTGACGATTATATGTATCAGTAGCCCCTGAGACTTGAAATAGTTGGCACAACTGATTTAAGGATCATTGTTTGTGCAGGTTCTTACAGAGAAAAATACCCAATTGTCTCAAGAGCTAGAAGACTGCAAGACCCAGCTACGTGCCGCAGCTGCCGCATTGAATGAGTCCGAGAAGGCCCCCTCTGGTAACACTGATTTTCATTGTAAGGAATGACAGGTACCAGATAATGTGCGACGTGTATGCAAATTTAACAATAGATGTTGCAGATGACTTCGGAGTGAATCCGGAGGCCGTGCCGGGGGATGCACAATGTGCTAATCGACAGCTAAATGCTGGAGAGCGCGTGCTTACGCGGGTCATTCAGGAGAAAAATAATCTCCAAGATGCCAATATCCAGTTGAACCTAGAACTGAAAGATGTTCGAGCCCAGCTGGCGGACTCCGTGAAGGAGAATAAGTGGCTTCGACGTGGCATGTTCAGTAAGTGCTTAAACAAACTGTTAAAAGAGTTCGGCGAAGAAGCCGACTAACAGAATTATGTCTGCAGGTATGCTGACGGGTCGTCCCCCGGAGGAGATGCCCGGGTCTGCAGGTGATATTCTACCAGAGCTCTAACAACAGCACGAACAAGTTCGGCAGGTGATGCAGGGTATTGCCTAGGCCTTGTGGCCATCCGCCTCCCTGCCGGAGGCATTGGAGAGCTTGCGGAGAAGCTCAAGGGAGCACGGCGGCGCCTCCGATTATGGAAGATATTGTCCTGCCGTCAAGGTGCCAGGGAAGCCTGGGCCATGGTGAAGACGCGGTATACCAAGGCTGACCCAAACCACATGGCCGAGGTTGGACCTGTGGGGCCCGATGGGAAAGAGATCCCCGTCAGTTTCGTGTATGACCAAGTAGAATTAGCCGCAAAGTATTCCCAACAGGATTGTAGGCTAGACAGCCTGTTGGATGGGATAGAAGACGAATTTAGTCAGTCTAAGTGACTGTGTAATTAAAGTGACATGTGTAATGTCTCTAGCCGGAATGTAAATCATTTTTCATGGCGGACCTTTTCGCTTCAACCTCGGGACCCAATAGTCCAGAGTGTATCCGAATACCCGCTCAGTTATGTAAAAACCAGGGTATGCGTGGAAACCAGGCGTAGGGGTCATAAGTGCTTGAACAGACAAGTACCCAACTAGTTATGTTATATTACATGGATAGTAAGAAACATCTTCCAGGGAGAATAGTTCTATTAAGGGTTCCTTTCCCTGGGTACGCATGCCCTAATGTGCATGTCCGGAATGCGAGAAGAGACACAGGCAAAAAACATCTCGGGGCATGTATCAAAATAAATAAAAGTCATCTTTTGTTCACCGACCGAATATTCCCTTAAGAATGCTAGCTTCCGGCTTCACCCAGTCTGAGGTACACATCCGGCTGACCCGGTAGTAACAATCGCAGAGGTGCTCCCCTTATGCCCTAGCCGAATTAATGGGAACTTAGGACATAAATACAAGAGCCAGGCAACCCAGCTTGGCCAAAACTTATGTCATATCGATGCATATAATGGCGAAAAAAGGTACATGCGGAAGAATAACACATGTGTGGGGTATGAAGCCCAGAAAAATAATTATATTAAGCTTCTATGTAAGACGCCCTCAGGTATAATGAGCGTGACAAGCGCGTTAATAATGTGTAAGCAAGGCACAAGTTGGCCTTTGAAGGCCTTGAGGAGAAGGAAAAAGAAGAAAGAAAGAGAGAAAGGACAGATAATGTATATGCGAAAAATGGACAGGGGTAAGGAGACGAACATATAGTCCGGCACTAGGCGTAGAATCTTCGGAGTCTGGCTGCGTTCCATGGGTTTGGCTCAAGTCGATTGTCCGATGCATCCTGCAGACGGTACGCTCTGCCGGTCAAAACTTGGTCAATAATGAAGGGACCTTCCCATTTGGGCTTAAGTTGTTCTTTTTCTTCTCCGGCAGGCGTAAAACTAGTTCGCCAACGTTATAAGTTTTGGCCTGTACTTCTCTGATTTGGTATCTTTGAGCCTGTTGCTGATAGAATACGGAACGGGCTTTTGCCACGTCGCACTCCTCTTCCAGGGCGTCCAAACTGTCCTGCGATCAAGCTCGGCCTCTTTTTCTTCATACACGCGCACTCGAGGTGAGTCATGAATTATGTCACAGGGTAGAACCGCCTCTGCACCGTACATCATAAAGAACTGTGTGTATCCGGTAGTGCGATTCGGCGTGGTCTGCAGCCCCCATATGATGGCGTCGAGCTCCTCTACCCGGTGCGTGTTAGACTCCTTTAAGGACCGCACTAATCTGGGTTTGATGCCGCTCATGATAAGACCATTTTCTTGCTCGACTTGACCGTTAGTTCACGGGTGATAGACAGAAGCATAATCGAGCTTGATGCCCATGTTGCTGCACCAAAGTTTCAGCTCGTCAGCTGTAAAGTTAGTGTCGTTGTCAGTGACGATGCTGTTGGGGACGCCATAATGGTGTACAACCCTAGATATGAAGTCTATCACCGGACCGGATTCGGCCGTTTTAACTGGTTTGGCCTCTATCCATTTGGTGAATTTATCCACCATGACCAGTAAATATTTTTTCTTATGGGTTCCCCCTTTAAGGGGTCCGACCATATCAAGCCCCAGACCGCAAAGCGCCAGGTAATGGGGATTGTTTGGAGAGCGGTGGGCGGCATATGGCTTTGGTTTGCGAAAAGATGGCAACCGACGCAGCGTTGGACCAAGTCCTGTGCATCTGCCCGGGCCGTTGGCCAATAGAAACCTGTATGGAAGGCCTTGCTTACGAGAGCCCGGGCTGCAGCGTGGTGGCCGCCGAGTCCGGCATGGATTTCTGCCAAAAGCTTTCGCCCTTCCTCTTTGGAGATGCACCTTTGAAGGACTCCGGTAGTGCTTTTCTTATAAAGCTCTCCCCCGTGGACCTTGTAGGCTTTAGATCGCCGCACTATGCAGCGTGCCTCATTTTGGTCCTCGGGCAGTTCCCGCCTGGTTAGGTAGGCCAGGAATGGTTCTGTCCACGGGGCGATGACCGCCATTATTACATGGGCAGAAGGTGTTATTTTGGTGGCAGAGCCTCCGATTGTGTCATAGTGTTCGGTATCCAGCGTTGTCGCTTGGTCCGGACTATTGGTACCGGTGTCCCCTTCCCATACCACAGATGGCTTAAACAGTCTTTCTAAGAAGATATTAGGTGGGACAGGATCGCGCTTGGCGCCGATCCGGGCGAGGATATCCGCCGCCTGATTATTTTCCCGAGCCACATGGTGGAATTCGAGCCCCGCAAACTGAGCTGACATCTTGAGGACGGCGTTGCGATAAGCCGCCATTTTCGGATCCTTGGCGTCGAAGTCTCCATTTATTTCGGATATTGCAAGGTTCGAGTCCCCATGCACCTCCAGGCGTTGAATGCCCATGGAAACTGCCATCCGAAGACCATGTAACAGGGCCTCGTATTCGGCTGCGTTGTTGGAGTCTGTGTACAGTATTTGGAGTACATATTGGACTGTATCTCCAGTGGGAGACATCAGGACGACGCCAGCCCCCAGACCAGCCAGGATTTTAGAGCCGTCGAAGTGCATGATCCAATTGGAGTATGCGTCATATTCTTTAGGGAGTTCGGCTTCTGTCCATTCGGCAACAAAATCGGCCAGTACTTGCGACTTAATGGCTCGCCGAGGCTTATATTTTATGTCGAACGGGAGGAGCTCAATGGCCCATTTGGCAATCCGGCCCATGGCGTCGCGGTTGTTTATTATATCATTGAGTGGCACTTCCGAGGCCAGTGTAACTGAACACTCTTGAAAGTAGTGTCATAGTTTCCGGGATGCCATGAATACCGCATATGCTATCTTTTGATAATGCGGGTACCGTGATTTGCATGGAGTGAGAACAGTGGATACATAATATACCCGCTTTTGAAGGGGGAATTTATGTTCGTCCGTTTCTCGTTCGACGACGAGCACTGCGCTTACAACTTGATGAGTTGCCGCTATATATAGCAGCATTGGTTCGCCGATGTTTGACGCGGCTAGGATTGGGTTGGTGCCCAGTATGGCTTTTATTTCTTCCAATCCGGCCATGGCAGCATCCATCCACTCAAAGTGTTCGGTGCACCGAAGAAGGCGATAAAGGGGTAGTGCCTTTTCTCCTAATCGGGAGATAAAGCGGCTTAAGGCCGCCATACATCTAGTTAATTTCTAGATTTGTTTGTGGTTCGTTGGGGTAGCCAACTATGACAGGGCTAGGATTTTAGCCGGATTTGCTTCAATTCCTCTACTAGAGACGATGAAGCCCAGGAGCTTTCCAGCGGGTACGCCGAAAATGCATTTTTCTGGATTGAGCCTGATGTCGTATGTTCGGAGATTGTCGAACATGAGCCTCAAGTTGTCTATTGAAGAGTCAACGTGTCTGGTTTTAACGACCACATCATCTATGTATGCCTCCACAATTTTGCCGATCTGCTTTTCTAGGCATGTCTGGATCATGCGTTGATACGTTGTGCCGGTGTTTTTGAGCCCAAAGGGCATTGTGTTGAAACAGAACGGGCCGTATGGCGTGATAAATGCTGTTGCGGCTTGGTCGGACTCCGCCATCTTAATTTGGTGATAGCCGGAGTATGCGTCGAGGAAGCACAATGAGTCATGTCCTGCGGTAGCGTCGATAATTTGATCGATGCGAGGGAGGGGGAAGGGATCCTTTGGGCAAGCCTTGTTGAGGTCCTTAAAATCGACACATAGGTGCTAGGATTTGTCCTTCTTTGGTACCATCACCAGGTTTGCTAGCCTATCCGGATGTTTTATTTCTCTAACGAATCCGGCCTCAAATAACTTGGCTGGTTCCTCTCCTATGGCTTGTCTCTTAGGTTCAGAGAAACACCGAAGAGTCTGATTGACATGCTTGAATCCTTTTAAAATGTTAAGGTTATGCTCGGCCAGCCTGCGTGGGATTCCTGGCATATCTGACAGATGCCAGGCAAATATGTCCCAATTCTCGGGTAGGAACTCCCGTAGTGCGGCATCTACAGCGGGGTTTAACTGTGCCCCGATGGATGCAATTTTTGTAGGGTCCGTTGGGTGGACTTGGAATTTGACTATTTCATCCGCTGGTTTAAAAGAAGTGGACTTGGATCTTTTGTCGAGTATCACGTCGTCCTTGTCCACTGTGGAGCGTAGCACAGTTCATTCCTTTGTCGCGAGGGCTTCGGATAATGCCTCGAGGGCCAGTGCGGCTGTTTTGTTTTTGGCTGGGAGTGCTATGTCCGGATCACTAGCTAGAGTGATGATTCCATTGGTCTCGGGTATTTTGAGCTTCATGTACCCGTAATGAGGTATGGCTTGGAAGATTGTGAATGCTTCCCGCCCTAAAAGGGCGTGGTATCCGCTACTGAACGGTGCCACTTGGAATGTAATTTCTTCGAACCTATAATTGTCCGGAGTGCCAAATACCACAACTAGTGTGATTTTTCCAGCACAGCGTGCCTCCCGACTAGGGATGATTCCTCTGAAGGTCGTGCTGCTTTGCTCAATGCGGTTCCTGTCTATTTCCATTTTTTGAAGAGTTTCCTCATAGATGAGGTTTAATCCGCTGCCGCCGTCCATGAGCATTTAGTGAGCCGAAAGCTGTCCACAATTGGGCTAAGGACCAATGTGGCTGGTGCTCGGGCTGTTCGGAATTTAGGTTCGTCACTGGCGTTGAAGGTAATGGCCGTGTCGCTCCATGGATTTATTGCTGCCACGTGGCAGACTTCGGCAAGGCTACGGAGTGCTCGCTTTTGCCTATTGTTTGAGGCGAATGTCTCGAAGACTGTCAGTACTGTATTGTTATCCACGGGATGGTGTTCTGCGGTTGTCGGTGTCCAAACTGGCGGATCTCGGGTAGGGGGTCCCGAACTGTGCGTCTAGGCGGATGGTAACAGGAGACAAGGAACACGATGTTTTTACCCAAGTTCGGGCCCTCTTGATGGAGGTAAAACCCTACTCCTGCTTGATTAATATTGATGATATCGGTAGTACAAGATTAGATCTACCACGAGATCAGAGAGACTAAACCCTAGAAGCTAGCCTATGGTATGATTGTTTTTCGTCCTACGGACTAAAACCCTCCGGTTTATATAGACACCTAAGAGGGTTAGGGTTACACAGAGGCGGTTACAATGGTAGGAGATCTACATATCCGTATCGCCAAGCTTGCCTTCCACGCCAAGGAAAGCCCGATCCGGACACGGGACGAAGTCTTCAATCTTGTATCTTCATAGTCCAGGAGTCCGGCCAAAGGTGATAGTTCGGCTATCCGGACACCCCCTAATCCAGGACTCCCTCAGTAGCCCCTGAACCAGGCTTCAATGACGACGAGTCCGGCGCACAGATTGTCTTCGGCATTGTAAGGCGGGTTCCTCCTCAGAATACTTCACACCACGGCCAAGGATAGTATCCGGATCTGCAAAATAAGTTCCACATACCACCGTAGATAGAATAATATTTACACAAATTCAATCTGCTGACGTATTCCGCAGCGTGACATCACACCACGGCCAAGCCTTTATTCGAATCGTTTTACTGTCCCACCTCAGCACGTTTAGCGTGGCAGTTTCCTTGGCACGTCTTGTCAAAGCAGAGATCGTGTCCCCTTATTCTGGGATTCTCATTAATACGGGCGTGGGTAACCCAGTCGTGCCCGTTGGCATGTCTCCTCTATCGAAGGCGAGTCCCGAACGGTCATGGGGAGGGCTCTTGGTATTCAACCTCTTTATAAAGAGACCAAGGCTCCACTCCTTTCTTTCAATCTCAATCGAATCCGCCCCTCGCCTCGAGTTCCAACACCCAAAGCTCCAGATTCAGGCGCTTCGGACCCTCGATGATGTCCGGCTCCGACCTTCAAGGCCAGTGGATGCCTTCCTCCGTTACGGAAGAAGACGTGCTAAAGCTAAGAGATGCCAGATATCTAACCAACGAAATTTTGCATAGGCTGCCTGCCCAAGGGAAGGTTATTCCCACTCCCAAGCCTGGTGAGAGCGTGGTGTTCGCGTCTTACTTCCTTCAGGGGCTAGGCTTCTCGACAGACCCCTTCATGAGGGGGCTCATGTTTTATTATGGGTTGGAATTTCACGACTTGGATCCGGAGTCCATCCTCCACATCTCATCGTTCATTGTCGTATGCGAAGCCTTCCTCCGCATTACCACTCACTTCGGATTGTGGCTTAAGACCTTCAAAGTGGAGCCAAAGATGATCAAGGGACAGCAAGCGGAGTGCAGAGGGGCTGTTATAAGCAAGAATGCGGACGCTCCCTGGCCCGAGGGCTCTTTTCAAGAGGGGCTCAGCCTATGGCAACAAGAGTGGTTTTATATCACAGCTTCCAGGGGCACCAAATGGGTGGCGCCACCTGCCTTTCGCTCGGGTCCTCCACCGCGGCTGGCGTCATGGGTCAATAAAGGGCTTGACTGGGGGCCGTCCAAGGACGTGCCCTTATTGCAGGGCCGCATTCAAGATCTCCTAGAAAGAGACATCAACCTGGTCGTAGTGACGCAGGTCATGTTGATTCACCGCACCTTGCCCTGCAAACACCGCCCCTCCGCCTATGGGAGTTTAATCCGGAGGGACCACGAGCTCTCCAACATTTTACGGGCGCGACGCCCATGGAGATGTACAAATTGTTCTTCGGACCACAAGCAATGTGTCCGGACTTGACCGAGGTGGCAGGTCTGAGCTGGAATCGTCCGGATACTCAAGTAAGTAGCCTTGTACCCAGACACGCTATCCATATATTTATCATAAACTTGGCCGTAAAAGAGCTGTCCCTTAAACAGGAGTGGATAGCGAAAGCAAAGTTAATCAGGTGTCTGGCCCCCTCCCCGAGACCACGCCGGATCCCGTGTTAACCAGGATGCTGGAGGTAACGCCTTCGGAAGAAGGCGAAGGGGAAAACAAGGAAGCTACCGCCTCCGTGAAGGAGGCTGTCAGGAAAGGAGGGATGGAGAATCCCTTCATCCAGGGGAAGAAGAGGACCGCCTCTGAAGACCCAGAGACCATGGTCTCAAAGCGGGGGAAGAAATCTTCGTCGGAGAGTCCTGCGCCGAGAGATGCCTCAGCCCCACTGTGCCCCCAAGGGGATCAGCCCTCCACCGAGCCGTAAGTAGAGAGGGGAGTTTTAAAATAAGAGACATCCCTGTTTTATTTCTGAGGAAGATAATCGAAATTTTACCTTGTAGTTCGGATCTCAGCCCTTCTCAGCAGAGCTCATCCTCAGGGGATCTTCGTCCGGAGATGATGGAGAGCGGAACGCCTCCCCCTGTCGTGCCGCCGTGCGAGGCGGGTGATCTTGAGGTGTCGTCACGGAGGGTTTCTTCGAATCCGGCAGGGCCGGAAAGCAGTCGTGTGCCCCCCCAAAGCCCTCAGTGTCCGGCCTTCGAAAAAGGCCATCGGGAGAGTCCGACACCGTCCGGTGCACGGTCGGAGGAGCTAAAGAATCTGCTCGGGCGAGCGTCAATCTCAGAAGAACACTGTGCGTTGATGGGTACGGTGATTGAAAGAATTTCATCCGCGGAGAGCTGGTTGTACGAGGCCGCCAGGAGTTTACTGACGGGTTTTGCGGTACGCGAAATGATGTACCTTTTGACGGTTCGGCATATATAAGATGCGCCCTGTGTAGATAGTAGCCCCTGAGACTCGGTGCGTTGTCAAAAATGACAGCGCGCCGAGGATCGTAATCCCAGGTATAATATGTCACCCTTCCTATGCAGGTGGCGAAGTGTCCAGTGACTAGCCGGACTGATGAATTTGCCGAACTAAAGCGGCAACTTGACGTGGCGGATGCCGACATCGCGCTTGTCAACAAGCGGCTTGACGAGTCACAAGGTATGTAGTTTCTCCGCGGACACCTGGTAAGGGGGCTTGATGCTCGTGCCTTAGAACGTGTATGCTTGATGCATATGGTGCCGCTGCCATGGAGAAGCTTCGGGCAGAACTCGCCCGAGCCAAGGAGCAGGCCAGAAAAAGTGATGCCGCTGCCTTAAAGGCGGTCGAAGAGCTACAAGCCGAACAGGTTGTGCACTGCCGAAGCAAGAAGGAAATGGCCGAGATGGCCGTGAAGTTGAAGAATGCTGCCGACCGCTACGAGCTTCTTGAGAAAGAAGATCGGGCGGAATAGAAGGACCTGAAGAAGGCCACTACCGAGGCCAAGGGTGCTCGCTCTGCAATGAGAGCTATGAAGCAGGAGCTACGTCAGGCCGGAGATATTGCGGCTGGAAAGCCCTTTCTGCTGCGGATGAAATTCGGGGATCCTAAGTATGCTCAGTTGGACCGGCTGTGGAGTGCGGCGGATGCTTATCTGGACTTGGCGGCAAGTGCCGCGGACGTGGCCGAACACTTCCGAGATCAAAAGGATCACGAAGTGGAAAAGCTTTTTTGGTCGCAGTTCCATAATCCAGAGCGACCACTTCCATTATCCGATCGTTTGGCCGATCGGGCGGAGCTGAATAGGTTATCCAGACTCGCCATGAAGGATGTCGTGAGTCATCTTTGGCCGGAAAGGCCAGAGCTGAAGAGTTATTTTGGATTGGTGCAGCAGTTCCTTGGTGCGGTGCCGCATATCAATGCAATGAAGAGATCAACATGCATAGAGGGTGCGCGGATGGCTCTTGCCCGTGTCAAGACATGCTGGGCGGAGATGAAAACCACCGATGTTGCATCCAAGATTCGGACGGAAGCCGAGTACCTGCCGAGCACTATTTTCAGGAAGTTCTGCAGGGCCCTCGTTTAATAGAGACGCAGTGCTCGAAGGATATTATGTTCGAATAACATGTATTATTGTAAAACAATGTTTCGAAGGAATATAAAAGCTTTTTATAATTGTGCCTTCAAGAATTAAAATACCTCCTGTGCGGCCGTTAATGTATATGTGAATATAACCTGAAAGATGTCAGTCTTGACTTCAGCCCCACGCATATAATGCGGGGTGTTCGCAGAAGGCGATTTTCACACTTGATCCAACGTCTTGGTCCTATAAAGGAGGTGATAGCGCAGCGAACTAGGCAACCAGACTATAATGCTTTATCACTTTCACTTAGCCATAGGAGTTTGACAGTGGGGCTACTATATAGCCCCTAGGGGCACCGCGCTCACCCGAATTTGGGGCGCGTGTGTGCCTGACTGGGAAACAGCCCTTCGTCAATGCGAAGGAATCCTAAAGATTCCGGTGGGTCATCGAGTGGTTGACCAGTCTCACGCTAAATCATGACAGTCAGTTTTTGGCTTTCTCTACTGAGGTGCTCGCCTGGCCGAACTAGGGCACAATCACAGTAGTTCTCCTGGTGCCGCCTTAGCCGATAGAGCGGAACGTAAGGCAGCAAAACACAGGAGCTGGGCAAACCCAACATTTGACCAAAGACATGATTCGGAGCTAATGCATATAAGGCCAAACTCGCGACGCCGAACACTCCCTAAGGTATTCTGTCTTTATGAAAAACAGGCTGAACAACGCCCTTAGTAATAAGCCCCTGGTGTCCAGGTACGTGCAAAATTCTGACGTGGCCACATGCCAAGACGCCAGCCTCCACCTCGGTTATAGCAAGAAACCGGGGGATGTGTATCAACAAGAGACAGTCAAAAAGGTTTACGCAGGGTCTTAATCTAAAAAGAATCCTTGCAACGGGTCCCTCTCGCACGCTGCGCTGTGTCTCCGCAGTGCGTATCACGGACGGGTGTAGCATGGTGTTCATATGTAAAACAGAGGAACTTAGTTGAAAAAGATCGTGCGAAAATGTAAGTTATATTAAATAAACAAAGTACAATTCAAAGAATGAATAAAATTGAGCTTTATTGTCTCTTGTTGTACATGCGCGGAGCCCCTTGTACGGGGGTATGCGGCTGGTAAGCCCTTGTATCTTTGTGCCGGACTCGTCTAGCCATGTCCGGGGTCTGAACGACCTGGTTAGGTGCTTTGATTAGTGAAGCCGGTTTAGTGTGTGGCTGTCCAGGCAGCCACACAATCTTCCGCGCTCAAGGAACACTCGATATTTCCCTTTAATGAGATGATGCCTCGCGGACCGGGCATTTTAAGTGTAAGGGATGCATAATGCGGTATTGTGTTAAAGCGGGCGAAAGCTTCGCGTCCCAGTAGTGCTTGGTAGCTACTTGTAAATGGGGCGATGTGGAAGGTTAACTTTTCACGACGGAAGTTGTCGGGTGAGCCGAACACAACTTCTAGTAGGAGAGAGCCCGTACAATGGGAATATGGGCCTGGCGTTACCCCTTGAAAGGAAGTGTTGCTATGGCAAATTTTGGTTGGGTCTATCCCCATTTTGCGGATTGTGTCCTCATATAGTAGGTTTAGATCACTGCCGCCGTCCATTAGGACTTGTGTAAATTGGAGTCCGCCAATTATCGGATCTAATATCAAGGCAGTCCAACCTACATTCCGGATACTTCTAGAGTAATCCTGATGGTCAAAGGTGATTGGTTTTAACAACCAGTGGCGGGACTCCTCTGGGATAGGCCGTATGGCGCGTATCTCTATGGGCGCCGCTCTGTTTTTCCCTTTTGTCATGTGAAGTGAGTTTATTGTTTTGACTACTTGTGGGAAATTCTTTTTTTTTCCGGCACTCTGCTTGTGGGGTTCGTCATCGTCCTCACTTGGTGTGTCGAGCCCTTGTGTTCGGCGTTGAGTTTGCCGGATTGCTTGAAGACCCAACAATCTCTGTGGGTATGGTTTGCAGGCTTCCCGGGAGTACTGTGGATTTGGCATATCTTGTCCAAGATTTTGTTTAAGTTAGATAGCTCACCCTTGTTATCCTTGAGGGGCGGGTTTTTATGATTCTGCCGAGAGCTTTTGAATCCGGCGTTGACTGCCGTGCTCTTCGAGCTGTTTCCCTTGGTCCGGCGCTAGTCCTTGCTACGTCGCGGTTTCCCGTTTCCATCCCTGACTTTGGATGTACTTGGGTCGGTAGTACCGCATCTTGCCAGCCAGCTATCCTCTCCCGCGCAAAAGCGGGCCATGAGGCTTGTTAATGCGGCCATTGTTCTTGGCTTTTCTTGGCCAAGGTGTCTGGCGAGCCATTCGTCTCGGACGTTGTGTTTGAAAGCTGCTAAGGCTTCGGCGTCCGGACAGTCAACTATTTGGTTCTTTTTAGTAAGGAATCTGTAAGTTCATCTAGTGCTACCCCTAGTTGGTTTTGGAGTATTGACGACAAAGTTGGTTGAGGGACTAATGCGTTTGTGAGAATTGCAGGATAACGCAGGTAGTGTCCCTCATTGATTCGGTTTACCTACCGGAGATGACCCCTAAAAATGTATGAAGACATTGAAGACAATGGTGGAACGTGAAGATATTCATATTGAAGACTATGACATGAGAAGACATTGAGTGAAGACTACGGAGCACGAAGACTGTGTTGTTTTGCTGTTTCCTTTTTGTTCTTTGTTGAGTCATAGGAACCACCGTACTGTTAAGTGGGGTCCAAGTGAACTAAGTCAGAATGACTGAAGTGATGCTCAACCCAAATCCTATGTCTTCGAGCAAAGACAATGAGAGCAAATCTTATCCAGAGCTGGATGAGTCAGCTTTGCTTGTAGCCCGAGTAAAGTTGCCGTGTGTGTTTGAAATCTGACCGTTGGAACACGTGTCAGTTCCTTAGTGACCCAGGGTCATTTCGGACATATCAAGTCGGGTTGCCCAGTGTCTATAAATAGCCCACCCCCTACACCATAAATTGGTGGCTGCTCAGAGTTAGTGCACGGCTTTTGTCGTTTGAGAGAAACCCACCTCGAAGCCTGAGAGAGAGAAATCCTTGCGAGGACCAAGCCCAAACACCCGAGCCAAAGAGTGTTAGGCATCATCAAGTCTTTACATGCTGTGTGACTCAAGACTTATTACACTTGAGGACTGTGAATCCTCCAGCCGGTTAGGCGTCGCGTTCTGAGCATCCAAGAGTCATTGTGGATTGCCGGTGAACGAAGTCTGTGAAGGTTCGGAAGTCTACCTTGAAGACTTACCAGAGTGATTGGGCGAGGACTGTGTGTCCTTAGCTCAAGGGGTATAAGGTGAAGACGTGGTCTTCTGAGTTGAATCTCAGCCTCCCTAACTAGACGTATAGTTGTCACAGCAACTGGAACTGGTCCAACAAATCCCGTGTCTTCAACAAGTGACTGGTTCTATCCTCTCCCTTCCTTTACTTAGAGTTTGTCTTCGTGAAGTCATTGCCTATCTGTCGTACCTGTTTGACTTCATTGCTTGACTACTATCGTTGATTGGCTTCATACTATCTTCCATCCCGATCCTTACTACTTAGCTGCTATTAGTCCTGTACTTTCACATCATTGCATACTTGACTATGGTTCGCTTATTGTAGTTTATCTTCCGCTGCATATCAATTAGGTCATTTCTATTGTTTGTCTTCAAAACTTCCATGTTTCGAATACTTTCATAAAAATCGCCTATTCACCCCCCTCTAGTCGATAACTAGCACTTTCAATTGGTATCAGAGCAAGGTACTCCCTTGTTCTGTGTGATTTGGTTTAGCCACCTGGAGTTTCAGCTATGTCGACTGCAAGGATAATCAAAGTCTCCGCTGCTTGCCCCGTGTTCGATGGAACTGAATATCCCTACTGGAAGAATAAGACGCGTATGCATCTTGAAGACATCGATGTCGACCTCTGGTATGTCGTCAAGAACGGCGTTCCCAAAACTGGTGAAGGTGTCACCCCTACTGATGTCAAGAAGTTCATTCAACTGGACTCAACTGCCAGGAACATTATCTGTGGTCATCTGACCAAAGGACAGTATGGCCGTGTGAGTGCTTTGGAAACGTCGAAGCTAGTCTGGGACTGGCTATCCAAGGTCAACGAAGGTGTCTCAACCCAGAGAGATCGAAGAATCAGAGTTCTTGGCAACCTCTTCAACCGCTTCAAGAGAAACGACAATGAAAATGTCTAGCTCACGTTCGATCGCCTCACTGACATCACAAATGAGCTTCAAGCTCTCGGCGCAACTGAGATTACCAAGCATGAAATCGTCAAGACACTACTAAGATCACTTGACAGCTCCTTTGACACCCTTGCCCTCATGATACAAGAACATCCTGACTTCAAGACACTCGATCCGTCTGATATACTTGAGAGGCTCAACACACATGAGTTCCAGCTTTCTGAAAAAAGAGATATCTTTGGTCCCAACTATGGCCGAACTCGCGCATTAAAGGCAAAAGTTGTTTCCTCATCTGAAGAAGAATCTGAATGCAGTTCTAATGATCCTGAAGACATTGGAAAGGAACTCGCTATACTTGTGAAGAAGTTCCAGACATTCACCAAGAAGAAAGACTTCAGAAAGTCTTCACGATCCTGCTCAAGGAATGATGAAGCTTCCACCCATGACCACAAGAAGAGAACCTGCCACAAGTGCAAGAGACCTAGTCACTACATATCTGAGTGTCCACAGTGGGAAAATGAGAAGAAGAAGAAGAAGAGCAAGGAATATGATTCTGATGACAAGAAGAAGAAGAAATCCTCAAAGTCTTCTTCTAAGTCTTCTTTCAAGTTTTCATCACACAAGAAGAGCTCATATGGCAAGGCTCGTGCCTTTGTTGGCAAGGAAATGGATTCAAAGGAGGAGTCTACTTATGAGGAGGCGGAGTGGAGTCTAGAGAGGAGTCCGACCCTGGCGTTCCATGTCTGGCTCTAGCCACAGCTATGTTGCCAAGTCCATCTTCAACACTGAAGACAATGACTTCCACACCAATGTTGAAGCTGATGACAAAGACGATCCTACTCCCACCTACTGCTTCATGGCACGTGGTGCCAAGGTAAAATCACGTGATGCTTACTTTCAAACATCAAGTGAAGATGACTCTGATTGTGAATCCAAACCCAGCTACAAAACACTTGCTAAAATTGCAACTGAACAACAAAAGGCTATGGAACATACTCAAAAACTGTTAGACAAAAGCGATGACCTATTGGACGCGGAAATGACACGTTCATAGTCCTTAGTTGAAGATATAAAAAATCTTCATGCTAAGTACCAAGAACTTGAAAGTCGTCATGAAACGCTCTCAACCACTTATGAAAAGCTCTCCTATGATTATCTTCAAAGGAAGCAAGAGCTTGAGAAACCGAGAGCGGCTCATGAAGATCTTCAAAAGAGAATGAGTCACTTAGCTCAATAGATCAGTCCCCGCCAGATGGATTTGAACCACCATGTCTAAAATGCATTGAGCGTGATAACGCTACCTCTGTTCTTGAATGTTCCATCGCTGCTATTGTTTCATTGTCTTCACCTACTGATGTGGTTACTAACCCCTCTGTGGAGGATACCACTACTATTGCTGATGAAAATGCTAGGTTGAAGACATTGCTTGAAACAGGGATGTATAGAAGTCTGAAAGGGCATCAGACACTTTGCGATGTCCTCAAAAAGCAGATTCTGAACCGAAACCCTAGGAAAGAGGGTGTTGGGTTGAAGAGGAAAATGAATATTGATGGGTCGTACTGGAAGCCTGAGCAGTACCACAAAACCACATGGGTTGCTGCAAAGGAACCTTCAGTAGATCCATCCACTTTATCTGGCTTTACCTGTGCTAACCCTATTGTCACTGATGAATCCTTTGATGCAAACTACAAGCTATCCAAGAATCAGCATGGTGAAGTGTTTGCCAGGTATATTGGTACTAACTGCAGGAATGGACCACCTATGAAGAAGATCTGGGTACCTAAGTAGTGCATTGAGAATCTTCCTGTGAATGTCATCATGACACCACCAAGGAAGAAGACAAACACCAGACCTATGGCTTCATATGGCCCAAAGGCTTCATACATATACATGACTCACCAAGTCACCCTAACGCCAATGTTTTGCAGGGAAATCAAACTCAGACTTATGAATATGAGCGTGTGTCTTCAAACCGCTATGTTCATAGAACCAAGGACTTTTATGCTTATTCATATGAGTATCATTCATCACCTGCAAGGCTATTTGCTAGGGCTCCAAAGCCAAAATTCTCAGATGCTGCACTTAGACTCATTGCTTCTAAGCCACCCCTGAATATGTGGGTGGTGAAGAAGAAGTAACTTTCTTTTGCAGAGAAAGGTCTCCAGCCTGTAATCAAAGGCGTCCGATGCTATTGCTGGAGACCTAAAACACATTAAGGATGCATGATAAAATGTCTTACTATATATTTCACATCTAAATCGCTTACCAGTCATACTATGAGTCCTAACCTTGATCTAAGGTGTGATAATCCTTGTGTGTGTCAAATGCTTATGCTTCACAACACTCTTTGTGAAGCCTATCCTCCTAACTGCACTGTAGGGCATGTCACCAAAAGCTTCAGAATGGATTATGGACAGCGGATGCACCAATCATATGACTGGTGACCGAAGTCTTCTCATGGACTCAACCTTACGTCCATCAGACAAGAGTCACATCACATTTGCTGACACTGGTAAAAGCAAGGTAATGGGTCTAGGTAGAGTTGCAATCTCAAAGGATCAACACATGGATAAAGTGATGCTTGTTGAATCCCTTGGTTTCAACTTAATGTCTGTCTCAATGCTTTGTGACTTGAACATGATTGTGCTATTCAGAAAATATCGTTGCATTGTACTAATGGAATCTGACAAGTCTCTAGTCTTTGAAGGGTATCGAAAAGATGATCTATACATGGTAGATTTCAAGAGGTCCACAACTTGTCAGATGTCTTCTAGAAATGCTTGAATCTGGCTCGCATCGGAGGCTGGGGCATTCTGGCATGAGGAACTTACACACACTCGTCAAGAAGAAGCATGTTGTAGGCATCGAGGGTGTTAAGTTCAAGAAGGATCATTTGTGTGGTGCCTGCGAAGCTGGAAAGATGACTAGGGCAAAGCACCCCTCGAAGACAATCATGACGACATCTCAACCCTTTGAGCTACTACATATGGACTTATTTGGACCTACTCACTACTCAACCCTCACAACAGCTGCTTGTCTCTATGTCTTCGTCATTGTTGATGACTACTCAAGATACACATGGGTGCATATAATTCTCTACAAGACTGTAGTGCAAGATGTCTTCAGATGCTTCGCCAATCGAGCAATGAACAATTATGGCGTGAAGATCAAGCATATCAGAAGTGACAATGGCACTGAATTCAAGAACACCGGACTTGATCTTTATCTAGATACAATGGGAATCACTCATGAGTTCTCTGCTCCATACACACCTCAGCAAAATGGCATCGTTGAGCGCAAGAACGGAAACCTCATTGAGATGGCTCGAACAATGCTCGACGAATACAAGACACCAAGAAAGTTCTGGCCTGAAGCTATTGATACAGCATGTCACATCATCAACCAGGTTTACATCCATAAGCTTCCGAACAAAACATCCTACGAGCTCCTTACTGGCAAGAAGCCAAATGTCACCTACTTGAGTATTTGAGCTAGGTTTGGATCAAGGATCCCCATCAGAAGTCAAAATTTGCACCTAAAGCTCACGAAGGCTTCATGCTTGGCTACGGAAAGGACTCGCACTCCTACAGAGTCTTCAACCTCTATCTCTACAAAATCGTCGAAACGGTAGACGTGCGATTTGATGAAACAAATGGTTCACAGAGAGAACTCCTGCCAAGTACACTAGACGAAGCTCCGCCCAGCGAATCTACCAAGCTGATGGGAACTGGTGAAATCATGCCTTCTGAAGCACAGCCTGAAGAGGAACTTATCATTTCTGCTCCAAACCAACCTGAAGACAATGCTCAAACTGAAGACAATCCTCCCAATGATGACAATGACCAGCAAGAGCAAAGTCTTCGTCCAGTTCAGCCTCGAGTTGCAAGTGAAGTACAAATTGAGTAGATAATTGATAGCATCAATGCACCTGGTCCACTTACTCTCTCAAGAGCAACACAGTTAGCAAATTTCTGTGGGCACTTTTCGTTTGTATCAATATCAGAACCCAAGAAAGTTGCTGAAGCCTTTATGGAACCTGAATGGATTCAAGCTATGCAAGAAGAACTTCAACAGTTCATGCTGAACAATGTTTGGGAACTTGTCAAGCGACCTGACCCTCGCAAGATTAACATTATTGGCACAAAATGGATATATCAAAACAAGCAAGATGAGCATGGTCAAGTCATCAGAAACAAAGCACGTCTTGTGGCTCAAGGATATACTCAAGTTGAAGGAATTGACTTCGATGAAACATTTGATCCTGTTGCTAGGCTTGAAGCTATTCGCATACTGCTAGCCTATGCTAACAACCCCAACATCTTGCTATATCAAATGGATGTGAAGAGTGCATTTCTCAATGGCAAGATTGAAGAAGAAGCATATGTCGCTCAACCACCTGGCTTTGAAGATCCAAAACATCCTGATATGGTGTACAAGCTAAACAAAGCATTGTATGGTCTCAAACAAGCTCCTCGCGCTTGGTATGATACAATCAAAGACTTCCTGAAGGGCAAAGGCTTCAAACCTACATCCCTCGATCCCACCCTCTTAACGAAGACATATGATGGTGAATTGCTTGTGTGCCAAATATATGTGGATGACATTATCTTCAGCTGCACCAACCAGAAGTATAATGATGAGTTTGGATACATGATGCAAGAGCAATATCAGATGTCCATGATGGGTGAGCTGAAATTCTTCCTTGGTCTTCAAATTCATCAGCAAAGGAATGGCATCTTCATATCTCAAGAAAAATACCTCAAAGATTGTCTGAAGAAGTTTGGAATGGAAGATTGGAAAGGTTACACGACGCTAATGCCAGCCAAACACCATCTTGGTCCCGACGACAATGGTAAAGAGTTCGATCAAAAGGTATACCACTCCATGATTGGTTCCTTACTTTATCTATGTGCATCTAGGCCAGATATTATGCTTAGTGTTTGCATGTGTGCTCGATTCCAAGCGTCACCAAAGGAATCGCATCACTTAGCGGTGAAGCGAATTCTTCGATATTTGGCTTACACCCCAACACTCGGATTATGGTATCCAAAGGGCTCAAAATTTGATTTGGTTGGATTCTCGGATGCGGATTATGCTGGTGACAAGGTGGATTGCACGTCTACATCAGGAACATGTCACTTTCTAGGTCGATCACTTGTCTGTTGGTCTTTAAAGAAGCAGAGTTGTGTATCACTCTCAACTGCTGAATCTGAATACATTGCTGCTGGATCTTGTTGCGCTCAACTTCTATGGATGAAGCAAACTCTCAAGGACTATGGCATCAATCTGAAACAAGTACCTCTCTTCTGCGACAAGGAAAGCGCCATCAAGATTGCCAACAATCCAGTCCAGCACTCGAAGACAAAGCACATTGAAATTCGTCATCACTTTCTCAGAGATCATGTCATGAAGAAAGATATTGACATCATTCACGTCAACACTGAAGAGCAACTGGCAGATATCTTCACAAAGCCCTTGGATGAGAAAAGGTTTTGCAAGTTACGGTGTGAGCTAAATATCTTGGAATCCTCAAATGTCCTGTGATCAGGCACACATCCTAACACTTATGCATGTTGATGACTTAGATGTGCAACACACGGCACAATATATCTTCAATCAATGAAGACTTACATTCTGAGTGTGAATACATTAACATGGAATTTGACTTCGGAGCGCCACGATAATTGTGCGCCGTGTCTGGGTCTAATACTTCCTATACGGTGGGTAACGCCACCACCAAATTTCTCTGTTTGAAGTGTTTCACTCATGGCGTTATTTTGCAATGACTTCGCATTTGGTTTGTATTCAGTTTCAATTTATCTTCATGATTTTCTTCACTATGATGATTTGATTGCTTTCTGATATATATATATATATATATATATATATATATACTGTCGGTGTACTAAGGTAGGGGTACCTCAGTACCCCAACTTGTGCATCGGGCAATGCAGACCCCCATTTGGATCTACCACATGCTTGCCGGAGACCATTCCTGCTCCATATCAAGCCATTCAAGAACAAAGTATACGAGACAGAAGATCGAGACCCCGGCAAGAGGAGCTTGCCGGGAAGGCCGTTCCAGGCTCAAGATTACACCACTCACGCAAGGCCCTGGCGAGAGGAGCTCGCCGGGGAGACTAGAAGATTACATCATAGAAGACACGCCTCGGCGCTATACGCGTCCCGGCGAGGGCCCGGGGAGCGACAAGTTACAAGCCCGACAAGCTCCCGGGTCCGGCAAGATCAAGACCCCGGCAAGGTACTTGCCGGGAAAGCTGCGCTGCGTGCCCGCACTCCAGCTCATCTGTCCACGCGTCGCCTTTAGCCTTCTCCAGAGACGCGTGGCGGAAGGCTGTGCAGCATGGGGGGTGCGGTGGCACTCCACGGTGGTGGCTCCATCGCCGTGGCAGACGGAGACGCAAGGGCGGGAGCTTTTGGGGTCGACGGCGACGGGCATTAAATGCTCTTGTCCCCCTCTGTCAAAAGTAGGTAGAATCCTTTGTTCAAGCTAATGTAGCTGCACTGTTCCCAAGACTGCTCCAACTACCACCTCTTTTACATTTTTACCCCTCTCTCCTACGTTGACACCTGTTGGTGACCCCTTGGCACTATAAAAGGAGGCCCATGCACAACGTAGAAGGGGGTTCGGATCCTGGGCAACTCTGGCGCCTAGGGTTCGGCTGGTTAGATTCACTCAACACCACACCACCATACGCTCGTATTCTTGAGCAAGATCCAATACCAACGCAAAGCAGCAGTAGGGTTTTACGCGACCATCGCGGCCCGAAGCTGGGTAAAAATCCGCCCGCGTGCATCGTCTCGATCTGCTCTCTGTGCCTCCTCCGCCCTCGTACCGCACTCACGAAGGGGCCCTCCGGCCCCATAGGTGTCCGCGGCGGGCGGCTCCCTCCAGTGCCTCCCGTCGTCCCCGACATCTATGGCGCGCCAGGTAGGGGGCGTCGAGGTTGTGCGGACCTGATCCGGCGTTCACACGGGCGCGTTCTTCATCAACCTCTCCGACTTCATCAGCAACTTCATCGACAACTGCGCCATGGCCCCAAAGACGAGGGCTTCAAGGGTTGCAGACCCGTCTGCGTCTCACCCGCCGCCACCGGAGCCAGCGGTGGGCGGAGGAGACGCCAGCGGAAGGGTGGACACCGGCGAGGGCACTCGCGGCGCCACCAGATCCAGAGACAGGACGGATGACCGCGCCTCGGTCTCCGTAGATCCGCGTCCATCTCAGCGCACAACAACCCAACCGCGCCGTACCACGGGAGGTGGTACTCGCATGCTAGGGCAAGAACATGCCGGGGGCTCGCGGGATGCTCCGGACCGCTGTCCATGCAAGAGCAAAGCGAAAGTGCCGAGGCAGGATCCTGCTCCTCCTATCGCTACTAGGAGTCCGAGCATATCCTGTTCCTCGCTCCGCTCACCCCGCTCCTCCTCCGCTTTGGCAAGCGCATCTCCCAGGAACGCTGCGCTGCCGTCGAGGACGCACCATCGAGCTCTAAGTCCGCCAAGGACGGCTCTGGTGCTCACTCCGGCGAGCGTAGCTCCTCGGGGCGCTTTAAGCCCGGCGAGGGCAGCTCTGGTGCTCGTTCCGGCAAACGCATCTCTCCGGAGCGCTGCGCTGCCGTCGAAGACGCGCCATCGAGCTCCATCGGCGAGTGCAAAGAAAACAAGAAAAAGAAAAGCTAAGTCGCTCGAGCCTTTGTGCAGAGCACCCTTTATTTCCATGCTTTTTTTATGTTATATCCCTCGTGCGCTTGTCCTTTGTACGCGAAACCTGTGCGCGGAGGAGCCTGCTCGTGGATAGCCGCACCCTTATCTTGCTTCGAGCACACTCAACGAGTTAAAAGTGAGCCGTGACCAGCTTCGCGCCCTTGTTTCGTTTCGAGTCTGCTCAGCAAGTTAAGTGCGTCGCGTCTAGACGCGGCAAGGTTGCTTGCCGGAAGCGACACCAGCCAAGCGGGCTGCTGATGTTCCGCACTCAGCAAGTGTGTTAAGCACCGGCAAGTTCCCTAGAAGCGTAGGGTAAAAACGCACAAAGGATGTAAAGCAGAGGGTGTAACATGGCAAGCCTTGCCGTGAGACGTCCTTCGTATGAGAGGCTTGTGCGCGAGAGGAGCCAAGTCGTGGTCCAGTTGCGTACTTGTTTTGTTTCCGAGTCCGCTCAACAAAGACAAGTGTGCTGCTGCACCCTTACCTTGCTTTCGAGCCTGCTCGACAAGTTGCGTCGAATCGCCCGGCAAGGTTGTTTGCCGGAAGCAACACCGCCAGCTGGCTGTCCCAAGACTGCAAGCGTGTTCGCCTCGCAAGCTCCCGGAGCGAGAGTACAAACATCTGAAGGGCAAGGCACGGCATCGTATTGCACAATCAAGATTTATATACATATACATGTAAATAATGAAGCTGTTGCAGATCTATCTCAGCCGTTTTCATGACTGAAATTGCAGCAACAAGGAGGAACCGAAAGATCACACCAGCACCTGGGGCCCGGCAAGCCAGGGTCGCCGGGGGCTGCGAGTGCCAAGGTTCTTCCCCGGCAAGCCAGGGTCGCCGGGGGCTGCGAATGCTAAGATTCGTCTCCGGCAAGCCAGAGTTGCTGGGGGCTGCTATATCAGATAAGTTTTTCATCCCTCGTCATGCATCCTCTTATGGACCGGGAAAGGCGGGGCTGCGTCTTTGAACGAGCGTGTCTTGTAAAACCAGACGTGGAGGAGCCAAGTCGGGTGGGCCGATGCACTTGTTTTGTTTCCGAGTCCGCTCAACAAACACAAGTGTGCTGCTGCACCCTTATCTTGCTTTCGAGCCTGCTCGACAAGTTAAGCGTCCGAATCGCCCGGCAAGGTTGTTTGTCGGAAGCAACACCGCCAGCGGGCTGTCCCGCACTCGGCAAGCGTGTTCGCCCCGGCAAACTCCCCGATAGCGTAAGAACACACAAGACACGAAGTCAAGTAAAAGACTCAGTCCGGCAAGCATTCCCCTCTTTTCATTAAAAACATCCTAGTTTGATACAAGTCCATAGAGGATGAAAAACATGATAGAGAGGATTACAAGTTTTTAAATACAGCTAAGGCCCGAGGGCTTACAAATTAAAAACATAAGGTACCCGTGATCCCTCTCCTGTTTCTCTGTTCAGGAGTTCAGGAGGTAGGTCAAGGAGCCCCCGGCAAGAGAAGCTTGCCGGGGAGGGCGAAAGGAGCGCCTAGGAGAGCGTGGCGGTGGCGCCGCCGTGCCCCAGGAGCTGCGCAAGGTGACGAGCATGGGGAACGCCCCCCCCGGAGAGCTACGGGCGCCAGAAGACACCAAGAGAACACCCCGGGGGCCGGCCAGGAGCTTGGCGGAGACGAAGGCGTCGGAGGCAGAGCTTGAAGACGGGGTGGTGGGGCATCGGCACACTGACGAGGGCACCTCGCCCTCGTACTCCGATTTGACGGCCTTGCCACCATCCCCCTCTTCCTCTTCTGCTGCCTCTCTACGCCAGCCGCCCAAGGAGACGGCCCCGGGGAGTTCAGAAGGCCGGCGACCTGGAGACGGGGTCGCCGGTGGCGCGCGAGGCAGCGGCGTCCGACACCTAGTCGGGCCCGCCATCCCCCTCGTCGTCGCTGTCGCTCTCCTCCTCGTCACTCTCGCTCGGGGAGGAGCCTTCGCTATCCGAGGAGCTGTCCACACAGCATCTCACCCGGGTCCCATAATCCCCGAAGACCTTGACGGCGAGAAGGTCGCCCTCCATTAACTTAAAATGGAGGGTAAACCCCGCCGTCAAGCTGTGGATCCGGGCGAATGTCTTCCACCCTCGGTCGAAGAACATCACGCCGGGGGCTGGGGACACGACACTCACCCGAGTGCCGCTGATCCCGCAGCCCCTCATGCGCAACTCCATCACGTCGGGTGGATCCGGCCCCATCGCGTCCGCAAACGGGACCGGCAACCGGAGGCGCCGACGAGGCGCTCGGCGAAGCTTGATGAAGAACTCCCAGGGGTCATCTCCGGTGTGGACCGCATCGTGGACAGGAGACGTCGGGGGAGACGGGGGAGGCGCACCACCACGACCGCCTCTTCCCCGACCGCCTCGGCCACGCCCTCGGCCTCGTCCGCGGCCACGCCCTCTCCCTCTCCCTCTCGGGGCCGGCTCCGCCGCCACGGGAGCGGGATTGGGGGAGATGCGCTGCCTGGAGGCAACCCTCGCCGCCACCATGGAAGAGCCAGGATTCCCTCCTTCCATGGCGGCAAGAAGAGCAGAAGATGAAGACGAAGAGAGAAGGGGATGAGTGTGGCCATTGTGCTCCCCTTCCGCCCCTTTTAAAGGGGCGAGGTGGGGGCTCAACCGCCCCGCTCGGCCAATCAGGAAACGAGGAGGCCAGAGGAGCGGGGCCGACTCGCCTTCTCCGCCCGTGACGGCTCGGTCTCCCACCTTCGCCGCCCACGACCCCTGTGCATGCGGGCCGCGTGGCGAAAAAGCGGAGCCGGAGCGACGGGTGAGGCGACCTCGCTCTACACCACGATCACGGGGTGGACGCTTTAAAGACTGCATGTGCCGCCCACGTCTCCCACGACGCCGCAATCGACGCGTGCCGTTACGGGAGGGGAGGCGGCAGATCTGGCAGATTCGACACGCCAGGCCTCGTGTGCCCTGCAGACCGCCTTGGGCCTGGCCCAACAGCGCTCGGCACCGTGTGTGGCCCAGGCCCGGGGGCTCCTGTCGGTGTACTAAGGTAGGGGTACCTCAGTACCCCAACTTGTGCACGGGCAGTCGCAGCTCCCCGCAGCTGGATCTACCACATGCTTGCCGGAGACCATTCCTGCTCCATATCAAGCCATTCAAGAACAAAGTATACGAGACAGAAGATCGAGACCCCGGCAAGAGGAGCTTGCCGGGAAGGCCGTTCCAGGCTCAAGATTACACCACTCACGCAAGGCCCTGGCGAGAGGAGCTCGCCGGGGAGACTAGAAGATTACATCATAGAAGACACGCCTCGGCGCTATACGCGTCCCGGCGAGGGCCCGGGGAGCGACAAGTTACAAGCCCGACAAGCTCCCGGGTCCGGCAAGATCAAGACCCGGCAAGGTACTTGCCGGAAAGCTGCGCCATGTGCCTCCGCACTCCAGCTCATCTGCCCGCGTCGCCTTTAGCCTTCTCCAGACGCGTGGCGGAAGGTCTGTGCAGCATGGGGGTGCGGTGGCACTCCACGGTGGTGGCTCCATCGCCGCGGGCGAGACGGAGACACAAGGGCGGAGCTTTTGGGGTCGACGGCGACGGGCATTAAATGCTCTTGTCCCCCTCTGTCAAAAGTAGGTAGAATCCACTGCTCAAGCCTTTAGCTGCACTGTTCCCCGCACTGCTCCAACTACCACCTCTTTTACATTTTTACCCCTCTCTCCCACGCTGACACTGTTGGTGACCCCTTGGCACTATAAAAGGAGGCCCATGCACAACGAGAAGGGGTTCGGATCTGGGCAACTCTGGCGCCTAGGGTTGGCTGGTTAGATTCACTCAACACCACACCACCATACGCTCGTATTCTTGAGCAAGATCCAATACCAACACAAAGCAGCAGTAGGGTTTTACGCGACCATCGCGGCCCGAAGCTGGGTAAAAATCCGCCCGCGTGCATCGTCTCGATCTGCTCTCTGTGCCTCCTCCGCCCTCGTACCGCACTCACGAAGGGGCCCTCCGGCCCCATAGGTGTCCGCGGCGGGCGGCTCCCTCCAGCGCCTCCCCTCGGGGACCTGTCGGTGTACTAAGGTAGGGGTACCTCAGTACCCCAACTTGTGCACGGGCAGTCGCAGCTCCCCGCAGCTGGATCTACCACATGCTTGCCGGAGACCATTCCTGCTCCATATCAAGCCATTCAAGAACAAAGTATACGAGACAGAAGATCGAGACCCGGCAAGAGGAGCTTGCGGGAAGGCCGTTCTGTGCTCAAGATTACACCACTCACGCAAGGCCTCGGGCGAGAGGAGCTCGCGGGGAGACTAGAAGATTACATCATAGAAGACACGCCTCGGCGCTATACGCTGCGTCGGCGAGGGCCCGGGAGCGACAAGTTACAAGCCCGACAAGCTCCGGGTCCGCAAGATCAAGACCCGGCAAGGTACTTGCCGGAAAGCTGCGCTTGCGTGCCCGACTCCAGCTCATCTGCCCACCCGTCGCTTTTAGCCTTCTCCAGAGACGCGTGGCGGAAGGTCAGGCAGCATGGGGGTGCGGTGGCACTCCACGGTGGTGGCTCCATCGCTGCGTGGCAGACGGAGACGCAAGGGCGGGAGCTTTTGGGGTCGGCGGCGACGGGCATTAAATGCTCTTGTCCCCTCTGTCAAAAGTAGATAGAATCCTTTGTTCAAGCTAATCAGAGCTGCACTGTTCCCGCACTGTTCCAACTACCACCTCTTTTACATTTTTACCCCTCTCTCCAACGTTGACACCTGTTGGTGACCCCTTGGCACTATAAAAGGAGGCCCATGCACAACGTAGAAGGGGGTTCGGATCCTGGGCAACTCTGGCGCCTAGGGTTCGGCTGGTTAGATTCACTCAACACCACACCACCATACGCTCGTATTCTTGAGCAAGATCCAATACCAACACAAAGCAGCAGTAGGGTTTTACGCGACCATCGCGGCCCGAAGCTGGGTAAAAATCCGCCCGCGTGCATCGCCTCGATCTGCTCTCTGTGCCTCCTCCGCCCTCGTACCGCACTCACGAAGGGGCCCTCCGGCCCCATAGGTGTCCGCGGCGGGCGGCTCCCTCCAGCGCCTCCCGTCGTCCCCGACATATACTAGTGTTCTGTCCTCTACAGCATTCACTTATAGCTATGTCTTCCTAGTTGAATCTTTTGAACTAAGTGAATGTGATCGGACCATAATCTCTCTATGATTTCTATCTCAAACTCTATCTATCCAAATCATATGCATTCTAACTGTCGAATGTCTTCTCTGCGTCCTAGTCAGCAGAAGACACAGAGACAAACATTAAGTCTGTTTTAAATGACTCATCCTTATTTTCTAAATCCAAAGAAGCCGGAACAACCATCCGACATGCCTGGCGGGCGTGGGAACGTGGGACAACTCCGAGTATGTTGCATGCTTGCCACGTGCCCCTCAGATGTGAACTGCCAGGGGCACCTGCGTAATTGCGATGTGCCGCACACTTCCTTATAAATACATGTCCCCTGCGGTAAAGAAAACCTTCTTCCACCTCTCCACCTAGTCAAAACCCTAGCGCCACCGCTAGCTTTCGACGACGCCAACGACGAAGCGCTTAGCTGCCGCGACTTCTCCGATGCCGTCCTCACGACGGCCGCGGACATCGTCCTCTCCGCCGTCGCCGTAGGTGTCCTCCATCGCCAAGTTAGGGCACGGTGGATTGAACTGCTCGGTCTCCTGTTCATCCCATCTAGCAGTTCTTCGTGTGGTAAATATATCTCTATTTTTACCACCCTTTTGATCTTCAAAGATTCATCCTATTTACCAAAAGTTGTTTCTATCTATACACATCTATTCTGTCTGCATCTCATAATGCCTAGTCTATTCACTGAAAATTCAGTTCTAGTTTGATTCCTCACTTGTACTTATTCACGGATTCGTACAAATCTGGAACGAACTCTCAACATATAAGTGAATGTCTTCGCATCATGAGGTCAATGTTTTCAAACTGATTTATCTTCAAAATCTTCTGAGAATGCATATGACCTCTTCCCCTTCCCTCACATCTCTAATGCTGTCACAGGTACATGTCCGTGGGAGAATCCCTTGGTTCTCATAGTCTGCATTCGTTTGCAGAATTCTTACAGCATCACATTAACTCTCCCGAAGCCAGTTCCTGTTTGTCCAGCAAGCGAAAGTCTTTCAAGCCTTTGAACGTATTGAAGCCATTCAGTTTGAAGTTCATGGCTGCAGAGAAATCTGTAAGGAAGGGTGGCAGACAACGTCGTGGAAGAACAACAAAAGATTTGCCTAATGACCTCGCAGAACTTTACAAGACAGATCCTGAAGAGAATTATCATTAGCGCAAGACACGAATCCAATGGATTCGACGATATTGGGCTGAACAATGGTTCAAATGCAAGTTCGTGACCCAGGAATACGCTGAGATGAACGCTATCAAGAGTCCTTGGGGTGATATTCTGTTTGGGAACGTAGTAATTTCAAAAAATTTCCTATGCACACACAAGATCATGGTGATGGCATAGCAACGAGAGGGGAGAGTGTTGTCCACGTACCCTCGTAGACCGTAAGCGGAAGCATTATGACAACGCGGTTGATGTAGTCGTACGTCTTCACGATCCGACCGATCCAAGTACCGAACGTCGCACCTCCGAGTTCGAAGACGCTCAGCTCGATGACGATCCCTGACTCGATCCAGCAAAGTGTCGGGATGAGTTCCACAAGACGACGGCGTGGTAGACGATGATGATGTTCTACCGGTGCAGGGCTTCGCCTAAACTCCGCGATGATATGACCGAGGTGGAATATGGTGGAGGGGGGCACCGCACACGGCTAAGGAACGATCTTGAAGATCAACTTGTGTCTCCTAGGGTGCCCCCTGCCCCCGTATATAAAGGAGCAAGGGAGGGTGTGGCCGGCCCTAGGAGGAGGCCCGCCGGAGGAGTCCTACTCCTACCGGGAGTAGGACTCACCATTTCCCTAGTTGGATTAGGACTTGGGGGGAAGGAGGAGAGAGGGGAAAGGAAAGGGGGGGCGCCGCCCCCTCCTTGTCCTATTCGGACATGGGGGGGGGGCGCGGCTGCCCCTAGGCCTCCTCTCCTCTTCCTCCACTAGGCCCAATAAGGCCCATTAGTTCACCGGGGGGTTCCGGTAACCTTCCGATACTCCGGTAAAATGCCGATTTCACCCGGAACACTTCCGATGTCCAAACATAGGCTTCCAATATATCAATCTTTATGTCTCGACCATTTCGAGACTCCTCGTCATGTCCGCGATCACATCCGGGACTCCGAACAAACTTCGGTACATCAAAACTTATAAACTCATAATAAAACTCTCATCATAACGTTAAGCGTGTGGACCCTACGGGTTCGAGAACTATGTAGACATGACCTAGAACTGTTCTCGATCAATAACCAATAGCGGAACCTGGATGCCCATATTGGCTCCTACATATTCTACGAAGATCTTTATCGGTCAAACCGCATAACAACATACATTGTTCCCTTTGTCATCGGTATGTTACTTGCCCGAGATTCGATCGTCGGTATCCAATACCTAGTTCAATCTCGTTACCAGTAATTCTCTTTACTCGTTACGTAATACATCATCCCGCAACTAACTCATTAGTCACATTGCTTGCAAGGCTTATAGTGATGTGCATTACCGAGAGGGCCCAGAGATACCTCTCCGACAATCGGAGTGACAAAACCTAATCTCGAAATACGCCAACCCAACATGTACCTTTGGAGACACCTGTAGTACTCCTTTATAATCACCCGATTACGTTGACGCGTTTGGTAGCACCCAAAGTGTTCCTCCGGTAAACGGGAGTTGCATAATCTCATAGTTACAGGAACATGTAGAAGTCATGAAGAAAGCAATAGCAACATACTAAATGATCAAGTGCTAGGCTTACGGAATGGGTCATGTCAATCACATCATTCTCCTAATGACGTGATCTCATTAATCAAATGACAACACATGTCTATGGTTAGGAAACATAGCCATCTTTGATTAATGAGCTAGTCAAGTAGAGGCATACTAGTGACTATATGTTTGTCTATGTATTCACACATGTATCATGTTTCCGGTTAATACAATTCTAGCATGAATAATAAAAATTTATCATGATATGAGGAAATAAATAATAACTTTATTATTGCCTCTAGGGCATATTTCCATCAGTCTCCCACTTGCACTAGAGTCAATAATCTAGATTACACAGTAATGATTCTAACACCCATGGAGTCTTTGTGCTAATCATGTTTTGCTCGTGAGAGAGGCTTAGTCAACGGGTCTGCAACATTCAGATCCATATGTATCTTGCAAATCTCTATGTCTCCCACCTGGACTTGGTCCCGGATGGAATTGAAGCGTCTCTTGATGTGCTTGGTCCTCTTGTGAAATCTGGATTCCTTTGCCAAGGCAATTGCACCAGTATTGTCACATAAGATCTTCATTGGTCCCGATGCACTAGGTATGACACCTAGATCGGAAATGAACTCCTTCATCCAGACTCCTTCATTTGCTGCTTCCGAAGAAGCTATGTACTCCGCTTCACATGTAGATCCCGCCACGACACTTTGCTTAGAACTGCACCAACTTATAGCTCCACCGTTTAATAAAAACACGTATCCGGTTTGTGATTTAGAATCATCCGGATCAGTGTCAAAGCTTGCATCGACGTAACCATTTACGACTAGCTCTTTGTCACCTCCATATACGAGAAACATATCCTTAGTCCTTTTCAGGTATTTCAGGATGTTCTTGACCGCTGTTCAGTGATCCACTCCTGGATTACTTTAGAACCTTCCTGCCAAGCTTATTGCTAAGCACACGTCAGATCTGGTACACAGCATTGCATACATGATATAGCCTATGGCTGAAGCATAGGGAACATCTTTCATTTGCTCTCTATCTTCTGCTGTGGTCGGGCATTGAGTCTGACTCAACTTCACACCTTGTAGTACGGGCAAGAACCCTTTCTTTGCGTGATCCATTTTGAACTTTTTCAAAACTTTATCAAGGTATGTGCTTTGTGAAAGTCCTATTAAGCGTCTTGATCTATCTCTATAAATCTTGATGCCCAATATGTAAGCAGCTTCACCGAGGTCTTTCATAGAAAAACTTTTATTCAAGTATCCCTTTATGCTATCCAGAAATTCTATATCATTTCCAATTAATAATATGTCATCTACATATAATATCAGAAATGCTACAGAGCTCCCACTCACTTTCTTGTAAATACAGGCTTCTCCAAAAGTATGTATAAAACCATATGCTTTGATCACACTATTAAAACGTTTATTCCAACTCCGAGATGCTTGCACCAGTCCATAAATGGATCGCTGGAGCTTGCACACTTTGTTAGCACCTTTTGGATCAACAAAACCTTCTGGTTGCATCATATACAACTCTTCTTCCAGAAATCCATTCAAGAATGCAGTTTTGACATCCATTTGCCAAATTTCATAATCATAAAATGCAGCAATTGCTAACATGATTCGGACAGACTTAAGCATCGTAGTCAACCCCTTGAACTTGTCGAAAGCCTTTCGCAACAAGTCGAGCTTTATAGACAGTTACATTACCATCAGCGTCAGTCTTCTTTTTAAAGATCCATTTATTCTCAATGGCTTGCCGATCATCGGGCAAGTCAACCAAAGTCCATACTTTGTTCTCATACATGGATCCCATCTCAGATTTCATGGCCTCTAGCCATTTTGCGGAATCTGGGCTCATGATCGCTTCCTCATAGTTCGTAGGTTCATCATGGTGAAGTAACATGACTTCCATAATAGGATTACCATACCACTATGGTGCGGATCTTACTCTGGTAGACCTACGAGGTTCAGTAGAAACTTGATCTGAAGTTTCATGATCAATATCATTAGCTTCCTCACTAATTGGTGTAGTTGTCACAGGAACCGGTTCTTTTGATGAACTACTTTCCAATAAGGGAGCAGGTACAGTTACCTCGTCAAGTTCTACTTTCCTCCCACTCACTTCTTTCGAGAGAAACTCCTTCTCTAGAAAGGATCCGAATTTAGCAACGAAAATCTTGCCCTCAGATCCGTGATAGAAGGTGTACCCAACAGTCTCTTTTGGGTATCCTACGAAGACACATTTCTCCGATTTGGGTTCGAGCTTATCTGGTTGAAGTTTCTTCACATAAGCATCGCAGCCCCAAACTTTAAGAAACGACAACTTTGGTTTCTTGCCAAACCACAATTCATGAGGCGTTGTCTCAACAGATTTTGATGGTGTAAGTGCATCTAGTGCCCCTTAGTGATTTTGGTGTATTGAAGACTTATAGGTTAAGGGACTGATGCGTTTGTGAGTGTACACAGCTCTATAAGTCTATGAGGAGTTTGATATTTACAGAGAAAGTCGACCCCTAAAAATGAAGTTCTTCAACTGAAGACTTTGATATTCTGAAGACTTTCTGAAGACTTTGAAAGTGAAGACATTGGTGTGACCTTGAAGACTTGGTATTCATTCGAGGAACATGGAGCGTGAAGACTTTTGTTTTCGTAGTTTCATTTTCTCTTTCTTGAGTCATAGGAAACACCGTACTGTTAAAGGGGGTCGAGGAAGTACTAAGGAAAAATTTCCATGTCATGCTCAACTCAAAATCCTACACCTACCAATCCCTTCGAGTGAAGCCATTGGAAATCTCATACAGTTCATTCAATTTCTTGAAGGATGAGATGCAGTTCTTCCGTCACTTGATGACTTTCTCGATCGAGGAGTTAGGAATTCGCCAGTGCGAATTGCCTACATAGTGAGGAACATGATAGCCCTAAGGAATTTGAGAGTCAACTTTCCGACCGTTGCTGTGCTGCGCGCTGGCTGTCCCAAAATATCTTATCCACCTAACGGTCATATCATTGAAGGGCATTTATGTCTTGTCATGTCGGGCTGCTCCCTAGGCTATAAATAGCCGCCCCCTACAACCACTAGTTGGTTGGCTGCTCCGAGAGAACTTGACACTTGTCATTTGAGAGCAACCCATCCTCCGAGGACTTTGAGCGAAAATCATCAAGTGAGGAAAATCCCAAAACCAAACCCCCACAAACCCAAAGTGATTGAGCATCACTGAAGAAATTGATCCCGCGTGGATCCGACGCTTGTTACCTTTGAAGCCTGTGCTTGTTCCAGACGGTTAGGCGTCAAGGTCTAGAGCATCCAAGAGGAATTGTGGATCGCCGAGTGACCAAGTCTGTGAAGGTTTGGAAGTCACCTGAAGACTTACCATGAGTGATTGGACAAGGCCTGCGTGGTCTTAGTTCAAGGAGAATACGGTGAGGACTGGGTGTCCTGAGTTGCGGCTCAGTGATTGGGTGTCCGGGACTGCGTGTCCTCGAGTTTAAATACTCAGCCGCTCCAACCAGACGTACAACTGAGACATCAGTTGGAACTGGTTTACCAAATCATTGTCTTCACCAACTAACTGGTTCTATCTCCTCAACCTTTTCATTTCCTCATTACTGTGTAGAATGTTTGTTCATATCTGTGATTGAAGACATTGACTGAAGACTTTCACAAATTCCTCAGTTCAAGTTCTTCAGTCATTTTGTCTTCGTCTTGTGTTATCCTGTGATTACGCTTTCTTTACTCTGTGCTTGTCTTCATTTCATAATGATGACCATGCTAGTATCCTGTTATGTTTACTTCTGAGTACTTATTCATTTGCAAGTAGTTCTTCGCTAAGGAATTTCTCACAAGCAAATTCCTCGATGAAGAATTCATAAAATTGCCTATTCACCCCCTCTAGTCGATATACGCGACTTTCAATTGGTATCGAGCAAGGTACTCCTTGTTACGTGTGATTTTGGTTTAACCGCCTGGAGTTTTAGTTATGTCGACCACAGGTATGATCAAGGTCTCGGCTTGGTGTCCTACCTTTGATGGGACGGACTACCCCTACTGGAAGAACAAGATGCGAATGCATCTTGAGGCAATTGATAACGATCTCTGGTATGTTGTGGAAAATGGTGTTCCCTCTGTCTCACCCTCACTAAATGCTACCGATGTGAAGAGATTCAAGCAACTCGATTCTCAAGCGAAGAATATCATATGTGGCCATCTGAGCAAAGGACAGTACGGAAGAGTGAGTGCTTTGGAAACTGCTAAGCTTATCTGGGATAGGCTGTCCAAAGTAAATGAAGGAGTTTCAACTCAGCGTGACTCTCGAGTCGATGTTCTTCGGAATCTCTTCAACCGCTTCAAAAGACTCGACAATGAAAATGTCCAACAAACCTTTGATCGCCTCACCGACATCTCAAATGAGCTTCAAGCCTCGGTGCCACTGACATCACTGATCATGAAGTAGTGAAGAAACTGTTGAGATCGCTTGATTCCTCATTTGATACTCTGGGACTGATGATACAAGAACATGCTGACTACAAGTCTCTTGATCCTGCTGATATCCTCGAAAGGCTAAACACTCACGAAGTTCCGACTTCTCAAAAGAGAGATCTCTATGGTTCAAACTATGGCAAACCACGTGCCCTCAAGGCCAAGGCTGTGTCGACTCAATATGAGGATTACGGTAGTAGCCTTGGTGATCCTCAAGAATTGAGCCAGAGCTAGCATCGCTCGTGAAGAAATTCGAAGTTCTCAAGACGTGGTCGCTGGAAAATCCTCAAGAAGCAAGTGATTCCTCATCCAAAGGACTATAAGAGAAGGCTGTGCCACAAATGCAAGAAACCTGGTCACTACATCCAAGATTGTCCTCAGTGGGAAAAGGAAATGAAGAAGAAGAAATACAAAGATTACAGTTCTGATGATGCAAAGAAGAAGAAGAAATCATCAAAATCCTCATCATCAAAATCCTCAAAGTCTTCATCTCACAAGAAGAGCAGCTCCAAGAAGGCTCGGGCATTCATTGGCAAGGAAATGGACTCTGAAGCTGAATCTGAGGAAAATGATGAAGAGGAGGCGTCTGAAGAATCTGAATCTGGTGTGGCGAGCCTGGCCGTCGCTACTGCTTTCGTCAGCAAGTCCATCTTCAACACTCAAGAAACTGATTCCACCGACAATCCTGATGAAGATAATGATGGCTACGCTCCCACCTATTGCTTCATGGCGAAAGGCGCTAAGGTACTCAAATACAACTCCTCTGAATCTAGTGAAAATGAATCTGATGAGGATCTCAAGCCCAGCTACTCTAAACTTGCTAAGATTGCTGTGAAACAACAACGGTCTTTTGAAAAGGTTTAAAAGATGCTAGAGAAAAGTGATGATATGTTGGGTGAAGAAATGGATCGCACTAAAGCCCTGACTGAAAATCTTCAGAGACTTCAGTCTAGGTTTGACAACCTTCAAAGTCATCATAACACTCTCTTATCTGATCATGAGAAACTTTCTTATGAATTTCTTCAAGAAAAGCAAGACCATGAAAAGCTTTCCTCTGAATCTCTTCAAAGAAAGGAAGATCTTGAAAAGCTAAGAGTGTGTTATGAAGATCTTCAAAAGGAGCGTGATTCATTACTAGTTCAACAAATAAGCGCTTCTCAGGAAGAATTTGTTCCTCCATGCTTAAAGTGAATTGAACGTGAATTTGCTAATTCTCCACCTGAATGTTCAAATGCTTCAACTGTTACAAATTCTTCATCTGCCTCTGCTATCACTAATTCCTCATCTGAGGACATTGCTAGTATCCTCGACAATGCAGTATGGAAGGAATTGTACATGACAGGCATGTACAAAAGCCTCAAGGGGCATCAAACACTTTGTGATGTGCTTAAAAAGCAGATCCTCAACAGAAACCCTAGGAAAGAGGGTATTGCCTTTGAGAGGAAACTCAATGCTGATGGAACATATTGGAAGCCTGAGCAGTACCCCAAAACCTCATGGGTTGCTGCAAAGGGACTTCCAGTTGATCCATCTAACTTATCTGGCTTTACATGTGTTTCTCCTCATTCTTCTAATGAGTCATTTGACTCCAACTATAAACTATTCAAAAATCAGAATGGTGAAGTATTTGCTAGATATGTTGGCACTAACTGCACGAACGGTTCCCCTATGAAGAAAATCTGGGTTCTCAAAAGTTATGTTGAAAGTCTTCAGGTGAATGTCTTCATGACACCATCTGTGAAGAATAGGAACCCCAGATCAAATTCTTCATATGGACCAAACTCTTCATATGGATCCAAGTCCTCATACGGACCAAATTCCTCACATGGATCAAATTCCTCAAAAGGATCAAAGTCCTCATATGATTATCATCGGGCTAACAACTCTGTCTCGCAGGGTAGAGCTAAGGGCTATGAATATGTGCATTATTCTCAAACCATTATGTTCATAAGTCCTCGAAGAATTACACTGCTTATTCATATGCTTACCCTAACCCCTCTTATGTGAAATGAAACAGTTTGGCATCTTCGCCACCTTTCTCATATGGTGCTGGCAGAGTGATGAATTCTTTGCCACCCCTCCAGATGTGGGTGGTGAAGAAAAAGAACTAATCTCCTCTGCAGGGTCAGGTCTCCAGACGTGCTTTAACATCTCAAGAATTTTTGGGGACTGATTTAAATTATTCGAAAGGACGCAGCGAATCATGATGAAATGAACTTTCATTTCACACGTCCTCATATCGCTATATCTGTTTATCGCTTGATGAAATTCAATCCGATGAACTTGATATCATATTCTTCATCGATGAAGCATATGAGATTGTAAGCTACACTAATTCATCTGCAGGATGATCAACCCAAAACTACTTGAATGGGTCCTCGATAGTGGATGTACAAATCACATGATTGGTGACAATGATCTATTGATGGATGCTCCTTATCACCGCCACCTCTGAAGCATATCATCTTTTTGACAAAGGCAAAAGTCGTATTGGGTCTTGGTAAGGTTGCAATCTCTAAGGATAAACACATGGACAAAGTCATGCTTGTTGAATCCTTAGGATACAATCTCATGTCATCTCAATGCTTTGTGATCTTGATATGGTTGTTGTCTTTGGCAAGTATCGCTGTGTTGTGATTATGGAAGCTGAAAATTACAAAGTCTTCAAGGCTTTAGGAGAGGAGATCAGATATTGTTGATTTTCTCTGGGACCACAACCAGCCGTGTGTCTACTTGCAAAAGCTTCAGAAGGCTGGCTATGGCATCGACGTCTTGGTCACGCAGGCATGAGGAATTTTGCACACGCTTGCGAAGAAGAAGCATGTCATTGGCATTGAGAATGTCAAATTCCTCAAGGATCACTTATGCGGAGCCTGTGAAGCTAGAAAAATGACCAAGGCCAAGCACCCAGCGAAGACTATCATGACCACTACCCGTCCATTCGAATTGCTTCACATGGACCTCTTCGGACCTAATCATTATTCAGCAGTCACTAATGATGCATCCCTATATGGTTTTGTCATTGTTGATGATTATTCTCGATATACATGGGTACACATTGTTAGTTACAAACATGAAGTGCAGGAAGTCTTCAAACGATTTTCCTCGAGGGCTTCAACCAACTTTGGTGTGAAGATCAAGCATATCAGAAGTGACAATGGAACTGAGTTCAAGAATTCTTGTCTTGATGCCTATCTTGATGAACTTGGTATTACTCATGAGTTATCTGCTCCCTATACTCCTCAGCAAAATGGCATCATGGAGCGCAAGAACAGAACTCTTGTTGAGATGGCTCGCACTATGCTTGATGAATACAAAACGCTTCAGCGTTTTTGGATTGATGCAATTGACACTGCGTGCCACATCATCAATAGAGTATATCTTCACAAATTCTTCAAGAAGACGCCTATGAACTCCTCACTGACAAGAAACCCAATGTGAGTTATTTCAAAGCCTTCGGTGCTAAATGTTGGATTAGAGATCCTCACCACAACTCTAAATTTGCACTGAAAGCACATGAAGGTTTTATGCTTGGTTACGGAAAGGACTCGCACACCTACAGAGTCTTCAACATTGTTCTTCACAAGATTGTTGACACTGTAGATGTGCGGTTCAATGAAACTAATGGCTCGCAAAGAGAGCACCTACCTTCTGTGTTAGATGAACAAGCACCTGAGGATGCTATCAAGCTCAAGGCAACTGAGGATGTCATTCCTACTGAAGAATCTGCTGAAGAATTCATTCCTGTTCATGAAGAACGTCGAGCTGATGCACCTGAAGAACATGATGAGGAAAATGGTGCTGCAGAAAATGCCGATCAAATACCTCAGCGACAACCAGCTCATCCTCGCGTTGCAAAAGAAGTGCAAGTGGAAAAGATCATCGATGACATTAGCGCACCAGGTCCTCTCACACGCTCAAAAGCTTCACATTTATCTAACTTTTGTGGGCACTATGCTTTTGTCTCTATCACAGAGCCCACTAAGGTAGATGAAGGATTTATGGAGCCAGAGTGGATTCAGGCTATGCAAGAAGAATTACATCAGTTTGAGCTTAACAATGTCTAGGAATTAGTCAATCGCCCAGATCCTCGCAAGCATAATATCATTGGCACAAAGTGGATCTACCGCAACAAGCAAGATGAAAATGGCCTTGTGGTGAGGATTAAGGCACGACTAGTAGCTCAAGGCTACACACAGGTTGAAGGAATTGATTTCGATGAAACTTTTGCACCTGTTGCTAGACTTGGGGCTATTCGCATATTATTTGCTTACGCTAACCATCATGATATCACCTTATATCAAATGGATGTGAAAAGTGCATTCCTCAATGGTAAGCATGAGGAAGAAGTGTATGTCGCTCAACCCCCAGGTTTTGAAGATCCAAAGAATCCTGACAAAGTCTTCAGACTCAATAAGGCTCTCTATGGCCTCAAGCAAGCCCCTCAGGCGTGGTATGATACATTGAAGGAATTCTTTGTGAAGAATGGCTTCACACCCGGATCACTCGACCCTACTCTATTTACTAAATCTTATGATGGTGAACTGTTTGTGTGCCAAATATATGTTGATGATATTATCTTTGGCTGTACTGACCAACGTTATAGTGATGAATTTGCCTATATGATGAGTGAAGAATATCAAATGTCTATGATGGGAGAGTTGAAATTCTTCTTAGGTCTTCAAATCCGTCAGCAGCTGTCGTGGGAAAGCATGATCCACGGACACCTATGGGGCCGGCTGACCGGGCCCCTTTCGGTTCGGCGGGGGGCGGAGATCGCGCGAAGAGCAGATCGAGGCGAAGCACACGAGCGATTTACCCAGCTTCGGAGCTCTCCGGAGAGATAATACTCCTACTGCTGCATGTCTGATTGTATTTAGTTCTTGCTCGGGAGCGTGATTGTTTTCTGGTTTCGAACCTTTCGAACCCCCCTCTACGTTGCGCATGGGCATCCTTTTATATGCTCAAGGGGTCACCGACAGGTGGCAACGTAGACAAGGGTAAAAATGGAAATGGAGTTGCGGTTGGTACAACTACTTGTACAGTGTTTCATACCTAACCCTGACGGCAGGGGACAAAGGCATTAAATGCCTGTCTGTGTCGCCCAAACAGTGCAAAAAGGGACCGTCAGGGGCGCCACCGCTTGCCACGATGGCAATCTTGTCAGCGTCGCTTGCCACCTCGCACCGCTGGCTACACAGCCTCTTGCCACGCGCGCCTGGAAAGGTCCCAGGGCGACACGTTGGTGGATGTGCTGGAGCGCAGGTACGGAGTGGTGGCTTGCCACGGCACGCGCCTTGCCGCGGTCGTTGTCTTGTCGCGTCCGAAAGCTTGTCGCTCACCGGGCCTTGCCGGGACGGGTGGCGCATCGCGGCAAGTTCCTTGAGATGCCTTGGTTGGCCTTCCGGGCAAGCTCCTCTTGCCGGGGTCTTGTATTCCTTTGGTTGAATACTTTGTTCTTGAATGGCTCCAATAGGGACCACGGAGGACCTTGGCGGTCACCCGCCAAGCCTTGCCGCGGGGTGCTGCGACTGCCCGTGCACAAGTTCGGGATACTAGGGTACCCCTACTCTAGTACACCGAAAGGAGCCCCCGGGCCTGGGCCACACACGGTGCCGAGCGCTGTTGGGCCAGGCCCAAAACAGGGCACGGGCACGTGCGGCCTGGGTTACGCTGTATCTTGCTCCGTATCAACCGCGCCCTCCCCTAACGACACTTGTTGAATGCGGTGTCGTGGGAGAGATCGTGGGTGGTTTCTTTAATCGGAAAGACGGAACGTCCGCCCCCTCCCTCTTTATAAGCAGGGAAAACAGGGGCAGTTCGCCCATCTCGCCCGTTGCTGTTCCAATCTCACAAACCTCCACCGCTCACTCCTTCTGAAAGAGAGCAGCGCTCCGCCCCCCATCGCCACCAGCACCACCAACGCCGTCGATCTCCCCCACCACCTCCGCCATGGCTCCGAAAACCGGCAAGGGGTAGGCCGTGAAGACGACCGAGGCGCAGCGGCTCGCGGCGCTGCGATGGGAGCGGACAACCTTCCCCCCCCCCCAAGCTCGCCGCGAAGGAGCTGAGGGAGTACTACTATCTCTTCTAGTCGACGGAGACGCGAGCGCATCCGCGCAGGAAGGTACTCTCCGCCGCCGCTGAACGGGCTCAATGGATATCCCTTCTTCGCATTGTTCGCATCTGCGGGCTCTGCCCGCCTTTCTCTGAATTCTTCTGCGATATTATGAACACCTACGGGTTCCACCTCCTTGACTTCACCCCCAATGCCGTTCTGACCATGGCAGTTATCGCATATCTCTGCGAAAACTTTGTTGGTGTCCATCCAAACGTAGCTCTTTTCCGCCATTTCTTTATGCCCCGAGTCGAGAGAGGGGAGCCCCTATCCGGCGGAATCGCCTGGATCTCGAGAGCCGGCAAGAAGGAAGCTCATCTGGAGGGAGAGCTCTACGGCAAGTGGGAGGAATGGAGAGCAGAATGGTGCTGGATTGTCGAGGAGAACCCGCAGCCATTTACCGCCCAGCGCCAAGCCCCAGTAGCGCGCGGCAACGATTGGAGCAGCTTGGCCCCGGAAGACGACATGCTGAAGATTGCCATCACCAGAATCCTAAGCCTCAGGCTTACCGGGCTCACTGTTGGCGCCGTTGGCGCAGATTTCCTTCGCCGCAGACGCTTCGCAGAGAGGAGGAGACCCCTTTGAGGAATTCGGGGTCGGCGAACATCATGAGGCTGCGCCCGGGCCTCAACTTGAACTTCACGGTCCTGGAACTGGACGCGATGCTCAAGGAGCTATTCAAGCACGACCCTCAACATCCCGAATCGCCAGGATGTCATGGGAAAGCCTGATCCACGGACACCTATGGGGCCGGCGGACCGGGCCCCTTTCGGTTCGGCGGGGGGCGGAGATCGCGCGAAGAGCAGATTGAGGCGAAGCACACGAGCGATTTACCCAGCCTCGGAGCTCTCTGGAGAGATAATACTCCTACTGCTGCATGTCTGATTGTATTTAGTTCTTGCTCGGGAGCGTGAGTGTTTTCTGGTTTCGAACCTTTCGAACCCCCCTCTACGTTGTGCATGGGCCCTTTTATATGCTCAAGGGGTCACCGACATGTGGCAACGTAGACAAGGGTAAAAATGGAAATGGAGTTGCGGTTGGTACAACTACTTGTACAGTGTTTCATACCTAACCCTGACGGCAGGGGACAAAGGCATTAAATGCCCGTCTGTGTCGCCCAAACAGTGCAAAAAGGGACCGTCAGGGGCGCCACCGCTTGCCACGATGGCAATCTTGTCAGCGTCGCTTTCCACCTCGCACCGCTGGCTGCACAGCCTCTTGCCACGCGCGCCTAGAAAGGTCCCAGGGCGACATGTTGGTGGATGTGCTGGAGCGCAGGTACACCGGGCGAACGTCGACGTGTTTGCGTGGCAACCGTCTAACATCCCCGGTGTTCCCAGGAATGTAATCGAGCACCATCTTGCCATCTGTCCTCATGCGCGGCCCGTCAAGCAGAAGGTCAGGAAACAAGCAGTGGAGCGCCAAGAATTCATAGCAGAAGAAATCAAGAAATTGGAGGCAGCAGGCCTTGTCAGGGGAGTGCTCCATCCTACATGCTTGGCCAATCCTGTAGTCGTGCGCAAGGCAAACGGGAAATGGAGGCTTTGTATCAACTTTACCGATGTTAATAAAACTTGTCCCAAAGACCCATTTCCCTTGCTGCGCATTGACCAGATTGTTGATTCCACGGCCGGATGTGACTTGCTTTCATTTCTTGATGCATACTCAGGATACCATCAGATCTTCATGGCAGAACAGGATGAGGAGATGACCGCATTCATCACTCCATGTGGCACGTACTGTTTTATAAGGATGCCTTTCGGTTTAAAGAATGCTGGTTCAACATTTGCAAGGGTAGTCCATCACGCTTTTGAGCCACAAATGCACAGAAATGTGGAAGCCTACATGGATGACATAGTGGTCAAGAGCAAGGACAAAGCAACTCTGATTCAGGATTTAGACGAGACCTTTGCAAATCTGCGCAAGATCAACCTCAAGCTCAACCCCGAGAAGTGTGTGTTTGGAGTCCCCTTCGGCAAGCTTCTCGGGTTCTTCGTGTCTCAGCAGGGAATTGAAGCCAATCCCGACAAGATCAAGGCCATTGAGCAGATTGAAGCACCAAAGCGCGTCAAGGATGTACGAAGACTTGCCGGGTGCGTGGCTGCTCTCAGCGGGTTTATCTCTAAGTCTGCTGAGCGCGCCCTGCCGTTTTTCAAAATATTGGAAAAGGCAGGTCCAATGAAATGGACTCCGGAAGCGGAGGCTGCGCTGCAGGACTTAAAGAGATACCTGTCCTCCACTCCAACACTTGTCGCACCTAAGCCACAACAGAAGTTGCTGCTGTATCTAGCGTCAACCAATCAAGTGGTTAGTGCTGCGTTAGTAGCGGAGAGGGAGGCGGATGATGAGCCAGCAACCACGGCAGATGCATCCAGCGACAAGCAGGGAGCTTCACCGACAAGCTCTGGTCCCGGCGAGGATGGATCTGCGCAGGCGCGTAAGGAGATACAGAAGAGAATGGTGCAGCGCCCAGTTTACTTTGTCAGTTCCCTTCGGCGGGGGGCTAGGTCAAGGTACTCTGGTGTGCAGAACTTGCTTTTCGGCCTTCTCATGGCCTCGAGAAAGCTGCGCCATTACTTCCAAGCACATGAGATCACAGTTGTCACTCGTTTTCCGCTGAAGAGGATACTGTAGAATCCAGAAGCAACAGGCAGGATTGTCGAGTGGGCACTGGAACTGTCAAGCTTTGGCCTCAAGTTTGAAAGCACTTCAACTATCCAAAGCAGAGCATTGGCAGAATTCATAGCAGAGTGGACGCCAACACCATATGAAGAAATTCCAGAAACGAGCATCCCCGTCAAGGAAGCAAGCAAAGAGTGGCTGATGTACTTTGATGGTGCCTTCTCGCTGCAAGGCGCCGGTGCGGGCGTGCTACTTGTTGCGCCCACCGGAGAGCACCTCAAGTACGTCGTCCAGATGCACTTTCCCAAGGAGCAAGCAACAAACAATACTTCAGAGTATGAAGGTTTGCTTGCCGGTCTCAAGATCGCAGCAGACCTTGGGATCAAGAAGCTCATTGTCAGGGGTGACTCGCAGCTTGTCGTCCGCCAAGTGAACAAGAATTATCAGAGTCCGTTGATGGAAGCTTATGTTGATGAAGTGAGAAAGTTAGAAGAGCACTTTGACGGCCTACAGATGGAGCATGTTCCAAGGGCTCAAAACGACATTGCCGATGGCCTGTCAAAGTGCGCCGCACTTAAGTTACCTGTGGAACCAGGGATCTTTGTGCTCAAGTTGACTCAACCATCTGTAACACCATCAACTGGACAGAACAAGAAGAGGAAGCTGATTTCTGGTGACTATTTTCCGGCAGAGCTCCCCGAAGCCGCCGCCAAGAAGGTCCCCAAGATCAACACCAAGAGTGCTTTGAGGAGCACCGCTCCGCAAGCCCTGTGGTTTGTTCCGTTGAAGCGACGCCCCGACAAGTTTTGCTCCGGCAAGCTTGCCGGGGAACGTCAAGCTCCGGCTGAGCCGCAGGTTCTCGCCGTAGAAGCGGATGTTCCCGCAGCAACATATGTGCCTTTAGTCCTTGTTCTCGAGCCGCAAGCTCCAGCATGGGCACAGCAGATTATCCGTTTCCTTCAGACAGGAGAACTTCCCGAAGAGCAAGAAGAAGCGGAAAGAGTAGCCCAGCAGTCAAGTATGTACCAGTTTGTCGACAACACACTATACAGAAGGAGACTCAACGGTGTGGAATTGAAGTGTATTCACCGGGAAGATGGACAAAAGCTGTTGGCGGAGATACACGGAGGCATATGTGGTCACCACATTGGCGCAAGAGCACTTGCCGGCAAAGCATTTCGGCAAGGTTTCTTTTGGCCGACAGCCCTCCATGATGCAACTGCACAAGTAACCAAGTGTGAAGCGTGCCAGTTCCATTCCAAGCAGATACACCAGCCAGCTCAAGCTCTCCAAACGATCCCTTTATCCGGCCATTTTGGTGCGGGGCTCGACATCCTCGGCCCCTTTCCCGAAGTTGTCGGGGCTTTGAGTACTTGTACGTTGCAATCGACAAGTTCACAAAGTGGCCGGAAGTGGAAGCAGTGAGAAAGGTGACAGCACAGTCAGCAGTCAAGTTCTTCAGGTCGATTGTTTGCCGCTTCGGGATCCCTAACAGGATCATCACCGACAACGGCACACAACTCACGAGCCGCACCTTCATGCAGTACGTCCAAGATCTTGGCGCCAAGGTCTGCTTCGCTTCTGTTGCTCATCCAAGAAGCAACGGTCAAGCGGAGAGGGCAAATGCTGAAGTGCTGCGCGGGCTCAAAACTAGGACTTTCGACAGGCTGCACAAGTGCGGAAAGAGCTGGATCGAGGAGCTGCCGGTGGTTCTTTGGTCGATCAGGACGACGCCAAATCGAGCCACTCGCCACACACCTTTCGCTCTAGTCTATGGAGCAAAGGCAGTTCTCCCCACGGAACTCGTATACGGGTCGCCTCGAGTGCTCGCTTATGATGAGCTTGAGCAAGAGCAGCTGCGACAAGATGATGCGCTGCTCCTTGAGGAGGACCGTCTTCAGGCTGTCAGACGAGCTGCTCGATACCAGCAAGCTTTGCGCCGCTACCATAGCCGCAGTTAATGCCGAAGTCTCGAGGAAGGCGACCTTTGTTCTTCGGTGCGTTCAGTCCGCCAAGAATTCCAACAAGTTGACGCCGAAGTGGGAAGGGCCTTACCGGGTGAAACGAGTCACTAGGCCTGGCGCCGTCCGCCTTGAGACCGAAGATGGCATTCCGGTGAGCAACTCCTGGAACATTGAGCATCTTCGTAAGTTTTACCCGTAAGGCGCGATTGTCGGAACCTGTTCTGGCAACCACCTTTTGTACAAGTCTTGCCGCTGTTGCATGTAATCCTTTGTATAAATCCGGGCGCAGACCCCGTGCATAAATAAAGCTCATGTGCTCCGCACGTCTTGTCAATTTCATGCTTTCTATTTTTTGCATGTGTTATCTGACATTTTGTGCAGCACCTACCTCCGGTAAGCAATAACGAGCCGTAAGGCTCCATATCTTTATTTTCTCTTCTTTCTTTTTCTCAAAGAAAGGAAGGTTCCCTCGCCCACAAGTTTGCCAGGGGGAAAGGAGAAGATAATGGTGTCGACCAGACGTCGTTCAAGAAAGTTTCGCCTTACCGGGATGCAAACGACATAAAAGCTAAGTTGCCAAAGTTTGAGCAATCAATTTTAAAAATTTTAAGTTATCTTCCTCGAACGACCGTGCTTTGTGTGGAAAACCTGTGCGCGGAGGAACCAACTCATAGCTAGTTGCGCCCTAACTTTGTTTCGAGTCCGCTCAACAACTTAAGTGAGCTGCGACTAGTTGCGACAAGGTTTCTTGTCGGTAGCGGCACCGCCAGCAGGCTGCTGATGTCCCGCACTCAGCGCTCGCGGCTAAGGTGCCTGCGCCGGCAAGTTCCCTAAAAGCGTAGGGTAAAATCATACAAAGGAAGGAACCAAGTAAAGGAAATAACATAGCAATTACTGCCCAAGATAAAGTTATATTACAAAATAGCTTGTCACAGCTCTAAACGGGTGGCCTAATCTACGCGATCGCCATCAACCCTCTTGACCTCGTTCACCTTGTCCACAATGGGTGCGACAAGGGCCTTGAGCGCTTCCAGATCAGCATCCGCCGGCAGCTTCTTGAGGACGTTGGTGAGGTTGAGGCCTGGGTTGCGGAAGGCCACCTTCACCAACACTTTTTGAAGAACTACCGCGCAGATCTTGCGCGACTCGTCGGCCAGCTGCTTTGGGATCCTTTCCTGGAGTCGCTGGAGGGCCGTCGCCACGCCTATGAAGAACAAGGTGAGCTTGGCGCTAGGTTGGAGGTTCTCATCAGAGGAGTACCCGAAATCCTCCATCCCCAGCTGCGCCAGCTCTCTGTCGATGGCTGCGGCAACATCCACGAGCCCCTCCGTCCAGTGCTCCATATTCTCCCTGAAGGTGTTCTGGGTGGCGGCAGCACTCGCCAGCAGCGCCTCGTCGGCCTTGATCTGCTTCTTCAAGGCCGCCTCCTGCTCCCTGGCGCCGTCCAGCGTCTTGGTCAAAGTAGCCAGCTTCAGTTCAAGATCTGCATTGGAGTCCTTGGCGGTGCTAAGCTCCTTGCCCTTCTCGGCAAGACTACCCTGCAGCTCGCCAAGGGTGTAGGCGTCCTTCTCGCGCTCGAGCTTGAGCGCAGCAAGCTCTTCACCCCTCGCCTTGAGATCGGCTTCGAGCTGCGCCACTTTCGTCTCTAGCTCCTTCTTTGCGGCCTCGGCAGCTGCGGCAGCATCCTCTGCTTCCTTGAGAGCCCCGCCAAATGTTTGCTCTCACGCGGCAAGCTCCTCCTCATGGCTGTCAAGGTTGACCTTCCGCTGCGCCAACTCACCATCCCACGCAAACAGCTCCTCGGCGGCAAGCCGCTGTTGCTCTTCAGCTTCAGCCTTCTCGAGGAGGAAGGCTTTCCGCTCCTCGACAAGTTGCGCCCGCTTCTCTGCTAGGGACCGGAGAGCTTCCTGGTTGCGATCCCGGAGCTCCTCCGCCCGCTTCTCGATGTCCACTCCCGCCTGCGCGACAAGCGCTTCCCGGGATTCCACCTTGGCCTGCCGAGCGCGGTAGAGTGACACCAGTTTCCACAGCAGCTGCGCCTCCTCAGACTCGCCGCTGCTGCTGCTTGGCGCGTCAACCAGCGTCAGCCCAGCGGAGGCGAGCACCTCTCCATCCAAGGTTTCTCCTTCGACCGGCGCCCTGGAGCTCGATGCCCAAGGGAGCTTGACGAAGACGCCATCGCCGGCCTTCAAGTAGGCGCCGGGCTGGGGCTCTTCGGAGCCTAGCGCAGCGGCAGCGGCGGAGGGATCGACGGTCGGCGTAGCGCCTTGCGCTCCTGCGGCCTCAGGGTCGTCAGTGCGATCGCCAGACCCCTCGCCAGCTCCTGCGGCGGCAGCTTTGGCGGCCTCTTCACCGGCGGGATCATCAGGGTCAGCTGCTTCTTCGGTGGCAGCGGCGTCGTCGGTGTTGTCGCGCGCGTTCTCCTCGCCGGCAACCTCGGTCTCCATCGGCTCCGCGGTAGATGGATCTGAAGGCCGGAAGAGGGAGAAAAGTCAAGCAAATATCCAAAAAGAAAATTAGAAGAAGAAAAACCCAAGGGAAGTTTTCAAGCAAGAGGATTACCTGTGCTGGGCTCTGCAGTCACGGTCTCCACCACCGGAGGGTCGCTGGTGCTGTCCCTTGCCGGAGACTTCTCCCTTGCCGTAGAACGCTCCCTTACCGGGGAATCCTCCCTTGGTGGTGTAGTCAAAGCAGATGTCTTGTCGGGGGCAGTTTCCGGGCGCTCCTGGTGAGGTTGATCTGCTCCTACACAAACCAATAGCCAGATGTCAGCAAATAAAGAGCACCCATGCGCGCCTAACAGCGGGAAGTAAACCATATACTTACGTTGGGTGCTGCGCTGGGGGCTGCTTTGGGGAATGATGGCCGGGTCCGACAAGGTGGTCTCGGGCGCACCCCCTGTTGTCGCGGTCGGTCGTCCTCGATGACAATCACCGGGACCTTGGCTCTCTTCGCCGCTCTCTTGGCCAGAGTCCTGAAAAGGAATGAGTTCAGAGTAAAGCAAATAAAATACAAGACAAAAACAACAAGAATTGAAGAACTACAAGTACAACAAAGAATCTTACTCTTCTTCTTCCTCGTCGGAGCTGAGCGCGGAGAGGTCGAAGTCCGGCCCACCTTCGGCCCGACGAGGTGGAGGAGTGGGTTCCCTTAACCGCTTGGCGGGGGCAGCGGCAGGAGCAGAAGCGGCGGTCCAAGAGGACCCCGCTCTAGTTTCCGCAGCAGCGTGCCCTGACGGCAGGGGACGAAGGCATTAAATGCCCGTCTGTGTCGCCCAAACAGTGCAAAAAGGGACCGTCAGGGGCGCCACCGCTTGCCATGATGGCAATCTTGTCACGTCGCTTGCCACCTCGCACCGCTGGCTGCACAGCCTCTTGCCATGCGCGCCTGGAAAGGTCCCAGGGCGATACGTTGGTGGATGTGCTGGAGCGCAGGTACGGAGTGGTGGCTTGCCGCGGCAAGCGCCTTGCCGCGGTCGTTGTCTTGTCGCGTCCGGAAGCTTGTCGCTCACCGGGCCTTGCCGGGACGCGTGGCGCTTCGCGGCAAGTTCCTTGAGATGCCTTGGTTGGCCTTCCCGGCAAGCTTCTCTTGCCGGGGTCTTGAATACTTTGAGGTATTTCTTCCTTTGCTTGAATACTTTGTTCTTGAATGGTTCCAATAGGGACCACGGAGGACCTTGGCGGTCACCCGGCAAGCCTTGCCGCGGGGTGCTGCGACTGTCCGTGCACAAGTTCGGGATACTACGGTACCCCTACTCTAGTACACCGACAACAGCGCAATGGCATATTCATATCTCAGGAGAAATACCTCAAAGATGTACTGAGGAAATTCGGCATGCAAGATTGCAAAGGCGTCAAAATTCCTATGCCCACTAATGGCCATCTATGCACTGATGAAAATGGTATTGACTTCGATCACAAGGTATACAGCTCCATGATTGGTTCTTTATTGTACTTATGTGCATCTAGGCCAGATATAATGCTTAGTGTTTGCATGTGTGCCCGATTTCAAGCTGCACCGAAGGAACCACACCATAAGGCTGTGAAGCATATTCTTCGATATCTAGCTCACACACACCAACACTACGATTATGGTACCCCAAGGGCTCTGCTTTTGATCTCATTGGATATTCTGACTCTGACTATGCTGGTGATCGTGTGGACTGCAAGTCAACATCTGGCACTTGTCATTTCCTCGGACGATCTTTGGTCTGTTGGTCCTCGAAGAAACAGAACTGCGTATCGCTGTCTACTGCTGAAGCTGAATACATTGCTACTGGCTCTTGCTGTGCTCAACTGCTTTGGATGAAGCAAACCCTCAAGGACTATGGCGTCAACGTGAAGAATGTGCCTCTCCTCTGCGATAATGAGAGTGCCATCAAGATTGCTCACAACCCAGTTCAGCACTCGAAGACAAAGCACATTCAGATTCGTCATCATTTTCTTCGTGATCATGTGTTGAAGGGCGACATCTCCATCGAGCATGTGAAGATTGAAGAACAGCTAGCTGATATCTTCACTAACCCTTGGATGAGAAGAGATTTAGCAAGTTGCGGTGTGAGCTAAATATCTTAGAGTCTTCGAATTTTCTTTGAAAAGGACACACATCCTAACACTTATGCAAAATTGTTGACTTAGATGTACAACACATGAATAAACGTTTTTCTTCAATCAATGAAGAACAACACTCTAAGTGTGAAGAAATTAATGAAGAATTTGATACTCAGAACCCTACAACAATTGTACGCAGTGTCTGAAATCATCATTCTTATACGGTGGGTCACGCCACCACAAAAAGTTGAAAATCTTCAATTTGAGTTTTTCCTCATTTTTGAAATTCTTCAGTTTTTCAAATTCTTCAACTTTGCAAAATCTTCACTGTTTCCGACGTTTTTCTTCATTGGCTATATATATATATATATATATATATATATATGAGTTTATGTCCTCTACAGCATTCACTTATGGCTATTTCTTCAAGTTACTTTTTCTGCTAAGTGAATGTGATCGGACCCTTCCCCCTCTATGCTATACTCAACCCAATCTATTCACAAATTCTTCATGTGCGTTCTATTTGAAACTCATTCAAAGTCTTCTTTGTGTCCTTGTCACCAAGAAGTTGAATCTACACTTTAAACAAATCTTATACAGATTTTCGGTTTTACCATTAAACCATTCTCGCATCCCACGATGCATTATTATAATCACCCACGATCTTACACGATCTCATCGCACAAGACGTGGGTGACACATGTCGCGTGAAGGAGAAAGGGCAGGGCATGTTCGTCTCAAAATCTTCGGCTAACAGTTTTACCGCGGCTATAAATACCCCTCTCCCTTTCCTCACTTCATTTACTCCGCTCGATCGCTCTCTCTCGCTCGAGCTTCTCAAACCCTAGCGCCGCCGCTACTCCATCGTCGCCGGTGAGGAAGAGCTTCACTGCCTCGACCTCGTCGCGCCGTCGATTCAGCGCGGCCATGGAAATCTTCACTCCTCCGTCGCCGTAGCTGTCTCCCTCTACCAAGTTAGGGCGTGGGAGATCTAACTTGACGAACTTCACCGCTGTTCATCTCAGTTCGTCGTGTTCTTCAGTTCGGGTAATTAAAAGTTACTTTTATTACTCACTTTGATTCTCAAGTTTTCCTGAAAATCTTCAATGGTGTTTTATTCTTCAAATCTTCACACATCTGAACACCTCACTTACTGTATGCTCTTGATCCATTTCTCTAAGCACTCATTTTCTTCAAGATTCCTCAATTGTGCGGATTTTCGATCTGTACAATTCTGGAACCTAAGACAAGAACGCTTAGTGAAATTCCTCAAGGCTCAACTGGTCAAATTCCTCAAAACTTGTCTTTTCGAAAAACCTTCTGAGAACGCATATGACCTCTCCAAATTCCTCCCACCTACACTCTGTTCACAGGTACTCATGTCCGCTGCTGAATCACTAGGTTCTCATCAACTTAACTCATTTGCAGCATTCCTCAAGAAAAATTACATACTTCTTCAGAGTGTTCAATTGTTCAAATTCCTCATCCAAGAAAATGGTCAAGGAAAGAGACCGCAGAAAGGAGGAAAGAAACCGGAGGTCATGACTGCCTTCGAAATCCCTGATGACATATACAAAGACTATTGCACACCCGATGAAGCCAAATTTGGCAAAGAGAACAAAAATCAGTGCAAAGTGCGCATTCAGAGGATCGAACGAAGATGGGCACGAGAATGGAGGGAATATCGATATGTTACTCCAAAGTACATGAAGAAATTCGCCTTAAATCCTCCATGCCCAAGAGCTCCATTGGCACCTGGCCAAGTAGCTGATCCCACCAGCATCAAGCGTGGTGAGGACTTTCCTGAAGAATGGGCTAGGCGCCAAGCAAAATTGGCAAGACAAGCAAAGGAGGCAGTGAGGAAATTCAATGAGGATTCTGCCACTGCTGCTGCTGCTGAGACCTCGGTCAAGCGAAGGAAATCAATGCCGAAGAAGCCTGCTCGTAAGCCAAGTGCTTCACCAATAGCGCCCTCACGGCCAAGTTCCTCAGCTGCGCCCTCACGGCAAATTCCTCGATCGCCATCTGCTCCACCAAAGTCCTCAAGAGATCCTCAAAGTCCTCAACTCCTGTGCATCCGCTACATGTGAAAGGACTCGTGGTTTCTCAATTGCTTCGTGTCTCAATGAGTTCCTCACCTGCACCAATGTCCTCATCAGTCCCACTGCTGAAGACTAAAGCAGAGCTGGGACGCGTCCTCGCCAAGTCCAAGGAAGAAACAGGTTGCATTCCAAGTGCCATCGATGATGAAGCTTCGATGAAGAACTTGCGGAAATCATCGAGATGCATAAGTAAAGGCCACTAGAGCCAAAGGAACATCGTGTACACGCTTTTGGATCGAAGAAGATCCTCGACTACATTGACCTCCGCACAAGGATCCAACACTCCAATGCCTCGATCTGCCTCGACTCTGGTCAAAGTCACATGTCGACCCATTTCATCTCTCAAGAGAAATGGAAGTTTGAAAAGGCTCGTGAGATAAAGAGAGCTCAACCTAGAAAGGAGAAGCTTCAAGAAGAATGTTGTCGACCACACCAAGAACTTCTCAAGGCTCAATCTGAATCCAAGCCCTCAAAGAAAGACTTGATGCATACATTGCTGATTGACAAGGAGCCAAAGTGAGATTCGTCAACCCGACGAAGAAAATGTCAACTGTTGCAGCCCCATCGCAACAAGAAAATCTTCAAAGTCACGAGACTCTACTCAGCTCTTTGAAGAACATGCCAAGACCATCGATGAAATCGAAGAGATCAGGCAATCGCATCGGCCATACCAAGAAAATCAACCAAAGTCCTCAGCTCCTCCCGCGCCTACACCAACTCCAATTCTTCCTTCTGCCTATGAAGTGAAGAAAACCAAGGCTGCAGAGCGAGCTGCAGTGAAGAAAAGGAAGGCATCAGCTGCGTCAAATTCTTCGGCTGCGAAGAAAATGAAGACAATGACCAGCTCTCTTGAAAATCCTATTGATGCCGTTCCGATTTCCTCCATGTCATCAAAGGAAATTGTTCCTTATGGAGAAGACTACAAGATCCCAAGCGGATCTGATGAAGAAAATCATTCTGATGCTACGTCAGAGCAGCTTGATGAAGAAATTGAAGTGGAAGCATTCCTTCAACGCCGGTCGCTTCTCACCTATGCCTCGGTTCACGGTGAAGAGGCTGGTGTTGAGGAAATTGAAAATGAAGATGAAGATGTGGATATTGGATGCACTACACCAGTGATGAATGATGACTTTGGGAAAGTCAAGATCCCAATACTCCTCTCTTCACTCCTATTCAACAGATTCCTCCGTCCCCGCAACAACTGCTCAAATGGGCTCAAGAAACTCATCCCACTTCATCTGCTCATGAAGAAATTCCAGCCGCTAGTGCTAAAGAACATGCTGCTGTTGATCCTCAAGTTGCACAAGAAGAGGAACCAGAAATTCCTCAGCCTGAAGCACCTGAGCTCGCGATTCCTGAGGTTGTGCTGCAAATCACTGACACTCCTTTGCCCAAGCCGAAGACTCCGTTCTCAAGCAAGCAAAAATTCAAGGCTGAAGACTTCTTTTCTAAGCATGTGTTCTTCACTGATTATAATCCATATAACTCTGCTCGCATAAGGAAGAGGCATTTCTGGACTGCTAGTCAATCCAACTTCTATTCCTCAGTGCTCTTTGACAAGGACAAAATCTTCGATCATGAACATATTCCTCATGTGGATATGGAATCTCTGTCGTGCTTCGAGCCAGTCCTCAGTGTTCTTCACGATGCAGGATTGCTCAATTTCTGTAATGACATCTGTGATTGGAATGAAGAACTCATTCTTTAGTTCTATGCCACTCTGCATATCACTGGAGACGCTGAAGATGTCAATTCATGGGTGTTGGATTGGATGACCGAAAACACTCACTACAAGGCATCGACAACTGAATTGCTTCGTGTCCTTCCTCTAGATCCTCCCCATGACAGTGCACGCTGCATCTACAATGACTCTGAACTCATCAATCATTATATGCAAGTGCTCATGAAGCCTTTGAAGCCAGGGCAGGCCCCACGAACCAAATTCCTTGTCAAGGAATTGCTCTACGTGCCCCAGAATGTCTATCGAATCCTGACGAAGACAATGAGTCCCATCAAAGGCCACGACTCAAATGATGAAGATTTCATTGGCGTCATGAAGAATATGCTTTTCAACATCATTCATGGCCTTCCCGTCAACTTCCATGATTTCTTCATGAGGACTCTGGCTAATGTTGCTATGTCACCTTTTGAGCTGAAGCCCTATGCACCTTGGATTATGAGATTCATCAGGCAAGATCTTCTTTGAATTACAAGGTCGACACTCAACCATGGTAGCTACTTGCCTCCCATTGAAGTCCTCAAGCGACCAGTTTCATCATCTAATGACAAAGGCAAGGCAGCTGCTTGGATCGATGAAGGCATTCGCCCATTGATGGTCAATTTAAATGCCCGCTACATCTTACTCAACCAATGATGACTCGCCACACATGACACCGCTGCAAATACCTCAGCCAAGCAAAAGCCTCAAGCCACAACACAGGTGATGGTCGACCGTGAGTTACTCCTCGCCTTCATCGGAAGGTTGATCGCAATCACAAATGGGTGAAGCGTCAGTTTGCTGCTGTTCTTCACAATATGACCTCAACACATAATGCAGTGAAGAAGAACCATTACCACCTTCATGAAACCCTCAACCGCACCTGGGTTGTTCTCACTCATGTATATAGCGCGGAAGAACTGAAGACTATGGGTCTCCCGGAAGCAATTGACTGGTCTGCACCACCTCCGAAGAAATTCAAGAGAGTCAAAGTTCCTGATCTGGTGGCCAGCTCTTATTCTTCATCACGTGAAACTGATGAGTATGAAGATTGGGACGACACTGCGGCAGGCCCTACTTCAACAAACAACCCCGACAACGCTGGGCTCCTCCATCAACTTGAAATTCTTGAGTATGTTAGTCCTCGCTTTCAATCCCTTTGGTCATTTGATGACAAAGGTGGAGAAATCTGAGTTAGTCTTCAAGCGGGTTTATATTATGGCGTTTTGTTAAGTTACAACTCTCGTTCTTCCGAAACTTTTTATTGGATCGAGTTGTAATCTTAAACCCGATGGTGCCTCGATATTTTGGATGGTGCATGGTGCTCGATACTTTTGATGCACTTCGTGCTCGATACTTTTGATGTGTTATTCGCATGCTTATTCCTCATCAATATTATTGCACGCATGCTGAATTTCATCAGGCACCATATTTCATCATGCATTTCAAATTCTTCATATTATATATCAAATGCGTGTATGAATTACAAGATATAGGGGGAGATTTCCATGATTCAATTCTTCAAATGTGCATTGCCTCAAAAGCAAATTCCTCACTATGCACATATTCAGGGGGAGTTCTTCTATATCTTGCAATCAAATTCCTCAATATCAGTATTTACACTTCATATGTTTATCCCCGTTGAAAACTTAACCTATGTTGTCATCAATCACCAAAAAGGGGGAGATTGTAAGGGCATCTAGTGCCCCTTAGTGATTTTGGTGTATTGAAGACTTATAGGTTAAGGGACTGATGCGTTTGTGAGTGTACACAGGTCTATAAGTCTATGAGGAGTTTGATATTTACAGAGAAAGTCGACCCTAAAAATGAAGTTCTTCAATCAAGACTTTGATATTTCAAGACTTTTCAAGACTTTGAAAGTGAAGACATTGGTGTGACCTTGAAGACTTGGTATTCATTCGAGGAACATGGAGCGTGATGACTTTTGTTTTCGTAGTTTCATTTTCTCTTTCTTGAGTCATAGGAAACACCGTCATCGTTAAAGGGGTCGAGGAAATACTAAGGAAAAATTTCCATGTGATGCTCAACTCAAAATCCTACACCTACCAATCCCTTCGAGTGAAGCCATTGGAAATCTCATACAGTTCAGTCAATTTCTCCAGTGACAGAGACGCAGTTCTTCTGGTCACTGATGACTTTGCTCTGACTGAGGAGTTAGGAATTCGCCAGTGCGAATGGCCTACTTAGTGAGGAACATGATAGCCCTGAGGAATTTGAGAGTCAACTTTCCGCCCGTTGCTGTGCTGCGCACCGACTGTCCCAAAATATCTTATCCACCTAACGGTCATATCATTGAAGGGCATTTATGTCTTATCATGTCGGGCTGCTCCCTAGGCTATAAATAGCCGCCCCCTACAACCACTAGTTGGTTGGCTGCTTCGAGAGAACTTGACACTTGTCATTTGAGAGCAACCCATCCTCCGAGGACTTTGAGCGAAAATCATCAAGTGAGGAAAATCCCAAAACCAAACCCCCACAAACCCAAAGTGATTGAGCATCACTGAAGAAATTGATCGCACGTAGATCCGACGCTTTTTACCTTTGAAGACTGTGCTTCTTCCAGACGGTTAGGCGTCAAGGTCTAGAGCATCCAAGAGGAATTGTGGATCGCCGAGTGACCAAGTATGTGAAGGTTTGGAAGTCACCTGAAGACTTACCACGAGTGATTGGACGAGGCCTGCGTGGTCTTAGTTCAAGGAGAATACGGTGAGGACTGGGTGTCCTGAGTTGCGCTCGATGATGGGTGTCCGGATCGCGTGTCCTCGAGTTTAAATACTCAGCCGCTCCAACCAGACGTACAACTGAGACAGCAGTTGGAACTGGTTTACCAAATCATTGTCTTCACAAACTAACTGGTTCTATCTCTTCAACCTTTTCATTTCCTCATTACTGTGTAGAATGTTTGTTCATATCTGTGCTTGAAGACTTTGACTGAAGACTTTCACAAATTCCTCAGTTCAAGTTCTTCAGTCTGTTTGTCTTCGTCTTGTGTTATCCTGTGATTACGCTTTCTATACTCTGTGCTTGTCTTCATTTCATCATGATGACCATGCTAGGATCCTGTTATGTTTACTTCTGAGTACTTATTCCGCTGCAAGTAGTTCTTCGCTAAGGAATTTCCTCACCAGCAAATTCCTCAGTGAAGAATTCATAAAAATCGCCTATACACCCCCCTCTAGTCGATATAACGCACTTTCATATGGTGCCCTATTTAACGTGAATGCGGCCGTCTCTAAAGCATAACCCCAAAACGATAGCGATAAATAAGTAAGAGACATCATAGATCGCACCATATCTAGTAAAGTATGATTACGACGTTCGGACACACCATTTCGTTGTGGTGTTCCGGGTGGCGTGAGTTGCAAAACTATTCCGCATTGTTTGAAATGTACCAAACTCGTAACTCAAATATTCTCCTCCACGATCAGATCGTAGAAATTTTATTTTCCTGTTACGATGATTTTCCACTTCACTCTGAAATTCTTTGAACTTTTCAAATGTTTCAGACTTGTGATTCATTAAGTAGATATACCCATATCTGCTTGAATCATCTATGAAGGTGAGAAAATAACGATACCCGCCGCGAGCCTCAACATTCATTGGACCACAAACATCAGTATATATGATTTCCAACAAATCAGTTGCTCGCTCCATAGTTCCGGAGAACGGCGTTTTAGTCATCTTGCCCATGAGGCACGGTTCGCAAGTACCAAGTGATTCATAATCAAGTGATTCCATAAGTCCATCATTATGGACTTTCTTCATGCGCTTTATACCGATATGACCTAAACGGCAGTGCCACAAATAAGTTGCACTATCATTATCAACTGTACATCTTTTGGCTTCAACAATATGAATATGTGTATCACTACTATCGAGATTCAATAAAAATAGACCACTCTTCAAGGGTGCATGACCATAAAAGATATTACTCATATAAATAGAACAACCATTATTCTCTGACTTAAATGAATAACCATCTTGCATCAAACAAGATCCAGATATATTGTTCATGCTCAACGCTGGCACCAAATAACAATTATTTAGGTCTAAAACTAATCCCGTTGGTAGATGTAGAGGTAGCGTGCCGACTGCGATCACATCGAGTTTGGAACCATTTCCCACGCGCATCGTCACCTCATCCTTAGCCAATCTTCGCTTAATCCGTAGTCCCTGTTTTGAGTTGCAAATATTAGCAATGTAACCAAGATCAAATACCTGTGTACTATGCGAGCATTAGTAAGGTACACATCAATAACATGTATATCACATATACCTTTGTTCACTTTGCCATCCTTCTTATCCGCCAAATACTTGGGGCAGTTCCGCTTCAAAGGTGTCTAGTGCGCTTGCAAGAGAAGCACTCGGGCTGTGCTTAGGTCTAGACTTGGGTTTCTTCTCTTGAGTAGCAACTTGTTTGCTATTCTTCTTGAAGTTCCCCTTCTTCTTCCCTTTGCCCTTTTTCTTGAAACTGGTGGTCTTGTTGACCATCAACACTTCCCTTTGCTCCCTTTGCTCCTTCTTGATTTCTACCTCCGTGACTTTTAGCATTGCGAAGAGCTCGGGAATAGTCTTATCCATCCCTTGCATATTATAGTTCATCACGAAGCTCTTGTAGCTTGGTGGCAGTGATTGAAGAATTTCATCAATGACACTATCATCGTGAAGATTAACTCCCAGTTGAATCAAGTGATTATTATACCCGCACATTTTGAGTATGTCTTCATTGATGTAACTATTCTCCTCCATCTTGCAGCTATAGAACTTATTGGAGACTTCATATCTCTCAATCCGGGCATTTGCTTGAAGTATTAACTTCAACTCTGGAACATCTCATATGCTCCATGACGCTCAAAACGCCGTTGAAGACCCGGTCCTAAGCCGTAAAGCATGGCACATCGAACTATCGAGTAGTCATCGGCTTTGCTCGCCAGACGTTCTTAACGTCATTAGTTGCATCAGCAGCAGGTTCGCACCCAGCGGTGCTTCCAGACGTAATTCTTCAGGCAAGAATGAGGATAATCCTCGAGTTACGGACCCAATCCGTGTAATTGCTACCATCATCTTTCAACTTTGCTTTCTCAAGGAACGCATTAAAATTCAACGGAACAACAAAGACGAGCCATCATCTACAACAAACATAGACAAGCAAAATACTATCAGTACTAAGTTCATGATAAATTTAAGTTCAATTAATCATATTACTTAAGAACTCCCACTTAGATAGACATCCCTCTAATCCTCTAAGTGATTACGTGATCCATATCAACTACACCATGTCCGATCGTCACGTGAGATGGAGAATTTTCAACGGTGAACATCAATATGTTGATCATATCTACTATATGATTCACGCTCGACCTTTCGGTCTCCGTGTTCCGAGGCCATATCTGTTATATGCTAGGCTCGTCAAGTTTAACCTGAGTATTCCGCGTGTGCAAATTGTTTGCACCCGTTGTATTTGAACGTAGAGCCTATCACACCCGATCATCACGTGGTGTCTCAGCATGAAGAACTTTCGCAACGGTGCATATTCAGGGAGAACACTTCTTGATAATTTAGTGAGAGATCATCTTAAAATGCTACCGTCAATCAAAGCAAGATAAGATGCATAAAGGATAAACATCACATGCAATCAATATAAGTGATATGATATGGCCATCAACATCTTGTGCTTGTGATCTCCATCTTCGAATCACCGTCATGATCACCGTCGTCACCGGCGCGACACCTTGATCTCCATCGTAGCATCGTTGTCGTTACGCCATCTATTGCTTCTACGACTATCGCTACCGCTTAGTGATAAAGTAAAGCAATTACAGGGCGTTTGCATTTCATACAATAAAGCGACAACCATATGGCTCCTGCGCGATTGTCGATAACCTCGGTTACAAAACATGATCATCTCATGCAATAAAATATAGCATCACGTCTTGACCATATCACATCACAACATGCCCTGCAAAAACAAGTTGGACGTCCTCTACTTTGTTGTTGCAAATTTTACGTGGCTGCTACAGGCTAAGGAAGAACCGTTCTTACCTACGCATCAAAAACCACAACGATAGTTCGTCAAGTTAGTGCTGTTTTAACCTTCGCAAGGACCGGGCGTAGCGACACTCGATTCAGCTAAAGTGAGAGAGACAGACACCCGCCAGCCACCTTTAAGCACGAGTGCTCATAACGGTGAAACCAGTCTCGCGTAAGCGTACGCGTAATGTCGGTACGGGCTGCTTCATCTCACAATACCGCCGAACTAAAGTATGACATGCTGGTAAGTAGTATGACTTGTATTGCCCACAACTCACTTGTGTTCTACTTGTGCATATGACATCTACGCATAAAACTTGGCTCGGATGCCTCTGTTGGGGAACGTAGTAATTTCAAAAAAATTCCTACGCACACGGAAGATCATGGTGATGGCATAGCAACGAGAGGGGAGAGTGTTCTCCACGTACCCTCGTAGACCGTAAGCGGAAGCGTTATGACAACGCGGTTGATGTAGTCGTACGTCTTCACGATCCGACCGATCCAAGTACCGAACGTACGGCACCTCCGAGTTCAGCACACGTTCAGCTCAATGACGATCCCCGGACTCTGATCCAGCAAAGTGTCGGGGATGAGTTCCATCAGCACGACGGCGTGGTGACGATGATGATGTTCTACCGGCGCAGGGCTTCGCCTAAACTTCGCGACGATATGACCGAGGTGGAATATGGTGGAGGGGGCACCGCACACGGCTAAGGAACGATCTTGAAGATCAACTTGTGTGTCGGGTGCCGCCCTGCCCCCGTATATAAAGGAGCAAGGGGGTGCGTCCGGCCCGAGGAGGAGGCGCGCCGAAGGAGTCCTACTCCTACCGGGAGTAGGACTCCCCCCCTTTCCCTAGTTGGATTAGGACTTGGGGGGAAGGAGGAGAGAGGGGAAAGGAAAGGGGGGAGGCGCCGCCCCCCTCCTTGTCCTATTCGGACTGTGGGGGGGAGGGGCGCGCGGCTGCCCCTAGGCCGACTCTCCTCTTCGTCCACTAGGCCCAATAAGGCCCATTAGTTCACCGGGGGGTTCTGGTAACCTCCCGGTACTCCGGTAAAATGCCGATTTCATCCGGAACACTTCCGATGTCCAAACATAGGCTTCCAATATATCAATCTTTATTTCTCGACCATTTCGAGACTCCTTGTCATGTCCGTGATCACATCCGGGACTCCGAACAAACTTCGGTACATCAAAACTTATAAACTCATAATAAAACTGTCATTGTAACATTAAGCGTGCGGACCCTACGGGTTCGAGAACTATGTAGACATGACCTAGAACTATTCTCGGTCAATAACCAATAGTGGAACCTGGATGCCCATATTGGCTCCTACATATTCTACGAAGATCTTTATCGGTCAAACCGCATAACAACATACGTTGTTCCCTTTGTCATCGGTATGTTACTTGCGCGAGATTCGATCGTCGGTATCCAATACCTAGTTCAATCTCGTTACCGGCAAGTCTCTTTACTCGTTACGTAATGCATCATTCCGCAACTAAATCATTAGTCACATTGCTTGCAAGGCTTATAGTGATTTGCATTACCGAGAGGGCCTAGAGATACCTCTCCGACAATCGGAGTGACAAAACCTAATCTCGAAATACGCCAACCCAACATGTACCTTTGGAGAAACCTGTAGTACTCCTTTATAATCACCCAGTTACGTTGTGACGTTTGGTAGCACCCAAAGTGTTCCTCCGGTAAAGGGAGTTGCATAATCTCATAGTTACAGGAACATGTATAAGTCATGAAGAAAGCAATAGCAACATACTAAACGATCAAGTGCTAGGCTAACGGAATGGGTCATGTCAATCACATCATTCTCCTAATGACGTGATCTCATTAATCAAATGACAACACATGTCTATGGTTAGGAAACATAAACATCTTTGATTAATGAGCTAGTCAAGTAGAGGCATACTAGTGACTATATGTTTGTCTATGAATTCACACATGTATCATGTTTCCGGTTAATACAATTCTAGCATGAATAATAACCATTTAGCATGATATGAGGAAATAAATAATAACTTTATTATTGCCTCTAGGGTATATTTCCTTCATATTCTCTATCGAGGCCTTCAACCCAAGAACAGAGCTGAAGCTATTGCACAGGGTTTCTATCCCTGTATGGTCCGTGGACCTCAGCCTGACAATGCCGGCCCATCATCATTGCTCTGGTGTCGTGACGATACTCTCTTCAAGCGCAACTTCCAGCACGCAAAGGCATCGGCCAAGGAAAACAAGAAGT